>OX336391.1:68105946-69355946 GCA_946902985.2 Meconema thalassinum | reverse complement strand
ACATGTATACGTTTACACAAAACCCGAAACGACTTTGACTCTGCCTCTAGCAATCCTATTCATGTCTATTAAACCATATCTTGCCACATTAAAATTCGTGATTTTTCGTGGGACCATGAATTTCATGTCATGAGAAACTTAGCAGCACCTAACCTGCTGAGTTCTGATTTTATGAAAAAGACTGGGTTGAGGTTAGACTTCAGTGATGACACATAGCTTTATTTTCTCGTCTAACGAGAGGTTTCCTTTCGAGAATGTTATGCCTCGAGTATTTAATGTCCTACCTGAGTGTGTAGTACAGTTACCTCTTTCCTTGTTTTCCGTTCAACGCCAGATTTTATATGATTTAGTGAGTGAATTTTCTGACGTGATCAATGATAAACTGAAGCATTTTGTAAGTTAAGCCAAATTATCTTTGTCTCAATTTTTCGTTCCCTCTTATGTGTTTACTTTTCTTGTGACTTGTATTCCAGTTACTTTTTCCTCTCTCTTCAAGTTAACGTGCGATGACGCCAGATAGCTTTGCTATCAGTTATATTAACCGAACTCTCTTTCAGGTTATTATTACGAATATTATTTGATCAATTGACGTGTAGTCAATTTTCCCCGTTCCTAATCAAAGTTTGTCGGAATACTTCGATGGTCACCAGTCAATTGTATCCCATTATTAGTTAATTAATATTACTGTCTATTAATCTTTCATCTTTTAATTAATTATAGATTTCGGCCCTCTACTATCCTACTTTGGGGGACTAATGAAGACTGCTGTTTGATACTTATATATATTTATTTCTTGTTGTAATTATCTTGTGATTTTGTAAAATTTTGACGAGGAAGCTAGGGTTTTTTACTTATGTTACTTATTCGATTTAACTTTTATTATCCTTGTTCAATTTTCCATTCTTTGGTTTTTATATTTATCATTATATATAACCTCTTTATTCCACCTCTAATGTTGTAAACTATGTTTGATTCCGCCCACCCCCCTCCATTTTGGCTCCATCCCGTCACTTTATCGCGATGATCCCGGTCCCTCCCCCCCCCCCCCCTTGTTCTTTCTCGGTTTTTGTTTA
The DNA here is from genome assembly GCA_946902985.2 of Meconema thalassinum. Lineage (NCBI taxonomy): Eukaryota > Metazoa > Arthropoda > Insecta > Orthoptera > Tettigoniidae > Meconema > Meconema thalassinum. The sequence goes on along the minus strand of OX336391.1, from coordinate 69,354,873 downwards.
CGTTAAATGTTTGTCTGCTTAGGTGGACGTAACAAAAGTTTTGACAAAGTGTGGGGGAATCTGAACCAATCTTCCATTTTTAGTTACCCCCCTCCATTTCTTCTGTATGCCAATTATCGGAATTGTTCTCTTCTAGGTTGTTGCTGGCCAGAATAACTGAGCAGATCAGTGGACATTTCTATAATGGCTGATCAGGGTTCGTTATGGTAACTTTCTGCTATGCCGAATCCTGATTATTGGCACCTCTTCCCTTTTTGCTTCTCTGTTTTTCAGTTACCAGGGACAACCCCTTGTTTGCCTCTGGGCAGACTTCTGTGTTTCTTCCCATGTAGGTTTGATTTTTTTTGAGCTCCCGCTCCCGTTTTCGGGATGACTTGCTCCCTTTTCCCTTTTATCCCCTTTTATCTGCGTGTTTATAAAGGTGCGCGTACTGCCGTCAATTTCGTTTATATAATCGTAATCCTGAGATGTCTGACAGTCCCCGTTTCCATCAAGGTAAGTCTCGGCTTACTTCTTTGGCATGTGTGAGTGTGTGCGTGGGACTTTTGTGTAATACTATGGTGTCTCACCTGTTTCGTATTTCTATATTGTGTTTGTCTGCTTCATTGAGTGTTTCCCGTTACCTTTACCTTCCTACGTTTGTCCCATTTGTTTTGTGTGGGTATTTTGGTCTCGGTTTACTGAGAGGTGTCTTCGCCCGAAGTAAGACCTATGCCGTACGCCACTTACATCTTACCTTATTTTGTCTCTTGTTTATCTCATGATTGCGTCTTTTCACGCAAGTCTTCGAGTCTTTATCGTACATATCTTACCCCCTCTGCACTCAACCTGTTTCCCATCTCTTTATCGTGACATATTTTGATGGATTCCTTTTATTTCGTTGAGCGTTACCTTTCTCGTAATTATTTATATACTCGGTTGCTTGTCCCCTTTTTATTTAGTCCATTTACGTCACTCCTACGCGTACTTTTCATTACGTCTCCGTCCTTTTCAAATCCCCTACCTCCTCTGTTCCTTCTGGGCTATTCAGGATATCGTTCGTATCTATGTCAGTGTGCCCATTGTCCCTGACTTCCTTGTCTAGCCCCTTTAATCTTTATTTTTCCCAATTTAACTTAAATCTACATGAGTATACTTTCCCCTTAATGAATCCCTACCCCTCCCTTTACCTCCGGCTTCCCGGTCAATGCATGTGAGATTTTCAATGTGAAATGCCATGTCCTGTGGTTCGGATTCCACGTAAAAAGGAGGTCCCGTGGCTCATGATCTCGCGATTAACGGTCACGTTAAACTAGAAGCTTCCTTCCTTTTTTCCTTTACCTCCTACGCTCATAACATGAACGTCTCGATCATTTCTCCCATTATCTTACTTAATTTCAAATGTTTGACATCACCTTAACCTGACTCCTAGCATGTATCGCTTCCTTCTTTAACTGATCCTTGGTTATTGATCAATTTACCTTCTACCCACCTTATCGGCGCTGTGTCTGAGTATTTAATTTAGACTAGTGTTTGGATTATTATTCTACGTTATATCATTTGACTGTAGGCTAGGCCCATGATTCATTATGAGTACGGCATCGTATTGAACTTGCATTCACTGCTATGTAAATGCAAGTTCAGTCCACGCCTCTGATACATTTCATTCCACCTTATTTACCATTATTTGGGTCATTCCCCTTTCAACACCTAGTCCTGTTTCATGGGCCCAGCGCAAGACTAAAGGTGCACGTTTCCAATGCCGCAACTAAAACTGCGTGATAGGTAAGACCGTTCACTAAGTAACCGAACTTTCCCACTTCCTTTAGCTTTTCACCGGCCAATTTGATGACCATAGAGGTTTCTGATTTCTTTTGGCTTTATTCCAATGTTTTTTTAAATTTAGTAATTTTCGTCATGAATTCTTCCCTCAAGACAGAATCCATACCATTTTAAAACTCATTCAAATCCTCTGGAGTGTCGGCTAAGATGACGATGTCTTTAGCAAATATCAGAGTTGAAATTATTTCTTCTTGATTCTTCACTCCCACATTAAATGTTTCTCCAATTTCCTTCATTGCGTGTTCAATGTAACGATTGAAAACTATGATTGATAAGTTGCAGCGTTGTCTTACACCTTTCTGAATACTAGCTTCTGTCTCATGTCCACCACCTCGAATGACTCCTGTTTGGTTTCCATCTAGATTGTAGATAATGCTCCTATCCCTGTACATTATACCAATCGTTTTCAAAATGTCAAACAATTTACCCCAATTAACGTTATGAAATGCCTTTTGTATGTCTACAAAGGCCATCCACGTTCTCTTATCTTTCCTCATTCTACGTTCCAAAATCAGCTTGAGACTTAGTACAGCTTCCATTGTCTCTCCATTTCTCCTGAAACTAAACTGGTCTTCACCCAACTCCGTTTCTATCTGGTTTTCCATCCTCTTATAAATTATTCTACACATGCTTTTTGAAGCATGAGCAATCAAGCTGATTGTACGGTAATCTTCACATCTGTCAGTTCCTACTTCTTCGGTATAGGTATGATAACATTCATCTTGAAATGAGAGTGTACCTCAACTGTCTCATAAATCCTACAAACCAAGTGAAATAACCTGATCAGACCATCATCACCTATGCAGCGTAGTAACTCAATCGGTATATGATCTATGCCTGGTGCTTTGTTCCTCCTTAAGTCTTTCAATGCTCTGTCAAATTCTGATCTCATGTTCAGCTCATTAACAGCTATGAGTGCAGTATCATGTGCATAACGAAGGTTGGCTATTTTCATACCACCAACACGAAAGCCACCATCCCATTCATCTAGTGCGATACTCATGATGTATTCTCCAAAAATATTCAAGAGCACCGGTGACAGTATACAACAATGACGGACAACTTTCTGATCTAGAAAATTTTAGCCGGTTTTCAAATTGTTCTAACCGTTATTGAGTTCACTTCATAAAGAGTTCGTATTAGCAAAACAACGTTTGCAGGATGTCCCATTTCGATTACTATTTGCCTCATCTTTTCCCATTCAACACAGTCAAAGGCTCAGTTGTAATCTAAAATAATTACGAGCCTTAAAGTAGTCGCATATGATGTGTAACATCTGACATAGAAGAAACCTCACGTGAAATTGTTGATAAACCGGTATTTTATAGTATTATTGGCACAAATATTAATCTATTGTAAAAGGGAGTGTTTTACTAGTATTGTAGTTTATAATACGGAACTCATTTTATTAGGTGATTTGTAGCTTCCACCAGCAATAGCCTAAATAAAGAATATGATATGGATCAATTAGATTAATAGACGCGACACCGCTCATAACCTTAAATTCCTTATAAACAGGTCCTCTTGATTCTCAGACCAACACGTAATTTGATATAGATTCTGTTAAAATTAGTCATATTGATATGATAAATATTGTTTAAAATGATAATCTGGTAGCAAAAATATCTACCCCGCCCAGGATTCGAACCCAAGATGTCTAGATTCACAGTCATACGCAATATTTCAACTACGCAAATATTGTGCACAAGATGGTGTCTTATTTCCATGTTCCAATAATACTGCATTACGGAATTAAGTTTCATTTATATTTTGCTTGTTTCGATAATGTTCCTGAGTGACATTGAGTTTAAAATGCCAATGCAATGCCGACTACTTACAATGTTTGATATTAAGGAATTTTACCATTTAAATACTGACACGAAGACTTCGAACATGTACCATGTCATTAGTTTAAATCAATTGACACCAGAGTTCGCATGAGCGTTTTCCGTTCAGTATTATATCATATACATTCCACATGGCCGAGAGTGCGTCATGGTATCAATTTTCGACACCGCGCGCTGATTGTTTCTCTTACCAGTGCCAGCCGGATGGATCGATCGAGTTGGCAGTGCGTCTTATACTTCCGTTCGATCCACCACTGCCAGCTAGGGCACACTTCCATTCGATAGATCAAGCGGGCAGTGCATACTTCCGTTGTCCACCACAGGCCAGCTAGTACACTTCCGTTTGATCGATCGAGCGGGCACTGCATACTTCCGTTGTCCACCACTGCCAGCTAGTACACTTCCGTTTGATCGATCGAGCGGGCAGTGCATATTTCCGTTTGATCGACCACTGCCAGCTCGATCGTTCCGATCCACTTCCGTCCCCAATTTTCAAAATCACTCCCACAAAACTATCCAGCAACCGAGCGGAAAGATGTTACACATCAAAAAGGTGACAATGACAGAAGCGGAAATTGTCTGATATTTTTAATCAGATGTTAAATACCTGTCCAATGGTATCTTTACCTCGGTCAAATCCAGCTTTTTCAGGGGGATCTAAAATGCAACGACAGCTTGGAGACTCTCTTTCAATATGAAAACATGATCTTCTTTGCATGTGAAATGAGGGTGAAGGTTGCGTAATTATCACATTTCATTGTGGAGCACTTCTTAAGCAAAAGAAGAAAACTCGTTGCAGTCTAATTATATTCCGCTTCTCCAGATTGTGCTGCATACATCCGTGATGGTCCGCAGACCAATGTCACCTGTCTCTTTAAGAAGTTCAGCTGTTATGCCGTGTGGTCCAGGCGCCTTATACAATCTTAACGATGTAATTGCCCTTTCGGTCTTTACTGTACAGGTAGGATGTCTGGTTCAATTTCAGATTCGTAACACAGAAATGTCCTTTTATGGACTGTTTCGTTTTGTAGAACTCTTCACAGTATTCTTTCTACCTAGTTAATATGTTGAAGTTAAGAACTTTACTACCGTCAACATTTTCATATGACCACGCTCTATGTTTAAATTCGTTTGTTAGCAGTCTAACTTTACGGTAAATATCACGCGGTACATTACGATGGCTATGAGCGTCGATTCTGCACAAATTTTAGATAGGTATTTACTGTATGCTTACCTCGGCAATTGACGGCACATGTCAATATCAAGAAGTAGTTCCGTGAAGAACTACTAGACAGCCTATTTTCATATAACCTACTTATGTGCATTGCCTCTATCAACATACAAAGTTTCAGTTTGATTGCTGAAATAAATTCGTAGATATTGAGAACTATCTAAATAATTCGGATGATCGCCATGTTAGATTCTTATAAGTATAAGACTTAGAGTTATGTACTATTACATGCAGATTATTTGTAGGTGTAGTATTCAAACTTCAATCGCATGATTAGGACACAAGAAATGGAAATCAGATTTTAAAATTTCGTACAGCTGCCGTCTTGTGGTTATGAAAACAATTGAAATGAATTAGATGCCAGAGGATTACAATTTGTATAAGCATTTAGCGTATCAAGTCTTACTGTATTCGGATTGTTAAATCGCGAGAAACGTCCATTTAAATATTTTTAATTCGCGTCGTCGCCATGTTGGATTTGTGCTCACTAGGTTATTGAAAGTCCCATAGGTGAACTTACTTGCATAGCCTCTATCAACAAGCAATATTTCAGTTTGATTGCTATCATAGATCAGTGGATATTGAGAACCATCTAAATATTTCGGATGTTCGCCATGTTGGATTTCTATATATTTAGGCCATAGAGTTACGCACAATTAGATTACGATATTTGTGTAGGTTCATTATTCAAACGTTCACTTCGATCGCATGATTAATACACAAGGAATGAAAATTTAATTTTAAAATTTCGCACAGCCGCCATCTTGAGGTTATGAAAACAATTGAACTAAATTACATGCCAGTGCAATACTATGGGTATAAATATTTACTGCACCATATTTCACTGCGCTCAGATGGTTAAATCGCGAGACAAGTCTATTAAAATTTTTCGACTACACTTGGCTGCCATGTTCGTTTTGACTTTACCGGTTTTTGAATGTTACTTCTATGAACTTGCAATAGTGCCATTTATCGCCGTATAAAATTTCAGGGTGATATCTGAAATAGTTTCGATGATACAGAATATCAGTGAAATATTTCGCATAGTCGCCATGTTAATAATCAATGCTGTGGAAGAAAAGTTATTCTCAATTATTGTTATAATGTTCTCTAATTCTTCCAAGGAGAAGTCTGCATCAGTAGTAAGATCTTTTCTAACGCACAGACTTTAAATACGTTCGTGTATTGGTGAAACATAAAGCATTCAAAATTGTTCTCACTAATCACCGCTGATAAACACAAGTTCATTTTACAAGAATTCCAAAAAATTGCGAGAAAATGCATTATTAATTCACGACAGAAACTTACACTTGTTCTAAAGTGAGGACTCCGACGAATATTGATCATACTTCATGAATGATAGTTCAGCGAACAACGTGGGAAACAGATACCAACAAAACATATATTATTGTAACATGCTGTTGAAATAATTAATATTTTCCAAATAAACTGTGAAAGTAAAATGGCTAATCGCAATGAGTAGGGAGGCTGAGGGGGTTTTGAACCAAATACCGTTATTTATGCAAATGAGGGGGGCGTGGCAAGGTCAATGACCTTGAGGTAGGTCATGCTCAATGACCTTGAGGTAGGTCATTGACCCCCAAGGTCGCCGGGACCCCGGAAGGTAAACAAACCTTGGAGGGTCCAGGAACCGGTTTGAGGGGTGTGGGTGGAGGGGGAGGAGTGGGGGTGGGGAGGGGGGAGTGGGGGTGGGGAGGGGTAAGGGGTGGTGGCGAGGTTGGGGGATGAGGGGAAGGATGGAAGAGGGTCTGCACGAGACCCTCTTCGACCCAGTCTCTCTCTTGGACTGAGCGCCTTCTCTGATATTATCCTGGGCTATATAGCTTTGCTTTGATCCCGACGAGATCCGAGTGTTGCCGAAGGTTTCCGAATCTTTGTCGGTGAATGAATCGTCAGAGAATTGAACGGTCAACTGATGTGTGTGACGTCACAGCAGATTACGGGATGTGAGGTAGGTCATGAACGGGAGTGTTTTGAAATGGAAAACATTAGTGTAACTGGTGTGTGTGTGACGTCACAGCAGATTACGGGATGTGAGGTAGGTCATGAACGGGAGTGTTTTGAATGGAAAACATGAATGGCGGTGGTTGTTTGGACCCTGACGTGGTAGGTTGGTTAGGTGTGAATGGGTCTGAGAGACAAACAAGATGGGGTTGAAAGCGCTCAATGGTAAACAAACATCAATGGTATCGGGAGTAGTGAATGGAATTGAGGGAGAGAGAGAGGTGGAATGAACTGGTTGTTGAATGTGCTCAATGGTAAACAAACGTCAATGAATCTGGAGTATTATTTCCTGTAAATGGTAGGGTGGGGGTAGGATACAAATCGCATGGCATGTTGAGTCGGCCAGCTCGACATGAAATAAAAACAAGAAGGTGTACACCAGATCTGATTTATTAATCATTCTTCTTCCTCTTCATCTTCCTCTTCATCATCATCATCATCTTCTTCTTCCTCATCATCTCCTACTCTCTGGCACCCTTCCATCTCCGCCATCAATTGGGTGAAAAACTCCACCAACACTGGATCATTTCCAAAGCTATAAAAAAAAAAAAAAAAAAAAAAAAAATGTATACAATAAAGAGTACAACAAAATTGTTTTATAACGCTTGTTTATCTAAATATTGGATTGTGAATTGCTGGGAGTGTGTGAGAGCAAGTACAGTTCACCTAAGTCTGCAGCAGCTTCCAGCGGACGCCTTAGGGTGAGCTACAAGTTCTGTTCATTTTTAAGTAGTTTCAAAATTTTGCTACTAGATATTAATGATACCTAGTGGTGAATGTTCGAACTTGAGTATGGGTTTCAGTGCTGGCAGTGTTCACGAACATGTGTGACTCACTTGAGTATGTAGGTGCTGTGAATTGCTGGGAGTGTGTGAGAGCATGTTCACCTAAGTCTGCAGCAGCTTCCAGCGGACGCCCTTAGGGTGAGCTACAAGTTCTGTTCAATTTTAAGTAGTTTCAAAATTTTGCTACTAGATATTAATGATACCTAGTGGTGAATGTGCCAGCGGACGCCCTTAGGGTGAGCTACAAGTTCTGTTCATTTTTAAGTAGTTTCAAAATTTTGCTACTAGATATTAATGATACCTAGTGGTGAATGTTCGAACTTGAGTATGGGTTTCAGTGCTGGCAGTGTTCACGAACATGTGTGACTCACTTGAGTATGTAGGTGCTGTGAATTGCTGGGAGTGTGTGAGAGCATGTTCACCTAAGTCTGCAGCAGCTTCCAGCGGACGCCCTTAGGGTGAGCTACAAGTTCTGTTCATTTTTAAGTAGTTTCAAAATTTTGCTACTAGATATTAATGATACCTAGTGGTGAATGTTCGAACTTGAGTATGGGTTTCAGTGCTGGCAGCGTTCACGAACATGTGTGACTCACTTGAGTGTGTAGCTGCTTCCAGCAAACACCATTAGAGTGAGCTACAAGTTCCAAGTTTTTTTGCTACCAGATAATAATGCCATCTAGTGGTAAATGTTGGAACTTGTTTGACAGAATCTAACCTGTCAATTTACCTTCACACAAGTTTAGTCTGTGGACGGATCTTTTACATGTCATAAAGTGAGAATATGTAACCACTGGCTTTACTCCCCCTCCAAAGGAAGACATACTAAAGGATTTTAACACACCTAAAAAAAATCTGACTTCCTTCCCAATCCTTTTTTTTTATTCATCGCAATAACACGGGTTATCAGACAAATTCTATTCACACCCAAGTAAACATGGGTGTAGTGCTGAAATATCCGTTAAAAGATAAGGAATATGTGGTTATGACAGATGCTTCACATATAGGCATTGCTGGAGTATTATGTCAGAAAGATGATGAGGGTAATCTGTGCATTGTACTCCCCCTCCAAAGGAAGCCATACTAAAGGATTTTAACACACCTAAAAAAAATCTGACTTCCTTCCCAATCCTTTTTTTTTATTCATCGCAATAACACGGGTTATCAGACAAATTCTACTCACACCCAAGTAAACATGGGCTACAAAGGCGGTAACTACGCTCAGTATTTCTAATCATTTTGAAGAAAAAAAACACCGCTTGCTTCCAGTATTTGATCAGATCAGGAATGGAATGAATTAAACTCCATCTAGCGGCGAGAAAGATCTGTGTTGGCTGCCAAAGCCTGTCTCACTTTTTAGAGTCAATGTTTAAATGAATGACAGATAAAAAGAGAAATGATAGTGGAGGATGTTGTCGGAAGAAAATTTTGATAGGGAAAACTGGTGTTCCCAGAGAAAAACCTGTCTGCTTTTGGTTTGCCCAGCACAGATCTAACATAAAGTGACTGGAATTAAACCACGCACCCAGCCGTGAGAGACTGGGGTGCTGCTACATAAGGCTTTAGTAAATAAATAATACTTACATTAACAGATCCAGCGACAACTCCTCCTGGTTTTCTTCTTCTGGCATCTCCATGTTGTTGTCTCCAGACATTGGAGCGAATGATATGTTGTGAAAAGGAACGTCCTCCTTATATACTGTGTGTAGTTTCTGGTGAAAGGCAGATTAATTAGATGTGTTTAAACTTGTTGTACAGGGTTATACAGTGTGGAGCTATTTCTGGTGAAAGGAAGGTCAGTAACGATTCGTGTATTAACGCAGGGTAATGCCGTATGGAGGTCATGTTTTTGTGAAAGGAACGGTAATCCAGAGACGTTTCCTGTATTCGGAGGGGTATAAATACTCGAGCAGAATTGAAATAAAGGTAGAGTTGTCCACGGGCTTACAGAGTTCACACCAGATTGTAATTTGGATCCTTGTCTATCAGGTAATATTCAACATACTTAAGTATATAACTTTAAAGTATATCCTAGTGTATATATTTGACTATGTGCTACTGGGAGACTAACTCAGCTAGATAGTTTACAAAATAAGTAATTGTACTGTACAGAAAAGAGGAGAATTGAAGCATTTGAAATGTGGTGTTACAGGAGAATGATCAAGATCAGATGGGTAGAGAGAGAGTAACAAATAAAGAGGTATTAAGACGAGTGGGAGAGGAGAGATGTTTCTGGCGTCTGCTAATGAAGAGAAGAGATACATTGGTAGGACACATATTAAGACACCAGGAATAGCAAGCTAAGTTATGGAAGGAAGGTTCGAGGACAAAAACTGTAGGGGTAGACCAAGGTTAGAATATGTTAAACAGATTGTGTCGAGTGTAGGGTGTTGGAGCTATGTAGAGATGAAACGATTAGCTCAGGACAGGGAGGCATGGAGAGTTGCATCAAACCAGTCAAAAGACTGAAGACTCAAACAACAACTGTACATTACAGTACTTGTAAATGATGAGATGGTATGTTTAAATCCACATGAAGATGTTTAGAATTTTAATAGTATAATGGCCTATTGACAAAGCTGGTTTAAAAGTCAGATGGTACGAATCAGACAAGCAATAATTACTTCATGTTTGAAACGAGCAGAATTCATAGCATGTAATAAGATTGGTTTTAACGTGACTTGCATCTTAAACCACTAGCTGCCGGGAATATATAAAATGAATGCAGCTCAATTATATATAAGTACTGTTATTATCCAATTAAATGTTGCCGATTTCACTGCATTGCTCCGCGAGATAATGAGCGTGCTCGAGGCATTCACGGAATAGATAATAATCTCTTATGTAACATGACCCCCGTGACATGGATTCACTTTTATACTTTAGTTTCAAGTCAAGTAACCTATTTAGTTAAGGACATTTAAATCATCACCTCCCAACTAATGTAGGCCCCACGCACTAGGGTGTATTGAACACATAAATTATTTAACCAACCTGCAACGGCTTCACCCGGGAACAGATATAATATACAAACAACCCGACCCGGCTTCGCCCGTGAACAGTTATGTTATACCAGAAACCCAACCCGGCTTCGCCCGCGAACAGTTATATTATACCAAAAGCATGCACCGACTTCGCACGAGAACAGATAAATTATACATGCAATCTGCCCCGGCTTTGTCCGGGAACAGATAAATTATACAGACAATCCGCCCCGACTTCGCCCGGGAACAGTTGTAAACCGGCTTCGCCCGGCGGAATAGATAATGACCTCTTATGTAACATTAGCTCTGAGCCATGGATTCACTTTTATACTTTAGTTTCAAGTCAAGTAACCTATTTAGTTAAGGACATTTAAATCATCACCTTCCAACTAATGTAGGCCCCCACGCACTAGGGTGTATTGAACACATAAATTATTTAACCAACCTGCAACGGCTTCACCCGGGAACAGATATAATATACAAACAACCCGACCCGGCTTCGCCTGTGAACAGTTATGTTATACCAGAAACCCAACCCGGCTTCGCCCGCGAACAGTTATATTATACCAAAAGCATGCACCGACTTCGCTCGAGAACAGATAAATTATACATACAATCTGCCCCGGCTTTGTCCGGGAACAGATAAATTATACAGACAATCCGCCCCGGCTTCGCCCGGGAACAGTTGTAAACCGGCTTCGCCCGGCGGAATAGATAATGACCTCTTATGTAACATTAGCTCTGAGCCATGGATTCACTTTTATACTTTAGTTTCAAGTCAAGTAACCTATTTAGTTAAGGACATTTAAATCATCACCTCCCAACTAATGTATGCCCCCACGCACTAGGGTGTATTGAACACATAAATTATTTAACCAACCTGCAACGGCTTCACCCGGGAACAGATATAATATACAAACAACCCGACCCGGCTTCGCCTGTGAACAGTTATGTTATACCAGAAACCCAACCCGGCTTCGCCCGCGAACAGTTATATTATACCAAAAGCATGCACCGACTTCGCTCGAGAACAGATAAATTATACATACAATCTGCCCCGGCTTTGTCCGGGAACAGATAAATTATACAGACAATCCGCCCCGGCTTCGCCCGGGAACAGTTGTAAACCGGCTTCGCCCGGGGAACAGTTAAATTACACAAGCAGTTTGCCCCGGCTTTGTCAGGGAACAGTAAAATTATACAAACAATCTGACTCGGTTTCATCAAAGTACAGTCATGACCAGCACCTGACCATGTAGCACCTGGATGTATAACTTGTTTGATAACCTGTGTTCTTGTAATGGAATGAGGAGAAGTAGGAAAATGGTGAACGCAAGCTGCTGACAATTAAATTAGTGGCTAGCGATAATGGGTGTGTAGAAGGGTTTTGATAACTTTGTGTGTATATACATATTTGCTAATGGCTTAGGTATACTAAAACACTATTATAGATATCAAATTCGATTTCAGAATGTCGGCAATAAAAAATGCGAATTCCATAGGGAAAGATGCTGGAGCAGAGACTAAACGACTACAGGATCTGCAGGTAAACGAGACTTATTTGGTAACTGCTGTTCGTCGTGTCAAGACGAAATTTGGGGACCGTATTTTATGCGAACTGGAGGACTTTGTAGTATTTCTACCGTCGAGATTCAAGGAACTCAGCGAAGAAGATGTAGCCGATCTCAACAAAGGAACCATCTATTTAAAATACATGGGACTGGAAAACAAAAGATGTCTTGTTGAATTCATAGAAGAAAAAAATAAAATTTAAAATTAGTTTATGTAAAACGGAATTTGCAGGGAAAATAAACTTTGGTTCACTCTCTCTGCAAACCGTTCAGTTTTTTTAATTGTTAAGTACTAAGGGACATCATGTCGTCACCGATACAAAGTTGGGAAGATGTGGATAGTTGTTTCAATAACAATATCTGTTCCACTAAAGTCAATAATGATGCAAACATTTTAAATCTCAATGAATATTTAAACACTAGTTACATCATTTTTCAAAACAAAATACAAGACTGTTTAAGAGAACATGTAGCGTTAAAGGTTAACGCTGAATTATTATGTGACTTTGCTATTTTGAAACAAGGTGTCGAATTTATTCAGCCGATCTATTTACACACCCACATGACTAAATTATACCGCACTGATAATATACACAGTTGGTATAGTAAAAACATTGTTGATAAACTCACAACACGCTTTGCCGAGTTTCAAGAATTAGAAAGCGGCAAATCGCTGGAAGCTATCAATCATCTTAAAATTAATGTATGCACCTTTGATCCCATAAATAGTGGGTCATCTCATGTTAATTTGCCTAAACAGTTGGAAAACCGTCACGCAGTTATCAATGTGGATAATAATGATGTTTTCTGTTTTGTGTGGTCTCTGGCTGCTGGGCTATGTTCTGCAAGTAAACATGTTCACAGAATGGGCAAATATCACCAGAAATTTATGGAATTAATGAGCAGTCTAAATTTAGCAGACATAGAATTCCCAATGGACCTCAACGCCATTTCTCGTTTTGAATCTAAAAATCTGCTTTACTCCATTAATGTATACGGAGTTGAAGGGGACAAAGTTATTGGGCCACTCTATGTGACAAAGGAAAAAAAAGAAAAGCATTTTAATTTATTGTACATTGAAGGGGAATTGTGCAACCATTATTGTTATATCAAAGATCTTTCCAGACTAGTTCGTTCACAAGTTACAAAGAGTAAAAATAGGGTATATATATGTGATCGCTGTTTGCAATATTTTACTAGCAATCAAAAGTTGACAGCCCATACTATTGATTGCATTACACAACCAGCTGTAAAAATTACATTCCCAGAAAAGGATAAAGCCAGTATGAAATTTCAAAATGTGTCTCGTCAAGAACCGCTTCCATTTACAGTATATGCAGATTTTGAATGTTTAACTACACCCATTGACACATGTAACCCGGATCCAGCACGCCCGTACACTCAACAAGTACAGCAACATGTGCCATTCAGTTGTGCTCTAAACGTGATTTGCTCATATGACCCTTCGCTTTCTTACTTCAAATCTTATCGCGATGCAAATGCTGCTGCTTGGTTTTTAAATGAATTGGACGCCTTGGCAGATCGGGTGTACAATATCCTGGAAAACCCAATTCCGCTTCAAATGTTGGATGCAGACGAGGTGGCTTTTGCAACAGCAAACACTTGCCACATTTGTCAAAAACCAATAGCAACTTGTGACACGCCGGTGAGGGACCATAATCGGTACACTGGCAAATTTAGAGGAGCGGCTCATAGTGCATGTAATTTGGCCTATAAAAGAGCACGCTATATTTCTTGTTTCTTGCACAACATGTCTCGGTATGACAGTCATCTAATTATTAAGGAATTTGTTAACCTTGAAAACCAAAAGTTTTCTTTAATTCCACAAAATCATGAAAATTTTATTTCGTTTACAAAATGGCGAAATGGAATTAGTATACGATTTTTAGATTCGTATAGATTCCTCGCATCATCATTGGATGCGCTGGTTCAAGGGCTTCACCCAAACAATTTGAATTCTGTACGTCAAAACTTTACTGGTGACGAACAATTTGAATTATGCATTCGAAAAGGGGTGTTTCCCTATAATCATGTAAACAATTGGGCATGTTTGCAGGAAACTGCACTCCCTTCAAAGGATAAATTTTACAATGACTTAACAAAAAGTCATATTTCTGAAGAAGACTATTTACACGCCCAAAAAGTATGGGACGTGTTCAAGATATCAACTTTGGGCGAGTATGCTGATTTATACCTCAAAATTGATACACTACTTTTGACAGACGTGTTTGAACACTTTCGCAAACTGTGTCTTGAAATCTACAATCTAGATCCAGCCCATTACTACACCCTTGCCGGATACAGTTGGGACTGTATGTTGAAGGTGACTGAAATAGAACTGGAACTATTAACTGACATCGACATGTTGCTCTTTTTTGAACGCGGGATACGTGGCGGGCTTGTATCGCTTGTGCAAAAGCATGCCAAAGCAAATAATCCATATATGGATACATACAAACCAAAGCAACCTACAACATACCTCACCTACCTGGATTGTAACAATTTATACGGATATGCTATGGAAAAACCGCTTCCGTATCAAAATTTTCGATGGCTGACTTCAGATGAAGTTTCAAATTTTAATTTACAGGACGCGTTGAGCAATAACACACGTGGCTATGTTCTAGAAGTTGACATATTATATCCCCGCGAGATACACAATGATCATTCTGATCTACCATTTTGTGTTGAAAAACTACAACCTCCCAGTTCACGTTCCAACAATAAAAAGTTGCTGGCAACGTTAAATCCGAAAAATCGCTACGTCATACACATCGAAAATTTAATGCAATGTTTGAAACACGGTTTGAAGCTACAAACCATTCACCGCATTATTTGTTTTGACCAGAAACCATGGTTACAACCGTACATGCAATTAAATACTCATTATCGGCAGCACGCCAAGACTACATTCGAGTCAAATTTTTATAAATTAATGAACAATGCATGCTACGGTAAATCTATGGAAAATATTAGAAAGCAAAGAACTATTCATTTGGTAAACCACTGGGATGGTCGATATGGCGCACGAAAATATATTGCTATGCCCAATTTCCATTCAGTACGAGTTATTGAAACTGATTTAGTAACCATTGAATTGTCAAAGACAGAAATCATGTATAACAAACCAATTTACTTAGGAATGGTAATACTTGACTATTCAAAATTTGTAATGTATCAATTTCATTATGAGTTTGCCAAACAAAAGTTTGGAGATGTAAAATTACTGTATATGGATACAGACAGTCTTATTTATCAAACCAATAAGACGGATATTTACTCTGTGATGAGAGAACATCCAAGTTACTTTGATACCTCAAACTATGAGGTTAACAATATGTTTGGCATAATTCCCATGAATAAAAAACACATTGGTCTATTTAAGGATGAGTGTGCTGGTGATGTTATGACGGAATTTGTGGCTTTGGCGCCGAAAATGTACGCATTTTCAACACAAAAGAATAAAGGTCAATGCAAAGCGAAGGGTGTTCTTCGTAGCGTCACACAATTCCTCAATGTTGAGGAATATCGATGTGTACTCTACACAAACACCTCTCGCTTGTACCAGCAAACACGCATTCTTTCAAAGAACCATAATATATTTACAGTAAATCAAAATAAAACATCGCTGTCTACATATGACAATAAACGGTTGTGGGATGGTGTAAATAGCTTGCCTTTTGGACATTTCCACACCTTGTAAATAAGAACACACTTTAATTTTTCAATTCTTTTTTATTACAATTGTATGTTTTTACAAGAAGAAACCAAAACATCTTTTGTGAATGCTGTAATCTGGTGGACTGACTCTCAAATAAATACTTAACAATATTTGATTCATGGTTATTTCTTTGTCCTTTTCCTCGCTAATCCACCACCAATCATTAGCTTTGACTTCATAGCTCCTGCCACGATCAAGGCTGCAATCTTTTCACCAATGGAAGCAGTAGACGATGTCACGCGCTGCACAGCCTTTCTTAGAAGAATGTGGTCTGCAACTCGACGTACATCTGCATTCTTGTTGCTGTAAGCAATGTCATGATCTCTACACGCAGCATCCAATTTGTTGATTCCAGAATTACCTTGTGCTAGACGTTGGTTTAGTTTAGTCCCAGGTCCACAAAATTGATAGTCGGGAATATGCAGTTCAATGGGAAGTACATCAATGGCCTTGTTAACTAGACCATGACCAGCAAAGGTCCGGCATATCTTTTTCAATCGTTGTCTTACTTTTTGGTGCTGGCGATACGGCCGCTGCTGTCTCTTCTTCCTCGTCTTCATCGCAACCATGGAATGATGAAGCAAAGTCTTTACAGGATGGTATATTTGTATGGCCGTGGTACAATTTGATGAGCTGACACGTTCCACACTGTCTAATGGATGGCATTTTAGTAATAGACACTTGCTGGTGATGACTAAAGTCAGTGCATGGTTGTAGTTCACGCAGACCAGGATCTCTGCTCCATTCACTAGGTACACTGTGCCAAATATTTTTCACCGCGTTTGAAGCAACATAAAAAAGGAACGCCTTGGGCAAAGCGTTCAATTCTTCATCTGTGAAACTGTCAAGCTTCTTTTTACAGGCAAAAAACTTGACAATAGCTCGCTCTGTGGGGTTTGAGTCCAAACCTTCAATTGCTGCCATATTACTACACGTCCACACTGATCACTGGTATGTCTCACACTGAAGCTGACGTTACGACGCTTTGCACTCGACATGCAAGTTTTGACATGCTCTGCGAGCTAGCCAATCAAAAAGCTTCCAAACATTTTGAAGTGTTTTATTTTGTAGAGGTTCATCAGGCACGGACAGGTTGTACAGTGCAGGACATCCCAGATCATGAAGGTCAACAAGTTGACATGTTGAATTAACATACTGACGCAACCATTCCTTTTTTTCACTTCCCTTTACAAATACAAGGTCAGCACCAAACAAGTGAGCTTTCAGAACAAGTGATAGATGCTGGTAAGGAATGTCGCCTTCTTTCCAGACTAGTCCCAAATTGCGTTGCAACCACTCTGTTTGTCTTCTGTCCTCGTCTGACTGCAAATGCAATGGAAACGGCGGTTCAAAGACAAAACTGGTTACTCTTGGTGCCCACATGGTTGTGCAGTCAATAATTCCTACTTCTTTAAATACAAACTTGTTTCCGTTCACCTTGAAACCCTGCACGTCGACAATCAATGTTTTCGGCATGGCGACGGATATCAGACCTTCCACGACCGCTGCTTCTTAACAACTAACTGATTGGGTAGGAGCGGGAAAATAATATACACACAAAGATTCAATTACACAATTTTATTCATAAAGTTATCAGTACATCGCTTACAATTTTTTATCATAGGATTTGGACCATCCCAATCACAGTGAGAATCTCCTCGATGCATAAAGTGTCTACGACAAGGACGGCAGGCTGCAACATCCGCCGACATACGGAGGTGTAATGGTAGCTTATCCCAATTAAGGTCAATGTCGTGTGCACCGTACGCGGTCAGAAATCCAGCTGGTAAATAGGCAATCAGATGCTGCGGCATTTCACGAAGAAATTGTGCTTTATGGTAGGCGCGTATTGCTAAGCTCACCAGGGTGCGATAAATCTCAAATGCTGCATCAGCGTCTCGACTTGTTGAGCAACGATCGCATTTGCAGTCCATACAATCTACCCGCTCTCCAACATGACAAGATGAAGCTTTGGCAACGCCATCGTCCACATTATTTGTTTGATTAGCGATGGGCTTGTTGTTGTAGCCCCTGTCATGAATACCAAACGTAGACATGAATCCATCTGGTAAATAGTGAACCAGATGCGGCGGCATTCTAAGCACAGTATGATTCTTGTGATAGGCAGTTATAGCTTCACTCACTAGCGCGCGATAAATGGTAAACCTTGAATCTTCATCTGAGCCTGGCGAATCACTTTCACATTTGCAGACCCACCTCGCAGAGGGGGTTGTGACTTCATCGTAGCTTTCCATGACTGTGAAGGACAATGGAGGAAGACATGCTATTTATACTCTGGTCACCATATTGGACAGCGGTTGATAAAACACTTGCGCCTCGTGAACAATAAGGCAATAAGCTGTTGTTTTTTCTGGAATAACTGTCGATGTTTCAAATTCTAGTCTGATATCAATTGTTGTTTCCTTCATCGACTCCTCCAAATACGAACAGTCCATCACCACCAGAGGCGCCTTGGACTTGAAGTCTTGTGGTGATAATAGCGGACATGCCTCTTTCTGATAATAGGAAGACTGAAAGTTTACAAACATGTCATAGAGCTTACCATATTTGTTCTTGTTAAAGTTTAAATCCATTCCCTCATAGGGAAAGGTAACTCCGTTCAAAAAGAGTCGTATATTTCGTAATTGGATGTGGTCAAATTTTGATGCATCTTTATTCTGTTGATATTTGCGATCTGTTTGAAATCCAACCAGGACGTAGAGTGGCCGCTCTGTATACCGTGAGGTTTTTATAGACCAAGTATGTGTATCGGAGAGTGGTAATACCGGGTATTCATGCAGCTCCCAGCTTCTAAATTGAATGGGTAAAGCTGTATCCTTCTCCACAATCTTGAGCAGACTCAATTTTTTCTGATCTGATAGAGTAACGTGCGGTACTTTCCATAGAATTCGTTGCAGTAGAATTTTTGTATCTATTGGCGCTGTATCAGCTCCCTTTAGCGCATTATAATCACTCCTGTCTCGTACAAGAATCAGATCCTGTCTTGCGTTCACAACAATGCGCTTATGATCCTCTGCAAAGCCTAGTATTAATTTTAGAGGTAAATGTCCAGTAAATGTACCATCATCGTTAATCATCCAGTCGTTGGTTGAGTTGGGACACCAACCAGCCATACAAAAAGCTTTACTCTCTTCGCTTCCGTACGAGGGATAAAGTTTCATGACACTTGTTATGCCAACATTTCGAGTAGTATCCACTTCAATACCGTTGATCACGTAGCGAACCTCAGAAAACAAAAAGGCCAAAGCATTGTTGGCCAACTTTGACGTTGTTGGAATGGTACCATCCAATTTGGTGAGTTGCCCTTCAATCTGGATGTAACTTTCATGTGGAAGCGTGTAGATATCTTGTTGGTTAATAGTAATTCGAATCTCATCATTATTATTTAGTCCCTGAGTATACGGTTGGTAGGAATGGTGTTCAATTCTTACAATACCCTCCTGAACTTCGACAGGGTTTGTCACGTCTAGAATCGAATTCATGACGTAAGATGTAACCAAGTTGTTGTAGGATCTGCTTGTTGACACGTGTTAACCTGTACACGTGTTGACCACAACTAACACCTGCTCTTGACAGCGTTGCCGCTTTATACACTTGTTTCATGCTGGCTTCAGATACAGTTTGTAGGTCACAGGTGTATGAGGGTCTAACCGGATGAGACGTTGGTTTCTATTCACCAGCCTTAATGTAATATTCCTGATGTTGGTCACACTCACAGGATGATAGAGCACCACCGACGGGTTTTCGCGGATGATATAACCACCAGGTGAAGTAACAATAAAATCATAAAGCGAATGCGAGGGATCTTGATTGGTGTAGACGTCTGTAATAATATTACACGTGACAGATACGTGATGATCTTCAATTATTTTCACCGGTTGGTCAGACTTGTGTATCACGTTCGGTACTAACACTTGTGGTGAATAGCCTAACAATGACCCAATCGAATCTGGTTGAGATTTAAAATCAATCCTAAAAGAAGAAAGAATACTGCAGCGATGTGTCACGTTGTTGGCTATGAGTTCAAACTTGCGTGTCCCGTCCAGAAATGCTTTTAGACTAAATTCTTTGGTGAGAGTTGTGTAGATGTGATCGTGAATATCATCTACGGTGTAGCTGCCAGACGGTAGAGTTAACACATAGTCATCGTAGTAGAACTTATCATTGACGTCTTCAATTATGTTGCAGATTCTATTATAGCCTTCAAACGAAACAAGTCCCAGCACGTAGGGTCGTCGTCCCAATTCAATAGGAGGATAAAAGTCAACAGTTACTTCCGCACCTTGTCCGTGCACTGTAAACGTTCTACTTTCTGTTGTCATAATGACCACGTCACCCGCCGTGCTCGGTCTTATATAGAAAAGTCAAACATAGACGACCGCACTGTTGCGTGTTAAAATTTTGCACTCGTTTCACATTATAGTGTATTGTTGCACTGCTTCCAAAATAGCGAACAAGCTCTGTCGGAGGAGGAAGATTTCCAAAACTGTCAAAGTACCACACGGTTCGACCATGCTTTATGTAGGCCACATAATGCGTTCCCGGTCCATGACTGTCATCCAAATTGACAACTGCACTTTCATGGCTCCGTGGTCGAGACGGTAGTTGGTTGCGCATAAACACGCCTCGAAAGTGGGAGATCTTAAGCTGTTTTGCATATCTTATAACTTCCTCATGCGTCATGGCTCGTCGTGGCAGTGCATCGATTAACCGTTTTTTGGCGACATGTAAATGCCGAGTCCTTTCTTGTAGGGTGCTAGCTTCATGTTCACACCTTTGCCGCGCAGTGCTATAGCCTCCATAGTTTTATTATGCCTTTCACTTTCCTTCAACTGTTGCTTCGCCTCCTCAACAGCTTTCACCGTTCGTGCTACCGCACTTGCTCCTCCAAGAAGTGAACCCAGGGCTGCTAGTCCAGCAAACAGTGCAGGTAAAAATCCACCACGTTTCGGCACAGGAATAACTCGGGCACGTTTTCTAAAACGTAGTTTACTTTTGGGATTCGCATGCAATCGTGCTGCTCGGAGTGCTTTCTTAATAGCCAACTCACTATTTGTTTCTCCGCGCGAAGCTTGACGTGCCGCATGAAGAATAGCTTTAAAGCCTCCCTTTCTGGACAACTTCTTCCTCTTCTTCACCGCATATCTCTGTTTCACCATCGCGACCAAAGAACAAGACAACCTCACACCGCAAAGTATAGAACACAACTAACGCTCCTCTGGAAGGGAACCTGTAGTTATTTATTCAATGGTGGCTGTATATTCAAGTTCTATATAGAGAGGAAAATCGTTCATCGTTTTCCCCGCCTCTTTTTCTTCAGACGAGAGTTTCAAGTGAAAGAATAATTTGTCTCCGGCTTTCACCGGTTGATCAATAAGTGGTTGAACACTACCGTTTAATCGTACCTCTAAATGTTTCAAATCTGGTGCATACTCAATTACACGAATGGCACCATCATACATTAAACGGTAATTGTCATACCCCGAACGTAGTATGTAGGCGAGGTTATTGGGATCTTTTACCGGCTGTTGGTTTACAATGTGAAGCAGAAATATAGAGGGTATTGATTTAATAAAAAGCGATAACCGTTGTTCCAAAAATCGTTTGGTCGTCACGTCGTGAGGTTGCACAGGATCAGCAACTTCGGCTATTCGTCTTCGCTTCATCTGTAGAGCGTTCTCCTTAATTTCCCACACCTTTTCCATTTCAGAGTTTAAAAACCGTTTTGTACAAACATCTTGATCATCTTCAGGATCGGCCACATGCACAAGGCGTGCATTATTTGCTGTATAGCCCTTTACAGTTAGGGTGGGCACAATACTGAGCACCTGTTTCACCTTGTTATCTACATAGTCCTTTCGAGCAGCGTCCGTGTTGTTTGTTGGAAGAGCCAGCTGAGTGATTCGACGTTGGTGTACGTCATAGTCCTTTGCTTCTGTTAACACCACAGCATTGGTTAACACATAGGCTTTGGTGCACACATCTTGATCGTTCACAGGATCTGCAACGCCTGTAATACGTTTATTCTGAGCCTCATAATCTCCTTTGATACGTCGTAATCGATAATAATCTACATACTTTTTTGAACATGCGTCCGAGGGTAATACGGGTTCTGTTATATTGGTCAATCGCTTTCCATTAAAGTTGTAATTGCCATCTGTAGTGCGTGACAATACATTAGCATCGACATATCGTTTAGTAGCCGGATCTGTATCATGTTTTGGATCGTTTGTCAAAGCAAATCGTTCATTTGTTTTGAGAGTTCTTCCAAAGGCGTCCATGGTTACACTGGAACTGAAACACCCGTTTGCCTCATGTATATAGAGACCAGCTCTTCCCCTTTCACATTTAGTTGATATGCAGATTATTAAGCAACAACATTCACTTCCGGTGGGAGACTTGGTTTCACACCTCTTCTCAACATCGTCCGAACAACGTCATGGATCACTCTTCCCATCCTCCATTCGCTGTCTCATCGCCGGCCCGTCGGGATGTGGAAAAACCAATCTTCTGCTTACCCTCATCACCTCCTTAAACGGAGTGCGCTTTCAAAATATCTATATTTTTGCCAAATCGCTGTATCAACCGCTGTATGTGTTCTTGGAACAGGTCATGTCAGGTCTGCGCAACATGGGCTACTTCACATTCGCAGGACACGAAGATGTCATTTCTCCAGACAATGTTCGCCCCCATTCGCTTATGATTTTTGACGATGTGGCCACAGAACGACAGGGTATTATTCAGGCTTACTTTAGCATGGGACGTCATAAATATATTGATTGTTTTTATCTCGCTCAAACCTATTCGCGAATACCAAAACAGTTGATTCGTGACAATGCCAACGTGATTGTTCTCTTCCGACAGGATGAGCGCAACATGCATCACGTCTACGATGATCACGTGAACCCAGACATGACCTTTCAAGCCTTTACACAGTTGTGTGCCATGTGTTGGAACGCTCATCACCACAGTTGTCTTGTTATTGATAAGCAGAGCAACATCAACAATGGACGCTACCGCATGGGATTTGATCATTTCATTCGTATTTAAGTAGCTGCATCGCTTTTCTGAACATCATTAGTTCAGATGTCATGGCGACAACAGGGAGTCAATTAAAAAAACACATAATCCGTGCGCGAAATAGCATTCGACAAAAGTTTCGCTATCTAAAACGTGCACATGCCGACAGTGAACTGTTTGTCGAAAAACATTTGAAATCACCTCTGGAAGCTGTGTTGAAAGGAACAACAAAGCCTAGTACACGCTCAAAAGAAACACAAACAATTGAAGAGGAGGAGGAAGAAGATGATGAAGAACCTGAGGATGTTTTTTCTCCATTGCTTCCGTCTTCTAGCTCCAAAGAATCACCGCTGCCCCAGTTTTTGAAAACATCAATAATTGCTGAAACACCCACTAGAGCCAAAGAAAAGCAGCCTACTCTTAAAGAAATATTGAATACGCCCGAACAATATGTGCGGTTAAAATCCATTTTACTACAAAATTATGGTGCGTTGGTTACCCCCTTCCTTGAAGATCTTTTTACTAAGAAAACTGATACTACCTATGGTGTTCGCTATGAAAACAATAGATTTCGAATTGGCGATTCAGCAATCAAGATAAGTGACAATGTTTTGATTGTTAAAACAGTTCGTTACAAATTGACGCCAGGGCTTTTAGAACTTTTATTTTCACGTACACCTTCTACCGAGGACTATGATAAAGAAGATCTTGAAAAGTATAAAGACATCTTGATGGCTACAAATGGTTTTAGACGTAATTATAAACGTTCTGAAGCAATAAATGCTAATAAGGGCTTCAAATATAAAACCATCATATCAAAATTGTTTCCCACCTATGCAAGTGTTCGCCGTGCAAATTCAGCGTCCGGTATCACGTTTAATACTTTGAAACCATTCATCGATTTCGCCTATTGGAACAATCCAAATAAGTTGGTTAAACGTCTGCAACTGTTGCGTGCATCGGAACAGGCCGGTCATACCGGACACGAGGCGGAAGTTTTAGAAATAGAAGAGGAGCTTCGTCATGCTGGCATTATTGTCTAATGAGTCAACGTGTTCACACACCCTCGCCTGTTAAGGCTGCCATTGCTCGCGAGTTGCATAGACCAGCTCGTCGTCTCTACCATCGTCGTCGTGTCATCACACGGGGCGTTGACGATCTTTGGCAAGCTGATCTGGTTGAAATGATTCCCTATGCCAAAGCTAACAACGGGGTCAACTATCTGCTTACCGTCATCGACGTTTATTCCAAAATGGCCTTTGTTGAACCTGTTCGGAATAAATCTGCACAACTGGTCACCGCTGCATTCAAGACCATCGTTCAGCGGTCAAGACGACAACCTCGTTTGCTTCAAACAGATCAAGGCAAAGAATTTTTCAACAAGACTTTTTCCGCTTATCTCAAATCGCTTGACATCCATCACTATTCCACTTTTAGCAATCTAAAGGCAAGTGTTGTAGAACGTTTCAACCGCACACTCAAGACGCGCATGTGGGAACAATTTACAGCAAGAGGATCCTATCGCTGGCTTGAACTTGTAGGCGATCTGGTGACACGTTACAACAACACTAAACATAGAACCATCAAAATGAAACCACGCCTTGTAACCAAGAACATTGCGCAATTGGATCGCATTCATCACAAAATCAAAACAGTAGATCCACGACGTCATCAATTACGTATTGGTGATTATGTGCGCATCAGTAAACATAAATCAATCTTCGCCAAAGGATACACACCAAACTGGAGCACGGAAATATTTCGTATTCGCAAGGTAAAACTTTCTAATCCAGTTGTTTATTTACTTGACGACCTCAACAAGCAGCCAATCCAAGGAGGATTCTACATGGAGGAACTGCAAAGGACGCAATATCCCAATCATTATCTTGTTGAAAAAATTGTACAAAAACGTGGCAATAAACTTTTTGTTAAGTGGCTAGGTTTTAATGCCACATATAATTCATGGATTAATAAATCAGATCTGGTGTACACCTTCTTGTTTTTATTTCATGTCGAGCTGGCCGACTCAACATGCCATGCGATTTGTATCCTACCCCCACCCTACCATTTACAGGAAATAATACTCCAGATTCATTGACGTTTGTTTACCATTGAGCACATTCAACAACCAGTTCATTCCACCTCTCTCTCTCCCTCAATTCCATTCACTACTCCCGATACCATTGATGTTTGTTTACCATTGAGCGCTTTCAACCCCATCTTGTTTGTCTCTCAGACCCATTCACACCTAACCAACCTACCACGTCAGGGTCCAAACAACCACCGCCATTCATGTTTTCCATTCAAAACACTCCCGTTCATGACCTACCTCACATCCCGTAATCTGCTGTGACGTCACACACACACCAGTTACACTAATGTTTTCCATTTCAAAACACTCCCGTTCATGACCTACCTCACATCCCGTAATCTGCTGTGACGTCACACACATCAGTTGACCGTTCAATTCTCTGACGATTCATTCACCGACAAAGATTCGGAAACCTTCGGCAACACTCGGATCTCGTCGGGATCAAAGCAAAGCTATATAGCCCAGGATAATATCAGAGAAGGCGCTCAGTCCAAGAGAGAGACTGGGTCGAAGAGGGTCTCGTGCAGACCCTCTTCCATCCTTCCCCTCATCCCCCAACCTCGCCACCACCCCTTACCCCTCCCCACCCCCACTCCCCCCTCCCCACCCCCACTCCTCCCCCTCCACCCACACCCCTCAAACCGGTTCCTGGACCCTCCAAGGTTTGTTTACCTTCCGGGGTCCCGGCGACCTTGGGGGTCAATGACCTACCTCAAGGTCATTGAGCATGACCTACCTCAAGGTCATTGACCTTGCCACGCCCCCCTCATTTGCATAAATAACGGTATTTGGTTCAAAACCCCCTCAGCCTCCCTACTGCAATGCTGCAATCATTAAACAATAGCAATTCAGAAAGACAGATATAATACTAAAGACACCTCAAAAAGTAAGGCACGGTAATGTAATTTATTTTGAAGAAGGTTTACTAAGTACTGAATAATAAACTGCACAATGGAACTAAATATTTGGGGTATTTTCTACTAAAGATCCAAGTCTCTCGACACTTCTCTACTGTCGTGACATCTTTTCCAGTACACCTTGTCCAATGAACTCCAATTCGTAGGAGAGCACACGACCTTTGGGAAATCGTCATTCTGTCGATGGCGTAGCGAAAGCTCTGTCTCGACTGGTGTGATTGTCGCCTACTTCCCGATCTTTCAAAAACAGACTTGGAAGGCAGGGTCTCCACGTGGTTTGACCAAACAGCAGAGTCAATTTACAAACACATCGCAAACTCAGTCCGCAGAAGAGCGAGGAATATTTACTTATTTATTTATTTATTTATTTATTTATTTAGCATGTGGCTTTTAGTGCTGGGAGTGTCCGAGGACAAGTTTGGCTCGCCAGAGTTTGTAGCTGTTTCCTTGCGGACATTGATTGGGTGAGCTACAAGTACCGTCGTGTGTGGAGGAGATGAAATGAAGATAGATGATTGAGCAAGTTCTATTTAAAGTAGTTCCAAATTTGGCTACCAGTTGCCAATGACACCTAGCGGTGAACGTTGGAACTTCATAGAGCGTTTCTAACGGAATATAACCTATAGATTCTAATACACACTACCAATTGTAGTGGTAGGTTCCATTTCAAGCCATAAATTAATGCCATGGGTCCGCCGGCTTTACTTCCCCTACGAAGGAAGGGATGATGAATGACTTTAACGCTCTTAAAAATCAAAACGACTTCGGCCAAGGTTTGAACCCATGATCTTGGGCATAGCAGTTCAGCATGCTACTGACTACAAAGCGTGGGAGAGAGGCACAGCGACGTGAACAGCAAACTCAGCCAGTTGTTCGTTAGAATCAGCAGAGTTCGGAATCAACATGACAAAGTTTTTCATCATTACCTGGATTATTATTGTAGACACAGCGAGAAATGTAGTAAGGTAGTCTTCGCATTACTTCAAGGTGCG
This sequence comes from Meconema thalassinum, assembly GCA_946902985.2. Lineage (NCBI taxonomy): Eukaryota > Metazoa > Arthropoda > Insecta > Orthoptera > Tettigoniidae > Meconema > Meconema thalassinum. Next base: position 69,327,828 of record OX336391.1, on the reverse strand, counting down.
CTAGAGCTATCTCTCCTTAAAGGCACTACAATTTTCAGTGCGGTTCCATAAGCTATTCATTTTACCTAAGAAATCAGGGCTGTTTAACTTATTAAAACCACACTTTAAAAGAAGATGACTTTCTGACAAACCTCAGTCATTCTTGTGTCACCCTGTACGCGATTATCTCAAATTTCCTGTCTCGTTTCTTGATAAATATCGTTTACATTTTGGGTTAAAAGGGACATGGGAAACTGCAGTTCCAATACGAAAGTCTGCTTAGCTTCTGGTTTATCGATTTCATGATAAGCGCGTAGAGACTGGGTTTGTTGTTAAAGACCTTTGTGGTTGCATGTTAACTACGGTGTCACTTGGGACTAAAGGGGAAGCCAAAACATCTCCCCCCGGAAAATGTATTTATCCTCAGTAATACAAGTGAAAAATCCCGTCCTAAAGGCCGTAGAGGAATACCACAACCAACAAGACGGGTAAAATATTTTCCACTTATATAGAGCTCCCTAAATATATTTTCACCGCCAACAAGACATGCAACTTGTGAAGTAATAAAGAGCGTACGCGTGACAAGATTCAAAGACCAGACCACCAACTCAATAAACCAGTCCGTTGCTGATCTTTCGAATCACTACGTGGTTTGATTTTACACAGTCATGAGTTGACGCTTAAATTGCTAAACCTCTGTGGCTCGGGCTGTGATTCTGTCTCATTGCCACGTGATTCGGATTTGGAGCGCGATGCCTTGACACATGAAGTGCTGCAAGTCGATGAAGATAACAGAAACTTCGTTGAGCTGGCAGTTTGATTGGCCAACCACTCGGCTGACTTCTTGCAGAACACGCTAGTCAAACATGTGGCAAGTGACTTGGGCTTGTAAAAACTACGAAATACATTGCTGTAATTTTTACAAGAAATCATGTAAAAATTTAACACTTATTCAGAGCAATGTAAGCATTTTTTGGGCATTTTACAGAACATATCGGGAATATTTTTGCCCCTCTTTTCACTAAAACAATTTCCAGCAGGCAAAGAAAAATATTTCGAATACACTAAATTTTCCAAATGTATTCCTACAAAAGTTCCACATGTTTAACTGACGAGCAAACTCCTATAGAGCAAGTCCAAACATACTTTGCTCATTCCTTGGCGCAAGGGTCGGTCAAATCAAATCACCTTTCAGGCAAACATTTTGGGTAATTTTTGGAGGAGTATCGACTATTTTAAACGGATTTGACATAGCGCCTATTAAGGGAGGTATTACTTTTTCTCAAAACTCAATTCTTCCCACACCTTTGGTCAGTTCATGGTGTAGAATGCAAACACATTTGCCATTGAAAAAAACAAATGTTGTAAATATCCTTATTGATAATAGTATTAAAAGTTTAAAACTATACGCCGTATGAATACTCAACAAATATATATATATGTATATATTGGACACGTTTCGGCCTTTCATCTTCAGCTTAAAATAAATGAAAAATGTATTAAGAATTAAAATGAATGACATATATGTACTTAAATCTAAATACGAAGTGAAATGTTAAAGATAAAAACTGTCATAACATGAAATATAGTACTAAACTGGATATACGTACAAATTCCGTATTTAAAGAAGATGTAGCTTGCTCGTTCAAGCGCTGAGCTGAATTATTTATTGATTTTGGCACTTGATTTTTAAATTATTTATTTGTGTATATTTTTTATTTTTTATTACAAAGCTTGATATTTATTTACAATTACCATTAATATTATTTATTTTCTAATTGCATTTTGAAAAATTATTGTAAAAGACCAATATTGATTTTATTTATTTAATACTACATTGTACGGATATTCATTTTAGTAATATATTTCATTTTATTACAGTTTTTATCTTTAACATTTCACTTCTTATTTAGATGTAAGTACATATTTTATGTTATTTGTAGGGACATTTATAATATTAGTAAGTTGTAGTTAGTAAGTTGGCAGTTGAGAGTCAGTTGCATGGAGGAAAGAAAAGGAGGAGATGCCTTCGCTGCGCTGCCTAGCGCAAGCAGCTGAAGCCAAACGGCTCGCCCACTTTGGTTGCAAGAAAATGGCTGTCCCTATGCTTAAAGCCGTAAACTACTCCAACTAGTAATGGATTTTAGTGACATAAAACTGCAATGACAAGTCAAGGTTTTTTCTTGGATATGCAGAATACACTCTGTACTGTGCCCAATCGGACACGGCAGACTGGCATCGAACTCGGGTCTTATCAGAGAAGACCAGGCCCATGATTACGCCTAGAGTCGAACCATTGATCTCTGAGGGGGAACAGCTACAGGGAACCCGAAGAGCAATGAGTTGTATAATGACATGTAATAATATAGCATGATTTCACGGCTAGAATGTGAATATCGTAGCTGTTTAAGGGAATAATTGTTAGAAAATGCAGTCATATGTACGTTTTCGAAGCATAGAAGCATGAAAGCGGGCCAGCTTGACAGTTTACAAATCGCTGCTAGCAGAGGGGAGGAGATTCGTGGCGCCGAAGGAACTCATTTCGTCTGGACCGACGGGACAGCTCGAAATTAATGACCCTGGGGTTCCCCGATGGACAACACGTGAGACCGGAGTGGGAGTAATTGTCCACGGAAATTAATTGATTGCAGCCAATTGGAGCATCGAAATGGAATAAAATGTACACCCAGGTGAATATATTCTAGGAGAGATAATTTAGGAGTGGTCTCACACCTAAATTAAAGCCTATATCTCTAAATAAGCCTGTGAACACAGAGCTTACGCTCGAGAGGAATGATTTGGAGACCCACACGATGGGATTTACCATGGTGGCGTCATGACGCTATGAAAGAAGGCAATTAATTGTAATTAATTGGCCGAAGCGATCGCCTGCACGCGAGAGAGTTTTGGGACTTCACATCTAGATAAACGAGGTGTATACGTCATTTTGAATGGATATGCATTATTTCAAGAAAGGAGTCGCTCTCGTATGTCCTGTGGACTACATTTTACGAGAAACCTTTATATAGCGGAGCAGAGCAGACCAAGTGCAGTTCATCTTGAGTTCATCTCCAGTTACTCTGAAGTTCATCTCGATTTCTTCTCCAGTTCATCTCCAGTTGCTCCGCAGTTCATCTTTAGTTCTTCTCGAGTCTGCACGTAAACTAAGACGCTGCCCGTAAGTGCGCGAAATGTATCGACGCTCGAGTATATATGAAGAACAATGGAAGCGCATCATATAGCTTCCTAATAGTAATCAAGAATCGCGTAAGATTTAATCTACAGCGGATATTTATCCATTATTATACGCAAGTGTAGTTCGCTGCAGCGTAGGAATAAGTTAGGATGTTTTGGACACTGAATACCAGGAGGTATTGTCATAGTTATAAATGACGCAGTATCGTCAGGATCACTACAATTATGGGAGCCGGGAAGGCACCACAAGTAATCATGACGGAGAAAATGAACAGTATTGAAGGTGACGAGAATCGAACGCACGCACACGCTAGATAGACTTTCACGGAGACCAGCGGTTGTCGTAGCTGCATCGCATCTCTGAGGTCAGGCGTTAGGAGTCCAGTTAAGGATCCACATGTGAAATAGTGTGAAAAGTGTATATAAGTTTTATTATAGTGATTTCAAAAGTGTTTATGTGTATTGTGAATAATATGTATCGTGTTAAAGTGAGAAAAGCCACTGATAAAAGTATGATTATCATGTGTGAAATATGTGATACCATGTGGCGTGTGAGATATAGCATGATGGCTTAAATCAAGCATCATGGTAGGTTCGTGGCTGGTGTGCTGGAATAATCCAGCGAAAATGAAAAGTGAGTACAAATTTACAATGTTATTCTAACTAGATAGTTCACCATACAACGAAGCATCACTTTAAGACTAAGATGTAACAGTCACTTATGTACGAGCTTTCACCACTCGTATTTGGTAGAATATGGCTTGAAGGGTGATTTGTTTAGGGCCATTCAGGCCTAAGATAGTGATGAATGTAACGGCAACGTTAAATGATAATAATAATAATAGTAATCTGGGGTCGGTAACAGTAAAGTAAAGTGATAGGCATTTCAGGCCTAGAGAACGTTCAAAGTGTGTCATGTCTAATATAAAGATACTGTACTTTGGTAAACAGTAAGAAAGTAACGTGAAGATATAGCGAGATACGAGAGTTTTTCAGTGTCAGTGAAGTGTTGAATGAATATTTAATATGGTAAATTCTTAAGATTGTATTTGAGAACCATTAAAGTAATGTAAGCCAGTAAATTTATACTTGTTTTTGGAGCTATTTGAAGCTTTGGCTTAAGAGTAATTGCAGAGAAGACGTGAGTGCCTTAATAATTGAGTCATCTATGAGAAGTATTGTTTGAGCCGCGTATTGCGAGCGAGGTAACGTAGAATCAAGTGATTTACGTCAATAAAGTTGCGGGGACCACTCTAACATAGCTTGCACGTTAGGTGAAAAGTTGGCTAATCTACGAGATAGTATGGCCGTAGTGAATACTTTTATTATTCGCAGCGAATTGGATCGGAGCCTGTCTGTATCCATCGCTTGCAGGAATAATTGCCACGAGGGATGCTCTTCGAGACCCCGTGAGCACATGTATTAATTGATCTGCCCTGAGAGGTAAGAATGAAAGTTCGTCGTATAGGAAACGCAGATTTCCTTATTATTATGTAGGCAGCTGCTGATGAGCAATCTTGGATTCTCATTGTGATGCGCGCCCGAAGCCACTAGTATTCACCACAGAACGGCAAGGCTATTACAGGATCCATCCCCAGCCATGAATGTTAATTAAGGAGCCGAGTTGAGCCCATTACACTATAAATATAGGTGGTAAATAATCAGAATGACACAATTACTTGAGACAATACTCCATTGTACTGCAATTGTAAACAAAGATGACCTTGCTAGCAGCAAGAGGGGAGTGGTATGTATGCCACGAAGGACGGCGGCCATCTAGTTCGGCCAGCTGGAACTAATTTTATTGCCTGCTTGAAAGGGAGGTCTGTAGACCTGGGCCCTTTATTTTAGAAGCATAGTGGGACACTGAATAATCTCGATATTTCGAAATGTAATTAAGATATGATTGTTGTGATGATGCCAATTGAATTAAATGATGTGTTTCAATACACATACCTTGTCGGATCATGGTGATCGGATAATATTTGGCCCAGTTATTCTCGGAGGAGGAACGCTGAACCAAATAAATGTAGGCATCTTTTTAAAGTGCATTTTTGCCCAGTTCACACTAATTTATGCAGACGGGTATGTGATTTCTAAGAACATGACACGTTTGTAACGATAATAATTTCGACCAGACCCAGAAAATCGTTGTATGGTGAAACTATAAACATTTCTATCCATGTGAATTTGGAAGGGAAAACGTACCACTTTTAGCGTTTCATATTGATGGGGAAAAGGAAGACGATTCACACGACACAACAACATTTGTTAATTAAGGCATAAGATAATGAATTTATGTTAATGAAAGTAAATGCCCGTGAGAAACGGATTAATGATTAATTATTACAGAATTAATGTCATTTAATGTGATATGTGACTTTTGTGTTGTGATACTCCAGTTTGTTAAATTGTGTCACATGAAGAACACTATGGAGACTCGTAGATGTCTGAAAGTATCAATGATAGGATGCTAGAAATAGATTTGAGTGCAGTGAAGCACTAATTAAGAAGAGACTCACAAAATAACCTTGATTTTCATTGTGGGAATTAAATGTAAATTATCCTTTGTTTGTATTTTGTTGTATAGCCATGACTTTATATCAGTAAATGATTATTTAGGAATATGTCGTTTCTTTCATGTAGAGTAGTTACCTGATAGACTCAAATCCTGAGCATGTGGTCGTATGGTGGGCAGGAACGTCCCATACCTCGAAAGACCGTGAGTTAGCTGGGATACGAACACATGTTCCAAATGATGACAATTGGGTACAGTACATCACGGTACTTGGCACAAATCAGCTGCGTTATCGTTTTAAAAGCCACTTTAAATATAAATATGAGAGCACTTTTGCGAGGCTAGTTTTGTAAGGAAGACGCGGCAAAACGCAATAATACGCTGAAACACTGATTAAATTAAATACAGGTGTCTGAAGATGCGAGTTATACCAAAGAAGGAACATCTTGGGAATTAATGATGCCGAACTAATTACGATAGGCTATTTACACCAAATTGAGTTTTATATTCTTATTGGTGTTTAGGCATTCGTCAGTTTTTAGGCCTAATTTCGAGCACAGCCACTTTCACTCATTGGTCGTACACATTTTGATATTCAAGAATACGAACCTCAAAATTAATAAACAGAACAATTAAAAAAGGACGCATATTTGCACAAAAATACGGTATAGCCTATAGCCTACGTTTCGGTACCGTACGGTATTTTCTTTGTGGGGGGTAGAAACTTGACGATTAGCCTCGAATTGATTAATTACGTAGGCCTACCGTAATTATTGGCCGACAGCCGTTTGATAATTTGGTATTTCCAGAGGAATGGTTTTTATTTTTTTTGGTATATAGGGTAGGCGTACACATGCTGAGATTAGAATTGAAGTTGTTTTTAAATAACGTATTACTACTGTTATTACGTTTCCAAAGTTGCATAACCGGAGCGCGATAAAAACCAGGGCCAAAATAAGGTTTAGCCATGCATAATGACCCATGCAAGTCACAGAACACCGAATACGAGTTAAGGTTACGCCCACTTTGGTTGCAGCGCTTGGCTTCACTCATACGAGCTCAGGGCATCTCCTCTTATTCTTTCCTCCATGGTCAGTTGTTATTGTCATTGTCAGTGGGGTTAGATCATTCATCTGGTATTCCAATAAAAGGTACGAAATAATGAAAGTGCTTAAATTAAATAGTTGATGTGAATAAATATAAAATAAGAAAACGTCCCGACAAAGTGGTGACCCTTCCGACGTGATTTGTGAAAGAAAGAGTAAGTACCATGAAGGCCGATGAAGGAAATATTTCCGCCTCCAGTAAAACCGAAGTTGACAAGATTAGTGTGAAATTGCCGCCATTTTGTGTAGAAAAGCCCGACATTTGGTTTTGTCAAGCTGAAGCACAATTTCATATCGCTGGCATAAAAACTGAAATGACAAAATTTAATTATTTATTAGCGCAGCTAGAGCCACGTTTTGTTGAAAATATCTGGGATTTAGTTACTAGTTCCGAGTGTAATAAATATTCCTTGGCTAAAGAAAGGTTCTTAGCCGTGTTCAAAGAGAGTGAAGAGCGCCAGATAAAATGACTAGTCAGTGAACTTGAGTTAGGTGACCAAAAACCAAGTCAGCTGTTATTGAAAATGAAAGGTTATGCCGGAGACAATGTTTCTGATAAGATTCTTAAAACTTTATGGTTAGATAAACTCCCAGGCCATATTCATAGTATTTTGACTATTTTTGACGAAGGTGTGGATAAAATGGCTCTCATGGCAGATCGAATGATGGAGATGCGCTCAGTAAATGAGGTTCAGACATCATCTACACAGAAGTATATCACTGATGTAGTTCCTACCTTTCAATTACAAGAATTAACTGCGCGCATCGAAGAATTAGAACATCAGCTGAGGGTACAAAAGAATAAAAACCATCAACGTACTCGTAGTAGAAGTCGTAGTCGATCAAGATATAACAACAGAGGGAAGTACTGTTACTACCATTTTCGTTTCGGTGCTGACTGTAGGCCAGAGAAATGTGTTCAGCCTTGTGCATGGCAGAAACAGGGAAACGAAAAGGGGCAGACAGACTAGCGGCTGAATGTTCTGCCACCGATATTAGCATAGGCCGCCAGTATCGCCTTTTTGTCAAGGATTATAATTCAGGGCAGATGTTATTGGTAGATAGTGGAGCAGACGTCTCTGTCCTACCAGCAACAAAACATGATAAAACAAAATTGTCTGAATATAAATTGTATGCAGCAAATGGCTCTCAGATCCCAACCTATGGTTCAAAATTACTGAATGTGGATCTAGGATTAAAACGTAGTTTCGAATGGCCATTTATAGTTGCAGGAACTTCAAAGGGCATATTAGGCGCTGATTTTCTTCATCATTTCCACCTTCTGATTGATCTCAAGAACAAAAGACTCATTGATAACAACACGCAATTGAAAGTAAAGGGGAATATAGCAAGTATTGAAGCAACTGAGAGGGTTAATTCTTTTCATATTACCTGCAAATTTTCTGAAATTTTAAAGAAATTTCCTAAGTTAACAAAACCATGTGTTGCGCCAAAATAAATCAAGCATGATGTTAAACATTACATCACAACGGCTAGCGGACCTCCTGTTTTCTGCAAACCTCGTAGGTTAGACCCCAAGAAACTGTACATCGCTAAGCAAGAATTTCAGTACATGTTAAATCACAATATTATTCGACCATCTAAATCACAATGGGCCAGTCCTCTACACATGGTTACGAAACCAGATGGCCATTGGCGTGTTTGTGGAGATTATCGCCGTCTGAACGACTGCACCCTTCCAGACCGTTATCCAATTCCACGAATAGATGATGTCACCCTCATCCTCCATGGCAAGAAAATATTTTCTAAAGTTGATTTAATAAACGCGTGTTATCAAGTGCCACTCGCAGAAGAAGATAAGCATAAATCTGCTATTATAACCCAGTTCGGATTGTTTGAATTCAACTTCATGTCATTTGGATTACGTAATGCACCCAGCACTTTTCAAAGATTCATCAACGAAGTACTGAGAGGATTAGATTTCTGCTTCGCATACTTAGATGACATCCTGATTGCATCAGATTCTGAAGAAGAACACTTGCGCCATCTAACCATCCTTTTCGAACGTTTCGATAAGTATGGTCTCAGGATTAATCTCGGAAAATCTCTGTTTGGCACCCAGGAAATAAGTTTTTTGGGATACGCCATCACACCAGAAGGCACCAAACCGGACTTAGAGAGAGTGTCAGCTATTATTAATGCACCTCGTCCAGAGAATGTACAACAACTGCGAGCATTCCTTGGCACACTCAATTTTTATCGTCGCAATCGAGAACATGCAGCACAACATCAAGCTCTTCTAAATGAATATCTGAAAGGGAGTAAGAAAAATGATAAAAGGAAAATTGATTGGACTCCAGAGGCAGCAGCACATTTTGAGAAATGTAAAGAAGATCTAACCCCACTGACAATGACAATAACAACTGACTCTCAACTGCCAACTTACTAACTACAACTTACTAACATACCTAGCTCAAGCTGCACTGCTAACTTTTCCAAGTGTGGAGCATGAACTTTCATTATTTGTAGATGCATAAGACTTCGCTGCAGGAGCAGCCCTACAACAGAAACAAGATGGAACGTGGAAGCATATTGGGTTATTTTCAAGGAAGTTTTCCCTTGCTCAGAGGAACTACTCAACTGCGTAATATTTGTTTATGTCTTAATGCATATTTGGGCTGAGGAAGCACTAACGTATGTGCGAAACATGTATAAATAGACTATTAATATTGTATTGAAAAGACGAGAATTGATCGTTTTATTAGTAAACATATTCAATACGGACCTGAAAATGGATAATATTATTCTACTCAACCTATGACAGGGAGCTTCTCAGTATCTATCTAGCGATAAAATATTTCAAATACCTACTTGAAGGCAGAATATTTTCTGTCTACACAGACCATGCCCCATTAACCTTTTCATTCAAACAAAAAATTGAAAGAGCAACTCCACTATCTCCAGTACATTTCTCAATTTACAACTGATCTGCGTCATGTATCTGGAAAGGAAAATGTGGTAGCTGATCATCTATCTAGACTGGAAGAATTAACGACAGTAGACTACGATGGGGTGGCTTTTTCACATGAATCATATGAACAACTTCCAGACCTCAAGTCAAGCAGCATCACCTCAATGCAATTCAAGCAGTTTACTACCCTTGGTGGATTAAAACTCTGGTGTGACGTGTCAACTGAAAATATTCGTCCATATGTACCAAAATAATTTAGAACCCCAGTATTTGAGCATTATCACAACATGGCTCATCCAGGTGTAAGGTCTTCAGTGAAGCTCATATCTTCCAAGTTTGTCTGGCCAAACTTAAAAAAGGATGTGCAACAATGGACTAGGGCATGTACAGCTTGCCAGAAGAATAAAATTTCTAGGCATACTAAAGCACCTATTGGAAAATTCCCCGTTGTTGATGAACGTTTCCAGATGGTACATATTGATCTTATTGGTCCTCTCCCGCCTTCTGATGGATTCACTTACTGTTTGACTTGTATAGATAGGTTCACCAATTGGACGGAAGTTGTGCCCCTCCGGAATATTGAAGCCGAAACCGTAGCAACAGCATTTTTCCATTTCTGGATTACCGAATTCGGAACGCCGCAACAGATAGTAACCGATCAGGGAAGACAATTCCAGTCGTGTATGTTCCGAGCATTGGCAAAGATTTGCGGTTGTAAACTGACAAGAACGACTGCATACCACCCACAGGCAAATGGGAAAATCGAAAGGTTTCGCCGTACGCTGAAGAGTGCCATTTGAAGCCATGGTACAGCTAAATGGAGTGATGTGCTGCCAATAATTCTGCTTGGTCTTCGTTGCTCCTTCAAGAATGAAAGCAATTCGACTGTGGCGGAGATGGTCTATGGCACTACGTTAAAGTTGCCTGGAGATGTTTTTGAGGAACCTCTTACCACAGTGGACACTGACCTTACAACATTCGTCACTGAACTGAAGAAACGTATGAATTGCTTGAAGCCAGCAGAATGATCCCACAAGACCAAAGAAGATACTTTCGTTCACAAAGATCTCAAAAGTTCAAATTATGTGTTTGTCAGAATCGATAGGGTAAAGAGTGGACTCACACAACTATATGAAGGGCCTTATGAAGTAGTTCAACGTTCACCAAAATTTTTCAATTTGAGGATTAAGGACAAACTGATCAACGTTTCCATCGATCGACTCAAACCAGCTTACTTCATTGCTGATAGCAGTACACATGAAGACCCTCAAATATCAGATCAGCTGCCAGTTAAGAATGATACGAACTGTCCCCAAGTGCCTCGCAAAACCACAAAATCAGGACGTGTTGTGAGATTTCCAGCAAAATTTGCAAACATTATTGAGTAATACCCTAAGAATATTTTGTGGAAGTATATAGGTACAGTAAAAAAATAAAAATGACTTTATTGAGGGGGGAGTGATGTAGGGACATTTATAATATTAGTTAGTAAGTTGTAGTTAGTAAGTTGGCAGTTGAGAGTCAGTTGTTATCGTCATTGTCAGTGGGGTTAGATCATTCATCTGGTATTCCAATAAAAGGTACGAAATAATGAAATTGCTTAAATTAAATAGTTGATGTGAATAAATATAAAATAAGAAAACGTCCCGACATTATTCATTTTAATTATTCATTGATTTTTCATTTATTTTAAGCTGAAGATGACCTCATCGTAAGGTCGAAACATGTCCAATATATAAAAATATATATTTTTTGAGAATTGATTCGGTGTATAATTTTAAACTTTTAATTTTAGTTCGTGGTGTATCAAAACCCTTTACTAAGATACCGTTTTGGCCCTTCTCCGAAGAACAATACATACTTTGAATGGACTCGATTGTTCGGCTACTAAAAACGTTATAGCGATAATTAACTTTTTCGTAAAGGCCCGTTAACGAACTTGAACGAGACTGTGCACTGCTATATTTTATGCATAAATTATAGGAGCAGAATGATGGTAGGTATAGTGTCCGCAAGAAAGTGATATTTATATTTATAAAAGACATTAGCTTTTGAACTTACGGTGGTTTTGGGGTCAGGGAGACGTGAGACGCAGAGACATGTCGAGCTCTTCCGTAAGTCACAAGGAAGGAAGAAACGAACGAAGGGACAGAACTGAAATCTCGAATCACCGAGTGTGTCACGCTATTTTCACATACGTGTTATAGCCGAGGTTCTATTTAAGCTGGTTTGCCAGCCGGACCAGGAGTCGAACTCCGTCACTGTCTGAGTGGGGAGAGAGAAGGAAGTGGACATAGGGGGAGGAGGAAGCTCCATGGCGCTCCTTTAATACCCGCGAGTGACGTAGCGCTCTTTCGGTTGTGCTGTAACACGACGCACGCTAAAAGAACCACTGCGTCTTGAACCAGGGACTTCAATTAACGGCGTTATAGTATTAATAATAATAATATATTATGGCCTCGTGTGCCGGATGCAAGCTTTGTTATTTGACACCCAGAGGGCAGCTTGCATATAAATTTCGTCGTTACTTGAAAATCAAGGATGTAGGATATCTAAGCTCCTTGACACTATAGCGCTTTCTAGTAGAGAATGGAGGAACTTTGTGTTGGTGGAAAATAACGAGATTAATTTTGCCTTTATGAACACCGCCTACAGAACTCAAATGGGTTATTTAACATGCCAACAAAGTATGATATGCTTGTCGTGATTTTTGCAGCCTTTAATAAATCACTTACCACGGCCAGGAGCGAACCTGCATGCTTGGGTTTGGTAGTCCGAAACGTTTACCACTCACCCACCGAGACAAGCGCTGTTATAGTAATAAGCACACTGTCCAACTGGAGCCGACAGGGTTTCAGAGAAGTTTTGATACCGACTTTGTTGTTCACACACCTGTGTACTTGCCTACAAGGTCTGCCTACCCAATGTGTACTGCTCTACAAGTCCTGTATATCAAATATGTACTTCTCTACACGTGCTTCCAACCCAAATGTCTACTTCGTTACAATTCCTGCTTACGCAATGTGTACTACTCCAAAAGTCGTGTCTACTCATTGTGCACTTCTCTGCAAGCCCTGCCTACCTAATATCTACTTTTCTAGAAGTACTACTTACCCAATCTCTACTTCTCTAAAAGTCTTGCCTTCCCAATGTCTACTTTCCTACAAGTCCTGCCTACCCAAAGTGTAGACTTCTCCCTAAACAATACCCAATAACCGCCACTGGGAAATTTGAAGGTGATGGCATATCATTCCTAGTTCTCACAAGCTATGAAGAGTTATCCTTCAAATACACATTATGTGGTATTATGATCATACCTGACAAATTTCGAAAATCTTCCTGGGTTTTATCATTAGTTGTATTAGTTGTAATGCATTTTCCTAGTAGTAACATCGAGTAAGGAGGAATATGTTTATGCTTCTTGTTTTGGGTTGCAGAAGAAACATATGGGGCTGAGGACACAGTGGGGAAGTTTGAACAATGGATGTTTCCTACAAAACTCATTCACATTCTTATCACTGCGTAATGTGTATTTCTTCCAGGCATATTTACACAAGATAAGAAGAGCTCCCGTCAACAGACAGTCAAACGTTTCTTAAATACATCCAGACAAAAAGATCACTGAACGAAAATGGATAATTTGTGGACTGCTAAATTGAAAGTTAATATCAATACATTCTACTTCAATGATGAGACACAAATAATGAGAGACACTTATGAAGTTGCAATCAAATCCAAAACTTAGAGTTATGCACATTTAAAGCGATAAATTGTGTATTTTGTAGGTTGAACACTTACTCATTTAAATGGTTTCCAATTCCAACACTTTCTCGTTCCTGGGATTCTTCCACATCCTAGGGATAAGACGGAATAACTTGTTTCTATGCTTATACTGCTTGCCACGGTGGGTGAGTGGTTATAGTGTCGGACTACCAACCCCAAGATTGCAGGTTCGCCCCTGGCCATGGTAAGTGATTTTTGAAGGCGACAAAAATCACGATACTCATGTCATACGTTGTTGGCATGTTAAAGAACCCATTTGAATTCAGTAGGCCGTGTTCAATGGCAAAATTAATCTCGGGATTTTCCGCCAACACAAAGTTCCTCCATTCTCTACTTGAAAGCGCTGTAGTGTCAAGGAGTTTAGATACGGTATCTAACCTCCTTGACTTTCATAGCGTTCAAAGGAACGACGAAATTCGACATGCAAGCTACCCTCTGGGTGTCATTTAACAAAGCTTGCACCAGGCACCCGAGGCCATACGATATTATTATTATTATTATTATTATTATTATGCTTATACTTTTATACACAGAGCAAACCATGTAAATTTACTGCACTAGTCAGCTAAAGTGGAGATATATTCACTGAACGACTTTCGTACTGACCAACACATCCTACTGCTAGAGATGAACATTAAACAGATAAGTGGTTATAACCTCAAATCTAGTAACTTATAATCAACTATCTAAGGTTAAGTGAATCTTGAAGCGAAGGAAAATGCTGAGATCAGTACCCTTATAGAAGTAATAAATGAATGGATTGAGGAAAAATAAACATTGATTTTTGAATTCTTAGCCTTAAGACTATATGTGGTCCTAGGATCCAACACGTGCACGTATCATTTCGTAACAAGCAACTAGACGGCTGATATTTGCACCAGCATAAGTTGAGAGATTTCATTCATAAATCAATCTACCTTTAGAATATTATACAAGACTTCCTTTACAAATCACTGCAATTAATTATACAAATGTTTCAAAAGAAGTTAGAGTAAGTAGATTAAATCCCTCTAGAGGGTGTCTATTGTAGAGTATTGAACATCAATACCACTGCTACTGTAAGGGAACTCACAGTTTGTAATGGAGATAATGGCCAATTTGGGGAACGGAGTAGGTACTAATTGAAGAGTCAATTCCATGCTGCATACCGGGACTGAATCCAATCTTTATAGTTCCTGCTTAGAACAGATTAGGGCCTGAGCACATTACACAGCTTAATGGCTCCAGATCATATGAACGGTCTCGGAAGACGAGAGGGTATGATCTCCACTTTCCATTATGATTTTTCACCACGTTTCTATCAACGGTAATGCTGGTAAGGTACCTCCTTACTATATTTCAAAGCTCCTATGGGCTGGACAAAACGGCAAGCGGCTGTAAAAATCCCTGCCACATACACACACACTTCATCTAATCACTGACATCTCATAAATGGAAAAACTGAGGGTTGAAAACACAAATTCAAAACTATAGGAGATAACAAATAAGGTAAGAAAGACAGATTTCTTAGTACTTACAAATAAAAGTAAGTAGAGTTAAGTATTAGCTTTTATTTTCTCCATATGGTTCAAGAACTTTCTGTTACTTTTAACCCATATCATTAATTATGTATTATCTATGTTCTTACAGTCAACCGCATGTTCAAGATTCAGAAGGAGGTGCTCACTGTTATACGTTAGACTCATTTCAGCAACTGCCTGGAGTTCAAGTGAAAAAGCACAGAAGACCACTCATGACAGGAGTCAAACCCACCTCCCCTCCGTAGCATTCATGGAAGAATCTCTACCAGAATATGAGATACCGTATCCCAAATAATTTTCATACCACAGTGGGCAAGTAGTACAAGGTTATTATGATTAGCTTCACGCAATATACAGAACCATTTGCCAATGATATTATAATGCATCTGTTGGAGTTGGTAGTTAACATTTTAAGCTGGCAACATTGATTTATAATTTAGTATCCCTTGTGTTGTTTGTTCATTGAAGAATAATTGACGTGTAAATATACGATCTGCAATTTCGTGAACAAACGCTCGTTATTTCCACTGTTATGAATATCAATTAACAACAGGCTATGTGTCCAGAGCAGTGCGAAGTAAGTAGATCAGAGCGTGAGTGACGGATTGTTGAGACTGAGATGAAAGCTGAATTTTAAAAGATTTTGAGTGCTTTTGACTGAACCGGCGAACGTTACAGTGACAGCACCAAGATGGCTGACGGAGTTGACAAAGACCTCGTTTCCATTCCAAAACTAGCAAATGGAAACTACTTCGCCTGGAAACTGAGAGTGAAGGCGCATATGATCGATAACAAGTGTTGGGTGGCGATTGAACCAGGCTTCGATGAGAACGAGTGGAATGTGTATCAGGCAAGCTTAAATAGGAAAGCTTTGTCGGTATTAGACAAGTCCGTTGGGGATGATTTCTTTTTAGATGTGGAAGATTGTATTAGAGCGAAGCATGCTTGGGAAATTCTGGAAGAAATTCACGTCTCTTCTGCCAAATGTAATGCACTTCAGTCCTTGAAAGAAATAACAAATATTACGAAGACCCCAATAATGTCGATGCAAGAGCATGCGGCCTGTATCCAGAGATTGAACAAGAAAATTGCCAAGGGTGGTAAAATATTCGATGGCCAACTTCCTGCTAGCCGGAGCAGTACGAGACCTTCGTCCAAAATCTACTGAGAGAGCCGGATCTTACAACACGAAAGGTTAAAGGACGACTTCTGGACGAGGAGCGACGCCGGACCAAGTTAGAAGCCGTGCAGGAGACTTCCGCATCAAGTGCACTCATCATCAAGCAAGGCAAGAATGACAAGTTAGTGTACAAACCTAGTAAAAAGAATAATGTGTTGAGTGGAAAAAGTGGTGATAGTAATAGTGTTAAATGTTACAAATGTCAGAGGTTAGGGCATATTAGCAATATTTGTCCAGAAGTTAAATGTTTTAACTGCCATGAGTATGGTCATTATGCATCAGATTATACCAAAACAAAATCAAATAATGGGAAAAGGGACGACAATGGAAATTCCAATAAAACGGGAAAGACTATAGCAAGTATCAGTGTGTTCGCAATGGTGTCAATGAACAGTTCTGATGTTTGGTACCTTGACTCGGCAGCGTCAGAACATATGACGTCCAAAAGAGAGTTGTTTTCCTCCTATTCAGAGTGTAAGGGCAATATTAAGATTGGCCAAGGGCAACTCCCAGTTAGTGGAACAGGTATTGTCAAACTTGAATTATTTGAAAATGTGGTGGTAATGTGCTTGAGATGAGAAATGTTTTGCACGTTCCAGATTTAGCATTCAATTTGATTTCAGTTGGGCGCTTAGACAAGAATGATGTATTTGTTCACTTTAACAAAGAAAGTGCTAAAGGTATGAGTGCGTGTTTACAAGTCTAGAATCAATTGGGGTGTATTTGTTGGAAACTAATCACAGTGTAGTTTGTATATCGAATGCTGATGTCAGTGAAGACGAGATAAGTGATGAAATTGAAGCTGTAGCCTTGCGAGCAGTGAGTTCAGATTTGTGGCATGTAAGGTTAGGGCATCCACATGAAGCTGCTATGCAGAAAATTCCATATTTGTCAGGTTTAAAGAGTGAGAATAAGAGTTGTGATGTGTGTGTTCTGGGGAAGATGACTAAATGTAGTTTCCCGCAGAAGAGTGAACGCCAATGCAGTAAACCACTGGAATTGGTACATAAGGATTTGTTAACATCTCCCGTTAAATCAAATGGTGGCCATAAATACTTGATGAGTTTTGTGGATGATTACTCCAGATTTACAGTTGCTAAATTCTTGAAAACTAAAGCTTTCTCGAAGTTTTTGGAGTATCAAGCTGAAATAGAGAAAATGCATGACTTGAAACTTAAATGCTTTCAAACAGATGGCGGTGGCGAATATTGTGGTAATAAATTCGAGGCCTAATTGAAAGAGAATGGGATAGGTCATAGAAAGACGGTAGCTTATACTCCAGAACAAAATGGTATAGCTGAGAGGTTTAATAGGATTGCAGAAGATAAGATAAGGTGTTTGTTAGTGCAGTCAGGTTTGTCGGATTCGTTTTGGGCTGAAGCAGCCAACACTACTTGCCTTACTAGGAATCTATGTCCATCTAGGGCTATTGGGAATCAGTCCCATAAAGGGAGAGAGTGCTGAAAAAGAATATCCAAGGTTACGTGCATTTGGTTGTAAAGTTTGGTTATTTCAGAAAGTAGGTTAATTTCAGCCCCGAGCAGTGAGATGTGCATTCATTTGTTATGAAAACAATGTGAAGGGGTATAAATTGTTTAATCTCGAGACTAGATCATTTGTGATTGGATATCATGTAAAATTTGATGAAAGTATATTTCCCATGGTAGAACAGGTTAGGCCTACTATTAAGCATGTTCGAACTGATGTTATGATTTTTTTTTGTCGTGTAGCCTCCTGAGAGGCCGAGTGCAGGTCTTTCTAGTCGACGCCCGTGGGCGACCTGCGCGTCGGGATGAGAGATGGAATTGATGAAGATGAATGAAACTGGGCAAGGATGTGGAAGGAAGCGGCCGTGGCCTGTCAGAAGGTACTGTCCCAGCATTTGCCTGGTGTTGAAAATGGGAAACACGGAAAACCATTTCAAGGACAGCCGACGGTGGGGCTCGAACCCACGCGTCTACCGAGTCAGCAGAGAGCTTGGCCCCTTGACCTAACGCAGCGCTTTAGCCCGCTCAGCCACTACTGTCGGTTTGATGTTATGATAAGAAGTTATTGTAGTGATGAGTCAGAGATTGAGATTGAAAGCAAAGTCCAAGAGAATGATCAAAATGTGAATGAGGCTGAAAATAATGAGAACGTTTTGAGAAGGAGTGAAAGGTTAAGGTAGCTTAAAGTATGTTCTTGCTGTAATTTGTCGGTGCATGTTGCTGATTATATCGAAGAACCATGAGTGCGAGTGAGGCATTGAATGGGGAGTTCTCTGATGAATGGAGAGATGCAATGAAAAGCGAGTTAGACAGTACCCAACGTAAAGGGACATTCATTTTGGTTGACAGGCCTTCTGGTAGAAATGTGTTGGGTTGTAAGTGGGTTTTGAAACTTAAGAGAAATCCCGATGGTACTGTTAACAGATTTAACTTAAAGCAAGATTGGTAGCACAAGGTCCAAGTGCCAGGGGTATATTTCAATGAAACTTATGCTCCAGTAATTAAAAGAAAAACAATTCGACTGAGGATGGCTCTAACTGTCATTAATGGGTGGGTTCAGGAACATATTGATGTGATCACAGCATATTTGCACAGTGAGTTGAATTAGGAAGTTTTCATGGAACAACCTAAATACTTTGAGGTGGATAAAAAATAAAGTGTGTAAATTGCTCAAAAGCTTGTATGGGCTTAAACAAAGTGCTATGGAATGGCACTCGACCTAGTATATGAATTTGTCAGAATTGGGTTTGAAACCTCTAGTGAAGGATCGATGTGTGTTAACAAAGATCTGTTCCTTGGTGTTGATGTTGATGACTTGGCATGCTGGGTAAAAAGAGAACGGGTTGAATGGTTCAGGGAAGAATTGGAAATTAGATTGGAGATTAAGAAGTTAGGAAATATGACCAACTTTCTTTCTATGAATGTGGAGTACAGGGAAGGAGTATTGTCTGTTCATTAAACTGACTACATTAAAAGGGTATTGAAAGAATTCAAAGTTGAAGATTGGAAGGGTAGGTCAGCTCCTCTAGAAATAAATAGAGATGACGCAAAATTGTCAGGTGATGAGAAACATGATGAGTAAGAGTACAGAAAAGCAGTAGGTATGTTACTATATCTGGCTGCAACGACTAGGCCAGACATAACTTTTGCAGTGTGTAAAGTGAGCAAGAAAAATTGTGAGCAAGAAAAATTGTTCACCAACAAAGAGAGATTGGCAAGATGTAAGCACATTATGTTGTACTTGAACAAAACATGTAATGAAAAATTGTTTTTTGAAAAATCTGATGTACATGTCCGAATGTATTGTGATGCAGATTTCGTTAATGCCAAAGACAGGAAATATGTGAGTGGATTTTGCAAATGCACTAATTAACTGGAACACGGGGTTACCAAAGAAACGTGACACGGTTGCCACATCTACAACCGAGTCAGAGTATGATTCCATGTTCCATGCTGCTAAGGAGGCATTATGGCTAGGACAGATAATAAACGAGTTGGGTCAGGGAGCGGGTTTGCCTAAAGCACATGTAATCAGAGGTGACAATCAAAGTGCCATTAAGCTCACCAGAAACAGTGGTGATTCTGAATAGTCAAAGCATTTTGTAGGGACCATGTAAGTAAGAGGAACATTATTTTCGAATATGTTCCAAGTAACAAGAATGTTGCAGAATTGTTTACGAAGTCATTGAATGGGCCAAAGACCCAGAGTTTCATATAGATCCTCAATTTGGTTTAGTTTGTGACAGGAACTGTTTTTTTTTTGTACTATTGTTGAATTAAATGATTGTCATTGTTTGAAGTTAATTACCAGGGGAAGTGTTGGAGTTGGTAGTTAATATTTTAAGTTGGCAGCATTGATTTATATTTTAGTATTCCTTGTGTTGTTTGTACCTTGAAGAATAATGGACGTGTAAATATACGATCTGCTATTTCGTTAACAAACTCTCGTTATTTCCACTGACATGAATATCAATTAACAACAGCATCCCCAGTAGCTCAGTGCTCAGAGCAACAACGCACAAAGCCGGAGGCTGAGAGTGGAAGTATCGTATGAGTAGTAGAGGAAATGTATGTTTTGAATATTGCGTAATCGCGAGGACATATTGCATCATCATGACGTCATCTGATACATATGCGGATGTGAGCACGTGCACGTGCACATGTTAGCGTGGGAAGAGGTTGACCTTTAACCGCTTGAAAAAGATAACCTTTGGGTAACCGCTTGAAGCAGATAACCTTTGACTTATTTATGCGATGGAGATAAAAATTAATGGGTGTTGACGTCATTTGATACCCATGCAAGTTTGCAGCTGTGCGAGCGATCACGTGATATGTCTGCAGTGTTCGCGTGAGACGTGGTTGACCTTACACGTCATTGGGTAAGAATGTAATCTTTGACTTCTTTAAGTAATACTGATAAAAATATAATGAGATGATTGCGTCAGAAGCTTGTTTTGTAGCATTTGGTTTCTTGAGTGTAGGTGGGGGTGAAGGATATATAAATGCATGTGTGCGTGGATGAGTTTAACTTCTACGTTTGCGCGAAGAGAGAGTTTGTGTGTGAAAGAAATAAAGAAAGTCAACGACGAGGAACAAATTGTGTGTGTGATGGATGTTCTAACGAAGTTCAATAACTTAGCCACTTGCGTTGAGTATTCTAATAAGAAACTATCAGAACTAATAATTGATTTACCGTATGTGGTCCAAATTATTCGGGCTGTGGAGACGAGATTTGGAAGAAAAATAGTGGTGGACATTATCATTGAAGGTGAAATAAGAAGTGTATTTCTACCAGCAGTATTTGCAAAACTAAGCGCATCAGAGATCGATGAACTAAACTCACTTAGAGGCAAACTGATGTTGGTGTATTTGGGGTTGAAGAACCGCTCACATCAAGTTGTTTTAAAACTGTAAATTTTTGGTGAGTATATATATGCAGATTATATATGTATTGATTGATATAACGAATTATATATATATTTAGTTGCTTATTATTTCTTAATTTGTTTAATTTTTTTCAGATTATCTAAAAACTAATAAAAAGGAACAGCAAAATGAAGTGGAAAACTGTTAATTTTCTGAGTGGAACTGAACATCGATCGCACCCGGTAATAGAGTATCACCGTGTATGCTTTCATCAGTCTGAAGAAGGAGAAGAAGAAGAAGAAGGAGAAGATGATAATGAGGTGAGTCATAATGAGAAAGAAGCTTGTTTTAACAAATGGACATCTTTGAGTGGAATTTCAACATTTTCAGTCTACGTTACTAATGTTAGCAAATCAGATGATAGTCAGCGAGAGGTGACAGAAACAGTTCTAAGATATTTGTTACAAGAATTATGTGAAGATGAACATTTTATTTGTTTCTTCGGATACAATACATTTGATGAGGTTTACAAAATTGAATTTTCCATCACTTGTTTTGAAGTAACAAAATTGAATGAGTATAGAAACAAATTGCTTGGTAAACTTCAGGACGAATTTCCCTTTGAAGCCATTCATTGTTCGCTGGAGATTACAGGCAGCAATTTAACTCAATGGCTTGAATACACTTTAAAAGATTATAGGTTTATGGTGAGCCGATGTTACAGCAACTGCTGGTGGTGTATTAACAACAGTGCGAATTGGACAATTGCTTAGACAACAGCAACAATGACCTCGCCTCCTAGCAAACGTAGAAAGGTTGATATTGTAATACATAATAACAGTGAAAATACAAGAAACCAATTGGACGATGCATTTGAAAGTGTTTCTAATTTTCGAAGTGAACTAAACGGTGCTATTTCAGTATCATACCAAATCGGGGAAAACACTCAAACCGAGTTGATTGAGAACAGTGATGAGTTGATTGAATGTTGGAGAGTTATTAGTGAGCACATATTGCAACAAGCTGTGAATTTCGAAGAAATTACAATTCAAATAAAGGATGAATCTTTCTTGAGCTGTGAGTTAATTGAAACGGCATTCAATTCTAGAGTGTACACACTTGCAGTTTCAAATGTTAAGAATGAGTTTTTGGATCCCCGCGAATTTTTAGCAAATGCTAATATTTGGTTTACAAAGTATGTTAAGAAAGCGTTAACTGTGCAAGCTTTAAAAGTGAATTCAGTTTTGTGTGCACAGTATGTGCTTCACGACAAATCAGAAACAAAATATTTTGCTGTCAAAAATAAAGTAGTTTTCGAGTATACGGATGTAAATGAATTTTATAATAATCATATCATTGAAGGTACATTGACAAAAATGAGCGAATTTGAAGCAAATGGCTCTGGGTGGGCTTTAGAAAAAATTCATAGTTTGAGAATTAATATAAATAAATATGTTGGATTTCGAGTAGGAATGTCCAATACTAGTAGATTGCCTGATGTAATAGTCAATAAACATGCAGTGCTAAATTTGTATGATACAAAGGAAGCTTGTTTTGCGTGGAGTGTGGTTGCTGGTTTGTATCCAAAAACGCGAAACGTGAATCATCTTTCTTCCTATCCTAATTACAGAGATGTTTTAAATTTAAATGATATTCCAATTCCAATGCAAATGAAATATTTAAACAAGTTTGAAAATCAAAACAATATTTCTGTGAATGTGTATGGAGCACAATATGATGAAAACAAATGGGTGTGTATGGGAACAAACGAAGTAAAAGGAAAAAAACCATTTACTATTGTACCTTTGTATGTATCAGATAAAGTATATGAAAGGAGTGTGGACTTATTGATGTTGCAGATTGGAAACAGTGAAAGTTATCACTTTTGTTTAATTAGAAATCTCGCTCGCCTTGTGCGTTCAAGCATCACTAGGAATTGTAGACGGATTTATATATGTAGACGTTGTTTGTCATATTATTCTCTTGAGGATGAGTTAAATGTTCACTTTGCAGACTGTAAGCAGTTTCCTGTTGCAAAAAGCATATTGCCAACTGACGAACAAAGATTTGTTAATTTTACAGAATTTAAATTTAAAGATAGAGTTCCATTTATAATTTATGCAGATACTGAATGCGTTTTGTCTCCTATTTCCTCTTGTTTTCCAAATAGTGACATTCCTAACTCTACATTAACCCATAAACATATTCCTTACAGCATTTCTTTATACCTTCATTGTAATTTTGATAGTGATTTGTGCAGTTTTAAACTCTTTAGGGGAAATAATTGCATAGAATTGTTTGTAAAGGAACTTTATAGTATTGTAGATAAACTTCAAACATATTATTTATCAGCTAAACCTATGTTAAAGATGACGGAAAACGAAGAAAAATTATTTTTGTTAAGTAAAATTTGTCATATTTGCGAGAAACCGATTGCAGATAATGAACTCAAGGTACGCGATCATTGTCACATAACTGGAAAATATAGAGGAAGCGCACACAATAGTTGTAATTTAAATTCCAAAGTAACAAGGGTCCTGCCTATAGCATTTCATAATCTAACGGCGTATGATGGACATTTTATAATTAAAGAAATTTGTGAGAAACATGAAGGTGGGGAGTTACATAATCCTGGTCATATAAGATTGTTAGCAATGAATATGGAACGTTATAAAGGGTTTACAAAGCATGTATTGGTTAAGAATGGATTCTTTCAGTTAAGATTTATCGATACATATAATTTCTTGTCCTGTTCACTAGATCAATGTTCATCTTCGTTAAGTGAAGATTCAAAGCAAATAACTCGACGTTATTTTAATGATGATACACAGTTTCGACTTACTGCGAGAAAAGGCGTGTTTCCCTATGAATACGTCACGAGTATAGATGTACTTAACGAAACTAAATTACTTGAAATATCCAAGTTTTATAGCAGTCTTTATAATCAAACAATATCGAACGAGGAGTATGAGTTTGCTCAATCGGTGTGGGAAACGTTTTCCTGTCAAACATTAGGAGAATACGCTGATTTGTATTTAAAAGTTGACACACTTCTTTTGGCAGATGTCTTTGAAAATTTTAGATCGAATGGCATGGAAACTTATGGCATTGATGCAGCTCATTTTTACACTGCTCCATCTATGTCTTGGTGCGCGATGAAAAAGATAACCAACGTTCAACTCGAATTGCTTCAAGATATTGATATGTTACACTTTTTTGAACGATCTATTCGAGGGGGAAATGTTCAGTGTATAACACGACATGCGATTGCTAATAATAAGTACATGAAAACTTATGATGAGAAAAATCAAGAGTCCTACATAATGTACTTTGACGTTAATAATTTATATGGATATGCGATGATGGAATATCTTCCAACGGGTGGCTTTAAATGGGTTGCAAATATTGAAGGCTTTGATGTTTTAACTATTGATGATACTTCAGAAATTGGATATATCTTGGAAGTAGATTTGACTTATCCTCAAGAGTTACATGACAAACATTCAGATTACCCTCTATGCCCCGAAAAGTTGACAAAGCTAATGACTACCCTTGATTATAAAGAACGTTATGTTTTGCATTATAGAATGTTAAAGCAATGTATTCAACTAGGAATGAAATTAGAACGTATTCACAGAATAATCGAATTCAATCAGAGCCAATGGCTAAAACCATATATTGATGTGAACACAGAGAAACGAAAACATGCTAAAAATGATTTTGATTTTTTTTTATAAATTGATGAATAATGCAACTTTTGGTCGTTCACTGATGAATGTGAGGAAGTTAAGGGGCATCAAATGGGTTACCAAATGGCATGGAGCCAGTGGTGCTAAGTCTTTAATAGCTAAGGCTAATTTTAAACATAGAATTATATTCGATGAACAATGTATGGTCATCGAGATGAGCAGACTAAAGATTTTTCACAATCAACCAGTATATGTTGGTGCATCTATATTAGATTTGTCTAAATGTAAAATGAATGACTTTCATTACAATGTTATTTTAGCAAATCCTGAATCAAATGTGAGGTTGTTATACACAGACACAGATAGTTTTATGTATATATTCTATTATGATATTTATGAGTTCATGAAACAGCATTCAAATTTGTTTGATACTGGAAACTATGAAACAAACAATCCTTTTGGCATTGTGAGACAAAATAAAGGTGAAATTGGTTTAATGAAAGATGAACATGCTGGAAGGATTGTTGAAGAATTTGTGGGGTTAAGACCCAAAATGTATGCAATAAAATTGTGTGATGAAATGAATAGCTAGTGTAAGGCTAAAGGCATTAAGAAGAGCGTGAGTAAAACTATGAATATTGATGAGTATCGAAAGTGTCTTTATAACAGAGATCAAGCCAGCAAAGTTCAAGTTTGTATAATTTCAAGATCTCATTTTGTATTTACTGTTCGGCAAAATAAGTTGGCAATTTCATCAAACGATGATAAAAGACACATAACTGAAAACGGAATTGATACTTTACCGTTTGGTCATTTTTCTCTGAAACAAATTTGAGATTAAAGCAATTCATCTCTCTTACTTACTTTATTTCTTTCACACACACACTTTTATTCTGTTAATAATACTAATTTTTTTGTGTGTTCCTTCGCTTATGAAAAATAATTTAAAAAAACGAATAAATAATAACCCAAATTTTGTGTGTATTATTTACAACTCCTCCCCCCACCATTCCCATTTTCCTGGAAAAAAATGTATATATATATATAATTACATTATATTACTTATCATTTAGTAATGGTGCGTTGTAAGAGGAACAACTCTGCCACTCAATATAAACGATCAGGAAGTGGATCATTCATTAGTCGTGGACTTAATAAAACTATTGATAATTTACCTGTGGAATTACACATTCCAGGATATGAATATTGTGGACCAGGAACAAAATTAGAAAAGCGATTGAGCCGTGGTGATCCAGGAATAAATATATTTGATAAAGCGTGCAAAGAGCACGACATTGCTTACGCAAATCATAAAGATTCAAACAAAAGAAGAGAGGCTGATGAAATTTTAGCTTCAAAAGCTTGGTCTCGTGTAAAATCTCGTGACGCATCATTAGGAGAGAGAGCGGCTGCACTAACAGTCAGTGGCATAATGAAAGCTAAGTCTAAGCTTGGTGGAGGTAAACGAAAATTAAATATAAAAAAAACAAGAAAAGATTAAAAAAAGAGAGCATCGAAAAAGCAAGGTGGTATTTTACCCCTACTTCCGATATTTGCAGCCTTGTCGGGCTTGGGGGGTCTATCAGGCGGAGCAGCCGGGGTAGCGTCTGCTATAAACAAAGCGAAAGCTGCACAAGAAGAATTAAAAGAAATGAAAAGACACAATCGAATGATAGAAGCAATGCGAGGAAAAGCAGGTCAAGGCATTTATTTAAATCCTCCTGCATACAAAAGATAATTAACCAAATACCAAATAAAGCATTAAGTAATTTCGATTTAGCTAAATACGCACATCAATTAAAGATTCCAAATTTTAGAGGAGTCTTTATGCGAGATACGTTACCAAGACATCCTCGAAAAAATGAAAACTGTATTGTTAACCTTGAACCGATGGTTAAATCTGGTTCACATTGGGTGGCTTTCAGTAAACAAGGTAAATACGAGCATTATTTTGATAGTATCGGTAATTTAAGACCACCATTAGAAATTTTAACATATCTAAAAAATTGTTATCTACAATATAATTTTCATTCATATCAATCGATTACTTCTTCGATTTGTGGACATTTATGTTTAGTCTTCTTGTATTGTATAAATAAGGGAAACACAGACTGTCTTTAAACATTTCAAAGATGGCTTTCGAAGGTAAAGGCTCAAAGATTGATGTTACATTGGAGAATCCGCTTCATCTTGTAGGAGCAGAGTTTTTTGAAATAGGACTTGCAGGATTGTATACATCTAATTCTATTCGAAATGTTACCAACCGAAATAATAAATTTCGCATTCATTTTACTAATTTTTTGTTATCAATTGATTTAGTGGTACCACCAGGTATTTATGAATTTGAAGATCTAGCCTCAACATTTGATGATTTACTTAGTTATCACTCATTGTCGAAACTTATAACAAATCATATACAAAAAACAAATCTTTATTTGGAAGAGGATATAAATGGAAAAGGACGCAACCGTCTTGTTTTGTCTTCCCCGTTTAATATTGATTTCAGTGTACCCAACAGTGTAGCAGAGGCTTTAGGTATTGAAAAGAAAGTTTACCCTAAAGAGAATAAAAAAGAAATTGAGATTGATCGAAATAGAATCGAAAGTGAAGTAAAAATTAACGAAAATAATAACGTTTTAGCCATAAAGATGAACAATGTGGATACAACAATTTTAATAATACCTGATGCTAGCTATACGTTTCAACAATTAAGTGCAAAGATTAATGAATTATTACTAGCACATTTATTATCAGTTTTATTAGGTGAAAAAGACAAATTTCCTTCATATATTTATATTAATTATGATAAAGTGTTCTCTAATTGTAAACTATATTCGAAAAACTTTGCTATAGATTTTGGTGTTGCAGATTCAATTGCAGATTTGTTAGGATTTTCTCATAAAAAGTTCGAGGCAAACACAACTCATCATTCTGAATATATGATTAAAATTAACACTGTTAATAGTATTCGAGTATGTTGCAACCTCGTGCTTGGTACGAGTTCTTATTTGAACCATAAACCAACACACTCTTTATATAATTTTAAAGCTCATGTTCCTGCTGGTTATCCGATTGTTGTACAACCAACAACAATTAATTTTTTGCCTATGAACAGCAAGGTTATTCAACATGTATCTGTGCAACTTGAAGATCATCTTCAACAGCTCATTGATTTGCAAGATGAAGATTTAACTGTAGAATTAATTATTCGTCCAGCACGTTATCTTGCTATATAAAGTAATGAAATACTGTTATATTTTCATTCTAGTTGAGTAGGCTTACTAGAAAACATTCACAAATATGGTTATAATATATAATACTCAAAGTTTGAAAAAAAAGAAGTCAACTCTGATTCGAAAAAGAAATATAAATCAATCAGCTAAAATTTCTAAAAAAACAAAAAAAAAACAATGCCATCACACCTTAAAATCTAAGAAACAGTTATCGAGTAACAACAAACATTTCTTACAATCTTTAGGCTATCGTGTACTTTAATTTCAATATAAATATATATGCAATTGTTAATCTTATTTAGTTTCTATCTATATTTGAAGCTGTTAACATGTTTAACATGTTTAACATTACCGATAAAAGAGAGGTTGACAACAGAGTTGTGCGACGAGAAGAAAGAGTTTACCAACCTTTTTCAGCTAATAAATTTGAAAATAATGATGAAATTCGTATACCAATTCAAAATGAAGAAAACATAGTTTTATTATCAGAAGGTGTTCTTCACTTAGAAGGACAAATTATTACTTCTAACATAAATCCTGCTGCTTCTACTACAGCACATCCTGACCAAAATTTTGGGGCTAATCTTTTTAGCGAAATTCGCGTTACGTTAAATGGTAAAGAAATTGATCGTACACGCCATCTAGGTATAACAAGTTCTATAAAAACGTTTGCATCATATTCAAAAAACGAATATACAGCTTTACAAAATGCTGGTTATTTTCCCTCTTTAACAACACCAGCAAGTGAAGCAAATATTGTTGATAGTATCACAAAACGTTTCCATGTAATACTTCCTTTAAGCAACCTGTTAGGTTTAGCAGAGGATTATAGAAAACCGATTTTAAACTGCAAGCATGAGCTAATACTTCTCAGATCGTCGAGTGACGCACGTGCGTTGCAATCTGCAACCGAAAATGATCTTTCTAAGGTCAAGTTATTTAAAGTTTATCTAAAAATTCCAGTTTTATTATTACCGGACGAAGAACAAATTTAAAGATTAAAACTAATGCAGAAAAATATTCCCATTCAGGTTGGTTTTCGATCATGGGATGTTCATGTCTTGCCATCTCTTCCTAGAACAACTAAATATAGTTGGACTGTAATGACAACTTCTGAAACGCAAAAACCACGTCAATTTTTATTAGGTTTTCAAACTAAAAGAAATGTACTAAATACGTGCTCTTCCTATTTTGACCATTGTAACATTAAATCTATAAGAGTTTTTTTAAATTCAATTTTTTATCCCTATGAAATGCCAACTTCTGAAATTGCTATAAATGACTACAGCGAATTGTATGACATGTTTGTTAAATTTCGTAATGTATATTATCAGATCGATGATTTTCGTTCAGAGACTCTAGTTTCGCGAGATGAATTTAAGTCTCATTGTCCGATTATTGTAATTAATTGCCTTGAGCAAGTGGAGGCAGTGAAGACATCTTCAGTTGACGTGCGAATTGAAATCGAGACAAGTGAGAATATACCTGAAGATACAACTCTTTATTGTGTTCTTATTCATGATCGTCAAATATCTTACAGACCATTAACTAATG
Organism: Meconema thalassinum; assembly: GCA_946902985.2. NCBI lineage: Eukaryota > Metazoa > Arthropoda > Insecta > Orthoptera > Tettigoniidae > Meconema > Meconema thalassinum. The sequence goes on along the minus strand of OX336391.1, from coordinate 69,298,286 downwards.
AAGTAATTATCTAAACCAATATTTGCTAAGTTATAAGCAATCAAGTAAAGAAGTATTCTCACTTTAGTTGCAATCATGGAATTGACAACAACAAACTCTCCTTCTACTGATGCTGACATGTGGAATAAGAAGCAGCCAATAGTTGCAGACATTCGCAAGCTACCAAACGGCAGTTTGGAACTTGCTTACTGTATGTTAAATAACAGCAATATACCTTCATTCAGTCCTGTGTTAACATGGGTCGCAGCGTATTGTGAAAAAACTCTTTCTTCTTTTTTTGACTCTATTAAAAATAAATATGAATATTTAGTTGTGTATAATTTGCCACAAGAATTTTCTTTGTTTGCACTAAAAACACTTTCCCATGGGTCATTAATCGATCTTAATACGATTGATGGAATGTCAGATCTAATGTTGAAGCATAGCCAACGATTACCTACAGATTGTCCAAAACATTTACCATCTCTTGCATTGGGAAGCAATAGTTGTGCTAAATTTAATGTCAATGCTGTTCAACATTGGTTAAATTCTTCTGATGGCATCATGAAAATCGTGTGTTCGATAATAAACAAGTTTCGAAACAATGGACTTCAAGGTTTTAATAAGTTTGATTGGAACTACTTTCCTATAAACATACTGACTATATATGAGCCACAACGAATTCGTCTGGAGTGGGAACATCTACCAGATCATCTAAAAAGAAAATTTCAACTGTTTCATCTTCGCTGCAAATGTGATAAATGTAACCGCTATCTATAAAAGGTAATTCATTAAATCTACTAGTGTTCTTGACACCTATACATATTTTGTTTTGTTTGCTTTTTTAACACAGTGTATACTTTTTGTCTACAGAAAATAAACATCTGGACAACTAAAAGAACAAGATCATCTCAACACACACTCATCAGGACAACTAAAAGAATGAGATTACTTCAACACTCATACAAGAGAAATAAAATTGTATTAATTCTAATTCTAAATGAATAAAGAAGAAAAGGTCTTTGTACCACTTCATATTAAAGTTTCTTTAATGATCAACCACCTCCTCACTCCACATGTATATAAAATAATATTTGTCAGGTGAGGGATTCGAACCCTCGCTTTCAATTTCTGAAAATTAGATCTTAAGTCTAACGCCTTAGACCGCTCGGCCAACCCAACACACGCAAATCTTGCATATTAGCCAGCGTGTTTTGTTGATTCATATCAGTTCACATTTAGCTTCGTGCGGGGAACATCTTTTTTTTTTGTGAAGTAAAGCATCATCATGAAGTATTTTAATTGTGTAAAGTATTCCAAGAAACAGTTAATGCAAATGATATTGGGTCAAAAAGGAATGAATTTAAAATCTGAAAGAGATCGGCTAAAAACATTTAAGAACTGGTCTTCAAACAGTTTTACGAACACTGCATGGTTAGCAGCTGCGGGATTTTACTATTATGGATATAAGGATATGGTCAGGTGTGCTTTCTGTAATCTGCAACTTAGTTATTGGGAAAAAGATGATGATCCGTTTGAAGAGCATAAGAAATGGGCTTTTTCTTGCCCTTACGTAAACAATATTTCTCCTAGCATAGAATTAAAATCTGAATATGAAAGACTTAAAACTTTTCAAAATTGGCCTCTTCCCTCTCCAAACGAATTTTGTTTAGCATCAGCAGGATTTTATTATACCGGTCATGGTGATAAGGTGAAATGTATATTCTGTAAGATTGAAATTGAATATTGGAGAGAAAACGATATTCCTTTAAGTGATCATAAAAAATGGGCACCATATTGTCCATATTTAAGAGGGTTTTACGTTGGCAACGTTGATTTAAATCCTGAAAATCCTACTATTATTCCATATAATACAAGTTATGATGATACGTGTGGAAACAATATATGTTGATGTGATGTGATTTTTTGTGCAGTGTGCATTCTCAGACGTAAACGTAGACATGCTGAAGTTTGTTAAGCAGTCAAACACTCTACCAGTAATTTCATTTACTAATGGTGAAAATCAGAGTAAAAGTGAAAAAAGAAAGCATAGTGTTTTACTACCGAACACTATTCGATGTATCATTTGCGGTCCATCGAACTGTGGCAAAACAAACGTAATGCTAAATTTATTATGTCACAAAAATGGAGTTCGTTTTGAAAACGTTTATATTTATTCTAAATCACTTGCTCAAAGTAAGTATGTTGAATTAAAAAAGTTTTTGGACTCTATAAAAGAAATAAAAAGTGATTTTTTTCCGATAATGACGAAGTTATGCCTCCAGAAATGGCTAGAAAGAACTCTATATTTGTTTTTGATGATGTAGCCAGCAATAAACAACAACACATGAAAGATTATTTCAGTAGAGGTCGTTATCACGAAGTTGACGTATTTTATCTTTGTCAAACATATTCTTGTATACCTAAACATCTAATTCGAGATAACGCTAATTTTTTAATTCTTTTTAAACAAGACGGAACAAACTTGCGTCATGTATATAACGATCATGTAAATACAGATATGAGCTATGATCAGTTCTTCGATATTTGTTCTTATTGTTGGCAAAACTCTAAGTTTGGATTTTTGGTTATCGATAAAGATAGCGATTTACAAAATGGTCGATATCGCAATGGATTTGATGTTTATTTTCAGTTATAAATAATAGTTCAAAAGAGATAAATGCTCATTCGCGTTATACACTTTGTGAGGTTAACAACATAACTATGGCATCGTTTAACAAAATCAATAACGTGTCTATCAGACCACCAACTTCACGCCATGATATTGCAACTAAATCGTATGTTGATGATAAGCTACTGCAATATGGAAATCAAGTAACAACAACAACAAGCGACGGGCATCTAAGTATTAACGGCAAACGGTTAAAAGATGTTAGAACGCCCATACATGTTGAAGATGCTTGCAACAAAGGTTATGTATTGAAGTTACTGAATGAGCTAAATAAAATTGAGTCTAAAGAAGACATACAACAAAACATTAACGACCTTAAATGTTTAAATTTTTCAATTTGTAAAATAGAGAAACAACAACTTGACTTTGAAAACAAACGTCTCGCAGGCTTAGCTTTACCATCATCTGCAAATGATGCAGTAAACCTTATTGCAATGCAGCAACATACATCGAATATAAAAAATATCTGGAAAACCGAATAACCGAAGTGTTACAACGAGTAGAATTCATTCATGGTTTAGTGAGTGAATTTTCAGAAGATCACTTTCCGTTTGATGATGATAGTATCGACTTGGGTAACAAAAGAATAAGAAATGTTAAAGATCCAATTCAAAATCAAGATGCGATATCGTATTCTTTTCTTAAAACTCATGTAACAAAAGAACTCGATGAAATTAAGAAATCTCTTTTGAATATAAACAAAGATGATGAAACTGTAGATATGTTAAATAGAAGAATAACAAACATATCTCAACCAATCGATTCGTTAGATGCAATAAACAAATATTATTTAGAAAACTTTGCTGCTTCTCGAAAAGATCTAGAAGACTTAATCACTAAATTTAATAAACAAAACTTCTTAAACGTAGACGATGGTGGGACTTTAAATATGATGAGTAGACGAATTACTCACGTAAACAATCCCATATACGATAACGATGTTGCAAATAAGACGTTTGTTGAACAATATGCCGCTTCACGAGATGAATTTGAAAAAATGAAACAGACTATAAACAATCTACAACATCAAAAACAAACAAATGTTGAGTTTCCTGTTAACGACCAAGATGTGACAAATAAACGGTTTGTAGAACACTATGCTGCTTCACGAACTGAAGTTAATCAACTAAAAGAAATTTTAAGCAATTTACAAACTCGTATTGAGGGTGTTGGTAACAATCTAAATATTGTTAAAAAAGAAGAACTTGAAAGTTACGCTGCTGCATCCAAAGAGGAATATAACAAGTTAAAAACTGAACTAGAAAATATTGAGCAATTGGTTAACAAAGAACCACTCGAAAGTTTTACCGCATCAAAAGAAGAATGTGGTATATTACAAGATGAAGTAAAGAAAAAGAACTTATCGAAATTTATTCTGAAATTCTCCAATACACCATCAATCCATTCACCGGTATACACGCTTCATAATCATAATATACAATACCAACTTCCCTATAAAGGTATATTAAAACCAATTTTTGTTTCACCAAGATCTCCAATTGTGTATGCAATTTTAAATATACGTCAAGAGATTGAAATGGATGGCAGTGACATTGTAGTTGAAGAACAAGATGAAATACAGTTTCGACTTAGAGACCCCGAGAAACATAAAACCAATGATCTTCCCCTTCAAATTGATTTTGAATATACTATAAATAAATAAAACAACTACAATTTTAGTTTAGTCATGGAGAAGAGCTTGAAGATTAAAGCTGAAAGTCGAGTAAAGGATAAACTTTCTCGCTTAAAAAAAGATGTTAAGGACAAGTATCTTTCACTTCAAAATGATGTTAGACGTCAAGAATTAGATATAGAGACTAAGTTTAAACCAGTAACAAATTCATTAAATCAGCTTGTAGCTATTGCTAATACAACGTCAACTAAGAAAAAAGAAAATCAAAAAAGAAAAAAAATATGATGATTCTGAATCAACTGCTACTTCAGACAAAGAAGATGGAGATAGCATCAAAATAATTACACTACTTAACCGCTACTTTGATCCGTTCATTAAACAAAACGTGGATAGAACATTTGGTATAACGATAAGAAATGATAAACAATACTTGGGACGTGAACGAGTTTTCTTTGATAAAAAGTGGATAAAAGTTGGTGGTGAAAAATTTCCTATAACAGAAGGTCTACTCGAATTGATTCAAAGGAAAGTACCAGATCACTCTCTAATCGATAGGAGTGATTTAAGTTCTTATTTGAAATTATTAAATGTTTCAAACGTGCACAAAAGAAATTATGCAAGCAATGCAGCTCCGAGAGGAACACAATCTCATAAGTATAAAAATATAATCGAACCCCTTCTTACTGAAGACATAGATAGAATTATAAAAACAACAGATGAGAATGAAGAAGCAAATACCACGATGCATACTGGATATGGCCAAAAGAAACACATCACACCACAAGCCATTTGGAAATTCGAAGGAGGAAACAATATTGAATTTGTCCATTGAAATGAACCAAATAAATTAGTATCAAGACTTAAAAAATTAATTGCATCGAAAGCTGCAGGTCACACAGGACTTGACAGCGAAATCTTTGCAATTGAAGAAGAACTAAGAAATGCAGGATATATTGAATAAAAATTCATAAATTTGTAAAACAATGCACAGTATGTTATAAATCTTTGTTTAGAAATTAACTATGAACGAAATCAGACGAGAAATTGCAAAAGAACTTCATGCACCTCTTAGAAAAAAGTTTAAAAGACGACATGTTATTAGCAAAGGAATCGATGACCTCCATGAAGCTGATCTTGTGGACATGTCAAAACTTGCAAAATGGAATAATGGATTTAAATATTTATTAACCATTATTGACGTTTACTCAAAATATGCATGGGCAATTCCTCTTAAAACCAAAAAAGGAAGTGAGATTGTAAAAAGTTTAAAATTTGTTTATTCTCAAAGTAAAAGATTGCCCAATTATTTTCACACTGATCGAGGAACGGAATTTTACAACCGTGAATTCAAAACATGGTCTCAGAAACAAAATCTAAAGCATTATCCCACTGTGAGCTCCATAAAAGCGAGTGTAGTAGAAAGATTTAATCGAACTCTTAAGGAATCGATGTGGAAAGAGTTCACAACACGTGGTTCATACCGATGGCTACATATTTTGCCCGAGTTATTAGTAAAGTATAATCACAAAATACATCGCAGCATTGGCATGAAACCTATTGATGTAAAAAGAAACAATACACCCCGCTTGCCAACACAATATAATGAAACTTTAAGAAAAGCAAAATATAAAATCGGTGACATTGTAAGAATATCAAAAATCAAGACACACTTCACAAAAGGATACGAAGCTAATTGGACTACGGAATTATTTACAATTTATAAAGTTCAAAATACTAATCCACGAACATATCTTTTAAAAGATAATAAAAATTTGCAGATATTTGGGGCGTTTTATGAAGCAGAGTTACAACGAACCAAACATCCTAATATTTACTTAGTTGACAAAGTACTACGTAGAAAAGGAACCCAAGCCTTCGTATCTTGGCTAGGATTCGATTCAACTCACAACTCTTGGATTTCGAACAAAAACATATTCTAATTAAACAATGTAAGTTTTTTTTAATTCATCGCAAAAAATATTATTATTATTATTATTAATATTATTATTATTAATGTGTCTCTATATATTTTCAGCTCACGAAAACCAACACACTCAAGAAAGAAAAGAATGATTGTACTTACCTTCCACACAAGATAACCAGGATATTCAACTCTGCAGACAGCATCTTCAATTCTCAGCATCTTGGCGGAAAAAAAGAACTACTTACCACTTTAAGAACGAAGATCATACCATTTTGTTTTCACTATTTCGTATTATATAATTAATGTAAACGACAATGATTAAAATAAATATATTTTAAAAAATATATACATCCGTCATTTTAAATTTAAAAAAAACACTGACCCTGTCCATTTAATTAATGATTTGACAATCATCATCATCATCATCATCAACTTCTTCTTCTTCTGCTTCTTCTGTTTCTCCAACATGCTCCTCATCTTCTTCTTCGCGTTCTTCTGCTAGAGGAGGCGGAGGAGTCATTAAATCCTCCAACCTCAGTCCATGAAGAGGAGTCATACTTATAATATCCTCACCCCTCACTCTGAATGCTCGAAGTCTATTAATCAAAACATTAATAATTTCAATATTTAGTCCATTTAATATTAATTCAGCACTATATCGTTGGTCTGACACTATTTCCTTTACATGAAACTCGAAAATTTCTCTTTCTCGATCACTTAAAGTGTTTATGATTATCCTTTCTTCTACTTTTACAGCCGAAATAAGGTAATTTAAGTTCAGCACCCTCGCTCGCTCTCCTATTAATTTCACCTCTCCTATGCGGCACAACTTCTCAATAACACATTCAAATACGTTCATGATGAGAGCAACTATGGCTCCCAAACCATCTCTGCCCATATATACTATGAAGTTAAATAAACAAAAAGCTCATTAAACATATCACATGAATGAGGCTCTGTGAACGGACATCCAAACTTGTTCTCTCATTAAAATAATTTCCGAGTTCAATATTGATGGTTAAGAATTTAAAACAAACAAGCCAATATTCATTTCATGCCGTCAATGATATATATTTGTCTTATAAAACAGTCTATGCAGAAAGAGACCGCAGAGCATGCAAGCCCGCAAAAAATGAGCTGCACATCCTATATGGAGCAGCAAGCAGGACCTCCCACGTTCAGCAGCCAAAGAACGATAACAGCCGCGGGGGCAAAAGGTTATCCGATTCAAGCGGTCAAGGGTCAATCTCTTCTTAGTGCTAACACATGCAGACCAATTAGCAAACGCATGTGAATAACCAACTCGCTCTCCATGGGCGCGCCCAGACAGTCTCATTCAAATGTTAGTACACCTAAAACATTTCCGCTAACAAAGACGCTATTTGAACATTTTCTTTTCAATTTTGTCCTATACACCTGATAGTTGGTTTACTGGTAGAGGAAATAGAGAGCTTTTATTTATGTCAAACAAACTTTTTTATAGATTTCCTAAATTTGGAAAATTTAGCCTATTTTCAAAATTCTATTTATTTTGTCCTAGAGAGTTGCAATTTGGTGTGGGGCTAGAGCAGGTCAAGGCCATTCATTTATGTCAAACAAACTTTTTTTTGTCGCGAACACTGCAGACATATCACGTGATCGCTCGCATGATGATGCAATATGTCCTCGCGATTACGCAATATTCAAAACATACATTTCCTCTACTACTCGTATGGGACAGATAATTTAATTCGCCATCCTTGTATCAAAATGGATTGTGCTTGCTGTACAAAACACAACCTAACAACCAAACGCTTCAGTTTGTCCTCAACACGTGAAATACAATTCTTAATCCCGAAATGCTATCAGGTTATAAGGATATGTCTTGTAATGAGGCATGAAGATACTTACTTCTTTTGCATCTGAAGATGGTGTTTCTGTTTTTCGGCACGGAACGATCTCCGGAATAGAAGTTTCCTCAATTTTGATATCTGTGTGATGGTCTGTATCGTCCTGCAATGAAATGACTTGGTTCAAAAATATGTTCCATTGCGTAGGCGGATTTGTATCTTTCAGATGACTTGCAAACATGCACTGAAATATTAAAGGAAAATAACATACTGAAGGTACTTTCTTTTTAATCCTCCATTCAAGCGTCCGAGAAGATCTGAAAAACCCTCACGATCAGTTATTCAACCTCCCATTCATAGTTTTTAGGTCAATGGTGACATGGCTAAAAACAGAAGAGTTTTGTGGAGTTCATATCTGAAAACACTTCAGTCGTTACTCACTCGCAAAACCAAGGCCTAGCATATTGTCACTAGCATTGAGTTTGAGATTTGCGTCTTTGCGGCGTAGAAGCAGTTACTTACAGATACCATATGACGTTAATAAGCACAAGAAACGTTGATACATTTTGTGTTCAGAAAACAAGCGTTGTTTTACCCTCTTGAGCCCAGATTAAAGTAAAATTTATCTCAAGGATACTTAAGTTAAGGAAGCATTAAATTGGAAACAGACAACTTCATAAGTACAGTGGCAGCTACTTAAATTTCAATTCATACCAACTCAAAAATTATAATATACAATTCATGACCGATTGATGTTTTCAACATTATGCAACAGTCCAAAACGACCCACTTTCTTTTTAATCCTCCATTCAAACCTCCGAGAAGATCTGAGAAACCCTAACCATCTAATTAACAATATGAATGTACCATTGGAGGTTGTCATGAAGAGTGGATCAACGATATATTGACAGTTACAGGTAACAGTTGAGGCTGTCATCAAGGGTCAAACAAAGTCATATTGACAATGACAGCTAGCAGTAGAAAATGTCATCAAGGTGAAGGGTGGGCCTACATCAGTGACGGATAGCAGCGTAGGATTTAATAACTATGAAGGAGTGTGTCAATGCCATATTGTTGGCCATGGGCAGCATTGGAGGTCGCCCCAAGCCTCGTGTCAGTATTCAGATATTTCTGATCTCATAATGTCGATGTCCAACTGAAACCCAATGCGTTCTAGAACACACATGTATTGCGGGCTAGAATAGATTTTTGCATGGACTATCATTATCATACCAAAAGAATCTACTGGACCCTTTATCCCAACATTCAGAATTGTATGTCTCGTCCAAAACTGTTCGAACAATTTACAAGGTAATCTCAAAACTTGAAGGTGAACAGCATGAGGTGAGGACTTCACCTACAATACGAGCCAGATGCAAGGACAGTGAACCTGCATTACCAATAATTACCTACTGTTTGCACACATCATGTGGTATAGACTTCACCTACAATGGGAGCCAGGATGCAATCACAGTGAAACTGCATTACCAATAATTAGCTATTGTTGGCACAGCATGTGGTGTAGACTACTCCTACAATTGGAGCCAGGGGGAAAACACAGTGAAACTGCATTATCAAAAATTAGCTACTGTTGGCACAGTATGTGGTGTAGACTACGCCTACAAATAAGAGCCAGGGTGCAAACACAGTGAAATTGCATTATCAAAAATTAGCTATTGTTGGCACAGCATGAGGTGTAGACGTCACCTTAAATAGTGCCGAGGGTGCCAGCAGAGTGAACCTGCATTATGAATACAATAACATCAGCAACTTTTATCTACGAAAATATAAAACAACACTGAATAATTCAAATGTTCAAATTATAAGAAAATCATTCACATTAATATAAGAACCTATGATCACCTGTATTTCGTGTTCCACTTTGATAACCCTGCTTTCGTCTTCAAGTAGACCACCAGACTCATCCAGCAGATTGTTAGAAGTGGGTAACTGGTTATTTGATTCCTAGAAAGTATCATAAAAGTATGAACCAATGTAAGAAAAAAATATCACTAAGCCTACTATTTGGTAGTAAGTATTAAGTTGATTGTGGTGCACATCACTAGGATTGTTATGTTACACGATATGCGAATAAAATACAACTTAAAATATTAGCGACTTAATCAGTATGAGAGTACCATTCAAGCTCTCAACATTGCTCGTCGTGCAAAATTAAAGTAAACAAGATGTTCAGTAAAGAACATATAGCCTACTTTCTCCTAAATGCATGGGTATTGTTATAACCCTTTGTCCTCTTCAAGGAGTATGATTGAATGTTGGTTGTAGTAGCTTGTTGAAATACAACGTGCTATAGGGATATTAAACATGAATATGAGGTGCCCTTTGCTAGTGCTACCTCTCTACTAAATTTCGTTCAATTCGGTTTCACCGTGTTAGAATTGATAGGGGGAATCGATTTGCACACATACTTGGCCACCATCTGCAAACTATTGGGCTGATGTTCTTGCAGTTTGGTCAGAATATGTTTCCCACATAAAGATATGGTGTTGCAAAATTTGGTAGAGACTATATTATTAGGTTGGTCGTAATTACATTTTAGCTTTTAACATTTGGTTGGCCGCGATTACGTTTCCGTCAAGATAGCGGTGATATAAAACATGACACTGAGGTGCCCTTTGCTAGTGCTACCTCTGTACCAAATTTCGTTCATTCGGTTCCACCGTGTTTGAATTAATAGGGGGAATCAATGTTGACATAAATATGGCCGCAATCCGCAAACTATTAGGCTAATGACCTATTAGATTGGTCAAAGGATGCTCCCTCCATAAAGGTATGTTGTTGCAATGTTTGGTAGAGATCGGATGGTTATGTTAGTCGTAATTTGATTTAAGCTTTAAACATTTGTGTGGCCGCCATTACGTTTCTGTCAATATGGCGGCGATATTAATCATGACACTGAGATGCCCTTTGCTAGTGCTATCTCTGTACCAAATTTCGTTCCATTCGGTTTCACCGTGATTGAATTAATAGGGGGAATCGATTCTGACACAAAGATGGCCGCCATCCGCAAACTATTAGGCGAATGACCTATTAGATTGGTCAACAAATGCTCCCTCCATAAAGGTATTTAGTTGCAAAATTTGGTAGAGATCGGATGATTAGGTTAATCGTAATTTGATTTAAGCTTTGAACATTCGTGTGGCCGCCATTACGTTTCAGTCAAGATGGCGGCGATATAAAACATGACACTGAGGTGCCCTTTGCTAGTGCTACCTCTGTACCAAATTTCGTTCCATTCGGTTCCACCGTGTTTGAATTAATAGGGGGAATCAATTTTGACATATAGATGGCCGCCATCCGAAAACTATTAGGCGAATGACCTATTAGATTGGTCAAAGGATGCTCACTCTATAAAGGTATGTAGTTGCAAAATTTGGTAGAGATCGGATGATTAGGTTAATCGTAATTTTATTTAAGATTTGAACATTCGTGTGGCCGCCATTACGTTTCAGTCAAGATGGCGGCGATATAAAACATGACACTGAGGTGCCCTTTGCTAGTGCTACCTCTGTACCAAATTTCGTTCCATTCGGTTCCACCGTGTTCGAATTAATAGGGGGAATCAATTTTGACATAAAGATGGCCGCCATCCGCAAACTATTAGGCTAATGACCTATTAGATTGGTCAAAGGATGCTCCCTCCATAAAGGTATGTTGTTGCAAAGTTTGGTAGAGATCGGATGGTTATGTTAGTCGTAATTTGATTTAAGCTTTAAACATTTGTGTGGCCGCCATTACGTTTCTGTCAATATGGCGGCGATATTAATCATGACACTGAGATGCCCATTGCTAGTGCTATCTCTGTACCAAATTTAGTTCCATTCGGTTGCACCGTGTTCGAATTAATAGGGGGAATCGATTTTCACACAAAGATGGCCGCCATCCGCAAACTATTAGGCTAATAACCTATTATATTGGTCAAAGGAATCTCCCTTCATAAAGGTATGTTGTTGCAAAGTTTGGTAGAGATCGGATGGTTATGTTAGTCGTAATTTAACTTAAGCTTTGAACATTTGTGTGGCCGCCATTACGTTTCTGTCAATATGGCGGCGATATAAAACATGACACTGAGATGACCATTGCTAGTGCTACCTCTGTACCAAATTTCGTTCCATTCGGTTTCACCGTGTTTGAATTAATAGGGGAATTGATTTTCACACGAAGATGGCCGCCATCCACAAACTATTAGGTTAATGACCTATTCATTTGGTCAAAGGATGCTTCCTCTATAAGGGTATGTTGTTGCAAAATTTGGTAGAGATCGGATGATTAGGTTAATCGTAATTTGATTTAAGCTTTGAACATTTGTGTGGCCGCCATTACGTTTCCGTCAAGATGGGGGCGATATAAAACATGACACTGAGGTGCCTTTTGTTAGTACTACCTCAGTACCAAATTTCGTTCCATTCGGTTGCACCGTGTTCGAATTAATAGGGGGAATCCATTTTCACACAAAGATGGCCGCCATCCGCAAACTATTACGCTGATGACCTATTGGTTTGGTCAAAGGATGCTCCCCCCATAAAGGTATGTTGTTGCAAAATTTGGTAGAGATCGGATGATTAGGTTAGTCGTAATTTGATTTAAGCTTTGAACATTTGTGTGGCCGCCATTACGTTTCCGTCAAGATGGTGGCGATATAAAACATGACACTGAGGTGTCCTTTGCTAGTGCTACCTTTGTACCAAATTTCGTTCAATTCGCATTCACCGTGTTCGAATTGATAGGGGGGGACAGACATTCAGAGTACACACACTCACACACACACAGACACACACACAGACACACACACACATATACACACACACACAGAGACTCACACACAGACAGACACACTTTTTTCGCCCTGTGTTGATCTCATAAGTCTACTTTCATTTTTTGCAAAAATCGAAAGTAGGCTAAAAATGCAAATAAAATCATCACAAGATCTCAGGTAAAATTGAGTGAGGAGAAAAGTGAAACCGATTGTCGTAATGTAGGCCTACCGGTACCGTCATGCGAATGTCATAGCCTGTCCTCAAAAGATGAAATTATAAAGCTGCTAAAGGAAAATATTACTAAGTTAATGGAAGAGTTGAATCGATTAAAAGGAAACAGAGAGGAAAGCAAGGAAATTTGTCGATAGTGGTTGCTGGTAAAGTAAGATTTGTAGTGTGTTTGTGGCGGTTCTGTGACCACCTCCACCTCTCCACCTTCAAGATGGCGGCCGTAGCTTAACTTAACCTAGCCTAACCTAACCTAACCTAGCCTAACTCAGCCTATCCTAACCTAACCTAACCTCACCTCACCTAACCTAACCTAACCTAACCTCACCTAACCTAACCTAACCTAACTTACGAGGTGTGATCAAAAAGTTCCAAAATGGTGGTCATAGCTTAACCTAACCTAACCTAACCTCTCCTAACCTAACATACGAGGTGTGATCAAAAAGTTCCAAAATGGTGGTTATAGACTTAACTTAAGCCTAACCTAACCTCTAACCTAACATACGAGGTGTGATCAAAAATTTCAAAAATGGCGGCCATAGCTTAACCTAACCTAAAATAGTCGCAACTGAACGCTCGGCTACGCTGACCCTTTAGCCTACTTTCTCACGAACATTGCCAATATTTCACGAACGCATGATTCGATTTGGACATGTGACGTGTCAAATGGTTTGTCTCGAAGCCCTCTTTATGTTGTTAATAGGTTAAAGTTTTTGTGAATGAGGACAATAGACGTTTTGGGTGTAAAACCATGCTTATAGATTTTGTTATATCTAGCAAACCAATATCCATAGAGACGTCTTTGAGGGGTGGTAGGACATGGGGTGACACCCCTTTAAAGCCTATCGCACTCCCCTTGGAACAATGAATAAATGAATGACAGTTGAAATACAATAATAGTGGAAAGTGTTGCTAGATTGAAATTGTGACAGTGAAAAAACTGGAGTACTCAGAGAAAACCCTGTCTGCCTTGGCTTTGTTGAGCACAAATCTAACATGGAGTGACTGGGAATTGAATCACGGATGATGTGGTGAGAGATTGACAAGTGGCTACCTAAGCCATGGAGGCTTCTAGGCATGAGTGACATACACTCAGTCTCTGAGCTACAAGAATGAATTCTAGGAGATGAAAAAATCCTAATGGGTTGGTAGGTTTTAGCGTTAGGGCTAATGCACACACCCTAGTACACAGGCACATGAAATTTGAGGACAGGTCAAGGGACCTAAGTGTGAAACCTGGTGGATGGATGCCCTCTAACGAGTCATTTCTAGTTGAAAGAGAATAATACATGTTCTTAAGATGTTAAAACTGAAGAGATTGTACGTGCAGTAAGCCGTCTTGTTATTTCTGGTGTCATGTTGCCGACATGACAGAGAGCACGCAGTTCTGTTGCTAAAAATAATCCTGAATGTACTGATTACACTGGCTGTAACTCTTGACAGAACGCTATCAACTAAGAAAGACTGCTGCCAAACTCAAGACACGGAACCTTAGTGGAACGAGGGGCGTTCAAAAAAATTGATTCTCATGAGTATGGCAGACCAAGTACCGTCTATTGAATGACACACTATAATACAGACTATATTTTGACATAGTCACCAAGTCTGTGTAAACAACGGTCGTCACGATCAACTAATAGTTCAATACCTTGACGGTAGAGGTTTGCTCCTTGGTCATGGAGCCATCGGGGAACAGCTGTTTGGACCTGTTCATCATTGTCAAATCGCTGTCCACCCAGGTGGTTCTTCAGTTTGCCGAACAGATGGAAATCGCTTGGTGCCAGATCCAGACTGGATGGCGGTCCTTCCATCCCTCCCAATTAATGCATTGCAGCAAAGCCTGTGTTGCGCGCACTGTGTGCGGTGATGCATTGTCCTGAAGGGGAACAATGCCTTGGCTTAACTTGCCACGTTTCCTGTATTTTTCAACGTTGCACAACGACATCAATGTTTGAAATTAAACATCAACTGTAATGGTGACGCCCTTCCGCATAAACTCGCTGTACACAACGCCTTCACAATCGAAGAACACAGTGGCCATGACCTTCCCGGCCGATGGCGTAACCTTGAATTTCTTCCGCAACGGCGAGGATGTGTGCCTCTATTCCATAGACGCCCTCTTTGTTTCCGGTGTGAATATGGAACGTAGTGGTCATCCTGAAGTCGCATAGTTTGAAAATTAAAAAAACTTTCCATATTTTTCAACTTTAATAAAGAAAATTTGTAATAAAGTAGAAACCTATGTGTAGTATTGAGTGTCTAAAGCAGAATAACAGCGACATTTATTTTTTACAATGGGGGCTGTGCGTAAAATTAAAACGTAATAGTGAATGTTTCAGAAAGTAAATGAGCAATTAGAATTTAACATAGCAGCAGAGAAGTACCGTATATGGGATAAGGAGTCCCCCCTACCAAGTGCCAACGGTCTCCTTAGAGAGCGGATGTGCGGGTCGAGGTCCAGGGCTCTCTCAAGCCCTTGGAGCAGGAAATTTCCTCTAAAGACGGATGAGCCACTAGTTGGACAACGGCATAGGATGAAGAAGGCAAAGCGAAACCATTTCATTAAAGTTCTATTAGGATATCCCAAGTATCAGCAACTCAAGGTAATGTTAGCTTCTACAGTAAATTTTTCCGGAAGTAAAATAATCCCCCACTCAGATCTCCGGAGGGGGACAGATAAAGACGCCAATTTAAGAAATAAGCAGAGATGAATCGGTACCTGGAATGTACGGACCTTACTCCAGACTGGAAAGTAAAAGAACTTGATCATGGAGATGGAAGGGATGGATTTAAATGTATTGGGTATAGCAGAAATGAGATGGCCACAAGCAGGAGACTTTTGGAGTAGAAATTATCGGATAATTCATTCTGGTACCGTACCGCGAACACTAAACCAGGATATGGTGGAGTTGGCATTATATTACATAAAGAACTCGGAAAGAGAGTAAAGGGATTCGTGCAATATAATGAACTTATAACTAATATAAAGGGGAAAGAAAACCTTATTTTACTTGGTGACTACCGGTTTTTCAATTGCTCTCAGTCTCCTATCCTGTGGTATTTTCATCTCATTCAAATATTCGGCTACCTCCTTTAACCAATATTTGGGAGTTATGGACATATTATTCCCTGTGAACTTGACTGGGCGATCCTCATTAGACTTAATGATATTTATTACTTGTCCAGTTGTTTGGTTGGCATATGGGGTTGACATTGCCATGGGAAATCCTGGGATTTTATAAGGGCTCTCCCCCTCCTAATTCCCTATCTTTATATATACCTTGGGTCTCTGAATTTACCCACACTGTTTTCTTGAGGGCATCTTGACTCTCAAAATTCAATTTCCTATCCCTCATAGCACTTTCCTCCTGTGACATTATCTGGATTTCCATCTGACTGTTTTTCTGTTCAGTCCTTTCTAGACGTGAGCAGAATTCATTCTCAAATCTCTCTTATCTCATTCTACTGGCTTCCGCCTCCTGTTTTGATCTGGAATTTCTCTTGTTTTAAGCTATCTTGTATCTGAGCAAATTTTTCATCCTCCTCTTTCTTGATGACCAGGACCTGTTTTTCTATGATCTCTTGCTTCTGGCGTCCAGTTCTTTCCTGATCTCATTGACCTTTTTATTCATCTCTTCCTGACCGTCAAACATATCTTTCCTAATTGTTTTAGCACTCCCCGCTTTTGCTCTTGGTGCTTATTTAACACTACTAGGTCACTCCGAACTTGATCGTTTTCTGTGTGGGTCTTTCCTACTTGGGTTTTCAAATTAGACATTTTTTTCCTGAACGTCCTCGATACCTGTGTTAATTTTTCCTATCTCACTATTTACTTATCGCTGTGTACTTTCCGCTTATAAACTCTTTTCTTATTTACCTAACTTGTCGGTCAAATTAGTCTCATATTTTCCTAATCTCTCATCCTCCTGTTTGATAAACTCGTTCAATTGTTTTTGCTTCTTTTCCACATCTATCTGACCTTCACATTTCATGTCATTAATTTCCTCCTTAATTCCCTCAAACCCTGACTCAAGTTTTCCTACTTTGTCTTCAACTAGGATAAATTTATCTTCGAGTCTCGCAAAGCTTTTCTTAATTTCCTCTCGGGATACTTTACATTCGGTCATGTTGGCTTCGATTTTATCGTCTAATTTACTCTGCATTGGATCTGGTTTTCAAGGTCTGTTTTACATGAATTTACATATTCCTTGCATTCTAACTGCATCTCACCTAACTTGTTTTCCATGGTGTTAAACTTAACCTCCAAGGAATCAAATTTAGTGTCCAGCTCATTTTCTAATTTATTTTCCATAGCTATAAAATTTGTGTCCATGGTTTGCATTCTAAGGTTGCTATCAATCCTTATAGGCTATTTTCTTGAAAGGATACTAATTTAGCATCAAACTTATTTTCCATAATTTCAAATTTACAATCTATATCTGTAAATTGAACCTCTTTCAAAGTTCTTCTTCCTACACTCTATTTGAGATGCCTCAGTTTTCTTATTTATTTCACTTATGCTATTCTGCATCTTTAGAGCATCGTTTGCTGCTATATCCTGTGCCACCTGAACAGCTTCTTTGCTATCTGCAATAATTTCGGCTTGGAACTCTTTAAGATTGCTTTCAAACTTTTTGTCCAAGGTTTCAAACTCCCTTTTCTGTTCCTCAGACTTGAGGTCAAATTAACAAACCATGGCTTCAAATCTACAATTAAGAGTTCTCTCCATATCTGCCTTTAGTTCATTATTGTTTTCATAGCCTCCAACTTTTCGCTACTGTCGGCTTTCATGCCCTCCAAGAGCCTTTGAAGCTCTTCACTCAATGCCATTGTATTCACTCTGAGAATTAAGTGGGTCACCATTGGTTCATGCATGAAAGAGATAAATTTCTGATTCAGTTTGTTTCCCAAATTTTTACTTATTTTTTCAGTAAGGGTTCAGGTATGAACAATGTTTCACACAACAATAAATTCTCAGGTATTTCTGGTAATTAGTCAAAATAAATAAAGCTTGTATATCAAACACTGAAGTTAAATATAGATTAGAATATGTCGTGTCAATGAATAAAAACAATAAAATAAAGAGCGATGCGAAACTATTTAAACATCTCTAAACACTTCGTGGATAAAATACTGATACTCCCTGACATGAACAATACAAATATTTACCTTTATGTTAGCGCTTTTTACACATACTATAACAATTCGTTGCTCCACATGGCAATACATTTCTTTCTCTCGCAATACAGTGATTAATACTCACAAATAGCGTTTGCTACGCTCCAAACAAACATACTTCCAACGTTTCATTATTACCAACAAACTTCAAAACTCCGCACAGCATTACTTCAATAAAAAAGCCCATCTTGCTACAGACTTGTAGAAGAATTAGTGACTTTACTAGGTAAATACGCGATTGTATACTACCGTTCAGAATGCACTCCTAACTCAAATTCTCCTCTAAATCATTAAACCTCGTGCATCTATAACAACAATTACATGTTCGTTCACAAGAATTCACCTCACACAGTATTTCTTATTTCTTTCATTAGCGCTTTTTGTTCACTTAATTCCATAATAGATTGTTTTTCCACGATACCAAATGATAACAATACTAACTCGTAGTTCGCTCGTCTTTAGTAGTTAATAACAATAAATACATATCCTCACACTTCTGGTTTACATTTAAATATATGAATTATTCATATTTAAGCTTATTTTTGAACATACTAGACCTCAGGTAGACTAACAAATCTCCTGGTTTATTACTTCAGTTTAGCAATGTTTCCAATTTAATTGTTAATAAATATAGACATCATCTGACCTCAATTGTCACTACCATGATCCTATTTTATAGTGTACTTTCGAAATAACAATAGTCCAAGGCTATATCGTTGTCAAATAAATTGTATTCCACAATTCGAATTTTATAACATCAATATTGTTATAAATAAACGTTTCAGTTGTATTCTGACATAATAATGTCTGTTAAACAATGTTACAACATTTTACAATAATCCTTTCCTTTATAGAAATGTAATATAAATATACAAATGTATTCTATCACTGTTACGCAATTGTAACTATTAACAGCAATCTTAATGTTCAAAGTCCTTACAATTGGAAAGTATTTTCAACGAAATATGTCATTATCGAAGCAATCTCTTCAAAATACGCTACTATCGAAGCATTCCCTTTATAAAACGAGTTTCGTTCGAAAGTGAGTATGTTAAAACGATTCCTTCAAAAGTAAATATATATATATCGAAATATCAAAGTCAAAAAATGCACGAAATAACGCCTTAAACGACACACGAAGACGTATCAAAGAATTACAATGAATTTCAAAATTTAGCAATAATACACATAGGATAAAGATAAGAATATCTACAATGAAGTTGGTCACTCCTTAATGGATTTCAAATACTACTGCAAAACTACAGATTTTAGAGCATTCAGTTTTTCTACCTTTGAGATGGATTCTGGTGTGGAGAATACCTCTATGAGATGTATTCGATGTTCCGTTGAGACTGCAAGCGCGCCGACTTCCCTGGAAACCAGTTCCTGCTGGTCGCGTGCGAGACAGCTGCGCGCTACCCCGTCTAGATCGTGATGCGGTCAGCTACACTCCTACTCGGCTGTGTCGGCTAACGGCAAGTCTTGTAGCTTCACGGTCAGCGATCTGGGAACAGCGTCTCTTGGTCCAATCGACTGCAAGCGTTCGGCTTCTTCTTATCTCCGTATAACAGAGTGGCATCATCAATGTAGATCTGAATGTCCTGGTTTGACATCTCCTCCTGATGGTAATGGATATCTCGCTTGTAGTACTGAAATTCATCTTGGAATACTGAAAATTGTTGAGCAGCTATAGATGTATTGATCTCCGATCTTCTAAGTCACTCTGACTTTCCAATCCATGGTATAGACTAACCTCCTTTCATTGATTTAGTTACTCATAATAATCTTCTCAGTTTTCGTTGAAAAAGTTTGTCCTCCCTGACTCAGGATGGTTGCTTTCATGTTGACTGTATAGTTGAACCGTAGAATAGATATTGTAGCAATACTATAGCTGTAGTAAGTAGTTATTGCTTTGCTGTAGACTAACGCTGTTTTAGTGAAGTCTTCTTCTGATAATTCTGTTACAAAATAAAATGCTGTTCTCTCCAATATTCAGCGCATTTGCACTTCACCGGCTCCCCTAATATCTCCCTCGGCGATTGGTCGATCTCCTGGCGGTACTTCCTCGCCTGTGCTCCGTACATCTTTTTCGTATACAAGTGCTGCTCTGCCACTGCTGCTGTTACAGGTCGCGTTGCCGACACGTCCGTCCGGTTCCAGTAGCTGGATAAGAGTCTTCGCTCGCTTCTCCGCGATAGCACGCGTGCCATTGCTAGCCTTCCCTCCTAGCCTCGCACAGCTGCATTTTAATAGAAAGATTCTCATAGTTTCTCTACTAGCCAATAATTTATATTTCTATTTAACCAAATAAATTCAATATTGCATTCTACATCTGTAGATGTGTTCATTTCGCTTAATATATGCCAAATTTATATAAAAGCGATTCTCACAAAATGTATGTGCCTCAATCTGATTGGCTGTTGAAATATCGTGATAGAAGCTCCTGGAACTAGCCTCTTATCAACGGGTCGTGTGCATAATTTTGTTATTGTCGCCTAGCTGGCCAGAACTGGTTTTCTGCTGCCTAACATGAAGCCTTGTACAATTTCCAGCCTCGAATGATCCAACACTTCCTTGGTTAAAATCTCATTCACCAGAATATTTCCAAATAAATAATTCCTTAAAATGCTCCGAAATTTTCCAAAATAGTTTCTTTATGCATCATCATTCACTTTCCAAAATGCATATGTAAATATTAAGTGATTTTAATTCCAAATTTCCAATTTTTCTCTGCAATGGTTCACAAGGCGGTTCGAACCTTGGCTCAGTCAAAGTCCTAGGCTGGGCTGATTTCGACTTCAGTACGTACTCTTTCCTCTGTATATTTGCAATAGTTCATACATGGTCATGGTTTCGGTAGCTCAGCGGTTCTCGAGGGTGGTGCGTCCAATCCCCCAGCATGATACATATATTTAGGATCAGAATCAACAAGTCTACACTTCAAATAAACTCGAAATCTACTATTTAAAACATATTTAATATTACTAAAATTTTAGGCGCTACAAAAATACAAGAATACACATAAAAACTCAAGATACAACATATTCTTTCATAGTCGTTAACACTTGTTTCAAAATAACAAGGAAATCACTTAAATCAACTAACAAAATCAATAGATGAGGTCCCAATGAACCTTTCATATAGGTTTCACTTCCATAATGTATAAGAATGTTTGTTTCTCTGGGCTCCTTACGGCTCCAATAGTCCTTTATAGCTCTATTTGTTATACTCAACATGATTTTTTTTCTCTTAAAATGGAATATTACACCATGTCCTATCGAGATTTGTTCATAATAATAATCATCATCATTATTACCTTTTTCTTTGGGCTCACATGAAACAAAATTTCATTTCTCTCTCTTCTTCCCCCGTACTGCTTATCCCTTTGGTAAGTTCGCATTCCCTTTGAGCTCAGAAGTTACTGAAAATGTCCAATTAAACCGAAACTCCCTGAATCGTTTAAGACTTGTTTTTGCTACGGGTCACCCATCATTAATCACGTCACACCCAGAAAATATTTATAACAACGGTAATACACCAACTTTTCATTAATTTATGGAATCTGAACGTACACACACGCAGCCTTCCGCCAATAATAACTAGGTCATGGGAGCAATCCCTGACCTTTTCTTTAACAAACCTCTTAAGAGTGCATTGACACTGGTTTGTTTATGTAACATGTCTCGCCTGCTCCCCTAAGCAATTAGTGGGCCAGACGGTCCGCCCTCGAGTCATCCAAAAGATTTACAGCTGTCAGACCTGATGTCTGAATTCATATTTACTGGGCTCCCTTTCAACTAGCCACCAGCTTGTGCATACTGTCGGGATTCTGAGGAGCGAAGAACTTTAACATTTAAACCTATTTGTTTAAACCTTAGGCGACTTTCATATCAGCCACGGGATTGGATTATTAATGGCAATCATCCATATTGTGTGAGTTGAATCGCGTTTTGTCCTTCACTGAAGGGCCTCACAAAAATGTTGACACCATTGTGTCCATACAATGCTCCATTCCATAGGGCTTTCCCATTTTCGGAAGAGTCTTCGAAGTCAGGCAATAGGCAAGGCGGTATTTTAGGCAGACCCTCGCATGCATGATATTTCTAGAGCGGAACTCATGAACCCACGACCTCTAGTTTCCATAAAAGCTCCCTTCTAACACAACAATTGGACTCGCCGACTTCAATATCTACACAACTCCGATCCCATTAATGATCCCGGATATTTAATAGAACAATCTCATAGACGTTATTTTACCAACGCGCTTTAACCAGCGTTGACAACAATATTTCTGTAAAGGTTTTCGTCATTCCTCCTTTTCCCAAGAATTTAATCTTTACTTTTCATTGCTCACTTTTGATTGACTCTTTAATGGTTCATTTATCGTCATTCATAATTGTTACCCGAACAATACTGGTTCTAAACTTTGTTACATTGATATTTGAAGTAATTTATTCCTTCACACATTAACATTTCCTCTTCTTATATGATACATAATCACTTGACACATTTCAATTAGTTTTTCAAATTACTGGCATACAAACTCCGTTCAGATCCATTCTCGACTTTTTGCATAGTTATCTTTGCATATACTATTCCTGCCTCTACTGGGTGTGACATTCCACTTAATAATGGGTGTGCGAACTCCCTCAAAAATACTCATAATTATTTGTGCATGCTTCTCCGGATTATTCCCGGATCCCAATGGTTGAAAACTCTTGGACCCACCTTATTTGGGTTCTAGTCTTGCATCTCAACCACGGCGGCACTTATTACACTTAACCATTTCTCATACATCTCGCACATACTGATTTCACTTATCACCCTTTTATGAGGGTTCTCTATCTTATTAAAATACACTCTAACACGAAAAAACACACAATAATTTTTATACACACAAGAAATAGTATTATATTACACTCAAGCCTAATTCTTGCTTGCTTAACACTCGTGACTTGATTTATCCACACGATTCACTGTCCTATAACCTTCTCCAAGATTGTAGATTCCTGCTATGATCCTAACATCTGTCGAAGTTGACTGAGAGTCTGTATACTGCTACCCGTTCTTCCAATGATCACCTTGGTGATAACAATGTTATAGATTTGTTCCTTATCGGCCCTAATGTCCTAATTACTGACTCGATACTGTCTAAATACGGCTATTCGCTTTGACTATGCCAGTAGTCTCCTGTAGACACTAGTTGCAAGATACACGATCTGGTGTCGAACTAGCGCTTGTCTTGAATATTTCTCTGCTGTCTTTCCCGTTCGCAAATGTTATCTTGGAATTACCGACTGGTCTTCCTTTGCTAAACGCTTCTGAAGTCTTACACTTTGCTTCCACGATATTTTTGCTTTGACTCGAATTAACTTTCGAACACACGTCCCTCCGGTCTGACTCCCAAAGCTTATGCGAGTTCAGACGACTTCTAACTCTCCTAATGTTCTCGACTTTCTCCGATACTGGTGAGATATACAACAACTTCTCTAGTATTCACTGATTTTAAACATTCCTAAACTTTTCGATGTCAAAATATGAGACTCCACTTGGTTCCATAAACTGTTAATATTGACGCGATCTGACCTCAGTACGGGTCCTCTGTAGATTTAGCGTCGGTTAACGTAGCCTAACACCCCCTTACGGGCTGGCTGAACTGAATATCTGGCGAAACAGTACAACACGCTTACAAGCTGTTGGTAGACTGAATAATTTCCGCCTAGTGGCCTTGCTATTTTTTCAAAACTAGCTAAAATAGTACATTGTGCTTCTTCTCGAAGCTAACTTCTAAACCAACCCTCGTATGCTTGTATAAAAATTATCTCCATATTTCTCATCATTTCAATGTCTCAATACTACCTTAATTTCCAAAAATCGATCGCAGCTTGTATTTTATACAAATTAATAAATTCTCCTTCTCTGTGAGAGCGGCAATTCTTTTTTCCCATCTCCCAGCGAGCCACATGGGTACCTCCCCAAACGACGTCATGCTGAATCAGCTTTCCTTTTCTATTCACTTATTAAAGATTGTTATACTTCTTAAAATTCTAATTTCCAAAATTATTAATATTACCGTTCTTTGATTTCAATAATTTTGCGTGGTTCTTGAAAATAGGGTGATTTCACCAGGATTTCGAGCTCTGCCCTCAAACAGCGTTGCCAAAATACTGCCGACTAGGCACCCTCGAGTGATTCCCCTCTCTAGGCACCGTGCAGGCAGCTCGAAATGCTACTACTAGCGCTACGTAGTGACCCGTTCTGAAACAAGAGGTGAGGCGTATTGCGCGAGTCTCAGTACAGCATGTGTGACGTTTGAACAAGTTGCGGGTTTAGAGAGATTCAATTCGGGGATCTAAGTGAATCATCATGGAAGAAAGGATAAACCCTAGTTGTCAGTGGCCACGTGAACGACGTGGAAGAGTTAATTTCGAATGCTTTCGGATATATCACAGGAAAAGTCACCCGGCAAACGTCTGTGACTTTGCCACCTTATATCGTGAAACTTGAGGTAGGCATGGTGTAGAGAGGTCACAATTTATAAAGTTTATTTAGGAAGAATTAGGCTACTTAATGTATCTCAATACGTAAGCCTCCGTGGCTTAGGCGGCAGCACGCCAGCCTCTCACCTCTGGGTCCGTGGTTCAAATCCCGGTCACTCAGTGTGAGATCTGTGCTGGACAAAACGGAGGCAGGCAGGTTTTTCTCCGGGTTCTCCGGGTTTCCCTGTTAAAATTTCATTCCAGCAACACTCTCCACTATCGTTTCATTTCATCTGTCATTCATTTAATCATTGCCCCAGAGGAGTGCGTCAGGCCTTGGCAGCCGGCACAGTTCATATCCTCGCCGCTAGATGGGGGCTTCATTCATTCCATTCCTGACCCGGTCGGAGACTGGAAGCAGGCTCTGGATTTTCATTTAATCTCAATACGTAGACTTTCACGACCACTAAATGACATTGTAATATTTAATTTGGGGATATTAGGTCACCTATAATATATATACAGTTGACGCGTTTGCATGTTTGCTATGAATTAATAACTTGTAAACATTTTTATTTTGTGTTTAGGTTGACCAGAATCGTAATGTCTCGAGCAGTGACTGCTCCTGTCTTGGAGGTGCCAGAGGAACTTGCAAACACGTAGCTGCGGTAGTGTATTTTGTAAATAATGAAAGTGTTGTCTCGAAAGCAGACCATCCGCAACAATGGGGAAAACCAAGTCCGAAAACAGTGTCAAAAGAAAACAAGTAGTTCCGTGAAGAACTATACAGCCTATTTTCATGTATCTTGCTCATGTTAATTGTCTCTATCAACATACAAAATTTCAGTTTAATTGCTGTAACAGATTC
This sequence comes from Meconema thalassinum, assembly GCA_946902985.2. Lineage (NCBI taxonomy): Eukaryota > Metazoa > Arthropoda > Insecta > Orthoptera > Tettigoniidae > Meconema > Meconema thalassinum. Next base: position 69,272,698 of record OX336391.1, on the reverse strand, counting down.
GTAGATATTGAGAACCGTCTAAATATTTCATATGGTCGCCAGGATGGATTTTTATTTTTGTACTATTACATTAAGATTATTGTGTACGTGTGGTATTCAAACTTCAATCGCATGATTAGAACACAAGAAGTAAAAACGAGATTTTAAAAGTACGCACACCAGCCATCTTGTGATTATGCAAACAATTGAAATAAATTACATGCCAGTGGATCAACATTTGTATAAGCATTTAACGTGCAACGTTTCACGGCACTCGGATAGTTAATTCGCGAGAAACGTCCATTTAATATTTCAAATTCGCTTGGTCTCCATATTCGATTTGTACTTTACAGGTTTATGAAATATACATAGGTAAGCTTGTATCAGTACCCCTTATCACCGTACAAAATTACATGATGATATCTGTAATAGTTTCGGATATATAGAATGTCAGTGACATATTTCGCACAGCCGCCATTTCGAGGTTATGTAAACAATTGAACTAAATTAGACTCCAGTGAATTACAATGTGTATAAACATTTGCTGTACCAAGTTTCATTACGTTTGGATAGTTACATCGCGAGAAATGTCTATTTAAAAGTCTCAATTTCGCTTGACCGCCATGTTGGTTTTGTAGTCTCCAGGTTTTTGAAAGTCTCATAGGTGAACTTCTAGTAGTGCCCTTTATCACCGTACACAATTTCAGGGCGATATCGGTAATAGTTTCGGAGAAATTGAATGCTAGTGAAATATTTCGCACAGCCGCCATGTTGGATTGGTGAGACGTAACAAAATTTGAAGGGCTCGTACCGAGTTTCATTGAAATCGCTCCAGCCGTTTAGATTTTATTAGGGGGACACACACACACACCTCACACACACACACACACACACACATGCACACACACGCGGACAAAAGGTGATCTCATAAGCCTATTTTTTCAAAATTGAAAATAGGCTAAAAATATAGGAAAGGCAAACGCGTAGAAGCACTGTTCGGCAAAAAGACTTTAGAGACACCTCTTCCTCCCTTTGAATTAAGTGAGGATATTTTAAAACACATCCCTTGCAGTCCTCGTGCAATACTTCGAGCAGAAGCAAGAACTGAAATCGAACAATTGTGCACGGCCGTAGTTAGCTCGTTGATGGACAGGGTAGTGAATGATGTGGAGAGAGAAGAATGTGAGGAAATTGTGACACAGCTAGTACATTTACAAGTCTCTAACGCCGTGCGCTCACCGGTCAAATACACCTTTCACACTGTGAGTGACGAAATGTTTTTTTTTTTTTTTTTTTTACCAGCAAAGGTCAGGTTGATACAGATCAGATAATTAAAATCTCCCTGGAAACTGTACCTCAATCACGAGGCCGTCGATGGTTTCAAGAAAGAAAGAAAGATACGAATATCTGCTAGCACGACAGCACATCGGATCAAAACTAGGAGACATAACTTTGATACTTTAGCTCTCGCATTTGTAACTGATTCACCAATTGGGGGAGCTGCTTTGAACAATCTTTCTTACGGAAATGAAATGGAAAGTGAGGCAATAGAAAGTTATGCAAGTTTATTCAGTGGTCGTGTTATTCGGTGTGGGTTAATAATCCACCGAAAACAACCTTGTATTTGTGGCTCTCCAGATGGCATAGTTCTCAAGGGGAATGTAGCTGACAGAGTGTTAGAAGTTATGTGTCCATCTTCCTGTAAAGATAAACCAATAGTTGATGAGGCAGGGAACGTGAGAGTACGATATCTTTACGCTGACGGGCAAAATACATACATTTAAAGACAAGCCATATGTATTACACACAAATGCAAATACTAATGTACATAACTGGCATAGCAAAGCACAACAGTTGACAATACCTGTTTATAAGGACAATAAGTATGTCGAGGAATGCCTCACCAAAATTTCAAAGTTCTTTTTCAGTAATTACTTGCCAAAAATTAGCGGTATTCCTAATGATAATTAAATAATAATTTGTGCTTGGTAAACACTGAACAGTTCAATATAAAATGAAAACAAAGAATATATAAAACAAACTGATGGTAGAAAAATTCTCGAACTATTCTTTAATTATTGGAGTTTGCAAATTTTCTAAAACGCAACACATATGCACAATGTCATCTATGTACTGAAACAGATCTGTTGGCAATTTCTGTAATAATAATACTAATAATAATAATAATAATAATAATAATAATAATAATAATAATAATAATAATAATAAGGCTGTGACTTGGTGAGGCTGATCGGATCGAGGCTCCTCCTATTTATATAGTTTGTTTAGTTATTTAATGTCTACTTGAGTGTTTTATGGTTTGGAAGATGTTTATTAGTGACTTACTGACAGTACACAGTGTTTAATAGTGATTGTGCGAGGTTTTTATAGTGATATTTGGACATCATATGTCTGTGCATGAAACTTGTTTACGTGGTTGCCTAGGGATTGCTGGTACAGGTTAGGTTAACATTACCACAAATACTTCGTTTAAAATAGTTTAATCTATGCCCTGTATTGTGTGTTTATTACTCCGTTTACTCAAGTAGTCCAATTGAGCCCCTATAACAGATATTCATTGTGTAATGTCGTTTTTTTCATTAGAAACGGAGGTTACGATCGAGTGAATTGATATCAGTAGGATCACATATGTACCAAGAACCTCGGTCGATCAGTCAAACTAACACACTGGCATTCACAGGAATGTTGTAACCTTGCCATAGGTATAAAAGGCAATACCCAGTGTCTTACGACAATGGTGAATTCTGAATTAATTAAACGCCCGCTACCGGAGGATCGTCCGGGCACGTCTAGTTCTGGCGCAGGACGTGACAGTTTATAAGCCACCAGTAATGGCAGGTTGTAGATGCAGCGGACAACTGCCATTTCATCTGAAGAAACCCCCGCTGCCAACGAAAAATCTGCTGATACCCAACATCAACAGATCAGCACCGCCGAAAGTGCTTTGCAGAATTCATTTGCAACCACCAAGGCTGGCCGCAGTAGACAACGCATGCAATGGACACGTGAAATGAATACAGACGTCATGCGTTTCTACTTCCTAGCTACAGACATGGAAATAAATCTGACTGGATATAGAACTTCTCTGCATTCTAAGTTTATAAGTAAATACTCCCATTTGAATATCACAGAACAGCGAGTAAGTGATCAGCGTAGAACCATAATAAGGAACAGTCTCCTAAGCGAATTTGAAATTCAACAGATTAAAGAAGGGGTTCTCTCAGAACTACAACCCATGCAGGAGACTAATAATGAAGTTCATCCTGCCGTTAACATAGACACCACACCACGTCAAGGTACTGCAAAAATTAATAAATCTTCCGTAGTCGAAATTGAAGGCAATAGTAACACACTGGAGGATCGTGGAAATGTGATGAATATTTTACAGACAGAATTAATGAAATGGGAAGATAGTGATCCAAATTCAAGGAGTATTATTCCCAAGCTAAGATTTAAAAATAATAGCAGACATATAATTGAGGATGTAAACAATTGCTTGGCAGCTTTCTTAGAAACAGTAGATAATCTTACGGACTTCCATTTGCTCATATACTGCGCAGCTGTTACTGTGTTATCACTCCATAACCAGGTGCCCAGCAACCAAAACTTCAGTCCTCGTACAGAAAGAATACCTCCATGGGAACGACGAATCAATAATAAAATAATGTCGTTGCGTAATGTAATAGGTCTGCTCACACAATATGCTTCAGATAATAGAACTCGAAAGATCACTTCAAAAATCATGAGGATAATTCCGAACATAAAAAACAAAGGGAAGCAAGAAATCCTGAATATCATGGACGACTACAAGCAAAAACTGGCAGTACAAGCAGCAAAACTCAAGAGATACAAGGAAAGTTATCAGAGAAGAACACAAAATTATCTCTTCAGAGCTAATGAGAAAACTTTCTACGCGAATCTTGATGGCAGCCGTGAACCAACAATCTCTAAAACGCCGAATGAGGAGGAAATTAGCAACTTTTGGCGTAATGTTTGGTCAAACCCGGTGCAGCATAAAGAAGATGCAGAATGGATCCATAAAATCAACGAGAAGCACTCACGCATTAATCAAACGCAAGAGTTAGTCATTAATGAACAGGACATCCAAATAGCCATCAGCAAAACACACAGCTGGAAATCTCCGGGATCAGACAAAATTCAGAACTATTGGTACAAAATATTTACCAGCACACACAGAAAATTAGCTGATCTTGTAACTCAGGTAATCTATGATCCCGAAGAGTTCCCACACTTTCTCACAGAGGGACGAACCTACATATTGCCTAAGAGTGCTGACTCAGCTAATCCAGCAAACTACAGACCAATAACCTGTTTGCCGACGCTCTACAAGATCATCACATCGGTCATCACAAATGTAATTTATGGTCACATGTACCAGCATAGCATCTTGACAGAGGAGCAAAAGGGTTGTAAGAGAGGCGGCCAAGGCTGCAAGGAACAACTCACCATTGACAGTGTGATTATACACCAAGCACAGAAGCAACAACGTAACCTCTTCTTGGCTTATATCGACTATAGAAAAGCATTCGATACGGTGCCCCACAGCTGGCTCATCCATACCCTTGAGATATACCGGGTAAACAAGACACTCATCAACTTCCTTGCTATCATTATGCAATTTTGGCGTACCAAAATCATCTTGAAATCTAACATCACTACCACTGAAACAGAGGTCATACCCATCAAACGTGGTATATTTCAAGGTGATGCCTTAAGTGCACTGTGGTTTTGTTTATGTCTTAACCCTTTATCAGAGATTCTAAAGATGAACAACTACGGATACCAAATAAAAGAAAATAAACAAAATCTTCTCAAAGTAAATCACCTCTTTTATATGGATGACATAAAATTGTATGCAGCAAATAGGAACCAACTGACATCACTCATCAATATAACAGATAACATTTCGAAGGACATTTGCATGGAGTTTGGGACTGGCAAATGCAAAATCAACAGCATCAACAAAGGAAAGTGGTGTAGAACAGAGGGAATAAGCATAAGAGCTGATGAGCGAATAGACAGCATGGGGAAATATGAAACATATAAATATCTAGGATTTGAGCAAGTAGTTGGAATCGACAGTAAATCTGAGAAGGAGAAACTCTACCAGAAATTTGATCATAGACTTCGACTTCTGCTGAAAACCAAGCTTAGTGCTCATAACCTAACAAAAGCTATCAATTCATATGCTATATCTGTGCTGATGTATTCGTTTGGTGTTTTAAAATGGTCTCAAACAGACCTAGAGAACATTAACCGCACAATAAGAACTATGCTTACGAAACACAGAATGTTGCATCCCAATGCTTGTATAGAGAGAGTAACAACATCCAGAAATGAAGGAGGCAGAGGTATTCTTGATGCTATAGCTCTGCACAATCAACAAGTTATACATCTAAGGAATTACTTTCATTCTCGGAAAGATACCAGTGTTTTACATCGAGCGGTAGCACAAGTTGACTTCAACCACACTCCTTTGAATCTCCTTGAAGGAAATTTCGTCATGAAAGACAAGAACACACTGAACAGAGAGAAGGTGCAGAGATGGGCTGGAAAAGAACTTCATGGCAGATTCTACAGCCAGTGCAATGACAAGAATATTGACAAACAGCTTTCGAACACATGGTTGTCAAGGGGAGAGCTGTTTCCAGAAACTGAGGGATTCAACCAGGCGATACAAGACAAAGTTATCACCACAAAAAGTTATAGGAAACACATCCTGAAAGATCAGACTGTTATAGATGATGAATGCAGGAAGTGTAATACCGGTCCAGAAACCATAGAGCATATTACAAGCAGCTGCAGAATTCTAGCGCCAACATCTTACACTGAGAGGCATAACGATGTTGCCAAAGTCATTCACCAAGAACTCGCCCTAACCCGATCTCTCATACACGACAGGACGCCTTATTACAAATACTCTCCAGAAAGTGTGATGGAAAACGAAGATTACAAGCTGTATTGGGATCGCACTATTCAAACAGACAAAACAACTCCTCATAATAGACCAGACATAACTTTAACTGATAAGAAGAACCATCACACGTACTTGATTGACATATCTGTTCCGAATGACCATAATATCCACCATAAATACAGAGAAATGATTGAAAAATATACTCCTCTAGCTATGGAGGTTGCTAGAATCTGGAGACAAAAAAATGTGACGATTCTTCCTTTCCTCCTTTCTCCCACTGGCCTGACACCTAAATCCTTTTCAGTAAATCTAGCTACACTAAATCTTGCCATATTCACCCATACTATTGCACAAAAGGCTGCAATTCTGAAAACCTGCAGCATCGTTAGAGGGTTTTTGAATACACATTAGGATTTTTCTTTGGACCCTCTTGTGTAAAAGCGACGTGGAAGATAAGAAGAGAAGACAAAATTAACTGTCAAACATCTATGCTATTCGAAAATGTATGCAATAGGCTTAAGTGTTACTTGACTCATTTTCTTGTACGTAATGTACCGATATGAGTCATGGTAACGACTGTAAGTTGAGTAAATAAAGAGATAATAATAATAATATCGTATGGCCTCGGGTGCCTGGTGCAAGCTTTGTTAATTGACACTCAGAGGGTAGCTTGCATGTCGAATTTCGTCGTTCCTTTGAAGGCTATGAAAGTCAAGGAGAATAGATATCTAAACTCCTTGACACTACAGCGCTTTCAAGTAGAGAATTGAGGAACTTTGTGTTGGCGGAAAATCCCGAGATTAATTTTGCCATTGAACACGGCCTACTGAATTCAAATGGGTTCTTTAACATGCCAACAACGTATGACATGAGTATCGTGATTTTTGTCGCCTTCAAAAATCACTTACCATGGCCAGGGGCGAACCTGCAATCTTGGGGTTGGTAGTCCGACACTATAACCACTCACCCACCGTGGCAAGCTATTTCTGTAATATATTGTATATTTTGATTCTTTGAATACACCTTTCTACATGAATTCTAACACTCGCAATTTTGTAAGTACTCTCAACCTCCTCAACTGTTAATCTCCCACCATGTAAGAACGGTGGCGATACTATTACGACACCGCGGCCAGATAAGTTAGTTCTGATGCCAGGAAATCCTTTATCAGCCATGACCTCATCGCCAGGTTGAAGTAAAGTTAATAAACCACTGTTAGTTGTTATGAATGAGTCGCTAGCTCTTCCATCATAACATTTCGATTTAAAGGCGATCATACCACTAGGCGTGATAGCAATTAAAAGTTTTGCAGTGTAGCAACCCTTGTATTGAGAATAGAAATACACTCTCTGATCTACTTGCGGAGGATGCTCAACCCTCAATTCCGTGCAGTCAATAATGGCTCGACAATTATTGTAATTTCTCTTAAATGCTGGAGGCATTGTTTCTTGAACACTTTCCTTACTAGGCCAGAATATGAAATTTTTCGTACGCTGCGCGAGTTGCATAAGAACGGTCATAAAAATACGTAAAATTGTAGTCCTGTGAACACCGAATAGCACTCTCAAAGCAGAATAGGACAGTCCAGTTTTCATTTTCATTAGGACAATTAATAATCTGGTTTCTTTACATACTTTGGAAACGTTATAGTTTGGTAATAACGCAATGAGTAAGGCAAATACGTGGAAGTTTACACCTGTTAAATTACGCATTTGTGTATTGTTCCTTATGGAACTGTGAACTTGGAAACCTGGGCTCGTGACGTTTGCATGATCGTCTTCCGTTCCACACATTTGATCATGTTTCGAAATGTTCCTTCCCAGACCGAAATTAAGTGGATTACATGCTTGTGTATTTACGTCGTTTACATTTACAGAACAAGTCAACATGAAGTCTTAGCAATGAAAATCAGATGCGTCTGTTCTCACGGATGCATCCTTGGTTATGTTACTTGCACAAACTGTAGCCGAAACTTTTTCCGCCTGATTCTTCCTTTTTTAATTGTTAAGTTGTCTGTAAAAGCGCTGTAAGCTAGGACCCGGCGAAACATCCCTCTTCTTGTATTCATCAGGAAATATTGTCGGAACATAGGCTGGAATTAGTGGATGTCCAGATCTTCTGTTTCCGATGAAATGTGCACTGCATATTCTTGAGTAAGTCGTAGGTTGCCAAAGTGATCCATCAATGCTAAAAATTAACACCAAAATGAAATTAGATCGGGTCAGTTGAACTTATTGCAAATGTGTGCAGTATGTACGTGTACTTACTTCCTTCGGTTAACTGCTTGTATCCATCGCCTCCTTCGGTCCACTTCTATCGATCGTTTTGGAAAACAATGAAATTGTATTTCACTTCCCGTATTTGCATAAGTATTGGAACAACCGACAACACAACAATTGCGTTTACTTTATCTTCGTTTCTCTGCCATTATCGTCGGTGACTACGCGCTCATACCAGAACAGAGACTGCGAGCGTAAGGTAATCTGTGCTGCGAGCCTGGAGTCGGCCTCTCACCTATAGTTCTCCACCCGGCCGCTAGAGCGACACGCACGGTGCCTCTACCTACGCGAAAGCTAGCAATAGTACGAAGGAAACTAACGGGATGGCTAGTAATCTTAACGCAAGCCAGACTCAAGCAGAGGAACTGAATGGATGCAGCCCTGGGCTAGTAACCGCAGGTAGCGAAAGTAATGACGGATTCCATACGTTTAGGGGACACGCCTCGACCCCACAGCAACCAGCTAATAATAATAATAATAATCCAGCTACTCAGTACGTCCAGATAATTAGAATGCAGGAGGATCGCCCGCGCAAATATAATAACGATGGATCGCAAATACCAAAAGCTTACTTGAAAGATCTGGAACACTACCTAACAGATATTAACATACCTGAGGCCAGGAAACTTAGAGTGACAGAGAAACTCCTTGCAGATAGCGTTTTGACGTGGTTCAGAAGTTTTCGTTACACTTTTGAAGATATGGACAGTTTCAAGCAGGCATTCCTACGCCATTAATGGAGCCAATCCGTACAGCACAGCCTGAGAATGGAGTTGTACAGCAGGAAGTATCACGCTTCCCAGCCCACACTCTATTCAGAGTATTTTTCGGCTCAACTCCTTAGACTTAAAGACATGGATATTTTGCCGCCCGAATCAGAACTGGTGATGACCATCGGTAAGCAGCTTCCATTACCAGTACAACAGTTCCTGATTGCCGCAAACGTAACGAGTGCACTGAAAGCAGAAGAGGTTCTCTGCCAGCTGGATGAAACATCATTAAATACTCAGAATAGGCACATCAGAGCGAGTGACAGCGCCACACTTATACACAAGGCTGAGCTTGTAAACACTAGGGATCAGAGCACTAACACAAATGCTAGCCCAAAGAGCCCGAACAACCATGGAAGGCCGGACGTGCCAAGGGAAGAACAGAGGAGATTAGAACCGAGGAATGATAGGAACTGGCAACCGTGACAATACAGGAGAGATGAATGGAGGGGGCTTAGTCACGAAGGTCCGTACAACTACCGCCGATATGACAGGCGAGATAACAGAACGTGGAACCGAGGACGAGATGCGAACCAAGATTACACAGAAGCCAGTCGGAGAGAATGGCAAAGTAGGCACGAGGCATCACAGCAATACTTAAATGAGCTACACGGTAACCAGGAGACTGAGAAGGATCGTTGGCGAAGGACGATAGAGAACCGTGAAAATCCAGACATGGAGGTGACCGGAGCTGAGGGCGAGTTGGCACGACAGCACCGAGAAAGCCAAAATGATAAGAGGAAGACGGGGGCCATTAGTAAAAAAAACATACCAGCGGATGGTGAAGATAGCCTAAATTTCACGCTGGATAAAACGCAGTGGTTGATAGCGAACATTGAAGAATGGGTCGCAACTCCTCACGATTTTACGGGTGAAATTAACCAGCCAGAACAACAATGTCTTAAGAAACTACCAGTCATTATTGCAAGAATAGGAGGTCTGGTCGATACCGGTGCGCAGCTGTGTCTAATATCAGAAGCACTAATCAAAGCATTAAGCGAAAAACAGAGAATACCCACAATTCCAGTACCACAGATTAAAATAAGAGGAGTCATACCTGAAAGGACAGCTGTTTGTAAATTTCAAGTACAATTGGATTTAGAGATCTTAGGACACACTTTCTCACATGTATTCATGGTCATGAATAAATTGAATGTAAACATCATCCTTGGGGCGGACTTCATATACGAACATCAAGCAGTAATCGATTTACGCAACAATGTAATTAAATTCAGGAACACGGAAGGATTATCAGCAGTGGATTTGAACATGAATAATGACAGCTTAGACAGAGATGCTAACATTTGGACGCTGGAGACGATTCAGGAAGAAGAGGAGGAGAGTCGAGCAGAGGAAGAGGATTCGACCACAGGACTCCTGGAGAACGAGCGAGACCTGGAAAACGAGATGTGGTCCAAGACTGTAGAAGAAGATGACAGCAGAGACGAGTTTGAAATACTCCTGAGAGAAAAATTAAGGGAAGCTAAATTAGATGAGGAAGAAAGAAATTGCTTGGCCCAAATATTATGTAAACATTCAGCAGCATTCAATACACAGCCGGGAAAAATATTTAACTTTAAATATGCCATGCAGGTAGACGACTGGGCTCCATTTAAAAGTCAACTCTACCCAATTCCAGAAAATCATCATGCAGCGGTCAAGAAGATCATAGATGAGATGCTAAAAGGGGCCATAATCCGGAAGACCCCGACTCCTTATTTGAACGCCATATTAGCGGTGGCCAAACCCAATGGTTCCGTGAGACTATGTCTCAACGCACGTACAATCAATTCCTGACAGATTGACGAGACAGACCGTGCACCTTTAATTAAGGAAGTATTAAAGAAGTTCCATAAGGAAAATATATATTCATCGGTAGATCTTGCCAATAGCTACTGGCATATCGAAATAGAAGAGAAATCGCAGCTGTTAACCGGATTTCTATTCGATAATCAGAGTTTCACCTGGTGTCGTCTCCCGTTTGGCATTAAGACGACCGGATCTGCACTAATCCGTGCATTGGACCGCAATTTGACAGAGGAGGTCAAAAGCATGACTGTCAGATATGTGGATGACATCTTGTTAGCGTCAGAAACTATTGAAGAGCACATGAAAAGTTTAAGCAAACTGTTAGAGAACCTCGAAAGGGCAAATTTCAAGATCCATCTAAAAAAATCGAACTTTTTTCAGCACGAAATTTTATATCTGGGGCATATTATTGATGGAGAAGGTGTGAGGCCCAACCCGGTGAAAATTGAAGCCATTAGAATTTTGTCCCCGCCCATTCAGAGTCAAGCACGTGAGAATGTTTCTGGGAGCGACAAACTTTTTCCGTGAAAACTGTCCAGGATACACCGATGTGGTAGCGCTGTTACAAGATATGTTGAAAAAGAATAACCGCTTGTTTTGGAACGAGGATTGCGAGAAAGCATTTTTAGCTACAAAAGAATTGCTGGCAAATAGCATAAAACTGGGTTACCCAGACTTTTCGAAGAGATTCATTATCCAAGCAGATGCATCTATGGTGGGCATCGGGGCGATGCTATTCCAAGAAGACGCAGATAAAATCGCAGGCCGCTCATACTTAGCATTGATCAGCAGGAAATTAAGAAAACACAAGAAAAGCTATACCGTCCCAGAACTGGAACTCATGGCCATCATACACGCACTCAAGCAGTGGCGTAAAATCATCTATGGGTTTCCCATCACGATCCACACTGACCATAAGGCGTTGACCTTTCTATTTAAGACAACCATGGTAAGCGAACGCATTAACAGGTGGGCCATCTATGCATAGCAGTTTGACCTACACATCGAACATGTATCTGGAAAATTAAATGTAATCCCGGACATCCTGAGCCGAAATCGGGAAGAGGAGGTGCAGAAGGACGAGATGTTGGTGTATCACATTGAGCTGACACGCGAAGACCAAGACTTCCTACAAGAACTGAAGGGGTTACCGCAAGAACAACAGAAGGAACCATGAATGATACAGATGATTAAATTCCTTAAAGGAGACTTAACACCCGGTACGCCTGCATACCGAGAAGTTGAAGCGCAAGCGAGAGATTACACCTACTTTAACAACATGCTTCATAAATTCACTGATGAAGGTCATGTTGAGCTACGGATACTGTTGCCAGCATCTTTACAGAGGAAACTAGTGTGGCATACTCATTTCACACTCGGTCACGTCGGTTTAGACAAGACTGAAGCGACCATCGGTGAGGCATTCACTTGGCCACGGATGAGAACCACGATACGTGACGTCCTGAAAACATGCGACGTTTACCAGAGCGCAAAACCAAATAACTTCCTCATGAGGCAATACCCAAAACCACTCTTGCCACAAAAACCACTTGAGCTCATTGATATGGATTGCATGGGGCCCCTGCCGAAGGGACGTAGAGGAGCGCGACATGTCCTTGTGTGTCTTCTCAAAGTTTGTTGTCATATGTGCAATTCAAAAGACAACATCAAAACAGGTTATGAGTCGAATTAAAAACCGTGTTATACCTACGATGGGAAAGCCAGAATTTATACTTTCCGACCATTGGAGCTATTTCACCTCAGCAGAATTTAAACCTGGATTAAATGAATTAGGCATCAAGCATGTGCTATCAAGCGTGAGACACCCCCAAAGTAATCCAAGCGAGAGAGTTTTGAAGGATATTTCCAAACATATCCGCATGTTCGTACCCACTGAACATCATCGTTGGGCTGACATATTGAAGAACATAGAAATTTGTATCAACATCACACGTCATGAGTCGACTGGACAAATTCCATACACGTTACATTTGAACCAGCAACCACCGAGATCATGGACGACAGTTCTAGATTGCCCAATGGATCCGCAGCCAGCACCACAGCTGAGAATCGAACGCACGGTCAGATACATGGGAGAGCAAGCTGACAGGAGGCTAAGGAGACTCAGAGGGAAACGCTTTCATAGGGAATTAAAAGTCTGTGAACTAGTATTATTGAATAGACCACCTATCTCGTATCCTGCTAACAAGGTGTTCCATAAATGGTGCTTCCCGTACATTGGTCCTTACCGCATCACCAGAAACTTGCGAAATAATGCATATAAAATACTGGAGGTGAACGTCAGAAACACGTCAGTGGTAAACATTTCTAATCTAAAGGTGTATCATGAAAGGGAGCCGTTTGATCAGCCACGAATTACCGCTGGTGTGAACATCGTGGAAACCCAATAAGAGAAAGTCAAGTGCACGTGGGACGAGAAAGCAGACAGTTGAAAACAGATCTGGTGTTTACAGACACTCACAATGGAGCGTCTGAGAAGTGGGAGTTGAAGGGCAAGACAAGCAGACAATGGATACCTGAGGCAGGCCGTCAGAACACTGATCTTTCCAAGAATGTGGGAAGGGGAGACAGGAACAGTAGCAAGTGAATCCCAGCGCGCAACCAGCAGAGGCGAGAAGAGTGAACAAAATAAGGAGCGACGGCAGAACCTTACCGTATCCGTGAGGCGGATGGGATTGGAGAAAAAATCATACGTGCCATATCGATTTTTCCCCCGTGCTATAGGATAATGTGACCTTTATGCATTTGTGATGGCATAAATTTCACCGTTTATTTCGATATAATTTTTGTTCATGTTGAAACTGGAAGAAGGAAAGCGTTGCTTGCAGGCCAGAGTTGTAACAAAATGCTACTCGTACGTGCTTATTTGAAACTTTCACCGCGCGCTGACAATAGAGAGGAACGCAAGGATAAACATCTGGAGACCAGACATCGAGGAACAAGGAAAATTGGTCGTTCAACTCGGTAGGGAGAGGCCAGAGTTTTAACGATGAATCTACCGGATAAGCTCCGCCCACTTGAAATAAATTAGAACAGCAATTAGAAGGCAGGAACGCAAGTCATATCATCATGAAGAGGACGATCTCAGCCTCTCAAAAGTATTTTTGAAATTTAAATTATGCTAATGTGTGATCCTGTCCTGAAGTAAAAGCAAAACGAGGGGTGGATTTGAAACAACAAATCGCAGCCGAGGACGCGAGACGTGGCCAATTCCTGCGGCAATTGATGAACAATGAGCCAATTCACGGAGCTAATTATCTGAGAATCTAACGATCCGATTTTGAAATAATAAGGAGCACTGAGACATTGAAAACGAACGCATTTAAATGAGCTACTTTGCATATCTGGGCGGATGATATTATAGAATTAAATTTTGGAGACTCCCCACTTTTGCGGAATTCTTCGCAAAACATATAAATAATAGTTGGACATGTAGTGAAGGCAGTCAACTTTGGGCATTGCAGGAGGCGTGAGCCCTTGCCCGAGACGGTCAGGAATTGCCGCAATTATATAAGTCCAATCAGTCGACTTAACGCAGTTAACAATCATAATTATTCGCAAGCGCGAAGCGGAACAGTGTTACGCGAAGTGCGTACTGTAATCAGTGAAAAACGGGAAATAAGTTATAGATAGCCATCCGTGCTTAAGCGATGTCAGTGAGGCAGGAAGTTATGAACTGTCGGCCGAATTGAGTAGGTTGACACAATAACTTAGAAGTTAGGAACTCCATACACGAACCGTGCATTGTTGTTTAAAAGCAAAGTCACAGTGGGCCTTTGTTTTGGTGATTTAACCGTGTGTAAAATCGTCCACCTTCTTCAAGATGACGCTGAAGAGTCGGAAGTGTGAACTCCTGGAACTGAACGACATCATGGCATATGTGAGATAAGTAGAATCAGCATGGGGCTTGCACGCTTAAAGATACCCATCCTGGGAATAGGATAAGTTTTCTCCATTGTAAGCAATTTTAATTTAAAAAATAGGTAATTTTCGGGAACAGCAGGCAATTTTGTGCAAGTTTGTGTATATTTTAATGGTGATTTTATTTGTGTTGTTTGAAGATAGGATTTTGTCATGGTGATCAAATTTTGTGTTATTTTTGTTTCTTTGAGGGTTTCATTAATGTTGTTTCGAATGCACAGTAAAGGGATAAGGGGTGTGAGTGTTTGAGCTTGACCCGTAAAGTTGAAAACCAGGTATGGGGGGAAATAGCCTGACATTGAGACAGACCAGTGGTGATGCAGCCATATTATGCACAACTCGTAAGTAAGGTATTGATGACCAAACCCGAGGTAAGACGTAATGGCTAAGGTGGCAGTCTAAATTTCCGAGGAGAGTGAGAAATGACCCTGAGTTGAGTTGAAATAAGCGGAGGTTCCAGTTCCCGCAGTCTACGATGATATAAGGTGGTAAGTTAATAATAAGCGGAGGTTTCAGTTCCCGCAGTCTACGATGAGATAAGATGGTTAGTTAATAAAAGCGGAGGTTTCAGTTCCCGCAGTCTACGATGATATAAAGTGGTAATGCTCGGTAAGTAATGATTGAATTCATTGTGTGATGAGAGTACGTGATGGCTCCGTCAGAAAGGAAATTGTACAACTCATGCCCAGGGCGGTCAAGTAGGGAAGAAGGGAAGCAGGTATACAGGACGTTGGTCGACTGTCTGGATCTTGGGGGGGGGGGGGAGGCGAAGGTCGTTGCCCACCAGGCGGGTTTGCTGTGGAGTGAGAACGGCTTTGCGATGTCAGGTAGACCACGTGTTGAGTGGTATTGTTTATCTTTGTAGAGGGAAGGAGGTTGCACTTCCCGGGGTTCTTTTGTTTCCCTGCCGCTTCAGAAGCGATGTAAAGTAATATTATTGTCATTTTAGTGCATTCAGTGTAATTAATGAGTATTTAATTCACGGGGCGCAGGCCAACGCGTTGTTTGTTTGATGACTCATGTGTTTGTTGACTTGTATCTGACTATCTTAGCTTGTCAGAGCTATGGCTCTAAGTTGAGTTAAATGTTTTTGTAAGATAAAAAGTGATGCACGCATTGCCTGTGACCGAAAATAAGCCTATGCCTTCATTTTGGACTCTTGATAGGAAGAAAATGATTGTAGGAGAGAGATTGTCCGAAACCCTAAACCCACTATAATTGTAAAATATGAGTGTGCAATTGTTTGATAGAATGGCTGGACATTTTAGGCCACAGTTGTGAATTAAGTCTGTTGACATATTGGAACTTGGAGCAGTGGACTGCTATTAGACTTTTCTTTCCTGGTTTCAGCCAGTGTGATTAGATATTTTTTGAGCAGATCTTTAGAATCTTTAGTTTGTGTTTATAAAGTAATATTAAGGGAGTTGTTGTTTTTGTTGTCTGTGGACGGGAGTAAGAGGGAAGATGGGCTTTTCCTGGATAAATTATTTTGCATTAGGATTCCTCTGGCATATTGATTTTAGTTGTCAGCTTCCTGTGATCCTTTATAAAAATCCCCAGGATGTATAATTAAGTAGAGCCCCCGAACAGTCGATTACCCCGAAGATAGAGTCAGCATTCTGGAAGACCTAAAAGGGTACACAATAAACAAAGTCATTGCTAGAGTACAATCATTATTCGTTTTTTATTTTTACTAAACGAATGATGCATCGATTTTTTTTTCACCCTCATAGATCAAATAAACAGGATGGATACTCGAATTGACATTTCCAAGACATCATCAGCTAAGCTATTAAATCGTGTAGGAAGACATGTCTCAAAGTCTTGACAAATGCAAAGAGCTCGTTCACCAAATGTGATTTTTTGATTTTTGTATTTTATGAATGCGAAAGGTTGTTTGTGTAGGCAATTCACTCATTTTCTTGCGTACAATGCCGCAGGCTTGACCAATTGCGTTAAAGGCGTCCATGATTGTCTATAAGGAAAGAAAAGAGTGACCCTTTTTAACACTCTCGTCCTTATATTACAACAACAACAATAACTTTGTCTATACATCAAAGTGTTTTTTTAAGCCTGAGCGTTTATTGTCTAAAGTTGTAGATGGTATTGGATAAATTGACAAAAATATAATATTATTTGTAGGAGGCACGCGAACACTGTTAAACCAACATCAACAACCAATTTTTTTGTGTGTCAAGGTCCACATGACGTAAATAGGTATACTGTTGTAAATGACAATCATCTTCAACAAGAAAAAAATGTGTTTTGGTGCGTTTGACGTCCATCAATAGTGCTTGATGAATTTCTTGCCACGGACCACGCCCGTCAAAACAAGTATTATTTTTTAACACTGGAAAAAGCAACAACTGTTTTTGCTGTATATAAACTAGGATGTCTGCCATATGATGATTAATATGATGGTGCATGCTCACGTTTTCTAAAAGATAAAAAATAAACCAAGCTAACATTTTAAACTATATTTTTAAAGCTATAAATACACCAAGACCTTGTTTTAATTTGTTTATTTTTAATTAAAACAAGATGTTCAGTAAAGAACATATAGCCTACTTTCTCCTAAATGTATGAGTATAGTTATAACTCGTTGTTATTATCAAAGAGTATAATAGAACTATTCTTTGTTGAAGACCTTAGAAACGATTTACCTCTACCAAACGCCACAACCTAGATAAAAACTGCTACCATCATTGAAGAAAGAAAGATAAGAAGTATATCAAGAATGTTATGGATCTAGAGACATAATCGACCGGACTGGCTGCGTGGCTCAGCGGTAACGTTCTCGCTTGCTGGGCCCTAGGTTGCAGGTTCGTATCCTGGCGCAGTCAGCTGGCATTTGAGGGTGCACAAATGCGAGGGAGCCGTGTCAGTACATTTACTGGCACGTTAAAGATCCCCTTCGGGCCAAAATTCCGGCACCCCGATGTCTCTAAAAGCAGCAGTAGTTAAAAGGGATGTAAAACCAATAACATTATTATTATTATTATTAACCTAATCCCGGTTTTACGCCTTTCTTCTATAGCCTCATCACAATTTGCATCCAACCATGGATGTTTGCCTTTGGTTGATGGTGCAGGGATAGTTTCCTGAGCGGCCTCCAACAAGGCCTTTTGTAAGGCCTGTATTCTTCCTAAGGGTGTTCTGAAAGTCACAATCCTCATCGCGCAGTCGCAGAGTGTTGAACCTGGGTATCTTATGACTACTTTGAAGATTTGGTTGTTTCCTAAAGGGTTGTAAATTAATCATGACAAGTGAAAGGTAGTGATCAGAATCTATGTTGACTCCTCGTAATACCTTTACGTTCTGTATATCAATATGATGTTGTCCTGCTATAGCAACATGATTTAACTGGAACTCACCAAGCATAGGATTTGGACTCTTCCATGCTTTGGCCTTTATAGGTAGACGTTTGAAGGCTGTTGATTTTAAGACCAGGTTGCTCCAATGAGTATGATGAAATGGTGGGGTGGGACCATATCCAGAGTTTCTTCTAAGGTGGCCCAGCATTGCTCCACGTATTCCAGGTTTTTCCGGTTTGTATCATTTGTGGGAGCGTGAAAATTTACAATTGTGTGTGCTCTATTACGAGACGTGAAGGATAACGAGGAGGTCCTTCCGTTAGGTAAAGTGAATTCTAAAATATAGCCTACCATCTTCTGGTGCACCGCAAACCCAGTGCCAAATTGTGGGAGTGTCTTGATAACTCTTTCACCAGGTTTCCCCTTGAATATTCTATACACTCCGGACTCGATTGCATCTTCATTGGTAAAACGTGTCTCTTGTAGTGCTGCTATCATAACTTTGTGCTCTTCCAACACGTCAAGTGTTTGTTTGAGTTTACATACTTTCAGTAATGAATTCATGTTTATTGTGGCAAAGAACACGGTGTGTTTCTTTGGTTGTCGTTTATTAGAGTTAGATATAAGTTGGAAGCATGAAGGTGCAGGTTCCCCAGAGTCCGAAGACCTGCATGCCCCAAATTGCGTGGGGGTGGATTGGTTACCACCTGGGGTACATTTCTGAATATTCGTTTTCTTCATGTTTCGAGTATTACGAGAGTCGTAATAGTGGTTACCTAAAAGGTAACGGGTTTTTAACTATCGATGTTGTAAGCCTTGAAGCCACCAGCACTGATCGGCTCACCGACCCAATTTCCCGCTGGGATTGGTTACCCAACCTTCCACTGGGTTACTCGGTTTAACAGGGGCACCTCTTGTAGGTTACATGCTGGAGATGGAGTGAAAGAGGCTAAGTTGGGTTCTCTTGCTGACCCCAATAAGTTATGGTTGCAGATGACAAACAACGATGCATTTCACTCCAATTTGCCCAGAGCCATGTGGTAACAAAAGCCACGTGGACTCCTCCCAGGTTAATTCCTGCAATGGTGATGACTTGGGTCATGAAATATGTCATCATCATCATGATCAATGATGCTGTCATAAAAAGTGGTATGAATGCGTCCTTTCTATATTCTGAAGGATAGCCCACACGTTTCGGGTTATGATACACCATCGTGGCATATTCATTAAACGTGACGTGGCTCATCATTGAATCTGAAAAGTAGTCGTAGATGTTTACTAAGTAAATTAAAAAAATACTATGTACCTATACACTGTCTGTCCCCTAAGTTAATAGCAAAAAGAAAAGAAAAAATAAACAAAACACAAATCAATAAATGGCCATCTGTCTGCTGGCTTTTTTTAACTGTAGTCCACAAGGATTACATGCATCAGGTTTTAAAACAATTTCTGTTCAGATATTCGGGTGGTCATGTTGTTTTTAAAAACAACGCCACTCATAACGAAAGTGACAAGCCATAAAGAGAGGGGGGGGGGCTGACCACAGTAAAAGCAGCAGATTATTTTTTTGTTCTTGCATGAGGCCTATTAAGCCACATGAATTGTGAAGACAGGTGGACACTTGCTCACCCCCTAGTGAGGCATATTAAGCTGCATGAATAATGAAGACAGGTGGTCGCTTGCGCTAACATGCGGACTAATAAGCCACAACCTAGTGAGGCATATTAAGCTGCATGCCTACTGAGGTTGGGTGCTCACTTTGCTGAAACATGAGACCTTTTAAGCCGCCACCTAGTGAGGCGTATTAAGCTACCACTTAGTGAGGCTTATTAAGCGACATGAATAGTGAGGGTGGGTACTTGTTTGTTTTTTTCCTAACCTGTCCTGAAAGCCAACATGTTTTACTCTAGCCTGGACACAGTGAACAATGCAAAAGCTCAAGCAATGCTCTCATTATGTGTTGACAGGCAAATAGCACAAGACAACAGTTTATTTACAACTAATTACACACATTTACACATCCATGCACACATGATAAAAACAAAAATTATATGATACACTACAATTTTTATTTTTATCCCTATGCTTGAGATGGCATCACACACTAGTAGGAAATATAAGGCGGTTTTGGCACAGGGGCCAATGGGCAAGATGGACGCCACGCGCAACCAGCCCTATGTTTTTCTTATGGAGGGGGCAGTCATTGCTGGCACAGGGGCTAATGGGCAAGATGGCCGCCACGCCCTGAGACCGTCAATGACGTCACAGGGAGAGGTCAGCCGTATAGATTCCAAATGGAATATTTATTATTATTGTTTATTTTGCGCATGCGCTTACACATTCTCAGCATATTTGCTGGAAAGAAAACATGTACAATCCCAGATACCGTACATATCACAAGGAGCAAATTCTTGGTGACTGCATTCAGTAAGCTAGTTGCTTTACGCCTTTCCCCCCACTCCTTCAGGCCTGATTGCCCAAGAACAGCCTTACTACGCGACACGTAGAAAGTATGACAGTTTTCTGCATCAGTTTGAAAAGGCCAAGGGTCTAATTTCAACTCAGTGAGTGATTCCTTTAAGTTGTTGGGAATCACGCCAGTGCTGGAGACGATAATAGGAACTGTCCTGACTTGTGCCATGTGCCAATGCTTCCTTATCAGTTCTGAAAGCTCTGTGTATTTTGACAGCTTTTCAACATGCTTTGTTAGCATGTTGCCACTGTTTGGGATCGCCACATCTATGAAGGTAGTGTGCTTCATGCATTTGTCAACAAGAACCAAATCAGGTCAGTTGTGCACAGCTGACTGGTCTGTCAACACAGTGCGATCCCAATACAACGTAAAGCTGTCATATTCCAGTACACTTTCAGGAGCATATTTATAGTACGGCACTTTCTCCTGCCTCAGCAGTTGAAGGTGTATAGCCAATTCTTGATGAACTATCTTGGCAACGAAATCATGTCTCTTCCTATATTCTGTCCCTGCAAAATGGCGACAACCTGATATAATATGCTGAACAGTCTCCGATGTTGGGCAACCGTATCTGCAATGGTCATCTTGCACAGATGCATCCTTGATAATGTACTTACGGTAGTTCCTCGTGGGGACAACCTGGTCCTGAATAGCCATCATGAAGCCTTCTGTTTCAGGAAACATCTGCCCAGAAATCAACCAAATGTTCGACGCTAGCTTGTCGACGTGAGCTTGGATGACTTTATTATTATTATTATTATTATTATTATTATTATTATTATTATTATTATTATTAATTTTATTAGGAAATTAATGATTGATAGCTTGCCACGGTGGGGGAGTGGTTACCGTGTCGGACAACTAACCCCAAGCTTGCAGGTTCGCTCTTGGTCGTGGTAAGTGATTTTTAAAGGCGGCAAAAATAACGACACGCATGTCATACGATGTTGGCATGTCAAATAACACAGGGAGAGGTCGGCCGTGTAGTTGCTAAATGGAATATTTATTATTATTATTATTATTAATATTATTATAATATGGGCCCAGAATGTGAGCTTCGTATCTAGCGTCACACCCAAGTACTTCGTACTCCTTGATGAATTAATCATTGTCCCTCCCATTGTTAGGTGCCATGATTACGATAGTGGTGTTGATGATTTGGTGTGTATAAAATGAGCATTTGCATGAGAAGAAGGTATCATTGGTTTGTGTTATAATTGGGAACAGGTCAGTGTACATTTCAGTTAATATAAATATCTCTGTTGTTGGTGCAATATACTTTTTTGGTTATTTTATCGCTTGTATATTGTAATGTTATAACCAATTTGAGGTTAAGAAGTGGTAGTATCGTCTCAAACAAACGAGCTCGAAATATCATCTTTGGTCCAAGTAGAGGTTAGGGTATTGTTAGTACAAGGTCTTGCCGTAACTTCCAAAGCCGTCTGGTATTAGTAGTAGTTAAGGTTCTGTCGCCAGGAGGCGGCAAGGGCGTTTAGATCTCTCTGTTTCGGCGGACATTTTTAACCCGTAGCATTGCCATGGAGGAAATACTGAGTCAAGGAGCATTGGATGCCGATAAGTTCGCCGTCTTAAGGCAGCAGATATCGGACAATGAAAACAAAGAACAGGAGTATCTTGACATGGCTAAGGCGCTTTTGGAGAGCATTTTGGCTATCCCCCAAAGGAATATGAAGCTGGAGATTCAAGTTGGGTTGAAAAAATTGCAGGAGGCTTTAGATGCAGGGAGTACTAGTCGGAGATCCTGGAAGAAAGCCAGAGAGTTGCTGTTGCTTCAAAAAAAGGACCTTTCTTCAAGAGCGGAGGAATTGTCTCCGATATCTTCGGGAACAATTCCAGAGAACACTGAAAAGGAGGAATGGACAAGAGTTCAACCCAAGAAGAAGAGGAAACAACAGAGTAATGAAATTGAAAATACTCGGCAGCGAGTAGAAGATGTTCAAACTGTGGTCATGAACCCTGCAAGAAAGGAAGAAGGGAAGAAGCCTAAACCAAGAAGGCGCCTTGAAGCTGTTCTTATTCAGCCAGCAAAAGACAGATCCTTTGCGGATGTACTTAAAGATATCCGTAGCAAGGTTAAACCAGAGGACAGTGGCGTGGACATTAAGTCAATTAGGAAGACCAGGTCTGGAGATGTTCTTCTTGAATTGAACAAATCTACGACGTGTGAGGGTCGAGAAAACCTCAACAAATCGTTGAGAGAGGCTCTTGGTCAGGATGAAGATGTCAGAACTTTGACCCCCCGAATAACTCTGGAGGTGCGGGACTTAGACTGCATCACGACAATTGCAGATGTGGAGGAGGCGGTCAGACGGGACATTAAAACACTTAGCGGAGAAGTCAAAATCTTTGTCACGGAACCCAATAGCAGAAGTCAGAAAATGGCTATTATACATTTAGCAGAGCAAGATGCCGGTAAACTTCTGGAAGAGGGGAGAATGAAAGTGGGATGGATATATGGTAGGGTAAGGGAGAGAGCAATGGTAACTCGCTGTTTCCGTTGTTTGTCATATGGACATCTTGCAAGGAATTGTAATGGCCCTGATAGGAGCAAACTCTGTTACAAGTGTGGAGATGCCAGACATAAAGCATCAGACTGTAAAGGTGAAGCACGATGTGTGCTATGCACGGAGAAGGAGGTTCATGACACCAAACGGAACCATGTTCCTGGTTCAGGCGCCTGTATAGTGTTTAGGGATGCTCTCGAGAAGGTTAAAATCGGCAAAAAATGGTGAGAGTTCTTCAAGGAAATGTTCACAGAAGTTTGACTGCCAATGATCTCTTGACGCAATTGGCATTTGAAATGGAAGTGGATATTTTTCTCCTGAGTGAGCAATATCAGAACAGGGACCATCATGGGTGGTTTGCGGACAACCTTGGAACAGCTGCAATTTTCATTCCGGATCTGGGAAAATATCCAGTGACAGATCAAGGTTCTAAGGATGGTTTCGTCTGGGTTAAGAATGGCACGCTTACGTACGTGAGCTGTTACTTCACTCCGAACGAGCCCATTGCTGATTTCCAGAACAAGTTGGATAGCCTTGAGGACACATTGCGTGGTATGGGAAATAACCTTATTGTAGCTGGAGATTTCAATGCCAAGGCCTTGGAATGGGGTATGCCGGATGTAGATTCCAGAGGACGTCGTATACTGGAAATGGCTGCAAGGTTAGGATTGTCGACCGTAAATGTTGGAAATACGCCTACCTTTCGACGACCTGGCTGCAATGGAACCATACCAGATGTGACTTTAGCGTCAGACGATTTTTTGTCAAGAATATCTGAATGGCGGGTGATTGAGGACTACACAGGAAGCGATCATCAGTATGTTACTTTCTGTGTACTTCAGCAAAATCGACAACAAAGCGCTGTCATACGCAAACCATCATACTGGAATCCCACAAATATGGATAAAGAAAAGTTCTGTGAGGTAATACAGAGAGGAATGGTGAAAGTTGAAACGAGTTGCTTTTCATTTGAGGGGAGAGAGGCGGCGGATAAATGGGTAGAGAACACTATGTTGCTTATTCATCAAGCCTGCAATAAATCCATGTGCAGGAAGAAAACGCGAAAACACAAACAGCCAGCATACTGGTGGACGGAGGAAATTGCTGATATGAGGCGACACTGCCTGAGGATGAGACGAAGGGCACATAGAGCGAGAGGAAGAGAAGAGGCAGCCTTATTCTCCGAAGACCACAAATCAGCAAGAAAGGCGCTTCGGGATGCAATTAAAAGAAGTAAAGCTGACAAATGGTGGGAAATGGTCAAAGAAGTTGACAACGATCCTTGGGGACTAGGATATAAGATTGTATTGAAGAAACTTGGAACTTTTTCTAATCCGATAATGGATGCACACACTATGGACGAAATAGTCAGTACGCTGTTTCCGGAACATCCGGAGAGGATTGATGAAGCTGATGATTGCATTGATATTGAAGAAATACCTTTGTTCACCGAGGAAGAATTATTGAAAGCAATTAATTCTATCAGGAACAAGAAGGCTCCTGGACCAGATGGGATTCCAGCAGAAGCACTTAAGGAGGCAGCAAGAGCTTGCCCGCGACTCCTTTTGAACATGTATAACGCATGTCTGAAGGCAGGCGTTTTTAGTGCCTGCTGGAAGAAGGCCAGACTAGTTCTTATTAGTAAAGGAAAATTGGGAGGAAATTTGCCTTCATCATACAGGCCATTATGTATGCTGGATACGGCTGGAAAAGGATTAGAAAAACTATTACAGCCTAGAATATTGATGGCAGTTCAATCAGCTGGAGATCTATCTGCCCAACAATACGGCTTTCGGAAAGGGCACTCGACTATAGATGCTGTGCGGGTAGTTGTAGAGACTGCAAACAGAGCTCAGATGGGTAACCATTACTCACGTAAAGTTACGCTACTTGTGACTCTAGATGTGAAGAATGCCTTTAACTCTGCCCAGTGGAGTGACATTTTGGTGGCACTACAAGATAAATTTAGACTACCGAGATACCTCATGCGGATAATGAGGGATTATCTAAAGGACCGTATTTTGCAGTACGATACCGAGGAAGGACATAGGACTAAAAGATTAACCGCTGGGGCAGCTCAAGGATCTATTCTTGGGCCAGATCTCTGGAATATTGCATACGATGGCCTGCTTCGGCTGAAGATGCCCGAAGATGCAATATTGGTAGGATATGCTGATGATGTTGCTGCTCTGATTGTGGCTCGTGATATCGAGCTGGCGCAACTGAAACTCAATCAGGTAATGCGACGTGTCACAGATTGGATGACGGAACATAAGCTGTCATTAGCAGACCATAAAACGGAGATTGTAGTGCTGACGAGAAGGAGAATCAACACTCTTGTACCAATGCAAGTGGGAGGGACAATGATTAATTCATCAAGGAGTACGAAGTACTTGGGTGTGACGCTAGATACGAAGCTCACATTCTGGGCCCATATTCAAAGAGTGACGGACAAAGCAGCAAATATCTTGACCGCTTTGAGCCGATTAATGGGTAATATTAAAGGTCCGAAGCCTAGCAAACGACGTCTCCTGATGACAACAGTCCAGTCCATATTACTCTATGGAGCTGAGATCTGGGCTGAGTCCTTACGGTTCGAGAAATATCGTAAAAGGATAGCAGCAGTACAACGAAGAGGAGCACTGAGGATCTCATGTGCATATCGCACTGTTTCAGAGCCTGCTGTTCTAGTGTCAGGAAGTTTGGCGCACCAAAGAAGAACTGGACATACACCAGGCAAAGACGTCTGCACATAACCATTGTATGGAACGATGGCAACAGAAGTGGGATGATGAGACACGAGGTCGATGGACAAAGAAACTTATTCCGCGTCTGGCTGACTGGGTTGATCGAAACCACGGAGAGGTCAATTATTATTTGACACAGTTCCTAACAGGCCATGGATATTTTCGGAGATTTCTGCATCACATAGGCGTGGCTAATAGTCCTTTGTGTCATTATTGTAATGAAGAGGATGATGCACTCCACACATTCTTTGTGTGTGAACGCTGGTCAACACATAGAAGAGATCTGCAAGCTTCTATAGGGGCAATCACGCCGGACAACATCCTACAGATGATGCTCCGAAATGATCAAACATGGAATCAGATAGCTATTTACATAGAATGTGTCCTGCGCCAGAAGAAGAGGGAAATGGATGCGTTCGAACATCCTTAAGAAAAAATGAAGAAAGAAGAAGTCTGAATGACTAAGTAAGCACGACGTCACCCTGAAGTAATGCGAGAGCGGTTCCGGGGTGATGAACACATCGTGGGAAAAGGGAGGTGGTTTTTAGTGGGTAAGAATCCCACACTACTGTGGAGTGCGGACCCTTCACAAGTGTCTTTTGAAGATTTTCCACACTCCCTCGTAAAAAAAAATAATAATAATAATAATAATAAAAAACAACAAAAACAACCCCTGGCACTATCCAGCCCATGACGGGCTAAGGCCGACCAAGCGACCGCTGCCCAGCCATTCGGCCTGCAGATATTGGGGTGACGCGTGATCAGCGCGTCGGGTCCCCTCGGCCGTTAATCTTGGTATTCGTGATCGGGGCGCTGTCTCACTGTCAGACAGCTACTCAATTGTCCTCACGAGGCTGAGTGCACCCCGTTCCAACCCTCACGTCAGTTTTAAAATCCCTGACAGTAGTGGCTACGCTGGCTAAAGCGCAGCATTAGGTCATGGGGCCAGGCTCTCTGCTGACTCGGTAGACGCGTGGGTTCGAGCCGTCCTTGAAATGGTTTTCCGTGGTTTCCCCATTTTCAACACCAGGCAAATGCTGGGACGGTACCTTCCGATAGGCCACGGCCGCTTCCTTCCATATCCTAGCCCAGTTTCATTCACCATCATTCATTTCATCTCTAATTAACTCCTCTCATGAGGTTAGCGCCAGGAAGGGCATCCGGCCGGGAAAAAAGCCACAAAGACTTCCATCGCATCTCATCCCCGACCCCGTTCGAAAATACGGGAATAATAAGGGGTAGACATATATACATTATTACTATTTTTAGGTAATTATTGATTGATCATGTACAATCAAGACCAGCCTTATAATGCCCACTTTATGGTGTAGTGGCTAGCTTTCTAGGCTGTTACTGTGGAGACCTGGGTTCGAGTCCTGGCTCTGTCAAGAAATTTAATTCTGGGCTGAGGGTTGGAATGGGGTACACTCAGCCTTGAGAGGCTGAGAGCTAGAATGGGGGTACACTCAGCCTCATGAGGTGAAAGTAAGAAAAGGTGGGTTTTCATTCCTACCTTAGCCATTGTGAAAGTAGTTTTTTGTGGTTTCCCACAAATTCAGGGGTATATCTTAATTTAAGGCCGCGGCAGCCTCTTTTCCAATAATTGTTTTTGGAAGTATAAATACACGCACTAATACAGCCATTACAAGAACTCAGGTTATTAGACGAATTCCACACACCCAACTACACAAATCTGATAACGTATATATCCCTATGTTTTGGCTATACAGAACTAATGAAAAAACAATGATATTTTTTTTATCTCATATCACATTAAGTGGAGAATTGAAGTGTTTTGAAATGTGGTTTTACAGGAGAATGATGAAGATTAGATGGGTAAATAGGGTTACAAAGAAAGAGGTATTATGACTAGTGGGGAAAGAGATATGTTTCTGACAACTGCTAATAAAGACAAGAAATAGGCTGGTAGGGAACATACTAAGACACCCAGGAATAGCAAGCTTAGTTATGGAAGAAAGGGTTGAGGTCAAGAACTGTAGGGGTAGACCAAGGTTTGAATAGGTTACACAGATTGCCTTGGATGTAGGGTATGGTAGTTATGTAGAGATGAAATGATTAGCTCAGGACAGGGAGGCATGGAGTACTGCATCCAATCAGTCAAAAGACTGATGATTCAAATCAACAATACCGAATTTGTAAGACTTACCTCAGTATAGCATTCCTTTTTAAATAAACGGGGGGGGGGGGGCTGATGACGAAGGTGTCCCAAAGTTTTTTACACACCAAAGTTTTCGAGGCTGTCAGCCTCAACATTTTTTTAAAGCTACATGTGACTAGCAGCGTTAAACTTAAAAAAACACAACACACGGGGCTGATGACAGAAATGTCCCTACATACATGTAAACACACGAGCCTGATGACCACATTATTCCAATTTTTTACACTTAAACATGCTATACTAATGATCAAATACTCCTTTAGCAAGTCCAGAGACAGACTGCTACTACGTTGCCAACAGACACTATAGAAATATAATCTGTTTCCGGTCGTGTAATGCTCTGAAGTAGCAATCATTACATTCATTGCTTTATTATACAGACATGGAATAACATTATTATGTAGCCAAGATAGAACATTTTATTGGTCCAGTGGTGAGTACTTTTGTACTTGAGGTCTTTGCTTGAATCCAGACTTAGGACTAGCATGGGTAACACTAAAGAGAGAGAGAGAAAAAAAAAAGGGCGTAATAGCATAGTGGTCAAGATGTTTCCCTCTCCTAACAAAGACCCGGGGTACACTCAGCCTTGTGAGGCAAAAACTGAGAGGAGCTGGGTTTCGATTCCTACCTCAGCCATACTGGAAGTAGTTTTCTGGGGTTTCCCACTCTTACACTCTTACGCAAATGCTGGGATGGTATCTTTTAATAGACCACAGCCGCTTTCTACCAAATTCCTACTGCAATTACAAATACACACTCTAATACAGCCATTACAATAACACAGGTTATTAGATAAATTCCACACACCCAACTACTCAAAGCTGATAACGTATATATCCCTAATGAACTAATGAAAAAACCCTGATATATGTTTAATCTCATACCACATTAAGTGGAGAATTGAAGTGTTTTGAAATGTGGAGTTACAGGAGAATGATAAAGATCAAATGGATAGATAGGGTAACAAATAAAGACGAGTGGGAAAGGAGAGATGTTTTTGACGACTGCTGATGAAGAAAAGAGATAGGTTGGTAGGACACATACTAAGACAACCCAGGAATAGGAAGCTGAGTTACGGAAGAAAGGTCAAGGACATGAAATGTAGGGGTAGACCAAGGTTAGAATATGTTAAACAGATTTCCTAGGATGTATGATGTGGTTGCTATGTAGAGATGAAATGATTAGCTCAGGACAGGGAGGCATGGAGTGCTGCATTTATCTAGTCCAAGACTGAAGACTCAAACACACATTATTTGTTATGGGTAGATAGGGTAACAAATTAAGACCAGTGTAAAGAGAAATGTTATTTTAGCAACTGTCAATAAAGAAAAGAGATAGGTTGGTAGTACACATACTAAGACACTCAGGTATAGCAAGCTTAGATATTGAAGGAAGGTCAATGACAAGAACTGTAGGGGTACACCAAGGTTAGAATATGTTAAACAGATTGTTTTGGATGTAAGGTGTGGTTGCTATGTAGAGATGAAACGATTAGCCCAGGGCAGGGAGATATGGAGCACTGCATTAAAACATTTAAAGGCCAAATATTCAAAACAAACAAAATATATTTTTCTATCACTTACCTGTACAGAGATTGTCTTTTTTTTTGTTGATATCCATGGAAAGAACAATATTAGCTTATTAGCAAAACCAACAATATGAACAAAGGCGACACATAGAGTGTCAAATTTTAAAAAAACATGTTGGTGACTAATTGCAGAAGATGTAAAAACATTTGTATTCAACACACGGGGGTTGGGGATCATGACACAAATACCCCTTAACCTGAATGCACTTACATAAATGACAGCTATATTTCGTTATCGAGCCTGGAAGCCCTTACAAGACTGAACTGCTGCGCTGGGTCTTATCATGCTCACTTGCACTGATGATGACTTTGCTGTAATTTAATCTCTTTCCGCTTGTATACAATTGTTCACGTTGACTTTTAGTAGCAGCAAGTAAGATACAAGAGAGAAAAATGGATCACTTTATGCTGTATTGGTTAACAGTTTAGCATGCCCCTGTGGAGTAGGGGTAGCGCGCCTGCCCTCACTTGGAGGCCCCGGGTTTGATTCCCGGCTCGGTCAGGGGGATTTTAGAAACTTATGTGAGGGCTGGAACGTGGTGCACTCAGCCTCGTGGGGCAAAACAGGAAAGAGGTTGGGTTAGTTCACACATTAACCAACATGGACGGGTATTTCGTTGGTTTCACGCTTTTACTCTAGACAACTTGTTGTTATTTCTAGGGCAACACTAGCTCTTTCACAAAACTGACCTAATGTATTATCACCGTAAACGCATTTGGAGGACTTTCTTTCATCATGCTGTAGTTTAATGGTAGATGATAATTATTTGATCCTAACTCATAGATAGCACTGTAAAGATAGTTTAAAATGAATTTAAATTTACCAAAATGCTCTAGGCAGAATGACTGATACGACTTGAAGTTTTTTATAGTCTCTTAACGAAATACAACTAATAATATGAGTACAAAAGGCTGATGACTATGATTTCCCAAGTTTATTACCAAAACGGGAGTTAATGAATGAGATACCGATTTATTTTTTATCCGTCAACACAGTCAAGTAAATGGGAATACGCGGACATAATATGTAACACACTTAAGTACATGAGGGTAATAGCTATGATATCCAAATATCATAACGGTTATAACGACTTTGATATTGAAAACCCTACAATATGATTTATGTTATCATCCCTATACCAAAGAAAGTGGGAGCTGACAGATGTGAAGATTACCGTACAATCAGCTTGATTACTCATGCTTCAAAGATCCTGTCTAGAATAATTTACAAGAGGATTGAAAACCAGATCGAAACGGAGTTGGGTGAAGACCAGTTTGGTTTCAGGAGAAATGTAGGAACAAGGGAAGCTGTACTAAGTCTTAGGCTGATTTTGGAAGGTAGAATAAGGAAAGATAAGAGAACGTTCATGGCATTTGTAGACTTAGAAAAGGCTTTTGATAACGTTGATTGGACTAAATTGTTTGACATTTTGAAATCTATTGGAATAAAGTACAGGGATAGGAGGGTGATCTCCAATCTATACAGAAACCAGACAGAAGTCATTCGAGCTGAAGGACATGAGAGAGAGAAGCTGATATTCCGAAAGGTGTTAGGCAAGCCTGCAACTTATCACCCATACTTTTCAATCTTTACATTGAACAAGCAATGAAGGAAATTAGAGAGAAATTTAAAGTGGGAATGAAGATTCAAGGAGAAATAATTTCAACCCTGAGATTTGCTGATGACATCGTCATCTTGGCCGACAAGCCTGAGGATGAGTTTTTGAATGGTATGGACTCCGTCTTACGGAAAGAATGCATGATGAAAATTAATAATTGTAAAACAAAAATACTAGAATGCAGCCGAAATAAATCAGAAACCTCTATGGACATCAAATTGGCAGGTTAAAAGCTGAAGGAAGTAGGAGACTTCTGTTACTTAGGAAGCAAAAGAACCAGTGATGGACGGAGCAAAGAGTATATAAAAAGTAGGTTGGCTCAGGCAAGGAAAGCATTTCTACAAAAAAGGAATCTGTTGACATCGAATATAGATTTAGGTATTAGGAAGTTATTTTTGAAAGCCTTCGTCTGGAGCGTGGCGCTCTATGGAAGTGAAACTTGGACTATTGGTGCAGCAGAAAAGAAGAGAATTGAAGCATTTGAAATGTGGTGTTACAGGAGAATGATGAAGATCAGATGGATAGATAGGGTTACAAACGAAGGGGTATTAAGACGAGTGGGAGAGGAGAGATGTTTCTGGCGACTGCTAATGAAGAGAGGAGATAGGTTAGTAGGACACATACTAAGACACCCAGGAATAGCAAGCTTAGTTACAGAAGGAAGGGTCGAGGACAAGAACTGTAGGGGTAGACCAAGGTTAGAATATGTTAAACAGATTGCCTTGGATGCAGGGTGTGGTAGCTATGTAGAGATGAAACGATTAGCTCAGGACAGGGAGGCATGGAGGGCTGCATCAAACCAGTCAAAAGACTGAAGACTCAAACAACAACAGTGACTAGGCAATGCCTTTCACTACTTTACAAGATCTTTTTAACTTGTACCTATGGTACCATCCGACCATAGTCTTTCAGACATACTTTCCGCTATCAGCCTGCAAAACACAAACTGCCTAAACATTGCTCATATCAATGCTCAATCATTAGTTGACTCCTCTCACTATTCTGAATCTTGTCACGTCTTTGGTGGTTCGTCTTTTGACATAATTGCAGTAAGTGAGTCCTTTTGCAAGCCCTCAATTCCAGATGCTGCTGTCTCTCTCACTGGCTATAACGTCATTAGAAATGTTAGATTAACCGTCGGTGGAGGTGGTGTTGCAGTTTACCTTAGGGATAACATAAAGTATAGCGTGCTAAGTCAGTCTCCTGGTGAATATAATAAGAGGCCTGAATACATTATACTTGACATTTCTCTTACCGAAACTAAAATTCTCTTTGCTTGTGTGTACCGTCCACCGAAAGCTGGCTATCTAGATTTTCTCAATGACATGTACAGGTTCATTCTTGATTATAAACATGTTTTTATTGTTGGGGACGTTAATGCTCGGTTTGGTAGTGGAGCTTTTGAAACTGAACAGGTATGTGATGTGCTCTGTTTCTGTAATGTTGAATGTTTACCATTCGATACTACATTTCACACAGCTACTTGTGACAGCTCTCTCGGTATTATCTCTTCAAACTGTAATGACTTCGTTGTTGACTACGGACAAGAACCAGCTGCTGAATTCTCAGCCCATGATCTTCTGTACGCAGTGTTTTCTCTATCTACTCCGAAACTTCGACCAAAATCAATCTTTGTACGTGACTTCAGCAAATTTAATTTAATTTAAATGATTTTAAAACGGATGCAGAATTACTCCCTTGGCAGAATTTCTTCCAATCCACTGACATAGATGAGAAAGTGACTCTATTTAATGATTGGGTAAATAAACTCTATGATATGCATGCACCGCAAAAGAAAGTGGATATAAAACATAACTCTGCTCCGTGGATCAGTAAAGAAATCAAAACACTTTTAAAGAAACGTGATAAAGCACGTAGAACATTTATTAAATCTAAACTTACCATTGACTATGAAGAGTACAGATTTCTGCGTAATAAGACAAAACAAACAATCAGGAACACAAAAGTGAAATATATGTACAACCTCTTCAGTGACTGCAAAACCACCTCCGCCGGATGGCGTGCTGCAAAATCATTGGGGGTTGGTGCCAGTTCAGTCACTGATGTTGAGATGCCTGTCTCTGCATCACAATTAAATGAACATTACTCAAATGTTGCCTCAATTGGTGATGTATTAAGAGTATCAGAGACCGTCATGAAATACACATCCATCCCTCCCCCTGCCCATGAAAAAATTTTCTTTATGTATGTTTACCCACACCAGATTGTGAAAGCCATCAAATCAATTCGTACAAAAGCAAGAGGCCCTGATAGCATCCCAATTTCTCTTATTTCTAACTGTCTTGAATTATTTCTACCCCCAATTATCCATCCATTTAATTTCTCTCTACAAAGTGGAGTATACCCGTCTCTTTGGAAGTGTGCTAACATACGTCCAGTGCCAAAAAATAAAAACCCCACTAGCTGTAGTGACTTTAGATCAATAAATATCCTTTGTGCCCTTACTAAAGCGCTTGAGAAAATAGTTCATGAACAAGTATGTGAATACCTAACTAAATTTAATATCTTCAATCCTTACCAATCTGGGTTTAAAAAGGGTCATTGTACCACCACTGCATAGTTAAAGGTCAGCGATGATATACGCTCAGCTATGGACAAGCTTCAGCTTACAATCCTATATCTTTTCGATTTCAGTAAGGCTTTTGACTGTGTGAATCACAATATACTTCTTGCAAAGCTGAAATCTTTTGGCTTCTCTCAGAGTACTCTTTCCTGGTTCAAATCCTACGTTTCAATGCGTACACAGAGAGTGGTCCTCGCGGATGGCTCCTCCTCAGACTGAAAATCGGTAGAAAGTGGAGTACCTCAGGGATCTGTCTTAGGTCCAGTTTGCTTCTCGCTATATATAAACGATGTTTCTAATGAATTCCGAAATAGTCCTGTTCATATACACGCTGATGACCTCCAAGCCTATTTTCACCTCACGCCTAACACTGCATGTGATCGTATAAATCTGTTTAATGAAGACATTGACAGGCTTTGTGAATGGGCCCTAAATCATAATCTTAACTTGAACATATCTAAAACACAACTTATATCCATTGGATATACAAAACTTCTAAATTCAGTGGATTTAAATTCACTACCACCCAAAAAGATACTACATAATAATATTAAATATGGCAACACTGTCAATAATCTTGGAGTGATATTTGATAGAACACTGTCGTGGGCAGAGCATACGTCTAATGTGGTAAGGAAGGTTGTATCAACTATGCATCTCCTGAAAAGAACTGTTACTTACACCCCACCTAACATACGTAAGCTCTTCGTCCAAACTCTCATTTTTCCAATCATTGATTATGGCTCTGATGTATACAATGATTTACCAGAAACACAGAACATCAAATTAAAAAGAGTCCAGCATGCATGTGTTCGGTACATTCTGGATGTAAGGCGAGATGAACATATCACACCTTACTACGTGCAGCTGAAATGGCTGAAACTCCACGAGCGCAGGCAGTTATCAGTTGCCATTCTGACACATAAAATATTACATACCAAGACCCCGTTATATCTCTACAATGCCTTTACAACAATGCATTCTGTTCATAATCGATAAAATAGATACCCAAAATTAACACTCCAGATTCCTATACACCGAACTATGAAGTTCAATAAATCTTTTGTTTGCACCGCCTCACGCCTCTTCAACACCTTCGATTTATGTATGTTCGTCAACATTGCAAGCACTGCAGCTTTCAAGAGACATCTTTCATCCTGCTTCTTGGAGCAGTATACCTCAGTAGTAAGTGTTTGTTAGACTCTAAATATTGCATCATCATGACCAGAAATTGCGTAATCCTGATGACGTCATGGGATGACGTCATGGGTCCTTAGAGCGAGCACGTGGTCCAGGAGCGAGCATGTGCAGTGCACGTGTTAGCGTGGGAAGAGGTTGACCCTTTGGCTTGTTTGTGCGATGGTGATAAAAAGTTAATGGGTGTTGACGTCATGGAGGATGTTTATTAGGATGCTAACTGTCATCTGACACCCATGCGAGTGTGAGCACCAAAACAAAAGGTTATTCGCGGGTAGTGGGGTAGTGTATGTTCTCTTGCAAGTCGCGTGTGTGCTTGAATACGTATGGCTATGTTGGGAAATGTTTGGTGGCGGGCGAGGACTAGGGTTGAGTGAGGGTTCGTTTAAATGCTATTTTTCCCGCTCTATTTGATGGTGAGGTAATTTTTTAAAATGGGTGGAATTTGGAAACGCAATTTGAGGTAAACGTGCTTTTTTGACAATTTGGCGAATTTAATGAGCTTGTAAGGCTAGAACGATGCATATAGGGTGTCGTAGGACTTGTGGTGAACCACCCCTTGCTATGGACGGGAGTATATCCACCCCAAAATAAATCTACCCTTACCCGGAGGTTAAGTAGTGGTTATTTTTGTATGCATGCGCACTTGAGGGCTTTTGTAAGAGAGCGGAATTTTTAAAAGATTCTTTATAGATGAGGCTTTTTAAAAAATTTATTAAAAAAACAAAAAACTAATAGGTCATTCGATTTTTAGTATCTCGCTAACCAATAATGCGATGTAAACATATGGGGTGTCATAGGACTCGTAGTGAATTCTCCTTTTGTATGAATGAGGTATGTCAACCCCCAAAATAAAAACTACCCTTACCTGGGGTGAAAGAGCAATTTTTGTATGTATGCACACCGGTGGCTTTTGTCAAAAGGGTCTAACTACACATTTGTTAATATTTTCTGAACCCAGGATGGGATTTTCCCATAGGCAGTATCCTAGCACTTGGGGTGACACCTCGTTTTTGAAAGTATCATTCATTTATTTTCTTGTCAAAAGGGCCTAACTACACTTTTGTTAATATCTCGTGAACCAATCATGCTAGGGACTTGTATGAGGGGTCCTAGCACTTGGGGCGACGTCCCCCTTTATGGGGTGAAACTACCCCCCCAAAATTGAAAACTCAATATCTTGGAAACTATGAACCCTAAAATTAGGCGTTATAGCTTTAAAAATAGGTGATGACATAGGCTTTTACCTGGATTGGTCATTTCACCCCTAAAACAGTAAATAGTCATGTTATGGGGAAAAAACGTGTTAAACACCTAAAAATGATAAATGAAACTAAGATCTTTTGTTTTTGATGAAAAATAGCAGGGGGGGTGAAAACTACCCCCAAATTGAAAAATCGATACCTTGGAAACTAAGAACCGTAAAATTATGTGTAATAGCTTAAAAAATTCGTTGTGACATAGGCTTTTACCCGGATAGATGATGTCACCCCTAAAACAGTAAATAGTGATTTTACAGTGGGGAAAAAGGTCTTAAACGGGTAAAAATGATAATTGAACCTAAGATCTTTTGTTTTTGATGAAAAATAGCAGGGGGGTGAAAACTACCCCCAAATTGAAAAATCGATACCTTGGAAACTAAGAACCGTAAAATTATGTGTAATAGCTTAAAAAATTCGTTGTGACATAGGCTTTTACCCGGATAGATGATGTCACCCCTAAAACAGTAAATAGTGATTTTACAGTGGGGAAAAAGGTTTTAAACGGGTAAAAATGATAATTGAACCTAAGATCTTTTGTTTTTGATGAAAAATAGCAGGGGGGTGAAAACTACCCCCAAATTGAAAAATCGATACCTTGGAAACTAAGAACCGTAAAATTATGTGTAATAGCTTAAAAAATTCGTTGTGACATAGGCTTTTACCCGGATAGATGATGTCACCCCTAAAACAGTAAATAGTGATTTTACAGTGGGGAAAAAGGTTTTAAACGGGTAAAAATGATAATTGAACCTAAGATCTTTTGTTTTTGATGAAAAATAGCAGGGGGGTGAAAACTACCCCAAAATTGAAAAATCGATACCTTGGAAACTAAGAACCGTAAAATTATGTGTAATAGCTTAAAAAATTCGTTGTGACATAGGCTTTTACCCGGATAGATGATGTCACCCCTAAAACAGTAAATAGTGATTTTACAGTGGGGAAAAAGGTTTTAAACGGGTAAAAATGATAATTGAACCTAAGATCTTTTGTTTTTGATGAAAAATAGCAGGGGGGTGAAAACTACCCCAAAATTGAAAAATCGATACCTTGGAAACTAAGAACCGTAAAATTATGTGTAATAGCTTAAAAAATTCGTTGTGACATAGGCTTTTACCCGGATAGATGATGTCACCCCTAAAACAGTAAATAGTGATTTTACAGTGGGGAAAAAGGTTTTAAACGGGTAAAAATGATAATTGAACCTAAGATCTTTTGTTTTTGATGAAAAATAGCAGGGGGGTGAAAACTACCCCAAAATTGAAAAATCGATACCTTGGAATCTAAGAACCGTAAAATTATGTGTAATAGCTTAAAAAATTCGTTGTGACATAGGCTTTTACCCGGATAGATGATGTCACCCCTAAAACAGTAAATAGTGATTTTACAGTGGGGAAAAAGGTCTTAAACGGGTAAAAATGATAATTGAACCTAAGATCTTTTGTTTTTGATGAAAAATAGCAGGGGGGTGAAAACTACCCCGTATATGAAAGGAGTGTAGACTTATTGATGTTGCAGATTGGAAACAGTGAAAGTTATCACTTTTGTTTAATTAGAAATCTTGCTCGCCTTGTGCGTTCAAGCATCACTAGCACTCAGAGAAGGATTTATATATGTAGACGTTGTTTGTCATATTATCTTCTTGAGGATGAGTTAAATGTTCACTTTGCAGACTGTAAACAGTTTCCTGTTGCAAAAAGCATAATGCCGACTGATGAACAAAGATTTGTTAATTTTACAGAATTCCGAGTTAAAGATACAGTTCCATTTATAATATATGCAGACACTGAATGCGTTTTGTCTCCAATTTCCTCCTGTTTTCCAAATAGTGACATTCATAACTCTACTTTAACACATAAACATATTCCTTACAGCATTTCTTTATACCTTCATTGTAATTTCGATAGTGAATTGTGCAGTTTCAAGCTCTTTAGGGGAAATAATTGCATTGAATTGTTTGTAAAGGAACTTTATAGTATTGTGGATAAACTTCAAACATATTACTTATCGGTTAAGCCAATGTTAAAGATGACCGAAAATGAAGAAAGATTATTTTTGTCAAGTAAAATGTGTCACATTTGCGAGAAACCGATTGCAGTTAATGAACTCAAAGTACGCGATCATTGTCACTTAACTGGAAAATATAGAGGAAGCGCACACAATAGTTGTAATTTAAATTACAAAGTAACAAAGGTTTTGCCTATAGCATTTCATAATCTAACCGCCTATGATGGACATTTTATAATTAAAGAAATTTGCGAGAAACGTGATGGAGAGGTGTTACAAAATCCTGGTCATATAAAATTGTTAGCGATGAATATGGAACGTTACAAAGGGTTTACAAAGTATGTACGGGCTAAGAATGGATTCATTCAGTTAAGATTTTTCGATACATATAATTTCTTGTCCTGTTCACTAGATCAATGTTCATCTTCGTTAAGCGAAGATTCAAAGCAAATAACACAACGTTATTTTAATGATGATGCACAGTTTCGACTTACTGCGAGAAAAGGTGTGTTTCCCTATGAATACGTCACGAGTATGGATGTTCTTAACGAAACTAAATTACCTGAAATATCCAAGTTTTATAGCAGCCTTAATGATCAAACAATATCGAATGAAGAGTATGAGTTTGCTCAATCGGTGTGGGAAACGTTTTCCTGTCAAACATTAGGAGAATACGCAGATTTGTATTTAAAAGTTGACACACTTCTTTTGGCGGATGTCTTTGAAAATTTTAGATCGAATGGCATGGAAACTTATGGCATTGATGCAGCTCATTTTTACACTGCTCCATCTATGTCTTGGTGTGCTATGAAAAAGATAACCAACGTTCAACTTGAATTGCTTCAAGATATTGATATGTTACACTTTTTTGAACGATCTATTCGAGGAGGAAATGTTCAGTGTATAACACGACATGCGATTGCTAATAATAAGTATATGAAAACTTATGATGAGAAAAAGCAAGAGTCCTACATAATGTACTTTGACGTTAATAATTTGTATGGATATGCGATGATGGAATATCTTCCAACGGGTGGCTTTAAATGGATTGCAAATGTTGAAGGCTTTGATGTTTTAACTATTGATGATACTTCAGAAATTGGATATATTTTGGAAGTAGATTTGACTTATCCTCAAGAGTTACATGACAAACATTCAGATTACCCTCTATGTCCAGAAAAGTTGACAAAGCTAATGGCTACCCTAGATAATAAAGAACGTTATGTTTTGCATTATAGATTGTTAAAGCAATGTATTCAACTAGGAATGAAATTAGATCGTATTCACAGAATAATTGAATTCAATCAGAGCCAATGGCTAAAACCATATATTGATGTGAACACAGAGAAACGAAAACAAGCCAAAAATGATTTTGAAAAGAATTTTTATAAATTGATGAATAATGCAATTTTTGGTCGTTCACTGATGAATGTGAGGAAGTTAAGGGACATCAAATGGGTCACCAAATGGCATGGAGCTCGTGGTGGTAGGTCTTTAATAGCTAAGGCTAATTTTAAACATAGAATTATATTCGATGAACAATGTATGGTCATCGAGATGAGTAGACTAAAGATTTTTCACAATCAACCAGTATATGTTGGTGCATCTATATTAGATTTGTCTAAATGTAAAATGAATGACTTTCATTACAATGTTATTTTAGCAAATCCTGAATCAAATGTGAGGTTGTTATACACAGACACCGATAGTTTTATGTATATATTCTATTATGATATTTATGAGTTCATGAAACAACATTCAAATTTGTTTGATACTGGAAACTATGAAACAAACAATCCTTTTGGCATTGTGAGACAAAATAAAGGTGAAATTGGTTTAATGAAAGATGAAAATGCTGGAAGGATTGTTGAAGAATTTGTGGGGTTACGACCCAAAATGTATGCAATAAAATTGTGTGATGAAATGAATAGCTTGTGTAAGGCTAAAGGCATTAAGAAGAGTGTGAGTAAAAGTAAGAATATTGATGAGTATCGAAAGTGTCTTTATAACAGAGAAAAAGTCAACAAAGTTCAAGTTTGTATAATTTCAAAATCTCATTCTGTATTTACTGTTCGGCAAAATAAGTTGGCAATTTCATCAAACGAAGATAAAAGACACATAACTGAAAACGGAATTGATACTTTACCGTTTGGTCATTTTTCTCTGAAAAATGATTAGAAACAAATTGAGATTAAAGCAGTTCATCTCACTTACTTTATTTCTTTCACACACACACTTTTATGCTGGTAATAATACTAATTTTTGTGTGTTCCTTTGCTTATGAAATCCTAGACTAGGAGTTCCACATTCGACATGATAGCGGAGTTTCATCTCCCATAAACTCGTCTCTGAGGTGGGTGCCAGAAAAGGCATCCAGCTGTAAAAACCACACCCTCACATAGACTTTCATAACTTCTTACGTTGAGGTTCATAACACTACGTTGATTGATTTATCGGTTTCGTTTTCACAATTCCTGTCTATACATTCCTCTTGAAGGTTGCAAGATGCTTGCAAGGTTCCTAAAATGCAATTAAATTTAATAAATACCTTAAGATGGTTTGATTTGTTTAATGATATGGTGTTAATAGTATTTTTAGGTTTTGACTGGCTTTGCATTAAGAATTGACTAACCAAACATGAGTTACCTATCAGGGAAACATTTTGGCCACTATGTTGGCTATTGACCAGTGAGTTTAGCTGTTTATCATTTTTTTAAATCATAAACAACAGAGGGTTAAACGTATAGATAAACCGTGTGACCATGTTTGTTAAACAAGACATTATACCAGAGACAATTAGAATACTTATGTAGAGTTTACCAAAAATAATGTTGTGTAACAGTAAATGCTAGTCAACAGTTATACACTTCTAAAAAAAATCATCATACAATACCTGAGAGCTCTTCTAAAATTATTGATGTGTAACATGATTCCACTAACTTGCTATGTATTTTTTGGCTTGGGGGTGATTTTCAAGAAATGCAAATGGAACTGAAATGCAATACAAACAATGAGCATGCCTGGTGGCTGAGATTGATACCACGACGTACTGTCGGTTATGTAGCTATGTGGAATGTATATCAAATATGGTTTACTTCAAGGTCTGGAGATCCCTACAATTCCTACAATAAATGATCTTGAAATGGTCATCCTATGGTGTGAAAATATTTATTAGGTATATATATATTTACTGAAAACAATTATGATTTATTAAATGTTTATATGTTTACAGTATTGTTATTTAATGTAAGCACTTGAGGCACTACCGACCAATGGGAAGCAAAAAGTGGGAGCATATATGGGATGAAATGTGGGAGCAAAGCAAATATAAAAAGTGGGAGCAAATATGCTAACAAATATGTCAACAAATATGCCGGCAAAAGTATATACACAATTCAAGATAGTTGAAAGTAAAGTATATACACAATTCAAGTTAGCATATTTGCTCCCACTTTTTATATTTGCTTTGCTCCCACATTTCATCCCATATATGCTCCCACTTTTTGCTTCCCATTGGTCGGTAGTGCCTCAAGTGCTTACATTAAATAACAATACTGTAAACATATAAACATTTAATAAATCATAATTGTTTTCAGTAAATATATATATACCTAATAAATATTTTCACACCATAGGATGACCATTTCAAGATCATTTATTGTAGGAATTGTAGGGATCTCCAGACCTTGAAGTAAACCATATTTGATATACATTCCACATAGCTACATAACCGACAGTACGTCGTGGTATCAATCTCAGCCACCAGGCATGCTCATTGTTTGTATTGCATTTCAGTTCCATTTGCATTTCTTGAAAATCACCCCCAAGCCAAAAAATACATAGCAAGTTAGTGGAATCATGTTACACATCAATAATTTTAGAAGAGCTCTCAGGTATTGTATGATGATTTTTTTTAGAAGTGTATAACTGTTGACTAGCATTTACTGTTACACAACATTATTTTTGGTAAACTCTACATAAGTATTCTAATTGTCTCTGGTATAATGTCTTGTTTAACAAACATGGTCACACGGTTTATCTATACGTTTAACCCTCTGTTGTTTATGATTTAAAAAAATGATAAACAGCTAAACTCACTGGTCAATAGCCAACATAGTGGCCAAAATGTTTCCCTGATAGGTAACTCATGTTTGGTTAGTCAATTCTTAATGCAAAGCCAGTCAAAACCTAAAAATACTATTAACACCATATCATTAAACAAATCAAACCATCTTAAGGTATTTATTAAATTTAATTGCATTTTAGGAACCTTGCAAGCATCTTGCAACCTTCAAGAGGAATGTATAGACAGGAATTGTGAAAAGGAAACCGATAAATCAATCAACGTAGTGTTATGAACCTCAACGTAAGAAGTTATGAAAGTCTATGTGAGGGTGTGGTTTTTACAGCTGGATGCCTTTTCTGGCACCCACCTCAGAGACGAGTTTATGGGAGATGAAACTCCGCTATCATGTCGAATGTGGAACTCCTAGTCTAGGATTTCATAAGCAAAGGAACACACAAAAATTAGTATTATTACCAGCATAAAAGTGTGTGTGTGAAAGAAATAAAGTAAGTGAGATGAACTGCTTTAATCTCAATTTGTTTCTAATCATTTTTCAGAGAAAAATGACCAAACGGTAAAGTATCAATTCCGTTTTCAGTTATGTGTCTTTTATCTTCGTTTGATGAAATTGCCAACTTATTTTGCCGAACAGTAAATACAGAATGAGATTTTGAAATTATACAAACTTGAACTTTGTTGACTTTTTCTCTGTTATAAAGACACTTTCGATACTCATCAATATTCTTACTTTTACTCACACTCTTCTTAATGCCTTTAGCCTTACACAAGCTATTCATTTCATCACACAATTTTATTGCATACATTTTGGGTCGTAACCCCACAAATTCTTCAACAATCCTTCCAGCATTTTCATCTTTCATTAAACCAATTTCACCTTTATTTTGTCTCACAATGCCAAAAGGATTGTTTGTTTCATAGTTTCCAGTATCAAACAAATTTGAATGTTGTTTCATGAACTCATAAATATCATAATAGAATATATACATAAAACTATCGGTGTCTGTGTATAACAACCTCACATTTGATTCAGGATTTGCTAAAATAACATTGTAATGAAAGTCATTCATTTTACATTTAGACAAATCTAATATAGATGCACCAACATATACTGGTTGATTGTGAAAAATCTTTAGTCTACTCATCTCGATGACCATACATTGTTCATCGAATATAATTCTATGTTTAAAATTAGCCTTAGCTATTAAAGACCTACCACCACGAGCTCCATGCCATTTGGTGACCCATTTGATGTCCCTTAACTTCCTCACATTCATCAGTGAACGACCAAAAATTGCATTACTCATCAATTTATAAAAATTCTTTTCAAAATCATTTTTGGCTTGTTTTCGTTTCTCTGTGTTCACATCAATATATGGTTTTAGCCATTGGCTCTGATTGAATTCAATTATTCTGTGAATACGATCTAATTTCATTCCTAGTTGAATACATTGCTTTAACAATCTATAATGCAAAACATAACGTTCTTTATTATCTAGGGTAGCCATTAGCTTTGTCAACTTTTCTGGACATAGAGGGTAATCTGAATGTTTGTCATGTAACTCTTGAGGATAAGTCAAATCTACTTCCAAAATATATCCAATTTCTGAAGTATCATCAATAGTTAAAACATCAAAGCCTTCAACATTTGCAATCCATTTAAAGCCACCCGTTGGAAGATATTCCATCATCGCATATCCATACAAATTATTAACGTCAAAGTACATTATGTAGGACTCTTGCTTTTTCTCATCATAAGTTTTCATATACTTATTATTAGCAATCGCATGTCGTGTTATACACTGAACATTTCCTCCTCGAATAGATCGTTCAAAAAAGTGTAACATATCAATATCTTGAAGCAATTCAAGTTGAACGTTGGTTATCTTTTTCATAGCACACCAAGACATAGATGGAGCAGTGTAAAAATGAGCTGCATCAATGCCATAAGTTTCCATGCCATTCGATCTAAAATTTTCAAAGACATCCGCCAAAAGAAGTGTGTCAACTTTTAAATACAAATCTGCGTATTCTCCTAATGTTTGACAGGAAAACGTTTCCCACACCGATTGAGCAAACTCATACTCTTCATTCGATATTGTTTGATCATTAAGGCTGCTATAAAACTTGGATATTTCAGGTAATTTAGTTTCGTTAAGAACATCCATACTCGTGACGTATTCATAGGGAAACACACCTTTTCTCGCAGTAAGTCGAAACTGTGCATCATCATTAAAATAACGTTGTGTTATTTGCTTTGAATCTTCGCTTAACGAAGATGAACATTGATCTAGTGAACAGGACAAGAAATTATATGTATCGAAAAATCTTAACTGAATGAATCCATTCTTAGCCCGTACATACTTTGTAAACCCTTTGTAACGTTCCATATTCATCGCTAACAATTTTATATGACCAGGATTATGTAACACCTCTCCATCACGTTTCTCGCAAATTTCTTTAATTATAAAATGTCCATCATAGGCGGTTAGATTATGAAATGCTATAGGCAAAACCTT
The DNA here is from genome assembly GCA_946902985.2 of Meconema thalassinum. NCBI lineage: Eukaryota > Metazoa > Arthropoda > Insecta > Orthoptera > Tettigoniidae > Meconema > Meconema thalassinum. The sequence continues at coordinate 69,227,865 of OX336391.1, read as the reverse complement.
TGTTACTTTGTAATTTAAATTACAACTATTGTGTGCGCTTCCTCTATATTTTCCAGTTAAGTGACAATGATCGCGTACTTTGAGTTCATTAACTGCAATCGGTTTCTCGCAAATGTGACACATTTTACTTGACAAAAATAATCTTTCTTCATTTTCGGTCATCTTTAACATTGGCTTAACCGATAAGTAATATGTTTGAAGTTTATCCACAATACTATAAAGTTCCTTTACAAACAATTCAATGCAATTATTTCCCCTAAAGAGCTTGAAACTGCACAATTCACTATCGAAATTACAATGAAGGTATAAAGAAATGCTGTAAGGAATATGTTTATGTGTTAAAGTAGAGTTATGAATGTCACTATTTGGAAAACAGGAGGAAATTGGAGACAAAACGCATTCAGTGTCTGCATATATTATAAATGGAACTGTATCTTTAACTCGGAATTCTGTAAAATTAACAAATCTTTGTTCATCAGTCGGCATTATGCTTTTTGCAACAGGAAACTGTTTACAGTCTGCAAAGTGAACATTTAACTCATCCTCAAGAAGATAATATGACAAACAACGTCTACATATATAAATCCTTCTCTGAGTGCTAGTGATGCTTGAACGCACAAGGCGAGCAAGATTTCTAATTAAACAAAAGTGATAACTTTCACTGTTTCCAATCTGCAACATCAATAAGTCTACACTCCTTTCATATACGGGGTAGTTTTCACCCCCCTGCTATTTTTCATCAAAAACAAAAGATCTTAGGTTCAATTATCATTTTTACCCGTTTAAGACCTTTTTCCCCACTGTAAAATCACTATTTACTGTTTTAGGGGTGACATCATCTATCCGGGTAAAAGCCTATGTCACAACGAATTTTTTAAGCTATTACACATAATTTTACGGTTCTTAGTTTCCAAGGTATCGATTTTTCAATTTTGGGGTAGTTTTCACCCCCCTGCTATTTTTCATCAAAAACAAAAGATCTTAGGTTCAATTATCATTTTTACCCGTTTAAAACCTTTTTCCCCACTGTAAAATCACTATTTACTGTTTTAGGGGTGACATCATCTATCCGGGTAAAAGCCTATGTCACAACGAATTTTTTAAGCTATTACACATAATTTTACGGTTCTTAGTTTCCAAGGTATCGATTTTTCAATTTTGGGGTAGTTTTCACCCCCCTGCTATTTTTCATCAAAAACAAAAGATCTTAGGTTCAATTATCATTTTTACCCGTTTAAAACCTTTTTCCCCACTGTAAAATCACTATTTACTGTTTTAGGGGTGACATCATCTATCCGGGTAAAAGCCTATGTCACAACGAATTTTTTAAGCTATTACACATAATTTTACGGTTCTTAGTTTCCAAGGTATCGATTTTTCAATTTTGGGGTAGTTTTCACCCCCCTGCTATTTTTCATCAAAAACAAAAGATCTTAGGTTCAATTATCATTTTTACCCGTTTAAAACCTTTTTCCCCACTGTAAAATCACTATTTACTGTTTTAGGGGTGACATCATCTATCCGGGTAAAAGCCTATGTCACAACGAATTTTTTAAGCTATTACACATAATTTTACGGTTCTTAGTTTCCAAGGTATCGATTTTTCAATTTGGGGGTAGTTTTCACCCCCCTGCTATTTTTCATCAAAAACAAAAGATCTTAGGTTCAATTATCATTTTTACCCGTTTAAAACCTTTTTCCCCACTGTAAAATCACTATTTACTGTTTTAGGGGTGACATCATCTATCCGGGTAAAAGCCTATGTCACAACGAATTTTTTAAGCTATTACACATAATTTTACGGTTCTTAGTTTCCAAGGTATCGATTTTTCAATTTGGGGGTAGTTTTCACCCCCCTGCTATTTTTCATCAAAAACAAAAGATCTTAGGTTCAATTATCATTTTTACCCGTTTAAGACCTTTTTCCCCACTGTAAAATCACTATTTACTGTTTTAGGGGTGACATCATCTATCCGGGTAAAAGCCTATGTCACAACGAATTTTTTAAGCTATTACACATAATTTTACGGTTCTTAGTTTCCAAGGTATCGATTTTTCAATTTGGGGGTAGTTTTCACCCCCCCCTGCTATTTTTCATCAAAAACAAAAGATCTTAGTTTCATTTATCATTTTTAGGTGTTTAACACGTTTTTTCCCCATAACATGACTATTTACTGTTTTAGGGGTGAAATGACCAATCCAGGTAAAAGCCTATGTCATCACCTATTTTTAAAGCTATAACGCCTAATTTTAGGGTTCATAGTTTCCAAGATATTGAGTTTTCAATTTTGGGGGGGTAGTTTCACCCCATAAAGGGGGACGTCGCCCCAAGTGCTAGGACCCCTCATACAAGTCCCTAGCATGATTGGTTCACGAGATATTAACAAAAGTGTAGTTAGGCCCTTTTGACAAGAAAATAAATGAATGATACTTTCAAAAACGAGGTGTCACCCCAAGTGCTAGGATACTGCCTATGGGAAAATCCCATCCTGGGTTCAGAAAATATTAACAAATGTGTAGTTAGACCCTTTTGACAAAAGCCACCGGTGTGCATACATACAAAAATTGCTCTTTCACCCCAGGTAAGGGTAGTTTTTATTTTGGGGGTTGACATACCTCATTCATACAAAAGGAGAATTCACTACGAGTCCTATGACACCCCATATGTTTACATCGCATTATTGGTTAGCGAGATACTAAAAATCGAATGACCTATTAGTTTTTTGTTTTTTTAATAAATTTTTTAAAAAGCCTCATCTATAAAGAATCTTTTAAAAATTCCGCTCTCTTACAAAAGCCCTCAAGTGCGCATGCATACAAAAATAACCACTACTTAACCTCCGGGTAAGGGTAGATTTATTTTGGGGTGGATATACTCCCGTCCATAGCAAGGGGTGGTTCACCACAAGTCCTACGACACCCTATATGCATCGTTCTAGCCTTACAAGCTCATTAAATTCGCCAAATTGTCAAAAAAGCACGTTTACCTCAAATTGCGTTTCCAAATTCCACCCATTTTAAAAAATTACCTCACCATCAAATAGAGCGGGAAAAATAGCATTTAAACGAACCCTCACTCAACCCTAGTCCTCGCCCGCCACCAAACATTTCCCAACATAGCCATACGTATTCAAGCACACACGCGACTTGCAAGAGAACATACACTACCCCACTACCCGCGAATAACCTTTTGTTTTGGTGCTCACACTCGCATGGGTGTCAGATGACAGTTAGCATCCTAATAAACATCCTCCATGACGTCAACACCCATTAACTTTTTATCACCATCGCACAAACAAGCCAAAGGGTCAACCTCTTCCCACGCTAACACGTGCACTGCACATGCTCGCTCCTGGACCACGTGCTCGCTCTAAGGACCCATGACGTCATCCCATGACGTCATCAGGATTACGCAATTTCTGGTCATGATGATGCAATATTTAGAGTCTAACAAACACTTACTACTTACCTCTCACATTTGATTACTGTATTATGTTAAAATACTTTTTTAAAAGTTCAATTATAACACAAGGACAATAGCTGACAACCTGTCTACTTCAATAGCTTTCCTTGACAGTATATGGTGTTTGTTTTTAGGGCTGATAGTCTGTATGCACTCTCACTCTTTTGTATATAATTTTTCCATTATCATTATTATTATTATTATTATTGTATTGTTACTATCTTTTTGTTACTATAATTGTTAGACTATGATTATTTATATTGTGAATGTAAGTAAAATGTTTTATCTTTATAAGCCCTACCCTTATTTTATGTAGGGCGCTACTGTAAAGGAGCTCTTAAGCTCAAGTGTAGCCGTGAAAATAAAATCAAAATCAAATCAAATCAAATCTCTCTCTCACTTACTCTCTGTCCTATTTTCCCGTTTGGGATTTTTTTTTAAATTTCCCTGATCCAATAAGTCACTAAATCACTCTCCCCATATACACTAAATGTTAATAAAAACAATCATGGCATCATTAAAAATCATTAACCTACCAGATGACGAGTTCGCCCACTTTTGACGTATGTTTATCGTAATAAATCAGAGCTCCACGCGCACGTACGTCTAGATCAGAGGTGATCACAAAAGTAATGTTCGTCTTGCACTCTCACAAGCTACCTACATGCAACAAGTTGCAAAGATTACACTTCACTTTTGTTCCAGCGTGTGGGAGTCGTGAAACGCACCAGTCAAAATGATTCACACAACCAAAGCAGACCCTGTGTGTGTGGGAAGCAATGGTCAGCAATCTAAAGCAAAGCTGTTTGCCCTTGAGACAAAAGCTCAGGTTACTTGTCTCTGTTTGATAACAGCACCTGGGCTGCGAGCAGAACCTCTTAGGTCTCTTACTGCGGGGACAGACTGCTGGCTAGCTGCATGCCCACGCAATGATAAGAGACTCTAGCTCCCCTGAGACTTGGTCAGCCTCAAGCCTTTCAATTCTGTTTTCGCTAAGTGTGTGAGCCAAGCCAGCAATGTCAAATCATGTTTAAGCAACATTGACAGCGCGTGTCAAGCAAGACAATCATTCAACAAACACAACGTCACTTGAATCCTAGTTCTCACTTTATCCCGTTTCCTCAAATATCTGGAAAAATAACGGAAATGCCTTTTAAGAGCAAAAACCATGGTTCAACCTTTTCAACACCTACATCCCAGTAAAGAGGACGACGAGACGAAAACACCAACATAGCCATCATAGCCATAACTTTAGCCGTTTTCCAGATACCTACAAAAATAACGGAAACGAATTTTCCCATCAAAAAACCATTCTTTCACCTTTTCACCTTATCAACACCTGCATCTCCTTAAAGAGGACGACGAGACGAAAACAACAAGATGTCCATCATACATAAAACTTGATCCGTTTCCCAAATATCTACAAAAATAACCTAAACGCATTTTTCGACCAAAAAAACATGTTTTCACCTTTTCACCTTTTCAACACCTACATCCCCATAAAGAGGACGACAAGACAAAAACACCATCATGTCCATCATAGATATAACATTAGCCGTTTTCCTAATATATGAAAAATTACAAAAACATAGGTTTAACCCAAAAACGTGGACATTTTTTGACCTAAAGACTTCAAACTTCGTTTGCGGCTACAGGGGCTACAGACCTTTCAGTTATGTCAAACAAACGTTTTTGTAAAATTCTTCGTTTCCAAAATAGTGACCATTTTTCAAAATTAATTTTCTTTTGTCCCACAGACTTGACACTTGATTTCTGCCTAGAGGGGCTAGGAACCTTTCATTTACGTCAAACAACCTTCTTTGTCAACTTCATATTTTCCAAAATAGGGACAATTTCAAAATTAAAAAATGGTACCACTCATTCATAGAAAAGAGGGCCTCACGCTGACTCCTACAACACATCACACATCAAAATCCGATCTGCCGATCGCGATATATCGGCAATGTTCGCTAGAAAGAAGGCTGTGGAGGAGAACGAACCGATCCCCCTACTATAAATATAGAAATAAATACATATTGTTAAAGAAACATCAAGAAGCAAAAGCCGGACGGACAACAAGTTGACAACCTTTGGATTGAAATGGACCACGAGGATTGGATTTTGGAACGTACGGACACTTTACGAGAGTGGAAAGTTACATCAAGCTGTAGCAGAATTTATCAACTATAAACTAGATATAATGGGAATGAGCGAGGAACACTGGAATAAATTTGGAGAAAATAGACTATCAGAGGGGATAACTTTTTTGTATTCAGGCAAACCAAATGCCGAGGAGGACCATGGTGTCGGCCTAATTCTAAATAAAACTGCAAAGAAGAGTCTGCTGGAAAGGTTACCAATATCTTACAGAATCATAACAGCGTGGTTCAAAGCACAGATACGATATGCAACTATCATCCAATGTAACGCCCCAACTGAACAAGCAGACATGGACACCCAAAATTACTTCTATACAGAATTGCAGGCAACATTGAATAGGGCGAAGTGAGATATTGTCATTGTTATGGGAGACCTAAATGCAAAATTGGGCACAGAAGACCGTGGGATAGAAAATGTAATGGGGAGACATGGAGTTGGAGAGGAGAATTATAATGGAGGACTATTTAAGGAGTTATGTGCGACCAATGATTTGACTATAGGAGGAACGGTGTTCCCACATAGAAAATGCCATAAAATCTCATGGGTATGACCTGATCACAGAACGCAGAATAAGATTGACCACTTTGCCATTAGTGGGAAATGGTAAAGATCATTGTTAGATGTCATAAACAAAAGGGGAGCTGATATAGGCAGTGATCACCATTTTATGTTAGACAAGGTGTACCTGAAAATCATAGCTGCAAAGAAGAAATTTGATGTTCCAAAGAAGCGGTTTGATGTTCACAATTGAAGGACCCCAGCGTCAAAGATGAATTTAGATTAGAACTGCGGAACAGATACGAAATACTAAACACAAGGGAAGATGGAGTAGAAGAAGAATGGCAGAAAATCAAAGGAGCGATCCTAGAAATAGCAGAGAAAGTAGTGGGATTCTGAGATTACAAAAGGAAGGATTGGATGTGTCAGGACACTTGGGAAAAGGTGGGGAAGAGAAAGAAAGTGAAAACTAGGAGACAAAAGATGGAGCTTCATGCAGAGTACACGAGAGTAGACCGGGAGGTGAAAGAGGAGTGCAAGATCAGACCGAAGGAAGTGGCCAAGTGATCTCGCATAAAGGGCGGAGAGGGCTGCCAGAAACATGGAATATGAAGGAGCTTTACCAGACCACAAAACTGCTAGGAAAGTGAAAGCGACATATATCTCATCCAGTGAGAAGTAAAACTGGAGCGTTGCTCACTAATTACGATGAGAAATTGGAAAGATGGCGTTAACCGTTTGCATAAGTGCTGAATAGAGAGATACGATCGGAGGAAGAACAACAGGACGGAGAAGAACAGGGAGGTATACATGATAATGCAGAGGAAGATGGAAAACGAAATTAATATGAGGGTCTTGGTAAAGGAGCGTCCAGTAGAGAATAGATCACAGTTGCTCTAAAGCAAACAAAACGTGGCAAAGCGCTGGGAACAGATAACATCCTACCATTGTTCTTGAAAGAAGATGTATCAACAACAGTAGATTTACTGTACCCACTGTTTGAAAAGAATTGGAACCGGAAAGAAAAACCAGAAGAATGGAAGACCGGCACTTTAGTCGAACTTCCGAAGAAGAGCGACTTCAAAAATTGTAATAATTGGAGAGGAATAATGCTGTTATCTATTCCTAGCAAAGTGTTGTCACGAACCATCCTAAACAGAATGAAGGACTACCTTGAAATCCACCAAGGAAGAGAACAAGGTGGGTTTCACAGAAACCAATCGTGTGATCAGATTAATACATTGCGCATTATCTTTGAACAGAGCATGGAATTTATGGCCAGTCTATATCTGGTATTTATAGACTTTGAAAAGGCTTTCGATTCAGTGGACAGAAGAAGCATGAGGAAAATAATTGCAAATTATGGTATTCCGGGAAAGGTGTATGTAAGAAATGTATAATGGCTACTCGTGTAAATTAATGTACCAAGGGAAATTAACACCATCTATTGACGTACGAACAGGTGTGAAACATGGGTGTGTTCTCTCTCCATCAATCTTCCACATTGTGATAGATGAAGTGACGAGGAAAACAAATGAAGGTAAACGAAGAGAAGTTAGTTGGAATTTAACAGATCAATTAGAAGATATTGATTTTGCTGATTATATGTGTCTCCTATCACGAAGCTTTCGGCATATGAATGTCAAACTGGAAGATCAACAGGAACAGGCGAGAAGGCTAGGGTTGACTGTAAATTCAGGGAACACCAAATCACTAAGACTAAACGTAACAAGCGATAAGAAGTTTCAAATAAACGGAGGAAACGGAGAGGATGTTAAAGAAATTACGTACCTTGGTAGCATCGTCTCTAAGACTGGAGGAGCAGAGGAGGATGTGAGCAGTAGGATCAAGAAAGCAAATGCAGCCTTTAACCAGTTGCATCCTATCTGGAAAAGCAATGAGATTTCCACACGAACTAATCTCCGAACATTCAATAGCAATGTAAAATCAGTGTTGCATTAGTCGAAAAATTTACTCAAGATGTTATTGTAAAATTAAGGGGAAACTCAATAGAAGACGAGTATTATATTAGAGGCGCCAGTTGCGTTAGTGATGAAATTATCACAGTGAATATGGAACCTAGTGGTCATCCTGAAATCGCATAGTTTGAAAATAATTTGGCGTACAAATGTTAATGTTCGGATAGTGCAGATTGAGGCCTAATTTGATACAGCTAACATCACAATAAAGCTTACGAAGTTCAACTATGTTATCGGCACATTGAAACCAGACGTTGACGAACTTATAAATGATTTATTAATAAGACCACTTTCAAATACACCATTCTTAGACCAAAAGGCCCAGTTAATAGCTGAATTTGAAGAATCAGAACGACGGAAAGTGACGAAATTACTCACAGAGCTTGAACTAGGGGACAAAAAAACAAGTCAGCTCTTACGAGAAATGCGCACCCTTGCTGGAACACAGGTCAAGGATGATTTTCTACACACAGTATTTCTGCATTGACTCCCAAGTAAATTAAGATCGATACTAGCATCCTTTAACGATACTCTGGACAATTTGGCCGCATTAGCTGATAGAATTTCTGATATTTCTAATACCTCGCGATTTGTATCGGTAATTCAATCTCATCAACCCGTCGTAAACCTTTCGACGCAGCAGATTGGTCGGATTTTCCGTATAGAGTCACAATTGGATCAACTTACGCTATCTATAAACAGTCTGATTTCGAATCCAAATACGACCCGTTATCGATCGAGATCTCGATATAGACCTAGATCACCTTATCGTCAATATCTAACAGGTGGTACTTTATGCTTCAATCAATTTCATTTTGGTGACACAGCAAGCAAACGTCATTCACCATGTTCCTATATTGCCAATTCTTCCACTAATTCGGGAAATGCTCAGTCCCCGCGGCACATTGTGATGTGGGCCAAACCCCACACAAGACACTACACAAACCTAGAAAAATTGCTGAGTTTTCATTCACTGGCCGTGAAAGCCAAAATACCAACTTTTTGGAAGCCTTCATAGGGAGGTTATGGCTGCTTGAGCTTTTAGTTCTCGTAGTAAAGAAGGGTAGGTGCGCTTCATAAAAAGGGAGGTAGCGCGTAGTTCGCTACTCCTGTGGAGGTCCGGGCGGGAACACCAAGAGAATGCTAATGCGCCAGCTTTGTGTCCTAGGCGAAAACCAGCACAAGACTCGGTACAAACCTAGAAAAATTGCTGGTTAAGTGGTTTATCATTAATGAAAACCACAAATAACTATATATTTAAGAGATTCATCATCATCATCATAATCTTGTACAGTTTCCAGCCCCAGGCTGGGTCTGTATGGAACATAAGCCTCGCCACTTAGTCCTTTCTTCCCACCACCTCTCCGCTGTCACTCTGGTCCAGTCTTCGCCTCTCTTCTTGACACATTCCCCCACTCTTTTCAGCCATCTATCTCTTGGTCTTCCCCTTGGTCGTTTCTTCTGCATCTGCATCTCATGTATCCTCTCGGGAATCTTCTTCTCATACATTCTCTTTAAGTGTCCATACCACCTCAGTCTTGATGTCTCAATCCTACCTTGCAAGGACTCCTCTTTCACTATTTCCCTGACCTTTTCATTCCTCACCCTGTCTCTTCTTGTTACTCCGATCCTACTTCGCAGGAACTTCATTTCACCTGCCTGTATTCTGCTTATGTCTCTTTTCTTCATTGTCCACGTTTCTGAAGCATAGGTCAGTATCGGGATATAGTAGCTCCCACAAGTCCAACCCCTCCTCCACGTGGTGGGAGACGGGCAACGGCATGAAGTAGGGGATTGCCTGTAGGGGTGAAGTACATTGGGGACTTTGTGTGCCCCGGGACCGCTGCGGTAGCTGTGAAGGCTCTATGGGAACCCTTAAAAGTGACGGCTGACGGGGCTCTGGTGAAGCTACGATAAGCCTAGCAAGCCAGTAGTGGATATCATATTTGCTTTCAAAACAGGAACAGGCCTCGGAAAGGACGGATGCAAACGGCGACGACCCGGATATGCTAATGGACTACGAGTTGGAACATTAAACATACAGAGACTGACAGGAAAGGTGGAGGAGATTGTAGATGTGATGGAGAGAAGAAAACTGGATATACTGGGCTTGGCAGAAACAAGATGGAAAGGAGAAGGTCGCAGAGAACTGAGGAAAAGGTACCGGTTGTACTGGAGTGGGAACAGTGAAGGAAGGAGCAGCGGAGTAGGAGTAGTTGTGAGAGATGGAATGAAGGAAGAGGCAAAGGGAATAAGTGTCAGGATCATGAAGATCAGAGTAACTGTAAAGGGAAGAAGCCTGGAGATAGCCCAGGTATATGCCCCTCAAGTTGGATGTACAGTTCAAGAGAAGGAAGACTTTCAGGAGGAGCTACAACAGCAGTTGATTGGTCAGAGCATCATTGTAATGGGAGATTTGAATGCACATGTAGGAAGTGAAAGGCAGGGATATGATAATGTATTGGGAGCAGAAGGATGGGGTAGCAGGAATGAAGAAGGGAGAAAGTTGCTGGATTTTTGCAAGAGAAACGGTTTAGTGGTAGGCAACTCCTGGTTCCGGAAGAAAGAAACTCACAAGGTAACGTGGTACAGCAGTGATTTAACAAAGAAATCTTTGGTAGATTACATGCTGTACGACTGGGAAATGAAGAGAAGTGTCAGAGATATAAAGGTAATACCATCAGAGGCCTTAAATAGCGACCACAGAATACTTGTAATGAACCTGGGAGTTGTTAAGGATAGCAAAAGGACAGAGTACCAGGAAAGGAGAATCAAAGTATGGAAACTCAAGGAAAAGGAAGTCAAGGAAGAATTCCAGAAGATAATAAGGGAAAGGATGCCAACAGACAATCCTAAAACAGGGGAAGAGGAATGGAAGCAATTCAAGAACACAATGGTGGAAGCTGCAGTGGCAGTATGTGGAAGAACAAGCAACAGAAAGCGGTGTAAAGAGACACCATGGTGGAATGAGAGAGTAAAAGAAGCTGTGGGATGGAAGAACAAGGCTTTCAGAGTGTGGTTCCAGGAAAGAACTGATCTGACAAGGGAAGATTATAAGATAAAGAAGAAAGAAGCAAACAAGATTGTCGCAGAGGAGAGGAAGAAGTGGATGGTAAAGTGGACAGAGATGATGGAGGAAGACAGCAGAGGAAATAAGAAAGTACTTTATGGGATGGTCAAAAAGTAAGAGAAGAGGTCTGCGAGAGGATGTGGTAATGATGGACAAAAACGGAAATGAGGTACACAACAAAGAAACACTCAAGACAGTGTGGAAAGAGTACTTTGAGGATTTACTGAATCCAAATGGTCATAGCGAGGAAGACAATGTATTGGAAGATGGAGAAGACAACACAGGAATGGAAAAGGACCTGAATTGGGGAGAAATGGAGATGGCTATAGACAAGATGAAAGGAGGAAGGGCACCGGGTGTGGATGAAGTGAGTGTTGAAATGGTGAAGGCAGCAGGGGAGGTTGGGAAACAGTGGCTGTATCGTGTGATGAGGGTGATATGGAAAGAGAAAAAGACCCCAGAAGATTGGAAGAAAGGATTAACTGTCCCAATGTTTAAGAAAGGAAGCAGAAAGGAGTGCAGAAATTACAGGGGAGTCACACTCATACCTCATTGTGCCAAGATATATGAAAAGATATTAGAAAGTAGAATACGAGCCCAAGTGGAGAGAAAGTTAAGAGAGGAGCAGTATGGATTCAGACCTGGGAGATCAACAGTGGATCTCATATTTTCAGTGAGACAGCTACAGGAACACCACTACGAATTTGGAGAGGATCTGTTGATGGCCCTCCTGGACATCGAAAAGGCCTATGATAGTGTGTGTAGGGAGAAGGTTTGGAAAGCAATGGAAAACATGGGAGTGGAAAAAGGGACTGTAGGCAGAGTGAAGGAGATGTATTGTGGAAGTGTGAGTTGTGTGAAAGTTGGAGGGGAAAGAACAGACTGGTTCAGACAAATGAGTGGCCTGAAACAGGGTAGTGCGCTGTCACCCCTTCTCTTTATTGTGGTTATGGACGAGGTAATGACACGGATAGCAGGAAAGATAGGAGAAGATAAGATGAAAGCAATGGTGTTTGCAGATGATCTCATGGTCTGGGAAAACAAGGAGGAGGAAATTCAGGAGCAACTGAAGGCTTGGGACGAAACAGTGGGAGAGTACGGATGGAAGTTCAACATCAGTAAATGTGAGATCCTGTTAACAACCAGGAAAAAGGACAGACCAATGAGTGGGATAACACTTGGAGGTGGACAGCTGAAGAAGGTGGAAAGTCTCAAGTACTTGGGAAGTATAGTGGAGGAAAATGGGAGAAATGACAAAGAGATTACGGAACGTGGCAGACAGGCAGAAGCATTAGGAGCTTAGTGTGGAATAAAGATGTCCCACAAAAAAGCAAGGAAGTGTTATACAGAAGCTACTGTATCCCGATACCATATTTAAGAGATTCAGTATCTCGAATTAGCGTTAATGTAGAACCGTATATGGGCTTTTCATGCCAAAGACAAAATTACACCTGCGCCATACATTTCAGATGGAGGCTGAGCATACTGTTTAGACTTAAAAATCAATAGCTTATGATCCAATTGCCACGAAACCTTGTAGGAGTGGCGAAACAGATAAGATATTGCGCTTCTATTAATCATACGATTATCGCACTGCATAGAGCACGCAGTTGAATACTTAAGACATTCATATCGATAATCCACTATTCATTACAATTACAATTGAGCCATTATTTGCTTACGATTCAATATTTATTTGAATTTCCTGGACTTTCACTGCTGTATTACCTCCCACTCGACCTAGCAGAGCAAGCGTGAACTGTCGGTAACGCTCTGCATCTTTCAACTGTTTTGGCCAAGGAGTAATAAGGAGAGGCCCTAACGGCAAGGAAATAGACAGAAGTTACTCCTTCACATATGCTCAAAACATTGCGGTAGTCCCATAAGAAAAGCATGTAATGGTGTGACGTACGTACTTAAAAGTGGTGATATTTGGTTTGTGGGTCGAAATGTCGACGTGTGGGGCATATGTTTGCACAAATAGAACTCCCACCTGCCAAAGTAATGTCATTTCACAAGTAAATGCACTTTATTTGCCATTTATTGAGTTTAGTTTTCATCCTTAGAGTAGCCACCTTACGGAACAGTTCTAGTATCATTCGTTAAATATTCAAATATTGGCATATGTGTCCAGAAATATAAGTATTTTGATTGCTAGGAATTAATTACGGATATTTTTCTTCGTTTCTTACTGGAAATAGTTTCTGCTTGTCAATTAATGAACGGTATTAAGTTACTGTAATCTAATTAGCCTACCCCAAACTATTTTAACGTGGCTTGGGCTCTAGATGTATTGCTCGTGGGTGTTAGAAAATTGATATGCTATTATTTGCAAATTTTAGCGTGTTAATCTCAAACCTCAGCATAGACCTTGTTTATTTTGTTACCGGAAATGAACTGGCCTATTTTTTTTAAACATCGTGCAATAAAAACAATAACGCCACCACCCAATTAATTCACATGCCTTAATATTTTAAAAGTATTTAATTCATTTAATACATATTCGTGAATATAATGGCAGGCCTACTGGTATCTCGATTATTTGCCTCTTGACTGCCGTACACTTCACGCTAGCCAGCAAAGATCAACAAATATTCCTTGATTTCCATGGTCATATAGGCCTACCTTACAACTTCGTACTATACATGCACACGAATCGTTTACTGGTAATCATACTTAAATCGCACTAATAAATAAGTTTACGGTCGTAGGCTCAATCACTGCGTTCGTAATGTAAAGGCAGTGGCTCCATTTACTGCGAGCCGGGCAAGTATGGGGGCGTGATCAGTGCTTCATCTCTCCGTATGCTATAGCGCTCCTTATTACTCCTTGGTTTTGACCAGATGTTCACGCAAACATGGCGTACGCTGTTTGATCTTCAAGTTATTTTTAATTGATTGTGACGTCTTTGGAAGGAATTGTTATGTTGTGTTGAGAAGACGAGCCGAGAAGATGTAGAAATAGCTCCGGAAAAGTTCTAATTATTATTTCATCACGATGGAATTGGTATACATTTGAATTCGACCGTCGCAGGAGATACGATTTTAAAGATATTATATTAAATTCACCGTTTTGCCAACGCAAAATATATATATATGTTTTTCGGCATGTGAACTGAAGTTTTTGTTAGTTTAAGGTGTTACTACTTGGGTACGTAAGTTTGTAAATTGTGTTTCTATGGTTATTTCGTGATTGTAGCATGTTTTTCTGAAGTTGTTTGGGTTTCTTTTCAAATTGATTTTTATGGTTGTCCTGAAATTTTCATCTCATGGTAACTTCATTTTTGTTTGTGTGGTTCAAGTTTCTTAACCTATAATTTTTTCTTTCGTAATTTCTTTCCCTTGACCACACTGTAGTTTGCTTCATATAAGCCTGTGTTATGACCTTGGACTTTATTATATTCTATTCGTTGCCATGTAAACGTGGTGGATTGTTTTTAATGAATCTTAAATCCCTAGTAGTTGTTGACGGTGGCGTTTGGCGGCAAAAGTAGGAACTATTTGAAAATTCAAAGTTGCAGTCCCTACTTGAATTTTAAAAAAACAGATACACACACTAATACAGTCATCACAATTAACACCGGTTATCAGACAGATTCTACACACACCCAAAGTACACGGGGCTACATGACCGCGTTGTCGCAGCCCCTAAACTATGGAACCAACCAACCTGAATCTTAAATCTAACAATCCGAAAGATGCTTCTCCAGTTTTTTCTGTGAGGAGATTGTTTTGCGATTTTGATCTGGACGGACGTATGCTAGTTTGCGCTCCGATAAATGATATGATTTAAAGTATTAATTGGGAATAATCCATGAGATTATGAATACCTTCGATATATGACAGATATTTAACTAAGAAGATAATTATTTCGAATTCGACTAACCTTATTATAGGTTGATCTGGAACTTCTGTTTTTGGAATCGTATCTAAACTAAACCCATAAGTATGTTACCTTGTCTTTTAATTTCCTTCGGCGTTTAGTCAACGTCAGGTTCGATATCTAATGTATTTATTAATTTAATCTCTTCTTGTTTTTGCTTTCTCCGATTCCTTGATTATTGTTTTGGTTGGGTAATTAATCATAGCCGTAGTTAATTTTTTGTTTTGTGAATATAACCTTCATCTCCTGTTTATGTATTTTGAAACAAATAATAATATATTGTAATATGATTGAAATTGATTGGAGTTCTTCTATTAATTTTTAATAATAGGTCATGTTATTATTTTCCCCTTAGATTATAAAACTTGATCCCCTGGGTAGTTTGGGTACGCTTCACGCATTTCGTTATTATAATTAAACACATTTTCTTGTGACTAAGGTAGTGGGTGTTACAATTCTGGTAGCAGATCGCGATCGAATTATTATCAAGTTTATTATATCGGAGGGGGTTAATTAACTAACTTAGGTTATGTAATTGAACCGAATTCTCATTGTGAGCATTTATTGTAGGGCACGTTTTTTAATATTCTTCTCTAATCATTTTTATTTTTTTGTTGTTGCATGCACTTTCTACGAGCAATGGATCTGAGAAGACCGTACTCAATTACTAATCTCACTAAGGAGGAGACTTCCTACGAAATTCTAATTAGGAGAAAGTATCCTACCGGACTGCGGGAAACCGATATTATATTACTGAGAACGTTAATGTCGGTGCCTATTGAAATTCCAAACTGGGACTCATTTGATTGTACAAAAGGTAAAGCAGACTTTGTTCCTATCATTAATACCTTATTAAATTTATATGATTTTCTTTCTGATATAAGTAATAATCCTACTGTTTCGCAACTCTATCGTTTTAAGGTTCGTGCCATTCATTGGTACCAGAGACTCGGTGATTTAATTATGATCCGGTCTGAACATGATGCCGAATTCCATACTGCCTTAAAAGGTTTGCAATCTAAACTAGTAATACGTTTTTAAAACTTGTTTCCTAGCGTTCAGCTAGATAATCCTGATGGGGATGTCGATAGTTCGAATGTTCAGCTTAACGCGTGTATCCTTCTGAAATAATTCAATCTGAGGGTTCTGATAATTGTTTAAGTGAAAATTTTGAAACTTTGTCGCTGAATAACTTTGAAGCAGGCACAAATAACCTTGAAAGTCGACCTATTTTGTCTGAGAATATACTTACAGGGTCTTCAAACGTTGTCCAGACAGTAGAAACTAACCTGAATAATGTTAGGAATGCTCCTACGTTGCCCAATAACTCTAATGCTGGCACGTTATCTAGCAGTAAAGATATGGTATAGTATCCAAGAGTTAATGAAGGGAATCAAAACATGTCTAATCTCACTAATAAAGACTTGACTAATGATATTTTGCCTCCGTCGTCTAATGGTTCTAATAATATTAAGGTAGCTAGTCTTCCTCACCCTTTGACTACATGTGTCGGTGAATTTCAGATGTGCAACGGTAATGATATTGAATTGTTGATAAAAAATTTAAGAATGTTGAATGTGATGAATTTGAAAGATTACGCGGTTGTGTTCAGGTTAACTGAGGTGCAAGTGTACCAACTGATTTTCCCGTATACTTCTGGTTTTCTGAGAGAAAAGTTAATAACTGCAATGAGCTCTAATGCACCTTTTACTTCCTTCCATTTAGATGTATTGAATTGTTTTATCCCGGTTCGAGCCTTAAGTGTACTACAATTCAATTTTTTTCGTGTACAAAGAATTGATGTGACTTTGAACGATTATTTCTCAGACATTAGAACCTGCGCTAGGGTACTTAACCTGCAGTTATCTGAAGAAAAAATTGTTTCTTCTATTGTTGTAGGCATAAATACGGAATATCGTTTGTGTTTGACAATGCATTCTAATCCAACGACTTATGTTCAATTGAATGAGATTGTAATGAAAGATGAGGAAGTAATTATAAATTATAAATATAAATATAGCCTAGATAATCCCATAAGGGCAAAGGCCTCCTGCGAACAGGGACGTGCTCTGGTTTAAACTCGTTAGGCGAGCAAGTCCTAAGGAGTTGTGTAGAAGTTTTTACTCCACTTGCTACACTTCACTGTAGTTCACTTCACTAACACTACATTTCACTTCGCTTTACGTGCGTTGTTTGGCTTGTTACAGGTTGCAGAAGTGTATCTTTCATGTCATAGGTGTGCTGTCTACCAGGATCTTTCATTGTTGAAGCTCTCCTTCTCTTCCCTTCTTATAGTTCCATACGTCTCCATTCTTGTCTCTCCCGTGCTATCCTCGTCCAGTGTTTGCCTGTCTTCCTTACGATTGAGTCATCCCAGCGGGTCCTCTGTCTACCCACGTTCCTTCTTCCTATTCTGGGGTCCCATACCGTTAGTTTGTGCGTCCATCGATCGTCTTTCATTCTGGCCACGTGGCCTCCCCACTTCCACTTTAGCCTGTCAGCTGTTGTCACGGCATCTTTCATGGCAGTTCTTCTTCTTATCTCCTCGTTTCGTAATCTGTCCCTCAAGGAAACTTGAAGGATCTTCCGTTCCATTTTGCGTTGACATACCCGGATTGTTTGCCTTTGCTTCTCTGTTAATGCCCATGTTTGACAGCCGTATAGCAGTACCGGCATTACACACTTTTCTAGCACTTCTGACTTTAGACTTATTTTCTGGGATTTGTCCATCAATATAAATTTTAAGGACCAGAACTTCTTCCATGCTTGTCCAACTCGTCTCTTGATTTCCTTCTCCTGGGAGCAGTCAAATGACAGGTTTTGTCCAAGGTAGACGTATTCCTGTGTGTACGCTAGTGGTTTGCCATTGATGAGGATTTGTACTTCGCTAATTCACTACGTGTTTATAATATTCCATCCCCTGTTTACGATGTCACTGGAATTTCTAAAATTTATTCTTCAGGTCAGGTTTGCCAATCAGACATACTATCCTGGTGTTCAACGTCCTGGTTTTCATGAGAAAAGGGCATTTCATCCAGATGGATATTGGTCCCACCAAGGTAAGAGATGTAATCCTGTGGTTCCTTTGATCACATCGCACGTTTCTGTAACCGAAAAGCATCGTAATTTCTGAGGTTCAATGAAAGAGACTTCCTCGGATGGTCATATTACAAATACTCCTTCTCATAAAAATAATGTTAAACGTAAAATTAATTGTAATTATGATCGAGGTCTCAAGGTGAGTAAAAGAGTGTGCCATCGTATCTCGAATGTAACTAATGGTTCTTCTCCCTTTCTTGACATTAATATTAACAAAGAACCTGTAACTGCTCTAATTGATTCTGGAAGTGTTGGTTCTTTCCTAAGTAAAAGATGGTTTGAAAATATGACTATGATTTGCAAGTTTGGTAAGATAACCATGGAACCAAGTAAGTTTGTGTCCGCAAATTGTTCCAATCTGGAGGTATATGGTTGCGTGGTGGGAAGAATCAGTTTAAATGACTTTTCGTGGAAATTTAAACTTTGGATTGTGAACAATTTATCTTGTAATGTCATTCTCGGTGCTGATTTTATTTCTCACATATGATTGTTGATTGGTTTGATGAACAAAACCTTTTGGTTGAACTTTAGACCTAACCTCAAAATGAATTTCAAACATTTGTTTTCTAACTTAAGTGTGACTGCAACTCAAGATGAGGCTAAGTCGTTGGGTATTGATGATCTTGAGTTCAATTATTTGTCAAATGATCAAGCAACTGAGATACGTAAACTTTGTAAAGATTTTCCGGACGTTTTAACCGACAAGTTGGGAGTGACTAATTTAATCGAGTATAATATCGAATTTTCTGATTCCATCCCTTTACGAGCTTCTCCATATCGGCTTGTACCACCTAAAATGAAGATCCTTAAAGAAATAATTGACAATATGCTCGATGAAGGGATTATTAGGAAATCCACATCGGCTTACTCTTCTCCAATATTACTTGTGCCTAAACCTAACGGACAATTCAAGCCTGTAATTGACTACAGAGCTCTCAATAAAAGGGTCATTCTCGAGTCCATACCTTTGCCTGACCTTCAGTCCTGTTTCGCTTGGTTCAGGGGGGCTACTCATTATAGTATCCTCGACCTGATTCAAGCGTATTTTCAGGTTCCTCTTGCTGAAGAGTCCAAACACGTTACTGCTTTTGCAACGGGTTGGAATTTATATGAGTTTCAAAGGCTACCTTTTGGATTGTCTACTGGAGCTGCTGTGCTAAGTAGATTATTGGACAACGTTTTCAATGGAATAAAGTTCAAATTTGTCTATCACTACCTCGACGATGTAGTTATATTCAGCCAAAGTTTCGAAGATCAAGTAATGCATTTGAGAGAAACCATGTCCAGACTTAAGCAAGCAGGGTTAACTGTAAAATTATCCAAGGTTTCCTTCGCTAAACCACAAATCTCCTTTCTTCGACATATAGTTTCATCTTCTGGGGTATCAATTGATCATTCTAGAACCCAGTCTATTCGAGAATATAAACCCCTAAGTCAAGTAAAGAAATTGCCCGTTTTATCGGCATGATAAATTATTTTAGGAAGTTCATACCCAATTTCGCACATCGTGCATCTCCTATTAATAGGTTAAGGAAAAGGGGTATTGAATTTGTTTGGGGTCCCGAGCATGATGCCGCGTTTGAGGACTTGAAGCTTGCGTTGACCAATGCTCCTATCTTTGCGATCGCGGACTTTTCTAAGAAATTTATTGTTCAAACTGATGCTTCCAACAGTGCGGTTGGTGCAATACTGTTACAGGAGCATGAGATAGGGCGTTTACCTATTGCTTATGCGTCAAGAACTTTGAATGATGCAGAAAGGAAATACTCTGTGTACGATTTAGAAGGTCTTGGAGTAATGTTTGCTCTGGAGAGATTTATGCTCTACATTGAACCTGTAGAATTTAATTTAGAAACCGACAATCAGGCCCTAAGTTGGGTACCTGGTAAAACCAGGAAAACTGGTAGAATCGCGAGATGGGCTACCCGCATACTATCTTTTATGTTTAACGTTAAACACATAAGAGGGACTGACAATGTCATTGCTGACTGTTTAAGTCGCATATACGGGAATAATTCTGAGACTGATGATAACATTGAGAGTAATGAAATCTTTAACACACCGAATAAATCGGCCAATGTTATTCTTTCTGATTGCCAGAGGTTATACAGAGATGTCTCTGAATATCAAAGAGAAGATCCTATCCTCATGGACGTCATTGGTAAGCTTGAAAAGGGTGAAGTTGTGAAGCCTTATCCCTTAAAGAATCATGTCTTATGTTGTTCCGCTAGACATGATAAACTTAATAATATAGTTCTTCCTTCTGCATTGATTCCGGAAATATTCAAGTATTTCCACGAATCGCCTGTTGGTGCTCACCTGGGAGTGTTCAAGACTAGACAAAGAATTAGGGAAAATTTCATATAGAACGGTATGGATAAAGACGTTAGGAAGTTGGTAAACCATTGTAAAGCTTGCAAATTAGCTAAACCGTCGAATAACACCAGAGCAGTATTATTGTCTTCCGACATCGCGCAAAGACCTATGCAGAAAATCTTCATCGATTTCGTCGGACCGTTACCTGTTTTGAAGTTGTGAAACCGATTCGCCTTAGTATGTACGGACGGATTCACACGTTTTAATTGGATCTTCCCAACTCGAACTGCAACGACCCAAACGGTAATAAGGTGTTTAGAACAAATTTTTCTTATTTTGGTCCTTCTCAATTCGTGGTATCAGATAAAGCCAGATGTTTCAAATCCAATGTTTTTAGGAACTTCCTGTTCGAATTATCTATTGTGCATATTACTTCTTCTCCTTATTATCCAAAGGGGTCATACGCCGAGAGGGTTATCCGCAATGTTCAGAGCGGCATTGATCGCATATCATCACAACGATCATAGTCTGTGGGACAGTCGTATTCCATGATTGACCTATTCCTTTAATACGGCTGTTCACGAATCTCACAGTACGACTCTTTTCGCTCTTATGTTCTCCTTCACACCTAACTCTCCTATTGAAAATTTGTGGTCATTAAATCAATTGCTTGCTGACCAATACACCTTCCAGGATGTTAGATCAATTTGGAGAAAGGCGAAGAACAATATGAAAGTTGCACATGAGAGGTTAGAAAAGAGATATAACACAGGTCGGAAACCTACATCTCTCAAGGATGGAGACATCTCAAGTTTGGAGACTATGTCTATGTTAAGCACTTCACCTTAAAGGAAGTTGGTCCTAAGGAGTCTAGTAAGTTGAGAGAAAGATTCGGGGTCCTTTCAAAATTCTCAGTTTTCTCACTCCAGTTACGATGCTAGTGTGTGATTCTACAAAAAAGAAAATATTCAGAGTGCATTTATCACATGTCAAAAAGGGCTGTGACCCTAATCAAAATCCGCAACTTGTGAGCTCTTCGTAGCCTGTCATTTTCATTGAGAAATGTTATGTAAATTTTCTTTATATAGGATATGTACGTGTGTGAAGAATATGTGTTGTCTGTATATATGTGGTAAATTTGTGTTTAAGATAGTATTTGTGGGTGGGATACATTTTGGATTGCCGTCTTCTTATACAAGTAAGGTTAGGTTGTTTATTTATTAGACGGTTTGTAGTTCTTTGATCTTCTAGTGGCTAAAATGCAATTTGTAATTCATCTGAGTGTTTTCCTACCTTTTTGTTTTATTTTTGTATGGGGAACAATTTTAATTATATGCGTTGGATAAGTCGTATTCCTTCTATGTCTAACCTCCATTGGAATGGGACAACGAGGGGCGATGATGAAGGCGGCTCTTAATTAAGGTGAGTTATGATTATTGTTACTGGAAGGATGGTTCTTATAGTATGCGTTCTTTAGATCGTTTTTATGTACTGTACCCTTGCACAAGGCCTTCAGAACAGGACTCTGTCGTCGGGGCATGAACGGTACACTAGCTTGAATATGAAACTGTTCTGGATATTATAGGAAGATCACTAGGGCTGAATAAAATTCATCACACACAGATTCTGAATGAAAATAAACAAATTTAATGCACCAAACACCAGTACAACAAAAACAAATAAATGAAATAAAACCAAAATAGTAGAAATGAAATTTAAAATAATAATAATAATAATAATAATAGTAACTCAAAAGTAAAATAAATCAATTACGGAATCAATAAAATTAAGTCGGAATCAGAAATATAGACAATGGACTAATTAATGTCCAATAACCACCAATTAAATGCTAATCAGCATCAATTAACACTTATCATAATAGTCATGATGTATGATTACAATCAAATTTATTAACAAATAAAAACCAATCATATGTCAAAATAAAGAAAATGAATCGAAATGAAATCTGGTTAACACCAATTAACATTAATTGCCATAATCAAATTTATTAATTATGATGATAAAATATCATCAGAAAGTTAAGTATTAAGAGATGAGGGATCATGAGGGTCCGGTCAACTGAAACAACAGTATGGATTAAGAAAAAGAAATCCAATTATACGAAATTAATCAATCATTAATCTGAGTAAACATAATGGTCACTGAGCCTAATATCATCCAATTACATTTCAGATACATGGTATGGTCAATATCAGAGACATCCATGACCATTCCGAATTATACATTATAGCCTAGCCATTGGCTCATCTAATTATTAATGGCGTTTAATTAACATTTACTGAGATCCCTCTGTTAAATAAAAGTTTACCCTCATATCAAATCTTAACGTTCATGGCATTAATTATGTATTTCTATTTGCAAACATGAACATGATTTATGCATCTTATTTACAAACTCTTGTAAATTAATTATGGAAGCCTTTTCTGTACGAAATCTTAATGTCCAATCCCGACATTACTTTGGACGTCTTAGCTTTAAAACAAATTAGCTGAATCGATGAAGCCATTTAGTTTCCTTAGTCTTCAAACACACTTACAAATTGTCACACATTACATTAGCATATTAGCGATATGATAAACTTGGCTCCGGCCCTTGTGTTCGACGTGATACACTCTCGAACCAAGCACTCGATGCCTTGTCAAATAATTCATGGATATTCAATAAGAAAAGTGCCTTAAAAACAAACAAAAATAACATCATAAAAATGATGACCTATCATCTGCCTATCAAACTTGGGTTGGATAAACATGAAAAACAATTAATAATTCCAACCAAACATTATTAAAGTAATCGTATCGTGTCAGAGTCACGTTAAGCAACGGTGAATGTATTCGAAGCCGCGACCCCTATAAAAATAGACATGACACAAAAGAATACCCTGTATCAGTGTTATATTAAACGACGGTGAATGTATTTGAAGCCACGACCCCTGAAAAAATAGACATGACACAAATGTGTTCTAAGCGGCATACTCAACAGGGTCAATATGTATTTAGGGGTATTCGCTACCTATACACTTCTTACCTTGGGTGCTCATATCTTGCAGAACGAGGTTACTATAGAACAAAGCATGGTCTGTTCAACAATTATCGAGAGAAAAAACTCAAGATAATTTTGAACCAATATTAACTATCCAAAAAAACTGATAATAATTATTTTCCAGGACCGAAAATAATTATTCATGAACACAGGACCCTAAGGTCACTGTATAGCTAGTACCCATTTAAAAAGACTGATCGACCAGGCATAAACAAGAGGATTTCGAACACGGGACTGCAAGGTTACTGCCTATCTAGCACCCGTTTAAATTAGTTTCTGGACCAGGCATAACAAGAGGATATTGAACCCGGGACTGTATGGTCAACAGACAAAACCGTCCCTTATATCAAAATGATCAGTAAAAAAACACTATCGACTGGAGGCCTCAGGGTAGTGACCTAACGTACCCTTACGTAAATATTAAACTTGGGACCAAACACAAAAAATATATAAGAATCGCTGCGACACAACAACTCGTGCCTGCAGTGAGCTCCCTTTTTTGAGAAATATGACAATGAGTGAGCCACGCCTGCTTGCTAACCTTGACCGCGAAAGGGTGGAGATGCAAGTCTTCACCCCCCAGGGCTAACATATGGCAGTACTTTTACCAGCTGTTCGGACCAGATCTTAGTTTTCTAAATGTGGAGCGAAGAGCTCTCACTTGAATATAAATTAATTATTACAGTCACCTCGTCATGACTTATACCATTCTCTAACCTGTGAAATATTATTGCAATGTGAATTTTTCACCTTCATCCCTCTGCACAATATGATTTCAATCAAATATAGATTAATTATAGCATTATTTTCCCTGCGCTTATTGGCCACTACCTTGCACGTACAATTCACTTATATCACCGTAAACTTATCATACTTACTTTCATCTGACATCTTCTCCTCAGGTCTTATTTACCTGGCATTATTGTCTATTTTATCTTATTTCATCGTAGATTTCTCCTTACAACATCTTACCTGTATGGCCTTAAATATCACACGCGTTTTATAATGACTAATATAACAGATAGTGAGGCTGGATCAGCCGTCACTTCTTAAATAATTCACGCCATTGTAAACTGTCCTCTAAACTCTACTCATTGCTACACCATAATATCCCATCACTATCCATCACATACACCATGGTCCTTTAAATATCGTCCCAAAAATCCTCGGATATTAATTCATCCGGTATGTAAATACATAAATTACTATCTCTGGTCATTTACACGAAATAATGAGATTTTGCCTGGAAAGGGCATCTATCGAAATACTATGCTTCGTTCGTCCTATTCGGGTGAAAAACACAGGGATAATTCTAACACACACATATAAATAAAATAGGGGTTCTACCATGCGTTTTATGTACGGATACGATTACCTAGCAACATCCTTACGTTAATTTAGGCACTTTTAATTCATTAAAATAATTATTGTGGTCATTAATCATTATGAGCGTACCCAGCTCCGTCAGGAACACAACTATGGTAGCCATTGACACAGTCATTGTACACACAAAATAAAACAAATCAAAAGGAAAAAAATAACATGCTAACATTACGGCGATGAAATCCATGAATTATTGACACTTTAAAATATAATCAAAAGGTACTTATCACATTGAAGGCTTCCTTCATCGCTTGCATGAGCTGGACCAGAGGCCCGCACCAATATGACAGCACGTGACCTCCATGGTCATTTCGAATCCCATCACGATGATGTAAAACCACTCGCTATTATCACTGCAATCCTCCATATCACTAGGTTACTGTAAGCCAGCACCCTTTTAAAATGCATACACACACATATATAATTAAATAATGCACCACTCTAAAAATTATACATTAGTGGGCTGCACACTTGTGTCATAGATTGACAAATTCTCACACTATTACCACACTTGTTGCGAACACATTTTTCTGTTATATAGTTTCACTTGAATTACATATAATTTCACAGCTCTCCTTTCTGTTATACACATTCACAGCTCAGTATTCATTTTTAATATTATATCGCATCAGCCGAAAAATGGACTGTGCGTTTTGTGCGCCAATGCTAAGCGTGGTGCTACTTGGACCAGCATCCACTGACGTCGGCTGAGTGATGAACAAAGCACGCTGTCACAGACTTCCATCCGCATATATGACAAAATGGTTGCCAATTCACAGTTTTGCACATACGACACCAAATGCTCCTTTCACAATCATATAATACAGTAATCAGGCACCTTAATTTATACACAAAAATATGGCCTTGCTAATCATATGGCTCACGATGGAACTCGATCATAGGCTAAATTGATATCATCAGCGCTTGGGTAGGACTAATTTCTTGCTGAAGGACGCTATGCCCTCTCTCTCACACACTCGACGTTGTCAAATTTCCTTGCGCAGAAGACTACTTCTACTCGATGAACACAGAGATATATAATTCGTTACCGCATTCCCAAAATTCTTGATAATAATTAGATTCATCATGGGCGTTTCAGATAATTCCTGTAATGTCTTGATCTCTCGTAACCAACTGAGGCGTACTCTTTGAGGGCGGAGTCAAGCATCTTCTCCGTGTTAACTTGAGATGGTTACTGCGTTTTAGCAAGATTCTGAGAATTCGCTGGAGTGCTCCTGCTCTGAAACTTGCGGGCAAGCGACTACTGACGCACCTGCTCGGTCCATTGTGCGAAAATCATAAATATCTCCCTGTCGAAACTGCCAAGCCATCTACAGTATATGTGCTCTCAACACGGCAGAAAGATCCTAGTTATTATTATCATCATTACACAATGATGATTTCATTCTCATGCCACAGTATTTAACATCATGACATTGCCCTATATAAGCACTCCAGTGACGTAATGTGTCCTTGGCCTAAGACGTAGGTCAAGGGGACATCTCCCTCCTTCTTAGTTTGGAAAAACTGCTGAGGTTACGAAGAGTTTTTACAATTCGAAAAATACTCGGCAACATAATCCATGAGGTCTTCCTCATCGACCTTCTTTCGAAGTTGGCTTTCTGATGGACTCCAAATTAATTTGGATCATCAAATTCTTCACGCAGCCTCTTATTCTCACCTTTAAATTCAGCATTTATTCTTAGTTCACTCTCTCTTAGCATTATCAAATTCTTCACGCAGCGTTATCCATGGACAGTCGTGATTATTTGTCCACTGGATCTCTTCTTCTGCTTCCGATGGTTCTTCTACTTGGAATGAATCTTCCCCTTCTTCTTTCTTCTCCACTACGTTGACTCGATGTTGGACCTCATCTTCTTCGTCGGGATGGTATAGTTTTAGATTATGTGCGTTATAGACAGACTCGACTCCAGTGCGTAGGTGTTTCACTTTAAAACCATTATTTTCAATTACCTTTATGACTCGGTACGGTCCATTGAATATCTCGCAAAATTTTGAGTATATTCGCTTCGCTGGATCGGACACTGCTGGTCGTTTCACCAAGACCAATTCTTCCAATTCCAAAGGATGGTGAAATCTTTTATTACGCACTCTACGTAATCGACGATCAGCTTGTTTCTTCAAATAAGTTGCCGTGGCCTGTGTGGTTAATTCATGGCTTGGTCGTGCGTCCAATGGACACGGCAAGATGATCTTCCACGGTCGATCCGGACATCGATTTAAGTGAAGGACCGTGGGGATCTGTCCTGTGCTCTCATGGATCGTATTTTTATACAGAATTCCATTATGTGTAATACGTCGACCCACTTCCAATGCTGATCAGAACAGTAAATTCGGCAATATTTTGCGATCTCCCGCATTATCCTTTGTGATGGATTTCCCTCAGGATGGCGCACTGAACTCAACACGTGCCGGACATCTAACCTCACCATCTCAATCCCAAACTCGGCACTAGTGAAATAACTGCCGTGGTCCGTAAGACAGAATTCCATCTTCCCTAACGTTGGAATTACCCTTGCCTTAATTCTGTTCAGTACCTGTTTAGTGTTTAACTTCTGAACTGGACATAACACCACGTATTTTGTAAATACATCGATGCTGACGAGAATGTATTCGCATCCTCTTATGCCTTTTGGTAATGGATCATAACCGTCCATGGCGACCAGTTCGCACGGCTTCTGTGGCAGTAGAGGCTTGGGATATTGCTTCATGAGGAATGAGTTTGGCTTAGCCCTTTGACATTTGTCACAGGTCTTCAAAACACTGTGAATGGTTTCCCTTAATTTGGGCCATACAAATGCATCTTGAATAAGAGCACTTGTCTTATCGATTCCTCCATGTCCAGATATGCTATGTGCGTGCCAGACTAGACCTCTCTGTAAAGAAGGTGGCAGCACAATCCTTGATTTCACGCGATCGGGATCCACGTACTTGTGCAGCATGTTATTATACCAAATATAACTTGTCGAAATTTTCTCCGCTTCCAAATACGCGGGCGTTCCTCGTTGCAATCTTCCTCTTAAATAATTGATGATCATATTTTTCCACGGATCCTTAACTTGCTCAGCCTGAATTTCTCCCAGTTTAATCAAAAATTCCTGATCTGCCTGAGTGAGCTCGACTTTATGTACAGATACTACTCCTTCTCCTCGTCCTGGGTTTCGACTTAATGCGTCGGGTATCACATTGAATCTTCCTGGGCAGTGTTCAATGTCAATATTGAACTGTTCAACATACAACGACCATCTGTTCACTCGCTCGCTAACCATGGGAGTTTTCAATAGGAAAATAAGGCTCTTGTGGTCGATTCTTATCAAAATCTCGAAACCATAGACAGTCTTCCTCCATTGTTGTAAAGCAAAAATGATGGATAGAAGTTCCAATTCCGTTACTGTGTAATTTCGCTCGTGTGTCTTTAGCTTACGGCTAGAAAATGCCAAGTAAGATCGTTCTCGAGGGTTGTTTGGATCTTCATGGTACAGCATGCATCCAATTCCAATCCGTGAGGCGTCGGTTTGAATTATAAATTTTCTTGAGAAATCCGGGTAACCCAATTTAATACTATTGGTTAGTAATTCCTTCGTTTTCCGAAAAGCCGTGTCGCATTCTTCCTTCCATGCCCATTTGCTGTTCTTACGAAGCATATCCTGTAGTGGCGCCACATCCTCAGTATACCCGGGACAATGATTTGCAAAGAAATTGCAAATGCCCAGAAATTGACGGACGTGTTTTACCCTGTTTGGTTTAGGAAAGTTCCGAATAGCCTCTAGTTTCGCAGGATTTGGGCGTACTCCTTCACCATCGATGATGTGGCCTAAATAGAGTACCTCCTTCTGACAAAAATGAGATTTTTGGATGTTAATTTTGAAATTGGCCTTCTCCAAATTGTCTAGTAATTTCTCCAAATTCGTGAGGTGATCATCCAAATTATCAGAAGTCAAGAGTATGTCATCGACATATATCACAGTGGCATCCTTGACATCCGATGTCAGGTTCCGGTCTAACGCTCGTATGAGTGCCAAACCTGCTGTTTTGATACCGAATGGTAATCTTTGAAATGCATAAGTTTGCTGATTAAATAGGAATCCAGTCAATAACCTTGACTTGTCATCCAGTTCCAAATGATGATAGCTACTAGTCAAGTCTATTGATGAAAAATATATCTTGTTCTGGAATTTGTTTATGACCTCTTTGATCGCTGGAGCTTGGTCATATTCAGGAATCAATCGTTCATTAATTGTCCTGGCGTCCAGACATATTCAGATAGAGCCATTGGGTTTCTTGACTACAACCAACGGACTCACGAATGGGGTAGCCATCTTAACTATGACTCCAGCATCCTCCATTTGCTTGATGGTTTCTTTCACCTCATTCATATGTTTTTCGGCTATCGGATAAGGCTTTTTCCTAAACGGTGACCAATCGTTGACCTGCATTTGGTAATTAAAATGTTCTATTTTACTGGGTTTAGAATTAAAAACCGGTTCGTGTCGCTTTAACATGTCCATCAATTTGATCCTGTTCTCCTCATTTATCTTTGCTCCACGAGCCTTCTCCTCAAAAGCGTCAGTAACTCTGTCTTCCAATTCTTCTAGCGCCATGACCCAGGATTCAGGTTCCATTAAATCATCCTCAATATCCCTTAACCTTTCGTCGATTTTCTCATATGCTTCCATCTCTTCAGTGGTGCACAATGTCCATATCTCTTCGCCATCTCTTGGAATATCCGTATTTAATTGCATGTCCAAATGATTGTGTTCTCCAATGGTGTTTTCATATAGGTTGATGACTGCTTTATATTCTCGTATGAAGTCCGCTCCCAAGATAATGTTATAATTTATCTTGTTCATTATGATGAACGAATGCGGAATATTATGTCCTTGTAGTGTAATGTCCAACAATGCTTGGAACTTACAGACTGCGGACTTGTCTGGGATAATGCCCTTGACTGTGATGTTAGAAATTGGCATCACGGGATCCTTCCCCAATCTCTCCAACTCCTTAACTAATTCTTGGGAAGCTATACTGATGCTGGCACCCGTATCTACCATACAGCGTACCGTTAGACCTCCCACTCGGGCGTAAATTATGGGTAATTCTCTAATTGGATTAATCTTTGGCCCTCTTGTGTCCTCCGTCAAGTCCTCTTCTTTGATGACCCAGTCACTGATCTGCGCTACTACCATATATTTTGCACTGTGATTGTTCTCTGCACTAGCGACGTTCCCATCTTCTAAAATTGGCGTTTTTTTATCGTTGTTGCCATTCCTATCCGGTGTCCCTCCGGATGATTGATTGTTGTTCCTCCGGGTATTCTGGAGTTCCAGGCTCTCTGCTCCCTGTTCGATGACATCTGGATCCCTTCGATCATTCATTCCCCTGTTCCATTTGTCTTTCTTACTTTGTTCGGCCGATTCTTTGGCACGTAATTCTGCCAAATACCGCTCCGATTCAATGTGCCACCTTTCCATTTCCTCTCTGTGGTCATCTGGCAAGTCCCATCTCACCTCAGGCTCTCTGTTTTGGTCCCACGGCGGTCTTCCGCGTTGAAAACGCCCACCTCTCTTGTTATACGGCCTGTATGATCCACGATGTCCTCTCCGTGGTTCATTTTGTCTTTGGGACGACCTCCAGTTATTATTACCTCGGTTACCATACCACGGGGGCCTCAACTCTTGATCTTGGTATTCCCGACGTTCCCAGTTCTGCCTCATGTCCATGGCGTCTGTACTTTGGTCCTTCATGCGTCGTCTAGGTGCTTCTTCTAGGCCGACCATATTTACATTTTCAGTCGTTCGACCTGCTCTTTGCGGACTGTGGATCGTCGTTTCATCGAGGTTTCTTAATACTTCCTCGGTATGTACCGCTGTCCGTACGTTCGCTGCCGCCATGATCTGTTGAACCCCGACTGGCAGTTGCTCCTCAATGGCGGAGATCATCTCTTCTTCTGATGGAGGCATATCCAACTTTTTCATTCGGTGTAGCTGTGTGATGAAATATTCTGAATATTTTGTGGGTGATGTGGTACTATAGCGGCGCGCGTATAGTTCCATCCTCAGGTTCTGTTGCGAGGAAAGGCTCCAATACTTCTTCAGAAATGCTTCACGGAACTCTCCCATAGTGTCAAAGGTATACCTGAAGCTACGGAACCATTGTAACGCGTGTCCAGTCAACAGTTTCTCCACTGTCCTTAACTGTCGGTCTTCTGAGATCTTGCTTTCCTTGATGTATTCCATCAATTCTCTGAGGAAACTCTTAGGAGTAAATTTATTGTTCCCTGAAAATTTGTTCGGGCGGTCGTCACTCATTTATATAACGTGAATGACCTGAGCAGCTGTGTTAGACTCAACGGGTGTCGAAGTACGACCCCTGAATTCCTGACTGTGAGGTTCCATCCCCTCATCTATGGTCGTATGCTCCTGAAATCCTACTTTCCCTTCCATACGGGTTTCTGTAAAGGACTTGGCCAATCCTTTTTGTAAGTCGGCCATGATCTCTTCTTGGATCAGAATCTTGAGGTCGCTTTTGCCTTGTTTAATTTCTTGTCGTTCCTTCCTTGACAAAAGCTCCATCTCGAACTTATTCATCTTTAATTTGCTCTTTTCTAATTTGCGGAGTACAGCTTTCCTTTCTTCCTTAGCCTCCTGGCTCATGTCCTCGTATGCTAATTCGACATCTCTCTTCAATCCTTCCTTATCCTTTTCCCATGATTTCTTACATTCGTCATGTTGGCCATTCATATCATCTCGTATGAGCTGCAATGAATCCATAATCTCGTCCTTAAATGTAGAAATGTCGGTCTCGATCACTCCTATCTTGGCTTGCGTTGACTTATTCTCATCTCTCAGCTTGTCGACATCTGCCTGTGTTGCTGCGATTCCCACTTCACATTTCGCTACCTGCGCTTGGACTCGAATTTCCATACTAGCCATTCTCTGAGACACGTTCTTGATCTCATTCTCGATCGTGACCATATGCATTTCTATTTGCTCGGTACTCTGATTGCAAATGCGGCCTACATGTTCTATATTTCTCTGCATCTGTGACAATTGCTGTTCAGTACTAACTCTAAGTTCTTGATTACTGTCCTTTATTTCCTGCATCTGCTTATAACTACTGTCCTTAAATTCTTGCAATACGACCATCAGGTCCTCAGTCGATGACATAATTATCAATAAGAGAATATGCGGGCTTGTCCCAACTCATGCAAATACACACATAAACACACCTAGCAATGTAAGTGTATTTCAAAGCTTTCAAGGCTTCCTTCCCCTATCCTTCGTATTTGCAATCACCTACAGTGATATTGCAACAGTAAAACGATTCAAAATTTGATTGTAATCCATTGGTGTCATTAAATATTTGACTTAGCACTAAAAGAAAAATCAATTAATTAATTTAATTAAACATTAATCAAAGTGATTAATGTTTCTCATCAGGCCACTAATGAGCCTTAATTAACTATCTGATGGATGCTCAATGCTATAAAAATTGGAAGGGACACCTTGAGATTACTGTATGATACTATAAAAATTTACATATATGAAAATTTAATTACAGTAACTCTCAATCAATTAATTGAGCTCCATTTCGACCTTATGTTGGGCTGCTATTGTCTCAAGCTTAAATCCCCACGTTGGGCGCCATTTTACATGCACTGGTGGAAGGGGGAACAGGATTTGGTATTAAATGAATGTGGCAAACGGAGAAAGAGGCAAGGCTGATCTTTACGGAAAAATAACGGGTATGAAATGAATGGAGTATGGTTTGGATTCGGGTTTGAATGGAGAAGGGACTTATGGGTATCATCCAGCGTTTACCAGCTCAGCATAAAGTCAAAAAAAAATTAACATGCCAAACGAGTAGGCAAGCCAAACTTAATCAAACAAACACAAAACCCGGGTGCATAGGTGTGTGTTAACAACTAGGATCTTCCAGAATAGAGAAATCGAAGAATAGAGAATAATCTATCCTCTGCCATGTACCCTTGCACAAGGCCTTCAGAACAGGACTCTGTCGTCGGGGCATGAACGGTACACTTGCCTGAATATGAAACTGTTCTGGATATTATAGGAAGATCACTAGGGCTGAATAAAATTCATCACACACAGATTCTGAATGAAAATAAACAAATTTAATGCACCAAACACCAGTACAACTAAAACAAATAAATGAAATAAAACCAAAATAGTAGAAATGAAATTTAAAATAATAATAATAATAATAGTAACTCAAAAGTAAAATAAATCAATTACGGAATCAATAAAATTAAGTCAGAATCAGAAATATAGACAATGGACTAATTAATGTCCAATAACCACCAATTAAATGCTAATCAGCATCAATTAACACTTATCATAATAGTCATGATGTATGATTACAATCAAATTTATTAACAAATAAAAACCAATCATATGTCAAAATAAAGAAAATGAATCGAAATGAAATCTGGTTAACACCAATTAACATTAATTGCCATAATCACATTTATTAATTATGATGATAAAATATCATCAGAAAGTTAAGTATTAAGAGATGAGGGATCAAGAGGGTCCGGTCAACTGAAACAACAGTATGGATTAAGAAAAAGAAATCCAATTATACGAAATTAATCAATCATTAATCTGAGTAAACATAATGGTCACTGAGCCTAATATCATCCAAATACATTTCAGATACATAGTATGGTCAATATCAGAGACATCCATGACCATTCCGAATTATACATTATAGCCTAGCCATTGGCTCATCTAATTATTAATGGCGTTTAATTAACATTTACTGAGATCCCTCTGTTAAATAAAAGTTTACCCTCATATCAAATCTTAACGTTCATGGCATTAATTATGTATTTCTATTTGCAAACATGAACATGATTTATGCATCTTATTTACATACTCTTGTAAATTAATTATGGAAGCCTTTTCCGTACGAAATCTTAATGTCCAATCCCGACATTACTTTGGACGTCTTAGCTTTAAAACAAATTAGCTGAATCGATGAAGCCATTTAGTTTCCTTAGTCTTGAAACACACTTACAAATTGTCACACATTACATTAGCATATTAGCAATATGATAAACTTGGCTTCGGCCCTTGCGTTCGACGTGATACACTCTCGAACCAAGCACTCGATGCCTTGTCAAATAATTCATGGATATTCAATAAGAAAAGTGCCTTAAAAACAAACGAAAATAACAACATAAAATATGATGACTAATCTTCTGCCTATCAAACTTGGGTTGGATAAACATGAAAAACAATTAATAATTCCAACCAAACATTATTAAAGTAATCGTATCGTGTCAGAGTCACGTTAAGCAACGGTGAATGTATTCGAAGCCGCGACCCCTATAAAAAATAGACATGACACAAAAGAATACCCTGTATCAGTGTTATATTAAACGACGGTGAATGTATTTGAAGCCGCGACCCCTGAAAAAATAGACATGACACAAATGTGTTCTGAGCGGCATACTCAACAGGGTCAATATGTATTTAGGGGTATTCGCTACCTATACACTTCTTACCTTGGGTGCTCCCATCTTGCAGAACGAGGTTACAATAGAACAAAGCATGGTCTCTTCAACAATTATCGAGGAAAAAACTCAAGATAATTCTGAACCAATATTAACTATCCAAAAAAAAATTATTTTCCAGGACAGAAAATAATTATTCATGAACACAGGACCCTAATGTCACTGTATAGCTAGTACCCATTGAAAAAAACTGATCGACCAGGCATAAACAAGAGGATTTCGAACACGGGACTGCAAGGTTACTGCCTATCTAGCACTCGTTTAAAATACTTTCTGGACCAGGCATAACAAGAGGATATCGAACCCGGGACTGTATGGTCAACAGACAAAACCGTCCCTTATATCAAAATGATCAGTAAAAAAACACTATCGACTGGAGGCCTCAGTGTAGTGACCTGACGTACGTAAATATTAAACTTGGGACCAAACACAAAAAAAAAAAAAGAATCACTGCGACACAACAATTCGTGCCTGCAGTGAGCTCCCTTCTTTGAGAAATATGACAATGAGTGAGCCACGCCTGCTAGCTAACCTTGACCGCGAAAGGGTAGAGATGCAAGTCTTCACCCCCCAGGGCTAACATATGGCTGTACTTTTACCAGCTGTTCGGACCAGATCTTAGTATTCTAAATGTGGAGCGAAGCGCTCTCACTTGAATATAAATTAATTATTAGAGTCACCTCGTCATGACTTATACCATTCTCTTACCTGTGAAATATTATTGCAATGTGAATTTTTCACCTTCATCCCTCTGTACGATATGATTTCAATCAAATATAGATTAATTATAGAATTATTTTCCCTGCGCTTATTGGCCACTACCTTGCACGTACAATTCACTTGTATCACCGTAAACTTATCATACTTACTTTCATCTGACATCTTCTCCTCAGGTCTTATTTACCTGGCATTATTGTCTATTTTATCTTATTTCATCGTAGATTTCTCCTTACAACATCTTACCTGTATGACCTTAAATATCATACACGGTCTATAATGACTAATATAACAAATAATGAGGCTTGATCAGTCGTCACTTCTTAAATAATTCACGCCATTGTAAACTGTCCTCTAAACTCTATTCATTGCTACACCATAATATCCCATCGCTATCCATCACATACACCATGGTCCTTTAAATATCGTCCCAAAAATCCTCGGATATTAATTCATCCGGTATGTAAATACATATATTACTATCTCTGGTCATTTACATGAAATAATGAGATTTTGCCTGGAAAGGGCATCTATCGAAATACCATGCTTCGTTCGTCCTATTCGGGTGAAAAACACAGGGGATAATTCTAACACACAGTTATAAATTCAATAGGGGGTTCTACCGTGTGTTTTAGGTACGGATACGATTACCTAGCAACATCCTTACGTTAATTTAGGCACTTTTAATTCAATAAAATAATTATTGTGATCATTAATCATTATGAGCGTACCCAGCTCCGTCAGAAGCACAACTATGGTCGCCATTGAAACAGTCATTGTACACACAAAATAAAACAAATCAAAAGGAAAAAAAATAACATGCTAACATTACGGCGATGAAATCCATGAATTATTGACACTTTAAAATATAATCAAAAGGTACTTATCACATTGAAGGCTTCCTTCATCGCTTGCATGAGCTGGACCAGAGGCCCGCACCAATATGACTTAGCACGTGACCTCCATGGTCATTTCCAATCCCATCACGATGATGTAAAACCACTCGCTAATATCACTGCAATCCTCCATATCACTAGGTTACTGTAAGCCAGCACCATTTTATAATGCATACACACACATATTTAATTAAATTATGCACCACTCAAAAAATTATACATTAGTGGGCTACACACTTGTGTCATAGATTGACAAATTCTCACACTATTACCACACTTGTTGCGAACACATTTTTCTGTTATATAGTTTTACTTGAATTACATATAATTTCACAGCTCTCCTTTCTGTTATACACATTCACAGCTCAGTATTCATTTTTAATATTATATCGCATCAGCCGAAAAATGGACTGTGCGTTTTGTGCGCCAATGCTAAGCGTGGTGCTACTTGGACCAGCATCCACTGACGTCGGCTGAGTGATGAACAAAGCGCGCTGTCACAGAATTCCACCCGCATATATGACAAAATCGTTGCCAATTCACAGTTTTGCACATACGACACCAAATGCTCCTTTCACAATCATATAATACAGTAATCAGGCACCTTAATTTATACACAAAAATATGGCCTTGCTAATCATATGGCTCACGATGGAACTCGATCATAGGCTAAATTAATATCATCAGCGCTTGGGTAGGACTAATTTCTTGCTGAAGGACGCTATACCCTCTCTCTCACACAATAGACGTTGTCAAATTTCCTTGCGCAGAGGACTACTTCTACTCGATGAACACAGAGATATTTAATTCGTTACCGCATTCCCAAAATTCTTGATAATAATTAGATTCATCATGGGCGTTTCAGATAATTCCTGTAATGTCTTGATCTCTCGTAACCAACTGTGGCGTACTCTTTGAGGCCGGAGTCAAGCATCTTCTCCGTGTTAACTTGAGATGGTTACTGCGTTTTAGCAAGATTCTGAGAATTCGCTGGAGTGCTCCTGCTCTGAAACTTGCGGGCAAGCGACTACTGACGCACCTGCTCGGTCCATTGTGCGAAAATCATAAATATCTCCCTGTCGAAACTGCCAAGCCATCTACAGTATATGTGCTCTCAACACGGCAGAAAGATCCTAGTTATTATTATCATCATTACACAATGATGATTTCATTCTCATGCCACAGTATTTAACATCATGGCATTGCCCTATATAAGTACTCCAGTGACGTAATGTGTCCTTGGCCTAAGACGTAGGTCAAGGGCACAGTACTTGTTTGGCCTAAAACAGTATTATCATGTAAGCAGTATGCATAAATTGGTGATTAAATGTTGATACATTACCCGATTATCCTCGTTGAATGCGTTCTGTTGATCGTTTTACGTGTTCTTTGGATTGGGTAACTGTAAATGATTTTAGTATTTGTTTTTGTGTGTGTGTTGATATTTGTGTGGGTACTCAGTTTTATTCTTGTCTATCGTCGGGGATAATTATTATTGGGGCTGGTAGTTTATTTGTTGGGAAACTTGAAAATTTTGTGGATTATGAATGTATGATTGTACGTGTTATCCTAGTTATTTTCTTTCTTATATGTTCTGTCGTGTCATTCCCATTTTGGTTTAACTTGATTTTCGCTTTTGTTGCTCTCATTTCTTGGTACAATGGATGCTCTTATCTTTGGTTTCAATTTGTTGTTGTTGGAAATGTGACCTTTTTACAAAAAAATTGAGCACGGACTTCTATGAATCCTGTGACTTCATTTATTGTTTAACGACTCGCATCTGATTGATGTTGATGTCAAAAGGAATCCCTTGAAATACGTCTGTCGCAAATGAAGAACGGTAGTGATCCTTCGTCTGTATAAAAATGTAAATGTATGTTATTTTTTCTCTCAATCATTGTAAACTGTAACTGATAAAAAGAAGGTTATATGTCCTTTATGTGAATGTTGGTTATTTAATGAAGGTTGTATATTAATTTGGTTGTTGTACAAGTTGAGCAATCTGATTAAAAAAACTTGTTTTCCTTAATTTTCTGTTGGCAAACATTTGTGGTTTTCTTGAGTTTTCCCTGTATATTTTATTGACGAACTAGGTGATGACTTTAGTAGTTAAGATATTACTACAAGAAACTTTTGCTCTCAGAAGTGATATCTGTTTGCAGATATATCGTCAAGAAAAGGATCACCGTGAATATATGATGCCAGTTGATGTTATCTTCGGCCGGGATTTCATCTTCGACACCATTCATCACATAGATCCGTACCCGAAGTCTACTGCTGAAGAAATATTTTTGTTTTACAAAAAATGTACTGTGAAGGATGTGTATTAACTTGTGCATTGAACATTAGTAAGGACTTACATTTCTAAGCATGCTCTAGATCAATTTCTCAATACCAGTACCTACGAAGACATTCTTGTGGATAAGAATTAGTGCATGACATGAACTTTTTGGTTGGTTGGTTCCTTAGTTTAGGGGCTGCGACAACGCGGTCATGTAGCCCCGTGTACTTTGGGTGTGTAGAATTTCATCATATTCTTATTCCATAATTCTTCTACCTTGCACAAACCCTAATTCGTCGCCTTCGGTAAAGCGTTGTCTGACTTAGCGAGGGGGAGATTTGAGCCGTTATTTGCTTACGACTCAATATTTATTTGAATTTCCTGGACTTTCTGTGCTGTATTACCTGCCGCTTGACCTAGCGGAGCAAGCGTGAACTGTCGGTAATACTCTGCATCTTTCAACTGTTTTGACCAGATGTTCAAGCTAACATGGCGTACGCAGGTTGATCTTCAAGTTATCTTGAATTGATTGTGACGTCTTTGGAAGGAATTGTTATGTTGTGTTGAGAAGACGAGCCGAGAAGATGTAGAAATAGCTCCGGAAAAGTTATAAGGGGTAGAATAGCCCTCTTGGCTATTCCACCCCCTAAATATTATTTCATCACGATGGAATTGGAATACAATTGGATTAGACCGTCAAGGGATATAAGATTTTAAAGATATTATATTAAATTTACCGAATTGCCAACAGAATATATATATATATATATATATATATATATTATTCGCCATGTGCACCGAAGTTTTTCTTAGTTTAAGATGTGACTACTTGGGTTACGTAAGTTGTGTTTCTATGGTTATTTCGTGATTGTAGCATGTTTTTCTGAAGTTATTTGGGTTTCTTTTCAAGTTGAGTTTTATGGTTGTCCTGAGATTTTCATCTCATGGTAACTTCATTTTTGTTTGTGTGGTTCAAGTTTCTTAACCTATAAATTTTTTCTTTCGTAATTTCTTTCCCTTGACCACACTGTAGTTTGCATCATATAAGCCTGTGTTATGTCCTTGGATTTTATTTTATCCTATTCGTTGCCATGTAAACGTGGTGGATTGTTTTCCCTGAATCTTATATCTAACAATCCGAAAGATGCTTGTTCAGTTTTTTTCTGTGAGGAGATTGTTTTGCAATTTTGATCGGGATGGACGTATGCTAGTTTGCGCTCCGATAAATGATATGATTTAAAGTATTAATTGGGAATAATCCATGAGATTATGAATACCTTCGATATATGAAAGATATTTAATTAAGAAGATAATTATTTCGAATTCAACTAACCTTTTTATAGGTTGATCTGGAACTTCTGTTTTTGGAATCGTATCTAAACTAAACCCATAAGTATGTTACCTTGTCTTTTAATTTCCTTCGGCGTTTAGTCAACGTCAGGTTCGATATCTAATTTATTTATTTATTTATTAATAATCTCTTCTTGTTGTTGCTTTCTCCGATTCCTTGATTATGGTTTTGGTTGGGTAATTAATATAGCCGTAGTTAATTTTTTGTTTTGTGAATACAACCTTAACCTCTTGTTTATGTATTTTGAAAGATATAATAATATATTGTAATATGATTGAAATTGATTGGAGTTCTTCTATTAATTTTTAAAAATAGGTTGTGTTATTATTTTCCCCTTAGATTATAAAACTTGATCCCCTGGGTAGATTGGGTACGCTTCACACATCTCGTTATTCTAATTAAACACATATTCTTGTGACTAAGGTAGTGGGTGTTACAACAATGATGAAACGCAGAAAATATATAGGCTCACATAAAAGTCTTTCTCTGCAGAAGGTAAAAAATAACAGGTTTCATTCATTCAAGATGGTGCAAGGGCATACTTTTTATCTTCTTCTCAGTCCTCTGGTGGCAAACGCTGAAATACATTGAAACTTAATAAAAAGAAAAGTTTTACATGGCGTACAACTCGGAACGATTACAAGAACAATCAATTATAATGAGGAAAAGAGTAACAACTATACCACTATATATTTAGGAGAATGTAGCTTAAATGTCCATGACTGGACTTGTTGTTTTATTTCGGATGGTAATCATTGTAATATTAATATATTTGTTAGTACCGAGAGCACTGGCTGGATGTTATGTTATTGTTGTCTCATTACGGATGGTAATCATTGTAATATTAATCCATTTGTTAGTACAGAGAGCACTGGCTGGATGTTATGTTATTGTTGTCTCATTTCGGATGGTAATCATTGTAATATTAATCCATTTGTTAGTACAGAGAGCACTGGCTGGATGTTATGTTATTGCTGTTTTAAGGGGTGGCACAGTGAGGTCATCTGCCACATCGTGCTTAATGTTTTGTGCGCATAAACTTCGGGATGGTAATTTTTGTGATGTTAATGCATTTTCTTTTGAGACTGCTCTGTCTTCTAGCGTCAAGTATAGCCCCTATTATCAGTTAGCATTGCACCTCCTTTGCTCATAGACCTCATATTTTCAAATAGTTGAACACTGACTCTCATTAGGCAAGATGACTGCCGTCTTCGACACAAAAGGTAGCAAAGAACACACACGATATCAGCAATTGATATGTGGTAAATGTACTCAAGATAGATGTGGACTTGTAGCATGGATATGTTTTTGGACTAGGGTTCTATCTGAAATTAGCGTGCGCCAAATTCCGATACCTTCTTGCAACAAGCGCACTTAGTTTCCACTCGTTGAAGGATGTGAAGCGATACTTGAACAAGGGGCATTCAAAAAGTGTTAAGTCACAAGAGCCAAGAACTGTTATCTATTTATTGCCTCCAACAGAATGAAACTCCAATTAATGGGGACTGACCAATTTTACATAACATGATCACAATTATATGTCAAATATTAAAGAAAATCACAAACAATAATAATACACCTGTTCACAATCTAAAATAGATAAAAGTAGACTAATCTTAAAAGTTAAATTAAAATGAAAAGGAAGAAAAATAAATATATGGTGATTGTAAACTTATAAAGTTAAAGTTAACATAAACTAAATTAAGAACTTTGAATATATAAATACTTTGTGATTAGTAAAGGAAGACGACAACAAATTATTAAATGTATTAATGCCTGGTGATTATCACTTGATACTATTCTGCAGATGGTCAACATTTCAGGGTTCATTCTACAGTTACATAAAGTATGATGCATAGATTTCGACATTTTATCAGACATCTTCCAAGATGTATTTGTGTTGTTCACTTATGCATTGACTTAGTTTTTTTACTGTTGCAAAGATAACGTGAAATCGAACATTTTGAAATGTACACTGATGAGATTAGCTGTCCGGCACATTGTATGAAAAGGCACGATTTGTTGAGAGCACGTTCCCGGTTTGAAGACGACTGGCAAAGCACGTTGTCTGAGATTCATCCTCCAGGTATTAAAACTGGTGTAATTTGGAAATTCGGCATTATCAATAATATTATTTATCTTATATATAGAGAGAGGAATGTCTGTTTGTTCGTATTTTATGCGTTCATAAACCATTCATCCGCTTGCGATCAAATTTCGGTGAGTTGTTGTACACACTTCCGGGAGGTTTATGGGCAAAGTTAATCCATTTCAAAACAGATAGCGCGCGAGTAGTTTAAACAAATGCGTAATGGCGATGCGTTCATAAACCATTCATCCGATGGCGATCAAATTTTGGTGAGTTGTTGTGTACAGTCCCGGATAAGTCATAAGGTAGTAAATCTAATTTACAACAGATGGCGCGCGAGTAGCTTCAACAAAAAGGCGTGCGTTTGTTTCAAGAAAGTCCCACATGCGTTCATATACCATTCATCCCATTGCAATGAAACTTGGGTGAGATGTTCTGTACACTTCAGGTAAGGTTTCTGGCTTAGTAAATTCACTTTATAATAGGTAGCGCACGAGTAGATTCAACAAATGAGCGACAACGGGCGAAGCGTTTCAACAAAGTGCTGTATGCGTTCACATTCCATTCATCCGAGAGCGATGAAACTTGGGTGAGAGGATGTGTACACTTCAGAAAAGGTTCCTGGCTTAGTAAATCCACTTAACAATAGGTAGCGCACGAGTAGATTGAACAAATGAGCGACGACTCGCGAAGCGTTTCAACCGAGTCCCGTATGCGTTCATATACTATTCGTCTGATAGCGATGAAACTTGTGTGAGATGTTGTGTACACTTCAGGAAAGGTTCCTGGCTTAGTAAATCCACTTAACAATATGTAGCGCACGAGTAGATTCAACAAATGAGCGACGACGGGCGAAGCATTTTAACAAAGTCCGGTATGCGTTCACATACCATTCGTCCGATAGCGATGAAACTTGGGTGAGAGGTTGTGTACATTTCAGGCAAGATTTCTGGCTTAGTAAATCCACTTTACGATAGGTAGGGCACGAGTAGATTCAACAAATGAGCGACGATGCGTGAAGCGTTTCAAAAAAGTCCCGAATGCGTTCATATACTATTCGTCTGATAGCGATGCAACTTGGGTGAGATGTTGTGTACACTTCAAGGAAGCTTTCTGGGTTAATAAATCGACTTTACAATAGGTATCGCACAAGTATATTAAACAAATGAGCGACGACGCGTGAAGTGCTTCAACATAGTCCCGTATGCGTTCATATACCTTTCGTCCGATAGCGACTAAACTTGGGTGAGTTGTTGTATACATTTCAGGGAAGGTTTCTGGCTTAGTAAATCCACTTAACAATTGGTAGCGCACGAGTAGATTCAACAATTGAGCGACGACGGGCGAAGCGTTTCAACAAAGTCCTGTATGCGTTCACATATCATTCATCCGATAGAGATGAAACTTGGATGAGAGGTTTTGTACACTTCAGGCAAGGTTTCTGGCTTAGCAAACCCACTTTACGATAGGTAAGGCACGAGTACATTCAACAAATGGGCGACGACGCGCGAAGCGTTTCAACAAAGTCCCGTATGCGTTCATATACTATTCGTCTGATAGCGATGCAACTTGGGTGAGATGTTGTGTACACTTCGGGGAAGCTTTCTGGGTTAGTAAGTCCATTTTACAATAGGTAGCGCACAAGTAGATTCAACAAATGAGGGAAGACGCGCGAAGCGTATCAACAAAGTACCGTATGCGTTCATATACCATTCGTCCGATAGCGATAAAACTTGGGTGAGATGTTGTATACACTTCAGGGAAGGTTTCTGGGTTTGTAAGTCAATTTTAAAATAAGTAGCGCACAAGTAGATACAACAAATGAGCGAAGACGCGCGAAGCGTTTCAACAAAGTACCTTATGCGTTCGTATACCATTCGTCTGATAGCGATGAAACTTGGGTGAGATGTTGTGTACACTTCAGGGAAGGTTTCTGGCTTAGTACATCCACTTACAATAGGTATCGCACAAGTAGATTCAACAAATGATGGGAGGCACGCGAATCGCTTAAACAAAGTTCCGTAGCCTTCAAATACCATTCATCCGATTGCTATGAATCTTCGGTTGAATTCATGTGCACACCCCAGGAAAGGTTTCCGACTTAATAAATCCTTTTTACAATAGGTAGCGCATGAGTAGATTTAACAAATGAGTAACGGCGCGCGTATCGTTTAAAAAAAAATCGTATGCGTTCATATACCATGCGATTGCAATGAAATTCAGAGA
This sequence comes from Meconema thalassinum, assembly GCA_946902985.2. Taxonomy (NCBI): domain Eukaryota; kingdom Metazoa; phylum Arthropoda; class Insecta; order Orthoptera; family Tettigoniidae; genus Meconema; species Meconema thalassinum. The sequence continues at coordinate 69,183,836 of OX336391.1, read as the reverse complement.
AATGTTGTTTCAACTCCCACTAAGATTTCTGATTTAGTAAATCCATTTTACAATTGGTAGCGCACGAGTAGATTCAACTAATTATCGACAGCGCGTGAGTCGTTTCAACCAAGCCCCGTATGCGTTCATATACCATTCATCCGATTGTGATAAAACGTTGGTGAGTTGAGTACAGTCCTGCGAAGGTGTATGAATTAGTAAATCCGTTATTCAATGGGTGGCGCACAAGAAGATTCAACAAATGAGTGAAGGCGCGAGAATCGTTTAAACAAAATCCCGTATGCGTTCATATGCCATTCATCCGATTGCGATGAAACGTTCATGAGTTGTTGTGTACACGCCAGGGAAGGTTTTCGACATAGTAAATCCATTTTACAATGGGTAGCGTACGAGTATATTCAACAAATGGGTGACGGCGCTCGCATCGTTTCAACAAAGTCCCGTATGCGATCATATACCATTCATTGCATTGCGATGAAACTTTGGTGAGTTGTTGAGCACACTCCCATGATTTATTTTGAGATAGTAAATCAATTTTACAATAGTTTCGAGGTGGTGAACGGAAAATGAATAAATATTGGGAATCCAAAAGCACTTCAACAAAGTTAAAAAGCCAACACTTTCTTAGATTGGCATTGCAACGCATGCCGGTTACAGCTAGTAAGCTTATAAAGAAATATCTGTTGGGATATTTCTCTCCTTTTCGACAAGCTATTTAATTTTAACACTTGGAGCATTTCAGCGTAAGAAATTCCATCTGACATTGCAAACGTTCTATGCATTCTATAATTGAGATACCTAATGAGCCTGTTCTGATTATTTTTTTCAATATGGATCTTATAAGTAAAATAACTAGGAAGCAGGACGATGCACTGTATATTCAATTTAGCTCCTATTAAATGATTGTTATAATATTAACAGTGATTTCGGTAGACCCTAGCATTTCTAAACAGGAAGACTAGGTTACTAAACGATTGTAGCTCTATTTTATCAACATGTTGCCTAGAAGAGAGATCGTAAGGAAATGTTACGCCCAAGTAGTTATATTAGCATTCTCGATCAGTGACATCATTGTTAATAATATAGGGTTGTATTGGATTGTCAAATTTCCAAGACATTATCTTTTAACTGCACTTCTTAATGTTAAAGTTAAGTCCATTATCTATGCCCAAACATAATATCTATTCAAATCATCATGAAAGTTTGACACATCACCTACGTTATTAATTGCTTTATACAGTTTAACATCGTCTGCATACAGCGAACATTCTGAGTGCCATACAACTTACGATAAAAAATTAATATACAAAATAAAATATAATGGTCCTAGGTTTGACCCTTGTGGAACTCCTAAATTCACGACATAAGCGTATGATTTGGTGAGACGATACATAATACGGCTGTAGGGTATTTGCTCAAAAATTTTACCTGCTACACATATTAGACAAATAGGTCTATAATTTTCAATATGAGCTATGTTGCCTTATTTAAAGATAGGACACACTTTACTAATTTTACAAGGGCTTGCGAATATTAGACTCGATAATAAAAAGTTGTAAATGAGACATAATGGGACTTTCAAAACATCTGAACAGGCCTTGAGTAAGTAAGCTGGGATGTCATCTGGTCCACTAGATCTCTTCAATTTACGTTTCTTAATGGCATTATTATAATCTTCCTCGTCTATCTGTTTTATGAATCAACTGATTGGAATAACCTGCTTCTGTTCAGCAGGGACACCATAACATGAGAGGTTATCAGGGTAAACAGACTTAAAATTACTCGCAAATAAGCTAACAAATTCTGAAAATGTGGACATTGCACGTAATATCTAGGATATTTAAATCTGACTAAAATTATTGTGGACTTTAAGAAGAGGTCAGTGCTCGACTTGACATATTGGGACATGCAAGCAATCAGACATATACATTCTGATCGAATACAAGATTTGAAAGTTAAAACTAATACCTGTGAACTTTATGATAACGATCGTAACAACCAGTTGCTATATTGGACCAAGAAATCATATTTAAAGTCCATGGTTTACCTGAAACACAATTCATTGCCGAGTGAACATAATAATATTGGACAATGATGGGACCAGTGAAATGGAACATTATGTCGATGAGCAACTGTAAGAAGACGATGAGAGGCTAGAGGCCGATGGTGAAGACGGACGAGTTTGGACCATGATGGAAGAATGGGAGCGACGCCATCCCCGGCGCACTGCAATGCCTGTGGATCCAGCGTCAAGCGAATGTTTGGGCAGGTCTTTCCGGAGGACGAAGTTTCCAGAGCATTCGCGGTGCCTCGACACATTCTAAACAATGGACCTCGAGACGATCTGCCTTATAAAGGAAATATTTCGTGGTTTGAAATTGTAGCCATGAATTTCCGAATCAGCGATTTCCTTTTTATCATCTCGCACTTTGATCAATACTTTGAGTTACAGTCATCAACATTGATTGAATATTACGTTTGAACTGGAAAGTGAGGTTATTTTCTCATTGACATATTTCGTCATTTATTGATTTAATAATATAGGAAGTCTTTCCCGATTTATTTCCGAGGCAGCATGATTAACTGACACTCCGGAGCAAACACTGCAATAACACTGATACCTAGATAATAATTATGAATTTGAAAACACTAAAACATTTTTAAAAATAGAATGCGAACTCTGATCTTGTTCAGAAGTTATGTTGATGATATTTTTTTATAACTAAATTATTAGGAGGTAAAGGAGGCAATCCTAACGCTATTAGTGGACGTGAATCTGATTATTCTAATTGAAATTACAATATAAATGATGGAAAAGGGATTTTGTGTTAATCCTATTGTTTATAATATGTGTGTTTCCTGAGAGTGAGCTCAGATGGTTTAGTGGTGAACCCACTTATATATTGGACAGGTTGCCGTGGTAGCAATGCTGTAAATAATGTGATGCAAAAGCTTCAGAGGAGTAAACATTAGGTCCATTCAAACTAATAAGCTTCCACGCCAAGTAGTATTTGTCATTATGAAGCATTATGCTGATAATTGGTTTTTGGAAGGGCCTAACATCTGGGTTATCGACCCCTTACATTGCGAAACATTGATTTCAGATATGGTAAAAAGACGTTACATTTATTGGAATAAAATGTTCATGGTATTAACTGAATCAAAAACAGTGTTATGAATTAATTAAGCTCCCAGTGTTGAATAAGTGGTAAATCCTGTAAATAAAAATTTTCAATTGTTAATAAATAACCTGTTTATAACAATTAAGTAAATGTTTGATAACTCTTCTATCAATTTTTTTCTACTTGTCAGAGTATTATTCTATGCCAAATAATAATAATTGTTGTCAGAAAGCCTTCCACAAATAGTGAATTATGAAAAATCAATTCAAGACATTATTAGCCTATTTGCAATTTTGAAAAAATAGGCTTATGAGATCACCTTTTGTCCGTGTGAGTGTGCGTATTAGTGTGTGTGATTCGTGTGTCTGTCCCCCCCTAATAAAATCTAATCCGCTGGAGAGATTTCAATGAATCTCGGTAAGTTCATAGCTCTATTCCGGGCGACCCCGACCATTCTCTTAACTACATTATCGTAGTAATTTCTTCATGGCTAAACTTTAACAATAAATTCAGGCTATTTAGACTATTAATTTTCATTAATATTAAAAGTCTGCAAGGCTTCTATATTTTTTCAGGGATTTGATATAAACTAATGATTAACAATTTCTAATCGTTCATTTATAAGCCTTGTAACAATTGTGCATTTCCACACATTTAAGCTGACGTTGAGCCCAATGATGGGTCGAAAACACATTACAATACATACAAATTGAAAGTATTACTAGGCGCCTTACTACAAGTCTAACATGAGGAACTGACTATCCGGAATACGTACCTCTTAAATGAACTCGGAGAGGACCATTGCGCTTGAGCGCCCTGAGTAACGTTCTCTGTAACACAGCATCAACTCTCACAAGATCTCGGAAGCTAACATTATGATGTGAAAGTGCCTTCCAGCGGCTACGGATATTCTGGTTGTATTTAGAACCTTCTCTGTCAATGAATGCTGGGCACAATGAGAAACATTTATTTTTAAGCAATACATGAACTGTCTCCCCTCATTGCCATGAAAATATCGTAAATTAATTTAGTTTCATATTTTCACAAGTACAAAAAGTAAATTTGCTTACTCCTGAATTAAATGTGACTAATGGCTACTATGGGTTATGAATCTTAAAACTTACTCATATACTCGTATATGTGTTTCTTGGGTATAATTTTTGGATGGCAGATTATACATAAATAGGACTTCCGGCCACTATCAATTTAAACGTGTAACCCAAAACCTCTCTGAGTACGTTTGCTCAGCCATACCTCATAAATATTAATCGTGCCAAAATGATAGAAGCGACAATTTTTCAGTGAACATTATTTAGCTCATTTTGCTTCTTACTCACTAAATGAATACTGATTTTGACCAGCATGAGTTACATGTGTATTCAAATACCTCTTCTATGTGAAAACTGCACTGCACATATTACTCAAATATGCCATCTGACAACTATGAAGTAACATTCGTCTCTCAAAAGACACTTTCTGTGTACATATAGCTGCACATATGCAACACGAGCATGGGGCTAAACCGATATGAATAAGTGTGTGATGATAATTTTTCAGTAATGTTTACGGCACATGAAGATCATGACGGCGGTAAATACACACGATGGGTCATGCTGTGTGGCATTGATTTTTAATTCGCAGAAAAATCCTCTCCGCTAATGTTTATAAAAAAAATCTTTTCAGAAATAGCCTCCGCATGTACAAAACGATTCAAATTTCAGGACTTGAAATCATTATGAATGACGAGGGTCTTTTTCAAAGAATGTATATTAAAAACATTCTCTCCACATGTACCATATTATATGGCCCCATGGCCGCCAAGGATGAACATGTGTCTTTTCAAACAGCTTTTACGAGTAATGTTTGCTCCGTATGTAACACATGAATGTGGCTTCGGACCACTATGTATTAACATGCAATTCTTCAAACTACCTTTCTCAGTCAAGTTTCCACGTCATGTACCATATGAGTGTGGCTTTAGACATTATGGATTACTATGTGTTTTAACAGATAACTTTTAGTAGCAAAATGAGCTCCACATGTTCCACAGGCATATGGCTTCTGAACACTATGGATTAGGACATGTTGATTCAAACCGCTCTTCCTAGCAAACTTTGCTCCGCATGTTCCACAGGAGTATGACCTCGAACCACTATGGATTAACAAGTGTTTTTTCAAATTGCACCTCAGAGTAAACTTTGCTCCGCATGTTCCACAAAAGTGCGGCTTCAGACCACCATGGATTCGCAAGTGTCTGTTCATACTGCTCCTCCGACTGAAGCTAGCTCCGCATGCTTTACAGGAGTGTGGTTTCAGACCATTATGGATTAACATGTGTTTTTGTAAATCGGCTATTAGAATAAAGCTTGCTCCACACGTACCACAGGCGTGAGGCTGCAGACCACCATGGATTCGCAAGTGTCTGTTCAAACTGCTCTTCCGAGTGAAGCTTGCTCCGCATTCTTTACAGGAGTGTGGATTGAGACCATTATGGATTAACATGTGTTTTTCTAAATCGGCTATTAGAACAAAGCTTGCTCCACACGTACCACAGGCGTGAGGCTGCAGACCACCATGGATTCGCAAGTGTCTCTTCAAACTGCTCTTCCGAGTGAAGCTTGCTCCGCATGCTTTACAGGAGTGTGGATTCAGACCATTATGGATTAACATGTGTTTTTCTAAATCGGCTATTAGAACAAAGCTTGCTCCACACGTACCACAGGCGTGAGGCTTCAGACCACTATGCATTAACATGTGATTTTTCAAATCCCTCTTCTCAGTAAACTTTGAACCGCATGTTCCACAGGAGTGTGTTGTTAGACCACAATGGAACATCATATGTTCCTTCAAATCGCCTTTTCTTTTAAGGTGTGCTCCGCACGTTTTGCATATGTTTGGCATCTTTCCACTATAAGTTGACATTTGTCTCTTCTTGTTACTATTTTGATTGAGGGTGGCTCGAAATTTATCTCCTGTTAGGGTATTCACCGATCTGTGGAGAATCTCTAATGCTAGTACCAAGTCAATAGCAACTATCAATATATCAACAAGTAGTTCTGTGAAGAACTAAAGCATATTTTCATATATATTACTTACGATAATTGCCACTATTAACATACAAAATTTCAGTTTGATTGCTGTAATAGATTCGTAGCTATTGAGAACCGACTAACTATTGCGGATGGTCGCCATGTTGGATTATAATAAGAGTAGGTCGTAGAGTTATGTACTGTTACATGAAGATTAGTGTGTACATGTAGTATCCAAACTTCAATCGCATGATTAGGACACAAGAAGTAAAAACAAATTTTAAAATGCCATGTTGTGGTTATGGAAACAATTGAAATAAATTAGATGCCGGTGTATTAACATTTGTTTAAGGATTTAATGAACAAAGTTTCACTGCCCCTCGGATGGCTAAATTTCGAGAAACGTCCATGTGAATTTTTATACGTCACCATCTTATTGGATTTCTGATCACCAAGTTATTGAAAGTCCTATAGGTGAACTTATGTTCGAGCCCCTATGAACATTTAAAAAAATCAGTTTGATTGCTGTAATAGATTCGTAGATATTGAAAACCGTCTAAATATTTCGGATGGTCGTCATGTTGGATTGTTATATATATAGGCCATAGAGTCATGTACCATTAGTAGATGGTGCAGGGGCTAATGCGCAATATGGCCGCCGAGCGCAACCAGCCCTATGTTATTCTTATGGGGGGACAGTCATAGCTGGGCTAATGAGCAAGATGACCGCCACGCCCAGAGACCGTGGATGACGTCACAGAGGGAGGATAGCTGTGCAACTCTGCTAAGTGGAATATTTATTATTATTATTATTATTATTATTATTATTAGGTAATTGTTGATTGATCATGTACAATCAAGACCAGCTTTATATTGTCAACCTCTTTGTATAGTGGCTAGCATTCTTGGCTGGTACTGATTAGGCTTGGATTTGATTCACTGCTCTGCAAAGAAATTTAATTTCTGGTGTTAAGACTGGAACGGGGTACACTCAGCCGTGTGATGCAAAAACTGAGAGGAGCTGCGTTTGATTCCTACCTCAGCCATCCTGAAAGTAGTTTTTGTGGTTTTCCACTTTTACTCCAGGCAAATGCAGGGATACATCTTAACTTAAGGTCACAGCCGCCACCTTTCCAATCCTCATCGGAATTATAAATACACACACTAATACAGCCATCAAAATCATACAGGTTATCAGACAAATTCAACACACACCTAGGTATACGGGGACTAAATGATCACGATGACCAAGTCTCTCAAATTAAACAACAAAAACAATAACTACAGTAATGTTTATGTTCACCTCGTGGTGTAGCGGGTAATAATCTTGGCTGTCATAATTGAAGTACAGATTCGATTCGATTCCAGGCTCTGCTAAGAAATTTAATTTCTGGTCTTAGGACCGAATGGGGTACACTCAGTCTTGTGAGGCAAAAACAGAGAGGAGCTGGGTTTGATTCCTACCTCAGCCATCGTGGAAGTAGTTTTTGTGGTGTTTCACTTTCACTCCAGGCAAATGAAGGGATATATCTTAACTTAAGGCCAAGGCCACCTCCTTTCCAATCCTCATCGGAATTATAAATACACACACTTAAACAGCCATCACAATCATACAGGTTATCACAGAAATTCAACACACACCTAAGCACACGGGGACTAAATGATCACGATGTCAAAGCCCCTCAAATGGAACAACACCATAATATTCATGTCCACCTGGTGGTGTAGCGGCTAATAATTTTGGCTGTCATAATTGAAGTACTGATTCGATTCCAGGCGCTGCTAAGAAATTTAATTTTTGGTCTCAGGATTGGAACGGGGTACACTCAGCGTAGTGAGGCAAAAACAGAGAGGATCTGGGTTTGATTCCTACCCCAGCCATCCTGGAAGTAGTTTTTTGTGGTTTCCCACTTCTACTCCAGGCAAATGATGGGATATATCTTAGCTGAAGGCCTTGGCCGCCTTCTACCAATCCTCATCTGAATTAAAAGTACTCACACTCTTACATTCAACACAATAACACAGGTTATCAAGGTGTTTTAGCATATTCTAACAAACAACTCATAGGTTGGTACGACGTACATAGTCACACACTCACACACACATACCATGACACCCATGACTATCAAGCTTAGTTATGGAAGGAAGGGTCGAGGACAAAAACTCCAGGGGTAGACCAAGGTTAGAATATTTTAAACAGATTGCCTCTGATGTAGGGTATGGTAGCTATGTACAGATGAAACGATTAGCTCAGGACAGGACGCCATGGAGAACTGCATCAAATAAGTCAAAGACTGAAGATTCAAACAACAACATCAAATTGGCAACATTTACCTCAGTAAAGCATATCTATTGTTGATATTCCACTTCGGTGAATTTTTTTATTTCATAAAACCAGCAATATTAAGATATCTGAGACCTAGGATGTGCTTTTTGATCACTATAACGTTACGGCACAAACAACTATAGGTAACAAACGGTAATGACCTATACTGTACATACACTCAAATACATGGTTTCCCTAAATTAGATAAACTTTATTTACATTTATCAAAATCTTGTTAAATGTTTTTCAAATTTCTAACTACACACTACTCATGAACGATATGTCTCGATTTATTACATATTCAACTACAAGGGACGGACACTTAAGATGTTTTAAACATTTTATAATCCCATCTATACGTGCCTGATGACCATGAAGTCACAAAGTTTTCCACCCACTTTCAACAATATATCCCTATGTTTTAACCACACAGGACCGATGACCAAGGTGTCACAAGTGCTGTACACACACATGTATACACAGTTAAATAATGAAGACGTTTCTCTACAAGCTGGTCGCTGCCAACACTGTCTCAAGCAGAGATCATACCATGCAACAGTCAGCAGAATATGTTAAGCACTGTACAGTACACTATACAGGGCTACATGGCCATCATGTTGTTAAACCCCTAAAAGAATCAACAACAACAACAAGAACAACAACGACAACAACTAATATTCGCGAAACATCTCTTGGTGTAGTAGGTAGCATTTTTGGCAGTCACCTATAGTGTCAGGGTTTGATTCCTGGCTCTGCTAACAAATTTAATTCAGGTGTGAGGGCTGCAACGGGGTACGCTGAGGCATAACTGAGAAGATGTGGGTTCGATTTTTACCTCAGCCATTTTAGGAGAGGTATGGCATATGGTTTTTTAATTTTTAGAGCATAATTTTGTTTACTTTTTGACCAGCCAAATGCAGGGATGGTTTGTAACTTATAGCCAAGGCTATCCTCTTTCCCCAATCCTACTCTTAATTTACAAATACATACCTTACTACGAACACTACAATAACACAGGTTATTGCAGCAATTTTGAATTTAAATGATTTAATCACACATACTTGTATTAGGATCCTGTCAATTTTCTTTTACTATAGACCTTTAGTGCTTAACACTGACGGCTGCTAATAAAGAGATAGGTTGGTAGGACAAATACTAAGACACCCAAGAATAGCAAACATAGTTATGGAAAGAAGGGTTGAGGATAACAACTGTAGGGTAGACCAAGGTTAGATTATGTCAAAAAGATTGACTTCGATGTAGGGTGTAGTAACTATGTAGAGATGAAACGATTACCTGAGGACAGGAAAGCATGGAGGGCTGCATTAAACCAGTCAAAGACTGATGACTCAACAAAAGATTATTATAATTATTACTATTAGACTATTGTTTATATTAAAAAATCTGGTTGTCAAGCAACAAACATAGAAATTGGGCAACTATGTTTTTGAAAGGTTCTTTCTGTTTTTGTAGAGAAGTCACTGTTAGTAGTGTTATTGTGGGTTTGATAGTGTTTTGTAGAGCTTGTATGGATTTGGATCTGATGATGCTCACTTGCCGAGCGAAATATGTAATTCCTTAGTTTCCTTAAAGAGAGTGCTAAAACACGTATAGTGGCTATGTATTGAACATTGAGATTTGCTTTAGTGGACTCTTTTGTAGAACTTTTCATGATGAACAAATCTTACACTCAAAGTACCTAGTATATAGATATTTTTAACTGTTTGCCCATGGTATGAATAAAAAGCGCACGGACGCCAGGCTTCTTTGACTTTTTTACTGAAATCGTTACTGCTTGGCTTTCTTTGATGATAAATAAATTATTTTCTACAGAAACCTTGCTTGTGATATCCTTTACAGAATGGAGAAAACCGTATTAAAATACATTCAGTGATATTTGAGATTACCTGTAAAATACAAGAATCGGGGACTTTGTTTTTAAACTAAGTAAATATAAGGATGTGTATTAACTTACTTGGAATTACGTTCCCTTTACTATGAATTATTTATTTTTAGATTTTAGATTTAAGAATTAAACATTTAGATTTTTATTTATTTTAGATTTTAGTTTTCGCAAAGACCAAAACCATAATGTCATGACTTGAAATGTTTGGTAATAAATAATTAAAGAAAGTCATATCAGGAATTATATTACTTGGAATTACTTTCCCCTTTACTATGAATTATTTATTTTAAGGTTTAAATTATAGATTTAGCAATAAGACCAAACCATAATGTCATGACTGTACATTTTCGGTAAAGAAAGACATATAAGAATTCGTATTACTTGGAATGACATTCCCTTTACAAGGATTTATTTTTTATTTTTAGATTTTAGATTTTAAATTTTAGTTTTTACTTTTAGCAAAAAGACCAAACTTATAGGTTATTGACTTAACTTTTTTGGTAACTAGTTAATACTAGATTATGATTGACTAGAGATTTTGTGAACACATACTTAAATTTTATCGGACCAGCAGTTAGACTACCACGAGCTAGCCTATATCTTTACCTGGTAAACCGTGCTGTAAGAATGTAAACAAATACATGACTGTAATCAGCAATATCATTTTCTAGAACTCGCTTTTAGCATATTTTTTGTTGATTGATAAGGACGGCGCGAGACTGAACCCGGCTAAAATAGAAGCAATTAAGAATTTCCCCTCACCAACCAAGGTGAAACATGTTCGTGCTTTTCTTGGAGTTACGGGATTTTTCAAGGAAAACTGCCCGGGGTACACTGAGACGGTAGCCCCTATGCAAGAAATCCTCAAAAAGAATAATAAGTGGTTTTGGAATGACAGTTGTGACAATTCATTCCAAGCTACAAAACATCTACTGCAAAATTGTATTAAACTGGGTTACCCAGATTTTGGTCGCAAGTTTGTGATCCAAGCTGACGCTTCGTTTATAAGCATTGGAGCCATGTTATATCAGGAAGATCCGAATAACCTGCAGAACCGGTCTTACCTAGCATTTGTAAGTCGCAAATTGCGCAAACATGAACGTAATTACACTGTTACGGAGCTGGTGCTTCTGGCTATACTTCACGCTCTGCAACAGTGGAGAAAAATAGTATTTGGTTACCCCATAACAATAAGAACGGATAATAAAGCTCTAACGTTCTTATTCAAAACTACAATGCTCAGTGAACGGATTACCAGGCGGTCAATTTACATCCAGCAATTTGACATCGAGATTGAGCACTGCCCTGACAAGTTAAACGTCATACCGGATGCTCTCAGCAGGAACCCTGAAGCAGCAGTTGAAGAGGAAGCCGTGGTGAATCACAATGAGTTGACTGACAAGGACCGCACGTTTCTACATGAATTGAAGGAATTACCCAGAGAACAAGAAGCTGAACCTTGGATGGTGCAGATGATACGCTACTTCAAGGGTGAACTACAGGCAGGAACACCAGCCCACCGGGAAGCTCAACTGAAGGAAGGAAAATGCATGTACTTGAACAACCTATTGCATAAATTCATTGATGATGAACCTTCTAAATTACGAATTTTGGCACCAGCTTCATTGCAGCGTGAATTAACCAGGCACTAGCATGAACGTCTAGGTCATGTCGGGGCAGACAAATCAGAAGCGACCATAGCGGAAGCATTCACGTGGCCTCGCATGAGAACTTCCATATGCGAAGTCATTAAAACATGTGACGCATGCCAGCGCACAAAACAGAACAATTATCTCATGAAACAGTTTCCAAAACCCTCATTGCCGCAAAAGCCCTGTAACCTGCTCGCAATTGATACAATCGGCCCAATTCCTAAGGGGAGGAGAGGATGCCGACATCTACTTGTGTGCTTAGATGTATTTTCGAAATTCGTGGTTCTGTGCCCAATACAAAAAACTACTACAAAACAAGTGCTAAGCCGCATTAGAAATAAAGTGATTCCTACCATGGGGAAACCTGACTTTCTATTATCTGACCACGGGAGCTATTTCACCAGTGCTGAGTTCAAGAAGGGAATGGTAGATCTTGGAATAAAACATATTTTATCTTCGATAAGACACCCATCCGCGAATCCGAGCGAACGCGTGATGAGAAATATTTCGATGTTTTTCAGGGTTTTAGAGCCTAATGAACATCACAAGTGGGTAGATCGTGTGAAAGATATTAAGATCTGTATAAATTCAACGAGACACGAATCTACGGGACAGATACATATGGTTTTGCACCACAATAGAATACCGGAGAGATCGTGGGATAATGATATCACTTGCCCACGTGATCCCATGCCTGCACATGATTTAAGAATCCAAAACACTGTTACACATATGAGAGCTCAAGCGGATCGAAGATTGAGAAGAGTACGAGGGAAGAGATTTCACCGGGACTTAGTTGAAGACGAATTGGTCTTAATTAAGAAGCCACCGATATCTGACCCATCAAACAAGGTGTTTCACAAGTTTTGCGCCAGGTACCAGGGACCGTTCAATATCGTCCAAAATCTTGGAAATAATGCATACTGAGTGCAGGAGTTGAACACGGGTATGCTGTCAGTTTATAACATCGCCAAAACGAAAATTTACTACAAACCTGAGCCATTGGAGCCGAGAAGAAATGATATTGTTGCAGCAAATTATGTGGATTTGTTATAACGCACAAAGTCCTTACCTGTAGGAGAAAGTAAACACTGGTTTCTTTATACGAGGGCTATTCCAAAACTATGGTCTGGTTAAAAAAAACATCCAAAATAAAAATTGTTTCCAAAACAATTGTTTTATTGACATTTCATACGTCTTTCTCTATTTTTCTACATAATTTCCATACTTATTTACACATTTGTCACATCGTTCCACAAGCTTTTGAATGCCTAAGTCGTAGAACTCGGCCGCCTGCGAAGCTAACCAGTCTTTAACCGCTTCTTTCACATCATCATCTGTGTCGAAGCGCTTGTCGCCAAGAAACTCCTTTAGGTAGCGGAACAGGTGGAAATCACTTGGCGCAAAGTCCGGAATGTACGGAGGGTGGTCCATCTGTTTCCATCCAAATTTCTTGATTAGAGTTTGCATGTCATTCGCAGTATGGGGTCTGGCATTGTCATGCAACAACAACACTCCAGACGACAAAAGACCACGTCGCTTATTCTGGATTGCACGTGAAAGTTTAGTCAGGGTAGCCCTCACTTCACAATCGGCGAGCTGATTAATTGTCTTAAGCATTGTGAACTGACACAATCAACAGCACACAGCAACTGTAACAACGCTACTGGCGGCTTTTGCCGCGCAAGGCATACCAGGAGTCGGCGCGCATGCGTGATTTGCCCTTGGCGCTGCTTTCAAATATTTACGGCGAATCGGACCTTACTTTTGGAATTACCCTCGTAAGTTGAACGGTGAGCAAGCATGAGATAGCAATGTTGACATCTATTGTAGGAGTGAGTGACGGCGAGAGACAGGGAAGCCCAGTCTTGCCTGAGGCGACGAGCAGTTTGGAATGTCCTCATTAGTGGCAAGTGGCCGAGCTCTGAATGACAGCAGGGGCGTTTGGAAATGTGATTTTGTGAGGGGGCATGCCACTGTCTGGTTCAGGTACTTTATGGTAGGGAAATTGAACTTCTATCTAAGTTCAATTTCCACCTTTTAAGGGTTGAATGAACCCTTAAATATAATGCATATTTAAGTCTTCAAGTATTTTATTTCTTCAGCCCTGTACTAGCACAGTTGAGTAAAATGATGGTCATATTTCGTAAGAGTAGTCTGTCAGGATGGACAAAGTACCTTGTCTCTGTCGCCAGCAAGTACAACGGCCAGGCTAAATTTAACCGATTCTAAGAAAGGGGAAAGGCAGTTGCAAGATTAAAGTCCGTTGCTTATTTCAAACGAGAGGTCAGTAAATTTTCCTTGTCTTGAAGGCAGAAGAGAGAGAGCGCAGAGTCCAGGTGAGGACAGAGCTACTGTCCAACGACATGGTGGGAGGAGTTTACCACCTGAGTGTTTCAAATTATATGAATGAACAAACAATAACATTCTGATGCTAATCGGCGGGAAGATATTTTGCCCGCGAAATCAAGAAATGTGTGTTGCTACGATGCGAATTTCTGAGCGCGAGTGTCATTTGAAAGGGCTAATTTTTACGAGTTGATTGAGATATGTCCGAAGTCTGTGTGACAATTATTAAGAATTATTGTGGAGCGCTGTTCGCTTCCCACCAAGTTTTGTGATAGACGATGTCTTATCTTGACTTGATTGAGAGCACTTGATGTTACACTTGATTTTACGAATCTGACGACGTTATAGGATGAAACTCTGTCGGTGCACGAGGCACCTTGGTACTTTAACTTGTGCGAGTGCGATGGTAGCACTTAGGATTTGGATGTTTAATTGTGTTGTGTGTCGCGCAACATGTGTTGTGATAATTACTGTGCATTAGGTGGAAAATTCCACAGTTTTAGGGAAAATTCTTCGGTACTGCAGTGAACTGAATGAGTGAATTAAGTAGCTTACTACGCAGTCTAGCTAGTTGGCTAATTAATAATAATAATAACTTTTCCTCTAGCACGATGTTCGCCTACGAGATGGAAGATCTGGACAATGTTGTTTCATCTGCCATGATGAACAGTATGATGGGCTAAGTCATCGGATGGACGATGACGGGGGTGTCATCAGGCTCCGGGCAAAGGTGAAAGTGATGAGTACTTAATTAAATTTATTTAATTTTGGACGGGGCGGGATCACGCGCAATGTTGGGAAATTTCTTTGTAATTAATTTTTGCTTTGCTGCGTTTTGAATGTAAATTCTTTTCCCTGACAATTATTTTTCTTAGCGTCACATGACAATTTGTTGTAAATATTAATATTCGTGTGTTTTCTTGCGGTGTTTTGCCCTTTGCTTGTTTATTTGAGTACATGTTCTCATGTCGCCTCGCGCGCATGAAAGCATTGTACTAGTGAAATTATTTATGGCTGAAACGTTAGATAGTGGTGATAAATGAATCTTTATTTACTGTAATATTAGACTGGGGGGGGGGGGAATTTCCCGTCTTTGTGATTATGATTGATCAGGCAAATGCTAGTTTATTTTGTTTTGCTTGGTGCAACGTTGGTTGCCACTGAAGGTAGTCTGCCTTACCGTAGTCATGTCATTAGTCTGGTTTTGTAATCGATTCTCGGTCTGAAGTGAATGTCATTCGGTCAAGCCTTATCCGGTGTGTGAGCTATGTGTGAATTCTTCGATAGTGAGCAGGTATGGACAGTGGATCCAGTACCGTTGCTACTATATTTTCCAGCTTACGTGACGTACTTGCTGACGTTTGAATCTTGATATCCCAAGGGGGATTATTCAAGAATATGATTGTGTTGATTTGTTATGTATCGCGATTTCAGTGAGAATCCAGGCCTGAGGCTTGGGTATTTTATCTGCACACACTAAAAGCACAGTAGGGAGTGCTTGATTGACCACAGTACTCAGATCTAGAATGTTGATAAGCATTAGCGTTCGCGCTATGCATTCTTCGTTGATAATTAGTTAAATGTCTTGCCTGATAAATTATAATATTTTGAATTAATCTGGGAGCTATTCATGCCACTATCTAACTAGTTTCCGACCGTATTTATCAAGGTGTAATATAATTTGTTGTATCGCCTGTTGAGGCCTGTTCTTATTTTTGTTGTTGTTGCTTGGCTGGTTTCAGCCAATACTTGTAATTGTCATATTAAGGTCGCATACGGCGAACCATATGTTCTTGTATGTCACGTGATCGCATTGTGTTGATTTGTGGAGCTTAAGCCCGCTTACTTCGGCTGCTAGTAATTGTAAATACACAATTCGTGTATTATTGATTGACTATAAACGGTTAGACTATGTCAGTTTGTTTATTTTAGTATTAACCATTTCGTGTGTATCCCATAATTGTCGTGATTTCTAACCCGCAGAACGGGAATTCATGACTTACCGGAATCGTCGAACGGGAATGAATTCTCGTCTAGTACTCATTTACTTTAGTTGTCCGACCGCGCACACAACACATAACCATGTTTTTTGTATTCAGTGTAATTTTCTCTTACGGTAACATTTCGGTTCACCTTATTTTACAGCTGTCTAAGCTGATTGTTTTGATTTAGCTTTTTGAGTCTGTCATTTGTTTTGACGGCTAACACGGTTTGAGGACACTCTGGTGACAAATATGGGCGGGACTTTCCTGTTTTGTTAACATAGTGTCGGATACCTGGAAGTCGCAGGTGGGCTAATGGGTTGCTTGAAGGTCACTTGTGGCAGGCAAACGACTCATAGTTATGCATAAGGGTGGAGTAAATTTATTGTCTCGTCAGATGATTCAGAATTAAATTGTTATTTGTTTTAACCTGTCATGTAAGTTATTTGTAATTGTAAGTTCCCCTATGAATCCTGGAAATTGTAAGAACACGTTTCTCCTCATACTAATCCTCATGGACTGATCACGACCCCGAATCTAAGTCTTGTGTAGTGCTTCTTTTCCTAAGGGTAAAATATATGTGGGAATGAATTTTGGCAAGCGAATAAACCGAACACGTCTTGAAGTAGTTTTAAGTATAAAAACTGCATTTAAACGTAAGATTATATGAGATGAGATTTAACAGAACTTGACGTGACATGACTCGACACAAAAACTGTAACTGATCGTCCTAGTTTCTCGCGACTTCCACTTGACTCCTCTATGCGGCGCCACCGGGCAGTGTCGAAGCTGGCGTGAAACCCAAAAGCGTTCATTAATTTCAGATTTCCACAATCGGCCATCCTGCAGATCATCCACCTCGGATGATGAGAAGTCTTCAGCCCAAGGTTTGAGGAATTCAGCACAAGTAGTTGTTCGTTTAGGGCCTAAATGATTCCCTTCACGGCAAAGGTCGTAAGTGTCATTCAGCTTGACTCTGGAGATTCTGTAAGGCCAAGGTACTTTTTCTTCAATTTAAGGCCTGGTTCAAACTGGGTCCTCTTGATGGTTTTGATATCGCCAACTTAGTACAGGCGAGCAGGCCGTCGACTTCGATCAAACGACACACTGTTTTCTTGATGCACTTTCTGGATTTGTGCTCTCGCTTCTTCACGGTGTTCATCTCTCCTGGTCTCAAACTCGTCTACCATCTCTTCATTGACCAACTCAACTATTCTCAGGTCATTCTCACAGCGCATTTTGGCTCCTGTCAAAAGTTCGAATGGCGTCTGCTTGATACTGCGGTTGTAAGTGGAATTCATGGCCCTTCGATCAGGTTCGACGTGCTTGTTCCAATCTCCAGGGTTTTCGATGGACGACTTGGCCAGCACGGAAATGATCGTGGAGTTCATCCTTTCTATCTGGCCATTGGCACGAGGGAGTCTGGTCGTGATCAGCGAGTGGGTGATGTTGTTGGCAGTGCAGTACTCTTCGAATTCATGTGAAATATACGCGGTTCCACGGTCGGTGACGATCTGCGCAGGATTGCCAAATACTCCCTTTTGCACGTCCAATTTCTCCGTAGTTTCTTTCGTGATCGCCGTTTTAGTGGGATACAGCCACACAAACTTTGTGAAGCTATCCGTTACTGCGAAAATATGCTTGCATACTTTTTTCATTGAATCTAAGGGTTCAAGATGGTCAGTATGGTAAGTGTGAAATGGTGTGCTTTCTTTAAATAAGGGATGCAATAGTCCTTGTTTCATCGTGATGCTCATCTCGACGCTGGTACTCTTCGTCTCTTCCGATGCCTTTCCTATGTCCATCTCATCGGCTGCTACCACGTCGATTCGGTACAAGTACGCTTCTGATATATCCTTGGACACCTTGACACCGGTTTTGCTGATGGTAGTTATGGCTTGGTCCAGCAAGTCGTTACCCATGATAGCTGGCAACTTTAGTACATCTGCAGACACCACATAGAAATCAGTCAAGTAAGTGTCGTCGTCAACCTGGACGTCGGTTGGAAAATATCCTAGGGGACGCACCTCACTATCTCCGAAACCCTTGAGTACTATGGCGGTAGTCTTCAGCTCCGGATCGCCCATCTCTGTGTAAATGTCTTCACGGATGAGATTGATTGGGCAGCCCGTGTCAACTAATGCATTGATCTTCTGGCCCTGGAGCAAGAATTCTTTCATCTACATATTCGACTTGGTTCCCAAAGCAACGTTCACTGTCTTCTTCTCGGCATTCTGCTCAGGGTTTGGGCACTCGGAAGCTATGTGTCCGAAACTGCTGCAATTGAAACACTTTGGACCCTGACTCTTGTGTGGACATTCTCTGGACTCGTGACTATTCTTCTGACCACAATTGTAACATCTCATTACAGGCGAGGTCTGCTTCTGCCTATTGTCTTCTCTTGGTGTATGATTGTTTGTCGTCCTCTCATTTATCGTCACCTTCTGGGAGTTTCGTGCGTAAGCACTCTTATAGATCTTCAACTTGTCCTTGAATTCCTTGATGTCCTTTGCTCCATATAGAATCATCTTGGATCCAGTGTCATCCTCGATGCCATCGATGACGTATTGTATCAGTGATTCATCATCGATTGTCGACCTGCTGGATATTTCTCGCATCTCCAGGAAATATTCGTGAAGAGTTTCACCTTTTGTATTTCGTCGGTTGGTTAGCAGTCGATGAATCTCTGCTGCGCTGGCATCATCTCGGAATTCCTTCTTCAGGGCTTTCTTCAACTTGTGCCAGGATGTGATACCACGTTCACCCTGCACGAACAACTTAGCCGGGCCTGTCAGTGACTTTTTTGCAAATACGTATTTCTGCATCTCGTCCCAGCCCATCAACGTTGCTGTTTCCTCAAAGTCCTCAATCCAACGTCGCACCGGATAGTTCTCACTGCCATCATAGGTTCTGACAGAGCCCTCTACGTCTCGGAAAGTCAACGCAAACATGTGTGCGACTCCACAGTTTGCAGTGTGCCACAAGTCCACCACGTCCTGGTCGACTTCCCCTTCACTTGAGCTTTTTTCTGCAGTCTTCGCTTTGTGTTTGGACTTTGTTATTTTCTTTTGATTACCTCCTATTGCTTTGGAGAGTTTCTGGTCTTCGGACGAGCTAGATGAATCTGATGATGATCCTGACGTGCTAGAGGTTGAATGTTTTGAGGATTTCATCCCAGCCATTTTCTCCTTCAACTCACGTAATTCCTCCGCCAGTGCTTCGTTTTCCTCTTTCATCTTGCTCATTGAATCTTTCTTTTTACCAGTCTCGTCTTCTTCTTCACCCTCTTCGTCTTTACGCATCCCCAGCCACGAAAGGTCCATTAAGTTATCACAGACGCGTTGCACAAGCACAGCTTTCTCTCCCTTATATCCAATTTTTAATACTGTGCACATGGCAATCAGGTCAGCCTCGGTGAATTCGGTCTCAATGAACTTCAATTTCACCAGGTGTTCTGGTGAGTCACGTTCAAACTCGAATCTTGGGAATTCTCTTAAGCGCAGCCTGTTCTTTCGATCTCGTGGCAGTTTTTCGAAAATGAGGTTATGTAACGTCTTAATCACAGCCGTGGGCGCCGTCTTAATGTTATTATTCACTTTTTCAATATCTTGTAAACACGCCACTTTGTCCGACATTTTTCTTTGTCATTCGGCACTCGCGCCGAACACTTTTCTTTTCGTCGTCGTCGTCGTCGTAAGCTTCAGGATCCTTGAACTCGTCTTTTGTAGCCAGCTCGAACCACCACGTCTTTGGAGGTTGAACAGCTGCTCGTCTTCTATATTCCACGGACCCACGTCTTCGTCGTAAATCTTGCCAGAAAAATGCCGTCAATTCGCGCCTTGTTGTCTTTGGTTTTATTGCTGTAGGCCTAGCCAAAATTGCCGTTCCGCACTCAAAACCCTTAATATCTCGGACGAGCCCCCAAATGTGGGAATGAATTTTGGCAAGCGAATAAACCGAATACGTCTTGAAGTAGTTTGAAGTATAAAAACTGCATTTAAACGTAAGATTACATAAGATGAGATTTAACAGAACTTGACGTAACATGACTCGACACAAAAACTGTAACTGATCGTCTTAGTTTCTCGCGACTTTCACTTGACTCCTCTATGCGGCGCCACCGGGCAGTGTCGAAGCTGGCGAGAAACCCAAAAGCGTTCATTATTTTCAGATTCCCACATATATACTTAGTATAAAAACAAAGTCCCCGATTCTTGTATGTTACAGGTAATCTCAAGTAACATTGAATGAATTTTAATGCGGTTTTCTCCATTCTGCAAAGGATATCACAAGCAAGATTTGTGTAGAAAATAATTTATTTATCATCAAAGAAAGCCAAGCAGTCACGATTTCAGTAAAAAAGGTAAAAAAAAGCCTGGCGTCCGTGTGCATTTTAAGTTTACGATAGACAAACAGTTAAACAGTTACTAGGTAATATGAGAGTAAGAATTGTTCATCATGAAAAGTTCTACAAAAGAGTACGCTAAAGCAAATCTCAATGTTCAATACATCGCAACTTTAAGTGTTTTAGCGCTCTCTTTAAGGAAACTAAGGAAAGGCATATTTCACTCGGCAAGTGAGCATCATCAGATCCAAATCCATACCAGCTCTACAAAACACTATCAAACCCACAATAACACTACTAACAGTGACTTCTCTACAAAAACAGAAAAACCTTTCAAAACCATAGTTGCCCACTTTCTAAGTTTGTTGCTTGACACCAGATTTTTAGCCTACTTTTCACATTTTGCAAAAATGAGGAAAAAGTAGACTTATGAGATCGGGCAAATGTGTGTCTGTCTGCCTGACTGTCCTTCTGTCTGTCAGTCTGACTGTCTTTCCTTCTGTCTGTCAGTCTGTCTGGCTGTGTGTGGGTCCCTCCCCCCGCCTATCAATTCCTACGCCCCATATGAAATAACCGGATCAGACCATCATGACCTATGCAGCATTACAGCTCAATCAGTGTATCATCTATGCCTGGTGCTTTGTTCCTGCTTAAGTCTTCCAATGCTCTGTCAAATTCTGATCTCAATATTAAATCTCCTTTCGCATCCTCATCAATTTACTCTTCCTTTCCATTACATGATTCTCCATCTCCTCACCCTTATACAAAAACTATATGTAAGCTTTCCATCTCTCAACCTTTTCTTCCCTATCTGTTACAGGGTTTCCATCAGTGTCCATAATATTACAACACTTAGTCTTCTTTTCCCCAAAGGTATTCTTAATCCTTCAATAAGCTGTGTCTACTTATCCAAATTTCAGACAATTTTCTATACCTGCACATTTCTCTTTCAACCATTATTCTTTCACTTCATGCACTTCTTGTTAACCTCATTTCTTAGACGTCTGTATTCTGCTTTCCCCTTTTCATCTGTTACGTTTTTGTGTTTCGGCCTTTCATCCATTATTCTAGAATATATCCTGAGTGATCGACGGTTTTCTACCTATTCATTAGTTCCTACAAATGTTTTCTTCTGCAGATTTTGTTATTTCATTCACCAATAGCGCCCATTCGTCTGCAATTGAGTTTGTTTAGAGTTTTTCATTAGTCCAACTTTTATACTCTTCTTGAACCTTTCATTTACATCCTTCTCTTTTAGTCTGTCTATTGCCCACTTCCCTTCTTCAGTTTCTTCAACATCAATCTGACATTCATAACAACCATATTTTGGTCAGAGTTTAAGTCAGCACCGGGTTATGTTTTGCAATCCAAAATCTGGTTTCAAAATCTATGCTTGACCATAATGAAGTCGATTTGGTAACGCCCTGTATCTCCTGGTCTCACCCATGTGTATATTCTTCTATTGTGGTTATTGAATAAGGTATTAGCTATGACCAACTCATGCTCGGTGCAGAAATCCATCTGCCTGCTTCCTCGACCATTCCTTTCAGCTAATCCGAACTCGTACTATCGTCCCTTCACTTCCTTTTCCTACCACAACATTCCAATCTCCCATTACTATAACATTTTCATCACCCCTGACATACCTCAGAATTTCATCTATTTCTTCGTAGACCTTTTCAACATCGTCATCATCAGCTTGACTGGTAGGCATATCACTGTGGTGCACGTAGGTTTTGTATTGATTTGAGCTACAATAATCCGTTCATTATATTGCTTATAACATTCCACCTTCTGTACAAGTATCCTACTTATTATGAGAACTGCCCCCGCATAGCCGTTGTTTGATTTAGTGCTAATGATCCTATAGTCTCCTGACTAAAAGTCCTGTTCTTCTTGCCAGCACATTTCACTAATCCCAACCTCTACCTATCAATTTCCATTTCTACGTTTTCTAACCTTCCACTGCATAACAGACTTCTAACATTCCACACTCCGATCTGTAGAATGTCAGATTTCCTCTTTGTCACTTCTGTGATGTTAACCTCCTCTCGAGTAGTCCCCACCCGGAGATCTGATCGGGGGACTTGTTTACCTCCGGATTGGAATTTTACGAGAGAGGAGTCCATCATCACATGTAATTATGCATAGAGAGGTACAAAACGTATCCTCGGGAATAGCATTACGGCTGTAGTTTCGCATTGCTTTCAGCCGTGCAGCAGAACGCAGTGTAGCCATTACTTGGCTAATGTTATCAATACCTTTACCGTCTATAAGACAAGTACAGAATTGATTTATTCTGGAAGGCTGCTACTCCCCTTCAGAATAAATGAGAAAAGAGTAAAATATGCATTTATCGCAGTTGCGATTTTCCAGTTTCTCTACTTATGAGACATCCATCCCCTATATCATATTAGAAAAATCAATAGTAAGAGAATACGTACCACAGCCAATTTTTGCCTTCTTGCTGGCCATGTTTTAGTGTAAATGGGGTACTTGATCCATCCGTTGCTAAGGCATCAGATTGGTGATGTGATAGTAATAACATGATTAAACTAAGCATATGTGATTATTCGATAGTTTTCGGCTGATAT
The DNA here is from genome assembly GCA_946902985.2 of Meconema thalassinum. NCBI lineage: Eukaryota > Metazoa > Arthropoda > Insecta > Orthoptera > Tettigoniidae > Meconema > Meconema thalassinum. The sequence continues at coordinate 69,160,531 of OX336391.1, read as the reverse complement.
GGGTAAGCATGTAGTGATATTTTTCTAAAAAAATGCATTATATAAACCGCCTCTGTTCGTTCAAAATTTATTTTCCTATTTACATGTAACTAGGTGAACCCGGCCACGCTTCGCTGTGGCTCAGTGTGATATGAAATAGGTAAGTAAATGAAAGTATTGTAGAGAACATAGATTCATCAAAAAAACACAACATTCAATGCAATATCCTGCCTTGCAAAGCAGGTGTGTGTGTGTACCCCTAATAAAATCTAAATGCCTGGAGCGATTTCAATGGAGCTCGGTATGGACCAACTACTAATTCATCCGACCATGACCGTATCCATCAAATTGAAATACGTTTCACTTTGAGAAGTTCTGACTCTGATACGTTCATAATCGTATAAACGTTCTTGATCTGTGCGCATTGATCTCCTTTGACGTTCTGCGATTGTGCGTCGAGACCGGCGGCCTATGTTTGAACGTTGGCGAGGCATTTATGACTTGCAGATATGAAGCTCATTCAGATATTGCAACTGTATACGTCTTAGCAGTTGATGTAATTATTCTAGGCATTGCAATTTTCTTTAAAATTTGATGCACTGCTGTTACCTTGTCAAATACAAATGAAGAGCAGGGCAATGTGATCTCACCTGAATGCTGGCCACATGGTCATATCGTCAGGTAGTCTCTGCACATCGACGGTAGTCCAGGCAGTCAATTGCTGCACTGCCTTGTTCTTGTCTGCCCTTGACACAATGCCTACATGTTCCAGGGAGCTATGCCACTTTTTGAGAATCCTATATAAAACATAAAAACATTATGTTGAAAATATGATGTTTGTATCTCAGTAAGTAATTAATGATCAATGACTCAGGGCTTTGCCGACATACACCACAATATGTTCCCCTGTAAAACCGTTCGATGCCTGTACGTACGAAGTTTATATACAATTCATGCATGCTAATTAACAGTAACTGTAATGAAACAATACCTTTATGAAATGTGTCATAATTAATGCTCCACTCTCAGCCAAACAATCCGCTAATTAAATAAATCGTAGTACCTTCAGTAAGAGTATATGTACTTATATCCAAACACACAGTTCACAACGTCTGCATGCCTCGTGCGTATGAAACATTTCGTAAGAACATCACTGCACTACAGCTTCCGGTTTTATAGATGCATACATTGTACAGAACGATTTTATGTGCAAACAGCAAACGGCTTCACACAGGGACATTATGCAATCTATGTCAACAAAGCCCCTCATCAATCACTATACTACCTGAGCTACAAACATCATATTTTCTATATATCTTTTTTTCTGCAATTACTGAAATATAAAATTATTTTCACATCACATGAATCAGAGCCTTGCCAACAACTGCCAGAAAAAGTATTTGTATTTATCTCTGAATTTTTGAAAGAATCATAATAAATCGCATAAGTGAAAAGATAGAAAAGGAGAAAAGGGAAGAACAACATGGGAAATGGAAGAAGTACGATTCACCTAATATTCTCTATATGTCAACTGATGGAAAAGAGTTGGGAGTATAACCAAAAGGTGGTAATGGTATTCATAGACAAAGAAAAGGCCTATGACTCAGTAATCAGAGAAACACTGTGGGAAGAAATGAAGAAGATAGGTATAGATAATGGATATATAAATGTCATCAAGACAATGTATAGAGGGTACAATTGTTTAGTTAGAACACCGCTAGGTAACTCTAAATGGTTTGATATAGGGCAAGGACTAAAACAAGGCAGTATCCTATCCCCTGCATAATTTAATGTTGTATTGGAGGGAATGAATAGATTAGTAAAATAGATGGTTGAAGAAAGGACAAAAAGATGATATTTGAAGGCGATATTGTAATATGGGGTAGTAAAGAAGGAAGGAAGATTGTAGTTTTACGTGACCGTGAATCTTGTGATTATGAGCCACGGGACCTCCTTTTTACGTGGAATCCGAACCACAGGACATGGCATTTCATATCGAAAATCTCACATGCATTGACCGGGAATCGAACCCGGGCCGCCTTGGTGAGAGGCATACAGCTAGACCGCTGAGCCACCACGCCCTTAGGGTGGTAAAGAAGAAGATGTACAGTTACAACTCGAAGCATGGAAGGAAGTTATGGAAAGGTATGGATTAGACATTGGGTAAAGGTAAGAGAGAAGTTATGAGATAGAAAGATAATGCGAATATTGAGTTGGATAGTGAACCCCACAGAGTGGTCGACAGTTTCACTTATTTGGGTAGTGAAATATCTAGTGATGACAGACAGTAATAACAGATGAGATTACCAAGAGCCTGTTAAAAGGAGGACATTTTTATCAAACAATAAAACTTCTGGTTTGAAATAAAGAAGTGCCAGCAAAAGCAAAACTCCTCTTGTATAAGACGTATTACTCACCCATTGTCACGTATGGAGCAGAAACATGGACAATGACGGAAAGGGACTGGAGCAGACTACAAGCAGGTGAAATGAGGTTTCTCAGAGAAGTTAAAGGGAAAACAAGATTGGACAGAATTAGAAATGTAGAAATTAGAAAAGAACTATATCAAGATGATAACCCGATTGAGTTGCTACGCTGCGTAGGTAATGATGGTCTGATCAGGTTGTTTCACTTGGTGTGCAGGATTTATGAGATAGGTGAGGTACACTCTGACTTCAAGAAGAAAGTAGGAGCTGACAGATGTGGAGATTATCGTACATTGAGCTTGGTTACTCATGCTTCAAAGATCCTGCCTAGAATAATTTACAAGAGGATGATAAGGCGGATAGGAACGGGGTTGGATGATGACTAGTTTGGTTTCAGGGGAAATGTACGAACAAGGGAAGCTGTACTAAGTCTTAGGCTGATTTTGGAAGGTAAAATAAGGAAAGATAAGAGAACTTTCATGACATTCGTAGACTTAGGCTTTTGATAACGTTGATTGGGCTAAATAATTTGACATTTTGAAAACAATTGGATTTACGTACATGGATAGGAGGGTGATCTACAATCTATACAGAAACCAGACAGCAGACATTCAAGCTGAAGGACATGAGGGAAGCTGATATTCAGAAAGGTGTAAGGCAAGGCTGCAACCTATCACCCATAATTTTCAATCTTTACATTGAGCAAGCAAAGAAGGAAATTGGGGAAAAGTTTAAAGTGGGAGTGAAGATTCAAGGAGAAATCATTTCAACTCTCAGATTTGCCGATGACACAGTCATCTTGGCCGACACGCCTGAGGATTTGAATGAGGTTTTGAATGGTATGGACTCCGACTTGAGGAAAGAATTGATGATGAAGATTAATAAATGTAAAACAAAAATACTGGAATGCAGCCGAAATAAATCAGAACACTCTATGGACATCAAATTGGCAGGTGAAAAGCTTAAGTAGGAGACTTCTGTTACTTAGGAAGCAAATAACCGGTGATGGACGAAGCAAAGAGGATATCAAAAGTAGGTTAGCTCAGGGAAGGAAAGCATTTCTACAGAAAAGGAATCTGTTGACATCGAATATCGACTTAGGTATTAGGAAGTCATTTTCGAAGGCCTTTGTCTGGAGCGTGGCGCTCTATGGAAGTGAAACCTTGACTAAGGGTGTAGCAGAAAAGAGAAGAATTGAAGCATTGGAAATGTGATGTTACAGGAGAATGATGAAGATCAGATAGGTAGATAGGGTTACAAACAAAGAGGTATTAAGACTAGTGGGAGAGGAGAGATGTTTCTGGCGACTGGTAACAAAGAGAAGAGATAGGTTGGTAGGACACATGTAAGACACCCAGGAATAGCAAGCTTAGTTATGGAAGGAAGGGTCGAGGGCAAGAACTGTAGGGGTAGACCAAGGTAAGAATATGTTAAACATTTTGCCTCAGATGTAGGGTGTGGTAGCTATATAGGGATGAAACGATTAGCTCAGGACAGGGAGGCATGGAGGGCTCCATCAAACCAGTCAAAAGACTGAAGACTCAAACAGCAACATGTAGAAGATACATTTTGTGTGAAGGAGTAACAAGACTGTTAGCTAGACAGACTCCAGTGTCGAAACTTCTCATATCAAACAATCAAATGAAATAGAAGTATGCGTAAAAGCATGAAAAACTAATATATTTAACCTCATATTGTGAAAGTCCCCGTCCCCAGGAATACCCCTTAGGACTGTGGGGCATCAAAATTCAGTATTTTAACCTCCAATGAAAACAATTTTTATAAAATTAGAAAAAATACCTATTTGATGCAGGAACATTTGCAAGTAATCTTGCTGCTTAGAGGTACCGTATAATAAAGTTCGTATGACACATCACACAAGAAAATCTGGTTAAACACATTCAGGGCACCCCGTGGTCCCCTTTTGCACATTATAATTGTTGATAAATTGTATAGCCTAAATCGATTCCACGATGACCTAATAGCCATTTTCAATTTTTCAAAGAAATCTGTTGAGTAGTTTTCGATTGATGGAGGTACAGGCGAACAGAAGTACAAGCGTAAGAGTGGACTGGACTGACGTGAACCGTGCGCTATCCAAGATAGCACCCCTCAGGCATCTTCGTCTTCGGACGGAGTAATGCTCTACTCCCCTTCCTCTCCACTTATAGACGGGGACTGTTGGAAAACTGCCAATTGTAAGTAGAAGACGCTATGGCACTATTACGTTGGCACTCTAATAGCTACGAGTTTCAGGAGTCTCCATCACCAAGACATCATAACAGACCATCTTAACATTGCCAGCAGTATAGGATCGCAATTCTCTGATGTATCCTGCTCCGGGAGTTATGATCCAACATTTGTGACTGAAGCTGGAGGCGGCTCACCGCTTTTCCGTTGCCACAGCTGTATTAATCTCAGTAAGGAAATTGTGCAGTGCAGGGATACATCATCTGAACAGGATAATATTGTGCAGTGCACTTGCACTGTGCAGGGATACATCATCTGAACCGGATAATATTGTGCAGAGCACTTGCACTGTGCAGGGATACATCATCTGAACCGGATAATATTGTGCAGAGCACTTGCGCTGTGCAGGGATACATCATCTGAACCGGATAATATTGTGCAGAGCACTTGCACTGTGCAGGGATACATCATCTGAACAGGATAATATTGTGCAGTGCACTTGCACTGTGCAGGGATACATCATCTGAACCAGATAATATTCATAATCAATTGCTGAAACATATTTTCGATTCCAGTATCAGACAATCGTATATTGATTGAGGGGGAGTTTACATTTCAATGGTGAGAGGGGATCATGATACTGATTCCTAAGACTAGGAAAGATCCCAAATTTATTAGCAGATATACTAGGGTATATTTAACGATTCCTTAGTGAGAAGTATCTTTAAAAAGACAACCGTTGAATCTCCTTTTGCAGAGAAGGAATGAAAATAGACCACTTTTCCTAGCAATATTTTGAAGAGGCATACCATTACAATGGCATTAATAATAAATGCCATGTCCTATTTAGTGACTTGAGCAAATATTGTGAAATTACATATTTATCTCAAGTGCAAAATTAGGTTACAGGGAAATTTTAGTCATTCTTATGATTCATTTAACAGATTTCAGATTGTCGGTTGTACTGTCGTTAAAGCAATTGTTTTTCATGAAGCAGGTTTTGCCCGTTTGATTAAATGTATAACAACATTCTGTTTTATTTACTTTGGAAGATCATAGCTATTCACTCTCCTCTGCTTTAGTGGCACAAAACGCTCCAAGCAAATAGACTACAAATGTTTCTTAAACACCATCAGAGAGTGATAATTTGTGGGCTGTTAACGAAAGTTAATATCAATTCCTACCTCAATAATAATCATAGTGTGTGTCTGTCTGTGTGTCTGTTACTCAATCACGCAAGAACCACAGGTCCGATTGAAATGAAATTTTGTATGGATGTATCTGATTTACAAGAGTTCACATAGGCTACTTTTGATTTCGATATTTTGCACTATTTAAAAATGGCGACATTTTAGTGACCTCACTACACCCTTTGGTTTCAAAATTTCATATTTCTATTTCAAATACAACGAGAACGCTAAGAAAGAGCAAACTTTTGACGACACATACGAGCTTTAAAATTTAATAACCTATCCGAGAGGTCCCTATCACTTTTCGTGTATCTCCAACGGTCAGCGAGTAAAACCCACATTTGTGACGTCACTACACCCTTTGGTTTCAAAATTTCATAATTCCATTTCAAATAAAAAGAGAACGCTAAGAAATAGCAAACTTTTAATGGCACACACTAGCTTTAACATTTCATTTTCTATCCGAACGGTTAGCGCGTAAAACCTAAATTTGTGGAATAAATCACGTCAAAACCGAGAGGTGCAGTCTATCTCTATTAAATAACAAGAAGTTCCGTGACGAACTAAAGAGCCTACTTTTCTTAAAATTTAAGTTTCATGTCAATGATTAATCTACATGGATCTATCAAGAATAATGACGAAATTAAGTTGGTAATATCGAAATTTCTAATTAGTTCGAAATACTGTATACTTGGCAATTTGTAACCTAATAGAGAACTACAGTTGGCTGCCCTGGTGACTGAATATATTCTTAGTTCCATTTCTTAAGGTACAGAATACAAAATTTGGTTGAAGTCAAATGGATAGCATGGACGTTACATGCAGTTAATCATTGGATCTAACAGCGCGCGTAAAATCATATTGGCAACAATGACATACATGTATTGGTCAGAAATAATCTGAAATAATCTGATCTATTGTTGTGTCAATTTTGAATGAAGTCCATCAGTTAGTATAGAAGTTACATGCATTTTAAAATTGGACCTATCAGCAGGCTTAGAATCATGTTGGCAGCACTGGCGTAGGCCTATATTAGTTACGCCAAATTAATCTAGAATGCCAGGTACTATACGTGTGCAAAGTTTAGAGCTATTGGCTTGCATACTTTCTGATATATTGATATTAGGGTAACAAAAATAGAGACAGCATTTATTAACATTTGTCAGCCCTGTTTACTCTTAAGAATCGGCATAGTCATATCTGTTATGGTACACATAGCACACAAGAAATTTTGTTGAAATCCTAATGATAGTATAGAAGTTACATGTATTAATATTTGGACCTCTCAGCAGGCTTAGAATCATGTTGGTAGCACTGATGTATATAAGTTACTCCAAATGAATATAGAATGTCAGGTATTATACGTAGGCATAGTATAAAGGTGTCGGCTTGCATACTTTCTGATATATGGGTATTTGAATAAAAAATTGAGAGCATTTATTAGCAGTTGGCAGCCCTGGAGGGTCTTAAGAACACGCTCCGTCATATCTGTTTATGTAGACATAGAAGATACGAAATTTGGTTGAATTCCAATTGATAGTGTAGATGTTATATGCATTTAAAAATTGGACCTATCAGCAGGCTTATGATCATTTTGGCAACACTGCCATGTATGGCCTCCTGGAAATTAAACTGCAATATTATTATCAATACGTGTGCCAATTTTGAAATAGCTTCCATTCATACCTTCCAAGATATCCAACACGGAGCTCAAATTTCAATTGCGATTTTTCAGCAGTTGGTAGCACTGACATCATTTTCAAATATGGCCGTGAGATATTCAGGTATAGATCTTCACTCCTACCAAATTTTGTTTCGATCGCTCCATCCGTTTAGGAGTTGATAGGGGGGACACACACACAGCCAGACAGACAGATCGACAGACAGACGGACAGACAGACAGACAGACACACATGTGCCCGATCTCATAAGTCTACTTTTCACTCATTTTTGCAAAATGTGAAAAGTAGGCTAAAAATAAAAGTTTGCTTGTTTTTTTCTGAATTTCTACGGAAATTTAAGTTATTTACGCGATTCAGACTGTTTTATGATGGATGCGCTTGAAAATAATGTTTTTGTCTGTCTGGCTCTGTTTGTTTGTCTGTGGACAAATTTGTTCCTTTATAACTCGAGAACGGCTGGGTGTATCAACCTAAAATTTGGTACAGATATCCATCAGAGGCACGGCACTAATCATTGATGTAACTCTTCTCCATACCTCTCATAAAAGGGGGCCTACCCCCTTAAACTATATGCTGAAATAGGCGTAGAAGGACGAGACAAAACTCATTTTCAGCCCCTCAATATGAGAGACAAAACTCGGAAACCACATTAAAAGGCCCTAAATCCAACCGTTTCTTAGATATTCCCAGAATACTAATTTCATTTAATAAACTAATGAACGAATGCAAGCCGGTAACCATGGCAACAGAATCGCAGAGTTCCATCCATTGCTGTAAGACGCAATGCAATTCCATTAATTACATTAGTGTGAAAGTTTGCAAACGGCTATAAGGTTATCACTGAAACAAATTAAGCTGTAAAATTCATCAATACGTATAATGCGCTTAAGGGGGTCAAGGGGTACTCCAGAATTTTATCACGCGATTTACACCTGCGGGTGTGGTACGGCAGGTCTATTATATTCCTATCCCTATATATTATTATTTGTAATAGTAGTAGTATTATATTATGGCGTACAACGACGAGCAAAGCCCCCAGGTGGCAGAAACAAAACCCGAGGGCCCTAAAGGGTCCTCGAAAACTACATTATAAGGCTCTTAAACGAACAGTTTCAGAAATATTCCCAGAAAACTAATTTCATTTCATTTAACAAACTAATGAAGGAATGCAAATCGGTAACCATAACATTATATCAAGGGGTGGCATCCAACTTTCCATCTATTTCTGTAAGAAGCAATGTCACTCCATTTATTACCTTTCTGTGAAAGTTTGCAAATGGCTATAAGGTTATCACGGAACCAACTTAGACTGTATAATTCATCAATGCAGTTAAGGGGGTCAAGGTGTAACCTAGAATTTTTTCACGCAATATTCACGTGTGACATATTAAAGTACAGAAGGTCTATTATATCTCCAAACAGCAACATTATTTTCAAAAATTCCCGAATTAAAGCAGCATTTTTTGCGGCTTTTAGGAATTTCGGCCATTTGAGGCTAAGGAACCTGAATTTTCATGCACCACAAGCCGTTATAATTTATGAAAGGGGTCTTCCTGTGTATGGGGACCTAACACAAGAAAGTCAGTTTTTATGTGACATGTATTGCGTTCCGTCTACAAGGCTTTCAATTCTATTTCACGTCAAGAAGTACACGTTAGGTGAATTTAGTTTGATAGCAAATTTAACTCATCATTCATTTATTTACTTTTGTCAACATACGGATTCATCAAAAGGATGATTTTGTTTGATACTGTGTAGTAGATATACCCATATTTGGATATCTGGGTGGTATGTCATAGACAATAGAATTGTCTGTCTGTCTTTTTGTGTATCTTTATGTACGCCTATAACTCGTGTTCGGATGCTTGGTGCATCGTAAAATTAGGTATGGTAACCATGAGAGTCAATGCACCAATCATTTATAAAACACTTCAACGTACTTTTCATACAGTAGAAGGGTGGATATAGGGAATAACTTCTCAAAATACATGCTAAAATAGGCGAAATATAAAAATTATCCAAGAAGGACGACCAAAGCATATGTTGCGCTTCTCAATGTGAGACATAAAATTCGTGAGTCTATAAAGGGTCTCCGAAAACCACATTTAAAGGCCCTTAAATTAACAGTGTGTGTGATATTCCCAGAAAAGTAACTTCGTTCTGATAAACTTATAAAGGAATGACAAAGCGCTATCCATTGCAACAGTAGCTCAATTGATAATGTCTGGTGTTAACACCGAACACCGTTCGAAGAACGGGTACTTCTGCCAGTGTACAATAAGAGTCATATTTGATGACCCAAACAAAACTTATTCATATTCCAAACTTTCAGTTATACATAGTTATCACGTTTTCTAGTAATATGTACACTTACGCATTTCCACTTGCAACACTTCCTTCATTCTGGGGCTCCTCTCTCATATCCTAGGGATGAGAAGCAATACATTATTTCCTTGCTATCAACTAATAGTTTTCACACAAATAACGAACCACATAATTGTACAGCACACTCAGTTCATGTGAAGATATGTTCGCTGAACGACTTTCATAGTGTCCAGCACATCTTACTGCCGAAGTTGTCGGATTATTAAGAGCGTTAAAAATCCCTCAGTATGCCTTCCTTCGGAGGGGAAGAAAGCCGGTGGACCCATGTCATAGATTTATGGCATGTAAAAATAACTTCCACTAACTAAACTTGTGCGAAGCAAAATTTCTAGGTTAGGTTTGAATAATGCTCTTAAGTTCCAACGTTCGTCACCGGGCGCTGGTTACGATGGCATCTAGTAGTAGCCAATCTCACAGCCAGGTGTCGTGGATGGTTACATTTAGTAGCGAATGTAGGAACTACTTGAAATTATCGTCTGCAGTCCTTACTTGAATTAAATACAGATGACACACACTAAACAGTTATCACAATTCACACAAGTTATCAGACAGATCCTACACACACCCAAAGTACACGGGGCTACATGACCGCGTAGTCGCAGCCTCTAAACTAAGGAACCAACCAACCAGTTCTAAAAATGACAGTACACCAACTCCTTTAGAGATCAAGAGATCTTCAGTGCAAAAGAAAAAGCTGAGATCAATGCCTTGTTGTTAAGACAAATAATAGCTTTAACTATTGATGACAAATGAACATTTATATTTTCAGTCATAAGGCGATGAGGTCATAGCGCAGTGTATCATTGAGTAACAAGTGACAGTGATGGGGTCATAGCGCTGTGTATCATTGAGTAACAAGTGACAGTGATGAGGTCATAGTGCTGTGTATCATTGAGTAACAAGTGACAGTGATCTCCTCCTTCCCAACCCTGGGAATTGCAAGAACAAGTAGCAGTAAAAGGTTTTTATGTTAACAAGAGACAAGGTCCTCAATAAGTGTATTTACAAATATTTAGAGAATAATGGAATAAAACAATCAGGTATACCATCTTTAAAATATTATACTAGACATTTATCACGAAACACTGCAATTAAAGTTATTCTTTTTTCAATAGATGTATAAGTCAAGTAATCCCTCCAGAGGAAGTCTATCGTAGGGTATAAGAAAACAATATTGCTGCTACATAATGATGGCAGCTAAAAACGTAATACGTCTCCTGAAGTAAGGGAGCACATAGTTTGCAATGGAGATACAGATTCGAGTACAAGTAGAGAAGTACATTCCAAATGCTTTTACGAATGTAGTCACACGTCACATTATATGCCTGTAGGAGGGTATTCCTGGCATCGTTAATAATAATTGACATTCAGATATATATAAATCCAAGCATGAAACTTGTATGTAGGATCCAACCTTTATAGTTCCAGCCCTAGACCAGAATAAGGGCTGGGCATACTTAAAATATAACACGGTTAAAATGTGCCAGGCCATGTGATTCGTTTCAGATGAACAGCCTATCATCAGCCAACGTCGAAATGGTTTTTATTGATTCACCACGTTGCACTACAGGAAAATGCTGGGCGGTAACTCCTAAGGTGCCATGGTGGCTTTCTTCCAACTCCCTAAGTTATTTAATTCAACTCTCTCATTGGCTGGACAAAAGTGTGTTCCTTCCCCCTGATACCGATGAGATGGGAATACTAATGGGTAAAGGTTCATGCGTACACAGAACTTAAAAACAATAACAAATAAGGTAAGAAATATTTATTTTAGTACATTGTTAGAAGTTGAAGTGGGTGGATTTAAGTAATAACAATTTCTTTCCCCGTATCATTGCGAGAAATCATCTCAATCTTGTCTCATAACTTCAATTATTGAACATCTTTATGCATGTGGTCAATCACATGTTCTTGCAATTATCAGGATTGGGATGAAGGAGATCACTATTAAGAGTTCAAACCATCACAAAACTGAGACAGAGTTAAACCTTCAGAAGATCTCTTTGAAAATTGCTGAGGTAGTCAATCCAGCCTCCAATCCATAGCCCTCAAGGAAGGATCTCTGACCAGAATACAAAATCCTAAATGAATTCGAATACCTAGACCTCAATTTCGTAATAGGCAAATATAAGCTAGCTTCACATAGCTTTTGCCAATGAGAGTTAAGAAGCATCCGCCATTACCTCAGAGATCAGAACATAAAAACCGGCGGTCACGAGTTCAAGTCTCACGTGGATCAGATATTTTATTTTAATTGCCAGTTCATCCATCAAATTGGCTTGTTATTTCTGAATTATACACAATCCAACAGTCAATCACTTCAGCTTGTCACTAATACAGTTGTAAAAATGCAACTCTTAAACTAGTAATATTATGAAGTAAAAGGAGATGGCATGTCTTGTAAAGTAGCATGAGGATACTTACCTCTATCAAATCAGAAGATGGTGTTTCCGTTTTAATGCATGCAATGATATCTGGAAATGCACATTCTTCTATCTTAATATCTTCAATAAGTTCCTTATCGTCCTGCAGAGAAATGATTCGTTTCACAAATACAAATATGTTCTTTGCATAGGTGACATACTTAGAAATTTTGCACTGAAAGAATCAAGAATTAAATAACATACAGAATTCAACCTCCCATTCGTAGAAATATTTCCACTGTACATAAGAGTAAACTGGAGTTTAAATCAGAAAGCATTCATGATCATAAACACTCGCCAAATGTAGGCTCAGCAGATTGTCACTAACTTGGGGAGAGTGCGTGTAGAGACTTGGTAGCTTGGGTACAGTTACAGTTCAAGCCACGGTTTTTGGCCGGCGAGCCGCGATTGCGCAGTAGTACAGAGGACAGGTGGTGAAACTCCGGCATGTGTAATTGATATGGGAGTTGCTTTCTGCACCACTTAAAACTCCCGTATCAGTTGCACATGCGTGAGGCTGGTAGACTCTCCTCTGTACGGCTGCGAAACCGGGACTGACCGGCCTAAAACCATATCGTGAACTGTACATGAAGTTACCACATAACGTTCAATTTTATTGTAACAAAAATAAGCTACGTTGGTACATTTTCTGTACAGAAATAATGTACTGATCGTTGTCTGTTGAACTCTTTTGAGTCCAGATTAATGCAATAATGATCTTAATGATACTGTTACGGCCGTGAGTTGTTTCGTCGCCCCGCCGGTTGAGTCACAGCTGCCCGGGCTTTGCTCTGCCTCAGTGTATTGCGTGCGCCTTACGCAACAAGGGCTACTAGGACAAAGGGATGGTCCAGAATATTCGTGACCCAGCCAGTGATGGAAACCTCGAGAAGCCGTGAACCCTGGATGGGTCTAGAAGCATTTATGGCGTCACCGGCCTGCTATATAAGAGCGACCTGTCAAGCGGGGTGTGTGGTTTTCGAGCTAGTGCGACCTTGAGCGACAGTTGTTGGCGACGTGACTTGCGAAACCCTAGCGAAGCTGATTCTCTTGACAGTGAAGGAGTGTGAATCATACGGAGAGACTGTGTATTGAAGAGTGTGTGTTCTCCAGCGCAAAAGTGGTCATTGTGGTGAATTACAAAACAGTGAGCGACAGACTTAGTGCAGCTATTTCCATCCAGCGCAAGGGACCACCTCATTACCGAGAGGATTAACTGCAAGGCCGAGTGAAAGGGTGAGTCGAGCTCCATACAGGAGGGAGCTTCTGTAAGACAGCTAATTGTTACTATCTGCTATTTGTGTGGTGTACCTTTCAGGCTTCCAATAAAGCTAATTAGATTTCTTTAAAGGAACAATTGTGTTTGTGTTCTCACCCACCGTAATCCAGTTAACGTAAGTGCCACTATGGGGGTGGCACGTAACAATACTCAAGGTAGGAAGAATTATAATGGAAAGGGAACAAAATCGATGTGTATTCGTGTCACATTTTGAAATACCCTTCATATTCATTCACTTCCATTGACTTTATAGGGATGATTAATAACTGTAAAAAATATAGAGAACTGAATATAAGTATTTTTACAGACACCGGCTGCAGAACTAATCGAAATAGCCGAGCGTGCTCTAACGAAGGCTGAGACAAACTGCCATAGAACATCTCAGGTGTGTTTTCACTCGGTGATTTCTTGCAGGATCAACATGACCCACATTTACATTCAACGCTCCGACAACAACCGAGAAAACCTAACCATTGTATGTTTGCTCCATTGAAGGCAAAGTGAAGGATGAGCCAACAACATATTGACAGCCACAGTCAGCAGTGAAGACTGTTAACAGGGTAAATGGTGAAACATCCCATATTGCCAGCCACAGTCAGCAGTGAAGACTGTTATCAGTGTAAATGGTGAAACATCCCATATTGACAGCCACAGCCAGCAGTGAAGACTGTTATCAGGGTAAATGGTGAAACATCCCATATTGACAGCCACAGCCAGCAGTGAAGACTGTTATCAGGGTAAATGGTGAAACATCCCATATTGCCAGCCACAGCTAGCAGTGAAGGATGTTATCAGGGTAAATGGTGAAACATCCCATATTGACAACCACAGCTAGCAGTGAAGGATGTTATCAGTGTAAATGGTGAAACATCCCATATTGACAACCACAGCTAGCAGTGAAGGATGTTATCAGGGTAAATGGTGAAACATCCCATATTGACAGCCACAGCCAGCAGTGAAGACTGTTATCAGGGTAAATGGTGAAACATCCCATATTGCCAGCCACAGCTAGCAGTGAAGGATGTTATCAGGGTAAATGGTGAAACATCCCATATTGACAGCCACAGCCAGCAGTGAAGACTGTTATCAGGGTAAATAGTGAAACATCCCATATTGACAGCCACAGTCAGCAGTGAAGGATGTTATCAGGGTAAATGGTGAAAGATCCCATATTGCCAGCCACAGCCAGCAGCAAATGTTGCCAACAAGTGAAGAGTGAGACATCATCACACTTAAGCCTCACGTAGCAGTGGCCAAGAAATGTATTTGTAGTCTGAGGGCTGGAACGGGGTACACTCAGCCTCGTGAATCAAAACTGAGAAGAGGTAGGTTCGATTCCCACCTCAGCCTACCTAGAAGTGGTTTTCCGTGGTTTCCCACTTCTACTCCAGGTGAATGTCGGCATGGTTCCTAAAGTAAGGCCATGGCTGCCTCCTTCCCAATCCCCATTTGAATCAAAATTTGATGTTTTTCAGCTCTTCTAACAATCATGTCACCCTCATCTGGGTGTGTTCATTATGCATCGGTTGATGGCAGATATAGTGTGTTGCAGAGATCTTCTATGAAGAATGGTTCCCTCGTGAGCAGCTATACGAGTCTTGATTTTGTGTATTTTGTAACCACTAGTATTTTTTAAATATGTTCGATTTAAATTTGCTAGGGTTTTGAGGTTCCTTTTTTACAAATGCTCCCATATGACGTGTATTCCATATGTAATGATAGGGGTTATTCTTGTCTTGAAGAGTTTCATGACTGTAGCGAGTGAAAGTGAAACCTGCATTATCAATACAAGAACATGAGCCACTCTTAGACAGCATGTGGCGTAGACATCAGCTACGGTACCATAGGTCCAGGGTGCAGGCAGAATCGACCTGCGGTAACAAAACAATAACATGAACTACTAATATAACAGTATGTAACTGTAAAGTCAACGTCACCTGCATTATGGACCAAGGTGTAAGCATAGTGAATCCACATTATCAATAATACTACGCTAGTTGGTAACACTGAATGAGATACCATCGTTTAAATAAAACTAAAATACTGAAATTAGTCAAAATACATTTTATAATAATGGAGAATAAAACCGGAAAGTTTGTAGTAATAGATGTTTGCTCCTCCGCAGTCCACAACACAACCATCGTCCCCTTTTTAGATCACAACTTGTATAGTAAAATTCCAGCTGTGTCCGCCAATATGCGCGTGAATTATCGTCAAATACAGAATTGCCAACCTGCACTTATGGTATAATTGAACAACTAGTACCCTGAAGAAAAAAAATAGCCTATTTTCATATATCCTACTTATATTAATTGCATCTACCAACATCCAAATTTTCAGTTTGATTGCTGTAATAGTTTCGCAGATATTGAGAACCGTCTAAATATTTCGGATGGTCACTATGTTGGATTTTTATATATAGGCCTTAGAGTTATGTACTATTACATGAAGATTATTGTGTATGTGTTTTATTCAAACTTCAATCGCATGATTAGGACACACGAAATAAAAACAAGATTTCAAAATTTAAATCAGCCACCAATTTGTGCTTATGAAAATAATTTTAATGAAATAGATGCCAGTGGATTAAAATTTATGTAAGCATATACCGTACCAAGTTTCACTGCGCTCGGGAGGTTGAATCAAGAGAAACGTCCATTTGAATATTTAAATTTCGCGTCGCGCCATGTTGGATTTGTGCTCACCAGGTTATTGAACGTCCCATAGGTGAACTTATGTTTATAGCCTCTATGCACATACAAAACTTCAGTTTGATTGCTGTCTTATATTAAAAGATATTGAGAACCTTCTAAATATTTCGGATAGTCACCATGCTGGATTGTAATATACGTAGGCCATAGAGTTGTGTACTATTAAATGAGTATTAATGTCTACGTTCATTATTCAAACGGTGGTTTCGATAGCATGATTCGAACACAAGAAATAAAAACTTAATTATAAAATTTCGCACAGCAGCCATCTTGAGGTTATGTTAACAATTGAACTAAATTAGATGTCATTGCATTGCAATTTATCGAGTCATTTGCTGTACCAAGGTTCACTGCATTCGGATGGTTAAATCGTGAGAAACGGATATTTAAATGTTTCAACTTTACTTGGCCACCATGTTCGATTTGTAGTTAACAGGTTTTTGAAAGTCACATAGGTGAACGTCACCGTACACAAATTCAGGGTGATATGGGTGATAGTTTAGTAGATATAGGAAGCCGGTGAAATATTTCGCACAGCCGCCATGTTTGATTGGAGAGACGTAATTAAATTTGAATGGCACGGTCGGGGTCGGACAAAATAGTACTGTGACCTTACCGAGTTTCATTGAAATCACTCCAGCCGTTTAGAAGTTATTAGGGGGCAACACACGCACACGGACTAAAGGTGATATCTCATGAGCTTTTTTTTTTTCATAAATGAAAATAGGCTAAACATTAGTCAAATCCAGACCAATAATTAATAGATAGTGCGGCCCTAATGCCCGACTTTGCCATATATACACCTCTGGTTTTTGTCACGCACAATGAGGTACTCACGCATCATTAATGTTTATCCAGACCTGACCAGTGCGGAGTATTTCAGATCCCACGTGTTAGCAAATGGTGTGATGATGTACGAAAATGGCTGCCGTCGTTGAATGAACAAAAAATAAAAACACATATGTACGTAATTTAGCACATATTTTCGGTGCAGTAGTGACCAGGACTAGTAATTTCTATTGGTAGGCCTAATGTCCCCCAGAAGATGAAACAAGGTATGTAAAAGCTACGATGACGTCTGATTGAGAATTAATATTCATTTAACTTACATCGTTATAAGAGAAAAGAACCTATCATCACCTGTACTTTATGTTCTTCCTTAACAGCCATTCTCTCATCTCCATCAGCCTCATCCAGGAGATTATCAGCGGGTATCTGCAGATCTAACTCCTAGAAAGTATTATACAAGTAACGTGTGATCCAAAGTAAAATATACCGGTACAAAGAGAATTAGGTTACTAAGTTACCTATAACAGAAAATGATCAGCCTACTATTTGGAAATAAGTAATAAGTCACTAGACCTAGCTTGGCATCGACATCACCAACATTTGCAATGTTACACGAAATTCGAATAAAAATACAACTTACTATTGTAGGGAATTCATCCTTATTAGACGACCAATCTGCCTCGTATTTGATAAATTGTTCTTCCTCCATAATGTTGAGGGAACTGGAACACAGAAATTGCGCATTAGAATTTATCAGAAGCCGTTCTCTTACCAATGCAACATTGGATATCAAATCAGGTAATATAATGCCTTGAAATGGAAATTAATTCTAGTAACCCCAATAAAAAACCGCCTGGTGCAGTGATAAGGAGAATGTCAATTATAAAACATTTTTCACTGTGATGCTCGGCTTGGAAAATATATGAGTTAGGACATAATATCGAGTAAACTGAGAAATTATTGGTGTTAGCAACGTGAGAGTTAACTCAACTTACTGCACAATTAGGCTAATATTTTAATATATTCGCACCGTTGCACAATTTGCAGTCACCTAATACAATCACTCGTAATCACAAAAGAATACCTCCCTCTCCTGAAAGAACCCACTTCGAATTCAAAACATGAATTCCTCTCGCTTAAACCATTATTGAAGAGAAGTGTCTGAAATATGTTTTTAACTCTTGAACTGATAAGGTACAAAGCTAATGAGAGTTACTTGAATAATTCTCACCGTAAAGAAGCTACGAGTTTTTCTTTGAATCGTATGTATCCTTGACAATTAAATATTGTAATGTACCAGTAGGCTGCATTACACAGAAGGCTGTCATAGCGTGTCCTTCAGTTGTAAGATAATCAACATTAATGTTGTTACGTCTCTACATTGTATTTCAAAATGTCTCAGATTTTATATTTCGCCGCAAACTACATAAACGAAACGAACTAGGTTAAGAGATCGCTACAAATGTACCCAAAAGGCAATTCAACCCCCCCCCCCCACTCACTGATGATGAATAGCAGCGATTAGGTATTGGAAAATTGCAGATATTGGTATATGGAAGTATTTCCGCCACTATTCGGATATTATTTTAAACGCCTAAACCTCATTTTTCAATGTAGAATTCGTGAGCTGAACGTACCTTAACGTCTTATGACAGTAGTTAGGCCTACAGTACATCAAAGAGAATATACTAGCGCTTAAAGACAGCCCAGCGGGGCTAACGAAGTGACCCGAATACTCTCGACCGCAACCGATCATCCATCCCCCTCGAGACAGACCAACGGGACAGTCAGCTGTTCCTCGATGAGACAGACCAGCGCAGCGGGGCAATAAGACCGTACCCGAAACTTCACAACCTAGACCGTTCATTAGGGCTAGGAATTTTATGTAAATACATATTCTTTCCCTTTGCCTCTACATAACTAAAATGCTAAATGTCCATGAATTAGAACCATAGCTATCATATAATTGCACTTTATTGTTACATATCTGATCACAATGACATTTGTTTTACATATTTTTAATTTTTAATGTAACATTACATATTCAGTGTTTTTATTTTATATATTTGATCAAAATTACATTTTTAAAACATAATTTCACTTTATGTATTTAAAATTACATATTCTGTCCCTTACTGCAAAAAAAAAAGTATTTATTCGCAAGTGAAATATACGGTGATTCTAAACAGTCTGTATGACAATATTTGTTCACTAGAAACTCGGGTACATGAAACGAATTTCCAAGCAATTCATAAGCTTTTGAGAAAGGTCAAGGGAAGAATATCAAGAAATATATCAGTGGAGATAAGAGGATGGGAATTCACGTAGCACCCTGTCGGAGACTTAGCGGCTGGACTTCAGTTTATTTCAGTTGTCCAGTGAGTGCCTGAGACTCTACTTTTCAACCTGTTAAACCTCCCACCCCGGAAACAAAAAGTGCTCCAAACAATACTTATTGTTGACTTCCTAAACATTTTCTCAGCCATAATGAAATGTATTTATCTTTGCTATAATATGGGCATGCTTAATTAATTAATTAATTAATTATTGTACACCACTTTTGTTGTATTGTTATTGTTTTAAGGGGAGGAACAGCAAGGTTATCTGCCCCGTACCACACTTTATTTTGCATAAAAATATAATGAATAAAATTAGGAATCTTCAAGCAATATCATGTGTAATATATATTATTTATATAAAAATCAAATTAATATTACATATTTCACCTACTATAATTACATAAATAAGTACATATTTTGCATGTTGATATTATTATGTCTCAGGCACTATCTGGACAACTGAAATAAACTAAATTCCAACCGGTGAGTCTCCGGCAGGGTGCTACGTGAAATCCCATCCCCTTATCTCCACTAATATATTTCTTGATATTCTTCCCTGACCCTTTCTCAACAGCTTATGAATTGCTTGGAAAATCCGTTTCACGTAGGTACCGTACCGTACCTGAGTTTCTAGTGAACAAATATTGTCATACAAACTGTTTAGAATTACCCAATAATTCATTTCATCTCTCATTATCTCCTCTCATGAGGTTGGCGTCAGGAAGGGCATCCGGCCGTAAAAACCATCCGCCACAACTACATCCATGGCATCTCATTCCCGACCCCGTTGGAAAAACGGAAATAATAAGGGGTTGACATACATACACTGTTTAGAATTACCGTATATTTCACTTCCGATTTTTTTTTTACAGTAAGAGACAGATGTGTAATTTTAAATAAAAGCAAAATTATGTTTAAACAAAATGTCATTTTGATCAAATACCGGTATGTAAAATCACAGAATATGTAATTTTACATTATAAATTAAAAATATGTAAAACAAATGTCATTGTGATCAGATATGTAACAATGAAATGTAGTTATGTGAGAGCTAAGGTAGTGGAGATTAGGGGATGGGACATTTAGCAATTTTAGTTATGTAGAAGCAAAGGGAAAGAATATGTATTTACTTAAAATTCCTAGCCCTAATGATCGGTGTAGGTTGTGAAGTTTCGGGTACGGTCTTATTGCCCCACTGCGCTGATCTGTCTCAACGAGGAACAGCTGACTGCCCCGCTGGTCTGTCTCGAGGGGGATGGATGATCGGTTGCGATCGTGAGTATGCGGGTCACTTCGTTAGCCCCGCTGGGCTGTCTTTAAGCGCTAGTGAGAATATAATATCAGAGTCTTATCTCTCGTGTTAAATGATATACCATAAAACCACCCGAATAAAAATAAAAATAAAAACAAGTAGTTACGTGACGAACTAAAGAGCCTACTTTCTTAAAATTTTAGATCCATGCCAATCAATATAGACCTGTCAAAAATAATGACGAAATCAAGTTGGTAATACTAACATTTCTAAGCACTGCAGTATGAAATACACCTGCAATAGGCCGCGTGTTTTTTTTTTAAGCGGAAGTTTGCAGTGCTGCATCAAAGCGGAGGGTTTCGCTGTGGACCAACGCTCTATTATAAAAGAACGCCACTTTTGCAGCATTCGACTGAACATGGCGGACAATTTGTTTACCCTCGTTTCTACTGCTGCTGTTTCTGCAATAAATGTTTTAATGTCTCAGCCAGTTTGGCGACCTCCTTCGGAAGATGCTATACGTTTATTCCTGGTTGTTCGGAAAACAAGAAAATCTCGTCGGAAGAGGAGAAAAATTGATGGATTCGGAGAAGTAACAGTTCCATCCTATTTCGATGACGACTTCCAGGGTCACTTTCGACTCAGCAGATCTTCGGCAGAGGTATGTGAAGACCAATATTTCCTTGAATATGTTATTATTAATAGTATAATTATTATTTTTGTATGTAAGATTGTAGATAGAAAATTGGACTTCTGCACTCGATGCGATATTGTGTACAAAGAACTGCTAACTGCTTTCATGTGAAAGTTGAATGGGGCATTGCAGAGATTCTTTATTTTTCCTTCATCAACGTGTGTAGTTATATAAAATTACAACAGTTTATCCCTTGCATTGCCTAGCCACAAATTGGCCTAAAAATGCTAACCTATAGCCTACTTAATTCTGAATTTGACAATATTTTTAAGTGATATATTTCCCTGGAGTCTCATTTGCCTCTGTTCTTGTTACAATACGCTACTTTCTTTTCCCCTCAAATATCATATCGACAGCAGACAGCAGTACTCATAAGCTGAAGTTATTAAAAGAAAAGCGCACAACTGTGCCACAAAACAAGTACCGGTACATAGGCTAATGTAACTAAAGAATTATATTTGCACTGAGCTTGCGTGTTCATCGATTGTTTCAGTGGCGTAGCCAGAGGGGGGGGGCAGTGGGGCCGCCCCCCCCCCCCCCCCCCCACCTCCCTCCAAAATAATTCCAGATATTTTCTTACGGCTCAAACAAATTTAGAACCTACAACGAAAAGAATAGTAGGTGCCTCAGTACTGGGAATTCAACCAGGTGATGATGAAAAATGTCTACCAAGAAATTAGGAGATTGCCAATTAGCAAGAGACCTATCTGGAGGGGGCCAGCGTGTCAGCTTATACTCTCATGTCAGCTTTTAATTTCCATTTCCTGGGAATAGCAGTATTTAAATGTCCCACTCTGCAATACTGGCGCAGCGTGGTTGATTGTCGCCACTGTCGTGATATACAGTGGTTGTGTGTCTGTGCGAGAGGAGATATACAGTTTGTATTTTGGAAGAGTCGGGAGTTATTTGATAGATGCTCTTTTCTTTCTTCTTTTTGTCACATTAGCGAGCGTTCAGAAGATCGATCGCTTTGTCGTAAAGAAGGCAAAACTGGATACATGTTCGGTAAGTTATGAAAAGTTTTTATTGTAGGTGTAGAAAATTGAGGCCCCATTTCATTATATAAGCACAGCACGAGAAAGACGCATTGTTCACTGATAAAATGTTAAGTTATTCGATCTTTTTAAAAGGCTCGTATCTATTTATTATTATTTAAAGGGTGTTACAGTTTCCTCTGAATAATAATAAACTAGAATGAGGTCCACGGGGACCGTTAGGCTTACCTTTAAACAGCACTGTATAAATTACACTAAAAATAATAGACCTAAATGTTTTGCGACCTACCTTCTTTGCTTGATGCCTTCATGAGTGTCCCTTCTTCCTGTTATCTACTCCTGATGGGTTTGGTTTGGACATATTCATTCAATTGACAAAAAATATTTCTGGTAAATAAACTACTTAAAAACACCAAGACATAGTGCGGTATTAATGTAAAGAACATTCTGAACTGAAACGTGTGAATATGCCATAATAGTAATATTCTGATAACTGATAATCTGAGCTCACAGAGCTGTGAGCTGCCTCAAAACAAAGCAACGAAGGGTGGAATTCAGACAGACATGAACAGACCGAATATTTATGTCCGAAGCTAAAAGTGAACCCTAAAGTACTTATAATCAGAACAAGTACTTCCGTGAAGAACTATATAGCCTATTTTCATATATCTTATTGGTCTTCTTTATTAAAAAATTCTCCCGCCTATGAAAAGGAACGCCATGTTGGATTCTTCTGTATATAGGCCATAGAGTTATGCACCATTAGATGAAGATTTAGGTTTATTCAAACAACCGACAGTGGTAGCTACGCTCACTAAGGCGCATCGTTAGGCCATGGGGCCAAACTCTCTGCTGACTCGATAGACGGATTGGTTCAAGCCTCTTGAAATGGTTTACCATGGTTTCCCATATTGAACACCAGGAATACGCTGGGAAAGTACCTTCTGCTAGGACGCGGCCGCTTCCTTACACATCCTTGCCCAGTTTCATTCATCTTCATCATTCAATCTCTCATCACGACGCGCAGGTCGCCCACGGAACTCGACTAGAAACACCTGCAATCGGCCTCTCAGAAGGTTAAAAAAAATTCAAACGTTCACTTCGATCGCATGATTAGGATACATGAAATAAAAAGTCATTTTTAGCCTACTTTCGATTTTTGCAAAAAATGAAAGTAGACTTATGAGATCACTACAGGGCGAAAAAAAGTGTGTCTGTCTGTGTGTGTGTGAGTCTCTGTGTGTGTGTGTGTGTGTGTGAGTGTGTGTACTCTGAATGTCTGTCCCCCCCCTATCAATTCGAACACGGTGAGCGCAAATTGAACGAAATTTGGTACAAAGGTAGCACTAGCAAAGGACACCTCAGTGTCATGTTTTATATCGCCGCCATCTTGACGGAAACGTAATGGCGGCCACACAAATGTTCAAAGCTTAAATCAAATTACGACTAACCTAATCATCCGATCTCTACCAAATTTTGCAACAACATACCTTTATGGGGGCAGCATCCTTTGACCAAACTAATAGGTCATCAACCTAATAGTTTGCGGATGGCGGCCATCTTTGTGTGAAAATTGATTGCCCCTATTAATTCGAACACGGTGAAACCGAATGGAACGAAATTTGCTACAGAGGTAGTACTAGCAAAGGACACCCCAGTGCCATGTTTTATATCGCCACCATCTTGACGGAAACGTAATGGCGGCCACACAAATGTTCAAAGCTTAAATCAAATTACGACTAACCTAATCATCCGATCTCTACCAAATTTTGCAACAACATACCTTTGTGGAGGGAGCATCCTTTGACAAATCTAATAGGTCATTAGCCTAATAGTTTGCGGATGGCGGCCATCTTTGTGTCAATATCGATTACCCCTATTAATTCGAACACGGTGAAACCGAATGGAATGAAATTTGGTACAGAGGTAGCACTAGAAAAGGGGCACCCCAGTGTCATGTTTTATATCGCCGCCATCTTGACGGAAACGTAATAGCGGCCACCCAAATGTTCAAAGCTTAAATCAAATTACGACTAACCTAATCATCCGATCTCTACCAAATTTTGCAACAACATACCCTTATGAAGGGAGCATCCTTTGACAAATCTAATAGGTCATTAGCCTAATAGTTTGCGGATGGCGGCCATCTTTGTGTCAAAATCGATTACCCCTATTAATTCGAACACGGTGAAACCGAATGGAATGGAATTTGGTACAGAGGTAACACTAGCAAAGGGCACCTCAGTGTCATGTTTTATATCACCGCCATCTTGACGGAAACGTAACGGCGGCCACACAAATGTTCAAAGCTTAAATCAAATTACGACTAACCTAATCATCCGATCTCTACCAAATTTTGCAACAACATACCTTTATGGAGGAAGCATCCTTTGACAAATCTAATAGGTCATTAGCCTAATAGTTTGCGGATGGCGGCCATCTTTGTGTCAAAATGGTTTACCCATATTAATTCAAACACGGTGAAACCGAATGGAATGAAATTTGGTACAGAGGTAGCACTAGCAAAGGGCACCTCAGTGTCATGTTTTATATCGCCGCCATCTTGACGGAAACGTATTGGCGGCCACACAAATATTCAAAGCTTAAATCAAATTACGATTAACCTAATCATCCGATCTCTACCAAATTTTCCATCAACTTACCACTTTGGAGGGAGCATCCTTTGACCAAACTAATAGGTCATTAGCCTAATATTTTGCGGATGGCGGCCATCTTTGTGTGAAAATCCATTACCCCTATTATTTCGAACACGGTGAAACCGAATGGAACGAAATTTGGTACAGAGGTAGCACTAGAAAAGGCCACCTCAGTGTCATGTTTTATATCACCGCCATCTTGACGGAAACGTAATCGCGGCCACCCAAATGTTGAAGGCTAAAATGTAATTACGACCAACCTAATAATCTAGTCTCTACCAAATTTTGCAACAACAAATCTTTATGTGGGAAGCATATTCTGACCAAACTGCTAGATCATCAGCCCAATAGTTTGCAGATGGTGGCCAAGTATGTGTGCAAATCGATTCCCCCTATCAATTCAAACACGGTGAAACCGAATTGAACGAAATTTGGTACAGAGGTAGCACTAGCAAAAGGCACCTCAGTGTCATGTTTTATATCGCCGCCATCTTGATGGAAACGGAATGACGGCCACCCAAATGTTAAAAGCTTAAATCAAATTTCGACCATCCTAATAAATTGCCAACCAAGCTTGCAGTTTGGACGTCGGCAAAAATTTTTGGTGCGAAAAAGGCCTCAAATTCCTATCCGTGCATTGCTGTACATTCATCGTGACAACACTATAAACATCGCTTCGGTAATCACAAGGTTTGCTAAACAAAATAGACGAGTTGATTTTGTTATATAAATAATCGTTTTTATATAACAGGTATGACCGACAGTAGTGGCTGCGCTCGCTAAAGCGCTGCGTTAGGTCATGGGGCCATGCTCTCTGCTGACTCGGTAGACGCGTGGGTTCGAGCCCCACCGTCGGCCGTCCTTGAAATGGTTTTCCGTGGTTTCCCATTTCAACTCCAGGCAAATGCTGGGACGGTACCTTCTGACAGGCCACGGCCACTTCCTTCCACATCCTTGCCCAGTTTCATTCACCATCATTCATTTCATCTCTCATTAACTCCTCTCATGAGGTTGGTGTCAGGAAGGGCATCCGGCCGTAAAAAACATCCGCCACGAAGACATCCATTGCATCTCATCCCCGACCCCGTTGGAAAACGGGAATAATAAGGGGTAGACATACATATAACAGGTATGAAGTTGTAAATATGTACAGTTGTAACAGAACATAATAATCATGGAGGAGAGAATAAGAGGAGATGCCCTGAGCTCGTTTGAGTGAAGCCAAGCGCTGCAACCAAAGTGGGCGTAACCTTAACTCGTATTCGGTGTTCTGTGACTTGCATGGGGCATTGTGCATGACTAAACCTTATTTTGGCCCTGGTTTTTATCGCGCTCCGGTTATGCAACTTTGGAAACGTAATAACAGTAGTGATAAGTTATTTAAAAAAATCTTCAATTCTAATCTCAGCATGTGTAGGCCTACCCTATATACCAAAAAAATAAAAATCATTCCTCTGGAAATCCCAAATTATCAAACGGCTGTCGGTCAATAATTACGGTAGGCCTACGTAATTAATCAATTCGAGGCTAATCGTCAAGTTTCTACCCCCCACAAAGAAAATACCGTACGGTACCGAAACGTATAGGCTATACCGTATTTTTGTGCAAATATGCGTCCTTTTTAAATTGTTCTGTTTATTAATTTTGAGGTTCGTATTCTTGAATATCAAAATGTGTACGACCAATGAGTGAAAGTGGCTGTGCTCAAAATTAGGCCTAAAAACTGATGAATGCCTCAACACCAATAAGAACATAAAACTCAATTTGGTGTAAATACCGTAATTATTTCGGCATAATTAATTCCCAATATGTTCCTTCTTTGGTATAACTCGCATCTTCTGACACTTGTATTCAATTTAATCAGTGTTTCAGCGTATTATTACGTTTTGCCGCGTCTTCCTTACAAAACTAGACTCGCAAAGGTGCTCTAAGATTTATATTTAAATTGGCTTTTAAAACCATAACGCAGCTTATTTGTGCCAAGTACCGTTAAGTACAGAGTGTGTTCTGCCTATCCAAGAAAAATCTTGACTTGTCATTGCAGTTTTATGTCACTAAAATCCATTACTAGTTGGAGTGGTTTACGGCTTTAAGCATAGGGACAGCCATTTTCTTGCAACCAAAGTGGGCGAGCCGTTTGGCTTCAACAGCTTGCACTAGGCAGCGCAGCGAAGGCATCTCCTTCTTTTCTTTCCTCCATGATAATAATTGCAATACAGATATTTTCAGTAATGAATAAAATGAAAAAAACTGTTTTTCAGTTAAAATTCGTTAAGTTTTGTTTGTCTGGTTATTGTGTTTTCGTTTTTTAAGTTTGCAAAAAAAAATTGGTCTCCGTTTGGGGGGGGTCATGACCCCCGTGACCTCCCCCCCTTGAATCCGCGCCTGCATGTACCCACTAGTAGATGGAATGTTACATTTGTGCATAGGTGGTGATGAAAACAGTACACAGACAGCCTTGATAGAATTCTGGCCAGAATTCAGTTTGTCGAACCTTTAAACTCAGGAGTTCTTGCTGTAGACGATGGAAGGACGAAAGATATTCTGAAATCCTCCAAGAGGAAAGTTTCTCTAGCTAACAAGCAAGTATACAAGGCAAGATCTTGTCACTTTCGAAACCCCCAATGCCCTTCTTAAGCTGATGTAATATCAGTTTCTAAACATACAATAGATGAAAGGATCACCCGAATTCTGTACTATAATCTGAAATTGATTTTGATCTGCTGTGACACTGTGTGATGTGATATTGTGTGCATCTCTGGTTCTCTGCCCGCACAACTCGCAGACACAGTCATCATAAGCTGATGTAATGTGTCGTATTAGGCTGGAGCGTGCCAGGAGCAATTTAGAATTCAGTGCCCAAAGTATAATGGTTTTAGAATCGGAATAATTTCTTCGTGCCCTTAAACTACATATAATGGGAAATATTGTTGTAATTACACATTGCGATCAGTTTCCTTTAGTTGAATTCTTAGGGTCCTCGGTGACCGTCATGAATGACGTGTTGATGCTCCCAAGTTGGACGTTTTCGTCGACTTGCTGAGTGGCGCTGCCATATTTTTGCCGTTGTGTAAAGGTTAATATGCGTTTTTTGTTTGATTCTTTTGTGAAACTGTCTTGTTCTTGTGAGTTTTTGTTACTCTTGGGCAAACTAAATAAATTATTACTACCATATCTAAAAACAGAATTTAGCATTTCATCAAATTGTCCCATACGATTCTCTGTTTTTCTATCAATGATGTGTTTTCAACCAGTCCTGCAGTTCAAGATTTCAGTGTTCTTCAAAAGCAACATATAATCCTTGCCTTTATATTGGTATTACCTTGTCAAGAATGGAGTGAATTTGGCATAATTTTCTGCAACTTGGCCTAGGCTACTTGAAATAATGCAGAGTCTGCAAAGTAGCAACTTAAAGTTGAGAAACCTGTCCTTTTCTTAGGTTATTTCCCTGTCTATATTTAGATTCGTCTTGTCCCCCCAAGCTGTTGACCATATACCTCCACAAGTAACTACTTCGGATTTTCATACAAGAGGTTAATAACTGATAAATGTAGAATTCATTGTCTTCTTATCATTGGTTTCAACTGGCTAGTCGAGTGTTTCAATGCATCCTGTACAGCCCGGGGGCTGTACCCCCTAAGACCCACCCCTCCATCTTTCATCAAAACCACCCTCATAGGCATACCATAAGCCTCATGTACTTCTTCAAACACAAGCAGGCCCGGCATACTGCTGACAGCCACGCTTACATAACACAAACACAATAACTGGAGCGGCAGCAATGATGAAACGCTGACCAAGCAGTGGGGAAAGCCTTAAAGGCTAGGCCCGGAAGAGCCCCATTATCTGTTCTTGGCCAGCGGCCCTGCCCCGACGAGGTCCGTTGCAGCTCTTCACCAGGTGAGATCTAGCCGTGTGCTCAGATTCCTTATCTTTGTAAACACCTACCCTAAACATTTGTGCACTTTACAACTTGTACTTCATTTTATATCTGTTTAACTCCCAAAAGGGACATCACATCACAGCTACTGGCCAATAAATACTTGGTCAGTAATCACACACATTTATTACTAATTACACCTCATTTTACATCCTTATACCCAACCTGACCTTAGTCATAATTGCCCCTGACCGTAGAGACCAGGAACTGCATCGTCAGGAGTCTTATTGTACTCGAGCAAGCGGCCCGACTGCAGAGTGTCAAATCACCGACTCTGCACGCTCGCTGAATTGCACACTCTACTTAATTGGCAGGCTAGATTAGCAGCCCACACTTAGACATTCATCCCCTAACAGGTGAACGCATCCTACAGGGACGCCCCCAATAGATTAAGTACTCACACCAACACACTACACTGCTAGTCTTTCCCAATCACGGGAAACTACCCTCATTCGGAAACAGCCCTTAAAATTAACACAACCAAAACTACCCTGTTTATCCCAACCCAACAAATGGAAAAAACACATTTGGTGGAGGCGCCGGGTCCTGTCTGTGAGTGTGACTGAGCGTCTTATCTGTGTGTGTGCCTGTGTGTTTGTCGATTGTGTTCAGTGTGGAGACCTGGTGCTCTTGGATTTCTCGCTCCGCTCGAATCCCATCTGTGTTCCTGGTGTATACCATGGGATGTGTAGTGAGCCTCTGGTTATGCATTAAAAGCATCTTGCCGCTAGCAAAATTTATGCTAGCTTCGTACTTGGCGAGGAAATCCATGCCAATTATCGCTGACGCAGAAAGATGTTCTATCACGAACATGGGGTGTGTTGTCGCAAAATGGTCTAGCCTGATGTGTATATTTGCCACCCCTGAGTTTTCTAGCGTCTGAGCATTGGCTGCTACCAGTCGGATGTCACCCGTGACACCGTGTATCTGCCCTTCGGTGACGTGTTTTCTGTTGACGCAGCTTACCGCTGCACCAGTGTCAACGAGGGCTTGCACCCTGTGGCCATTTATGCTGGCGTGTACTGTCAGTGCCGCTAATTGGAGTCCTTCCCCCTGTAAAGATGTATTGTAGAGGGTGTATGTTGTTGTTGTTGTTATTACCTTAGTGTCCTTGTCCCTGTGTGCGCCACTGTTGATGCCCTGCGTTACATTTGTGCTGAAGAAGCATGGAGCTGGCCGCTCATTGTACTTGGCACGCTTGGCCTCGCGGCTTATTTCCTGGCTCAAGTTCTTTATCTCGGTCAGCGAAATGTGCCCAGTCAGTACGCTGCCTGCTCACTTCATTGCCCGCGCTGTCAAAATACAGGGATTCTTGTGAGCGGTTAATATGTTCACACTTCCCAGTTTCTGTGTGGGTGTGTTGTTCCTCTCCTCTTCCTGTAAGGGTGTGTCTGCAAACCTAACCCTTCGTTTGCACTTGTGACCTCATTTTTTGTTCCAGGCGGTCGCGAGTTCGATTCCTGTTGCTGGCTCCCCTATGCCAAGTGTGTTCGCGTCCTGCGGCTGTGTGGGGTCACTTCCCGCCCCGTGTTGTGGCGTAGGGGGTATGATTTCCCGTCTGGAGGGTGTGGATTTGCCTTTTTCCCCATGTTTCCCTGCTGGTGATATTTTCATGTCCGGTTGTGTTGTGGGCTGATTAACTGCGTCTTGTTCGCGCGTGATTATGAGGGGCGTATAGTGTCCCGCCCTAGGGTTCCCCGTAAATAGTATGTGCAGGGCCCTGTCGAATCTCGTGGTTGTGAATATTGGCGGCGAGTGTACGTCAGTGTATTCATGTATGTTCAGCTTAAGTACCTTGCCGAGAGCGGTCACTTCTACGGCGCCGGCATAGGTACCATCCCTACCCATGTATCTTTCGTAGTCTGCCCCGGTCAGGAATGGGTTTTCCTGTTCGTCCACCACGAAATCCCGCTACTCTTCCCAGTTGGCCAGGATATGTTTAACCGTTTCCCGCCTGTACTCCCTGTGGTGATCTTCGGCATGGCGGACTAAAAAGCTAATGGCCCTGAACAGACAATTGCCGTCCCCTTTTACGGGGTGTGTTTGGAAACGGTCCGGGGGCGGATCGTCAGCCCTTGCTTTAGTTGGCTGCTTCTTCCCCTTGCTCTTGCGAATCTGTTTAGGTGAGGGGCCTCTCTGTTGTTGTGTTAGGGGAGGAACCTCCGCCGCTTTTTTAGCTGGCCGAACCTCCCCGTTTAGGCGTTTTTTTTTGAAACGTAGGTGTGCGTCTCCCCGTGCTGAATGTCTGTCCCCCCTCGGGGTGGCTGCGCCAACTCCCCGCTTGCGGTGGGTAACCGGGAAGCATTGCCCTCCTATCTGGCCGGTGGGGTGCCTCGTCCCTAAACTCCCTCGGGTGTTCGTCGGGGAGCGGATAGTGTTCCGGTCCCTTCGTGTACGTGTCACGGGCCTCCCGTCCTTTCTGTGGGATTGGTGTGCCGTGGTTTCTGACCTGTGGTCTGTGTTCTTGCCTCCAACAGGGTGGGGTGTACGTCTGTTGCTGCGGGGGTGGGTTTTCCCGGCGATTCCCCTTTCCCCTGTACTGCGGGGGTGCATGTCCCTGTCTGCCTGGGAGTGGGTTCTCCCGGTATTCCCCGTTTCCCCTGTCTACGCGTACGTCTACGTGGACGACATAACAGTCTTCTCCCAAACCTTTGACGAGCATCTCGTACACTTGGAGGAGGCTTTCGCAAGGATCAGAGAGGCCAAATTAAGGCTTAAACCTGCGAAGTGTCAATTTGCCAGACAGAAGATTAACATACTGGGCCATATTGTTAACAAAGAAGGCATTATTCCCGACCCAGCGAAGACGGACGCAATAACGGGCATCCCGATGCCTACAAATCTGAATCAATTGCGTAGCTTCATTGGTCTGGCTTCCTATTACAGGAAGTACATCTATAGGTTCGCACACATCGCCCACCCCCTAATCGAACTCACACGTGAAAGGACGCCCTTCCACATTAAACAAGAACATATAGATGCCTTCAACACACTCAAGCAACTATTGACCACCCCACCATTACTGCAATATTTCCATAGTGATAGGCCCACATTTTTACACGTGGACGCAAGCCAGTATGGACTGAGAGCTGTCCTATTACAGGAAGATACGGAGGGGCGCAAACGGCCAGTGGCTTATGCCAGCAGAAAATTAACGGCCGTCGAAACCAGATACTCTGCCACAGAGCATGAAATGCTGGCATTTTCATGGGGAGTGAACTATTTCCGGTTATACCTCTATGGTATCCAGTTCACGGTAATTACTGACCACGCGAGCCTGCTTTTTTGGGACAAATTCAAAAACCCAAATTCGCGACTCAACAGGTTTATATTCCGTCTTTACGAATATAACTTCGTGGTCAAGCATAAGAGGGGCGCTACACACCTAGATGCAGATGGGTTGTCTAGGCCGCCAGTGGCCGATCCCCCAGATGATAGTAAGGACCACGAATGGGACGACATGCTGACTTTTGCCCTGACGTTGGTTTACATAAAGCAGGAGCAAGAGCGTGATCCATACTTGAAACAGATTCTAATGGCACTAGAAAACTTGGAAAAGGTAGATTCCAAGAAAGCACGGCTGTCTAGGCGATTTTTTCCTAGACAAAGACGGGGTACTGAAATTTAAACCCACAGCCATGCACGATAATGCACCTATAGCGATTCCGGACTCAATGAAAGAGAGTATCATGACCGGACACCATAATAGCCCAATGGCAGGGGCACATTTGGGCACGCATAAAACATACCATAGAATCCGGGACAAGTATTACTGGGTAAACATGAAGGGTGACATAGACACCTTCGTAAAGACATGTCACACTTGTCAGCGATTTAAAACAAGATCTGGCAAACCTCATGGATTACTCAACCCTATTCCAGTAGGAGAACTATTCCACAGAATCGGGATAGATGTTAAAGGCCCCATCTCCACATCTGAAAAGGGTAATAAATACATACTTGTGGCCACAGAATATCTTACCCGGTACATGATTACAAAGGCTGTTCCCAAAGCAGACACGAACAGCATAGTGGAATTTCTATTTGACATAGTCACGCGATATGGTCTATTCCAAACCCTATTATCCGATAGAGGAACTATTTTCACCTCAAGAGTGCTCCAACAGTTTCTGGAGATACAAAGGATAAGGGCATACACAACCACGAGTTTTTCCCCACAGACCAATGGGCTCACAGAAAGCATGAACAAAATTATCGGGACAGCGCTAGCCAAGTTCACGGGGGACACAGGGACAGACTGGGATAATTATCTGCAGCCCATCACATTCAGTTACAATACTTCAATATCCACGGCCACAAAACACTCTCTACACTTCCTGTTGCACGGCTATACACCCAGAAGCCCCATCGACAACCTATGCATCCCACAGGACACTCTCACAGACAACGCAGCCCGGTTAGAGTATTTGCAGATAGCTCGCATGAACGCCAGAAGAAACATAACCGCGGCACAGAAGAAACAAAAAGAACGGTACGATCGTCAACGGAAGACCGTGGAAAACACACCCGGGCAATTGGTTATGGTTTCCAATTCCGCCCTTAAGAAGAACGTGTCCGAGTTCCTCCTTCCACGTTGGACAGGTCCCTTCAAAGTCTGCAGGAAGGTATCTGACCTGAACTATATAGTGAACGTGCGGCATGGACACAAACTCATTAAGGACAATATACACGCCCGCCGTATGAAGGCGTACTACACTCGGAAAACAACACCTACACGTAAGGGCGGGAACACTGCAAAAAGGAAAGGAAATGATTCCGCTGGCAAACGAGAAAGAAAGCCAAGAGATAGCCTTCGAACCCCGTGGACCTCACCAGGATACGATACTGACACAGACATCTAGTTGCCACACATGTAACCAGAGGCCAGGACACACAAGCACAAAAACGATTGAGCCACACAATCATGAACACGGGAAGGTTCTTTTACTTACGGGGACTACATGTATGAGGCCATAAACTACACAGGTCTGGCACAGATAGCATCACCACAGTAGTAGGGCAGAAATATAAGGCGCGGTCATCATAAAGAAAAGTAGGGCCTCATGAAAACGTATGTCAGAAACACTCACATCATTTGTGAGAGGATCGCAGCATAAATACTGTACACTTCAATTGTTAACTGCCTGACAGGACATATGGTCCCGGCAGCGCGTTATCACATGAAGTAACCCGACACTTTTTGTATGCTCAGCGCGAGCACGTGACACACTCGTCGGCTGAAGGCACTCATAGACAGCCCGGCATCACAATCGACAGAATATCATTCACTAGAGGATTCAAAACCACACTACGCCCACAAATTAAATCCAGGGTCAACCAAAATTCGTACAGACAACATACATGGAACATACATACAGGGACGTAGGCCCGTTCTAAGGTACTCGCTATAATAGCCTACTTAGGGCATTAGCGAACCCGGGACTGCCAATAGGGGACGTACCGGGAACGCCAGGCCCCTACGGAGACCACAAGATACTTTTTTGGACCATAGCACCCGAAATCTGAATACGGGACAAGCCACGGGCACAGACAAACGCTCACACAAAGTAGGGAACACCACATCTCTAGGCCAAAAATCATGGCAATGTAGATTACCCCGGACATAAAATAGTAGAGCTAGACACAATGGGGAAGGAATCACGGAAACAAACTCCCAAACAAGCTTGTGAGCGAAGAAAGATGATGGCCTTTCTAGAATGCAAACACATGTCAACATACGGACGGTGGTGGAAGTCACGTTTTGTTAGCCTTCCTACTTATCATTGAAGACTTTCCGTACACAAGGACACCAAACAAATACACAAAAAAACACTGCGCTGCAAATAAGCGAATTCCAGCGCGTTGCCACACACTGTTGCCGGAAGGAATTCTTGTAGCACCAAGACGTGACAATGACATACAGACATGATGACACTGACATAAAAACAATAACAATAACGGTATACAGTGACACGGATGTTGATACAGGAAGTGAGAGCGGCATTACAATAGGCTCTGCATCCAATATTACACAAATATTGTGGGCCGGATTGATCTCGGAAGACAGACTAGTGTACGCATATCACTAGCGACACTAGGAACATGCATACAGAGCTGATAACACGCAGTACACGGCACCTGACAATTAGCCACGCGACACGAGATAAGCCTTCTCCGATAACACCACACGCGCCGGCAGACGTCAGCGGTGGGCGACTTCACACACACAAACGCGCCAATTACAGCCATGGCCGCTTCCTCTCCACACGCGCCCAACAAACAGGGGCGGATACAGACAGATTCCATGAGGGAACAACCCCCCTCCCTAATAATTTTTTTTCTTGTTTTTTTTTTCTCTCTCTAAAATTCATTACAGGCAGTTATGCTAAGCCGAGTTATACTCCCAGTCACATGCTACCCTACCCCACGTTATGAACAGGAGACCAGATTAGGCCGTGACGACACAGCGTCACCACACTTAAACATCCTAAGGGCAGCCCGAGGGCGGTGCCCACAGACACAAACATTTTTTTCACGACCTAGGTATCACAGACCCACGGGCACTCCACAAACTGGTATTTTAGGAGACACTAGGTGCTATATGGCATCTCAACTTAGTCAGCGTAAATCCCAAAGAGCGGGTAGAAGACACATAGCGACAAAGAGAGGATGATACACTACAATAGGAGTAGCGGTGGATAATGCCATCAGGACGGCCATGGTACCAACCACGGGCTACCATCCCCATACCCTTCCTCCTACATAACCTATTACTTGCGACACTATCCAACACAGACATACAGATACTTAAAAACATCTACACTACATTGCAAACTATACATCGGGGTTGATAGACTTCATGCTTCTCATAAATTAGGGTTTGCTACACCCTGGACCAAACGCCTACACCTGAGTATTAGAGGTGATTCGGAAACGAATATCAAGCGGCAATTCACATCTCTATGTAGAGAGATGAGGCCATACTGATACTAACAGGTATTTTATTAAATAATCCCGCATGCAAGGGACATAGACTTATCGTATCCTAGCACAACCCTTATCCTCAAATGACAGCAGACACGCCTCATATCCACCTCACTGCATGGGTTATCCTATCCACACACCAGGGATGGTATTACTATTACACCCGCATGACATTTTTAAATTTTGCACACCTGGGAAAAACCCACCACATCCACTCACAGTAAATACCTCCTAACAGCATCATCGGCTCCCGGCCACCATAAACATGGAGTCCAACGATGCACGACCCCCTCCCACCACGCTTTAACCCCATTCAGCAAATAACACCCCCGGATCCTAATAACAAGGGACCAAACGCCCTATAAACCTACTAATACCTCCAGAAAAGTACAAAGGCATCACCACTGGAAATCCGACGCGGCAATGACAGGCCTAAAGTAGTCACTGCATTTCGAAGATTCTACAACCCAAGAACACTAGGAATTTTTCATAATTACATAGTACATAGAAACATATTTACAACTCACACTTATTTTTTTAAAGAAATCTGAAATCACACTAGATGGTGATGAGAAGGTAAATGGAGAGCAGAATCGCCACACAAGGACAGAGCTGTAGAAGGCGGTGATGAGGCCTCATCCAGTTTAATGACAGATAGACGTAAGGTCAAAGCACCGATGACTCAGTGCGGGCAAACTTCAGAATCCAGGGAAACCTAACCTGTTCCCTGGGACGAAGAAACTTACACCCATTATGCACTGTGGTCGTCGAAGCCAGACCTGCAGGGGAGTCTTTTTGACGGCTAGTAGGAGGATTAGCCAGCTCCATACTAGACTCTGGAGACGAACCTAGAGACGACAAACTAGGACTAGACTTTAGTTAGTTTGTAATATAAGTAGCGTTCCTAAGGCGGGGAACGAGTCTTCCATTTGAGGAAGTGAAGCAGTGCCTCAGGATTCAACGGGACCAATCCTAGGCACGCCAAGTCCTTATCCCGGACGATGAGGTGAAGATGATTTAACAAATGATAACCAATGAATAATAAACAATGCGTATGGAATGAATGCGGTCATTCGGACCCGTGCCCACATAAATGGATGACACCGAGTCTCCAGAGCTTAAATGGTAAAGCGACGGGCGGCCAGAGATATTAAATGGGTATGCAACGGGCTGCCAAAAAGGGGTTTTGTGGGCAACCCAGTAATAATCATTAATAAACACCAAATGGCGAATAACGCCAATGTAAGCATGCAAAGACCAACGGAAAGGATATCCGCGCGAGGCGTTTGCTCCTTAGCAACGCAGTCGCACAGGCCTATATTAGTTATTAAGAGGGGAAGTCGACAAATTAGTATTAAGGGCGGGGAATGCAAAAGGGTATTTTACCTGGCAATTATTGAGGCAACCGGTGCTTCCAAGATATGCACGTGTGGTGCCCTGAGGATGGCGACATACCTCAGGCGATCGCGCCTATCAAAATTCTAGTATGTAAGGCAGTTGCATTTGAAAGGCAACTTAGATTTAAGCAAATTTAACAAGCACTGTTGTAAAACAATAGCTACAACTATTTCGGCATTAGGTTATGGACTATTTCGGCATGTACATACAAAATATTTTTTATAGTATGAATTAGTATAATTTAGGTTAAGCATTTTTAATTAAGATCGAGCGTTCGGCACCTGGCAACTAAAACCGTTACCAGGGTAAGACCGACAACACATTGCCAAAACACGCGTATGCGACGCGAACGCGGCATATGGCGTTCGGCACCTTATAAGGTAAGACCGAACAACATTCAACGGCACATGTAATGTGAACGCGACACAGAGCGTTCGGCACCTGGCGGCTAGACGTTGCCAGGATAAGTCCGATAAATCGATAAAGTAACGATAAGAAAACATAACAGGGCGGAGGCACTAAAGTCGTCCGACCCATCAGCGAGGTATACGGTACAGCCACTGGAGCTGACCGACCTCGATAATACACGAGACGCCGAAGAAGTCTCAAGGACGGTAGCACCGCAACCCGACCCTTAAACGGCGCTGCGCGATAGGTGTGCAATATATATATTTGGCCAAGGGTATTGCTAACATGTTTTCGTATTTCAGCAAAGAGCTCCAACACTGCATCAAGGAATGGCACCCAAAAATAATCAACAAGACGGACGACATGAGTGTATTGACAGACTATAATACCTGTAATTTTGATTCCAGAAAGTATACACGCCGACCCAAGAGGCGATATGAAGATTACACTAATGACTACATGTATTTTTTTTACTTCTCCAGTTTACAGACGGCGGCACCAGATACATGACACTGGTGACGATCATTTCGCTGCCATACAGCAGCAACATGTTTTTTTTGGCCATGCTATCATTATGTACCATCTTTACGCGCTAATTTGTAATCATTCTACCAAAATCCAACACTCTCACCACCATTCTTTTACAGCTACACTCCAGAACACAGAAATCTGAACAGCAGGGTTGATACCTGTGGGGTATCAGGCTTACTGACAGATCAACAAAACACAAAAGCGTCAAAGATGTGACGCAACATACGGCAATGAGGGCGCAACCAACTTGTGGCGGCGACTCTCACTGTCAAGTGTGAAGGCATTCGCCCACAGAGAATGACTCACAGGATAGGGGTATATATATCAACGGCACGACCACTAAACTGCACCGGGAAACGGCCGGACAGGATTAGCCGTGAGACAGCACATGGATACAAGGGTAGCGTGCACGCAAGGTACAGTAGATACGGCCGTTTAGGTATAAGATAATTAAGATAGATATAAGTGAATAATGTAAAAGAAAATAATATTTAACTGATAAGACCTCATACAAAATTTGTTATCAATGATGCCACACATTGTAAATACACATATTTTTATTTATCACACACATGTACACATTGACTTTCCTTTCTACCCTTCTAAATTAAATTTTGTAAAAATGTCTTACTTCACCTCGAGCAATAAAAGCATATTATAGTAAACCATTAATCACACCTTAAGACATTTATTTCTTCTCTCTACACTATCTCTTTATTTTCATTTTTACATTTTACACCTCATGCAGAAGGCAATTCTTTCATCCGGCTGCAAAGCAGCATCACAGCAACCACAGATGTTTTTTTCCCTTCTGCAAAACCATAAATGAATAATTTCCCAAACCATGTTTTATAAACTATGTATTTTTATGTATTTTCATTTCCAATGTCAAGTTTTATAATGATTAAGGTTATGTGAATAATGAACTATGTATATACCCAAAACCCACCCCCTCTGAGCACACGCTAAACTCACATCACCACCAGGACAACACGACATCGATACACCCTCACGACACCGAAGAAGAAGAAGAAGAAGAGGGACAAGAAGAAGAAGATGAAGAAGAATCATTACAACGACACGCCTACTCTATTTCCCGTTCGCGAGGACGCGAACAAAGGTCGAGGGGGTCTTGTACAGCCCGGGGGCAGTACCCCCTAAGACCCACCCCTCCATCTTTCATCAAAACCACCCTCATAGGCATACCATAAGCCTCATGTACTTCTTCAAACACAAGCAGGCCCGGCATACTGCTGACAGCCACGCTTACATAACACAAACACAATAACTGGAGCGGCAGCAATGATGAAACGCTGACCAAGCAGTGGGGAAGGCCTTAAAGGCTAGGCACGGAAGAGCCCCATTATCTGTTCTTGGCTAGCGGCCCTGCCCCGACGAGGTCCGTTCCAGCTCTTCACCAGGTGAGATCTAACCGTGTGCTCAGATTCCTTATCTTTGTAAACACCTACCCTAAACATGTGTGCACTTGACAACTTGTACTTCATTTTATATCTGTTTAACTCCCAAAAGGGACATCACATCACAGCTACTGGCGAATAAATACTTGGTCAGTAAACACACACATTTATTACTAATTACACCTCATTTTACATCCTTATACCCAACCTGACTTTAGTCATAATTGCCCCTGACCGTAGAGACCAGGAACTGCATCGTCAGGAGTCTTATTGTACTCGAGCAAGCGGCCCGACTGCAGAGTGTCAAATCACCGACTCTGCACGCTCGCTGAATTGCACACTCTACTTAATTGGCAGGCTAGATTAGCAGCCCACACTTAGACATTCATCCCCTAGCAGGTGAACGCATCCTGCAGGGACGCCCCCAATAGATTAAGTACTCACACCAACACACTACACTGGTAGTCTTTCCCAATCACGGGAAACTACCCTCATTCGGAAACAGCCCTTAAAATTAACACACCTACACTACCCTGTTTATCCCACCCCCAACAAGGGGATAAAATAATCCCTATAAACATTCATTTTGAACTCTTAATAATGTTATCGAACTTTCATCGTGAACCGTTGATATACAACTAGCCAAGCATTGTGCCAGGAAATTTCCACCAGAAGGTTTAGTGAAACTAACGGGGTAACACTTTGGGAGTGATGAGCCAAGTACTAAGCTACTTAAATTAGCCGAATTACCTTGTGTAATTATGAATAATAATTGTGGAAATGATATCCTAATAAATGGTTTCTCCTCCGCTGTCT
This sequence comes from Meconema thalassinum, assembly GCA_946902985.2. Classification (NCBI taxonomy): domain Eukaryota; kingdom Metazoa; phylum Arthropoda; class Insecta; order Orthoptera; family Tettigoniidae; genus Meconema; species Meconema thalassinum. The sequence continues at coordinate 69,120,045 of OX336391.1, read as the reverse complement.
ATAACCCACCCGCCGTCCCCTTTTTATGACACAACTTATATACAGTAGTGAAATTTCAGATGTCGGTCATTGTGGGAGGGATTTATAGGATAAATAAAATGTTTCCAACCCCACGCATACAGTACCGTGTGGTGTTTCTTTTATGCTGCGGTCGATTCGTTCGCTTCGTTTTGTTTCTATATTAAGAAGGCTTTACATACAGAAACAAACCAACCTGGGGCTAACGATTTTCGGCCAGACATTGCCTAACCTAGTAGAAGTCATTTTTGGCTAGACAGAAGTCAATAGTTTCTCGCTCTGCCCGATTAGTTTGATATGCATGGCCTGTGTCGTGTATTTTGTGTACCATACATTGGCAACATTGAAATTACATCTCAGTAAGACTTGAACATGCATAATGTAGATCTTTCAGGAACAGTTGAGCCATTGATAAATACTCCCGGAATATCAAATAAAGTATGACAATCACCGTATTAGCTAAGTGAAAGTATACGATCTTGGTTAATCATTCCCGAAGAATGATTTTTTTTTCCTGATGAAGTAGTACTTTTGCCAGTGTGCTATGCTTGCCTTATCCTCTACGACTGTTATTTATAAAATCTTCAATCCCTATAATGTTACAAAACTGTAAGAATGCCATACAATAAAATGAGTGATATGTGTGATTATGTACTAAAATTTTCTTTTCTTCTCAGGTGCTGCTGAAATTGATTAAATGTCCGCTGTCGAGGAAGGAAACATGTGTTGACACGGAACCTGTTCCTGCCTCCACCATTATGTTGATGTCCTTGTGGCTCCTAACCACATCAATTTGCTTTCGGGATGTAGCCGACAGGTTTGGCCTCTCAAAGGGTAATGCCCATAAGTAGTTTCTGCTATTCGTAGCTGCTATAAATGATCTTGTGTCAAAATTTATCATTTGGCTTGAGGGGAATAGTGCAGCAAGAACTGTAGCCGATTTCGATATTCTTAGACGTGACCGTCCATTTCCTGGTGTGGTGGGCTGTATCGATGGGACAAAGCAGAACAGGAGGAGATATTACAACAGGAAGGGGTTCTACTCCGTAGTGTTATAGGTTGTGTGCGACTCCAAAAAAATAATTACAGACATTTATTGTGGTGGCTTGGGTCAACACACGATGCCCGTGTGTTTAGGAGATCCCCGTTGTATGAGAAGCTCCAAGACAACAAACAATCAGTTTGCATACCATTTATTGGGTGATGGTGCTTACAAACTAGAAACATATCTTCTTACTCCATTTAAGGACAATGGCCACCTCTCGAGGACACAAAGAAGATTTAATTATCGTTTGTCGTGTGTGCGAGCAATAATTGAACAAGCCATTGAAATCTTCAAGATAAGATTCCGGAGGCTTAGGGTCTTAGAAATGGCTAAGGTCGAGGCAATTGGGAAGGTAGTTTATGCTGCTGGCATTTTACATAACATCTGCATCTCTCTGGGTGATGCCTTGCCTGATGAGGTTCTGCCAGAGGAAGAAATGGACAATCAACCAGAGGATGTCCATGTCATAGCCGCAGGTGCAGGTGCAACAAAGAGGGAAGCCGTGGATGATTTGTTTATGAGGTTGAACTAAATTATTAATTAAGACTTTCACAGTCGCTGTTTGTGAATGTTTTGCCACCACATAATATTTATTATACTCTGTATTTCAAAAGAAAGAACATGAAGGATATGGTGGAAGCTTGGAACAGCTGAACTGTGTTGCCACTGTCGTTGTAATTCCGCTGATTCGAATAATACACAGGGCAACACTTGGGACGTCATATCGGTAAAATACGCAATATATATTAGAAGTTGATGTTACGTCAACGCCGAGTAGCCTACATTCCAACGGAAAAATTCATAAATAAATGAAGTACACACCGAAGCCATGCTTCATGTCTACCTTTTAACGCCGGTATTCAATCCAATAAATGCAATAAAGACGACAAAATCTCTACAGCTAATACAAAGTAATCTGATGAATATAATCACTCGCTATGCAATAAGCAGTTATTATTGACTAGCAGTAGTGCCCGGCTTCGCCCGGTGGAATTATTAGTTTTATGGATGATAATGAATAGCCTACTACTACAGAACTGGCACATGATACTTAAACTAACAGAAAAAGATATTTTAAAAATATAACTTTTTGTGGTGGTCGTGGTTGTAGTGGGTAGTGATAAGTAGTACAGTATAATGGACGTAACATTCACGTCATTTTCCCGTTATGATAATAATCATAATCATGAATAGGGAAACGGCTATTTACTAACTATAGCACTGACACATGTAATTTACAAACAAATTTTAAAAAATGATTAGAAAGAGGGTAAGCCTCCGTGGCTTAGACGGCAGCACGCTGCCCTCTCACCGCTGGGTCCGTGGTTCAAATCCCCGTCACACCATGTGAGGTTTGTGCTGGACAAAGCGGAAGCAGACAGGTTTTTCTCCGGGTACTCCGGTTTTCCCTGTCTCAATTTCATTCCAACAGCGCTCTTCACTATCATTTCATATCGTACGTCATTCATTTCATGTTGCTCCAGGGGAGTACGACAGGCTTCGGCAGCCGGCACAGTTCATATCATCGGCGCTAGATGGGGGCTTCATTCATTCCATTTCCTGACCCGGTCGATCGACTGGAAGCAGGCTGTGGATTTTCATTTCATTAGAAAGAGGAGTAAGTGAAATAAAAGACACTGCCTAGGGCCAATATCTCATTGGCTGTTAGAAATGTAGAGACCAAGAGTGTTGTCTTTTGTCGCATAGCGCCGTAGGAAAATAATCAGAACTCTTTGGAAAATTTCGGCTGTCCCGAGCTACTGAGGTAGCAATAGTATCATTTATCGCCACATAGCGCTCAACGATAAGGTTCGGAATAAATGAGGGTAAATTTGAAAGCAACAACGCTTATTGCAGCTGGTAACCTCAACGTATTGCACCAACACCATTGCACTTATACAGAGGCATAATATTTTCATGATGATAACTGTTTTAAGGGGCCTAAAAAATCTATTTGCACTAATTACTCCCCGTGACTGCAATTTATAAACAGCGCAAGATGCAACTATTTTCACAATTCTGCACCAGAACACTGGTAGGGGCGACGTGATGCAGCCCGAACAGCCCGTCAACAATAGACGTATTAAAATACTCTTACAGTTACACTACTTCGGACATGAATGGTTCTAAGGCCTTAATACGTGGTTTTCAAGTTAATTTTGTCTGTTATTCTAAATGTAGTGAATGGAGAGCGTTGTCCTAAATATCAAGTGGACAGTATTACCAGCAGGGTTTCAAAGTGTATGTAAAATTTGGAGCAATTAGGAGAAACGGTGTAGATTTGAGATAAAGTACCTAAATGCAGGGAATGGAGTGATCTGTCCAAAATTTAAGTGGACAGTGTCACCCGCTGAGTTCCAAAGGGTAAGTATACAAAATGTGGTTCAAGTCGGTGAAACGGTGTAGATTTGTGCCAAAGGACCTAAATGCAGGAAATGGAGTGGTCGGTCCAAAATTTCAAGCAGACAGTGTTACTCGTCGGGTTCCAAAGGGTAAGTATGTAAACTTTGGTACAGATCGGTGAAACGGTGCATATTTGTGCCAAAGGGCCTGAATACAGGGAATAGAGTGGTGTGTCCAAAATTTCATGCAGACAGTGTTACTCGCAGGGCTTCAAAGGGTAAGTATACAGATTTTGGTTCAGATAGGTGAAATGGTGTTGAATTGTGCCAAAGGGCCTAAATGCAGGGAATGGAGTGGTCTGTCCGAAATTTCATGCAAACAGTGTTAATCGCAGGGTTCCAAAGGGTAAGTATACAAATTTTGGTTCAGATTGGTGAAAAGGTGTAGATTTGTGCCAAAGGGCTTAAATGCTGGGAATGGACTGGTCTGTCATATAAATTTCATGTAGGCATTGTTACTCACAGGCTTCCAAAGGGTAAGTATACACATTTTGGTTCAGATCGCTGAAACGGTGTACGTATCACTAACCATAACGCCAGCGCATGTGGATAGAGCTGTTTGGGAGCGCTTGTTCTACCGACTTACTGAACAAAAATCAATCATTAAGGTTACCTGAGAGGTGTAGCCTAATTCTACATAGCCTAAACTATTCTTCTTGAATCTGGCTATCATATAAAAAGAATTTTTCGAATCGGACTGGTAGTTCCAGAGATTAGCGCGTTTAAACACATAAACACACAAACACACAAACTCTTCAGCTTTATTATATTAGAATAGGTGATTATCTTTTCTGATTAAAGAAGTCCGAGTGGATGGTATTCATAGTATAGTTAACACAGAAACATCAGGTCATGATAGCACCAATCACACTCGCTGTATCACGACTCTTCAAGGTTGATGTCGCCTTCGTTATAATACAAAAGCAATGAGCACTCTGTGGCAATGTTATTGCCATGTTTTTTGCATTGTAGATTTTTATTCGATGACAGGATATTTAACACGATGATGGGAAACAAAATAATTCAAACCACTTTTGTTCTATTATCGATTACCGCAAGCGAACTAACACCAAAAAAATACATAAACCTCAGTCACATGGCAAGGGTTTGACTCCTTCCATTCCTTCATCATTTTTGTTCTATTATCGATTGCCGCAAGCGAACTAACACCAAAAAATACATAAACCTCAGTCACATGGCAAGGGTTTGACACCTTCCATACCTTCATCAGCCCAAACCCATCTTTCTTCTCCTATACACGATGTTAATGGTGAGTGTGAGCTATAGGCTACTGCATGGCATAGGTATTGTCATACAGATCAGGCAAAACAAAGTTAGCCCGGTTCGCAGTTGATTTAATGGCTGCTGGCTCAGGACTGCAAGAGTCCTCTCTCTCTCTCCTCTGACAGACATTTGATGAGATTAACCCCAATCGATGGTAATTATTATAAATAATAGTTCTTCAGCTGCCACATGTAACCATCACTGTTATGTTTTCAAATTAACATTTCCTGTCTATCCTTGCATCATGCAATGTGAATACATTTTATGTTCTGTAAGTAGACCCATATTGGGTACAAGCTGGAGACTAGTAGGCCTGCTTTAAACCACATTCAACTTTAATTTCATTTTATCCGTATTTCCTTTTTTTGTTTGTTTTTTAATTCAACCTATCACAAATGTTAAATTAAATGGATAGTCTATATAGCTATAACGTACACTATGTCTTGAGATATAAAACCTTAATGGCATTTTCAGGGTGTGTTGGTTGGTGAGTGACAAGTGACTTTAAACTATGCCTAGCTCAATTCTAGACAGATCTGATGACATGACTGTGTAATTCCAAAATGTTACTGAAGATTGCAGTGTGTTTCACTGTGTCATTGTTTAACTCATATATTTATGTGACATCTGTCATAACTTATCTTTTTCTTTAGCTTCTAAATTGTGATTTAGTTTGTGCTATTGTAGATTATGAATGACGACAAATAATGGTCACTGTACAAATTTTTCTTCTGAGTGACTAGGCAATGCCTTTCACTACTTTACAAGATCTTTTAACTTGCACCTATGGTTGTATCTGACCATAGTCTATCAGACATACTTTCCGCTATCAGCCTGAAAAACACAAACAGCCTAAAAATTGCTCATATCAATGCTCAATCATTAGTTGATTCCTCTCACTATTCTGAATTTTGTCACGTCTTTGGTGTTTCGTCTTTTGATATAATTGCAGTAAGTGAGTCCTTTTGCAAGCCCTCAATTCCAAATGCTGCTGTCTCTCTCACTGGCTATAAAGTCATTAGAAATGACAGATTAACCGTGGGTGGAGGTGGTGTTGCAGTTTACCTTAGGGATAGCATAAAGTATAGCGTGCTAAGTCAGTCTCCTGGTGAATATAATAAGAGGCCTGAATACATTATACTTGACATTTCTCTTACCGAAACTAAAATTCTCTTTGCTTGTGTGTACCGTCCACCGAAAGCTGGCTACCTAGATATTTTTCTGAATGACATGTACAGGTTCATTCTTGATTATAAATATGTTTTTATTGTTGGGGACGTCAATGGTCGGTTTGGTAGTGGAGCTTTTGAAACTGAACAGGTATGTGATGTGCTCTGTTCCTGTAATGTTGAATGTTTACCATTCGATACTGCATTTCACACAGCTACTTGTGACAGCTCTCTCGATATTATCTCTTCAAACTGTAATGACCTCGTTGTTGACTACGGACAAGAACCAGCTGCTGGATTCTCAGCGCATGATCTCCTGTATGCAGTGTTTTCTTTAGCTACCCCGAAACTTCGACCAAAATCAATCTTTGTACGTGACTTCAGCAAATTTAATTTAAATGATTTTAAAACGGACGCAGAATTACTCCCTTGGTAGAATTTTTACCAATCCACTGACATAGATGAGAAAGTGACTCTATTTAATGATTGTGTAAATAAACTCTATTTTTTTAGCGTATGGCTTTTAGTGCCGGGAGTGTCCGAGGACATGTTCGGCTCGCCAGTTTTGTAGCTGCTTCGAGACGGACACCCAATGGGTGAGCTACAAGTACCGTTGGGGAGGGAAGGAGGGAAGTTGGATTGTAAGGACGAGGAGTTGGAAGGTAGCGGCTGTGGCCTATAGTTAGGGACCAACCCCGGCATTTGCCTGGAAGGAAGATGGGAAACCACAGAAGACCATCTTCAAGGTAGCCGGCGGGGGGATTCGAACCTCCTCGCCTCTCGGATGTGAGCGACTGCCATCAGTCATGCCGTAACCACCACGGCTAACTCACCCGGTAATAAACTCTATGATATGCATGCACCGCAAAAGAAAGTGGATATAAAGCATAGCTCTGCTCCGTGGATCAGTAAAGAAATCAAATCGCTTTTAAAGAAACGTGATAAAGCACGTAGAACATTTATTAAATCTAAACTTACCATTGACTATGAAGAATATAGAATTCTGCGTAATAAGACAAAACAAACAATTAGGAACACAAAAGTGAAATATATGTACAACCTGTTCGGTGACTGCAAAACCACCTCCGCCAGATGGCATGCTGAAAAATCATTGGGAGTTGGTGCCAGTTCAGTCACTGATGTTGAGATGCCTGTCTCTGCATCACAATTAAATGAACATTATTCAAATGTTGCGTCAATTGGTGATGTATTAAGAGTATACAGAGACCGTCATGAAATACACATCCATCCCTCCCCCTGCCCATGAAAAAATTTTCTTTATGTATGTTTACCCACACCAGATTGTGAAAGCCATCAAATCAATTCGTACAAAAGCGAGAGGCCCTGATAGCATCCCAATTTCTCTTATTTCTAATTGTCTTGAAGTATTTCTACCCCCAATTATCCATCTATTTATTTTCTCTCTACAAAGTGGAGTATACCCGTCTCTTTGAAAGTGTGCTAACATACGTCCAGTACCAAAAAATAAAAACCCCACTAGTTGTAGTGACTTTAGACCAATAAATATCCTTTGTGCCCTTAGTAAAGCGCTTGAGAAAATTGTTCATGAACAAGTATGTGAATACCTAACTAAATTTAATATATTCAATCCTTACTAATCTGGGTTTAAAAAGGGGCATAGTACCACCACTGCATTGTTAAAGGTCAGCGATGATATACGCTCAGCTATGGACAAGCGTCAGCTTACAATCTTATGTCTTTTCGATTTCAGTAAGGCTTTTGACTGTGTGAATCACAATATACTTCTTGCAAAGCTGAAATCTTTTGGCTTTTCTCAGAGTGCTCTTTCCTGGTTCAAATCATACCTTTCCATGCGTACACAGAGAGTGGTCCTCGCGGATGGCTCCTCCTCAGACTGGAAATCGGTAGAAAGAGGAGTACCTCAGGGATCTGTCTTAGGTCCACTATGCTTCTCGATATATATAAACGATGTTTCGAATGAATTCTGAAATAGTTCTTTTCATATATACGCTGATGACCTCCAAGCCTTTTTTCACCTCACGCCTAGCACTGCATGTGATCGTATAAATCTGTTTAATGAAGACATTGACAGGCTTTGTGAATGGGCCCTAAATCATAATCTTAACTTGAACATATCTAAAACACAACTTATATCCATTGGATATACAAAACTTCTAAATTCAGTAGATTTCAATTCACTACCACCCATCAAGATAATAATATTAAATATAGCAACACTGTCAATAATCTCGGAGTGATATTTGATAGAACACTGTCGTGGGCAGAGCATACGTCTAATGTGGTAAGGAAGGTTGTATCAACTATGCATCTCCTGAAAAGAACTGTTTCTTACACCCCTCCTAACATACGTAAGCTCTTCGTCCAAACTCTCATGTTTCCAATCATTGATTATGGCTCTGCTGTACACAATGATTTACCAGAAACACAGAACATCAAATTAAAAAGAGTCCAGAATGCATGTGTTCGGTACATTCTGGATGTAAGGCGAGATGAACATATCACACCTTACTACGTGCAGCTGAAATGGCTGAAACTCCACGAGCGCAGGCAGCTATCAGTTGCCATTCTGACACATAAAATATTACATACCAAGACCCCGTTATATCTCTACAATGCCTGCCTTTACACCAATGCATTCTGTTCCTAATCGAGAAAATAGATACAAAAAATTAACACTCCAGATTCCTATACACCGAACCATGAAGTTCAATAAATCTTTTGTTTGCACCGCCTCACGCCTCTTCAACACCTTCGATTTATATAAGTTCGTCAACATTGCAAGCACTGCAGCTTTCAAAAGACATCTTTCATCTTGCTTCTTGGAGCAGTATACCTCTCACATTTGATTACTGCATTATGTTGAAATACTTTTTTTAGTTCAATTATAACATCAGGACAATAGCTGACAACCTGTCTAATTTAATAGCTTTTCTTGTACAGTATATGATGTTTGCTTTTCGGGCTGATACTGTGTCTGCATGCTCTCTTTTGTAAATAATCTTTCCATTATCATTATTATTATTATTATTGTTGTATTATTACTGTCTTTTTGTTACTATTGTTAGACTATTATCATTTATATTGTGAATGTAAGTGAAATGTTTTATTTGTATAAGCCCTAACCTTATTTTATGTAGGGCGCTACTGTAAAGGAGCTCTTAAGCTCTAAGTGTAGCCGTGAAAATAAAATCAATCAATCAATCAATCAATCAATCATCTGAAAGAATGAGCCTGTGCTTGCTGTCAAACTACAAACAATAGGAGACTGGCGGTGGCCATTTTATATCGCTCGCACCAAATGCTTCAAATACTTTCTTTGGAAATACAAGGTATAGTTAACTCATGTTTTGCAGCACTACTGTGGTAGGTTTTGTTATTATTTCACTAATCTGTTTTATTGTCTCTTAGTTGCTTTTCTGACCTCCCGTCTCCTATCCACATTTATTTATTATTTTTATGTTTCCTTCTATTGTTTTATGGAACCAGTCCCACTTTACAGACTTGAACCCATATTTTCTGTTCGTAGGATTGAATAAACACACATTCGTCTCCACTACATCTCCATAGCTTCTTTGCACGGCTACTGGTATCTTTGCTTCACTTGTCATGTCTTCTCTCTTTAGAGTTATTAGGCGGTATCATTTCCTGCTGAGCCTTGGGCCATTATGCATCAAAGTACATGAGTTGAGTGTTTGGCTTGTTAGATAATAATATAGAAAGCTTTGAGTTTTTTTTACCAGTGTGGGGCACATGTCCTCGCTTTTCTGCCACTTAAAGGAACAATAAGTAACTATTTTTCAGTGTTGCCTTATTGGCAATTGATACTGCAACTTCTCAATCAGTGAACACAATATAATTCAAATTACTGGGAAATGCGAAACAACCCGAAAAAATTACACGTGATTAAAAGTTAGGGTGTATTATAGATTGATACCTTACACTACAAAATTCCCCTAAACACGAAATGGCAGCATCCAAGACGTCATGGATGACACCAAAGGTTTAAATACTGCCTACGTGTATTCCGTCTTAATAAGGCTTTACAGACAAACAAAAACTTAACCTGAGGCTCATGCCCCAGACCACCTTGTTCTTAGTGCAAGCAGTTATTTTCGTCCAAACGGTGGTCTAACCTAGTAGCGGCCAATGGTTTCATCCAGACCGTCGTCTGACCCAGTAGCTTCTAATGGTTTCGTCCAGACCATCGTCTGACCTAGTAGCGGTCAATGGTTTCGTCCAGACTATCGTCTAATCAAGTAGCGGCCAATGGTTTCGTCCAGACTATCGTCTAACTTAGTAGCGACGAATGGTATCGTCCAGACAATCGTCTAACCTAGTAACGACGAATGGTATCGTCCAGACAGTCATCTAACCTAGTAGCAACTAATGGCTTTAGAAGAGTGCAGTGTAACGTCTCAATTAAATTGAACAACTAAAAGTAATTTATGAACATTCGTAACTCAGGACCAAATCGTGCACTAGGTACTCATGTACCTTTATCCGCATGCAACGATCCACTGTTTGAAACCTCATGCAGTTGAGCGATATGACGGAAATTTAAGGCACATCATCAAACTAACTTCAATGTCTGTACGTCAAAAAATTCCACTACACACATGTTATCGCGCTATATACTTGAATCAAAAGTTATTGGTACTGATCCTGTATTTTCTCCCTCTTCTTGTAATCAAATGACTGAAAAGTTGCAATAGCTGATAAATATGACATGCCATAACAAGTAGCCTACACTTGTGGTTTGGTAATAGTCCATATTGACGTGACATTAATGGAAATCTAAAAACAATATTGTCCACATGGACAACTTGCAAAAACTCAGTAAGTCTTATAGATACGAAAACTGCATGTCTCAAACTAATGTAAGTTCATGTAAGTAGAATCAGAAATTAAATAACACCTTTCTGATTAATAGGTAGTTAAGCCCATGGTTGAAAAGTTGAAGTTTGTTTCCTCAAACTAATAAAAGTTCTGAAGCAGCAAGTTCATGTAAGAAGCACAGTAAAACTTTGGACTGGGAGTTGATTTTGCATCCTTTCAGGATTTCACGGAAATATGACATTTCATTGTCATTAAGGCAATGACATGCTTTTGCGTCCTTTTTCAGGATTTCATGACATTGCATTGCCATTAAAATAACTCCCACCGTATTTTTTTCTTTCTTCTTAATCTTCATTTTTAGCATGCTTCACGTGGTCCATTGTTGCAACAGGCCTACAGTCTACAGAATAACGTCACTACACTTGCATACAAAAAATGCTTTATGCAAACAGACGTGGCAACAATGCGTTTTGTGTTTAGCCGGTGACTTGGCTGCTTATCTAATCAACCACTTTACAAATGAGAGTGGGTTAGGGCCAGCAATCTAAACTCAAAGACTGTTCTTTTTGGAAATTGTGAATTTTTGTCTATTGTTATAATTAGTTTTATTTAACTTTTTCGTTTATTAATCTTCCGTCTTTTCATATCCATCTCTAAATTTGCATACTTTAATCTGTGTTAAGAGGAGCAGATGATCTCAAGGTCAACCGCTTACGTATGTATCATCCGAAAATCCTAATGAGTTTTCATAATATCAAATTTCATCATATACAACGAATTTACTTCTACAACTCGTATGTTTCATGTTCTGAGAACTGCAATGTTGAAATGTACTGTAAGCAATTTATGAGCCCGTGGTTGATCTCAACCAAGCGAGTGACAAATGTTGTCCTTGTTGCATTAACTTAAAAAATATATTTCTTGCCAACTTATATGCATGTAATCATTTTAAATTAAATCGGGAAGCCCTGGCAGTCATATAATAAAACACGAAGACCAGTAAATAGTTTCTTAGCATGCACTATACTGCAGGCCAATAAATCAGTCACAGTGGCCAGTCCCCACCAGACAAACACACTGGCATCCAGGTCATCGCTGCCAACAACAGGATTGGTGGGCTACTGTATTCTGTTTCTTCGCATGGAGGAGTGTAAATTTTGGGAGGCTTGATATAGGCTTCAGCATGGTTGCAAGAAAACTATTTCATTACGCCTATAACCTGTCAAGTGAAGGATTTGGTGTGAGTTTGGAACAGCTACGCTGCATCACTGCTGAGCTTTTAATCAGCTGACTAGTTATACTTTGTCTGGATTGATCTTGCGTCATCACCCTGTCCAAATGTAGAAAAGAAAGAGGCAAACAATCTACAGCTAATGAAAACTTAAGTATCAACACATGCCTTATTACCACCCTGTGTGTCTTTAGCTTGTATGCAGTTATTTGAACTTTCTGCTAGGCCATAAATATTATTTCAATTAGACATTTAGAAAACAGACTCACTAGAAAATAGTCCCATTATGTAGGCATGGTTTTCATCGCTAAATATTTCACCAGCCTGGGATGGACTATATGCGAGATGCACAATGTACTGTATTTTTGTGTGCCAATTTTATTTCTTAACTAGCAGAAGTACCCGCTCTTCGAACGGTCTTCGGTATTAATAACCAGACGTTATCAATTGAGCTACTGTTGCAATGGCTAGAGGCTTGGAACCTGTTTGTCGACAAAGACAAATGATTAGTTGAAATATGCTCTGAAACTAAATTACCTAACGTGTACTTTCTGACGTGAAAATAAAATTGAAAACCTCGTAGATGAAACGCAATACACGTCACATAAAAACTGACCCTCACTGTTGTGTCAAGTCCGCATCCAGAGGAAGACCCCTTTAATAAATTATAAAGGCTTGTGGTGCATGAAAATTCAGGTCTTTTAGCCTCCAATGGCCCAAATTCCTAAAAGCAAAAAAAAAACTATTTCAATGCAGGAATTGTTGAAAATAATGTTGCTGTTTGGAGATATAATAGACCTTCTGTACGACATATCGCACGTTTAAGTCTTGTGAAAAAATCTAGGGTACCCCTTGACCCCCTTAAGCGCATTGATGAATTTTACAGTTTTTGTTGGTTCCGTGATAACCTTATAGCCATTTGCAAACTTTTACAGAAATTTAATAACTGGAGTGGAATTACTTCTTGCAGAAATAGATGGAAAGTTGGATGTAACATTTTGAGACACTGTTGTCATGGTTACTGGCTTGCATTCTTACATTAGTTTATTAAAAGAAATTAGTTTTCTGGGAATATCTCAGAAACTCTTGGTTTTAGAGCCTTAAAATGTAGTTTTCGGGGACTCTTTATGGCTGTTTAGGGGCCCCGAGTTTTGTTTCTGACACCAAGGGGTTGAAAATAAGCTTTGTCTCGTCGTTGTAGGCCGTAGTGTAATAATAATAATAACATAACAATAGAGGGATATGGATATAAGAGACCTTCCGTACCACACCAGCACGTGTAAATCGCGTGAAAAAATTCTAGAGTACCCCTTGACCCCCTTAAGCGCATTATATGTATTGATGAATTTTACAGCTTAATTTAGTTCCGGTATAACCTTATAGCCGTTTGCAAACTATCTCAGTAATGTAATAAATGGAATTGTATTGCGTCTTACAGCAATAGATGGACCTGTGAGTTTCTGTTGCCATGGTCACCGGCTAGTTTTCTTTCATTATTGTATTAAATGAAATTAATTTTCTGGGAATATCTCAAAAACTGTTGGTTTTAGGGCCTTACAATGTGGTTTTCGGGGACCCCAAGGGCCCCCAAGTTTCGTTACTCACATAGAGGGCCTGAAAATGAGCTTTGTCTCGCCCTTCTACGTCGATTTCAGCAAGTATATTAAGGGGGTAGGCCCCCTTTTATGAGAGGTACAGAGAAGAGTTACATCAATGATTAGTGTCGTGCCTCTGAAGGATATCTGAACGAAATTTGACGTTGATCCACCCATCCGTTCTCGAGTTATAGGGGAACAAATTTGTCCACAGACATTATGACAGACAGACAGGGTACAGACAGACAGACAGACAAAAAAATTATTTTGCGCGCATCCGTCATAAAACAGTCTGAAACGCGTAAATGACGTAAATTTCCGTAGAAATTCAGAAAAAACAGACAAACTTTCATTCTTATATAGAGAGAGACTAGCAGAAGTACCCGCTCTTCGAATGGTCTTTGGAATTAATAACCAGACGCTATCAATTGAGCTACTATTGCAATGGTTAGGGGCTTGTCATTCCTTCATAAGTTTATCAGAACGAAGTTAGTTGTCTGGGTATATCGCAGACATTGTTAAGTTAAGGGCCATAAAATGTGTTTTTCGGCTACCCTTTATAGACTCCTAGTTTTGTGTCTCACATTGAGAAGCGCAACGTATGATTTGATAATTTTTATTTTTCTCCTATTTTTGCATGTATTTTGACAAGTTGATCCTTATACCCACCCTTCTACGAGAAGACCTTCTCCAAACAGCAACATTATTTTCAAAAAATCCTGGATTGGAATAGAGTTTTATAAATGATTGGTGTATTGGCTCATTGTTAAAATACCTAATTTTACGATGCTCCAAGCACCCGAACATGAATTATAGGCGTACATAAACATAAAGATATATCAACAACACAGTATTAAACAAAATCATCTTTACGATACTCCCGTACCTTCTGTACAACATATCGCATATCGCATATCGCATGTGTAAGTCACGTGTAAAAATTCGAGGGTACCCCTTGACCCCCTTAATCGCATTGTTGAATTTTACAGTCTATGTTTGATTCCACGATAACCTTATAGCCATTTGCAAACATTCACAGAATTGTAATAAATTGAGTGGCATTGCTTCTTACAGAAATAGATGGAAAGTTGGATGCCACCTCTTGTGATACTGTTGTCATGGTTACCGGCTTGCATTACTTCATTAGTTTCTTCTTGTTCTTCTTCTTTCGGATGGGCCAGCTAAGGACCACGACGTTCAACTTTTCAGCTTGGCGAGGGACTTGATGTTTGCCCAGAATTCGCACATTCTCTGTCTTTGTTGCTCCTTTCTGTCTTTTGTACAGATGATGCCGGTTTTCTTGCAGGGTGGTCTGTCCTGAATACTCTTCTGTTTAAGTATCTTTCTGTGGTGTGATCGGCTTCTAATATAACTTTTCATTATCTTCAGTTCTTGGATATCCTTGTTAACTACTGTTAGCGACGGTGTCACGCTCTTTCTATTCCCCCAGTAGTTGAGAAGCCGGTTGGTTAGTCTTGTTGGGTTCATCCATGATACATGTCCGTAGAAAGCCAGACGTCTCTTCCTGGTCACATATGTGATTTTCTCAGTATATCTATATAGCTCCTGATTTGGTCTTCTTCTGTACTCGTCATCTATTTATTAGTTTATTAAATGAAATTAGTTTTCTGGGAATATCTCAGAAACGTGGTTTTAGAGCCTTAAAATATAGTAGCCACCGAGGGGCTGAAAATGAGTTTTGTCTCGTCCTTGTACGCCATAATATAATCATAATCGTAATAATAATTTAATAATATAGGGATAGGGATATAATAGACCTTTAGTACCACACCCGCCCGTGTAAATCATGTGAAAAATTTCAAGAGTACCCCTTGACCCCCTTAAGTGCATTAAATACGTATTGATGAATTTTACAGCTTAAGTTGGTTCCGCGATAACCCTATAGCCGTTTGCGAACGTTCACAGTAATATAATAATTGCGTCTTACAGAAATAGATGGACTTCTGAGATTGTGTTGCCATGGTTACCGGCTCGCATCCTTTCAATAGCTTAATACATGAAATTAGTTTTCTGGGTATATCTCAAAAACTGTTGGTTTTAGGACCTTAAAATGTGGTTTTCGGAGCCCATAGGGCTCCCGAGTTTTGTTTCTCACATTGAGACGCTGAAAATGAGCTTTGTCTCGTCTTTCTACGTCCATTTCAGCATGCATTTTAAGGGGGTAGGCCCTCTTTTATGAGAGGTAGGGAGAAGAGTTACATCAATGATTACTTTCGTGCCTCTGATGGACTTCTGTACCAAATTTTACGTTAATCCACTGAGTCGTTCTCGAGTGATGCGCGTGCAAAATTGTACACAGACAAACAGACAGACAAAAATTTTGTTTTTGCGCGCAACCGTCATAGATCAGTCTGAAACGCGTTAATAACTAAAATTTCCGGGAAATTCAGAAAATACAGACAAACTTTCATTTTTATATATAGAGAGATTACTTTGCATGGTTACGAACTGCAATAAATATTTTGTGTATATCCTTGCAACTAAATATATCTATTGTATGGGTTTTTGTGTGTGCCCTATAAAATGCTGTGTTTCAGGGGGTGTGAATTGGTGTAATGGGGGGATGTTTGGATTCGTGTAGAGCGGGTAGTATGAGATCGATCTGTCTAGGGGCAAGGACGTAGCTCTAAAGGAGAGCTCCCAAGTGTTCAGAGTGATGGGATAGCTCGGGGGTGTGTTGGCAGTGGAAAGGTTTTAGGAGATAGTAATCTAAAGTGCTACGGCGCTGCTTAACTTGCAGATAGCGCGTGAAGGCTAGAGGAGGCTGAGCAAATACGCTGATGCTAGCTCCTTGGCGGTGCGCTAATCGTCTATTCAGCTGCTTCCTTAAGAGAAGTGAACAATTAATACTGGCAGACCCTACTTGGATAAGGTTTAGGGGTAGGATCTAATTAACTAAGTAAATAAGCTAAAAGACCAGTGCTAGAGATTAGTGATTGTAATAGGTACCTCTAGGAAGAAGTGTTAATAACTCTCAGAACAGCTTTAGTGCAAGAGATGCGTCAAAATACAAGCCAAGGGGTTGGAAGTGTGGAGATGTGTGTGAGGGAAGATACTCGCTAATACACTCACCCGGATGGCAGCCCGACGTGGAGTCGCTCTTCAAAGCTTTGGCACTACAAGGCTCCCGAGGTGTGTGCGCCTGCCGGTTTTATAGTTTCGTGGGCTGCTTCGTTTGTACAACTGCACATTCCAATCGGGTCGGTATTCTTAGAGGGGTCGATTGAGTTCAACAGGATGCTCACCGAGGTTAAGGTAGTTCAAAGACTGTATGAAATGTGTTAGGAAATATATGAGTACATGGGTACGAAAGTATGAGGTAGCGAATGGTGGTTGTTTCCACCCCTGGGGTTGTAGTGTATAGGGGATGTATCCCAACGGATACAACAACTCCCCTGACCGAGCTGGTCATCGTCCTAGATGACTGGACTAAGACTGTGGGGTGGTTTCGTAGATAAGATTCATCTTCTTCTTTCTTGTAAATCTTCTTTCTTCTTTGCTTCTCTTCTTCACTTGAATTATGTCGTCCTTGGGGATGAAGGCGACGATGGGGATGTGTAGTAGCATGTGTGTGTATAACCTCTGGGTAGGTGAGTCTCGTAGGCGAAGAATGTGTACCCTGGATAGATGGGGGTTTGAAGGGAGTGACTATGTAGATCGGTGAATGGCTGCTGTTTGAAGAGATTTTGCGGTGTTCGAAGTTGGCGCTGCTCGGTTCGTGTATAGCGAGCTCGTGTAAAGGTGTGGGTTTGGGGGGGGGGGGGGAACAATATCTCTCTCACACGTAATACTTCTGATACAAGATTGGTGCCATAGGCAAATAACAATGATTACAAAGTAAAACATGTCACCATAATAAAAACATAAATCCTGAGTAATAACCTTTTCAAATATAAAATCATAGGTGAATGTAACAAACGCAAAAATCAAAAATAAGGTGTGAAGTCCACGAGAGGAAAAAACATCTGTAAGGGTGTAACTTAACCTCCGTCTGCTTATTAATGACGGGATGGAAAACTGCTCTCGGGTTGATAAAATAAAAGTGGTACATGATTATACATAAAACATAAAACATCAGATAGGGTGATAGAATAGAGAAAGGGAAACAAATGCCTTGGTGTGTAAGTTAGGGGAAGATAAAATGTATTTATTGTGTGGGGGAAAAGAAGGCATTTTTACAAGTGGTATTTTAGAAGAACAGAAAGGAAAAAACAATATGTGGCAGTGAGCATGTGTAAACGACCATCATGGTGTTTTACATGAGAACAGTGTTGATACATAAATAGCTGGCAATGTTATCGTCCTCATGACATTGAACGTATTCGCATGTTAACTCCGTTATCCGTAGCATCAATACGCATGAGCGTAATAGTCGCATGATTAGCAATACATATTCGGTATTCCATAGAATAGAACCCTGTGCGCAATATCTTATGAGCGCAAAAGGCTAAACCTATCTTAACCAATACTTAAGGCTATGGCCAAGTTAAATAATCGTACCTGAATGGATCGTCCCCTGTGGGTGAACGAATCCATCTTGACAAAGAAGATCGACCCTTACAATATGTGGGTTTGAACCTAGTTGTCGTATTCCACCTCTCATATTGGGTGCATCGGGGATCCGTCCATCGGGAGTGAATATCCCACAGGTATTCACTACCGTTGTGCGGATATATGCTGGAAGTATAGATAAATGTGTGGGAAAAAGTGTATGAGCTGGGGGTGTGGAAGCTCTGTGTTCTTAGGAGGAGATTGCGACTGGCGCGTGTTAGGGCGTTGGCAAAATATATACAAGGGACTATATACAATATCGCCACCTGTTGGGAAAGAAAGAAATGTAAGCGTGTAAGTGGTCATCCTTGCCGGCTGCAGTGCAGGCCTGGAAAATACAATATAATGGCATTGTTCATATTATACCGTGGTACCGGTATATGTGCACATCTATGTTCATAAATAGTCTGATCTTCAACAACTGGTTGAGATCTATTTGCTCGTGAATTATGTGTGTACACTGTGAGTGTAGAAAATATAATATGTGTGATCTGTGTACCTTGCCGCATGGGCAGTACTTGGTACCATGGGTTGTAGCTCTGGCTGAAATAAGAAATAGTGAGAAACACAAAATAACTATGTATTGCACTCTGCAGATGCTACATGTGGAGCCGCTTTGGAGGGTAGGATCGGGCTGATGATGCCTTGACCAGGTCTTATACATCTGGAGGATCAAAAGATCAATCGCAGGTCCATGTGTAATGCGATTGGAACGCATATGTCGGCAGTGGCCGGTACCGTTCGCATTCGCAATGTTATCCATATTGTTGGATAGTTTGGACGCTGTGGACCGTGGCGTCGGCCTTAGAAGGTCGAAACTAATTCGAAGTCCACCTATCGATCGTTCCCATGAACGCATAAAATGCCGTGTGTAGTCGCATTTATAAACGCATGTATAAATCGACGTAGTGGCTTTGAACGTGTTGTCGGGCTTATACGGTCGAAACTAAGTCGAAATCCGATGCCGATCGATTACCTATCGATCGTTCCTCTGAACCCATAAATTTTCGTGTGTAGTCGCATTTATAAACGCATTTATAAATCGACGTAGTGGCTGTGAACTTGTTGTCGGGCTTATACGGTCGAAACTAAGTCGAAATCCGATGCCGATCGATTACTTATCGATCGTTCCTATGAACGCATAAAATGTCGTGTGTAGTCGCATTTATAAACGAATGTATAAATCGACGTAGTGGCTGTGAACGTTTTGTCGGGCTTATACGGTCGAAACTAAGTTGAAATCCGATGCCGATCGATTACTTATCGATAGTTCCTATGAACGCATAAAATGTCGTGTGTAGTCGCATTTATAAACGCATGTATAAATCGACGTAGTGGCTGTGAACGTGTTGTCGGGCTTATACGGTCGAAACTAAGTCGAAATCCGATGCCGATCGATTACTTAACGATCGTTCCTATGAACGCATACAATGCCGTGTGTAGTCGCATTTATAAACGCATGTATAAATCGACGTAGTGGCTGTGAGCGTGTTGTCGGGCTTAAACGGTCGAAACTAAGTCAAAATCCGAAGCCGATCGATTACCTATCGATCATTTCATCCTTTCGCATTTGAATGCATAGCATTGTAATGCCCATTGTGGTATCGGAATTACGAGTGCCTTTAAGGGCTTATATTTGACCGAGGAACCTCCCAATTCGCATTGTGGTATGGGATTTACGTTGCCTAGAAGGACTTACCTCACCTAGTGACTGTCCAATTTGCATTGTGGTTAATGCGTATTGTGGTATTGGTCGAGGGCCTTTAAGGGCTTATATTTGACCGAGGGACCTCCCAATGCGGATTGTGATGTGCGATTTACGTTGTCTTTAAGGACTTACCTTACCAAGTGACCGACCAATGTGCATTGTTCGTTTCGGATCATCGGGCGTCCCCGGAAATTATCTATAATCACCATCGATCGATCATCATTATTTTGGCTGCCTAAGCCCTCACGGCACGCATTGCCGACATGAAAATCTCGAGATCCGCTGATCAACATTTAAGTAGGCGTTGAATTCACCGCATATAGTTCCATATCAATCATGTGCATATAGCGGGAGATTCAACATTCATATCTTCATCTGGGCTTATTGACATGGCCAGGTATATATTCATCATCTGGGCTTATTGACATGGCCAGGCATATATTCATCATCTGGGCTTATTGACATGGCCAGGAATAATTAGACTTCACCTGTCGCTGTAGGACTTATGCTTTGCCTGTGTTCGCGAACAGGTCTTAGCCTCCTCGCAATGGGACTGTTTACTTAACCTTAAAATTAACTAACTTACACTAGTAGTCGTGTCAGGCGTCGTGAATCTCCCAAGCTGCTGGCTGGACTAGGAAAGTCGTCATAACTCAGTGAGCTGGTCATTCTGGCCTTGTCAGATTCAACTTTGTTTACGGAAACGGGGTGGCTATGTCCTATCCGAAACTCGGTATCGTCTGACTAGTCGGGCCTCGTAGTTCGTTGTGTCCATGTTCAGAATTGTGACGTCAAGCAATTTACATTTGTCCATGACAAAATTTGCATTTTTCCATTTAAGAATAGTGCCTGTGTCCAAATTATACTCTAGAGACTTACCATCCAAGCCGAGTGTATGTGCGAGACTGTGTTAGTGTGTGTGGGGGGGGGGGTGCATACTTTTATTTTGGGGGAATTCAGCACGGTGCGCGCTCATTGCGCCTAGCTATCGGACTCCCAGCTAATCCAGTGACGTTTTACTTATTCACATGTTAATGGGTAAGTATAGGATTAGGAAGGTTTGTCCCTCGTTTTGGGTAAGTTTGTAGACATGTTAAGTTTTGTTAAAAGTAGGCAGTAGGATGGCTAGTAATGGATGTGGTTCTGCGGTGCTATAGGGATGCAGGAAAATTTTAACGGTGAGGATTAATTAACTGGTTAGGGTGGGGTCTGTAATGTTCAGGAACTGGATCTCAGTCCGGTGGTTATTGCACGGCCGGAGTTAGATAGGTATGGGGTGGTGTCTAGTATGACATTATGTCGTATACTATGTTAAAGATCCTCATTGGGGTAAAATATGGCATGCGGGATAAAAATATAAATAGTATAATAATAATACTGTTAGTGGGTAAAATTATTGTACGCCTCACTGTTAGCTTTACAATTCCGAAGTGTTCTGTCTAACACTTAGCTATGAGCGATAATGCTTAGGGCAAACCCTGGTGTCGTTTGGTCACCAAGAGCCTTACTTTGATGGCGGACTCCCAGCTAATCCAGTGACGTTTTACTTATTCACATGTTAGTGGGTAAGTATAGGATTAGGAAGGTTTGTCCCTCGTTTTGGGTAAGTTTGTAGACATGTTAAGTTTTGTTAAAACTGTGTTAATGTGTAGGATGAGTGAACTGTGTGGCAATTATCTGGTACTTGCATTCTCCTTATGTGACATTTGGCATCTGCGATTTGGTATGCTAATTCACTGCTCTGGAACCTCTATGCCATAATCTGTAGGCATATATATACCTCTTATTGTAATATTGGTCATCTTATCATATAAATAACAATTATCATTTATGGGATGGTCACTGGGGTGTATTAGGATACCCTGTGATCTATATCTCCCTCATATGGAATACTGTCTTTGATATACCCTCAAGTATATCTAGTGCTCTATAATAGCTGGGATTATATATACCCGACGATTATTCATAATTATAATGTGCGCTGTATGGAAGTGCGCGTTCTATGGTTGCCTATTCCTATTGGCACTATAGACCGTCGTTGTATGACTGAATGCTGCTATCCTAAATGGTAGGATGCAACACTGTACGTCGCCCTGTCCTTTACAAATCGTTTCAACTGTGTACATGGGAACTATAGTGTATCTCCTGTGTTCTCTGTTTAATGTAGTCTCATACTGACTGAATCCTATATTTTTGGGGAATATGTCTTCAATAGACGCAAACTGCTGTATGGGCTCGTGTGTGGACATACGTGTCTCACCAACCTATCTTTTCGATATTCAGAGTCGCTAAGACTATTTCTCCTGTACTGTAGGTGCAAATGGATGTGTGTGGGAAATAATATTCAATTATGGACAATTGTATGGGTTCTGCTGGAATAATAGTCCATGATTACTGTAATAGGTATTCCTCGTTGGTAATCGTAATAGAATTACCTTCCGACAAGCTGTCATGCCTTTGGCAGAGATTATTTGAAAATAATGGGCACATATCTAAATATGTTTTGGGACTGCCCGGTCTTCCTGTATCGTAAAATATTATCCGTACTGGGGCTAATCTAAGTTCAGATGTTCTGTGCTTCGCCCATCACGGGTGTATGGTATTGCGCAAATAAGAAAAAGCTCTGAAGTGTAAAAAAGGACAATCACAGTGTGGTGTGTATGATCATGTGCGCTCTTTGTGTAATAATGGTAATATTAGTAGGCTCTTATTAAATGGTCACTATCTGTGCTAGGCAAGTAATGTACTATGCAATTAAGATCAGTAAGAATGTTAATATGCCGGTATATTGAGTGTACAAAATAGTAAACACTTGGATCGTTAGCAACGGCATTTAAAGTTAGCGCGCTAGTGTGTAAACAATCGCAGTGCAAATTAATGGCTGCCGCTATGGTCACGTGCTATAACATCTGAATGGAGGAAGAGTATCATATGTCTGGTGGGTGTGTGGAGAATCGTGTAACTGTTATCGGTACCTAAGTGCGCTGCGCTGAATGGCTGTGCGGTGCTGTGAGAGGTGTGTCGAGTTGTCCGTGAAGGTGATTGGACAGTAGCGACTTGCGCTGTGGATCAAGTAACGGCTGTCTTTTGTTTACCTTATGCGACCTCATGGCCAAGTGTGTGTCATGTCTGATGACATTAGTGTACTTACTTCCCGTATATACTCCTGGTATACAAAATGGTGTGTCTATTTCAGAGTGTAAGTATAAGATTACTTCGGTACCAGTGGGAAATATGAAAAACCTGTATGTTTTCCCTACAATGTACAATATTTGTTGTTTATCGCTTCTACTGCAGGGAAGTGTGTAAAATGCTTTAAAATGGGATTGGTGATTTCAACTCTGTATGTCAACTAGGGAAAGTGTATGTAAGCATGTTGCGACGATGCCCGTCTCTATATCAAGGTGTGGGTCCCCGTGAAAATAATTCTTTCCGTGGTTTGGACATGTGTACTCCTGGAAAACGTTGAAATTCCGTTGGAGGGTCAATAGTGAATCCATATGGGTATATAATCTAAGGGGATATGAGTGCAACTGTGGTGTTCCTCTTATATCCTCTGTTAGCCGGAAAGTCTGTGTTGTAGCTTAGTAGTTAGTGCGCTCTTGCAGATGGGTGGGAAAAATGTGTGTGTATATATATATATATATGATGTTCATGTCCACCCGTGTGTTCCGTAGTCCAGGGGGGGATAGATGTTTGTATGCGTTTGGGGTGATTTTACCTTCGTAAGACGGAAAATTGTACTCGTTCTGGTGTTTTCTCTCAATTGCGTGGGTTTTTGTGCTTTTCTCCTCTGAAGTGTATGTATGGGTTCCGTCTCCTCTTTAAGATGGAAAATTGTGTGTCATTGATTGGACCTGTGCCTGTATAAGGCGGAAAAAATTTTAGTTATGTAATTGTAGTCCGAGTTGTCCGCTTCGCATTGTATTAGTGTGGTTGTACGCCTAGGTATATATAGAATATTCCTCTGGACAATGTATCGTCTGAAATTGGGAAATGTACTGGTGCAAATCGGTAGTAGGATGTGAGGACAAGGGGAATGTGTCTTCGAAGCGTGTGGGTAATGTTTTGTGTTTGCAAGTGTGTAGTTAATGATTGGGTTAATAAAATCATTGGGCCTTTATTTATGATTTTCTCAAATAATTCCATGTTTCCTCTTATAAGGCTGATATTTACCCTACATTCTGTTTCCAGGGAAGATTCATTAACGAAGGCTAAGAATTAATGAAATATACGAAGTTTAAATGAGGTTTCCTAATGGTCGGCTAAAATAGTAACGCCTTGTTGAGGGACTGGCAAAATAGCGTAGCATAATGTCGTGAAAAGCGTGCTAATTTGACCACATAAAAAATAAAATGGAGGTGTCCTCTGTTAGGGAGAAATGGTTATATACGAGTGTGCGTGTTGGCGTGTGTGCCTGAGTGAATGTGTTGCACGCGGCTTGTGAATGTTGGTCATCCTGTTGATTGAATGCTGGGAGAGCTGTGGAGATTTCTGCAGCGTAATCTTCTCTGCTTCCGGTATAGCGTGTGGATCTCGCCTCACTGTGTGCGAGCAGTGCGAGCGTCTGTATGCAGTGGCCAGTGAAAATCAAGTAATCGTGTAGTGTAACTTCGTTGTGTGCGAAAATGTACTTCACATGAATGTATTTCCTGTTCCTTCTTCTAGAAGTATTTTATCCTAAGGACCTATTGTTTGCTATGTCGTAATTGTACGGTAACCCGTGTTATTGTTATAGCCAGCTTATATAGCTGTTAATCGCTGATAACCTATGTTATTGTGGTAGGCAATTTATATACCTGTTACTGGCTAATAACCTATGTTATTGTGGTATCCAGTTTATATATATATGTTAATGGCTACTAATCTATGTTATTGTGGTAGGCAGTTTTGAGACTTGCTGGGGTCTGATAACCTGTGTTATTGTGATAGCCGTGTCCATGTATTGTCTGGATATTTCCAGTGTGAGGCAGAGTGCCCTGGAATATTGGTGTCCGGTAAATTAACTCTGGACTATTCCTGCTGGCGCGTATTAATGATTTGTATGCAATTATGCTGCAAAAGTATTTTCCTATCTGTTTGCAATGTAACGGGACCTGTCTATACTCTAGCTGGGTATAGATGTAATTTTCCACTCCGTGTACTTTCTGCATGTGTAGATCGTATGTCCCTGTGTACTGTTCCAATTTGTGCGCAAATTATGTAATTAGGTTAATCAACAGCTGTAGAGCATCGCCTTGGGGCGAAAGTTTTTCTTGTTAGGCGCCCTACGTATCATTGAATATCGTAGGCGTGTTGGAATTGTGCGTGGTGAATATTATGTTGAAGTGTGCCTTTTTCTGTCATGCTGGACAAATAAGTATTGTAACTATGTATTTTAATCTGCAGTCGGTCGCTACTAAATGTATCTGAGTACTGGGGTACGGAAGTATGAGGTAGGGGATGGTGGTTGTTTCCACCCCTGGGGTTGTAGTGTATAGGGGATGTATCCCTACGGATACAACACTATATACAGTTCCCATTCCATCTTCTAAATGGCAAGGGGCGTGGTGGCGCAGCGGTCAAGGCCTTTGCCTCTCACAAAGGTGCTCCGGGTTCGATTCCCGGTCAATGCATGTGAGATTTTCGAAGTGAAATGCCATGCCCTGTGGTTTGGATTCCACGTAAAAGAAAAGGAGGTCCCGTCGCTCATGATCGCGAGATTAACGGTCACGTAAAACTAGAAGCTTCCTTCTTTTTTTCTAAATAACAAGACATGTTCAGCTTGCTTGTAACAATTGCGCAATATAGATATTGAGGCTGGAGTACAGTTAGCTTTGCACTTCCCCATCCTGCTACCCCAGTATACTACTGCTGCATAAAACATTTGCCACGTGTCAATGTTCTCAGATAGGGAAGTATTTGGCAAACTCCCTGCTCTAAAGGTCAAGTGCACAGCTAAACACGGCTATCTGTACTGAGAGCAGCTGCACAGGGGCCATCACAAGCTCTTTAACCTTTTAACTGCTAGGTATTTTCCACATAAATAAACACCCAAGTGCAGAGTTATTTTCAAAAAATCTTAGTGCTGTATTACATCAAGGCACTAAATCAATTTAACATATTCCCCCTTCTCCTATTCATGGTGGCGACAGAACTTGAAAATAAGGGAAATTTTTCTCCCTGTAGATTTCAGGGAAATTTGAAGAAACTTTAAAAAATTAATAAATATAAAATCAAACCTTGGATGACTTGCAAAACAAGACAAAAAGTTAAATATATATATATATAAATAAGATTTCAGGCAAAAATAGACGAACGCAATACAGTAAAATGGGTATTTACAGATGAGGAACGCCTGAGAAGATCAGAGCGAATGAAGAGCTACTGGGCGACTCGGAAAGAAAACTTACTGAAGAGGACCAAGAAATGATTGACTGAAGTGGTCCAATGAGGCCGTAAATGCAGAAGCAGAAAAACAAATTTTGCATCAAGCAAGTGAGAATTATTTTGCGGCCAAAAACGTAGCGCGATTCCCCTCGCTGACTAAATCGTCTCTAAATGAATCGTTATGCAAGGGGGGAGGTACCATATAAGCAAGATTATATACTAATTAATACATTATCCGCTAAATTAACATATCAGGCTAAGTCTGTCGCCACCAATGCTATTGTTTCTTCCTCTTCTGCGCGAATGGGTCTCCTAGGACCACGCGGGATCAACACTTACTGGCCTTGATGTTTGTCCTATAACTCTTCAAGCGCAACGATTGAGCGAGTCGACGTTAAGAAACGCCACTACTCTTTACTGCAGGGACTGTTCCGTCAGCCATTACAGCGCAGAGAGGTCAAGCATAAGTCAAACATGTCCATCCCTTTGAACAATTGAATAGTGTAATTTGCAACACCATATAGATTAAAAATTCAAAGTAAAAAGGTTCTATGGATAGGGATGATGATTTATGTTAATATAAAAGGCTTCAAAGTGGTGAGATGAAATATCCATACCGGTGAAATAACAAAAGCGAGGTGTGAGTGTGCTTAGTAACCATGTGTACGGTGCGGGATTTGGTTAAATAATGAACACTTTACAAACATTTGGAGGAGTAACAAACAATTTATTCTAGATTTTTTTATTTTTCGAAAGAACTTAAACTCAGATGAATTTGTGTTCAATACCTAACCTAACATTTACTTCTCCACGACTACCATAGTCCTTTTCTCACTAACTCGTGAAACGTATGTTGTCCCCAGAATTATGCAGAGCATTGTTTACATGTTGTCAGGACTTCAACCAATCAAGTCTGAGAAGGGACTTCGTTATCCCTCTTCTTAGGAAACGTTTATATTTTTAAGGTTTCTTATTGTCTATGAAGGGACTAATTCAATTAGTTTTAAAGTAAATATTTTTTTAAAAAATTCTTATTAGCAGCGTTTCGATGGCATTTATCATTTTAGGGTGAAAATAACATATTTCGCAAAATAAATTTAATTTTCGGCTACAATAATTTAAATAAATGGCTTATTTAGAGTGAATATATCGTTGTGATAACATGCGTTTGTTGAAATATTTCGCGGATATCGTTAAAACCAAAAATCCGGGACTCTATCTATGGACAATCGCCAAATAATATTGCCTCAAACAGCTGGAATGTGAAACTAAAAAGATGAGCACGTAGCGACGTTAGCACACCACATGGCAGAATTGTCAACGAACCATTTTGTCGATAGCCTCAAGATTAAAGATGCACCTCCGGAATTATATTGACTACTAGCTGTACCCTGCATGCGTTGCAATGCCAATCAAAGAAAGTGTTGTCGTTGTAACTTTGTTTGTTGAAGTGTTTTTGGATTCCCAATATTTTTTACTTTTTCCGTTAACCGCTATTGTAAAATTGATCGACTATCTAAAAAAAATCATGGGAGCGTGCTCAACAACTCACCAAAGTTTCATCGCAATGAAATGAATGGCATATGAACGCATACGGGACTTTCTTGAAACGATTCGAGCGCCATCACACATTTGTTGAATATACTCGTACGCTACCTATTGTAAAATGGATTTACTAAGTCGAGAACCTTCCCTGGCGTGTACACAACAACTCATGAAAGTTTCATGGCAATCAGATGAATGGCATATGAA
Source organism: Meconema thalassinum (assembly GCA_946902985.2). Lineage (NCBI taxonomy): Eukaryota > Metazoa > Arthropoda > Insecta > Orthoptera > Tettigoniidae > Meconema > Meconema thalassinum. Next base: position 69,092,061 of record OX336391.1, on the reverse strand, counting down.
CGCATTGTTACCGTACAATGGGGTATTTCACAAGCTGGGGCGTGGTGTATATTTACACAACGGAGAATGCGTTCCATATGGCACTTCCATACACACACTATCACGTTTATCTTCACTCCACATTAAATATCGGTCTCATATTTCTAAAAATACTTCTTCTTTATTTCTTGAATTGTACCAACAAATTTCTTTATGTATAACTTACGACATTTTTGCTAATATTAAGACCTCACCACTAAACCTAACCAAATCTTCCTTACCCCCAAAACATCTTCTTATGCATCACAATAATCTCCATAGAGAATCCCAACAGCTACTAACATGGAACAATACCCTATCTCCAAAGATAAAACGGACAGATACTCTAATACAAAATCTAGCAGTATGGACTTTAACAAGAATAGACATAGATATATATAAAAACAAAACAGCATCGTAAATGGAAATATAAAAAGAATATACAAAACATCTAACTTCATAGGCAAGGCCACCTGTCATGCCACACCGAGATGCAAACTGCCCTCCCAGCAAACGCCATTTTCCCAACCCAATCTCCTTGCAATCAGAATGGTTGCAATCGCCCCTCTATGTGATTCTCAAGTGAGAAGCACGTGAGGATCACATACATTAAAATACACAAATGAAAATAATACATTTTTCTCCTCCTGCCTCCACGCCTGCTTCGTCATCTGTAATTATTGCATCTCCCACGCCTTCCTTCTCGTCGTCTTCTACGACTCCTGCCTCCCCGTCTCCTGTATTCCAAACCTCTCTTTTTCTTCTTCCTTTGGTCTGTCTCCTCTGATTCAGCATCATATGTTTCTTTCTTTTTCTTCTCTTGGTCTGTCTCTTCTTTTTCAGTATCATATTTTCCTTTCTTCTTCTTCTTCTTCTTCTTCCTTTGGCCTGATCCTTCACTCTCTTATCTTCCTTTACCTAACATCTCATCTTCTTCCTACTCCTTCTCTTTGCTTTCCAACTCATTCTTTTATCTATTCTCCTGGTCCTCTTTGTCTTCATTCTGAACCACTTCTCTCTTCTTCCTTTCCACATTTTCCACCTCTTCCTTGTCTGTCTTGTCTTACTCAACAGTTCCTTTCCCTTCTTCCACTTTGTTTTCCCGTGTTTCTACTTCACCTTATCATCATCTAGTATATTGTCTTCTCCATGGCTCACTCTTGCACGTTCATCATCATTAGCCTCTTTTTCTTGATTGCTACTGTCTTCATTACCAGCATCTTCTGATTCTCCTTTCTCTTCAGTTTCTTCCATTTCACCTTCTCCGTTATCCGCTTCTCCTTTCTCTCGTACCTTTTCCTTTCTTTCACCTGCCTCCTTTCCTTCAGTTTCTTCCATATCACCAGCTTTCTCACGCCCCCCATATCTCGGATAATTTTCTTGCTCCTTAATCGCACATAGCTCATTCACTTTCTCCATATAACCTTGTTCTTCTTCACCTCGTTCTCTCTCTTCCTTGAGCTTCTCATTCCTCTCCATCAATGTCACCTATTCCTCCTTAAGGCTATCCACGATATCCTTATTTTTCGCTATTCCTTCTCTCATCACAGTTTTATGTTCTTGTACTTCTTTGCTTAACTCCTCAATCTTAGCATTGGCTGCTTCAGCCTGTTCTTTATTGCTCGTTTACGTACATCTTTACAGATTCTACCTGCTTACCTATGGATTCTATTTGCGCTTTCATAGACTCTCCTTGCTGCCTAACTTCTCCTATTTTCTTACTCATACACTCTTTCACTGATCGATGGTTTTGGGGGTAAGGAAGATTTGGTTAGCTTTAGTGGTGAGGTCTTAATATTAGCAAGAATGTCGTAAGTTATATATAAAGAAATTTGTTGGTACAATTCAAGAAATAAAGAAGAAGTATTTTAAGAAAGATGAGACCGATATTTAATGTGGAGTGAAGAGAAACGTGATAGTGTGTGTATGGAAGTGCCATATGGAACGCATTCTCCGTAGTGTAAATATACACCACGCCCCAGCTTGTGAAATACCCCATTGTACGGTTACAGCATACAGGATTTTGTTTAAACGATTTGCGCACCATCACTCATTTTTTGAATCTACTTGTGCGCCACCCATTGACGGATATACCAATTCATACACCTTCGCAGGACTGTACTCAACTCACCAAAGTTTTGTCATAATCGGATGAATGGTATATGAACGCATACGGGACTTGGTTGAAACGATTCAGGCGCTGTCGCTCATTAATTTAATCTACTCGTGCGCTACCAATTGTAAAATGGATTTACAAAATCTTTGCGGGAGTGGAGACAACATTTCTCCAATCTTTATTGCAATCGCATGAATGGTATATGAACGCATACGGAATATCTCTTAAACGATATGCGCGCCGTTATTCATTTGTTGAATCTACTCGTACGCTGCCTATTGTAAAAGGATTTACTAAGTCAGAAACCTTTCCTGGAGTGTGCAGAACAATTCAACCAAAGTTTCATAGCAATCGGATGAATGGTATTTGAATGCATACGGGACTTTGTTTAAGCGATTCACGTGCCGTCATTCATTTGTTGAATCTACTTGTGCGATACCTATTGTAAAGTGGCTGTACTAAGACAGAAACCTTCCCTGAAGTGTACACAACATCTCACCCAAGTTTTATCGCTATCAGACGAATAGTATATGAACGCATATATATTGTTGAAACGCTTCGCGCGTCGTCGCCCATTTGTTGAATCTGCTCGTGCGCTACCTATTATAACATGGATTTACTAACCCAGAAACCTTGCCTGTAGTGTAAACAACCTCTCACCCAAGTTCCATCGCTATCGGACGAATGTATGTGAACGCATACTGGACTTTGTTGAAACGCTCCGCCCGTCGTCGCTCAATTGTTGAATCTACTTGTGCGCTACCTATTGTTAAGTGGATTTACTAAGCCAGAAACCTTCCCTGATATGTACACAACATCTCACCCAAGTTTCATAGCTATCAGACGAATAGTATATGAACGCAAACGGGACTTGGTTGAAACGCTTCGCGCTTCGTCGCTCATTTGTTGAATCTACTCGTGCGCTATCTATTATGACATGGATTTACTAAGCCAGAAACCTTGCCTGTAGTGTACACAACCTCTCACTCAAGTTTCATCGCTATCGGACGAATGGTATGTGAGCGCATACAGGACTTTGTTGTAACGCTTCGCCCGTCTTCGCTCATTTGTTGAATCTACTCATGCGCTACCTATTGTTAAGTGGATTTACTAAGCCAGAAACCTTACCTGATGTGTACAGAACATCTCACCCAAGTTTCATCGCAATGGGATGAATGGTATATGAATGCATATGGGACTTTCTTGAAACAAACGCACGCCATTTTGTTGAAGCTACTCGCGTGCCATCTATTGTAAATTGGATTTACTACGCCTACAACTCTTCCGGGACTGTGCAAAACGACTCACCAAAGTTTGATCGCAATCGGATGAATTGTATATGAACGCATCGCTATTACGCATTTGTTTAATCTACTCGTGCGCTATCTATTGTGAAATGGATTAACTATGCCTATGAACATCCCGAAATTGTGTACAACGACTCAAAAAATTGATCGCAATCGGATGAATGGTTTATGAACGCATAAAAGACGAACAGACAGACATTCCTTTTTATATACTTACTAGATGTACCCGGCATGCGTGGCAATGCCAAACAAAGAAAGTGTCGGCGTTGTAACTTTGTTTGTTGAAGTGCTTTTGGAAACAATCTTTTTACAATTTCCGTTGACTGCCTCTAAACTATCGTAAAATGGATTAACTAATTTAGAAACATTAGTGGGAGCGTGCAAAACAATTCACCAAAGTTTCATCGCAATCGGGTGAATGGATTATGAATGCATACGGAAATTTGTTTAAACGATTCGTGCGTGGTCACACAGTTACAAAAGTTACTCTTGCGCTACCCACTGATGAATGGATTTACTAAGTTAGAAACCTTCACGTAGGTGTACACAACAACTCAACAACGTTTCATCGCAATCGATGAATGGCATATGACCGCATACGGGATTTTGTTGAAACGCTTCGCGGGTCGTCACTCATTTGTTCAATCTACTCGTGCGCTACCTATTGTAAAGTGGATTTACTAAGCCAGACCTTCCCGGAAGTGTACACAACATCACACCCAAGTTTTGTCGCTATCGGACAAATGGTATATCAACGCATACGGGACTTTTTTGAATCGTTTCGCGCATCTTCGCTCACTTGCTGAATCTACTCGTGCGCTGCCTATTGTGAAATTGATTTACTAAGCCTGAAACCTTCCCTGGCGTGTACACAACAACTCACCAAAGTTTCATCGCTATCGGACGATTGTATATGAACGCATACGGGTCTTTGTCGAAACACTTCGCGCGTCGTCGCTCATTTGTTTAATCTACTTGTGCGATACCTATTTTAAAATGGATTTATTAAGCTAGAAATCTTCCCTCAAGTGTACACAACATCTCATCCAAGTTTCATTGCTATCGGACGAATAGTATACGAACGCATACGTGACTTTGTTGAAACGCTTCGCGCGTCGTCGCTCATTTGTTGAATCCATTCGTGCGCTACCTATTGTAACATGGATTTACTAAGCCAGAAACATTGCCTGGAGTGTACACATCCTCTTACCCAAGTTTCAACGCTATCGGCCGAATGGTATATGAACGCATACGGGACATTTTTAAACGTTTCACGCGTCGTCGCTCATTTGCTGAATCTACTCTTGCGCTCCTTATTGTAAAATGGATTTAGTAAGCCAGAAACCTTCCCTGGAGTGTACACAACATCTCACCTTAGTTTAATCGCAATGGGATGAATGGTATATGAACGCATGTGGTCTTTTTTGAAATGAAGCGCACGCCATTTTGTTCAAGCTACTCACGCGCCATCTATTGTAAATTGGTTTTACTATGCCTATAACTTTTCCGGAAGTGTGCACAACAACTCACCACAATTTGGTCGCAATCGGATGAATTGTATATGAACGCATAGCCAACACTCATTTGTTTAAACTACTCGTGCGCTTTCGATTGTAAATTTGATTAACTATGCCTATAACCATCCCGGAAGTGTGCTAAACAACCCACCAAAATTTGGTTGCAATCGGATGAATTGTAGGCTATATGAACGCATCGCCAACAATCATTTGTTTAAGCTACTCGCGCGCTCTCTATTGTAAATTGGATTAACTATGCCTGTAACCACCCCGGAAGTGTTTAGAAAAACTCACTAAAATTTGATCGCAATCGGATGAATGGTTTATGAACGCATAAAAGACGAACAAACGAACATTCAGTTTTATATATATACTAGTTCATTCCATTCCTGACCCGGTCGGAGACTGGAAGCAGGCTGTGGATTTTCATTTTCACTAGCTGTACCCGGCATACGTTGCAATGTCAATCAAAGAAAGTGTTGGCGTTGTAACTTTGTTTGTTGAAGTGCTTTTGGATTCCCAATAGCTTTTGTTTTTTCGTTAACCACATGTAAACTATTGTAAAATTGATTTACTATCTCAAAAAAAAATCATGGGAGCATGCTCAGCAACTCAACAATGTTTCATCGCAGTGATATGAATGTTATATGAACGCATACGGGACTTTGTTGAAACGATTCGAGTGCCGTCACACATTTGTTGAATATACTCGTACGCTACCTATTGTAAAATGGATTTACTAATTCGAAAACCTTCCTTTGCGTGTACACAACAACTCATCAAAGTTTCATCGCAGTCGGATGACCGGCATATGAACGCATAAGGGACTTGGTTGAAACGATTCACGCGCTGTCGCTCATTAGTTGAATCTACTCGTGCGCTACAAATTGTAAAATGGATTTACTAAATCAGAAATCTACGCGGGAATGGAAACATCATTTCACCAAATTTCCTTGCAATCACATTAATGGTATATGAACGCATACGGCGTTTTTTTAAACGATACGCGCGCCGTTACACATTTGTTGAATCTACTCGTGCGCTACCTATTGTAAAAAAGATTTACTACGTCAGAAACCTTTCCTGGATTGTACACAACAATTTACCAACGTGTCATAGCAATCGGATGAATGGTAGGCCTATATGAACTTTGTTTGAACGATTCACGTGCCGTCGCTCATTTGTTGAATATCCTTGTGCGATACCTAATATAAAGTGGATTAACTAAGCCGGAATCCTGCCCTGAAGTGTACACAACATCTCACCCAAGTTTCATGGCTATCGGACGAATGGTACATGAGCGCTTACGGGACATTTTTAAAACGCTTCGCGCGTCTTCCCTCATTTGTTGAATCTACTTGTGCGCTACCCACTGTAAAATGGATTTACTAAGCTTGAAACTTTCCCTGGAGTGTATACAACAAATCGCCCAAGTTTAGTCGCTATCGGACGAATGGTATTTGAACGCATACGGGACTATGTTGAAACGCTTCGCGCGTCGTTGCTCATTTGTTGAATATACTCGTGCGCTACCTATTATAACATGGATTTGCTGAGCCAGAAACCTTGCCTGTAGTGTACACAACCTCCCACCCAACTTTCATCGCTATCGGACGAATGGTATGTGAACGCATACAGAACTTTTTTGAAACGCTTCGCCCGTCGTCGGTGCTAATCTGTTTTTAAAGCCGTTGGCTGCGAGCGGAGCGAGCAAGCCAGTGGCGCTAGTAACCAGGTACCGTTGCGACTATGCGCTACTCTGCCTGGTGTATTTTATTTTAGGGACCTAAGTTTTGAGTTGTTTTATCAATAGTTAATTTCTTTTATAATATAACAATAACATAGGTTTACCGCCGTAAGCGATGTGTCGGCCGCATAGCGGCCAACAATCTCTTCGGCGGCAGCGTGTATAAATTGAGGATGGTTTAAATTGTTGTTATAAGTAAATAAGGTGGAATAAAGTAAAAGGTTTTTTTTTTTTTTTCGGGGAATAAACAGTTGTCATAGCAGTCGAGCTCTGTTTAGCTATTAGCCTGGTGTTCTGGCTCTATAGGTAACGTGCGCCATGGCCGGCGTTGCAACAACTTCAGTTTTTAGTAATAATAATAATATGTTTTGAGTTTGAAAGTTAAATTTGGTTTGACGTACTTTAGGAAGGAAGAATAGACCTCTAGTGGGTTGGTTTGATTAGAATGAAAGTTGATATAAAATGATATTAATAAGCCTCGCTTATGGTTTGAGGGTAAAATTGATGAAAATGTCTTGTAATGAATGTGATGAGTTGTGAGCCAGCTGAAGCGCTGTGATTGGCTAAGTTTGAACGGGCTGCCTGAGCGGGCAATTTTTTTTTTGGCCTGTGATTGGTCGTTTGAGTTATGTCCTTTTAGCGTATTTCCAGTGGTGAAAATAATATTTTATGATTAGTTTTGTTCATTTTGGGAGTGTATCGACGCTGTAGAGTAGTTTTGGTTTTGAAGAATATTATAATATAGACGAAAAGTTTGTCGGGCGTTCCCACCGGCCAACGAAGGCCTGTGATTGGTTGTCTGAGTTTGGTTGAATTGAAGCTGTTTCCTATGATGAATTTATAAGTTGTGTTTCTATTGAGTTAGAAAATGGTAATTTAAAATGTTTGGAATTGAACGATTTTGTTTCTGATTTGTGAACTGATGAATTAGGGTATCTGTGTGTTGTAAGAGACACGCTGACCATAGCGCTCCATCCCAGGTGGCTAGAGCTTCGCCCAGTCCCCAGGCAGGCGTTCCATGCGACAGCGAGTCTTGGGTTCGAGTTCGGTTTTGCTCAGGCAGTCTTGTGTTCGATCTGTCAATGTTAGTGAAATGGCTGATAGTTGAGATAGTACTTGAAGTAGCTGTGAGAGTGCAGTGGCGGGATGGGCTGGAGGGGGAGCTGTTTGGAGTGAGAGTAATGATGGAATGTTGGTACGGGTTCGATGCCGGGAGTATGCTTTTTGCCTGTTTTTGATGGCGTATTTTATGTATTTACAGCCCAAATAAGACGCCGCATGGTTGTCCCCACAGTTTACACACGTAGGGCTGTCCTTAGGTACTGTGCAGACCGTGTGACGATGATTTTCGCCACTTCGGTTACAGCGAGTAACATGTCTGCAATTTGCGGCGTCGTGGTTCAAGCGTTGGCATCGAAATCATTGGATGATAAGAGTATTGCGTTGGTTGTTCGAGGGGCGGCGTCGCGACGCCTGGTTTTTTTTGTTGTTGTTGTTGGCGGACATGTTATGCGACGCTTGAGTTGTGGAAGAATGTGGATTGTGGGCGGAAGATTTTACTGTAATGTGACCGACTGGCGCTGCGTCAGTGCCGTGCGTGGTAGAGGGAGATGAGGGGAGATCTGTTGGAGCTTTAGTTTGTGTTGGCTTGTTGTATTTCAATGTTGAAGTCACGGGAGGTGGATTTGGAATGAGTGACGATGCTGTTTGAGTACCTTTCATGTATTTGAGAGTTGGCGGCATGGAAGGAGGAAGTGGAATGGTTTTTGACGATGAGTTTATGGAGTTTGGAGGAGGTTCGGTTTGTGTTTGAGCGTCGTTTTCTTCTGTAAGTGCTGGAGAGATGAGTAGGTGCTGAAGAATACCAGGGTGACTCAAGATGGCCCTCCTGATACTCCCCAAGCGTCCGTTGTTTGTAGGTGTGATGATGAAGAACCCGTTTGATGTCTCCTCTTTCGCCTAGATGGACTGCCATAAAGGTTGCAGTACCTCAATGATACCCACTCGGGTAGCGAGGGGATCCCGTGATGGCCTAATCATGACAATTGTGGCGATTGGGATGCGAGTACCTGAGGTAATCTGTGAAATCGAAGGCTGGTACGGGGACTCTAGCATACGGATAAGCCTTCTTAGTTCGTGTGGACGTGCGTGGCGTGTCCATGAAAGTATCCCAAGCTGGATCGCTTGAGTCATACTCTTCAGGGTTATGTTTGTGAGATGGGTACATGTCTGTATAGTGTGAGTGTAAATGAGAGTGTAAATGAGATGAATAGGTAAAATGCTTGGCAGACCTTTGGGGAACGTAGATTTTGTCTTCGCCCAAGAAAGACCAGTCGTTCAGGGTTACCAGTTTTTCAGCGGATGGGCCGCGACTATGAACGCGCTGGTTAAAATTAAATTTAATAATTAATTAATATTTATTAATTAATTATTGTCTGCTGCGGGAGAGAAGGGATGAGTTTTGCTTGACGGCAACTCTGGAAGATAGGATTGCTTGACTTGGATGGACTGAGGGTGGGTATACTCGATTGTTGGCGACAATGGCTAACGGTTGGGAAGGGTATTGTTGTTTGAACATTGCAGGACGGGAAGGAAATTGGCTATTGGCTGGGTAGGGTTAGATGGTATCGGTGAATCGGCGAATCGAGCCTCGGCGGAAGATGACCATCAATTTTCATCAGTTCATTTGTTGAATCTACTCGTGCGCTACCTAATGTTAAGTGGATTTATTAAGCCGGAAACCTTCCCTGAAGTGTACACAACATTTCACCCAAGTTTCATCGCTATCAGACGAATAGTATATGAACACTACGGGACTTTGTTGGAACACTTCACGCCTCGTCGCTCATTTGTTGAATCTACTTGTGCGATACCTATCGTAAAGTGGATTTACTAAGCCAGAAACCTTTCCTGAAGTGTACACAATATCTCACCCAAGTTTCATCGCTATCAGACGAATTGTATATGAACGGATACGGGACATTATTGAAACGCTTCGCACGTCGTTGCTTATTTGTTGAAGCTACTCGTGCGGTACCTATTATAACATGGATTTACAGAGCCAGAAACCTTGCCTGTAGTATACACAACCTATCACCCAAGTATCATCGCTATCGGACGAATGGTATGTGAAGGCATACAGGACTTTGTTGAATCGCTTCGCCCGTCGTCGCTCATTTGTTGAATCTACTCGTACGCTACCTAATGTTCAGTGGATTTACTAAGCCAGAAACCTTCCTTGAAGTGTACGCAACATCTCACCCAAGTTTCATCGCTATCAGACGAATAGTATATGAACACATACGGGACTTTGTTGAAACGCTTCACGCGTCGTCGCTCATTTGTTGAATCTACTTGTGCGATACCTATTGTAAAGTGGATTTACTAATCCAGAAACCTTCCCTGATGTGTACAGAACATCTCACCCAAGTTTCATCGCAATGGGATGAATGGTGTATGAACACATGTGGGACTTTCTTGAAACAAACGCACGCAATTTTGTTGAAGCAACTCGCGCGGCATCTATTGTAAATTGGATTTATTACGCCTATAACTTTTCCGGGACTGTACACAACAACTCACCAGAACTTAATCGCAATCGGATGACTTGTATATGAACGCATGGCCGTTACGCATTTGTTTAAACTACTCGCGCGCTATCTATTGTGAAATGGATTAACTATGCCTATGAACATCCCGAACGTGTGTACAACAACTCACAAAAATTTAATCGAAATCAGATGAATGGTTTATGAACGCATAAAAGACGAACAGACAGACATTCCTTTATATATATATACTAGCTGACGCGGCAGACGTTGTCCTGCCAGTCAAAGAAAGTGTTGTAACTTTGTTTCTTGAAGTGCTTTTGGATACACAATATTTTTTTTCAATTTCTGTTAACTGCCTCTAAACTATCGTGAAATGAATTAACTAATCTAGAAACATTCGTGAGAGCGTGCATAACAACTCTCCAACGTTTCATCGCAATTGGATAAATGGCATATAACGCATACGGGATTTTGTTTAAATGATCCGTGCGCAGTCACTCATTTGTTGAATCTACTCGTGCTCTACCAACTCTTAAATGGATTTACTAAGTTAGGAAGCTTCACGTAAGTGTACACAACAACTCATCAAAGTTTCATCGCAATCGATGAATAGTATATGAACGCATACGGGATTTTGTCGGAACGCTTCGCGCGTAGTCACTCATTTGTTACATCTACTCGTGCGCTACCAATATTGTAAAATGGATTTACCAAGTTGAACACCTTCCCTGGCATGTACACAACAACTCATCAATGTTTCATCGGAATCGGATGAATGACATATGAACGCACACGGGATTTTCTTTAAACGATTCGCATGCTATCACTCATTTGTTGAATATACTCATGCGCTACTTATTAAAAACTGGATTTACTAAGCCAAAAACCTTTCCTGGAGTGTACACAACAATTCACCAAAGTTTCATCGCAATCGGATAAATGGTATACGAACACCTACAGGACTTGGTTGAAACGATTCTCGCGCCATCGCACATTTGTTGAATCTACTCGTGCACTACCTATTGTAAAATGAATTTACTAAGCCAGAAAACGTTACTGAAGTGTACACAACAATTCACCAAAGTTTCATCGCAATCGGATAAATGGTATATGGACGCATACGGTACTTTGTTGAAATGATTCGCGTGCCGTCACTCATTTGTGAATCTACTCGTGGCTACCTATTGTAATTTGGATTTATTAAGCCAGAAATCTTCCGTAGGGTGTACTCAACATCTCACCCAAGTTTCATCGTAATCGGATGAATGGTATTTGAACGCATACGGGACCTTATTGAAACGCTTCATGCGTCGTCGCTCATTTGTTGAATTTACTCGTGCACAACCTCCTTTGAAATGGATTTACTAAGTTAGAAACCCTCACGTAAGTGTACACAATATCTCACCATAGTTTCATTGCAATCGGATGAATGGTATATGAACGCATACGGGACTTAGTTTAAACGTTCACGCGTCGTCGCTCATTTGTTGAATCTACTCGTGCGCTACCGATGGTAAAATGAATTTACTAATCCAGAAGCCTCCCCCTAGAGTGTACACAACATCTCACCCAAGTTTCATCGCGATCAGACGAATGGCATTTGAACGCATACGGGACCTTTTTGAAACTCTTCGCACGTCGTCGCTCATTTGTTGAATCTACTCGTGCGCAATCTCCTGTGAAATGGATTTACTAAGTTGGAAACCTTTAGGTTAGTGTACACAACAACTCATTAAAGTTTCATCTCAATCGATGGATGGTATATAAACTTATACGGGATTTTGTTGAAACGCTTCGCGCGTCGTCGCTCATTTGTTGAATCTACTCGTGGGCTACCTATTGTAAAATGAATTTACTAAGCCAGAAGCCTTCCCTGGAGTGTACACAACATCTCACCCAAGTTTCATCGCTATCGGACGAATGGTATTTGAAGGCATACGGGACCTTCTTGAAACGCTTCCTGTGTCGTCGCTCATACGGGACCTTCTTGAAACGCTTCCTGTGTCGTCGCTCATATGTTGAATCTAGTCGTGCGCTATCTATTGTAAAATAATTTACTAAGCCAAACACCTTCCCGGTGTATACTCAACATCTCACCCAAGTTTCATCGCAATGGGATGAACGGTATATGAACGCATACGTGACTTTGAACCGCTCCAACGTTCAGAGACAAACAGTAGAATTCGACATCACTGCCACCTTTGGCATAAAACACAACTTTCCGCCACGGACGGAGTGTATGTTATGGCGGTAGTTGCACAGGTTGCGACCAGGTGGCTACGTGCAGAGACATACCGTCCAAAGACATCAGCTTTCACCAAGGCCAAGGCTAGTGGTTTCCATGACGACTGTTTTTGACTGTATATTGTGGTTCTAAAATTGTGTGTAAATTGTGGTTCTAAAATTGTGTTTTTTCCACCTACCGGGTCAGATTGTGAATCTAAACCATACAGGGACCCACCCTAATATACATACCAAATTTCATCAAAATCGGAGTTGCCGTTTAGGAGGAGTTCAGTGACATACACACGTGTTGAAGAATTATATATTTAAAGATAAGATAAGACAAGATGTTCAGTAAAGAACATATATCCTACTTTCTCCTAAATGCATGGGTATTGTTATAACTATTTGTCCTTTTCAAGGAGTATAATTGAATGTTGGTTGTAGTAGCTTGTTGAAATACAACGTGCTATAGGGATATTAAACATGAATATGAGGTGCCCTTTGCTAGTGCTACCTCTGTAAAAAAATCATTCAATTCGGTTTCACCGTGTTTGAATTGATCTGGGGAATGGATTTGCACACATACATGGCCGCTATTTGCAAACTATTGGGCTGATGACCTTGTAGTCAGTCATAAGATGCTTTCCACAAAAAGGCATGTTGTTGCAAAATCCGGTAGAGATCAAATTATTAGGATGGTCGAAATTTGATTTAAGCTTTTAACATTTGGGTGGCCGTCATTCCGTTTCCGTCAAGATGGCGGCGATATAAAACATGACACTGAGGTGCCTTTTGCTAGTGCTACCTCTGTACCAAATTTCGTTCAATTCGGTTTCACCATGTTTGAATTGATAGGGGGAATCGATTTGCACACATACTTGGCCACCATCTGCAAACTATTGGGCTGATGATCTAGCAGTTTGGTCACAATATGCTTCCCACATAATGATTTGTTGTTGCAAAATTTGGTAGAGACTAGATTATTAGGTTGGTCGTAATTACATTTTAGCCTTTAACATTTGGGTGGCCGCGATTACGTTTCCGTCAAGATGGCGGTGATATAAAACATGACACTGAGGTGGCCTTTTCTAGTGCTACCTCTGTACCAAATTTCGTTCCATTCGGTTTCACCGTGTTCGAATTAATATGGGGAATCGATTTTCACACAAAGATGGCCGCCATCCGCAAAATATTAGGCTAATGACCTATTAGTTTGCTCCCTCCATAATGGTATGTTGATGCAAAATTCGGATGATTAGGTTAATCGTAATTTGATTTAAGCTTTGTATAGTTGTGTGGCCGCCATTACGTTTCCGTCAAGATGGCGGCGATATAAAACATGACACTGAGGTGCCCTTTGCTAGTGCTACTTCTGTACCAAATTTCATTCCATTCGGTTTCACCGTGTTCGAATTAATAGGGGTAATCGATTTTGACACAAAGATGGCCTCCATCCGCAAACTATTAGGCTAATGACCTATTAGATTTGTCAAAGGATGTTTCCTCCATAAAGGTATGTTGTTGCAAAATTTGGTAGAGATCGGATGATTAGGTTAGTCGTAATTTGATTTAAGCTTTGAACATTTGTGTGGCCGCCATTACGTTTCCGTCAAGATGGCGGTGATATAAAACATGACACTGAGGGGCCCTTTGCTAGTGCTACCTCTGTACCAAATTTCATTCCATTCGGTTTCACCGTGTTCGAATTAATAGGGGTAATCGATTTTGACACAAAGATGGCCGCCATCCGAAAACTATTAGGCTAATGACCTATTAGATTTGTCAAAGGATGCTCCCTCCGTAAAGGTATGTTGTTGAAAAATTTGGTAGAGATCGGATGATTAGGTTAGTCGTAATTTGATTTAAGCTTTGAACATTTGTGTGGCCGCCATTACGTTTCCGTCAAGATGGCGGCGATATAAAACATGACACTGGGGTGCCCTTTGCTAGTACTACCTCTGTACCAAATTTCGTTCCATTCGGTTTCACCGTGTTCGAATTAATAGGGGCAATCGATTTTCACACAAAGATGGCCGCCATCCGCAACTATTAGGCTGATGACCTATTAGTTTGGTCAAAGGATGCTGCCCCCATAAAGGTATGTTGTTGCAAAATTTGGTAGAGATCGGATGATTAGGTTAGTCGTAATTTGATTTAAGCTTTGAACATTTGTGTGGCCGCCATTACGTTTCCGTCAAGATGGCGGCGATATAAAACATGACACTGAGGTGTCCTTTGCTAGTGCTACCTTTGTACCAAATTTCGTTCAATTTGCGCTCACCGTGTTCGAATTGATAGGGGGGGGCAGACATTCAGAGTACACACACTCACACACACACACACAGACTCACACACACACATACACACACATAGACAGACACACTTTTTTCGCCCTGTAGTGATCTCATAAGTCTACTTTCATTTTTTGCAAAAATCGAAAGTAGGCTAATAAAACTAGCAGAAATACCCGCTCTTCGAACGGTCTTCGGTATTATTAACCAGACGCTATCAATTGAGCTACTGTTGCAATGGTTACGGGGTTGTGATTCCTGTATAAGTTTATCAGAACGACGTTAGTTTTCTGGGTATATCGCAGACACTATTAATTTAAGGGCCTTAAATGTGGTTTTCGGAGACCCATTATAAACTCCCAAGTTTTGTGTCACACATTGAGAAGCGCAACATATGCTTTGGTCGTCTTTCTAGGATAATTTTTATTTTTCGCCTATTCTAGCATGAATTTTGAAAAGTTTTTCCCTATACCAACCCTTCTATGATAAGTACGGTGGAGAGTTTTATAAATGATTGGTGTATTGACTCATGGTTACAACACCTAATTTTACGATGCTCCAAGCACCCGAACACGAGTTATAGCTGTACATAAACTTAAAGATATATCAACCACACAGTGTTAAACAAAATCATCTTTACGATGAACCCGTTTGTCGACAAAAATATGATTAGTTAAAATGTGCTCTCACACAAAATTCATCTAACATGTACTTCCTGACGTGAAAATATTATTGAAAACCTTGTTGACGAAACGCAATAAATGTCAAATAAAAACTGACCCTCACCGTTGTGGAAAGTCCCCATCCCCAGGAAGACTCCTTTAATAAATTATAAAGGCTTGTGGTGTATGAAAATTCCAGATTTTTAGCCTCTAATGTCCCAAATTCCCGAAAGCTGCAAGAAACACTATTTCAATTCAGGAATTTTTGAAATAAATGTTGCTGTTTAGAGATATAATAGACCTTCTGTACAACATATCAGACGTGTAAGTTGCGTTTAAGAATTCTAGGGAACCCCATGACCCCCTTAAGCGAATTGATGAATTTTTCGGTCTATGTTTGTTTCCATGATAACAGCCATTTGCAAACTTTTAAAGATATTTAATAAATTGAGTGGCTTTGCTTCTTACAGAAATAGATGGAAAGTTGGAGGTCACCTCTTGAGATACCGTTGTCATGGTTACCGGCTTGCATTCCTGCATTAGTTTCTTCTTGTTCTTCTTCTTCTTTCGGATAGGCCAGCTAGGGCCCACAACGTTCAACTTTTCAGATTGGCGAGGAACTTGATGTTTGCCCAATATTCGCGCTATATTTCGTCTTTCTCTCTTTTGTCCAGATGATGCCGGTTTTCTTACAGGGTAGTCTGTCCTGAAAACTCTTCTGTGTAAGTATCTTTCTGGGATGTGATCGTCTTCTAATATCACTTTCCATTATCTTCTGTTCTTGGGTGTCCTTGTTAACTTCTCTTAACCACGGTGTCACGCTCTTTCTATTCTCCCAGTAGTTGAGAAGCCGGTTGGTTAGTCTTGTTGGGTTCATCCTTGAGACATGCCCGTAGAAAACCAGACGTCCCTTCCTGGCCACATCTGTGATTTTCTCAGTATATCTATATAGCTCCTGATTTGGTCTTCTTCTGTACTCGTCATCTATTTTTATTAGTTTACTAAGTGAAATTAGTTTTCTGGGAATATCTCAGAAATTAGGTTTTAGAGCCTTAAAATGTAGTAGCCACCGAGGGTCTGAAAAGGAGTTTTGTCTCGGCCTCGTACGCCATATTATAATAATAATCATAAGAATAATGTAATAATATAGGGATAGGGATACAATAGACCTTTAGTACCACACCCGCACGTGTAAATCGCGTGAAGAAATTCAAGAGTACCCCTTGACCCCCTTAAGAGCATTATATAACGTATTGATGAATTTTACAGTTTAGGTTGGTTCCGTGATAACCTTATAGCCGTTTGCGAACGTTCACAGTATTGTAATAAATGGAATGGCATTGTGTCTTACAGAAATAGATGGACTTTTGAGATTGTGTTGCCATGGTTACCGCCTTGAATTCTTTCTTCTTCTTCTTCTTATGGTTCCTATCCGTTCCGGATGTTGGCTACCATCTTGACTGTGCTGTTCCTATCACTTGCAGCTCGGAATAATTCAGTAGATGTTTTTGAGGTCCAGGCTGTGAGATTTTTTAACCAGGATATTCTTCTTCGTCCAACACTTCTCTTCCCTGGTATTTTTCCTTGAAGAATAGACTGTAGGAGATGGTACTTGGTGGTATTCCTCATGATGTGTCCTAGGTATTGGATTTTCCTGATTTTCACGGTGGTTAATACCTCCTTAGTTTTTTTCATTTTTTGGAGAACCTCAACATTTGTGACATGGTCTGTCCATGGTATCCGCAATATCCTTCTGTACAGCCACATTTCAAAGGCCTCTAACCGTTTACATAAAGACTCTGTCAGAGTCCATGTCTCAGCACCGTAAAAAAGAGTAGAGAACACATAACAACGCAAAAGCCTGATTTTCGTAGTCATTGTCAGCCCATGATGTCTGAACAAATTCCGCATCTTATCGAAAGTTGTCCGGGCTTTCCCAATTCGAGACTTCACCTCATCAGAAGGGTCCCATTGGTCATTTATGGTAGTGCCAAGGTATATATACTTATGCACTTGTGCAATGGGTTTCTGGTCTATATTTAGTTTGCATGCAGAGACTTTGTTTTTACTAATGACCATCAATTTTGTCTTCTGAGGGTTTATATCTAAACCATATTCATGGCTTTTTTGGATAACTTTATCAATGATATGTTGCAGGCTTTCTTGACTATCCGCAAAAATCACAGTGTCATCGGCATATCGAATGTTATTTATCCAGTCACCATTTAAGAGCACTCCCATCTCAACATCCTCTAGAGCTTCTTTAAAGATATATTCCGAATAGATGTTAAATAACAATGGAGACAATATACAGCCTTGTCTTAAACCTCTTAGAATATCTATATCTTCCGTGTTCTCATTACCCAACCTCACATAAGCAGATTGATTCCAGTACAAGTTCACAATTATTCGTAAATCTTTATCATCTAAGCCAATCATTTGTAAAATTTCTATCATCTTATGATGTTTTACTCTATCGAAAGCCTTTTGATAGTCAATAAAGCAGGCATATATATCGCAGTTCACATCACGGCACCTTTGAAACAATACTTGAATGCCAAATGCGTTTCTAAAACCAAATTGTGTAGAAGAAACTTGTTCTTCACATATTTTGTATATTCTGCGATGAATGATCTTCAGAAATACCTTCAAGATGTGATTCATGAGACTGATTGTTCGGTACTCACTACAAAACTTAGCTCCGGGTTTTTTTGGTAGTGTGATGAATTCCGATTTAAGCCATTCCTGAGGAATGTTCCCAGAATTGTAAATGTCGTTGAATATTTTAGTCAACCATTTCACATTATCTTCATTCAAAAGCTTTAAAAATTCAGCATTCACATTGTCAGGGCCAGTGGCTTTACCATCCTTCATGGCTTTTATCGCGGTTTGTACTTCATCTACCAGAATTTGGGGTCCTGTTTCACCATTTATTCGAGGTGGCTCCTGTCGAGTATCATAAAACAAGTGTTCTATATATCTTTGCCACGTATCTTTAAACTCTTATTTTCCAACAATTAGTTTTCCTTCAATATTGACCAATCTATTTCCTTGTCTAGTTCTATAATTCCCTGTCACATCTTTAACTTTTCGATGAACATTGAAGCTGTCATGTTTTAATTGTAATATCTCTATTTCATTACATTTTTCTTGGATGTCCCTTTCCTTAGCTAATCTTATTTCTTTCCTGATTTCCCTGTTGATGTTCTTATATTCATTAGGATTACCCTTTGCTTCCCTTC
Organism: Meconema thalassinum; assembly: GCA_946902985.2. Taxonomy (NCBI): domain Eukaryota; kingdom Metazoa; phylum Arthropoda; class Insecta; order Orthoptera; family Tettigoniidae; genus Meconema; species Meconema thalassinum. The sequence continues at coordinate 69,073,384 of OX336391.1, read as the reverse complement.
TCTTATCCATCATTTTAAGAATCTCTTCAGTCATCCATGGTTTCTTTTTAGTGATATCTGTTACTTAGTGATCCTTCTTCATAGATTCAACGGTATTAGTTAATGTTTTAATTTTCTCATCGGTACATAAGGCATCAGATAGGGATCCAAGTTCATCATTGAGCTTCTCTTCTACATTTTGTCTTACTGAAGGTTCAATTAATTTACGCATATTATACTTTATGGCTCTTCTCTTTTGAATCTTTTTCATTTTGATTTTAAAAACTCCAACTAGAGGGATATGATCGGAATGAATGTCCGCACCGGGATATGTTTTCATTGAGACACAGCTGTTCCTATATCTTTGATTTATCAAAATATAGTCAATTTGGTTCCTTATAATTCTTTCACCTGAATCCCTAGGAGACTTCCAAGTATACAAACGTCGTGGTGGTAATGTGAAGAATGTGTTGGTTACTACAAATCCCCATTCTCCTGCAGACGCGCAAAGTTGATCTCCTCTCTCATTCCTTTCACCAAGCCCATATTGACCTACAATACTGCCTTCAGATCCATGTCCTACTTTCATTAGTGTTTATTAAATGAAATTAGTTTTCTGGGAATATCTCCAAAACTGTTGGTTTTAGGACCTTAAAATGTGGTTTTCGGGGCCCGTAGGGCTCTAAAGTTTTATTTCTCACACTGAGACGCTGAAAATGAGCTTTGTCTCGGCTTTTTACGTCCATTTCAGCATTCATTTTAGGGGGGTAGTCCCTCTTTTATGAGAGGTAATCAATGATTACTTTCGTGCCTCTGATTGACCTCTGTACCAAATTTTACGTTGGTCCAATCAACCGTTCTCGAGTGATGCGCGTGCAAAGTTGTACACAGACAGGCAGACAGACAGACAGACAGACAGACAAAAATTTTGTTTTTGCGGGCAACCGTCATAAACCAGTCTGAGACGCATTAATAACTCAAATTTCCGTGGAAAATCAGAAAAAACAGACAAACTTTCATTTTATATGTATAGAGACTAGCAGAAGTACCCGCTCTTCGAACGGTCTTCGGTATTACTAACCAGACGTTATCAATTGAGCTACTGTTGCAATGGTTAGGGGCTTGTCATTCCTTCATAAGTTTATCAGAACGAAGTTAGTTTTCTGTGTATATCGCAGACACTGTTAATTTAAGGGCCATAAAATATGGTTTTCGGTGACCCTTTATAGACTCCCTAGTTTTGTGTCACACACTGAGAAGCGCAACATATGCTTTGGTCGTCCTTCTAGGATAATTTTTATTTTTCGCCTATTTTAGCATGTATTTTGAAAAGTTGTTCTTTATACCCACCCTTCTATGAGAAGAACGTTGAAGATTATTCTAAATGATTGGTGTATTGACTCATGGTTACAATACCTAATTTTACGATGCCTCAAGCACCCGAACGTGATTTATAGACGCACATAAACATAAATATATATCAACCACACAGTATCAAACAAAATCATCTTTACGATGAACCCGTTTGTCGACAAATATATGATTAGTTAAAATGTGCTCTCAAACTAAATTCACCTAACGTGTACTTCCTGACGTGAAAATAATATTGAAAACCTCGTAGACGAAACGCAATAAATGTCAAATTAAAACTGACCCTCACCGTTATGGAAAGTCCCCATCCCCAGGAAGACCCCTTAATAAATTATAAAGGCTTGTGGTGCATGAAAATTCGGGATGTTTAGCCTCCAATGGCCCATATTCCCAAAAGCACTATTCCAACACTATTCCAATCCAGGAATTGTTGACAATAATGTTGCTGTTTGGCGATATAATAGACCTTCTGTACAACATATAGCATATCGCACGTGTAAGTCACGTGTAAAAATTCTAGGGCACCTCTTGACCCCAGTTGGATGCCACCTCTTGTGATACTGGTGTCATGGTTACCGGCTTGCATTACTTCATTAGTTTCTTCTTGTTCTTCTTCTTTCGGATGGGCCAGCTAAGGACCACGACGTTCAACTTTTCAGCTTGGCGAGGGACTTGATGTTTGCCCAATATTCGCGCATTCTCTGGCTATGTTTCTCCTTTATCTCTCTTGTCCAGATTATGCCGGTTTTCTTACAGGGTGGTCTGTCCTGAAAACACTTCTGTTTAAGTTTCTTTCTGAGATGTGATAGGCTTTTAATATCACTTTTCATTATTTTCAGTTCTTGGATAACCTTTTAACTACTGTTAGCAACGGTGTCAAGCTCTTTCTATTCCCCCAGTAGTTGAGAAGCTGGTTGGTTTGTCTTGTTGGGTTTATCCATGAGACATGTCCGTAGAAAGTCAGACGTCTCTTCCTGGCCACATCAGTGATTTTCTCAGTATATCTATATTTCTCCTGATTTGGTGTTCTTCTGTACTCGTCATCTATTTATTAGTTTATTAAATGGAATTAGTTTTCTGGGAATATCTCAGAAACGTGGTTTTAGAGCCTTAAACGTAGTAGCCTCCGAGCCACCGAGATGCTGAAAATGGATTTTGTCTCGTCCTAGTACGTCATAATATAATAACTAGAAGACCCGTGCTGCTCCGCAGCATTCACTTCAACAATCCTACAGCACTTCTGTCCATATAACATTTGCATGTCTTCATGCTAGTGACCTGAACAGGCATTTACGGTACCGTCGCTTTTGGGTAAATGATGAAGTAGACCTATGAGATCAAATGTGTGGGTGTCTGTCTGTCCTATGTGTGTGTGTCCCACTATTTACCCTGCGTAAGCTTAAAAGGCGTACGGACGTCAGGCCGAGGTGAACAGCTAACTCCAAACACATAAGCTATACTCTTTTCTGAAGAATTAACTCGACACGACTCGGCAGTTTGATGCTGGCTGAAGCTAGGCTGATAGGTCGCTCTCAAGCTCGTAAACTCACTCTGAAGCTAGTAATTTAAATTTCCACTGAATGGAGATTGCTGGAAGAAATGAAAACGTAAAACCTCTTACAGTGGTCGATGTTTGAGCTGTCGCGGACTTTCTTGAAGAACTTTTCATGCTGAACAATTCTCAGAGAATATCGATATTTTTAACGGTGTACCCAGTGTAAGCATAAAAGACACATGGGCATTAGGTTTTTCTTCAACTCAATTCACTGAAATCGTAAATGCTCGGCTTCCTTTGGTCATAAATAAATGTTTTCCTACCTAATCCTTCATCGAGAAATCCTTTACAGAATGGTAAAAACCGCATCAAAATCCATCAAGTTGCTCTCGAGATTACCCGTTACATCCAAGAATTGGGAACTTTGTTTTATACTAAGTAGACAGAGATATCCACACAATTTAAGGCTACCGAGGTACAATTTGGTGGTTTGTCTACTTAATTTAAATTTAAATTTAAAATAAAAGATGGGTCTCTTATATTTGAATTTAGAGATGTAACTCTTAGTTAACATATGTGCAAATTAATAGAATTAAATAAATAATTTTAATTAGTCATAATTACTTTTATTCAAAATCATTTTATTGGCCAACTTCTTTTGTTGTCCTACTTAGTAGTGTTTCCTCTCCCGTGGAATTACACCTTTTACCATAAGGAATTGCGATTGGAAACTTTCAGATTATTGGATTCCGAGGGATATCTGAGCTGGGTCCATTTTCAATTTTTCATTGACTTCAGAATTTAAGTCAGGTGATTTCAATGCATTGTTCTTGAATCTTTGAATAGTTCAATAGCGTTCATCAGTTAAAAGACCCCAAATCCCTCCGCTCTAAATTCACACGTAAAGAACTGTAGAGTGAAGTAATAAAAACGAAACGTGTGGCATTTTGCATTTGCAAGGCTCCTCTGTTAGTGGAAATTCTTAAAAATCATTTTAATTTGAGTTCCTTAAATGAAAATATAATTAGGAGTCTTGGTTAAACATTTGAAGTAATTTCATCGCCTTGTAAACATACTTAGTGCATTAAACCGTGAAAAGTAAAAATGCAATTTTGGAAAACTGACATCGAATCTAATAATTGGCACATCTCTGTAAAGACAGCTATCGCCTCCACCCCTACAGATAGAATAGAAAGTAAAGGCGATTGATGAGAAATGAAAAGATAACTCACACAGACGGAATTAATATTAATTAAGCTGTAAATTTGATAGAGTATATCTTTGTTATAGAACTGAGGGAATGAAAGAACAGGATGTAGGATAGTAATCACCGATGTAGGACAATAGTATTTTTGTTACCATTACCACAGGACAGTTATCGTATTAGGGATGCGGACGTCCTTGTATAATTGTTATCTAATCTGTGCCCCGTTTGCTGAGGTCTGTGCTCCTCCGCAGCATTCGTTTCAAAATTCTAATAGTACTTCCTTCCATTCGACATTTGCTGTTCGCTTGCCTTTTGGTTCTATTTGAACTTTGACGTCATGAAAGGATTTTGCTTGCGATAGTGCGGCATACAGTAAAGTTGTCCGTGGCTAAACACCGGTTGAGGTAAAAAGAAATGCCTACTTGATCTAGTGTTTGATCTTGAGCTTTATTGATAGTTATACAAAAAGCCAAACGTACTGGAAACTGCCTCCTTTTGAAGGAAAATGGCATAGAAGTATCTGATGGCGTAAGGTCAAGGCGAGGGAGTAGGACATTGTTTCCAACATTTACGCCAGTAATAATTTCCAGGTGTAAGCAATTGTCATGCATCTTCCAAACCAACAGTCTAGTACCGTTCAACAGACCTTGGGTAACATTAATATTTCTCAACAAAATCACAATTGAGCCTTCTTTTAGTCGATGTATATGAGGTGGCAATCCACTTATGCCTATGCTGTCTAAAAATTCTATTGGGAATAGTAGAAGTTCACTCTCATCTTCAGAAATCAAATTATTCACACTGATGTAAGTTCTCGATGATCCTGGGATTAGGTCTAAAACTTTGTCATTGATTTCTTTACAATGTTCATTTTTAGGTGCTAAAATCGCTATTTTTGAAAAGCGTGAAATATTTTTCAGCGTGGGACAAATTCTGAATTTTCTCCATCGACGTGAGGGTATTCACCGGTACCAATTTGTATCAAGAAGTTTGCAAAGTCACGTTGATCTGTATCCGCTCGCATATTTTTGTTGAGTTTAAAAAAATTGAATAATGGCCACAAAGGAGAGAACCTTACTGACATTTGGACTGATGCTGCTTTAGATGTGTGAGGCACAACAGGCAATACCTGCCTAAAATCTCCACCTAAGATGATAATTTTTCCTCCAAAAGGCACGTCGATATTCATGATGTCCTTGAGCAACCGATTTACACACTTCAACGCGTGCTTATTAGCCATAAGGGCTTCACCCCAGATGATAAGTTTTGCTGAACGAATATAAAAAGCTTCCTTGGTGTTAACTTTTATTCCTGATACAGAACTTTCATGTAAATGTAGAGGTAACTTGAACTGGCTGTGTACAGTGCGCCCCTGAGGTAGTAACATTGCTGCAATACCAGTCCGTGCAACAGAAACTACATTTAACCCCAAATTTGTGCAACTGTGAATCAAGCATTGGTAAAGAAATGTTTTCCCGGTGCCCCCTGGACCGTCAATGAAATATGCATTACTCATCCTTTCATTGCTGTTTTGTACTAACCCCAACATTTCTGTAATTATAGCCGTTTGGTTTTCACTTGCTTGGTTTATCATCCGACTTAATTGATCCTCATTAAATTTTGGATAATTCATTGGTAAATTTGACTGAGGGAAATTATCAATAATAGCTGGCAATTCGAGAGAAGTAATGGGAAGACCATGGAGCTTTAATGTATTAGAAATATGTATAAGAGTGAATTGATATGCAATGTTAGGTTCGTGAAACTGCAGATAATCTTCTGATAATGAATTCTTGAAAATGTCCCATAACTATCTTACATTTGAAGGGGTCTGAAAGATACATATGTAAGAAAACAGTTGTCGTAACTGAGAAGGCATCTGAAATTGTGACGCTTCTGCCAAACAACGCTGCCATTCAGAATCATCAATCAGCAAACCACGCTCCTTAGCTGTTTCATTAAAAGTAGAATAGACAATTGCTTTGTATGTTCGTAGATCCTGGAAGCTGGTAGCACCTATGACGTGAAGTAATAACAGGCGTAAATAATACCTTTCTGTTTCTGTAGGCGAAACATTATACATTCTGCATATAGTTTTTGAAACATTTTTTTCTTCTTTGCCACTGGCAGTTGCTCTTATTCCAGACGTAATGTACTGGTGTTTCAGGATATATATATATACGGACTTCTGGCTTGCGAATCTTGATTTAACTTGAACCACGCTAGTAATTCCATGTTGCGCAACTGTGCTTGAAGTAAAATATCTGGAGCGTTATCATTTTTAGCCTATTTTCAATTTTGAAAAAATAGGCTTATGAGATCACCTTTTGTCCGTGCGTGTGTGCGTGTGTGTGTGTGTGTGTGTGTGTGTGTGTGTGAGAGGTGTGTGTGTGTGTGTGTCCCTAATAAAATCTAAACGGCTGGAGCGATTTCAATGAAACTCGGTGAGTTCATAGCAGTATTCCCGGCGACCTCGACCGTGGCCTTCAAATTTTGTTACGTCTTACCAATCCAACATGGCGGCTGTGCGAAATATTTCACTAGCATTCAATATCTCCGAAACTATTACCGATATCGCCCTGAAATTGTGTACAGCGATAAAGGGCACAACTAGAAGTTCACCTATGAGACTTGACTACAAAACCAACATGGCGGTCAAGCGAATTTGAGACTTTTAAATAGACATTTCTCGCGATTTAACTATCCAAACGTAATGAAACTTGGTACAGCAAATGTTTATACACTTTGTAATGCAGTGGAGTCTAATTTAGTTCAATTGTTTACATAACCTCAAAATGGCGGCTGTGCGAAATATTTCACTGACATTCTATATCTCCGAAACTATTACAGATATCATCATGCAATTTTTTACTGTGATAAAGGGTACTGATACAAGTTTACCTATGTATATTTCATAAACCTGTAAAGTACAAAACGAACATGGCGACCAAGCGAATTTGAAATATTTTAATAGACTTTTCTCGTGATTTAACTCTCTGAACGCAGTGAAATGTGGTACAGTAAATGATTTTACAGATTGTAATGCACTGCCATCTAATTTAATTCAATTGTTTACATAACCTCAAGATGGCGGCTGTGCGAAATTTTAAAATTAAGTTTTTATTCTTGTGTCGTAATCATGCGATCGAAGTGAAAGTTTGAATAATGAAGCTAGGCAATAATTGTCATTGAATGGTACATAACTCTATGGCCTATACGTATAACAATCCTAAATGGCGAGCTTCCGAAATATTTAGACGGTTCTCAATATCTATGAATCTTTTACAGCAACCAAACTGAATTTTTTATGTTCATAGAGACTATGAACATATGTTCACCTATAGGACTTTCAGTAACCTGGTGAGCACAAATCCAACATGGCGGCGACGCGAAGTATAAATATTTAAATGGACGTTTCTCGCGAATTAACTATCCGAGTGCCGTGAAACGTTGCACGTTAAATGCTTATACAAATGTTGATCCACTGGCATGTAATTTATTTCAATTGTTTGCATAATCACAAGATGGCTGGTGTGCGTACTTTTAAAATATCGTTTTTATTTCTTGTGTTCTAATCATGCGATTAAAGTTTGAATACCACACGTACACAATAATCTTAATGTAATAGTACAAAAATAAAAATCCATCCTGGCGACCATATGAAATATTTAGACGGTTCTCAATATCTACGAATCTGTTACAGCAATGAAACTGAAATTTTGTATGTTCATAGAGACAATTAACATGAGCAGGATATATGAAAATAGGCTGTATAGTTCTACACGGAACTACTTGTTAAAATAGATATTTTGCAAGTTTGGCAAGTGAACTGGTAATCGCACGATAGAATGTGACTGTTCATGCATTTGAAAAGAAAATATCCTGAATGCGGCTTCTATTGGACCAACATATCTAGCATTTAGGAAAGAAGTAATTTCATCGTAGTTCACCGTTTCGCCTTCAGGACATATTTTAACAATGCACATACTTGTGGATTTTATTATATAAGATATTCGTGGATGTATTTAACACTCCGAACACTTGAGCATATTTCAACATTAATATGAGCTTGCAAGTTAAGTAAAAGAAATGGATTGTAGGGAACAATGTATCGACTATCGATTTCAATGTCAATGCCTCGAATTGTTTTTACAATAATCTGTCCATTATTTCTTCTCCTATACGAAGGATAACCATTGGCATTATCTTTGGTCTCTTGCTGAAACTGTTTAGGGAAATCTTTCTTACATACGCCATCTTTCATACAGACTAAAGAAGGATTCAAAGATCCGCGAGGACCATGTACCATATGACGCCTTACCAACTCGTATAGCGCTTCATCCTCGAGATCTGGTATTTCGGCTGACACCACACTATCAATGTCAGAAATTTCTCGAAACTTACAATCTTCCGTTAATGTTGAGAGTAAATGGATGTGCGGGAGACCTCGTTTTTGAAATTCCACTGTATATAGATACGCTTTTACCGAAAATTTCCTTAACATTAATCAAGCGTAGCAATTCCTTTACTTTGCAATGGAAAACTCTCACTTAAATATCAGGCCTATTATTAGCCGTTTCCCAGAGATGAATGCTGTTAAGTATTTCTGGCCAGCCCGCATTATAGGTGAACGTAATGAATAAATCTGGCTTTCCAAACTTCCTCACTATCGCCATCGCATCTTGATAATTTTGCAATATTTTCCCTGGGCTACCTGTAAAAGAAGATGGCAAAACTACAATACGACCGACTCTGAGATTTTCTTTTTCTGCTCGTACATGCAAGGCGTCTGCTAAACCGGCATATGTATCAATTCGTAACTTCGTTTGTTGATGGCGTATATATTTTAACTGGTCACCTTCCATACGACAGTAGTAATCCACGAATAAATATCCATTTTGCAAACTTGAGCAGCGACAACTAACTCAACATGACCTCCATGAACACCATTCATAGATATTTTTGTAATCATCGCTCGTAATGATAGCAGTTTCGTACTTATCGCTGTTGCCAACAATTAAGGAAGAATAATTATTCCACTTGTCTGTAACATGTTTTACAATTCGCTTTCTAACCTGTTTAAATAAACTCTGATTGTTGTACTCACAATATGCCAATGACCTGAACAGACAATTACCGTCACCTTTAATCTTTATAACATTTGTAAATGAGTGTCGCCTCTCATTCATCATAATATGATTCATTGTATTGATTGAGCACACAACCTATAAGACGAATGATGAAACGAAAAGAAGACAGTTTGTAGCACAGTATGGACACTTCGGCAAAACCGGAAGAACGGATTTTCAAAAAAACAATTGATAAGGGGGAGCACCAATACACCTGTCAGCCGCTAGGTAGCACCACTTATGGACAAACACATGATAAACAGCTGATTGATGAATGTATATTTTATGTCATTTATTTAACTCTATTTCAACACACTAGCTCTTTTTATAATCAGATATTTTAAGAAAATAAATAACAAGAAAATAGAAAGTGTTAATACTACTGTGTTTTAATTCTAAGAAGTGTGGAATTTAATGTTGAACACCACATTCCTCCAGTCCTGTGGTGTCGCATTGTGATTGCATCGTTTAACGATGAAAGGTTATGATATGTTTTTAATGATTAAATTAACACACGATATATTGAAAAGTGTGGGGGAAATGTGGATTTTGTTTCTTAAACTTTTGTAGTCTGAGATAATGCAATTCAATTTTTCTACAGTAACTGTAAATAAGTGTTAATTTTTAATAATAAGAACTTTATTGCAGCCAATGGCCTAATTAATTAATTAATTCTTAGCTTCCTAACGTAAATACTCGGGAATTTATTTAGTCAATAAAAAGTCATGTTGATGGGTGGGGACAGCCTTATTATGCAGTGTTATTTTCACATTTCATGATATGCCTAGGCTAATTCTTACTCCTCATTTCTTAGCCTACTCACACTTCCGTTCATTATCTTGTGTTCCAAGAAGAATTCAATACCGGTACTGTAAGTCATGTGCTAAGAAATCTCTTTTCGTTACCTTTATTAGTTCCACGTCTTTGTGTGGCTATTATAGGAGCAACAAGTAGCTTTCAGATTCAACAAATAGACTATACATTTACTGGTAGATTGTTTTGTTTAGCCTACAGATGGCCTAAAAATAAGTAAAGTAAAGCTGAAATACAAGCTCAGGGCTTACAGTAAGTAAACCGGCCAACCACCCTTCGTACAGAGGCCTGCTTCTTTAATCCTAGAAGCCAAGGTCACACCCAGATCTCCGTTCGGAGATCCTAAAGTCGTCAAATTATAGTTTTGGACTGGGTTTTGATTCTTGGTTAATGCATGTTCGAATTTCAGAGTTGCATCCAGTGGTTCAAATTCCAAATATAAAAAAGAAAGGTTCTGTGGCTTATAATCACGAGAGCCACGTGAAGCTACAAGTTTGCTTTGCTTTCTGTTGCTAGTGAATGTAATAAAGTAATATAACTGGTAAATAACACTATGTGCAATGGTGTCGCCAATCAATCAAGTAAAACGCTCAGTCCTAAACTTGCTCTAACCATAGCTTAACACCAATTAGACCTAACTTTAACGTCGTCACGACTAATAAGTTGCCATCTATCCGCACCGCACTTTTTACTTGTCAGTGGTATGTCAATTCCTTATTCTTCCCATTCTGCAGAAATGGAGATAATGTAGGATGAGTTTTCCATGCGATGGATGGTTTTTATACCTGGATGAGAGAAGTGTTAGGCTCATAATGCTGTGTTGCTTTTGGAGAGACCTGGGGCAGGTCTTTCCAGTTGGTACCTGTAAGCGACATGTACATCATAGTGGAATTAATACTGGTCATTAGGAGGCCTAACTATATGCCATAGCTTCAGTTACTAGGCCTACGTCAAGAGTTAATAAAGGGCTATCGTGGTGTAATCAGTTCACACTCTGCGCAGAGTGCTGGGATTCAGTTTCAAGTCGTAACAGCAGTCTTATTTTAAACACTTAAGTTTCAAAGTATGTATAATTTTATTAATGCAGCCAATTGCCATGTACTTTTCTTTTCAGGACGGGTCAGGGAAGGGATATTGGAGGGAAATTGGCCGTGGATTTATTGAAAGGAACCGTCCCGGCATTTGCCTGGTAGTGAAAATGGGAAACCACGAAAACCATTTTCAGGACGGTAGAGGTGGGACTCGAACTCACGCTCTCCCGATGCCAGCGAGGCACGAGGTAGCACATTAGCGCTCTCGGCCACCAAGGCCGGTTCAAAGTATGTATGCCTCTTGGTAAGCTAATATCTGGAGTCACTTATATAACCATATTTTTTGACATACCGGTACTGTATATATTATTATAGTTCCAATTAGGACCTCTTTGTTTTATGACCCGTGTACTTGTGTGTGCATGGTATTTGATAATCAGTGTTGTGTTGAATGTAATGTAATTGTTGTTTTAAGGGGCGGAACTTCGAGGTCATCTGCCCTTAGAGTGTTGTGGTGACTAGCAGTGTTTGTAACTTGAACAGTACTCAAAAAAAGGTTTTGCATATTGCGATTTAGTGTTTTGCTATGTGTACTATCCTACCAGCGAATTGTTACCGGTGGCGGAAATCGGAACTAATGCGCTCCGGCCAGCCACACGCCTGCGATAGACGTGCAGTTGTCGCAATCGAAACCTCATCGCATGTCATTTGTGTGCATGATTCGTGCTGGGTCGTGCGCTGTGCGGTGTGTTTTCATTGTACGACTGTGCATGCGTTCTCCCTCTTGCCCAGCAACCGGTCGCGGCAGCCATAACGAGGCGAGCTGACGCAATGTATACACAACAGCCGTGCTCCACTCTAGCAGTAACAATTCCCTGGTAGGGTAGTATGTAATGACATACAAAGAAAAACAACACACAATATGCTGTGCAAAAGAGACAAACACTAAAAGCATAACAAAAGTGGCAATCTTTTTCATGTTGGGGCATATCAATACCATGTATGGCCACCACGAGCCCTAAGGCATGCTTGCCGACAAAGAGGCATACCGTACTGAGAACCAACGAACCAACCTGGTTTGGGACAGATTATCCCACTCTTGGAAAGCAGCTTCAATCAGTTGCTGAATGTTTGTTTGTTTGTTTGTTTGTTTGTTTGATTGTTTGTTTGTTTGTTAGAGGATTGGGACAGTGCGAAACTGCACTCTTAATCTTTTCCCATGCATGTTCGATACTGTTCATGTCCGCAGAATATGCAGGCCACTCCATTCTCCGTATGCCTTGCATCTGAAGGAACTGATGACCACCCTAGCTCGATGGGCATTATCGTCCACTAGTGTAAAGCCCTCGCCCATTCTGGCAGCGAATCCTGTAACGACAGGTTTGAGGATGTTGTCTCGGTATACCAGACCGGTCATGTTACCGTGGATAGGAATTAGAGGCGTACGTCGACCAAACATGATCCCACCACAAAACATGACTGAATTTCCTTGCTGTTGGAGGCGTTCCTGGATGAAGAGCTTTTAAAATCTCTCACCCACCCGTTGCCTCACTCGATTGCTCCTGTTGTATGGGTTTCTTCTCGCGCCCAAGTACACAGGGCTGACGACCATGATGTACAACCTCCTACATGAAACAACAAGCATTAGCATAGCCACCTGTCTATGTCTTCATGAGACAGTGACGGCAGAGAATCCCAATCTTCGTGCTCCAATAGAGGAACAGTTTGACTATGGTATGATAATGCACCGGATGTTACAGCCATTCCAATAGACCAAGAGGCACTAAGGAGCAATCTGGCCACCATGTTAGACAACTTCTGTACATCGACTGCAATCTGTTGTTTCAGGGGCCTGGACATCGTGGTCATTTAGCCCCGTGTACTTGGGCGAGCGTGGAATTTTGACTTATTACCCTTTGTTATTGTGATGCCTGACTTAGTATGTGTATTTGCAATTCCAGTGAGGATTGGTAAGGAGGCGGCATTGGCTTTAACTTAGGAACCATCACAGCATTTGCCTGCAGTAGAAGTGGGAAATCTCGGAAGACCACTTCCAAGATGGCTGAGGTGCGAATCAAACCCTCCTCTTCTCAGTTGTGCCTCACGAGACTGAGTGTGCCCTGTTGCAGCCCTCAGACCAGAATTACATTTCTTGGCAGAGCCGGGAATCAAACCCAGACCTCTGGGGCAACAGCCAAGAATGGTAGTCACTACGCCACAAGGTGGTCCATGACTGCAATCTAGATCCGCTGTAAATATTCTCAGAATTGCCCATTAACATCACACATAGTATGGATAGTTATTGTTCTTTAAGGGGCGGAACAGCAAGTCATCTGTCCCTCTTAATACAAAATAATACAAATTTTAGTTGAGTTAAAATTTATAGGTGGATGCCTAATATTAATAAAACAAACAAAAGTATGAATGGAATAAAAATTCAGAAAAGAAAAAGTTCTTTGAGCAAATGCACATACAGGTACAGTATTTTTCTCACCAAGATACGATGAACTATATTATTAGTAGGGCCATGATTCTTATGCAAGATATGTTTACGTAATAGTAATAATGTGTGAGTCCTCCAGAGAGACTCGTGCGGGTATTTTTAAAGTTAACACCCATATACTGTACATTCTAAGAAGACTATTGAAACCGTAGTCTCCGAACTACCATTAAAACGAAACAAACAAACCCCGTGGCACTACAGTCCATGAAGGGCCTAGGCCTACCAAGCGATCGCCACCCAGCCATTTGGCCTGCAGATTATGTGGTGACGCGTGGTGAGCGCCTCGGATCCCCTCGGCCGTTAATCTTGATCTCCATGAGCGTGGCGCTGCCTCATTGTCAGACAGCTATTCAATTGTCCTTGCGAGGCTGTGTACACCCAGTTCCAGCCCTCACGCCGGTTTCTGAAATACCTGACGGAGCCTGGAATCGAACACGAGGTCTCCTGGTGCGAGGCAGGCGCGCTACCCCAACACCACCCGAGCTATATTACTCCATTTAATTGGGCATGCAAAATAATTTGAAGATGGAATGTTTGGTGCATGGAGCATTCTGGGGGGGGGGGGGAAGGGGAATTAGAAACCATAGAAATTCCTTTCTATTAGGACCAAGAGGTGGATTAGAATCCATCCCTTTTCACTTAGATCACCTCGTGGTGTAGCAACTAGCATTCTGGTCTGAGGGCTGGGACGGGGTACACTCAGCTTTGTGAGGCAAAACTGAGAAGAGATGATTTTGATTCCCATCTCGGCCATCTAGTAAGTGGTTTTTCTTGGTTTCCCACTTCTACTGCAGGTAAATGCCGAGACGGTAGGCTACCCCTAACGTAAGGCCATAGTCGTCTCCTTCCCTATCCTCACCTAAAATTATAAATGCACACACTAATACAGCCATCACAATAAGGCAGTTTATGAGACAAATGATACACACATCCTAGTACACATGACTACAGGCCAAAATTTAACTTCTCCTTGGCAAAACCAGGATTCAAAACTGGGCCAACCAGTTAGAAGGCAGCTATGCTTACTTCTAGACCATGGCAGTAGCTGTGGAAACAATGGGCTTATATGTTTGGCTATTTTTATTTCTTGGATATGAATATTTCTTTTATCCCCTACTTCACTCCCAAAGTCTTTTTCATCCTAATTGACAGTGTCATGGAGCCCTTTCATTCTAGAGAAAAGGATCATCCATGCAGCCTCAACGTAGATGGAAAGTAGAAGAGGCTAAGAAAGGAATGGGGAAGTGACTGTGGTCTATGGGAAAGCCACCATCTCAGCATTTTGAGATGAGAAACAAGGAAGCTAACTTGAAATGACAGGTGAAGGGATATGAACCAACTTATTTCACAAACCAGGTCTTCAGTGTGGTGATGTGATTTGCAGTTAATGTTGTACAACATCCTTAAGTCTCAAACCCCAATCCTTCCATTTTCTAACGGGATGGGATAACCCAGAACTAATGGATCGTTGCACCTGTCTAAAACCATGGAGGATTATGTTAAGTCATTTGGCTGTTCAACAATAAAATTGTAAGTTATTTTGATTTAGAAGTTATTGCTTTATGAGATTACTTCCAAATCCTTTGTTGTAATGCAATAAACAAACATTCCTGATATCGCCATGATCTCAGATCACTGATTTGATTTCTGATAGAAAGAGTCAGTTTTTGAAATAATGAACTGCTTCAGACCTGTCTATCACATTTGTTGACAACAAGACAAAACTATAGTTATCAGTCACAGAAGCTGCAGGTTATCTGACATGAATTCTAGTTTCTCTACTAAAAGGTAGCGATAAACAATATGTTGGTTTTTGGTGTAAAGATTTGCCTAGGTAGCTCCACTCAAAAATTGCACATTACTTTTCTTAGTAGGTAGCTAAAACCTTGCAGGTATAGTATTATTAAATTTCTTTTGTGTTAGACCAACTTAAATGTTACAGTATTTAGGAAGTTAAATTTGCTCCTCAATGACAATGCCAGGGCATTAAAAATCACTATTGAGAAAACCTCTTTACGATTAAACACTCGCTGCCATATTTTATATACTGTAGGCTTCTAGGCCAAGCCACTTCAGGATATAGTCACAAAATTGGTGAGTTTCACCTCTGAAAATTGAAAACAGGAAAAAATAATGTTTCTTAAAAAAAAGTCAAATGTTTCCATGAAAATATATCAGAATACCCAAACATTTGCAGAAAAATATGCCTGTTTGAGTTGGAATGTTTAGGCTTTCATGGCCAGAAAATAAATTACTGCAAATTCTTCTAGGTACGGTACTATGGATATGATGGGGCACAGACATGGCATAATACCTAGAAGAATTCACTGTAATATTTGTACGAGTTGTTTCTACATAAACCATGTAAACAAGTAAGTAATACTGTAATGCAGAAAAAATGTGCGATTGCAAGCAGAAGTTTGTTCTTGACACTTTTCATTCTCTCTGTGGAGTTACTTCAGGAAGAATATAGTGGTCATAACCAGATGTGGCTGGTTGAACAATATAGGGGAAATCTGCTGGGACCTTTCCTTTTAATAGGTCACAGGCTTTTCCAGTACCTTGCCCAGTTTCATTCATCTCTAATTAACTCTGATGAGTAAAATATTTCTTGAATTGTAATCTTCTGTAAATATGTCTGCCTAATCAACCCTTAAATGAATAAATAATGTGCAAATAGTAGGACATGTTCTGGATATTAATTACATCCTTCATCAGCCATTACAATTTTAGTATGTCATTATAAAGACACACCACTCAGTCCTTCACACATCCTTAAAAAGAAAAGAGACAACTTTTCCTAGCATCACTTCACAATCCATACGATTCCTGACCCCCACATAAATATGAATAATCAAGGGTAGAAATTAAAATTGATGCACATTCTGAAATTTATACCGTACCACATACTATGACAAGTGTAGCAAGCACATATGTAACATTGACATAGAGGTACTGGTACCGTACTGGATACTTGTGATAAACATTTATACCAAATTCTACACCTTTAGCTTGTATCACATGAAACCTTGGCCATGTTTACAGCTAGTATTAAACAGATTATTTCTGCAATGATGAGAATCAAGTCCTTGCCCAACAATAGAATAGGATGTGAGTTGCAGCTTGACATTATCAGAGGAATTTCCGACATCCCTGAACAGGTTTGAACAATGTGGCTTAATGTAAACATTGAAACCTCTTGCTATGACTTAAGATAACTCTAAATTTTAAAACCGTTGAGCTTTAAAATGGTATATGAAACTCAAATTTATGAAAATGTTTGGATAGGCAGTAGGCTATTTTCATGTAGATTTATATAGTCTATATTTATGACCAATACATTACATTTTCGCGAGACCACCTCGTGGTGCAGCAGATAGCTTTCATGGCTGTCACCCCCGTAGGTCTGGGTTTGACTCCCGGCTTTGCCAAGAAATTTTGATTCTGGCCTTAGGGTTGGAATGGGGTACAGTCAGCCTCGTGAGGCAAAACTGAGAAGATGAGGGTTCGATTCCCACCTCGGCCATCCTGGAAGTGGTTTCCCTACTCAAGGCAAATGCTGGGATGGTTGTTAACTTAAGGACACAGCCACCTCCTTCCCAATCCTATCCCCAATTTACAAATACACACACAGCCACCACAGTAACACAGGTTATCACACAATATGCCCACCCAATTTCTCAATTCCCAAGTGATAGTGTACGGCTTGTTGACACCCAGAGTTTGGTGTTACATCTCCTCACTTATGCAAGGCTCCACTCTTGTATGATTATTATGTATTCATTTTCAAATAATATGGACCTATACGGTATTGCTTTAGTGGCACCATGTTCTGCATGTGACATAGTGAAGAAAAATCATCCCTAGGATCGTTGCTGAAAGTATAGAAGTATCCAGGAATTTGATTAGTGTGTATCGAAGATACAGATGTTGTTGCTTATTTTAAGGGCTGAGACATCGTGGTCATATATCCCCTTGTATTTGGGCGTGTGTGGAATGAGAGGGAGGTATCACTTGAGAAGAAATTGGGTGGGCTTATCATTTACATGGGTGGGCAAACTTTTAGTGGTCTCACAGAATTAAATAAAATTAAGGGCATTGTGATATGTCTATGAGGTAGGAACATCAAGGTTAACAGCCCTGGTTTTTAAGTCACACAGCCTTAATGCCATGCCGAGCGTAGTGAGGGGGTTGCTAACCTCAATAGTTTGTCTCTGAAAGCAACACTATTTACAATTTTGAGGGACTGGAGTACCTTCAGTCATTTCATGGGATTGTAGATTTGGGTACACGACAATCCAAACTTCTCCAGAGCTCTTCAGGAATAGCACAAAGTCCCATAGGTGAGGGAGCAAATGTTAAATCTGATTTGCATTGTAGCTTGTAATTAAATCACTTAATTCACTGTAAAGGGCTGCAGCTTAAAAAATTACATTTAATAAAACACATCAACTAACTTCAGTCAGGAAACCATTTGCCTCCTAGGCTAAGTGGGGTTAGAAAATGGACACTTTAAAGGAGACAATAGCTTCTCTAGGGTGGAGATTTAATGTTTGTTGGGCATTATTATCTAATCTCAGCCTAGCACTGCCCTCCTTGTGGTTTAAAACACTTCCTTTGAGAAATAAAGGCTACATACCCTATATATTGACGTGTAGATTTGCCACGTATGCCAGTAAATCCTCCTGATTACAGGCCTTTATCCAGTCATTATATCTGGATTAGGAATGAGGAATTTGTGAATTAATGGATAGGTGTTTTAGGGACTGACATCTCATGGGTATTAAAACCAGAATTATTCGATGAAACGTGTGATATTTGTATTTACCGCTCCATTGCACGAGGAAACCGGAATGCTGTTATGTCCAGTGTGACAAGAACTGCGCAAAAAATTACCGCACAGATGTTGGTTTCCCACATTTCTGCCATTGGTTAAAATGCAAAATTATATTTCTGAGTTGATTTTAATAATTACAAACAATGTTTTCTTCAGACAAAATCGACAGGCCGCACTCAATGAATAAGGGTAGACTGCTCTCTCGCGGATACATGGTGAACCGTCGCCGCCATGCGTGCGTGCGTGCGGTGCTTCCGGAACCGGCCGATTCAAAACCATGACGAAAAAATTACATGGTAAAGGCCTGATGTGTCCTTACTGTATTGATATCTATACTGTGGTTTGTAGCTGGTGAGACCAAAGACTATATAACATAAAGATCGGATACACAATACAAAATGGCGGTTCCAACATTCGACTGTAGTGGCATCTTCGTGAAATTAGTTAGTTGTCTTCCGTATACAGTATTTGTTGTCATTCAAAGAGATGTTGCCATGCCAGTGTCATTAACAAAATGACTGCTGAATGTGCATGAGCATTTCAGTCTCAAAGTAATCCATTCTTTGAGAAGTTTTAATTAAATTATGTGCACAGAATCCCCTTCTACTTATTGTATGGATTCATGCGACATTAGCGCCCGGGTGGTGAAACAGGTAGAAGTTAACGATATGATGTATGGATACATGCGACATTAGTGCCAGAATGGAGCAGGTAGAAGTTAACGATATCATGACGTAATTAGGGAACTCTCTGTTAATATCAAGTTAGATTTATTATTGAGGCGGCGTTGAATATCATGATACAGTATTAGTCGTTGTCGCCTAGCGACAATATGTCCGTCAAGTCATTCGATTCTATTTTAGTGAGACCTTGAAGGAAGTAATATTCGGAATTATTTTAATACTCGAATTATATAATCAAGTAAGGTGGGTATCAATCGACGGGCATTACATTTTAAGACAACAAACGTCGTCGTAGCGCAAATACTTCCCGAGATATTTCAGTTTTAGTTAAGGGTGAAATTTTTTGAAAACTATTTTAATATATAAGATAATCATAATAATAATTTAATAATATAGGGATAGCGATATAATAGACCTTTAGTACCACACCCGCCCATGTAAATCACGTGAAAAAAATCAAGAGTACCCCTTGACCCCCTTAAGCGCATTATATACGTATTGAGGAATTTTACAGCTTAAGTTGGTTCCGTGATAACCTTATAGCCGTGTGCGAGCGTTCACATTAATGTAATAAATGGAATGGCATTGTTTCTTACAGAAATAGATGGACTTCAGAGATTGTGTTGCCATGGTTACCGGCATGCGTTCTTTCAATAGCTTAATAAATGAAATTAGTTTTCTGGGTATATCTCAAAAACTGTTGGTTTTAGGACTTTAAAATGTGGTTTTCGGGGCCCGTAGGGCTCCCGAGTTTTGTTTCTCACATTCAGACGCTGAAAATGAGTTTTGTCTCGTCTTTTTACGCCCATTTCAGCATGCATCTTAAGGGGTAGGCCCTCTTTTATGAGAGGTATGGAGAAAAGTTACATCAATGATTACTTTCGTGCCTCTGATGGGCATCTGTAATAAATTTTACGTTGATCCACTCAGCCGTTCTCGAGTGATGCGCGAGCAAAATTGTACACAGACAGACAAACAGTCAAACAGACAGACAGACAAAGTTTTTGTTTTTGCGCGCAACCGTCATAAACCAGTCTGAAACGCGTTAATAACTCAAACTTTCGTGGAAATTAAAAAAAAAAACAGACAAACTTTCATTTTATATATAGAGAGATAAATTTAAAACACGATTGTGATGTCATTTAATAACTTACTTAATCTGAATATCAACCAATCATTTGCCACCAAATGTTAATCTACCAAGTTTTCAGAAAATTACTTCACTGTAGCCGTAAACAAATAACAGCTGGAGAGCTAATGGCGGGAACAAGATTTTGCAGAAACAAAATGTAAGTCAGTAGAACAGTTCTACCAACATACCCAGAGTGAGAAAAATAATTTATTTTTACTGAAGTTATGTAACCTGGTTCATAGTGCCCCGTGGTTCAACGTGCCCCACTATCCCTACGAAAAACGTACTATATCATTTACTTAGTAATAATAATAATAATAATATCCTATGGCCTCGGAAACCGGGTGCAAGCTTTGTTATTTGACACCCAGAGGGTAGCTTGCATGTCGAATTTCGTTGTTCCTTGACTATGAAAGTCAAGGCGGTTAGATGTTAGATATCTAAGCTCCTTGAACTCTATAGCGCTTTCTAGTAGAGAAATGAGGAACTTTGTATTGGCGGAAAATCCCGAGATTAATTTTGCCATTATGAACTCGGCCTACTGAATTCAAATGGGTTTTTTGACATGCCAACATCGTACGACATGCGTATCGTATTTTTGCCGCCTTTCAAAAATCACTTGCCACGGCCAGGAGCGAACCTGCAATCTTGGGGTTAGTAGACCGACACGATATCCACTCACCCACCGTAATTTGAAATTACCCATGTTTAAGTACAAAGGCAGCCTGGTCATGGCTTCTAATGATTACTTTGAGAGTTATTGGTGACGTCAGTTACCTGTAGGTTTACTACGGTACTGTATCTGTTGAGGAGGGCAGTGAAGGAGGTAATGTTCTGTACAAATCATTTACTCTTATAGTCATCTTTTTGACTCATTGAGTGTTCAGGGCGTGTTTAAGTACAAAGGCAGCCTAGTCATGGCTTCTAATGATTACTTTGGGAGTTGACTAAGACTAACAAAACCAAAATAATTTTTAGCAACCAAAATGAAACAGTAACCTAAAATGATTGACTACGCCATGAACACTCCCTCTTTTCTACTTAAGACGTTGGGTTCAGTTTAGAGGTACTACGGCAGCCGAGAATGTTTTTATGCTGCTTTTTTATTGTTGACAGTGTTAACCTGTACCGGCTGTCTTTTGTATTACAAATCAGGAATTCAGTAACTGTTACATAAACATCAACATATCAGTAGTAGAACACACCTTATCGGAGAGTATAACAATGCAATACAATATATTGCGCGTGATACCTTCAGTCATAAGGTAAAGATTCGTTAGGCGCTAACCCACGTGGTCGTCTAAATGTGACATTTTGAGTCTATTTTCATACTCTTGATGCCGCTGCTTTTACGTGAGATTTTGAATCCCAGCTCTGCCAAGAAATTTTAATTCTGGTCTGAGAGCTGGAACAGGGTACACTGCGCCTCCCGAGGCAAAATTTGGAAGATGTTTTCCATGGTTTCCCACTTCTACTCGAAGAAAATACCGGGATAGGTTCTAACTGAAGGCAACAGAAACCTCCTTTTAATTACAAATACACACACTACTACAGTCGTCACAGTAACACAGGTTATCAGAATAAAAATCATAAACACTTAAGTTCATGGTGCTACATGGCTATGAGTTCGTCAAGCCTCTAAATCAATCAATAATAACAGAATCATTTAAGCTCATTTAATCTTAATACTAAGTTTCGTGATGATATCTATAGCCGTTGTTACGTTAGGCCGCGTGCAGGGTTAGCCGATGTATTTGTTTTTTTTAATTGTAATTCCCTACATCGACCCCTTGGTGTATTCTTTGAATACACGGTACCTGAGATATAATGTCTACTGCTCCTTACATGTTCATTTCTTTCTTCCTCTTTGCCAAACACCAACAGTGATCTTCTGTTTTCTCCTTGTTGGGCAAATCTCTTACGTCTTCATAAGTATGTTTCAGATATATAACTTCTGTGACTCACCTAGCGTCATCTAGTAGCGAACCTCTGAAGCTACTCAATTCCTCATCGTGCAAGAGGACTTACATATCCATCTGGCCACCAGATCTTTTTACTATCGCCAGCTATTTTCTCCTTGAGCAAGAGGACTACGTCTACTGTTTCACTCACCATGCTGCGCTAATATCGCCTACTATCAATTCTTAGAAGACCATCCATCAAGAAGAAAATTTATTTTTGATAAGTTGGTTATGCTGATATGTATACCTTTTGTTTCCTACCCCCACTCTCTCCCCTTCCTAGGACCTTCCGTGCTTCGTTGAGCAAGTCTCACTTCTCAGTCGGCAGTTGAAGCAATCAGTTGGGGCTCAACCAGAGCTAGCCTCCTGACCTAACGAGGCATTTTCTAAATTCCACGCCATGTTGGAACTCTAGGCATCAGTGAGGAACTTCACTTCGACATGCAACAAAGATAAGTACCTTCCTCAAGTTTTAACCTCATCTTCATGGTTTTAACTTCTACGTGTTTTTAATGATACTTTTATAGACAGTGTGAAAGTATTTATTTTGGGGCAATAATCATTCTTCGTGGGATTTGCCATGTTGAGCTTTCGCTTGTATAAGCCGACTTTACCATAAAGAGCTTTTATTAAGCTATTCAAATGAGAAATCCTCTCACTACGTGGGATATTATCTAATTACCCGCTGTCTATAATTCAACAAGCTAGTTCCTCCGCTGGATTTACATTAGCCCCATTTTACTGCTAAGATTGTTCTGGAACCTTCTAGATTCTGTACTCAATATACAAGTCCTGCCGTCATGTATTTCTCACGTACTTGTGAGAATTCTGTTTAAAATTGAATTATCTTACTTCTAAATTACTACATAGTGAAGTTTAGTCCACCGCGGGAATTTTCTATAGCGCATTTAATTGTAACTTACAACTTTCTCAAGAAATAGACTCTCACTTATCTAGTGAAACCAGTTATTTTCATCATTGCAATAACTTTCTTTTCCATAAACTTTGTGTCTACACAGTGAACTTTTCATATATTTCAAGGAACTATAGTGAAAACCAGTGCTTGCTCAACTTTTCTACCGCGTCGCGATCGTCCGCTTATATCAAATAAGGCCATGAACATTTTCCTTAATTCCCATTTCTCTTTCCTAAACCTCTTACTAACAATCTGCAATAAACTTTTAATCTAGGTCTGTTCCAATAAGGTGTCATTCCAAGAAGTGCCCTTCCATTTTGTTGGTTTATCATTAAGTATGTCTGTATAATTACGTGTCTAGCACACGTTTCAAACTTACATTGTTCCTCCCTTCAAAAGCAGGGAAAACAATTCTCTCAACTCTTGAGTGAGTTATTTTTTTTGGTCTCGCTAAATGAAAACTGCCTCATTTAACTTGCGAGTCTTATTCAAAGTATAAGAGGTCTAGAACCTTCCTTCTGATTAACTTTTCAGGTTCACAGTAAGTGACCTGCTCTCTTTGTATAAATCTCACAAAGTAATTCTGTTTAAATATAAGAAGTTGTAGGAACTTCCTTTTTATTCTTTATGTTATCCATTTTGTTATCTTCGAAGTTGTTATTCTCGTTAGAATGTTCTTTCGGAGGTTTCTTATAGTACACTGCTTGTACTCCTGTAAATGTTAAAACTTTAATTATTCCATTTTGCCTATTTTATTAAATCTTTCCAAGATTTTAATACAAGGTTTAAAAATCTTAAAAAATTGTCATTTGCCTGGAGCAATTTCTGAACGTTGTTGGAGGTCTGCGACCCCAAATTGTTAACTACATAGAGCATATTTATTTGTTAAAGTTACGCTTCTTTGAATTGTTAAATAAATTAAATATTTGTTTTTGGATTCATCATTTCTCTGATACTACAGTTAGGCAGGATCCTGGCTTTCCTAGCTCCTCCTAGGTTCATGCTCTCGTTAACACAAAATAAAGCTTTTACTATCTGTCTTGCTAGAACATCACCCTTCCCTATAGTACTTTTATTCGTGCTTGGGAGGAAATACACTAAAGCCTCTCTCTGGCAAACTGCCCAAGTCTTAGCTGCGGTTCCGGTCAGCTTCGACCAAGCTCGTACCCACTTTAGGTATCCGAACAAGGATTCGCGGTGGCAACCACCTTTAAGTGTGTTTAAAGTGAAGCTTATTAATTTTGTTGGGCTCTCCTCCTATTTTTCTATCCTTTTTCTCCAGTCCGAAACCCATTTCCTTTTCTTAATCATCTTCCCTTGGTGGGTGGGTTATTCCCTAGCCTATAATCTACCCACCCCTATATAAAAAAATTAAAAACTACGTATTCAGATTTTTATGGCGTTCAGATTCCTAATGTTCTTATCGTGGTTTGGATAGAAAATGGATGCCCATGGCCTGGTGTTTACGTCTCAAGACGCTAATGTAGTCATGGAGAAAATGGAGTAGCATGGCCCCTTACAGAGACAGGTGGAAACCTGGTGAACACTTCTTGAGGTACTGTAGCCGTTCAGAAAATTGAGAGGCATGTCCTCTTCCCGACATAGATGGAAACTTGGTGGACCCATCTTGTGCTAGTGTTGCCATGGAGATGGCCAGCCTTGCCGTTCCTTCATAAGTTAATTTTCTGACTTTATTAGCCTTTGCTCGAGTGCAAATAGGCCGATATCAGAAGAATGAGAAAGACTATCGAAAATCCATGTGGCCAGCGGTTTCTTATGGGTCCTAAACTACGTGTATGAAAAATTTTGTTGAGATTGGTTGAACGCTGCAGATTTGTATTCGGAACATACATACATACATACATTCACTTTTATATATTAGATAGTCCTTTCAGTGATTTTAACCCATCATGCCGAGACGTAAAACGGATATTGGTCGTTGTTCATTGACGTTGAAAAAAAAACGTAATGCACGTAATGCATTCATAACTGATCCCGGGCGAAGCCGGGTCGGGTGGCTAGTAACTGTATATTTAAGAGATTCAGTATCCATTATTAGCTTTAATGTAGGACCATATATGGGATTTTCAAGCCAATGAAAAAAGAACAAATATGCCATATATTTCAGATGGTGGCTGAGCATACTCTTTAGACTTAAAAATCAATAGCTTATGATCCAATTGCCATGAAACCTTGTAGGAGGGCGAAACAGATAAGATATCGCGCTTCTATTAGTCGTACGATTATCGCACTGCATAGAGCACGCAGTTGAATACTTAAGACATTCATATCCACTCTTCATTACAATTACAATGACTAAACGCAGAAAATATGTAGGCTCACATAAAAGTCTTTCTCAGTAGAAAAGGTGAAAAATAATAGATTTCAATCATTCAAGATGGTGCAAGGGCATACTTTTAATTTTCTTATCAGTCCTCTGATGGCAAAAGCTGAAATACAACGAAACTTAATAAAAACAAGAAATTCCGTGACGAACTAAAGAGCCTAATTTTCTTAAAATTTAAGATTCATGCCAATGATTAATCTATACCGACCTATTTAGAATAATAACGAAATTAAGTTGGTAATATCGAAATTTCTAATTAATGTAGCCCAATAAGTACTACAGCCTGGTGACAGAATATATACGTAGTTCCATCTCTTAAGATACAGAATGCACATAAAAAAATTGGTTGACGTCCAATGGATAGCATGGACATTACATGAAGTTATGACATTGGATATATCAGCGCACGTAAAATTTTGTTGGCAACAATGGCATGCATAATTATGTTGGTCAGAAATAATCTGAAATATTATGATCCCTTTTTGTGCCAATTTTGGATGAAATCCATTTGTTAGTATAGAATCTATAGTTGGTACATGTATTTTAAAATTGGACCTATCAGCAGGCTTAGAATCATGTTGGCAGCACTGACGTATATTAGTTACTTCAAATTAATCTAGAATGTCAGGTACTATACGTGTGCAAGGTTTGGAGCTGTAGGCTTGCATACATCCTGATATATTGATATTAGGGTAAGGAAATATAGAGGAAGCATTTTTTAACAGTTGGTGACCCTGGTGGCTCTTAAGAATACGCTCAGTCATGTGTGTTTATGTACACATAGTACATACGAAATTTGTTTGATATCCAGTTGATAGTGTAAAAGTTATATGCATTTAAACATTGGACCTATCGTCAGGCTTAGAATCATTTTGGCCACACTGTCATGTATGGCCTCCTGGAAATTAAATTGAAATATTATTATCCATACGTGTGCCAATCTTGAAATAGCTCCCATGTATACCTTCCAAGATATCCAACATGGAGCTCAAATTTCAATTACGTTTTTTCAGCAGTTGGTAGGACTGACATCATTTTCAAATATGGGCTTGAGATATTCAGGTATAGATCTTTACTCGTACCAAATTTGGTATCGATTGCTGGAGCCGTTTAGAAGTTGATAGGATACACACACAGCAAGACAGACAGACAGGCATTTGTCCGGATCGATCTCATAAGTCTACTTTTTCCTAATTTTTGAAAAATGTGAACAGTAGGCTAAAAACAAGATTTTATATAGCGCACAACTCTGAACGATTTCAAGAACATTCAATTATAAAGAGCAAAATAGTAACAACTATACCACTACATATTTAGGAGAATGTAGCCTACATGTTCATGACTGAACGTTTTGTTTTATTTCGGATGGCAATCATTGTAATATTGATTCATTTGTTAACAGAGAGCACTGGCTGGATGTTATGTTATTCTTGATTTCAGGGGTGGCACAGCGAGGTCACCTGCCACATCGTGCTTAATGTTTTGTGCGCATAAACTAAGGGATGGTAATTTGTGTGATGTTAATGCATTTTCATTTGAGACTGCTCTGTCTTCTAGCGTCTCGTATAGCCCCTATTATCAGTTAGCATTCCCCTCCTCTGCTCATCCACCTCTCTTTCTCAAATAGTTGAACACTGACTCTATTGGGCAAGATGACTCCCGTCTTCGACACAAGAAGTACCAAAGAACACACGATATGAGCAAGTGATGTGCGGTAAATGTGCTCAAGATAGATGTGGACTTGTAACATGGATACGTTTTTGGTCTAGGATTCTCTCTGAAATTAGCGCGCAAAAAATTCCGATACCTAGTTGCAACAAGCGCACTTAGTTCCCACTCGTTGAAGGATGTGAAGCGATACTTGAACAAGTCGCATTCAAAAAGTGTTAAGTCACAAAAGCAAAAAACTGTTACTTATTTATTTCATAGCAGGAGTACCCATTCTTCGAACAGTCTTCGGTATATATAACCGGAGCTACTGTTGCAATGGTTAGGGGCTTGGAACCTGTTTGTCGACAAAGAAAAATCATTAGTTAAAATGTGCTCTCAAACTAAATTTACCTAACGTGTACTTCCTGGCGTGAAAATAAAATTGAAAACCTCGTAGACGAAACGCAATACACGTCACATAAAACCTGACCCTCACCGTTATGTTAACCCACAGGAAGACCTCTTTAATAAATGATAAAGGCTTGTGGGGCATGAACATTCTGTTTCTTCAGCCTCCAATGGCCCAAATTCATAAAAGCCATTAAAATACTATTTCAATTCAGGAATTTTTGAAAATAATGTTGCTGTTTCGTGATATAATAGACCTTCTGTGCGACATATCGAACGTGTAAATTGCGTGAAGAAATATTAGGGTACCACTTGACTGCCTTAAGCGCGTTTGATGAATTTTACAGTTTAATTTGGTTCCGTGATAACCTTATAGCCATAAGCAAACTTTAACAGTAAT
The DNA here is from genome assembly GCA_946902985.2 of Meconema thalassinum. NCBI lineage: Eukaryota > Metazoa > Arthropoda > Insecta > Orthoptera > Tettigoniidae > Meconema > Meconema thalassinum. The sequence goes on along the minus strand of OX336391.1, from coordinate 69,045,522 downwards.
GTAATAAATGGAACTGCATTGCGTCTGACAGAAATAAATGGACTTCTGAGATAGAGCAGGCACGTTTTCAAAAATAAACAATGCAAGAAGCATTTCATGTAACAATTGGGGAAACAACGTTTTTAGGGTATTTCGACCCGCTGAATACGAATCTGCCTGTTGCCAAAGCGAAATTTGGGCCGGAAGTCCGGTATCCAATATGGCGGCCAAGATGGTCGTCATAACTCTGTTGCCCTATATCTCTCTTGTCCGTTGGCTTAAAATATATATTTAAAAGCTGGGTTAGTGGTTTTCTCGGATTCTTATCACATTGACATGCTCAGAAATTACTTACCTTAAGTTTGGAGTGCTGGGATCCAAGATGGCCGCCGAAGGAAGTGAAGAAAACGACAATTCTTGAGTTCAAAAATTGTTTATTGCAGGATTGTAAAAAAGATAATAAAAAATAATTCTAGTGTCGTTAGCTGAAGGCAATAATACAAGAAAGATAATAAATCAACCATAAATCAAGCACTTAAAGAGTTAAGATATTGGTGAGAGCGGTGGCACAACTTGGTGCAAGTCAGTCCATTCTTTTTGCACGTGCACATTGATGTCAGGCAATGAGACGAACAAATGCAGGTTAGAATATCCGTGCAGGCTTTGGGGACGGGCTCAAGGGTCATAAGGATGGGAATGTACTCATCTTGGTGAAGCCTCCACCCACATGACTCCGGATTCATTACCACCGATCGGGCATGATGAGCATTTTCCCACACATTCACCTGAAATGTTTTTTAAATTATAATTACTGAAAAGCAACTAGTTATACTGATCACAGTATGCTTCCAATACTTTTATTTCTTTACCTGGTAATGGCATCTTAAGAGGTGTAGTCGCAGCGCATCGCTTGTTGGAGACAAGGCTTCTGGCTTTTTCACAACACCGAAAAGCTGATGTCTGGCTTCATCCCCGCTAGATACATCTTTGGCCACCATTCAGTGAAAAAGAAACGTTGTAACATTAATTTAATCTTTGGACTTGTAAATAAATCTTGGCTGAAACTCCTGAAAAAACTTTACCAACCTTATAGAGCTATACGAGGAACTTCTCTGCATTCGCCTTTGATGAGGGAGTTAGCGGAGAGTGCGCAAGGTTGTCCAGAAGTTGGCAGGCCGTTCCATTGAAGACTTTCCACGCTGCTTTCTTCGTCATCGTTGCAAGGTGAGACGTCGAGTCGCAACCCGTGACTGCAAGGAACGCCAAGATGTTCTTCTTTTGAGCATTAGGAAGAATTCCGCAAATCTCATGTACTGGAAGACACTTCCTTTCTTTCTCTGTGCCACTCATCATCCACACTTTAGAACTGGTCATTTTGTCAAAGTGATGGATCAACAGCAAACAAATGTCGGTATCCCTGGCCATGACGACGATGTTGTCAGCATCACAGTGGACAGCATGTAGTACAACGCGTGTATCGGCCTCTTCATGTGTCGCTGCTAGAGCACTGACGTCAAATTGGGTGTTGGTTGATCGCACATCGTCTTCGTGTATGAGCCCTCCGGAAACAACAACTTCGATGGCCTCAAAGACATGTTAAAGAACTTCCTGCGAGAGAAAGCGGGCTAGGTCGGCTTTGTTTTCTCACAGTGCAAGAAAATTCTTCCAATCTTTTGGCAGTGGAATGGCTGCACTTGTGATGTCCCTTCTGATTGGAGCAGCTCCCCTGCTCCTTCTGCGGTGGGTCCCACTTTTAATTTATTTGGGACGATACCGGTCGAAAAGGATATCGACTCTGACATACGGTCTTCCAAGGTGAACCATCCTGTCGATGAAGATTGCAGCAAGGTCTCCTAAAGTAGTGGCATTTGCTGGTTTCCCTATGCTGTTTACTAAAGCTTGACCGTCTATAATCAGTTGCGAAGTGTTCCGATCAATGTCAATGGAGTTTGGGCATTCCACGCCTTCAGCAACGAGTTTTATCATTGATGCTTTTTCAGGCGATCTGAGGGTGCCATCCATTTCCACCAACGATAAAGGTACAGGAAGAAGCTCGTGCTTCAAAATGGAGGCAAGTCAATTTGTCTGCCTGCTTCGCAAGCTACAATTAGACGACGTAGAACATCCCTGTCAGCCTCTACAACCTTCTTCCGATCTTTAGTGTCGTTGACTTTGAAGAGGTCTCAGAGAGTCAAGCAGAGTTTTTCTGTAAGGTAGCATAAAAACTTTGGGCTGGTTTTTCAGAAGACACTTGAAGAACAAGGCGCTGATTCACAAAGTTGATAAACAGATCAAAGCCATGCTTCTTTGCTTCAAGGAGCGATGTCTGAATGTCTTTGTTTGCCCGATCTTTTGTAGCGACGTTGCAGACACTTGAGCTGGGAGCCGTAGGGTCCATCAAATTGAACGACTGCATAACCTTGAGAAGTGCATCTTCGTCGGAGTTATCTCTTTTTATTCGACCTAGTTTCTCCCTCCAATTAGTTTTCGATAGGCCTTGTCCCTACATAGCGAAGGTTTGCTGAGCGATTTATCCTCACCTATGGAACGATGGAGCCCAGCGCTGAACCGTGGAGACATCTTGAGTTATCACAACTAATCCACCGGCGCCCTTGCTGATACCTACAATCCATTCCTGTGCGTGGTCTGAATCACTTGGGAGGATTTCTGCGGGGAACATAGCACTGCGAAGTCTCCATTCAAGAACTCTTCCTCAATTTCGGCACATACAATAGTCTACGCATTAAGTAAACATTTAACCGCTAAAAACTGTATATCTGGCAGATATTGCACTACAAATACAAGAACACGTAAACATAACAAGGTTTCGGCGACCATCTTGGGCGCCATCTTGGATCCCATGCACTCCAAACTTAAGGTAAGTAACTTCTGAGCATGTCAATATGATAAGAATCCGAGAAAACCACTAACCCGGCGTTTAAATAAATATTTTAAGCCAACGGACAAGAGAGATATAGGGCAACAGATTTTTGACGACCATCTTGGCCGCCATCTTGGATACCGGACTTCAGGTCCAAATTTCGCTTAGGCAACAGGCAGATTCGTATTCAGCGGGGTCGAAATACCCTAAAAACATTGTTTCCACAATTATTACATGAAATGCTTCTTGCGCTTTATAGAGATGGATTTCCTAAATATGGGCCTGATCTAAGATTCTGTTGCCACGGTTACTGGCTTTCAATCTTTCATTATTTAATTAAATGAAATAAGTTTTCTGGGAATATCTCAAAAACTGTTCGTTTTAGGGCCTTAAAATGTGGTAGGGCCCCCGAGTTTCGTTTCTCACGTTGAAGGGATGAAAGATGAGCTTTGCCCAACCCTTCTACGTCTATTTCAGCATGTATTTTAAGGGGGTAGGTCCCCTTTTATGAGAGATACGGAGAAGAGTTACATCAATGAACAGTGTCGTCCCTCTGATGGATATCTGAACCAAATATTACGTTGATCCACCCAGCCGTTCTCGAGTTATAAGGGAACAAACCATTGTCCACAGACAAACAGGCAGACACAAAATATATTTTCGCGCGCATCCATCATAAAACTGTCTGAAACGTGTTAATAATGCAAATTTCCGTAGAAATTCAGAAAAAAACAGGCAAACTTTCATTTTTATATATATAGGGATTGCCTCCATCAGAATAAAATTCCAATTACAGGAGACTGACCAATTTTACATAGCATGAAACAATTACATGTTAAATCTATGAAACTCAATGTTGGTTTGTTTGCTATTTAAACAAGTCAACACAGTTTCACCGACTAAACCAAATGTTGTATACTTACCCTTTGGAACCCTGCGGGTAACACTGTCTACTTTAAAATTTCGGACAGACCACTCCATTCCCTGCATTTAGGCCCTTTGGCACAATTATACACCGTTTCACCGATCTGAACCAAAATTTGTATAATCAAAGTCCATATGCGTTCATATACCATTCATCCGATTGCGATGAAACTTTGGTGAATCGTTGAGTACACTCCAGGCAAGGTTTTAGGCTAAGTAAATCTATTTTGCAACAGGTAGCGCATGAGTATATTCAACAATGAGTAAAGGCACGCGAATCGTTTAAAAAAATCCCGTATACGTTCATATGCCATTCATGCGATTATAATGGAACTTGGGTGAGATGTTGTGTACACTCCAGGGAAGGTTTCAGGCTTATAGAAGCCATTTTGCAACAGGTACAGGGGAGGTTTCAGGCTTTGTAAATCAATTTTGCAATAGGTAGCGCACGAGTAGACTCAACAAATGATCAACGACGCAAGAATTGATTCAACAAAGTCCCGTATGCGTTCATATACCTATCGTCCGATAGCGATGAAACTTGGGTGAGAGGTTGTGTACACTCCAGGGAAGGCTTCACGCTTTGTAAATCCATTTTGCAATAGGTAGTGCACGAGTAGATTCAACAAATGAGTAACGACACGCGAATTATTTCAACAAAATCCCGGATGCTTTCATATAACATTCGTCCGATAGCGATGAAACTTGGGCGAGATGTTGTGCAAACTCCAGGCAAGGTGTCTGGCATAGTAAATCCATGTTACTATAGGTAGCGCACGAGTAGATTCAACAAATGAGCGACTACGCACGAAGCGTTTCAACTAAGTCCGGTATGCGTTCATATACTATTCGTCGGATAGCGATGAAACTTGGGTGAGATGTTGGGTACACTTCAGGTGAGGTTTCTGGCTTAGTAAATCCACTTTTCAATAGGTATCGCACAAGTATATTAAACAAATGAGCTATGACGCGCGAAGTGTTTCAACAAAGTTCCGTATGAGTTCATATACCATTCGTCCGATAGCGATGGAACTTGGGTGAGTTGTTGTGTACACTCCAGGGAAGGTTTCAAGCTTAGTAAATCCATTTTACAATAGGTAGCACACGAGTAGGTTCAACAACTGAGCGAAGACGCGCGAAGCGTTTCAAATACCATTCGTCCGATAGCGATGTAACTTGGGTGAGATGTTGTGCACACATCCGTGAAGGTTTCCGGCTTATTAAATCCACTTTGCAATTGGTAGCGCACGAGTAGATTAAACAAATGAGCGATGGCACGCAAATCGTTTCAACAAAGTGCCGTATGCGTTCATATACCAATCATCCCATTGCGATGAAACTTTCGTGAATTGTTGTGTACACTCCAGGAAGGGTTTCTGACTAAGTAAATCTACTTTACAATTGGTAATGCACATGTAGATTCAACTAATGAGTGACAGCGCGTGAATCGTTTCAACAAAGTCCCGTATGCGTTCATATACACATTCATCCGATTGTGATAAAACTTTGGTGAGTTGAATACAGTCTTGCGAAGGTTTATGAATTAGTAAATCCGTTTTTCAATGGGTGGCGCACAAGTAGATTTAATAAATGAGTGACAGCGCGCGAAGCGTTTAAACAAAATCCTGTATGAGTTCATAGGCCATTCAGCCGATTGTGGTGACATTTTGATGAGTTGTTGTGTACACTCCTGGGTAGGTTTTCGACTTCGTAAATCCATTTTACAAAAGGTAGCGTACGAGTATATTCAACAAATGGGTGACGGCGCTCGAATCGTTTCAACAAAGTCCCGTTTGCGTTCGTATACCATTCATTTCATTCCGATGAAACTTTGGTGAGTTGTTGAGCACGCTTCCATGAATGTTTCTGAGATAGTAAATCAATTTTATAATAGTTTAGTGGTGGTTAACGTAAAAAGAAAAAAATATTGGGAATCCAAAAGCAGTTCAACAAACAAAGTCACATCGCCAACACTTTCTCTGATTGCCATTGCAACGCTTGCCGGGTGCAGCTAGTATTAAAGAAACACAAACAATAATAATACACCTGTTCACAATGTACAATGCTCAAGATAATAACTAAATAATGTTAGACTATTCTTAAAAGTTAAATTAAATGAAAAGGAGGATACATAAATAGATGGTGATTGTTAACTTGATAAAGATAAGGTAAACTTAAATTAAATTAAGATCCTTGAATAAATACACTGTGATTAGTAAAGGTAGAAAACACCAAATGATGAAATGTATTAATACCTGGTGATTATCACTTGATACTATTGTGCACATGGTCTAGATTTCAGGGTTCATTCTACAGTTACATAAAGTATGATGCATAGATTTCGACATTATATCAGACTTTTTCCAAGATGGATTTGGGATATTCACTTATGCACTGACTTAGTATATATTATCTTAACTGTTGCAAAGTTAAGGTGAAATCGAACATTTCGAAATGCACACTGATGAAACTAGCACTCCGGCACATTGTATGAATTGGCGAGGTTTGTTGAGAGCACGTTCTCGGTTTGGGGACGACAAGCAAAGAACGTTGTCTAAGATTCATCCTCCAGGTATTAAAACTGATGTAATTGGGAAATTCGGTAGACTATTATCAATAATATTTTTATAATTTTATATAGAAATATCTGTTGGGATATTTTTCCTTTTCCGACAAGCTATTTAAATTAAAGTCTTGAAGCATTTCAGCGTAGTAGATTCCATCTCACATTGCAAACATTCCATGCATTCTATAATAGGGATACCTAATGAACTTTTTCTGATTATTTTCAATATGATTCTAATAAGTAAAATATTTAGGAAGCCAGACAGAATATGCATATTCAAGTTTGCTTCTAAAAAAAAGGATTGATACAATATCAACAGTGATGTTATATTTCGGAAGTCTTTAGCATTTCTAAACAGGAAGCCTAGGTTACTAAACGATTGTAGCACTATTTTATCAACATGTTGCCTGGAAGAGAGGTCATAAGAAACTGTTACTCCCAAATCGTTATATTCGCATACTCGTTCAGTGACATCATTGTTAATAATATGGGGTTGTATCGGATTGTCAAATTTACAAGACATTATCATGTAACACCACTTCTTAATGTTAAAGTTAAGTCCAGTCTCTATGCCCCAAACATAAGCTCTTTTCAAATCATCTTGAAAGTTTGACACATCACCCAAGTTATTAATTGTTATGTACAGTTTAACATCACTTGCATAGAGCAAACATTCTGAGTGCATTACAACTTTCGATAAATAAATAATTAATATACAAAAGAAAGTATAATGGTTCTAGGTTTGACCCTTGTGGCACTCCTAAATTTACGACATAAGACGATAGATCACGAATTGCTTTCTACCTTTAAAAGGTAAGATGATGTTAAATTAAACAGCTGAGGGGAAAGTACATACAGTGACAGTTTCCTTAACGTTATGTCTTCATGAATTATATCAAATGCTTTTGAGAAATCCGTACAAATGTTATCTACTCTTTTAGAGTCACCTAGTTTATTGGAAATATACTGTACAAAGTTAATTAGATTTGTTGTTGTTGACCTTCGAGGGTAACATCAGTGTTATTTTTCACTTGTGTAACTTTTACCTTGGGAAATAATACGACTGTAGAGTATTTGCTCAAATATTTTACCTGCGACACGTATTAGAAAAATAGGTCTGCAATTTTCAATATGAGCTATGTTGCCAGATTTATAGATAGGACACACTTTACTAATTTTCCATAGGTTTGGGAATATTTGACTCTTTAATATTAAGTTGTAAATGAAACATAATGAGACTTTCAGCACATCAGAAGATCCCTTCAATAAGTAAGCTGGGATGTCATCTGGTCCACTAGATCTCTCCGCTTTACGTTTCTTAATGTCATTATTATATTCTTCCTCGTCTATTTGTTTGATGAATCAACTGAATGGAATAACCTGCTCCTGGTCAACAGGGACACCATAACATGAGATGTTATCAGAATAAACAGACTTAAAATATAAGGTGCGTTCAAAAAGTAACGATCCGGAGGCATAATTCCAGAAACCAGTACTTGTATGATAGACGGATTTTCACTGGCTGTTGATGCACTTGTCCCACTGTGACACGAGGCGGTGAATGGCTGTCTCATAAAATTTCCTGGGCTGCGATGTGAACTAGTTCCGCACGTACAGCTGGACATCGACGACCGGGGTGAATCGTTGGCCCCGCAGAGCCCAAACATGGCGTAATCACAGGGAGAGAGGTCTGGACTCTATGCAGGGTGGCCGAGAACCTCCCATTTGAATTTCTGCAGGATTGCCGCGACTGTGTTGGCCGTTTGAGGTCGTGCATTGTCGTGGAGTAGAATGACCCCACGGGTGAGATTGCCAGGTTAGTTTTGTTTTGATCGCTTGGCGAAGGGTGGTCAAGGTTTGCGAGTAACGCTGGGCATTCACTATTGTCCCGTGCGGCATGAAGTGTATCAGAAGGGGGCCATCTTGTTCAAAGAAGAACGTCAGCACTACCTTTCCTGCCCTCGTGTGGATGGCCTTGCATTTTTTTGGGTGGTGGTGACCCTGGATGCTTCCACTGGAGGGTTTGTCGCTTGGATTCTGGTTCGAAGTGATGACACCATGACTCATCTCCAGCCACCACTAGTAGTGTGTTTTGGATGGTTCTAAATCCTCCTCCTCCTCACCCTCCTCGCCCTCCTCACAAGATGGCGGCAGCCCGATAACTCCCGAACGCATGGTCAGATTTAGACGAATGAGGTGTCATTGAACTCGGGCTGATACCCCCTTTCCAATGGACAACATATTTCCACCCCAAAATAAAACCTACCCCTACTAGGGGGTGAAATTTTAATTTTTTAGAGAATCTCTCTTTCCAATTGCAACATGTGAGAGTTTGAATGCCGATATGGAATGAAACGTTGTTCTACATAAAGTGCATATGTTCGGTGGAAAGCCACTATGAATTAGCATGCCCACTCATGGCTTTTGTAAGAGGGTGGGGGAGCGGATCCCTATGGATGGGTTATTGTTGACGGGTCATTGTTGGCGGGGTCATTGTTGCCGGGTCATTGTGGACGAGTCCTTGTGGACAAGTCCTTGTTGACAGGTCCTTGTGGACAGGTCCTTGTTGACAGGTCCTTGTGGACGAGTCCTTGTGGATGAGTCCTTGTTGATGAGTCCCTTTAGACCGGTCCCTTTGGACTGGTCCCTATGGACTGACCCATGGTCTCTAATGCTATGATGAAATTAAACGTTGTTCAACATGAAACGCACGTGAAGAGCCGATTGCTATTATGAATTAACATGTTTGTTTTTTGGTTTTTACGCATGCGCACTTGGGGTTTTTGTAAGCGGGCGGGCTTTTTGAATAATGATTTATAGAAGAGTTATTTTGTAAAAAATTACCAAAAGATCCAAAACTAATAGGTCATTAGCTTTTTAATATCTCATGAATCAATAAGGCTAGGGACCTGTATGAGAGGTCGTTGGACTTGAGGTGACATTCTGTTTCTGAATATATTATTTATTTATGTCAAAAGGGCCTAACTGCACTTTTGGTAATATCTCGCTAACTAATAATCAGAGAGGGTCAAGTGAGGTGTCTTAGGACTCAGGATGGTCAACCATTTCCATGACCAACGAATTTACCCAAAAGATCTAAGGTCATTAGCTTTATAATATCTCATGAATCAATAAGGCTAGGGACCTATATGAGAGGTCGTTGGACTTGAGGTGACATTCTGTTTTTGAATATATTATTTATTTATGTCAAAAGGGCCTAACTGCACTTTTGTTGATATCTCGCTAAATAATCATCAGAGAGGGTCAAGTGAGGTGTCATAGGACTCAGGATGGTCATCCCTTTTCCATGACCAACGAATTTACCCAAAAGATCTAAGGTCATTAGCTTTTTAATATCTCATGAATCAATAAGGCTAGGGACCTGTATGAGAGGTCGTTGGACTTGAGGTGACATTCTGTTTTTGAATATATTATTTATTTATGTCAAAAGGGCCTAACTGCACTTTTGTTGATATCTCGCTAACTAATAATCAGAGAGGGTCAAGTGAGGTGTCATAGGACTCAGGATGGTCATCCCTTTTCCATGACCAACGAATTTACCCAAAAGATCTAAGGTCATTAGCTTTTTAATATCTCATGAATCAATAAGGCTAGGGACCTGTATGAGAGGTCGTTGGACTTGAGGTGACATTCTGTTTTTGAATATATTATTTATTTATGTCAAAAGGGCCTAACTGCACTTTTGTTAATATCTCGCTAACTAATAATCAGAGATGGTCAAGTGAGGTGTCATAGGACTCAGGATGGTCAACCCTTTTCCATGACCAACGAATTTACCCAAAAGATCTAAAACAGCAAGGTCATTGACCTATGATTTTATAAACTAATAATCATAGAGGCTCAAGTGAGGTGTTATGGGACTCAGGATGGTCAACCCTTTTCCATGACCAACGAATTTACCCAAAAGATTCAAAACAGCAAGGTCATTGACCTAATATTTTATAAACTAATAATCGAATATCAACATGTGAGGTGTCATAGGACTTAGAATGGTCAACCCTTTCCCATGGCCAATGAATTTACCCAAAATACCCAATACATCAAGGTCATCGACCTGAGATTTTATAAACTAATAATCAGATACGAACACGTGAGATGTTTACCATGTGTGATGAAACATAGCTAGGTAGAGAAAGAATTAGTGTAGGCTACATGTATGGTGACTGACAAGTCATTGAAACTTGATTTTCAGATCAAACTGCAGTATAGAGAGAGTATAGGTTGCAGGTATGGGTTAATAAATGACGAAAGGTGCACACAAACTTTGATTTATCGATTCAAGAATTAAGAGTAGACTATCTTTAATTGATTGGTTAAAGAGGATAGCTAAAACACCAAAAAAAATGCTCAGTGGTTACCGGGACAAGATGGTCGCTACACACACAAGCTTTAAATACTTGAGGCTAATAATCTATACACACACACACGCTTGTTCTAAACTAAACTGTGTTGCTGTTGTTGCTGTCAGTGCTCAGACAGTAGGCAGATGTCCTAATGCATTGCTAACAGAAATATAATCATTTCCGGTTGTATAATGTTACCAGCTATCCATTTTGTGTTGTAGTGTTAAGCACTTTTAGCTCTTGTACTGGTGGTCTTAACTCGATTTCCAGGTCTGAGGCCTAGAACGAGTCAAACTAAGAAACAAGGGCATGGTGGTGTAGTGGTTAAGCTGTTAGCCTTTTCACCAGGGTTCGATTTCAGGTTAATATGCATGTCATAAACATATTAAACAAAACAAAACAGAGATAACGTTTAAAACTGATTACATTTGTGTCTTTTCAAATTATTACTTGGATTACAAATACAAAGGTGAACTGGGTTTGATATACAGTTAATGCAATCACACACTAGACTGTAAGAAAACCAAATAGCAAAAGGCGTAGGTAGAGCAGTGGTAAAATTGCTATATGTAGAGAACTACCTAGTGGTTTTATGAACTGGCAAAGCTATATCGCATAAACAGTGCGGGATACAATCCAGCAATCAAATTTGTATCTTGTGGAACAGAGAAAATGCACTTTTACCTTGATGGATAGCAAATGAGTGCAGATGAATGACCTATACATTAGCCTACCATAGGGTTATAACCACGAGGTGGAGGTGTGACTTCTATATTTTATTGTTTAGAGACATGGCTTTTTTATAACTAGTAGATTTAGTATTTTGTAAATATTCATTTTTGTAATTGTAAATAGTGGAAACTTTTTTTGTAATAGTAAATGTTAAATGTATAACTAAAAGTTATTTGGGATAGGTGTGCATGTCAAGGATAAATAGCGTGATTGTATTTGTTTTTAAGACAGATATGGTTGTGTGAATGTATGACTATAGATAGAATGATAGAGAGAGAGAGAGAGAGAAAGCTTGTTTGTGTGTGTGGGTGTGTGTGGGTGTGGGTAGCATTGATTGTTCAACCAAAGCAAACACGGCAAGGTAGGATGGTGGGGGTAATTAATGTATATAGCAAATGGTAAATAGTATAATGTAATTTTTTTAACAATTGTGTTTTTTTAATGCAGCGGTAGATAGGTGTTATTTTGTAAAACAGCCTTACCTACAGTAGTAGTAGTAGTAGTAGTAGTAGGCCTATATGTTTCTGGAAACAAACAGAAAGAGAATGCACTATTGCCATGGCCAAGCACTTCCATTAAGGCGATTTCAAGAAAATTTAAATCATCAAATGTGTGTTTAACAAAACTAAACTTTCAGCATGGACTAAATCATAAACGTGTCGTCTGTGATATGAAAAAAATAGGAAATCCATGTTTCCATATCAACACAATTTAAAAACTTAAAACTGTCATTTAAAAATGTAAATGGGAAATTGACAAATGTGTAAATAACAAGATGGAAAATTCTTGTTTCCATATCATGAAATCCAAAAACTTTAAACTGACATTTTCAAATTGTGTACATGGAAAATTGACAAATGGCAATATGTGAAATGTGAAAATGAAAATAAAATGAACAAATGGCTATCATTATTGAAAAAAATTAAAAACCGTCGTGTTCTATCGTTAAAGTGTGAATCAAACCACATCTACTTATTTGGATCACCCGAGACTGAGTAGACCTGTTTTAGTCCTAATATACTTTTAAAATTTTATGTTAAAGCTCAAATTGAACTCTAGAGCTTTAGAGTGCCAGCTAACTATTATAACCGTTACGTCACAAAGACAACTTTACACTACTCTTAATGAACAATAATAAGAAAAGAATAATAAATGTTGATTTTTTTAAGGATGAACATGGTGACACTGTTTATGTTGCACATTCTGCTAGCTTCTAGCCAGCAGCTGGGGTCTTAGGAAACGATACAGTTAACATTTTGTAATGAGATGTGACATGTTTCAAAGTACAGTATTACTGGTTCCTGTTGAGTAGAAACTAATCCTGTACAAGGAAGCAAGGGTTCGAACCCCTTACCTAACATTACTATTGCCTGAACATGGCTTGACGACACTGTATTATTATGATACTCGGTACACAAACCATAGATAGAGTGTATTGTTTAAGATCACTTTCTTTCTGAACATAGGTTGAGACTGTTGATGGTTAACAATGGCATTAATATAGTAGGACGTGGGTATAGCAATTAAGAAAAAACAGACAATACCCATACAATATTTGTATTTATTTAATATAAGTACTTCTACAATAGTTACATTCAAAATACATTTCTTTTTTCTCTATTAATATTTAGTCCTTTTTGATTCTCTTGCATATGAAGGGTAGATAACCTTGTAGTTCAGCCCCTTAAAACAACAACACAACCTTTTGCATATTCTGTGATGTTGACGACTCTTGAGATAAGGAAGATGGATTAAACATAACTTTTACAGCAGGGGTTAAATGTTGCTCAATAAACACTGCACTATTTTGAGTAGCAACATTTTTTTCTTGTACTAGCTTTTTAGCATTGTCACGATTATTTGTTGACACCAACAGTGTTTCTTCTGGTACACCACATTGATGATCACTCACACTTAAAACCTTACCATTTCTACTTTTTAGATTGCCTCGACATTTTTTTTGACCTCTCTTTTGAGCATCGCCAAAATATTATTCCTTTTACATTTTGACGATTATAGTTATAAGAGTAGCCTTTATAGAGTACACGTTGTTTACCTTTGTTAGTTGTAGTAAGTTCCATATTAGCAACTAACCTGATAGTATGATTTGCTCACTACAAAGGTTATAACTGTTCTGATAATAAAATCATTTAGCGTTGGCCTTTATATTTAATATGTACAGTTTGAAGTGATAACAAAAGTGAGAGCAAAATGGTAGCAGAGTGGTAGAAAATATAACATGTATTGTCAAGAAATAGTTTAAGCGGTTATGTGGATCCATTACATAATCATTTTAGCACGACGAAGCTCATTTTCTATATCCAATAGTTCTTCATCATATTCAGTATAACCAGCCTGTTTATAGACATGCAGTTGCTGAAGCCGCCGGATTAGCTTACTTGGATTGTTCCAGTAGACAAATTTAACAAATGATGTTTTAGGTGTAAACAAAGCATTACCATTATCATTATTATCTTCATCATCAACATCATCATCGTCATAACCATTATCATTATCATCATCATCATCATCATTAACATCATCATGATCATTATAATCCTCATCACTATTACTATATAGTCCTTTTTGATCCTTTTGCAATACCTCATTTTGCACAGTCTGTGTTGCCTTTGATAATGTTGGGAGTTTTTCAGACATTGACAACTGTCCTAACACGACTTTCTGAGGAGATGATACATGCTTCTTAACAAACAATGCACTATCTTGAGCTGCAATATCTTTTTCTGGGACAAGTGTTTTAGCATTTTGAAGAGTTTTTTTAAACAGCAACGATGTTTTATCTGGTACACTACATTGATGATCACTCACACTTAAGACATCACTATTTTTACTTTTCAGCTCACCTCGACACTGTTTTGAACGATGTTTTGAACAACGCCAAATAACAGTTCCAAATTTATTGGTTCGTTTTACAATATATGTATATCCTTTATAGAATGCGTATGGCATACCATTGCTATTTGTTGATACTTCCATGTCAATTGTCAAGCAGGAACTAATCTCTAGCAAAGTTCACTCGATAAAATAAATAATAGTTTAAAGTGAGAGGAAAACTGGGTGCAAGAGTGGGTGCAAAAGTGGGTGCAAAAGTGAGTGCAAAATTGGGTGCAAAAGTGGATGCAAAAGGGAGTGCAAAAGTGGGTGCAAAAGTGAATGCAAAAGTGGGTGCAAAAATGGGTGCAAAAGTGGGTGCTAAAGTGAGTGTAAAAGTGAGTACAAAAGTGGGTGCAAAAGTGAGTGCAAAATTGGATGTAAATGTGGGTGCAAAAGTGGGTGCCGCTTATAGTAGGCATGAATTTTACTAGAATGTGATTTGAGTAAATGTAATTTCTAAACCCCAGTAGTGAATAGTCAGTTGGTTTTGATCTATGCAAGCGTAAACATGTCACATACACTGATGATGGATACTCAAGGCTTTAAGGTCAACGAAAACAAGTACAGTATATATTTAAAGAGGTGGCTATCATTGATTGCACAACACGCGGGTTACCATATCTTTTTTTCGGACTAGTGTTTTAACATTTGAAGAGTTTTTTTAAAACAGCAAAGATGACTTATCTGTCACACTACATTGATGATCACTCACACTTAAGACCTCACTATTTTTACTTTTTAGCTCACTTTGACACTGTTTTGAACGATGTTTTGAACAACGTCAAATAACAGTTCCATTTTATTGGTTCGTTTTACAATATACGTATAACCTTTATAGTATGCATATGGCTTACCATAACTATTCGTTGATACTTCCATATCAATTTTCAAGCATGAAATAATCTCCAATAAATTTCGCTCGATAATAGAAATAATAGTTTAAAGTGGGTGCAAAGGTGGGTGAAAAAGTGGGTGCAAAAGTGAGTGTAAAAGTGGGTGTAAAAGTGGGTGCAAAAGTGAGTGCAATAGTGAATGTAAAACTGGCTGTAGTTTATAGTAGGCACGATTTTTACTAGAATGTGATTTGAGTAAATGTAATTTCTAAACCCAAGTAGTGAGTAGTCAGTTGGTATTGATTTATGCAAGCGTAAACATGTCTCATACACTGATGATGGCTTCATGGCCAACAAAAACTAGTATATAGTTAAAGAGGTAGCTATTATTGATTGCACAACACTGAATCTATTTTTGAAATTTTGACAAAGAGTCTAAGAGCACTTTTGTTAATATCTCGCGAACCAATAAGACTAGGGCATTGCATGAGGTATTGTTGGACTTTTTGCCGAAGATTGCTGGTAAACACCTATGTTCCCACGACCTTTTTAAAGATGGCGGCTGACCCACGAAGGCTGATTAAAAAGTATTCCAAGCGGAGCTTGTCGATAAGCAAACGAATAATCAAAGGGGGTTATGACAGAGCTTGAGTCGATAACCCCTTTTGATTGATCCCTGTTGATTTACCCCTTTGGACTGGCCCCCGTTGACTAGTCCCTCTGGTCGGGTCCTTTTTGAAGGGAGTCATTTATGACGGGCCCCTGCTGACGGGTCACTGTGGACGGATCCCTGTGGACGGGTCCCTGTTGACAGGTCCTTTTGAATAATCCCTTTGGACCGGTCCCTTTGGACATATCCCTATGGGTTGGCCCATGCATTTATCCAAATTATGGATAATAATTTGGATAAAATGCAAGGGCCAGTCCATAGCGATCAGTCCAAAGGACCCGCCCACAGGGACCCGTCAACAAGGACCCGTTAAAAAAAATGACTCAAAGGTTAAGTTAAGCTACGACAGCCAATTTTGGAACTTTTTGATCACACCTCGTAGGGTTAGGTTAGGTTGAGTTAAGCTACGACCACCATCTTGGAACTTTATGACCACACTTCGTAGGTTTAGGTTAGGTTAGGCAAGGTTCAGTTAAGCTATGACCACTATTTTGAAAAATTTTTGATCACACTTCGTAGGTTTAGGTTAAGTTAAGTGAAGCTACGGCCGCCATTTTGGAACTTTTTGATCACACTTTGTAGGTTAGGTTAGGCTAGGCTAGGTTTGGTTAAGTTGCAGGCAAATTTTTGGAACTTTTTGATCACACCTCGTAGGTTAGGTTAGGTTAGGTTAGGCTACGGCCGCCATCTTGTTAGGTTAGGCTAGGTTAAGTTAAGCTACGGCCGCCATCTTGTTAGGTTAGGCTAGGTTAAGTTAAGCTACGGTCGCCATCTTGGAGGTGGGGAGGTGGAGGTGGGTTTTGAACAAAAATCACAGTTTTTGTCCTAAGGACCTGATATGTATTTTTTGGGGTAGAGGGGGTAAAGACCTTTCATTTACGTTAAACAAACTTTTTTGTAAAATTCTTAGTTCCCAAAATATAAACAATTTTGAAAATTGGACTTTTTTGGAAAAACTGAAATAATGTTAAGTTTTGTTCTACCAATTAAGGACATAAAAGCCATTTGGTTTGAGTCTATATATGACTTTTTAGGATGATTAGTTTTCAAAATATCGCCTACTTTCCAAATTGAACTTTTTTGGATTTTGTCCCAGAGACCTGGGACTTGGTTTGTGGGTAGTGGGGGGTAAATACCTGTCATTTACGTTAAACAAACCTTTTTGTAAAATTCCTAGTTTCCAAAATATAGCCCCCCCCCCCCCCCGTTTTAAAAAGAACATTTTTTGGAAAAAATGTCAACGATTCCATAGTTTGTTCTTACGATTAAGGATATAAAAGCCATTGGTTTGAGTCTATATATGACTTTATAGGATGAATAGTTTTCGAAATATGGCCTACTTTCCAAATATTGTTTTGGAAAAAAATATTTGAAGAATATTATATTTTTTTTTTTTACTGAGAGTGGGATAGTCGTAGGTGTTGGAGTTATCATATGATTTGATATGATTTTTAGTTTAAACATATAGCCTACTTCCCCAATTTACCTTTTTTTTTTGAAAAATTTTAAAATATATAATGTTTTTGACTAGACGTTGAATGGAGTTGGGAGACAATCATTAACCTTAGAGTACTTTGGATTCTTGGAATTTTAGTGTGTTGTTGTTGCTTACAAACATGGCGGTAAGCATTATGCTACCATAAAAAAGGGTTGAAATACTTTCCAAGACCAAGAGAAAAATCCTCTAAATACATTGACAAAAATAACTTGTCAAATAAGCCATTACAAATAAGGTATTAACGTAAACCACCAAAAATAAGCCACCAACATATACCACCACTATAAGCCACCACCATAAGCCACCATAAACCACCACCATAATCCACCATAAGCCACCATAAGCCACCACCATAATCCACCATAAGCCACCACCATAAACCACCATAAGCCACCATCTTAAGCCACCACGATAAGCCACCACCATAATCCTTCATTATAAGACTATTGTAAAAACACTTGCATAGTATTACATTTTAGGTAAAGCAACATTCCCATGCAATTAAATCATTTAACTTTTTGTTACGTCATGCGACAAGTTAAATCTTGTTTGAGTTCCAATCGTTAACCTTTGGCAGTCTCCGGCAATGTTCGAGAGATTTTGTATTTATATGTGTATTGCTTTCTGCCGACAAGCGTTGTCAGTTACGTCATAATCTAAAAATAGAATTGATTAATGGTATATATAAGAGACGCTACAGATGAATTTGATCAGTGCTTCGTGGTAGTTGAAAGTGTGAAGATGTCTCTCTCTAAAGTGTTTAGTGTCCCCCAACTTATGGGGAACAGAAGAAAACCTACCAACGAGCGGTTTGGGTTGTGGTTGTTGTTGGAAAACCTGGACAATCTGGTTACAGACATTGGTAATATAAACTACACAGAAAACGAGACGCTCCTAAGTGATAAAAATGTTAATCTACTTACACCGATTACGGAGCCGTTTTGTGATAACATTATGGTGGTTAGGATATGTGACCAAGTGGACTGCCAAGAACAATTGGAAAATAGTAAGTCTGTGCTGCTAAAGAAAGAGGTGTGTGGTGCTTTCAACCTCTATTTACGTGGTAAATTCTCCAAGTTCATCTCTGCTAAACACGGTGTCAAGGCAAAGCTACCATTTCCTCTACTCAATAACGAGTGTGCAATGGCACGGGGACTCAGGACACAGCTTGGGGAGAAAGGAATGGTTAACATTATGGAAAAGTATAAAAATCCTGTGGCTATACCATACAAAGTGGAGCTAGCTGATGTTAAATTAGATGTTCTGTTAGCCGAACTTCCAGAGATATTGCAACAGCTTCGTGCTGAGGAGTTTTATCTTATGGATTTGGACATAACCCAAGATTTGGCTGGTGTTTTTAACAAGGCAGAGATGTGTGATTATCTAACATCGAATCACAATTTTTTTGTGCAAGGAGAGTATCGAGAAAAGTGTAATGTGATTGTGAACAATGATAAAACGGTTGGTATAGACTGTTTAACATGGATGAACTCTAATTCTAGAATAAAGATATATAACAAATTTATATGTCAAATTACAAGTCCTGGTGTAAACAAAGTCATTGGAAACCATATTATAGACTTTATCCGATGTCCAGACTCCCGTCTAAGGGAAACGTTTACGTCTTTCTTAGCTAAAGAACATGGTATTACAAGACTAGAGGCAAAAATTTACAACTACAAAATGGATGGTGTATTTGACCCACTCGAAGATTGTGTTAGTGTATTAAACGCCAACAAACATTACTTAAAAGAAGCGCCCCTGTACTCGGTGCCAATCGCGTCCATGTGGATCAAACTATCGGATAACCTACGAAATAGTTGCTGTGTGGTGTTTTAACAAAGTTTTGCAATTTGTGTATTGGGGTAATAAAAATACTCGGAAATTGACTGGTGTGCAAATCGAACTGCGCGATGGACAAGATCGGGAAAAGATGATAAACTATGCTCTCTCTGCCTATAGTTTTAATTACTTACCTGTAAACTTTGTAGAAATTGTTAACGATGATTCTGGAAACAATAATGTTCCCATTATACAGAAATGCTATCTTAAAGCTGGGGAAACATTCTTTTCCCAATCCAGGACATTGTTTTCCACAATTCCCGCAAACATAAACATTAGCGATTTAGGATTGACTCCTACAAATAATATTCTTCCCCAAGTGTTGAGAAAAAGAACCAATAAAACTAACAGACTTAAACCATACCCTCTTAAGGAAATTACCCCATTGAGTACAGTTAATGTGCTATGTGTAAGGAAACGAAAATTGGAGTTAGAGGAAATTGAGATCAAAAAAAGGAAAGTGGAGTATGTTGCAGAGACTACTGCCCTAAAGAAAGAGTACGAAGCAGTGTTGTAGAAAGAACAGGCGATTGTGGATGCAAGAAACAGGTTTACAGTTTACTTTAAACAAAGTCCCTGGCAAAATCTAGATGTGAGTGGGAAATACAAACTCTCAGCATTTACTGTTAATTACAAAGGAACTTATCCACGCGTTGGAGTGCTTGTAGAAAGTGAAAAATGTAAACATGTGTGCTACTTAAGAGGATATTTAAAATCTATGTTTTTAAAGAGTCATGGTAATTTAGACTTGCTTAAAAAGGATGGATTTATTGTAACTCGATGTGGTGGATTGGACATTGTACATTTGGAAACTGAAAAACCGTTTGCAGCATTCAACACCAATGGAATGACTACATTTAATGGTAACTCGTTTGCTAAAATCGAGAATTTTAAGTTGTTCACAAGCATCCAAACAGACTATAGAGTAGAGTCGACATCGTATACGCAAGGTGACGTCGATCTGCTTAATAACATCACTATGCAGGAAATCAGAGGCCAAATAAAAATCCGAAAGTGCTCCCGGTTAGAAAGTTTGGACAAAGGAACAGAACTAATTATTAAGGGAATAAAACCAGTAGTATATAGACATAAAGTTAGATATGTGTTGGAAATGGAGAATATTGACTCTTTGTTTATATCCAATTACTGGCTGGAAAAGGAACTAAAAGATTCGGATACAGATTTGAATTATCGGATTAAAATTAAGCTGGATGCTCTTAAAACTACACCAAGCAAAAATAAGGAAACAGTTGTGTTCTGTGTGTAATTATGCATGACAAATCAAGAATTTGGGCTGCCCTGTTCGTATTAAACAAATGAATACAAAAGGGACCTAAGAGATTTAAGCAAAAATTTAAGTTAAAATGTAGAAAAATAAAAAATGACTGTTATTAAAACTAAAATAAAGAAAAGAGTGTATTATATGTAAAAATTGTACATATATGTAATTAATAAAACTATTGCATGGGTACCGCTTGTGTTTCTTGTTACCCGCCTGACACTCTTAATCCAATCGTTAACTTTCGGCAGTCTTCGGCAATGCTCGGTGAGCGTGGCCTTGAAAAGTAGTTGAAACTAGTGTAGTTGAAAGTATAGTATGACCCGTTTCTTACCTATATGAAAATTATCAGACATTCCTTTCTACACGTTTTAATAATATATGTCAGAAAAATGTGCTCGAGGATCTAAATCGTAGTGGACATTCTCTATATCTAATTCATGAGGGTATAAAAAACAATAAATGTATTGTACCTTATGACTTTAAAGTTAAGTTAGGTTAGGTTGTAAGGTAAGGTGGGATCTGGTTAGGTTAGGTAAGGTTAGGTTAGATTAGGTTAAGTGAAGTTGGGTTAGGCAGAATGGCAGCGGTATGAATCAAAAGCCAGCTTCTGTCAGTTTTGCCTCACAAGGTTGAGTGTACCCCATTCCAACCCTCAGCCTAGAATTAAATGTCTTGACAGAGCCAGGACTCGAACCCGAGCCTCCACAGTAACAGCCAAAAAATGCTAGCCACTACACCATAAAGTGGGGGAATATAAGGCTGGTCTTGATTGTACATGATCAATCAATAATTACCTAATAATAATAATAAATATTCCATTTAGCAACTAAATAGCCGACCTCTCCCTGGGTTCTTTTACATACCAACATCGTATGACATGCGTGTCTTAATTTTTACCGCCTTTCAAAAATCACTTACCACGACCAAGAGCGAATCTGCAAGCTTGGGGTTAGTAGTCCGACACAATAACAATTCACCCACCGTGGCAAGCTATCAATCAATAATTACCTAATAATAATAATAATAATAATAATAATAATAAATATTCTATTTAGCGACTACACGGTCGAACTCCCCCTGTGACATTATTCACGGTCTCAGAGTATGGCGGCCATCTTGCGCTTTAGCCCTTGTGCCAGCTCTGACTGACCCCTCCATAAGAATAACATAGGACAATTGCGCGCGGCGGCCATCTTGCGCATTAGCCCCTGCCCCAGAACCGGCCTTTATATCCTACTGTTATACGTATATTGTAAAACGAACCAATAAAATGGAACTGTTATTTGACGTTGTTCAAAACATCGTTCAAAACAGTGTCAAAGTGAGCTAAAAAGTAAAAATAGTGAGGTCTTAAGTGTGAGTGATCATCAATGTAGTGTGACAGATAAGTCATCTTTGCTGTTTTAAAAAAACTCTGCAAATGTTAAAACACTAGTCCGAAAAAAAGATATGGTAACCCGCGTGTTGTGCAATCATTGATAGCCACCTCTTTAAATATATACTGTACTTGTTTTCGTTGACCTTAAAGCCTTGAGTATCCATCACCAGTGTATGTGACATGTTTACGCTTGCATAGATCAAAACCAACTGACTATTCACTACTGGGGTTTAGAAATTACATTTACTCAAATCACATTCTAGTAAAATTCATGCCTACTATAAGCGGCACCCACTTTTGCACCCACATTTACATCCAATTTTGCACTCACTTTTGCACCCACTTTTGTACTCACTTTTACACTCACTTTAGCACCCACTTTTGCACCCATTTTTGCACCCACTTTTGCATTCACTTTTGCACCCACCTTTGCACTCCCTTTTGCACCCACTTTTGCACTCACTTTTGCACCCACTTTTGCACCCACTTTTTCACCCACTTTTGCACCCACTCTTGCACCCACTTTTCCTCTCACTTTAAACTATTATTTATTTTATCGAGTGAACTTTGCTAGAGATTAGTTCCTGCTTGACAATTGGCATGGAAGTATCAACAAATAGCAATGGTATGCCATACGCATTCTATAAAGGATATACATATATTGTAAAACGAACCAATAAATTTGGAACTGTTATTTGGCGTTGTTCAAAACATCGTTCAAAACAGTGTCGAGGTGAGCTGAAAAGTAAAAATAGTGATGTCTTAAGTGTGAGTGATCATCAATGTAGTGTACCAGATAAAACATCGTTGCTGTTTAAAAAAACTCTTCAAAATGCTAAAACACTTGTCCCAGAAAAAGATATTGTAGCTCAAGATAGTGCATTGTTTGTTAAGAAGCATGTATCATCTCCTCAGAAAGTCGTGTTAGGACAGTTGTCAATGTCTGAAAAACTCCCAACATTATCAAAGGCAACACAGACTGTGCAAAATGTGGTATTGCAAAAGGATCAAAAAGGACTATATAGTAATAGTGATGAGGATTATAATGATCATGATGATGATAATGATGATGATGATGATGATAATGATAATGGTTATGATGATGATGATGTTGATGATGAAGATAATAATGATAATTGTAATGCTTTGTTTACACCTAAAAAATCATTTGTTAAATTTGTCTACTGGAACAATCCAAGTAAGCTAATCCGGCGGCTTCAGCAACTGCATGTCTATAAACAGGCTGGTTATACTGAATATGATGAAGAACTATTGGATATAGAAAATGAGCTTCGTCGTGCTAAAATGATTATGTAATGGATCCACATAACCGCTTAAACTATTTCTTGACAATACATGTTATATTTTCTACCACTCTGCTACCATTTTGCTCTCACTTTTGTTATCACTTCAAACTGTACATATTAAATATAAAAGCCAACGCTAAATGATTTTATTATCAGAACAGTTATAACCTTTGTAGTGAGCAAATCGTACTAACAGGTTAGTTGCTACTATGGAACTTACTACAACTAACAAAGGTAAACAACGTGTACTCTATAAAGGCTACTCTTATAACTATAATCGTCAAAATGTAAACGGATTAATATTTTGGCGATGCTCAAAAGAGAGGTCAAAAAAATGTCGAGGCAATCTAAAAAGTAGAAATGGTAGGGTTTTAAGTGTGAGTGATCATCAATGTGGTGTACCAGATGAAACACTGTTGGTGTCAACAAATAATCATGACAATGCTAAAAAGCTAGTACAAGAAAAAAATGTTGCTACTCAAAATAGTGCAGTGTTTATTGAGCAACATTTAACCCCTGCTGTAAAAGTTATGTTTAATCCATCTTCCACATCTCAAGAGTCGTCAACATCACAGACTATGCAAAAGGTTGTGTTGTTGTTGTTTTAAGGGGCTGAACTACAAGGTTATCTACCCTTCATATGCAAGAGAATCAAAAAGGACTAAATATTAATAGAGAAAAAAGAAATGTATTTTGAATGTAACTATTGTACAAGTACTTATATTAAATAAATACAAATATTGTATGGGTATTGTCTGTTTTTAGCCTACTTTCGATTTTTGCAAAAAATGAAAGTAGACTTATGAGATCAACACAGGGCGAAAAAAGTGTGTCTGTCTGTGTGTGTGTATGTGTGTGTGTGAGTCTGTGTGTGTGTGTGTGTGTGTGTGTATGTGTGTGTGTGAGTCTGTGTGTGTGTGTGTCTGTGTGTGTGTGAGTGTGTGTACTCTGAATGTCTGTCCCCCCCTATCAATTCGAACACGGTGAATGCGAATTGAACGAAATATGTTACAAAGGTAGCACTAGCATAGGACACCTCAGTGTCATGTCTTATATCGCCGCCATCTTTACTAAAACTGAATGGCGGCCACTCAAACGTTCAAAACGTAAAATCAAATAACGACTAACCAAATCATCCGATCTCTACCAAATTTGGTGACAAGATACCTTCGTATAGGATGCGTCTTGTGACCAAATTACAAGGTCGTCCGGCATACCATTTCAGGATGGCGGCCGTGCGAATTATGCAAACTTTATAATCCATATCATGGGACCCACCAGTTCCGATTATCGAGCCGAGAATCGTTTTAACTGTTCTAAAGGAAGAGGCACGTTCGAAATTAAAAGTTTATTTTGTAATACTATAGTGCAGACGTGATTTTAAAAAGCTGAGCCGATTCAGTAATGAGACAAGATGGCAGCGGATATCTTGTGCCTGACTTATATTTCACTAATTTGAATATTGCATGCAATATAGCGTACTGATACAAAATAAATAAACGTTGTATGAAATGCTTTATATATAAATAATATACTCCAGTGATGAAATCGTTTAGTATTGATACGTGCAAGGGCACGTCTCTACTATTTCAAACATGTATTTATTCATGGATGCTGTACTTGAAGTTTGAATCGTCCGCTTCGCCGCTCAGTACCGTCTGTGACCACAAGATGGTAGCTGCAGTCGGACTTTGGAAGGATCCAAGTAGTTCCTGCTTATTCACCAATAGAGTGCGTTGGTGTTTCCTTTAAAACTCTACCAATTCGTGACATAAGTGAAAGTCAATTATGATTCTTCGTCTTCAAACAAATGCTAGTGCATTCATGATACCGCCAAAATTATGAACTTATTAATGACATTGTTATTTGATGTGTCTTTCTCTGATTGGACAATATTTATTTACATGAAGACAGTTCGATAAATGACGAGCGATTCTCCGCCAGCTTGGGGAGTTAACTGTCGGTCTTTTTGTAAACAAGAAGCCGGCCGCTGGTGTGAAGGAATATCTCTCTGTGTGCTAGGGGGCTTGCCCCCCTGGCTTTTACCAAATATGAATACAAATTCAACTAAGAAACGCCTGTGCTACATAAGAATTTAATTTCTTCCTTTCGCCTGGACGATGAAAGTGATGGAGAGTCGCAACTGGATGCGAACGAGTGCTGGTCATCTAAACAACGCATGTGCCGGGGTTTGCCATTTTTGTGAAGCACATGTAATAACATAAAATTATGTGTTAATTTGTTTATTGTTATTGTGTCTCCACGGAGAAGGATGTAAGGTACGTTTTTTTTTAATTTAATTTATTTAATTATTTTATTTTGGGATATCCAAGTTTGGGCGTGTACGAATGTTGATCTTCGGTTGTGTTCACTTGTAGGCCTAAAATTTCCTTTACGTTTTAATAACGTTTCCTTATATATATTAAGTTTCTTATTTATTTTTTTGTTTACCTTCTGGAGACACATTTATTAAGTTATTTCACGTTTTTATTATTATTTATTTTCCTTTGGCAAGCTTGGGTTTGTCTTTTTTTTAAATCCATGTAAGATCCGTCCAGTTTTAAAACGACTTGCATTAATAGTTTGTGATGTAATTGTTTTTTTTCCACCGTTCTTTTCCTTCTACTAATGTTTAAATTTAATCTTATTTGTTGTTTGTCGTAATTTCGTTCCGGCATGTTTTTGGTGTAGCCATACCTTTGTTTACCGTGATGCATTGTGGTCTCGTTGTCAGTCCTTTTGGCGCGGGTCTCAATAGCAGACGTGTTGTGAATTAACTTAATCCTTTTTTAGTGTAATCTCGTTAATGTTAATTTCGTGATTTTTGGTAATGTCATTGTGTTTTCCGCCGGCGTGCATATCATTTATTTATTTATTTTCTATTCAATTTTTTTTTTTTATTTTAAAGTTTAATTTAAATTCTATCCTTAATGTTTTGGCGTGGCCTCAACATCTGCATGTCGGATCGTGATTGCATTACCTTGCAATTCATCAAGCCCGTTCTGAGTATGTTATGCATGTAATATTTATTTTAACCTTTGGGCTGTTAAATTTTATTTTATTTTAAATTAAGTCTTACCTCTTCTTGGCTTTTGCAAGCAAGCATGTTAGGCGCTATCTGGCCTTCTTGGAAATTTTGTGTGGATTGATGCATGTGCAGTTTGGGTGAAGGTTCTTTAAATTTTTAATATTAAACCTATTATTTTTTTTTATTTCACTGTTGTGGCATTATTTCACCGACGGCAGTCCCGTTGGTTTTTGGGGGGTGTTTGTACGATAGCCTGTGTGTGTTGTCCCCTTCTCCATCATCCTTCCACTCCTTTGGAGCTCTTCTGTTGGGACATGTCATCTGGAGGTGATGTTGTTGCGGAAGTGACCCGGACCCCTGAATACAGGTAAGTTGGCCCATCCACGTTTCCCGTACTCGTCCCATTCTGGTAAGCAAGCGTTGGTTATCGAGTAACCGACGTGCTACTGGCCAGTGCCGTCCACCAATGCTGTGCTAGGGGGGGTTGCATTTTGGTAGCAGATCCCGCTCATGTTCACTTCCGTAACTATCCCCTCCCCAGTACCCACAGGCTGTTTTATGGACCCCTCTAATACTGATGGGTCAGTTGTTGGTGGGATTTTGTCAGGAAAATGTACTTAATGTTATGTTTTGCTAATCCTTGTCGTTATTGTGTTTCATGTTGCCTCTGGATATCCATGTGGTATGCTGGATGTATGGTGTCCTGTTTTTAAACGAGGCGTTTACCCCTGTATTTTACCCGGTTTGTGTGCAACATCCCCAGTGAAGATGCAGCTCGGTGAGTGTCTGACATGTGTTCTTGGCATGGGAAATGGGATTTCTTAATGTCTAATAGCCTATATGCTGCGTACGAAGGAATCCTGGAGCCCCGTCGGAAGCTGGTAGCCTGATTGTTTGTGCCTATTTTTGTGATTTAGCTCCCTGTTCTCGAGCCAAGCAGGTGGTGACGTGTGCAGTTCTGGACAGCATGGTGCATGATTTGGTGTAGTAGGGTGGCTGTGTTTGAGTCTCAGCCTAATCTTTGGTGATGGTAATTGCTGGTTGTGGTACTGTTGTGAAAGTGTAAACTGTCCTTGTAATTCCTGAAATTTGTTTCCTTCTATATTGGTTGTCTGCATTCTGTGTTTTCCAAAATGGCCGACAACAATAGTGTTTTCAATTTAATCGACTTAAGCGATAACCTTGTGAATTTAGAGAGTTCTTCTGGGGTTGATCGTGAATCACCTCTGTTTACTAGGTCTGAGGTTTTGGGATCGATTACCAGTAGTAGTTTGCCTGCCCCTCTGTTGCCTGTCGCTGGCTCGTCCATTCCACTTAATCCTGCATACGGTCATTCTTCTCATGTTAGGTCACCTAGTGATTTCCTGGGTCCTGCCGACCCATTGCATCCCAGTTCTTTCACTAGTAATATGAATGTTTTGTCGCCTGTAGAGGGTGTGCGAGCGGGCTACCCTGGTAACAATGTCTCTATTCCTAATGCTACGTTCTCACCTACCGTTAATTATGGGTCGATTCCTCATCCTATTTCTGGTTTCTTAACTAAATTAAAACATTTCAACCTTGATGACGTTACCCAAGTGGTACAATTTTTAAAGCAAGTGGTAGAGTTGGGTAACCATGCCTCGATTTTTGGGATGTCGGAAGTTCAGATTTTCCAACTTTTGTATCCAGTTGCATCCGGTATGCTGCGCGATAAGCTTGTTGAAGCTATCCACCTCCGCATGTCCTTGGCCTTGTTTATTAGGGAAGTGTTGTGGTTTTTTGTCCCTGCGAGCGCCCTAAGTGCTCTCGAGCAAAGGTTCCTTTATCGTGTCCAAAGGCTGGACGAGTCCCTTAGCGACTATGTCAGTGACATTAAGGTGTATGCCCAGGTTTTTGCATCCCCTTTAACAGAGCGACAGTTGGTGTCATCAATTGTGAATGGGTTTTCGCCTCAATATAGGTCATACATGACTATGTGTACCAGGCCTTCGTCATTCGTCGAGCTGAAACAGGTCGTTATAGAGGCTATGGCGGTGAAGCATGCAGATTCCCTTCGTGTAGCTAATGTTCCTCCTCCTTCCTTGATGTCTTGTACCCCTACTTCTTTGATGTCTCGTCCCCCACCTAAGGTTATGTTTCATCCTCGACCCAACATTAAGTGCCACTCGTGCGGTGGAGTGGGACATGTCAAGAAGGTGTGTCCGAGTAACCAGGCTGTGTATCGCCAATGACGGAACGTTGAGGAGACCAATTCGGGTGTTACTTCCAAGGATATTTCTGTGTGTAAGAATTTGGGAAAACCCTGTGAAGTTTCTGGTCGCCCTACCAATGATAGTCTTGATAACTCTATGAAAGCTAATTCATCATGTGCTAATTCTGCTTATGTCGCTGGCCTACCTAACCTGTCGGTGAGCAATGTCGTGGCAAGTCAGCCTAATTCTAAACGTTGTGTGAATCCTGTGGTGCGGGTGTCCTCGTCACCTAATTGTAATCGTGTTAGAGCGAGTAATGATTTTGGAATTTCTCCTGTGGCTAAAGGAATATCCCCGTTTATTGAAATTTGTGTTAATGACGAGCCCGTTTCTGCATTGCTTGATTCTGGTAGTGTCGCATCCTTTATAAGCGAGGACTGGTTTCTATATATGAAAAGTGTTTGCAAATTTCCTGAGTTAGAGCCTAACAATGAATCCTTTATTTCGGCAAATTGTTCAAACTTAAATATTTTGGGTAGTATGACAGTCAAAATTCATATTCTAAATTTTTCTTGGAAATTTAAATTTTTGGTTGCCAGAAATCTTTCTTGTGCTGTGGTCATTGGAGCTAATTTCATGTCACACGTTGGTATGCTTCTTGATTTTGGTGCTCGCAACTTATGGTTTAAGTTTAATCCACAGAGTAAATTATCGTTTAACCCGCTTTTATCTTTTCCTGCTGTCAATTCTGTTACTGAACCTATGACTATTGAGGATCTCGATCTGGAAAATTTAACGAGTCTTCAAAGGGAGGCCATTAAGGGGTTATGTCAGGAATATGGCGATGTGTTTACTGACAAGTTGGGTGTAACCCATTTGATGGAGTACAAGATTGAGCTAACCGATTCTGTGCCGGTGCGTTCCAGCCCGTATCGCCTTGCCCCGCCCAAGATGGCTGAACTTCGTAAGATTATCGATAAGATGTTAGAAGAAGGTGTAATCCAACCCTCTATCTCTGCCTACTCATCCCCTGTATTTCTTGTGCCAAAACCTAACGGTGGTTTTCGGCCGGTGGTCGACTATAGGGCCCTTAATCAAAAGGTTGTTTTGCAGTCCATTCCTTTGCCCGACCTTCACACATGTTTTAGTTGGTTTCGCAACGCGAAGGTGTTCACGATCCTCGATTTAAATTCTTCCTACTTCCAAATTCCCCTCTCTCCTGAATCCAGGCATGTTACTGCTTTTTCCACTGACTGGAACCTGTTTGAGTATGCCCGTGTCCCGTTTGGCCTATCCACCGGAGCCGCTGTGTTGAGCAGACTTCTGGACAAGGTATTTTCAGAAATTAAATTCAAGTTTGTGTACCACTACCTTGACGATGTGGTGATCTATTCCGAGTCCTTCGAGGAACACGTTGATCATCTGAAAATTGTACTTGATCGGTTGCGTGACGCTGGACTTACCGTCAAATTGTCCAAGGTTTCATTTGCCAAGCCCAAAATTTCCTTCTTGGGACATATTGTTTCTGAATCTGGTATCTCAGTGGACCAGTCTCGCACGCAGGCCATCAGAGATTTTAAACCACCCAAGAACGCCAAGGGTGTTGCTCGTTACATTGGAATGGTCAACTTCTTTCGCAAGTTTATCAATAACTTTGCCGACCGGGCTGCTCCTCTAAATCAATTACGCAAAAAAGCTGTGAAGTTTGAGTGGGGTCCCTCTCAGCAAGCAGCCTTCGAAGATCTTAAGCTTGCGCTCTCTAACGCCCCTGTGTTAGCCATTCCGGATTTTGGGAAGCAGTTCATTGTGCAGACTGATGCGTCTGGACGTGGTGTTGGTTGTGTCCTTCTGCAGGAATCTGATCTGGGTCGGCAACCCATTGCATACGCTTCACGTACCTTAACGGACGCAGAGAGGAAGTATTCTATTTACGAACTTGAGGGCTTAGCTGTGTTGTTCGCTCTAGAAAAATTCCGTATGTATCTTGAGCACACCAAGTTTCTCCTTGAGACCGATAACCAAGCCTTGAGCTGGGTCTTGGGGAAACCCCGCAAAACTGGTAGAATTGCTAGGTGGGCAACTAGGATTCTGTCGTTCCAGTTCACTGTTCAACATATTCGTGGGTCCGAAAATGCGGTAGCTGATTCTTTAAGCCGCATGTACGAGGAAACAGCTGAAGAAGATGTTCAGGATTGTGAACCTGTAAACCTTGTATCTGCTGTAAATTGTGTCAATGCCGTTCTTAGCAATTCCCCTGTGCTGTTTGAGGATGTATGACGATTCCAGAAAGAAGACCCCTCCTTGTCTAGCCTTATTGACCGAATCAATTCTGGTGAAGTGATCAAGCCCTACTCTCTGAAGGACGGTGTGTTGTGTTGTTCGTCTCGTCATGACCGCCTACCTAAAATTGTGCTCCCGTCAATCCTCATTCCGGAAATCTTTCGTTACTATCATGAATCTCCGATTGGTGGCCACCTAGGAGTATTCAAGACCCGAGCTAAAATCAGACAGTTTTTCATTTGGCCAGGTATGGATGGCGACATCAGGAGACTCATCAGGAATTGTGCTGCATGCAGTATTAGCAAACCTCCGGTTTCTACTAAAGTTGGCCTGTTGTCATCTGAACCAGCATCTAGACCCTTGGAGAGGCTTTTTATCGACCATGTTGGACCGTTCCCTCGCTCTGGTCGGGGAAACCAATTTGCGCTTGTTTGCACTGACGGTTTCTCCCGGTTTAGTTGGATTTTCCCCACCAGACAGGCTACGACCAGTTCCGTCATAAAGTGTCTTAATTCCATCTTCTCGTCTTTTGGGCCGTGTCAGTATCTGGTGTCAGATAATGCCAAGTGCTTTGTATCTCATCAGTTCCGTCAATTCTTATTTGATTATGCTATTTCGCACGTAACCACCACTCCCTATTTTCCTAACCCGTCTCTTGCTGAGCGAGTCAATCGTAATCTCCGTTCTGCTCTGATTGCTTTCCACCACGACGACCATTCCAAGTGGGATTCTAATTTGCATTGGCTCAATTTTGCTTTCAACACCGCCGTGCATGAGAGCACGCAAGCTACCCCTTTTTCGTTAATGTTTTCCTTTATGGCTAATTCTCCGTTGTCTAATCTGTGGAACCTACACGATCTCCTTCCTGACAGTTTCACGCCCGAGGATATGAGGGCGAAATTCGACAAGGCTAGAGAGAATATTAAGGTATCCCATGACCAACTTGCCAGGCGACACAATGCCTGTCGCAAGCCAGCTGATTTGGAAATTGGTGATGTTGTGTACGTCCGCAATTTCGAGCCCAAGGGCGTCAGTAATCTTGTCTCAAGCAAGTTAACCCCTCGTTTTAAAGGCCCGTGCTATGTAGAGGCATTCTTGACTCCTGTTACTCTTCTTGTTCGAAACCCTAAGGCCAACAAAATTTCTAGAGTGCATCTATCACACATTAAACGAGGTGGAGACGTTTCTAATGAGGAAATGCTACCGTAAATTTTGTAAAACAAATTTTGTAAACTGAATTTGTATAATGTAGAGTATCCCTAACCTTCATTTAAGCCTTCAAGCCTCTGTTCCTTGTGGAATTTTGAATTTAATTGGATTTGAAAACTCTGGTGGGATACAAACTGTATTGTTGGGAAGTTCCCATTGTAATGGTAAATTGTAAAAGTGTACCTAATTTTGATGTTTCATAGGAGATGCTAACATGTAAGTTGGGCTCGGTGGGAGACCTAACTCATGGTAACCTTGTATTCCTGTTCCCTTTGGGAATTGTAGTGGTCATTCCTCTACCGTAGTCCCTTCGAAATGTATAGTTGTCTAACTCATGTAATCTTGTAATGTACTTCGAATCTGTAAAAAGTGTAAACTTGTTAATGAAACCTTGTAAGCACGGATCTAGGGCCTAGTCAAAAATTTTCTTCATTTAAATTCAACTTGTTTCTCTTTGTAAAATGTAGTAAGATATTGTAAATTCTGTAATACCTTTTTGAAACTAGATTAACTTCTATTTTTGTAAATGGCTGCCCACGCGTCGAATCATATCTGGCACATTGCTTCCACCTACTTCGTCTAAAGCGAACTAAATTGGACTTATTGAAAATGTATCTAACGTGTCTCGAACTCTGAAAGCACTGCTGGTGCTGGTGTACTACGTTTCTGAAGATTTTTGGACACAGTGATGCTGTTGACTAAGTGGTTTGCGAGGTGATCAATTATCCCATCACTGATAATCTGACCCTGCATTCTTCCTAACCAAAACGATGCGGTTTCGCCCATCTATTGGAGTTAACTGGTGAACATTTTCTTCAGCAAACTTGCTTGGTGAATCGACAAGTTATGGAGTACTGTCTATGCCTTGGCATATTCGTGAACGGTGTTCACGTTTAAGGGAGGGAGACTGATACGTGCAAGGGCACGTCTCTACTATTTCAAACATGTATTTATTCATGGATGCTGTACTTGAAGTTTGAATCGTCCGCTTCGCCGCTCAGTACCGTCTGTGACCACAAGATGGTAGCTGCAGTCGGACTTTGGAAGGATCCAAGTAGTTCCTGCTTATTCACCAATAGAGTGCGTTGGTGTTTCCTTTAAAACTCTACCAATTCGTGACATAAGTGAAAGTCAATTATGATTCTTCGTCTTCAAACAAATGCTAGTGCATTCATGATACCGCCAAAATTATGAACTTATTAATGACATTGTTATTTGATGTGTCTTTCTCTGATTGGACAATATTTATTTACATGAAGACAGTTCGATAAATGACGAGCGATTCTCCGCCAGCTTGGGGAGTTAACTGTCGGTCTTTTTGTAAACAAGAAGCCGGCCGCTGGTGTGAAGGAATATCTCTCTGTGTGCTAGGGGGCTTGCCCCCCTGGCTTTTACCAAATATGAATACAAATTCAACTAAGAAACGCCTGTGCTACATAAGAATTTAATTTCTTCCTTTCGCCTGGACGATGAAAGTGATGGAGAGTCGCAACTGGATGCGAACGAGTGCTGGTCATCTAAACAACGCATGTGCCGGGGTTTGCCATTTTTGTGAAGCACATGTAATAACATAAAATTATGTGTTAATTTGTTTATTGTTATTGTGTCTCCACGGAGAAGGATGTAAGGTACGTTTTTTTTAATTTAATTTATTTAATTATTTTATTTTGGGATATCCAAGTTTGGGCGTGTACGAATGTTGATCTTCGGTTGTGTTCACTTGTAGGCCTAAAATTTCCTTTACGTTTTAATAACGTTTCCTTATATATATTAAGTTTCTTATTTATTTTTTGTTTACCTTCTGGAGACACATTTATTAAGTTATTTCACGTTTTTATTATTATTTATTTTCCTTTGGCAAGCTTGGGTTTGTCTTTTTTTTAAATCCATGTAAGATCCGTCCAGTTTTAAAACGACTTGCATTAATAGTTTGTGATGTAATTGTTTTTTTTCCACCGTTCTTTTCCTTCTACTAATGTTTAAATTTAATCTTATTTGTTGTTTGTCGTAATTTCGTTCCGGCATGTTTTTGGTGTAGCCATACCTTTGTTTACCGTGATGCATTGTGGTCTCGTTGTCAGTCCTTTTGGCGCGGGTCTCAATAGCAGACGTGTTGTGAATTAACTTAATCCTTTTTTTAGTGTAATCTCGTTAATGTTAATTTCGTGATTTTTGGTAATGTCCTTGTGTTTTCCGCCGGCGTGCATATCATTTATTTATTTATTTTCTATCCAATTTTTTTTTATTTTAAAGTTTAATTTAAATTCTATCCTTAATGTTTTGGCGTGGCCTCAACATCTGCATGTCGGATCGTGATTGCATTACCTTGCAATTCATCAAGCCCGTTCTGAGTATGTTATGCATGTAATATTTATTTTAACCTTTGGGCTGTTAAATTTTATTTTATTTTAAATTAAGTCTTACCTCTTCTTGGCTTTTGCAAGCAAGCATGTTAGGCGCTATCTGGCCTTCTTGGAAATTTTGTGTGGATTGATGCATGTGCAGTTTGGGTGAAGGTTCTTTAAATTTTTAATATTAAACCTATTATTTTTTTTTATTTCACTGTTGTGGCATTATTTCACCGACGGCAGTCCCGTTGGTTTTTGGGGGGTGTTTGTACGATAGCCTGTGTGTGTTGTCCCCTTCTCCATCTTCCTTCCACTCCTTTGGAGCTCTTCTGTTGGGACATGTCATCTGGAGGTGATGTTGTTGCGGAAGTGACCCGGACCCCTGAATACAGGTAAGTTGGCCCATCCACGTTTCCCGTACTCGTCCCATTCTGGTAAGCAAGCGTTGGTTATCGAGTAACCGACGTGCTACTGGCCAGTGCCGTCCACCAATGCTGTGCTAGGGGGGGTTGCAAGTATAAATCATTATTTGCTAACAAGTTCTATGTAAGTCATTTTATATAGAATGATATTCGTTGACACAATTAGCTCAGTGGTAGAGCGTTAGCCTGTCGCTCAAATGCCTATGGTTCAAACCCGATCAGAGCTAGGTTTTTTGCTTGAAATGTTATATGTTTATAGTTTTGTAATGACTCAGATGTTTTAATATTAAGCGTTATATTGTGCATATTATGGTGTAAAATATATATTTAATTAAAACATAATTTGCCAGCATATTTACTCGAGACATCTAGCTGCCAAAAAGGTAACTGCACGCAGACCTACTTATTAACTTCCAGATTTTATTGAAAAGTTTCTTCTTCTGGCCGCTAGAATGCACTCGCTCTGTTAGGATTATATTGTTCGATATTTCACCACTAGATGTCACGACTAGTCTACGTGGGGCTCCATTGATTACTATACCATTGGCATTCTATGCGCATCGAATTTGAAGAATGACAAGATGATACTACGATACATTTTTACTTTTTATTTTAAAGGGTTTGTAACAGCCTATTGTGCGTTATTTGAATATGTTAATTGAAGTAAAGAACAAAACGATTTCACATAGTATCTGAGCTCTACCGTTGGTGCTAGTTCAGGATATTAATTAATACTTTTATTTCAGCCAAATAGCAATCGAAAATATCCACATAGTTGGTATACACACGTCTCTGTAGGGTCATGGAAAGATTTGTTAATTCAATTAGGGTTGTGAAAGTCATACGCAGCCAGACGTGTAAAGACATGCCTCAACTCAAAGTTGGATGTTGCCCGCGTCAGGCCGATTATGTAATAATAATAATAATAATAATAATAATGTTATTGGTTTTACGTCCCTTTTAACTACTGTTGCATTTAGAGACGCCGGGGTGCCAGAATTTTGTCCCGAAGGGGATCTTTAACGTGCCAGTAAATCTACTAACACGGCTCCCTCGCATTTGTGCACCCTCAAATGCCAGCTGACTGCGCCAGGATACGAACCTGAAACATACGGTCCAGCAAGCGAGAACGTTACCACTGAGCCACGCCGCCAGTCCGGACGATTATGTTTCCAGATCCATAACATTCTTTAGATACTTCTTATCTTTCTTTCTTTCTTCAATGATGGTAGCAGTTTTTATCTAGGTTGTGGCGTTTGGTAGAGGTAAATCGTTTCTAAGGTCTTCAACAAAGAATAGTTCTATTATACTCTTTGATAATAACAACGAGTTATAACTATACTCATACATTTAGGAGAAAGTAGGCTATATGTTCTTTACTGAACATCTTGTTTGTTAATTGCTATACCCACGTCCTACTATATTAATGCCATTGTTAACCATCAACAGTCTCCACCTATGTTCAGAAAGAAAGTGATCTTAAGCAATACACTCTATCTATGGTTTGTGTACCGAGTATCATAATAATACAGTGTCGTCAAGCCATGTTCAGGCAATAGTAATGTTAGGTAAGGGGTTCGAACCCTTGCTTCCTTGTACAGGATTAGTTTTTACTCAACAGGAACCCATAATACTGTACTTTGAAACATGTCACATCTCATTACAAAATGTTAACTGTATCGTTTTCTAAGACCCCAGCTGCTGGCTAGAAGCTAGCAGACTGTGCAACATAAACAGTGTCACCATGTTCATCCTTTAAAAAAATTCAACATTTATTATTCTTTTTCTTATTATTGTTCATTAAGAGTAGTGTAAAGTTGTCTTTGTGACGTAACGGTTATAATAGTTAGCTGGCACTCTAAAGCTCTTGAGTTCAATTTGAGCTTTAACATAAAATTTTAAAAGTATATTAGGACTAAAACAGGTCTACTCAGTCTCGGGTGATCCAAATAAGTAGATGTGGTTTGATTCACACTTTAACGATAGAACACGACGGTTTTTAATTTTTTTCAATAATGATAGCCATTTGTTCATTTTTTTTTCTTTTTCACATTTCACATATTGCCATTTGTCAATTTTCCATGTACACAATTTGAAAATGTCAGTTTAAAGTTTTTGGATTTCATGATATGGAGACAAGAATTTTCCATCTTGTTATTTACACATTTGTCAATTTCCCATTTACATTTTTAAATGACAGTTTTAAGTTTTTAAATTGTTTTGATATGGAAACATGGATTTCCTATTTTTTTTTCATATCACAGATGACACGTTTATGATTTAGTCCATGCTGAAAGTTTAGTTTTGTTAAACACACATTTGATGATTTAAATTTTCTTGAAATCACCTTAATGGAAGTGCTTGGCCATGGCAATAGTGCATTCTCTTTCTGTTTGTTTCCAAAAACATATAGGCCTACTACTACTACTACTACTACTACTGTAGGTAAGGCTGTTTTACAAAATAACAGCTATCTACCGCTGCATTAAAAAAAACACAAGTGTTAAAAAAATTACATTAAACTATTTACCATTTGCTATATACATTAATTACCCCCGCCATCCTACCTTGCCGTGTTTGCTTTGGTTGAACAATCAATGCTACCCACACCCACACACACCCACACACACACACGAGCTTTCTCTCTCTCTCTCTCTCTATCATTCTATCTATAGTCATACATTCACACAACCATACCTGTCTTAAAAACAAATACAACCACGCTATTTATCCTTGACATGCACACTTATCCCAAATAACTTTTAGTTATACATTTAACATTTACTATTACAAAAAAAGTTTCCACTATTTACAATTACAAAAATGAATATTTACAAAATACTAAATCTACTGGTTATAAAAAAGCCATGTCTCTAAACAATAAAATATAGAAGTCACACCTCCACCTCGTGGTTATAACCCTAAGGTAGGCTAATGCATAGGTCATTCATCTGCACTCATTTGCTATCCATCAAGGTAAAAGTGCATTTTCTCTGTTCCACAAGATACAAATTTGA
This sequence comes from Meconema thalassinum, assembly GCA_946902985.2. NCBI lineage: Eukaryota > Metazoa > Arthropoda > Insecta > Orthoptera > Tettigoniidae > Meconema > Meconema thalassinum. Next base: position 69,007,893 of record OX336391.1, on the reverse strand, counting down.
ATGCTGGATTGTATCCCGCACTGTTTATGCGATATAGCTTTGCCAGTTCATAAAACCGCTAGGTAGTTCTCTACATATAGCAATTTTACCACTGCTCTACCTACGCCTTTTGCTATTTGGTTTTCTTACAGTCTAGTGTGTGATTGCATTAACTGTATATCAAACCCAGTTCACCTTTGTATTTGTAATCCAAGTAATAATTTGAAAAGACACAAATGTAATCAGTTTTAAACGTTATCTCTGTTTTGTTTTGTTTAATATGTTTATGACATGCATATTAACCTCAAATCGAACCCTGGTGAAAAGGCTAACAGCTTAACCACTACACCACCATGCCCTTGTTTCTTAGTTTGACTCGTTCTAGGCCTCAGACCTGGAAATCGAGTTAAGACCACCAGTACAAGAGCTAAAAGTGCTTAACACTACAACACAAAATGGATAGCTGGTAACATTATACAACCGGAAATGATTATATTTCTGTTAGAAATGCATTTTGTCACCTGCCTGCTGTCTGAGCACTGACAGCAACAACAGCAACACAGTTTAGTTTAGAACAAGCGTGTGTGTGTATAGATTATTAGCCTCAAGTATTTAATGCTTGTGTGTGTAGCGACCATCTTGTCCCGGTAACCACTGTGCATTTTTTTTGTGTTTTAGCTATCCTCTTTAACCAATCAATTAAAGATAGTCTACTCTTAATTCTTGAATCGATAAATCAAAGTTTGTGTACACCGTTCGTCATTTATTAACCCATACCTGCAACCTATACTCTCTCTATACTGCAGTTTGATCTGAAAATCAAGTTTCAATGGCTTGTCAGTCACCATACATGTAGCCTACACTAATTCTTTCTCTACCTAGCTATGTTTCATCACACATGGTAAACATCTCACGTGTTCGTATCCGATTATTAGTTTATAAAATCTCAGGTCGATGACCTTGATGTATTGGGTATTTTGGGTAAATTCATTGGCCATGGGAAAGGGTTGACCATTCTAAGTCCTATGACACCTCACATGTTGATATTCGATTATTAGTTTATAAAATATTAGGTCAATGACCTTGCTGTTTTGAATCTTTTGGGTAAATTCGTTGGTCATGGAAAAGGGTTGACCATCCTGAGTCCCATAACACCTCACTTGAGCCTCTATGATTATTAGTTTATAAAATCATAGGTCAATGACCTTGCTGTTTTAGATCTTTTGGGTAAATTCGTTGGTCATGGAAAAGGGTTGACCATCCTGAGTCCTATGACACCTCACTTGACCCTCTCTGATTATTAGTTAGCGAGATATCAACAAAAGTGCAGTTAGGCCCTTTTGACATAAATAAATAATATATTCAAAAATAGAATGTCACCTCAAGTCCAACGACCTCTCATACAGGTCCCTAGCCTTATTGATTCATGAGATATTAAAAAGCTAATGACCTTAGATCTTTTGGGTAAATTCGTTGGTCATGGAAAAGGGATGACCATCCTGAGTCCTATGACACCTCACTTGACCCTCTCTGATTATAATTTAGCGAGATATCAACAAAAGTGCAGTTAGGCCCTTTTGACATAAATAAATAATATATTCAAAAACAGAATGTCACCTCAAGTCCAACGACCTCTCATACAGGTCCCTAGCCTTATTGATTCATGAGATATTATAAAGCTAATGACCTTAGATCTTTTGGGTAAATTCGTTGGTCATGGAAATGGTTGACCATCCTGAGTCCTAAGACACCTCACTTGACCCTCTCTGATTATTAGTTAGCGAGATATTACCAAAAGTGCAGTTAGGCCCTTTTGACATAAATAAATAATATATTCAAAAACAGAATGTCACCTCAAGTCCAACGACCTCTCATACAGGTCCCTAGCCTTATTGATTCATGAGATATTAAAAAGCTAATGACCTATTAGTTTTGGATCTTTTTGTAATTTTTTACAAAATAACTCATCTATAAATCATTATTCAAAAAGCCCGCCCGCTTACAAAAACCCCAAGTGCGCATGCGTAAAAACAAAAAAACAAACATGTTAATTCATAATAGCAATCGGCTCTTCACATGCGTTTCATGTGGAACAACGTTTAATTTCATCATAGCATTAGAGACCATGGGTCAGTCCATAGGGACCAGTCCAAAGGGACCGGTCTAAAGGGACTCATCAACAAGGACTCATCCACAAGGACTCGTCCACAAGGACCTGTCAACAAGGACCTGTCCACAAGGAATTGTCCACAAGGACCTGTCAACAAGGACTTGTCCACACGGACTCGTCCACAATGACCCGGCAACAATGACCCCGCCAACAATGACCCGTCAAGGGATCCGCTCCCCCACCCTCTTACAAAAGCCATGAGTGGGCATGCTAATTCATAGTGGCTTTCCACCGAACATATGCACTTTATGTAGAACAACGTTTCATTCCATATCGGCATTCAAACTCTCACATGTTGCAATTGGAAAGAGAGATTCTCTAAAAAATTAAAATTTCACCCCCTAGTAGGGGTAGGTTTTATTTTGGGGTGGAAATATGTTGTCCATTGGAAAGGGGGTATCAGCCCGTGTTCAATGACACCTAATTCGTCTAAATCCGACCATGCGTTCGGGAGTTATCGGGCTGCCGCCATCTTGTGTGGAGGGTGAGGAGGAGGAGGATTTAGAACCATCCAAAGCACACTACTACCACTCGTGCCAGGAACCCATTCCCTTCCCTCGCATAGCGCTGTAGATGACCAAGACAGTGGGCCATTCGACATGCTTCCTGGTGAGGTTGAAGACTGTGGGGTACCCATTGGGCACACACTTTGCGCAAGTGCAGTCGTTCCTTCATGATGGTGTGCACACTTCCAACGCACAATCCGACCACGGCGGCTATGGCGTTCACTGTCACTCGGCGGTCCTAAGTAATGAGTGCATCAACCAGCTGGACGTTGTCATCGGTAATGCAGGGGGGGGGGACAGACCGGGCATCATCGGGTACCGACACCCGTCCTTCCCTGAAGCGCTTGTGCCACGACTTGACCCTTGCAAGGGACATGCAGTGTTCGCCGTACACTTGTGACATTCGGCGATGAATGTCCGTTCCCCCTACTTCCGCTGTCAGAAACCGAAAAACACCTCTTTGCTCTTCGTTTGACGCCTCCATGTCACTGTTTGCAATGCGACTGGCAGCGTTGGACGAATGATGCATGCTGCTGGTCGCTTTGTATCGTCACGTGACGTGCACGCGTGCCCTCTAGCGACGGGCTGTGACCTTCCACACTCTGGTCGGAACCACACCTCGTTACACACGCCACGATTAGCTGATTTCGTCACCGGTTTGCGCATTCCAGCCTTCGGCTCGTTACTTTTTGAACGCACCTTATAATTCGCAAATAAGCTGACAAATTCTGAAAATGTCCAAGTCCAAGTCAGAGTACGACTCCTGGACGACGCCCCGAAGGGGCGCGTCCAGGTGTTGTGCTCGGGACCGCCGGCCAAAAACTGGCCCTTTGTCCCAATACTACTGGTTGTGGGTATTCTCAAGGTTCAACTTTTGGTATTTCAATATGGGTTAATTGCAACTTGTTTAAACAAACTGATTTATAGAGTTGAAGTGAAGAAGAGTAGAAGTAAGGAGGTGAAAACATATATAGAGAGAGAAGTGTTCCAATGGAACTTGTCTGATTCTTAATCTATGCTAAGAGTCTAATAATTACAAAATTTTACAATTTTAATATGAGAAGCGATAGGTGTGATGAATATACTACTAATATTTACATTTCACTAACGATTCGTGTTATTGTTTGTGTTTGTAGATTTTACGTATTTACAGGTTTTTACATATAAGTACAGCTCGTAGTTTCTGGCCTACTGCAGTAGGAGCGTCTTTGGGTGAGGTTTGGCATATGATGCGTTCTCGTCCATGTCATATAATTCTCTTATGAGAGGGTTGGCTAGTCCAGTTCTGCTTTTATAGCATTTCCTGCTGGCTTCCAAGATTTCTTCTTTCACAGTTTTGATGTTGAGTTTTTCGCGAATGGTGGAGTTTTGGACATATCTGTCTGAGTTGCTGATCATCCTCAGTAGCTTGTTCTGCTGGACCTGCAGTTTTTCTATGTAGCAGGGGCGTGCAGTTCCCCATGCTGGAGCAGCGTAGAGGATGATCGACCTCAGGAGCATCTTGTAGAGTGTGATCTTGTTGTTTGTGGACATCGTTGACTTCCTAGCCAGTAGTGGGTAGATCTTGGCTGCTGCTGCTTTGGCCTTAGTAATGGTGCTCTCAATGTGGGCCTTAAAAGTCAGTTTTTGTTCCAGAATAACTCCTGCATATTTGCCGTTTGTGGACCATTTAATTGGCGTTCCGTTAACCCTTGCTTTAATGGTCGGCTTGTGTCTCCAGCAATAGAGGGTATGCATTACTGCTATGGTTTTAGATGCGTTTACTTTTATACGCCACGTTGCGAGCCATTGTTGTATGGCGTTTATTGCCGTTTGGAGTTTGTTGGTTGCCATATCTGCTTTAAATGAATCTGTGGTGATGATGGTGTCATCAGAATAGAGGGCTATCTGGGTTCCTTCCGTCTTCGGTATGTCGTGGATATAGAGCAGGTACAGCAACGGGCCAATTATGCTGCCCTGTGGGACGCCTGCGTGTATATCCCTGAGGGTCGATTCTTGGTTATGGACGCTGACGAAGAATTTCCGTTGGCTTAGGTAGCTGTGGAGGAGCCTCCAGTAGGAGTTGTCAATGTTTAGTCTTCTGAGCTTGAGGAGTAATCCCGCCGTCCATACTCGGTCGAACGCCTGGGCTATGTCCAGGTAGACTATAGGTCTTGCTCTTTTGTGATTGAGGGATTTGGTAATTAGGTTTATTACCCTGATTAGCTGTCGGGTTGTAGAGTGCTCAGGCCTGAATGCGAACTGTTCATTAGGTAGAGCTTCTTTTATGGATTGTGTGTCCATAAGTCGCTTGTACAAGATTCTTTCAAAAATCTTTCCTAGCCCATCCAGCAAACTTATAGGTCTATGGTTGTCTGGGTTGGAGTACTTTTTGTTTGGCGTTGGAATGTTGATTATTTTAGCTATTTTCCAAACTTGGGGAAAATAGCCACGTTTAATGGCTGCATTTAGAATCGCTGCTAGACGTGTGAGTGCTGCTGGCGGTAGGTTCTTAAGGACCTAGTTCGGTATCCCGTCTGGGCCCGGGGCCTTTTGGTTGCTGAGTCGTTTGATGATTGAATATAGTTCTTCTGCGCAAGTGTCTTTGGGGTTGCCTTCTAGTTTATTCTGCTCGTGCAGGGTCATGGCATTTTCGACGTGCCAGCTGTAGTCGGTGCCTGTAGTGTCCGGGTTTGGAGTGAACCGGTCTTCCAGGCAGCCAGCTATCATTTCCGCTTTGTCGATGTCGCTAGTGGCAACCTGTCCATCCTTCCTAAGTGTGGGTATCGGGGTTGGTTGCTTTGTGAGGGACTTTGTGACCCTCCAGATGCTGTTGTTTTTGGTAGATAGTGCTGCCAGTGTCCTCTCCCAGGAGTTGTTGTAATGCTCTCTGAGTTCTGTGGTGCAGCGCCTTTTGAGGTGATTGTAGTCTGTTTTAGCTTGTGCTGTGTGGTGTTGCTGCCAGCGCTTCCTGGCGATGTTTTTGTCTTTAATTAGAGTGACCAGTCTGTCTGGGAGGTCGTGCTGTTTTTGGGATGTGGGAGGCTCCTTCGCTGCCTTGGCGGTGGTCCATATTTTGGCTGTAAAGTCTGCAATTGCTCCGTCTATTTCTTCCTCTGTTGTGGGGCTAGTGGCAGGGTCCTTGAAGTATTCTTCTGCTATTTTCTGGAATATTTGCCAGTCTATTTTCTTGCAGTTTATTCTGTTTTTCTGATTTGTGTTTGGGGCGAGCTGGTCTCCTATCTCCATTAGAACCGGGTTGTGGTCCGATCTTGTTGCCGTTATGGTGGTAACATCTACTTCCTGGTGGACATCTTTTAGTATAGCAATGTCTATGGTGTCCGGGTTCTGGTATATTTTCTTGGATATACAGTTCACGTTAGTTTTCAATAGTTGTCACTACTTTCGGGATTTCCTTCCTGTTTCATGTTTTTTCTTACTTGCCTTCTTTGTAAACACGAACAGAGACTACCTTTGTTTTTCTGTTTTCTCTCTGTGCATTTTCCTTATTCTGTATTTAGTCTGTTTCCAGGAAACTATTTATATCATCTCTGCTGCTCATGTGCGCCGAACATCTTCATGCCGTGCTACCTAGCGATGCACCTTCTCACCCGTACGAGCACCAGCGCTCAAAATGTTGAACTATCTCATTCAGCCATGCTAGAGCTAAACGTTCTCCGTTACCACCAAAGATGTCTCTGCCGACAATTTCTCGTCACTAAGCTCAACATGCAAGAAGAAGAAGAAGAAGAAGAAGAAGAAAATTAATTATTTAATTTTTGTTGTGTTGCCTTTATGTTCTCCTATTCCTCCTTACCTCCCTCCCATCTGCTACTTCTCGAACACAAACTTGAAGCTCACTCTGTCATTCTTCGTTTGTGTTTCGACCTGTCATAAGGTCTCTCCTTCAGGGAGTAGTCTGTACATCTTAACGATGTATTAAACGTTCAAATCTATCGCCACGACATAAAATCTGTTAACGGCTGGCCGTGAGTGTCCATATCATCCAACGATGACAAGTTAAGTTCAAAATTCAGTGTTTTATCTATCATTTCTAGGATCCTGTGTGAATTTCTTAAATAACCATATCTTCAAGATTTGAACATTAGATGCTGATTAAGATCACTAAAGGCTTCCCAACGAGGGATCTATTACATTGCTTTGCTTGGAATTATTATGAAACTTTCCACTGCTAAATCTGTCAACTGGGGAACCTTTTTTTTTCTCCCATCGTAGGAATTATGCTACTAAGAAGTAATTTGAGAGTCTGCCTTTGACTTTTCGTGAGACTTTCCACGGGGTATTTTTTGAAACTATAACTATCCATACTCACTCTGCCGAGAGATTCGTTTTACCGGCCCCATTCAACTCAACCTAAAACTTGTGATTTCAATCAAGCAACAGACTCCGAATTGTGCAAAATCAAGTTAACAAATTCATCAAAATTCAATCAACTTCAAACTACCACTAATTGCTAAAGCCGGACAACCAACATAAAACTCAAAGGTGACTTTTCCATGTGCTTCGACAAATTAGTTTCTCAGTGTGAACCATATGTGTTGCATACCCGAAATACGCTAATGAACAGACTCAAATCATACCCCATTTGTCCTTTCCATTCCCCATTTACTAACATTTTATTTAAGTAATAATCTTTGGATTTCTTTCTTCACGTAAATTTGAGGTTTCACTGAGTTGACCTCTTCCCTTTATTTTTTGAATTTACCATCAATTAACATCTGTATCAATTATCCCGTGGTATATTTAGCCACTTGTTATGCTTAACGTAAAATTGTTTGGACCTCCCTATTCCCATTTGTTGTACATGGGATTTCTTGTTAAGGGCAGCTGTGCCCAATTTTTAGGAGCAAACAAATTCTAGTGTTTTATGTTCTCTCCAAACATTGCTTAGCCTATTAATGAATTGTTTGTATATTTCTTCTTACATTCTTAATCTAGGCTGTCTGTGCCTTCTATTCTCCCTAACCTACGAAGCATCTTAACCACAACAAATTAGTTCTGAAGTTACAGTTACCGGTTACACTTTATAACTATATATTGCCTTATTTTGTATCCGTGGCTTGGCAACTATAAGTGGCGGCGGGAGCCCCCTGCCCTTGTCTAGTACTCCATGTAATCTATTTTTTGTTTCGAGGTTCACCCTCGGTGAGTGGCCAAGCTATTCGTTATCTATTTCATTCCTTGCTCCATCTAAGGAAGCTCTTTGAAATATTTCCCCCCAAATTTTGTTGTGCCTTAAAAATTAAAGCCATTTGTTTGAACAGTCAATAATTTCCTGGCATTATTGCATATAGTTTATTGGAGTTGCAACTTGCTTTGTTAGTCTCTTATGCAAATTGTTTATCCACATTCTTGGTTGCTTTTTGCGCAAGCAAGACTTTGTCCCTGCGTTCTATCCATCAGTCATACTTGCAGCATTCTTTCTTGTTAGAGTCATAACCTATCTTTGGTCCAACAATCTTATTATAACTCCAAGTTTTAAATCTTTTATTGCCAAGGCTAGTCTGTTCTTCCATCTTGGGTTCTTTAGCTTTGCTTAATTCTCTTCTTTACGCTGTGATATGCAGTATCACTAATTGATTTAAATCTTGTGTGTTGTTTTTTTTTATAATAAATTCGTCCCTTTATTGCCTAATCTTTTGCTATGATCCCCGAGCCTGTTCAATCTTCTCACGTCATCTTCCCTCCGGCAGTGGCCAAGCCTTGTCTTGCCGCTTCAATGTGGACATTGCACGTAGTATCAAGGCTATTTCAATCAGACTATAATTATTGGGGACTTTAACAAGAGGTCAGTGCTTGATTTGACAAATTGCGACTTGAAAGCAATCAGGCGTATTTATTCTGATCGAATACAACATTTGAAACTTAAAACAAATACCTGTGAACTTAACGATCACGATCGTAACATAACCAGTTGCTATAGTGGGCGTAGAAATTATATTAAGGCGACACTCCTGAGATAAACAGATATTTTTACCTAATGCATGGATTTTCACGAAACTTTGTGGGAATGTCACCCAAACAAAAGTAGAGTTATCACAAACATTTGTTTCATATACAATTAACAGTTTTCCCAAAATATTTTATTTTTATTTCTTATTTTTGGAATTTTAATTCCATTTTTTTCATAGATTTCAAATGTCATGTTAATGGAAATTTGGAATTAGGTAGATAATACTTCTTTAAAAAACATTACGTATCGATTTTTCGGTAAATAATGTATATAATGAGATATTATAGTACTAAATTTGTGTAATTTTTTGTTCAAATATTTTGGACTTTTAAATCCCTACTACTGGGAAGAATTCTGCAATCATGAATTCCATACGCAGGTTTCCTAATATAGCTGTGATACATATACCATACAAATGTTGTTACATTTGTCAGAATATTGTGGGAGAAAAATGGGATTTAAATGTAAAATTACAATTGGCGGGAAAATTAAAGCAAAGTTCAAGTGACGTTATCTTCCTACTTAATGCGTGGATTTTCACGAAACTTTGTGGGAATGTCACTCAAACAAAAGTAGAGATATCACCAACATTTGTTTCATATACAATTAACAGTTTTTCCAAAATATTTTATTTTATTTTTTATTTTTGGAATTTTTAATTCCATTTTCTTCATAGACTTCAAATGACTTGTTAATGGAAATTTGGAATTAGGTAGATAATACTTCTTTAAAAGACACTACGTATCGATTTTTCTGTAAATAATTTATACAATGAGATATTATAGTACTAAATATGTGTATTTTTTTTGTTCAAAAAATTTTCACTTTTACATCCCTACAACTGGGAAGAATTCTGCAATCACTAATTCCATACGCAGATTTCCTAATATAGCTGTGATACATATACCATACAAATTTTGTTACATTTGGCAGAATATTATGGGAGAAAAATAGGATTTAAATGTAAAATTACTATTGACGGGAAAATTAAAACAAAGTCAAGTGACGTTATCTTCCTGATCCATTACCTAGAAGTTACCAGTACCGTATGTTTTTCCTTCCTTTTGTTTCTTAGCAGCTTCTGAACGAATATTGGTAATTCTGGAAGCTTGTCTAGTATCTTGATACACAACTACAAGAGGTTACTTGTGCGCGAACCTCACAAAAGTAAACAGACTGGCTACCGCCACAGAACTCACAATAAAGAAGAAACATACAAGAATAACAAAACCCATAGTTATCGGCATTATTGTAGTGACATCATGAATACCAATACAAGCATACAATGTTGCTCAATGACAGTAGAGTCAAGTACTGAAATATTAGTCCTTTGCAGGCTTTAAAAATTCATTCATAAACATGGTAGATCTTACAGCTCGATTCTGTAGAAATATATGCGGGAGGGGGAGGAGAGGGGGGGGGGGGGCGTGGCGTCTGTTGGCCTATCCCCGAGATGCGTAATTGCAAAGAACAGGGATATTTTATTCATTTGATTGAATGAAAACATGACAATGGCATCATAAATAATCTAAGCAAGCAGTTCAGCAGATGCCACACCCATTTCTGCTGTGTGCAGACTGACAAACATAGCATTATTAAGGTGACAAATTGTTTGAATTCAATAGAATAACTTTGTGACAAGAAAGAAGAAACCCTATCCTTTCAATTTCAGTCATAAAAAAAATTCACCAAAATGAACAAAATATCGACTTTTATCTCCGGAGTGTCGCCTTAAAAGTCAATCGTTCACCTGAAACACCATTCATTGCCAAGTGAACATAATAAAATTGGTCAATCATGGGACCAGTGAAATGGAACATTATGTCGATGACCAACAGCAAGGAGACTATGAGAGGCTAGGAGCCGATGGTGACGATGTACGAGGCCGCACTCTGATGGAAGATGGGGTGTGACGCCATCCCCGGTGCACTGAAATGCCTGTGCACCCAGCGTTAAGCGAATGCTTGGACAGGACCTTCCGGAGGACGGAGTTTCCAGGGGACTCGTGGTGCCTGGACATATTCTACATGATGGACCTCAAGACAACCCGCCAGTCTTAAAAAGGAATTTATTTTGTAGTTTGAAATTGTAGCCATGAATTTCCAAATCTGTGATTCTTTTTTTTTTTCATCTTGAACTTCGATCAATACTTATAGTCATGAACGTTTCTTGAATTATACGTTTGAACTGGTAGGTGAGGTGATCCTCACATCTCGATATATTTCGTCATTTATTGATTTAATTATATTGGAAGCACTTCCCTATTTTTTCCGAGGCAGCAGGATTAACAGACATTCTAGAGAAAAGGTAAACACTGTAATATTAAATTAATTTTTACCTAGTGAACCCATGTACTGTTGGTTCAAGTGCCGAATCCATCATTTATTGGTAAAAGAAGGGAGGAAAGATACAGTCTTCAGTGGAATATAGAAAGATTTTATACAAGAGGACTGGTTTAATGTTGTGCAATAGTGAGAGCCCAGGTGGCTCCAGGAAATGATATCACACGTGACGCACCGATAAGGAGCGATCATGGCTATAATTAGAACGAGAGGAACTTTCCGTTCGGAGTGAGCGAGAGAAGGTTTCGGAAATTGAGCGTACGTTGCAGTAAAATGGCATCCTCGCAGTTGTTCAAGAGGAAGAATAATTAGATTTAAGCCATTTACGAACATAAAAGTAACAAAAGAAATAGATCATTGTGAATCATTTTGGAATAGAGATTTTTGTGTGGAGAAAAAGGTTTTAATAATTGCCCAGGAAAGAAGTGCAGACGCGGCATTACGCAATTAAAAGTTCCCTGAGACCCGAGGTGGTAGGGATTACCAATAAAACTCAACGCCCACGTATATGAAGAGCAAAAATTATTTAATATCTCAGAATTGTACGATCGATTTTCAGGTGCAAAGAAGTCAGTTTACGTTTAGAAAACGAGCTTTCCAGAGATATAATTTTCAATAGGATGCGACTATTGCTTCAAAAGTTATGAAAAAGACGTGGAATTTATCCTTTTGTCGCCGATTTGTATAAAAGCCCTGGCAGAGCCAGGCCAATCATGCAGTATTATTCCGTCCAGGGGACGTGACGCTACATCACATCTAATGCAGTTTCAGACAGCCCGAGGGCGTCGCTGTATCGACAACCATCCAATTCCATGAGCGCCGAGACGCTGCACGAGGAAGCATCAAGTATCATCATAGTATCGCCGTGTGAAGACTTAGGAAAATCCTAGTACAGGATTTAGTTCAGCAAGCGCCAGTCTTTATAGTGAAAAGTTCAGTATTACAGTCAAAGTAGGCTGCGAACTTAAAGAACAGGTGATAGGTCTTCAAATAACAGTTTAGTTAAACGACCGAAAGTATCGTAACGTTTTGAAGTACCATAATAGTGAAACAAACATTTCTAGAAAAGTTAAGGAACCCGATCAGGGTTGGACGAAATAAGTAACGCCTAGTGTATCGATAAGATAGGGACTAGAGCGAAGAAAATAAGAAGTGAGGATTTAATACCGAACATTGTCTAACAGGAGACAAACGAACAGTAAAAGCATTAAGCTACGAAACTAAGGAATAGCAATAAATGCTAGAGAATCATAGGTCACCGATAAAGTATTCGAGGTGCCGTAAACAAGATAGACTGTATCTAGACAAACTAAATAGTGTCTAGAAAGAAACAACTTCGAGCCAGTAAAAATAAAAGCCGAATAGTCAGGAAACCGGATTTGAAGAATAGCCGTTCCAGGGAGGGGTAGATTGATCGAGACTTTCATCTTCTTGTCAGATAGGGAGCCGACGTCTAAGAGTTTCGCCCTTGGAAACGGGAAGAAAGAAATCACGTGTGTAAGGCAAAAATCAAAGCCTCAGTGATTAAAAGCAGTGTAATGTAAATATAGAAAATTTGTGTTAGTGTAATAATTTTTCAGTGAATTTATTTGTGTATGATAAAAGAATACAGAATTGTATTCAAAATGTTACCAGTGTATAAGGTAAAAAATGTGTATGTGTATCAAGAAATATCATTGTGTGAAATGGGATTAATCAAGATTGCTTAAACACATTAAGTGGGCGAAAATGAAACATCGCTGGAAAATACGGTCGGTGACCGTAACCTCATGTGAGTAACCATTTCATTATGTTATGTGTTGGGGAATATTTGTGTACAATCCACCTGAGAATGAGAAAATAGGGATGTTATTGAATAACAAATAACAGAATAATAGCGCGATCTGAACGATTAAAAATGAGAAAGTATAAAATAATTCTGTGAAATTAATAAATCCCTTAGGGTAAATGTATGAAATAAAATATCAGTGTAGTTGATAAATGATTTAAATATGTGAAAGCAAGCGTAATAATAATAATAATAATAATAATAACAATGATATAAATGAATAAAGATTATGATGAATTTTAGAAAAGTAGTAGCTTTTGAGCTCCTTTAAAAGAATTAATACATGTTGTGAACACATGTTCTTAAGATAAAGCGATTATTGCACGGGAGAGGATTAATATAAAATTGACATGTAGATCAAATTTAAATTATCAGTTCTTTGGAAGCAACTTGGCCGTAAGGTAATGTATAGCGCAATGTAACGCATTGAAGTAAATTTGTCACGCTAGGAAGGCGTCGAACCTAAATATACTTGGTAAATTAATTATGAGGGGCAGTTGGTCGTGGTAATTGAGTTATAGTAAGTCCTCTAAATAGTGATGTGATCACGAGGCCATGTGTGTGTTGTGTTGTAAAAGGGTGCGAAATATTTATTGTATTATGAGCGCAGGTTCAAGGCAAAGGCCACCCTAAGTCGCAATTGTATAAGTCCTCCAGTATGGGATATGGTTCCCGAGGCAGTTGAAAGAGTCGAACCTAGATTCGTCTATTGTTGAAGCCCCTAAATATTTGTTGTAGTATTGAATTACTCTTACCCACCAATGAGGATACTTCATAATTAATAAATGCCAAGGTTATGAGAATGGTCTAATGAACCTAAATAAGTTGTTAAAATATGTGAATGAAAAGCCTTGCTTGTTCAAAGAACTACATTTAAGAAGCAGCTGTATGAAGCTAGGAGTCGCTCGTCCCGTGTGGGCGGAGACCGTGAAGTCTCCCTCCCCGCAATAAATCACGCCAAGTGGCCAGGCCAGACCCCTTGCTATTGATGTTGTGGTAGGTCTGAATAGCCGTCTGTTTTGAAGTTATAGTACACAGAGTGTTTAGAGTTGGTTTTAACGACCCGGTCTTCGAACCGATGTTCTTGTAGATGAAAAGTACCGCTTGCAAGTTCAGATCGTTGCTTTCTATGGATATGATGGTCTTTTAAGACAGATAAATCCCTAATGTAATGTTATATGATGTAAGAATTCACGAGTTCAGTGAAGACAATTAGATTCCGGGAGTGATCTTAATTTTTGACATGTTCAAGTAGTCTTCTGTAACTCGGGAGTACGCAAATGTTTTCCCAATCACTGTAGTGAATTGTTGATTTGAGAGAGGTGGTAACCCATGAACGTGTGAAAGCCCAACGTTTGAGTAAATGAGTAAAAGTACTTTAATAAGAATTATATATTGTTTTAATTATAAAATACTCATATAATAGATAGTGATGTGTTGTAAAAAAAAGGATAACACAGTTTATATTGAAAAGTATCGAGCATATTGAAGCTCTTGATTTTATTGAATTTTAAAAGGACACTATATGGAAGTGAAAAGAAATATAAGTTTGTTGGTTTATAAGAAACCATTTATTATGATTTAACCTTTGTTTTATTATGTATTCCTTGTTCACTCCGAACAAGTTAGAATTGGGTCAGTATTTTATTTGTTTAATTTGTTGTAGCGCCATATATTTGGTTAATTAAATGTTTTATAGTAGGAGTTGATTTTGTTTATTTATTTTGGAAGTGTATCCTCTATTTAATCCAAAATGTGTAAGTCACAGAGTGGGAGAACATACCATAACCCCGAAAATCCCGATTTGAGCATTGCTGGCATACTGTGATTTGCATATTTCATGCTAAAAGGGCACACTAGATGATATTAACATTAATTGTGAATTTGAAAAGACTGAAACATATTTAAGAAAATAATGACAACTCTGATCTTGTTCAGTAATAATGATGATGATATATTTTATCACTAAATTATTTTGGTGTGAGGGAGGCAATCCTCAAGCTATTAGTGGACGTGAAGCTAATTGAAATTGCAATATAAATGACGGATATAGGTATTTTGTGTTAATCCTATTGTTTATAATATGTGTGTTTCCTGAGAGTGAGTTCAGAAGGTTTAGTAGTGTGCCCACTTACATATTGGGCATGTAGGCGTTGTAGCAAGGCTGTAAATAATGTGTTGCAATAGCTTCAGAGGAGTAAAATTTAGGTCCATTCCATCTAATAGGCTTCCATGCCAAGCAATATACAGTATGTCATTATGAAACATGATGATGATAATATATTGTTGTTTGAAGGGACCTAACATCTAGGTTATTGGCCCCTGCTATTACGAAACATTGATTTCAGATATGGTAAAATGACTTCACATTTAATGGTATAACAAGTTCATGAAATGACTTAATCAAACTCAATGTGTTATGAATTAATTAAGCTCACATGTTGAATAATGTATGAATCCAGACTATAAAAAGATTTGGGTGTTAATAATTAAATTGTCTATAATAAAGTAAATATTAGGTAACTCTTCTAGCAAAATAGTTTTCCACCTGTCGGAATATTATTCTATGGCAAATAAAAATAATTCTTGTGAGAAAGCCTTGCTCAAATAATGAATTATGAAAAATCTATTCCTGATATTTTTTGACTTGATCAAATTGGAATTGAACCTCAACGTGACTTGTTAATAATATTCCCAAGGATAATAAGTGTGTGAAACATAATTCGAACATGTAGTTAATGTAAATAATCTATGAAAGACCAATAAGAAACGGCAAATTTAATTTAAATAATGCCGTCATTGTTCTTTATATACATGATAGTGCATCGATTTTTGTAAGGGGTAGAATACTTAATAGCATTTATTCATCCACAGTCAAAGTGAACAAAGACTCTCAAAAAGACTTAAGACTATGCTTTCCTTTGTTTTGAGATGCACTGATCCCTCTTTTAGAAATTTTTCCTTGCCAATTGCAAGATAGATATTTAGCAGAAAGTGCATGTGATATTACGTTTTTTTAACTTGTTTCTTAATTAATAAGTGTGAAATGATTTTTCATTTAATTTGTATGTTACGCTTTGTATTCTGTGTTGGCAACTGCACCTTTCCCAAATCCTTAACGTGGAACATGGAGACTGAGTGTAGTGTACTTTAGCCCACATAACCCATGACGCCCTGAGACCTGATCTCATGCTCACACTGTTTTCATGTGGCTTCGCATGTGGTCACCTGTCCATCCCAGGTAGACAGACGAGCACACGATATATGTGGAATTTATTTAGATGAAAGGCCGTGAAAAAGATGAAATGTATAATTTAATAACAATTTTAGGACACAACATACTGATTCTTGACCAAAAAACAAATCAATCAATATTCCTCTTTTCTAACGTGGAAGTCCACTCTTCTTTTGTTTTCAATAAGCATGTATATCCCCGGTTTTTGTCATGCCATTCCCATATGTATAATATATGTAATTAAGAAATTAAATTATTTTCGAAAGTTCACAACATGTCTTAAGTACATTATCGTAGTAATTTCTGCACTATTAATTTCACTATTAATATTTATAAATATTGAAGGATTTAGGATAGTTAAAAGTCTGTAAGGATTTCATATTTTCGTTTCATAGATATGTGAACTAATGATAACAATTTCTAATTTCTATATAAGCCTTGTAAAAATTGTGCATTTCCTCACATTTAAGCTGACGTTGACCCCAATGATGGGTCAAAAACATTAAATACATAAATATGTAATGTATTATTAGGAGTCTTACTACAGGATTAACATGACTAGCTGACTTACCGGAATACGAACTTCTTAAATTAACACGGAGGGACCCTTTGCGCTTGAACGTCGTGAGTAATGTACTCTGTATCACTCACAATATCGCGGAACTAAAATATGATGTGAAAGTTCCATCCAGCGGCTAAGGATATTCAGGCTGTCTTTAGAACCTTCTCTGTGAATGCTGGGCACAATAAGAAAAAAAATATTTTCTTGCAGTAAATGAATTGTCTCCCTTTATTGCCATGAAAATATCAGTAAATTTATTTAGTTACATATTTTCGCAAATAAAACAAAAAAAGAAATGTCCTTACTCCTGAATTAATTGTGACTGATGGCTACTGTGGTTAGGGATCTTAATCTCACTCATATGTGTCCCTTGGGTATAATTCTTAGATGGCAGATTATATAAATAGGACTTCTGGCCACTAATAATTAAAATGTGTAACCCAAAATTATCTGCGTACTTTTGACCGGAAGATCATAAATATCATTTTTCCGAAATGAATGGACAGACGATTTTTCAATGCAACTCATGTAGCTAATTTTGCTTCTTACTTACTATATCAATACTGCTTTTGACCAGTATGAGTTACTTGTGTCTTCAAATACCTCTTTTAAGTGAAACCACTCTGCACATACTCAAATAGGTCTTCTTGCAGCTGTGAAGTAACATGCGTCTCGCAAAACACATGTGTACATGTAGCGGCGCATATGCCACACGAGTTTGGGCCTAAACCGATATGAATTAGTGTGCAATGATCATTTTTCAGTAATGTTTACGGCACATGAAGAACATGTGGGCGGTAAATACCCACGATGTATCATCCTGTTTGGTGTTAATTTTCAAAACGTAGAACAAATTTCTCTGCATTCGTTTGTCCTAAAATTCTATTCTAAAGTAGCTTCCGCATGTACTAAACGAATCTGTCTTCAGGACTTCAAACCACTATGAACTACGAGCTGTCATTTCAAGGATTTTTTCTTGAAAAAGATGGATCCGCATGTACCACGTGAATATGGCCTTGCACCACAATGGATTAACATATTTGATTTTAAATTGCTCTTCTTAGTAATGTTTGCTCCACATGTACCACATGATTGTCGAATTACACCAGTATGGATTAACATGTGTGTGTTAAACGACCACATTCAGGAAGACTTGCCCACATGTATCGCTTGAATTTCGCTTTAGACCACCGTGGATTAACATGTGGTTTTTTTTTTTCAAACTGCCTTTGTGATTAAAGTTTGACCCGCATGTACCACATAAATGTGGCTTTAGACCACTATGGATTAACATGTGTCTTTTCAAACTGCCTTTGTGAGTAAAGTTTGATCCACATGTACCACATGAATGTGGCTTTAGACCACTATGGATTCACATGTGTCTTTTCAAACTGCCTTTGTGAGTAAAGATTGATCCACATGTACCACATGAATGTGGCTTCAGACCACTATGGATTAACATGTGTTTTTTCAAACTGCCTTTTTGAGTAAAGGTTGTTCCACATATATCACATGAATATGGCTTTAAAACACTATGGACTAGCATATGTCTTTTCAGTGCCATTCTCAGTGAAGTTTGCTCTGCATATGCCACATGAATACGGCTTTAGACCACTATGGACTACCATGTGTTTTGTCAAACTGCCTTTATTAGTAAATTTTGCTCCACATGTCACACATGAATGTGGCTTTAGACCTCTATGGATTAAGATGTGTTTTTTTCAAACTGCCTTTTTCAATAAATGTTGCTCCACATGTCTGAGTGTGGCTTTACGCCATTATGGATACCCGTGTGTCTCTTTAAATGGCTTTTCTTAGTAAACTTTGCTCCGCATGTACCACATGAGTAAGAAATCAGTCCAATATGGGTCATTGTAAGATCGTTCA
This sequence comes from Meconema thalassinum, assembly GCA_946902985.2. NCBI lineage: Eukaryota > Metazoa > Arthropoda > Insecta > Orthoptera > Tettigoniidae > Meconema > Meconema thalassinum. The sequence continues at coordinate 68,989,431 of OX336391.1, read as the reverse complement.
AATCCCATTTCTGAGTAAATTTTTTCTCCACATGTACCACAGGACCACATTAGTCCATCATGGAACATCATGTGTTCCTTCAAATCGCCCTTTGTTTTATGGTGTGCTCCACAAGTTTTGCATATGTTTGGCTTCATTCCGGTATTAGTTGCCTTTTTCCTCTTCTTGTTACCATATTGATTGGGGGTGGCTCCCAATTTATCTCTTGTTAGAATGTTCAGCGATCTGTGGAGAATGTTTAATGCTAGTTCTAAGTTAATAGCAAATATCATAATATCCAAATAAAAAAAATTCATTCTACTTACCATTCCGGATAAATTATATGGTGTTTGAAGTTTTAAGGGGAGGAACGGTGAGGTCATCCGCCTCTCATAACACAGATTGAGAATGAAATTATGAATTAAGAGGTCATATAATATAGAAATATCGAAAGTAAATATAAGAGAAAAAAATTTAAAAAAATATTAAAAAACTAATCAAAAATTAAGGAAAAACAGAAATTCAAACAAGAACAAATCTTTCAGTACACTGGAAAATGTTGTTGCTGGCCCTAACACACTTGGTTAAAATGAGGGCCACTATGAATACGGCATCACAGTTACAAAGTGTGGGGAGGGAGCATCCCTCCTCATTAGGTAGCCTGCAGAAGAAGACGAACTCCCTCCACGACTGGAAAGAACTCTACCACACGCGATTAGTTCCCTCGATGGCTTTCAGTTGATTGGGCATTGGGTCAGCTAGCCACTCGCTCTCTCAAATTACCAGTACTTGTCGGCGTAACTGAGAGCGAATATCACTAGCGGGTACCTCCATTGGTCGAGGTGATAGTGCTACGGCCTCTTTTGAAGCAGGGGCCGATTACCTGGCTGTTAGGACCTTTAAAACAACAATTTTCATCATCATTATCATATTTTGCAGTTTGATCCGCTGACTCAGTTTCCGCAATTCCCGTGTAGCTTGGAAGCCACAGAAAGGTGATACGAGTGTAGCGCGACACAACCCGGCTAGTAGTTCGTGGAGTTCCTGCTCTAGGGAGTGTTTCGTGAACCATATAGCAATTGACTGCAACGAACTCAAAAAGTTGGTACACAGGCGAAAGTGGATTCCTTCATCCTGTAGTGCAAAATGCAGAGCTTCATAGATGGTGACGAGCTCCGCAGTAATCACACTACAGGCCACAGGCAACGTGATTATAGAATTCGCACCATCAATAACGTAAGCACAACCTACCTTCTCGTCCAACTTCCAACCTTCCGTGTAGAGAATTCCGGGGCCCGGAAAATGAAGAAATAAGCTGTAGCACTGCCTCCGATAAACGGAGGTATTCGTGTCCACGTTAGGACCTCGGTGTATATCAACCAAATTTCCGGACACGGGAGGCGTCTGGCTAGGTGTCCGGATCATACAGGGACATATAGCGACTCCTAATTCATTACACGAGCTATCGAGTTTAATAGCAACCGACCGGGTGGCGCAAGGCTGGTTGGCGTAACTCTGGTGTTACTGGGTACTGAAGAGAGCGCCATAGGTCGTATGTTGCAGCATATAACGCACATTGACAGCATATTCTAAAAGCATATGGTGGTAATTATAATTATGAGGCGGAACACCAGAATCGGCGAGTAGGCTGGGAATCGGGCTGGTCCTGTAAGCACCGGTAGCCATCCTAACGCCACTATGGTGGATACTGTACAGCATTTTCAGGTTGCTGGGCTCGCTGAAACGTATGCCACAGAACCATAGCCTATTCGGGAATTGACTTGGTCTTGGTAGAACCGAAGCAGCACCGCACGGCCAGCCTTCCACGTAGTTCCAATAATAAACGTGATCATGTTTAGTTTCCTAAGGCACGTCGTTTTTAGCTGCCATATATGGTGCTGCCACGTTAATTTGCTGTGAAAATGGAGCCCCAGGAAGCGATGTCAACCACCGGCAATGCAGCATTCCTGAGATATGGTTCAGGGTGCAAATGTAGCAACCAGATCCGACAAAAATGGATGAATGAGGCTTTCGGTGCTGAAAAACGAAAACCCTAGTCGTGTGCCCACCTGACGATCAGGTTAATAGCCAACTGAAATTGCCGTTCCAATATTGCCATACTTCCTGATCAGTAATCTAGAACCAAATCTTCAACATACAGCGATGGAACTACCATGGGCAAGCGATGGCAACTTTGCCGCTTATGGCAACCACGAACAAGGTGATACTCAGCAAGGAACCTTGAGGTACGCCATTTTCCTGGCTGAAAATTTGCGATAATATCCTACCGACTCCTACTTGAGTGAGTTGGACGGACAGAAAATTCGCAATAAAGATTGGTAGATTTCCACAGAGTTCGCATTCGTGAAAGGAGGAAAGGTTTCTGTAGAGCAATGTGGAGTCAAGAAGAAAACGGTGACTAGGGGCTCCTTTCGGAGTAGTGCCTCCTGAGTGGCGTTCTAAAGTCGCACCTGATGGTCAGTGGAGGACCTATGAGTGCCAAATCCACACTGGCACTCAGACAAGAGGCCTTTCATCTCTAAGAGACTTACCAATCGATGGTTAACCATCTTATCCAGAAGCTTACGGGGGCCGTTTGTCAAGCATATGGGTCTATAGCTGCTGGCTAGCTTGGAAATCAGTATCAATGTCCACTCTCGCCATTGAGATGGATAATCCCCTTCAATCCATATACGATTGAAGAGGACCAACAGTTGCTTTATACGGGCATCGCACAGATGTTTCAACATTTCAATATGGATGTTATCAGTACCAGGCAAGTGCAAGTGTGCTGCGCATTTCCCATTCATAGAATGGTACATTGTAGAACTCCTTTGCAGTAATCGAAAACGACAAAGGGTGACACTCTGCTTCCGCTTCAGAGTTCTAAATGTAGGATCATAACTCCCAGAGAAGGATACAGCAGAAAAGTGCTATCCAATACTGTTGGTAATGGCGAGATGGTCCGTGCTGTTACCTCTGTTGATGGAGACTGCAGGTAACGTCAAGAATATTGGGAGTTCGGAGATCCAAACAAGCTTAGTCCACACTTGTATGAAATGGGCGAGACATACCTTCCGACGTCGTTTTCAAACAATCCCGTATCAGATATCTGGCTCTAGCACGCATACTTTTGAAGGTGATAAAGTTGGCCATGGTGTTTTGCCTCCAATACCCTTTGGAAGCACGTCGGCGATCATTAATGGCTGATGCAATCTCGACTGTCCACGGAGGGACAAGCTTCCGGCGGGAGTTGCTACAGCCAAAATACTCTTTTGGGTAAACTCATTGAACATGGGAAATGGTTGGCCATTCTGAGTCCTAGAACGCCTCACGTCACCCTCTCCGATTATCTTATCATACTTATATATAAAAATGAGATGGTGTGTGTCTTTCTGTCTGTCTGTCTGTGTGTTACTCAATAACGCAAGAAACACTGGACCGATTTAAATGAAATGTTGCATGGATGTAGCTGATTTACCAGGTTTACATACAGGATACTTTTGATTTCGATATTTTGCACTATTTAAAAATGGGGACTATTTTCATATTTCCATTTCAAATATAAAGAGAACGCTAAGATATAGCAAACTTTTGATGGCACTACAAGCTTTAAAATTTAATTGTCTATCCGAAAGGTGTATACTTCTCGTGTATCTCCAACGGTTAGCGAGTAAAACCTAAATATGTTATAAAACACGGTCATCATACTAATATATAACAAGTAGTTCCGTGAAGAACTATACAGCCTGTTTTCATATATCCTACTTATGTTAATTGCCTCTATCTAAATATAAAATTTCAGTTTAATTGCTGTAATAGATTAGTAGATATTGAGAACCGACTAAATATTTCGGATAATCGCCATGTTGGATTTTATATATGTAGGTCCTAGAGTTATGTACTGTTACTTGAAGATTATTGTGTACTTGTAGCATTCAAACTTCAATCGCATGATTAGGACACAAGAAGTAACAAGGAGATTTTAACATTTCGCACAGCTGCCATCTTATGGTTATGGAAACAATTGAAATAAATTAGATGCCAGTGATTAACATTCGTATAAGGATTTACTGTACCAAGTTTCACTGCACTCGGATGGTTAAATTGCGAGAAACGTCCATGTGAATATTTATACTTCGCGTCGCAACCCTGTTGGATTTGTGATCACCAGGTTATTTAAACTCCATTAGGTAAACTTAAGTTCATAGCCCCTATGAACTTTAAAAAAATCAGTTTGATTGCTATAATAGATTCGTAGATATTCAGAGCCGTCTAAATACTTCGGATGGTCGCCATGTTGGATTGTTAAATGTATAGGCCAAAGAGTCATGTACCATTAAGGGAAAATTATTGCGTAGGTTCATTATTCAAACTTTCACATCGATCGCATGATTACGACAAAAGAAATAAAAACTTAATTTTAAAATTCGCAAAGCCGCCATCTTGAGGTTATGTAAACAATTGAACTAAATTAGATACCAGTGTATTACAATGTGTACATTTCCTGTACCAGATTTCGTTGCGGTTGGAACATTAAGTCGCGAGATAGGTCAATTTTAAATGTAAAATTCGCTTGGCCGCCATATTCGTTTTGTAGTTAACCGGTTTTAGAATGTCTTATAGATTAACTTCAAGTGCAGCCTTTATCTCCGTACAAAATTTCAGGGTGATACCGCTAATAGCTTCAGAGATATAGAATGCCGGTGAAATATTTCGCACATCCACCATCTTGTGGTTATGTAAACAATTGAACCAAGTTGGATGTCGGTGCATTACAATGTGTATAAACATATACTGTACCAAGTTTTATTGCGTTTGGTTGGTTAAATCGCGAGAAACGTCTATTAAAAGTCGCAAATTCGCGTGGCCGCCATGTTGGTTTTGTATTTACCAGGTTTTCAAAAGTCACATAGGTGAACTTCTAGTAGTTCCCTTTATCACCGTAGAAAATTCCAGGGTGATATCGAGATTAGTTTCGGAGATATTGAATGCTGGTGAAATATTTCGCACAGCCACCATGTTGGATTGGTGAGATGTAACAAAATTTGAAGGGCACGGTGGGGTCGTCCGGAATAGTGCTATGAACTTACCGAGTTTCATTGAAATAGCTCCAGCCGTTTAGAAGTTATTAGGAGGGACACACACACTCCTCACACACCCATGGACAAAAGGTGATCTCATAAGCCTATTTTTTCAAAATTGAAAATAGGCTAAACATGAGATGGTATGTGTCTTTCTGTCTGTCTGTCTGTCTGTCTGTCTGTGTGTTACTCAATAACGCAAGAACCACTGGTCCGATTTAAATGAAATTTTGCATGGATGTAGCTGATTTACCAGGTTTACATATAGGATACTTTTGATTTCGATATTTTGCACTATTAAAAATGACGACTATTTTCATATTTCCATTTCAAATAAAAAGAGAACGCTAAGATATAGCAAACTATTGATGGCACTACGGGCTTTAAAATATAATTTTCTATCCGAAAGGTCACTTTTCGTGTATCTCCAACGGTTAGCGAGTAAAACCTAAATATGTCTTATAAAACACGGTCATCATACTAATATATAAAAATGAGATGGTGTGTGTCATTCTGTCTGTTTGTCTGTCTGTGTGTTACTCAATAATGCAAGAACCACTGGTCCGATTTAAATGAAATTTTGCATGGATGTAGCTGATTTACCAGGTTTACATATAGGATACTGTCCCCGTTAACCGGCAGTGAATCGGATGACCCGGCGAAAGCATCTCAATTCATGCCGATAATACAAGACATATTATATGATAAAGAACAAAAATGATTGAGGTCTGGGTTTGAATATAAAAGAAAATATGCCGGTGGATACGAGAACTCAAGTAGTCTCAGGGGTGGTTAACAGGATATAAGTGTAACAGGTTAAATCAACCCACTCCCCAACCTAAATCAAAGCAATAGCACAACAGAAATCATAAGATAAGCAAAAATAATAAAATAAAATAAGCATCCGTTTATTGGCAACTCATCGACCAACACATAAAAATAGAAATCCCTAAAGCCTGTCTTGCCTCGGAGATTCGGTCTAAATTAAAGCTTGATGTGGATCAATGCAAAAGAAAAATAGTTCAAGTCCAAATAAAAAAAAAATAAGGTTTAAATGGTCAACGAATCTCCTCGGTCCTATCCTTGGATATTAATAAAATTAGGAGATCCTCGAAGAAAATAAAATAAAATAAAAACAGGTTAGATTCGGTCATATTTGACTATGTGATCCATTGAACGCCCTGAATGTCCGTCAGGTGGTGTTTCCAGTCTATCTGGTGTATTCTTGGAATACACGGTACGAGAGATTAAAATTTTGAATGCTTTTGCATGTTCTTTCCTTCCTCTTTGTCAAACACCAACAGTGATCTTCTATTTTCTCTTAGGTGTTCAGGTTGCTTATATCTTTTATGAGTCTGTTCCAGATATATATTCCATGACCCACCTAACGTCATATAGCAGCGAATATCTGAAGCTCTTCAACTCTTCCTCGTGCAAGAGGAATTCTTTCTCCATCTGGCCACCAGATTTTGCTGCCATCGCCAGCTATTATCTCCATGAGCAAGAGAACTACGTCTACTCTTTTACTCACCATGCTGCGCTAATATCGCCTGTTATCAACTCTTTGAAGACCAGCTCAGCAAGAGAAAATCAATTTTTTGTTGTAACATTGGCAATGCTTATATGTTCTCCTTTTGTCTCCTACCCCCCACTCTTTTCCCCTTCCTTGGACCCTCCGTGCTCCGTTGAGCAGGTCTCACTTCGCAATCGGCAGTTGACTCGATCAGTTAAAGCTCCTCTCGATCTAGTCTCCTCAAACCAAGAGGTACACTCTCTTCTACGCCATGTTGGCAAGGTAGTTGTCATCAAAGGAAACTTCGCCTTCAACATGAAATCAAGATAAGTACCATCTTAAAGGTTTTAAACTCATCTTCATGGTTTTAACTTCCACGTGCTTTTAACGATACTTTTATAGACAGTGTGAAATTATTTATTTTGGGGCAAAAATCATTCTTCGTGGGATTTGCCATGTTGAGCTTTTGCTCGTATAAGCTAACGTTACTAAAAAAGAGCTTTTCTTAAGCTATTCAAATGAGAAATCCTCTCACTACGTGGGATATTACCTAATACACGCTGTCTATAATTCACCAAGCTAGTTCCTCCGTTGGATTTTCTTGACCCCATTTTTCTATTAAGATCGTTCTGGAACTTTCCAGATTCTGTACTTGATCTACAAGTCCTGTCGTCATGTATTTTTAGCCTACTTTCGATTTTTGCAAAAAATGAAAGTAGACTTATGAGATCAACACAGGGCGAAAAAAGTGTGTGTGTATGTGTGTGTGTGAGTCTGTGTGTGTGTGTGTGTGTGTGTATGTGTGTGTGTGAGTCTGTGTGTGTGTGTGTGTGTGTGTCTGTGTGTGTGAGAGTGTGTGTACTCTGAATGTCTGTCCCCCCCTATCAATTCGAACACGGCGAATGCGAATTGAACGAAATTTGGTACAAAGGTAGCACTAGCAAAGAACACCTCAGTGTCATGTTTTATATCGCCGCCATCTTTACCAAAACGTAATGGCGGCCACTCAAGTGTTCAAAGCTTAAATCAAATTACGACTAACCTAATCATCCGATCTCTACCAAATTTTGCAACAACATACCTTTATGGGGGGAGCATCCTTTGACCAAACCAATAAGCCATCAGCGTAATAGTTTGCGGATGGCGGCCATCTTTGTGTCAAAATCGATTCCCCCTATTAATTCGAACACGGTGCAACCGAATGGAACGAAATTTGGTACAGGGGTAGTACTCACAAAAGGCACCTCAGTTTCATGTTTTATATCGCCGCCATCTTGACGGAAACGTAATGGCGGCCACACAAATGTTCAAAGCTTAAATCTAATTACGACTAACCTAATCATCCGATCTCTACCAAATTTTGCAACAACATACCTTTATGGGGGGAACATCCTTTGACCAAAATAATAGGTCATCAGCGTAATAGTTTGCGGATGGCGGCTATCTTTGTGTGAAAATCGATTCCCCTATTAATTCAAACACGGTGCAACCGTATGGAACGAAATTTGGTACAGAGGTAGTACTAACAAAAGGCACCTCAGTGTCATGTTTTATATCGCCACCATCTTGATGGAGACGTAATGGCGGCCACACAAATTTTCAAAGCTTAAATCAAATTACGATTAACCTAATCATCCGATCTCTACCAAATTTAGCAACAACATACCTTTATAGAGGAAGCATCTTTTGACCAAATGAATAGGTCATTAGCCTAATAGTTTGCGGATGGCGGCCATCTTTGTGTCAAAATCGATTCCCCCTATTAATTCGAACACGGTGGAACCGAATGGAACGAAATTTGGTACAGAGGTAGCACTAGCAAAGGGCACCTCAGTGCCATGATTTATATCGCTGCCATATAGACAGAAACGTAATGGCGGCCACACAAATGTTTAAAGCTTAAATCAAATTACGACTAACATAACCATCCGATCTCTGCCAAACTTTGCAACAACATACCTTTATTGAGGAAGCATCCTTTGACAAATCTAATAGGTCATTAGCCTAATAGTTTGCGGATGGCGGCCATCTTTATGTCAAAATTGATTCCCCCTATTAATTCGAACACGGTGGAACCGAATGAACGAAATTTGCTACAGAGGTAGCACTAGCAAAGGGCACCTCAGTGTCATGTTTTATATCGCCGCCATCTTGACGGAAACGTGATGGCGGCCACACAAATGTTCAAAGCTTAAATCAAATTACGATTAGCCTAATCATCCGATCTCTAGCAAATTTAGCAACAACATACCTTTATGGAGGGAGCATCCTTTGACCAAACTAATAGGTCATTAGCCTAATATTTTGCGGATGGCGGCCATATTTGTGTGAAAATCGATTCCCTTTATCAATTCGAACACAGTGAAACCGAATGGTACGAAATTTGCTACAGAGGTAGCACTAGCAAAGGGCACCTCAGTGTCATGTTTTATATCGCCGCCATCTTGACGGAAACGTAATCGCGGCCACCCAAATGTTAAAAGCTAAAATGCAATTACGACCAACCTAATAATCTAGTCTCTAACAAATTTTGCAACACCATATCTTTATGTGGGAAACATATTCTGACCAAACTGCAAGAACATCAGCCCAATAGTTTGCAGATGGTGGCCAAGTATGTGTGCAAATCGATTCCCCCTATCAATTCAAACATGGTGAAACCGAATTGAACGAAATTTGGTACAGAGCTAGCACTAGCAAAGGGCTCCTCATATTCATGTTTAATATCCCTATAGCACGTTGTATTTCAACAAGCTACTACAACCAACATTCAATCATACTCCTTGAAAAGGACAAAGAGTTATAACAATACCCATGCATTTAGGAGAAAGTAGGCTATATGTTCTTTCCTGAACATCTTGTTTCTCACTCGTGAGAATACTATTTAAAATTGAAGAATCTCATTTCTGAATTAAAAGCTCAATAGCTAACTTTCTTCCACCGCTGGAACCGCTGGAATGTTCTATGGTACATTTAATTGTAACTCACAACCTTCTCAAGAAATAGACTCTCACCTATATAGTGCAATCAGTTATTTTCATAATTGCAATAACTTTCTTTCTCATAAACTTTAGTGTTTCTATAGTGAAATTTGCATCCATCTTTACAGACTATAGTGATAACCAGTGCTTGCTCCACGTTTCTACCGCGTCGCGATCGTCCGTTTACCTTAAATACGGCCATGAACATTGATCCTATATCCTAATGATCTTTCCTCAACCTTCTACTAACGACCCATATTAATAAAATTGTAACTTTTCTATAAGGTGTCACTCACGAAGTGCCCTTCCAATTTTGCTTGTTTAACATTAATTAATTTCTGTATAATTACGTGTGTGATACACGATTCAAATTTACTTTGTTCCTTTCCTATAATTAGGGAAAACAATTCTTTAAACTCTTGAGCGAGTCATTTTCAGGTTTCACGAAATGGAAACTGTCCCATCTGGCTAGTGATTCCTACTCATACTTGGGAAGTCTAGAACCTTCCTTTTAACTTTCTTCAGGTTTCACAGTAAGTGACCTGCCCTCTTGTGTATAATTGTCACATAAGTAATGCAGCCTAAATATAAGAAGTTGTAGGAACTTCTATCTTATTCTTCATGTTTTTCTTATTGTTATTTTCGAAGTTGTCACTTTCTCCAGAACATTCTCTCAAGAATTTCTTAAAGTACACTCTTTGTACTCAATTTAAATGTTTAAACTTTAATTACTACACATGTCTTTTTATTTTCTTATAAAGATTTTAGAAACATTTAAGGTTTGAAACCTCATAAATTGTCAATTGCCTGGAGCAATCGTTTAATGTGAGGAGGTCTGCGACCCCATTCCTTAAAAAAGTTTAAATGAACTATGTTTGTCAAAAATATATTACATGCTTGTTAATTTCCTCAAACTTCTTTGAATTGTTAAATAAATTAAATATTTGTTTTTGGATTTATCATTTCTCAAATACCACGGTTAGGCAAGAGTCTGTCTTCCCTGACTCTTCCAAAGTTTATGCCATCGTTAATACAGAACAAATCTACTACTATTAGTCTGGCCAGACCATCACCCTTCCCCATAGTACTTTTATGCATGCTTGGGAGGAAATACACTAAAGCCTTTCTCTGGCAAATCGCCCAAGTCTTAGCTGCAGTTCCCGTCAGCTTCGACCAAGCTCGTACCTACTTTAGGTATCAGAGAGTTAATTTCCAGTGGCAACTGCTTCTAAGGGTATTTAAAGTTAAACTTATTAATTTTGTGGGACTCTCCTCCTATCTTTCTATCCTTTTTCTCCAATCCAAAATCTACTTCCTTCTCTTAATCATCTTCCCTTGGTGGGTGGGTTATTCCTTAGCTAATAAACTACCCACTATCACAAACACACTCACTGGAGATTATGATTAAAGAAAAATCTATAAAAAAAGATGTACTGTATCTTGCCTCGGTGTAAAAGTATAGATCTCCATTCTAACTAGTGCAACCAATGAGAAAAGTAATTAAATATATCACCAATTATTAACAGTAATTATTGCCGTAGAAATATTGGTCTAGCTTGACCTCTAAATCAAGATTAAATTCACTATTTACAATTATTATACAACTTGTTATCTACATTCTTTCAAATAGAAGAATAAATTTCATTAGTAGAATATCCGTGCTTTCCAAATCTATCAGACACTCATCTTAGGTCTATGTCTCAAATATTATGATATCCAAATTATTTTTCAAGTTATTTCAGAGTCTCATTACCCTTATTACTAATAATGTTGCAACAAATGTGCATCCCTCATTATCATTTGTACAAAATTCAATTTTATGTTTCAATAATATGTGACAAGTAAGTGATTATGTTTCTTCCCATTCGATGGTTAGTTTGTAATATAGTCCACTTGATTAAATGTAAAGTGATTAGACTATCATTTATATGCTTAGGGTATATCAATGCTTAATTTACAATCATTTCCCTATACTTTACGTAGTCATGCCGTTTTGAATGGCCTCACACCTATAATGATTATTATAAGTAATATATATATTTTTATATTCACCACGTGTTTCATTATTCTACTATCTTTTTTTATTAAACACCAAGATTAATCTTCAAACCATTGTCGAATTGTTCACAGCATATGTGAATTATCACCTTAAATTATTCCCTTACTTTTTTAATCTCTTTTCTTTTTTTTAAATAAACACACCAACTTCACAGTTTTAGTGCAGAAAAATGTGTAATTATTATCATATAATCATTATGGCTTCCCTTCGATCACATAATTGCCCTGTATAAATTATAATATAATGTAGGCCTGACTAGAAGCAATGTCAAATGTATAAACGCTCAAGCAAAAATGGCAAAACGTGCTTGAAATAATTCAAATTCCCAAAGCAAAGAGTATGGGAGAAGAAAATATGAAAGTATTGAACTGATAATCATACTTAGCATATCATAATAATATCGGCCAATATCTGAAGTTAAGATCCAAGAATTTAAACCTAAATCTTACTATAGCTCACAATATCAAATAAGTTACAGGCATCTAGCATATTCCATCGAAAATACAGTCGAACAGACTATCAAGTATTCGACCAAAACTATAGGCTTGCTCCTATTAAGATCCAACGTCCAAAAGTAGCAAAATCCTATCATCCGAATTTGAGATGGATTTATAGAACATCCGAAAAATATTAACTGGATCGTAGTATAAGGCAATGTAGGTTTTGTCGTTCCAACATCCAATACCCTATCCATGTGAAATCTTACATCAGATATCCTTCGTAGACGTAGAATAAATCTGGCTATTAATGATAATAATAATCATCAATCAATCATATAATTCACACAAAACTCGGCCGTCTAATATTTCGATTGTGCACGGTAACTTCGGTGATACGTAATTGTAGGGTCTTTCATAGACTATTACAATCCACTCCCGATTCACGGCAATATAGCACTCACGTTCCCCCGCAATCACGACCGGATATCAAACCACTCACGATCCGCACGACGGAGTTCTGTATCGTACGCGCACAACAAGCTTCTGTCTGCCTGTCTCGATGTGACAAGTTGCCGTAGAACAAGGCCTGACCACGTGGTCAGCCGGAGCGCGCTCTGTCGGAGATAGAATTCAGATACGCGTGACGGCACTCAACCTAGTGGCCGCAAACACAGCGATGACATACAGCGCTGGCGGAGTTGCCAAACCGCGCTTATATTGGGGAACTATGTTGGGCACAATACATTTGATTTCGATATTTTGCATTATTGAAAAATGGCGACTATTTTCATATTTCCATTTCAAATAAGATAAAGCAAACTTTTGATGGCACTACGAGCTTTAAAATTTAATTTTCTATCCGAAAGGTCCTTATCACTTTTCGTGTATCTCCAACGGTTAGCGAGTAAAACCTAAATATGTCTTATAAAACACGGTCATCATACTAATATATAAAAATGACATGGTGTGTGTCTTTCTGTCTGTCTGTCTGTCTGTCTGTCTGTGTGTTACTCAATAACGCAAGAACCACTGGTCCGATTTAAATGAAATTTTGCATGGATGTAGCTGATTTACCAGGTTTACATATAGGATACTTTTGATTTCGATATTTTGCACAATTTAAAATGGCGACTATTTCATAATTCCATTTCAAATAAAAAGAGAACGCTAAGATATAGCAAACTTTTGATGGCACTACGAGCTTTAAAATATAATTTTCTATCCGAAAGGTCACTTTTCGTGTATCTCCAACGGTTAGCGAGTAAAACCTAAATATGTCTTATAAAACACGGTCATCATACTAATATATAACAAGAAGTTCCGTGACGAACTAAAGAGCCTACTTTTCTTAAAATTTAAGATTCATGCCAATGATTAATATATATGGATCTATCTAGAATAATGACCAAACTAACTTGGTAATATCGAAATGTCTAATTAGTTCGAAGTACTGTATACCTGGCATAATGTAGCCTAATAGAGAACTACAGTTGGCAGCCCTGGTGACTGAATACATTCTTAGTTCCATCTCTTAAGCTACAGAATACAAAATTTGGTTGAAGTCCAATGGACAGCATGGACGTTACATGCAGTTAAACATTGGATCTAACAGCGCGCGTAAAATCATGTTGGCAACAATGACATACATGTATTGGTCAGAAATAATCTGAAATAATATGATCTATCATTGTGTCAATTTTTTATGAAATCCGTTAGTTAATATAGAAGATACATGCATTTTAAATTGGACCTATCAGCAGGCTTAGATTCATATTGGCAGCACTGACGTATATTAGTTACTTCAAATTAATCTAGAATGCCAGGTACTATACGTGTGGAAAGTTTAGAGCTATTGTCTTGCATTCTTTCTGATATATTGATATTAGGGTAACAAAAATAGAGCCAGCATTTATTAAAAGTTGGCAGCCCTGGTTACTCTTAAGTATCGGCATAGTCATATCTGTTATGTTACACTTAGCACACAAGAAATTTGGTAGAAATCCAAATGGTAGTAAAGAAGTTACATGTATTTAAAGTTGGTCCTATCAGCAGGCTTAGATTCATGTTGGTAGCACTGACGTATATAAGTTACTCCAAATTAATATAGAATGTCAGGTACTATACGTGTGCATAATTTAAAGCTGTCGGCTTGCATACTTTCTGATATATGGGTATTACGATAAAAAAATTGAGAGCATTTATTAACAGTTGGCAGTCCTGGTGGCTCTTAAGAATACGCTGAGTTATATCTATTTATGTACACATAGCACATACGAAATTTGGTTGAATTCCAATTGATAGTGTAGAAGTTATATGCATTTAAAAATAGGACCTATCAGCAGGCTTATAATCATTTTGGCAACACAGCCATGTATGGCCTCCTGGAAATTAAACTGCAATATTATTATCTATACGTGTGGAAATTTTGAAATAGCTCCCATTCATACCTTCCAAGACATCCAACATGGAGCTCAAATTTCAATTGCGATTTTTCAGCAGTTGGTAGCACTGTCATCATTTTCAAATATGGCCGTGAGATATTCAGGTATAGGTCTTTACTCCTACCAAATTTTGTTTCGATTGCTGCAGCCGTTTATGAGTTGATAGGGGGGGAGACACACACACAGCCAGACAGACAGACAGACAGAAGGACAGACAGACAGAAGGACAGACAGACACACATTTGCCCGATCTCATAAGTCTACTTTTTCCTCATTTTTGCAAAATGTGAAAAAAAAGGCTAAACATGAGATGGTGCATGTCTTTCTGTCTGTCTGTCTGCCTGTGTGTTGCTCAATAACGCAGGAATCACTGATCCGATTTAAATGAAACTTTGCATGGATGTAGCTGATTTACCAGGTTTACATATAGGATACTTTTGATTTCGATATTTTGCACAATTTAAAATGGCGACTATTTTCAAATTTTCATTTTAAATAAAAAGAGAACGCTAAGATATAGCAAACTTTTGATGGCACTACAAGCTTTAAAATTTAATTTTCTATCCGAAAGGTCCTTATCACTTTTCATGTATCTCCAACGGTTAGCGAGTAAAACCTAAATATGTTTTTTAAAACATGGTCAACGCCGAGCGATGTTAGTCTATGTTAGTCTCTACATGAACTGTTTTATTTATAGAGGTAGTTTTTGGAGTCCGAAACAAGACGTGATTTTGAGTCTAATTTTATACTCTTTGCGCCGGTTGTTATATGTGAGTATTTGGTTCTTTACGCTGTTGCACAATGTTATAATGCTTTCTACTTTGCACGGTATGCTTTCATCCTTTTTATCGATTTTTTTTTCGTTAAATGAATATTTCAGTTTGCCAATATTTATCTGCTTTTTGTCGTTTTTACCATGATCAGAAACTCTAATTCACAGACGAATAAGTCGAAGACTAACGACTGTCACATTAGTTTATTTAGTGTTCATATTAATCTTACTGCAGAACTGGGCAAATTTATTTCAATAACGTTGGTTTTTTGCCTCTCCCAGCCAATAACAAACGCACAAAACACGGCGTAAAACTAGAAAAGTTGCTGATTTTTAATTGCTTGGCTCTGATATTCAATAAATAATCATTTTGGAAGCCTTTATAGGGAGGTGAAAGACGGTTTTATCGTTTAGCTCTCGCAGTAAAGTAGCAGAGGTGTTCTAAATAAGAATTGAGGTATCACATAGTTTGTTTCTCCTTTGGTAGTTTGCAAATAGACCACAAGAGCCCGCTGATGAATCATCTCGGAGTTACTAGGCGTAACCTCGCACAAGACACGGCATAAACTTAGAACATTTTTCTGTGATTAAGGGTTTTTTTGTTATTATTACTTGGGATGATTGAAGTTTGTTCCGTTACTGTTATTCTTTATCATGACATGGTACGTAGTTTCCGCAATATTACTTATTGCGGATATGATAATTTCTATCAAGTTTGATGTATTTTTAGCATACCGGTAATATTTAGGCCTATGTTTAAATATAGTATGAAGGCGTTAAACGATAGGTGTTCAATATTTAAGACAGGTTATTTAACTTTTACTACATTGAAGCTGATATTTATTTCCAATATATAGACGCACTTTCTCACCTTCAAAGCGGAGGCAGACAGGCTTTTCTCCGGGTACTCCGGTTTTCCCTGTCACAATTTCATTCCAGCAACAATCTCCACTATCATTTCATTTCATCCGTCATTCATTTAATCATTGCCCCAGGGGAGTGCGACAGGCTTCGGCAGCCGGCAAAGTTCATATCCTCGCTGCTAGATGGGGGTTTCATACATTCCATTCCCTGACCCGGTCGGTCGACTGAAAGCAGGCTAAGGATTTTCACTTTCCTACCTCTGATTAATAATTTGGTGAGTGAAAATGCATGTAGTCTACACATGTAGTTGGTAACATGGAAATAACATAACTACATTAGGAAGGTGTGATTATATATATTAATGATTTAGGCCAGCAAGTACTAAAAGCCGTTCGAAGAACGGGTACTTCAGCTAGCATATATATAAAAAGGAATGTCTGTCTGTTCGTCTTTTATGCGTTCATAAACCATTCATCCGATTGCGATCAAATTTTGGTGAGTTGTTGAACACACTTTCGGGATGTTCATAGGCATTGTTAATCCGTTTCACAATAGATAGAGTGATGGCGATGCGTTCATATACAATTCATCCGATTGCGATCAAATTTTGGTGAGTTGTAGTGCACACTCCCAAGATTTTATAGGCGTAGTAAATCCAATTTACAATAGATGGCTCGCGAGTAACCTCAACAAAATGGCGTGCGATTCGTTTCAACAAAGTCCAACATGCGATCATACACCATCGTCCGATAGCGATGAAACTTGGGTGAGATGTTGTATACTCTCCAGGGAAGGTTTCTAGCTCAGTGAAACCATTTTACAATTGGTAGCGCACGAGAAGATTCAACAAATGAGCGACGACGTGCGAAGCGTTTCAAGAAAGTCCCGTATGCGTTCTTATACCATTCGTCCGATAGCAATGAAACTTAGGTGAGATGTTGTGTACACTTCATGGAAGGTTTTTGGCTTAGTAAATCCACTTTACGATAGGTAGGGCATGAGTAGATACAACAAATGAGCGACGACGCGCGAAGCGTTTATCACAACGTCCCGTATGCGTTCATATACCATTCGTCCGATAGCTATGAAACTTGAGTGAGATGTTGTGTACCCTCCAGGGAAGGTTTCTGGCTTAGTACATGCATTATTAAGTAGGTAGCGCATGAATAGCATCATCTTATGAGTGACGGCACGCGAATGGTTCCAACAAAGTCCCGTATGCATTCATATGCCATCAGATTACGATGAAACTTTGATGAGTTATTGTGTACATGCCAGGGAAGGTTTTCGACTTAGCAACTCCATTTTTTAATATTTTGCGCACAAGTAGATGCAACAAATGAGTAACGACGCGTGAAATGTTTCAACAAAATCCTGTATGCGTTCATATACCATTCATCGATTGCGATGAAACTCTGATGAGTTGTTGTGCACACCCCTGGGATATTTATAGGCGTAGTTAATCCAATTTACAATAGATAGCGCGCGAGTAATTTAAACAAATGAGTAATGGCGTTGCGTTCATTCACGATTCGTCCGATTGCGATCAAATTTTGGTGAGTTGTTGTGCACAATCACGGGAACATTATAGGCATAGTAAACACAATTTACAATAGATTGCGTGCGAGTAGCTTCAACAAAATTGCGTGCTATTCGTTTCAGAAAAATTCCCACATGCGTTCGTATACCATTCATCCGATTGAGATGAAACTTTGATGAATCGTTGAGTACACTCCAGGGAAAGTTTCAGGCTTAGTAAATCTGTTTTACAGTAAGTAGCGCATGAGCAGTTTCAACAAATGAGTGACGGCTCGCGAATCGTTTAAACAAAATCCCCTATGCGTTTATATGCCATTCATCGGATTGCGATGAAACTTTGATTTGTTGTTGTGTACACGCCAGGGAAGGTCTTCAACTTAGTAAATCCATTTTACAATATTGATAGAGTACGAGTGGATTCAACAAATGAGCGACGACCTGCGAAGCGATTCATCAAAGGCCCGCATGCGTTCATATACCTTTCGTCCGATAGCGATGTAACTTGAGTGAGATGTTGTGTACACTCCAGGGAAGGTTTCTGGCTTAGTACATGAATTTTACAATAGGTAGCGCACGAGTAGATACAACTAATAGGCGACGGCACGCGAATCATTTCAACAAAGTCCCGTATGCGTTCATATACCATTCATCCGACTGCAATGAGACTTTGGTGGATCGGTGAGTACACTCCAGGGAGGTTTTCAGGCTTAGTAAAGCCATTTTACAATATGTAGCCCACGAGTAGATGCAACAAATGTGTAACGACGCGTGAAGAGTTTCAACAAAATCCTGCATGCGTTCATCTATCATTCATCGATTTTGTTAAAACTTTGATGAGTGTTTGTGTGCACTCAAGCGCAGGTTTCTAACTTAGTAAATCCATTTCCCAGTAGGTAGCGAACGAGTTGATTCAACAAATGAGTGAC
The DNA here is from genome assembly GCA_946902985.2 of Meconema thalassinum. Lineage (NCBI taxonomy): Eukaryota > Metazoa > Arthropoda > Insecta > Orthoptera > Tettigoniidae > Meconema > Meconema thalassinum. The sequence continues at coordinate 68,970,833 of OX336391.1, read as the reverse complement.
CGACGAATCTTATAAATGAAATTCCGTATGTATTCATATGCCATTCATCCAATTGCAATGAAACTTTGGTGAGTTGTTGTGGCGTTCCCACGAATGATTCTAAATTAGTTAATCGATTTTACGATAGTTTGGAGGCAGTTAGCGGAAATATAAAAAAGAATTGTGTATACAAAAGCACTTCAATAAACAAAATTACAACGCCAACACTTTCTTTGATTTGGGTTGCAACGCATGCCGGGTTCAGCTGGTTAATTTATAAAATATCTGGTCGATGACCTTAGCGTTTTGGGTCTTTTGGGTAGATTCATTGACCTTGGGAAAGGGTTGGCCATTCTGAGTCTTACAACTCCGCATATGTTTAACTCCGATTAATGGTTCGCGAGATATCAAAGCAGATTACCTTTTAGTTTTGGGTCCATTAATTATTTTATTTTTAATTAACTCATCTATAAATAATAATTTAAAAAGTACGTCATCTTACAAAAGCCACAAGTACTCATTCATACAAAAAATCACTATTTCATCCCCGGGTAAGGGTAGGTTTTATTTTGGGGTGGAAATAGGTCATCCATAGGAAAGGGGGATTCACCCCGACTCCTAGGACACGCCATATGTTCAAATCCGATTATTGGTTCGCGATATATTAAAATCGGATGACCTTTTCGGTTTAGGTCCTTTGGTTACATTAGGAAGGTTATGGCAAAAGAGGGGACATCACCCCACGTGCAATGACATCTCATACAAGTCCCTAGCATTATTAGTTTGCGAGATTTTAAAAAAGGATGACCTATTAGTTTGAGGTCCCTTGGTTACATTAGGAAAGCTATGGAAAAAGAGAGGACATATCCCCAAGTCCTACGACATCTCATACAAGTCCCTAGCATTATTGGTTCGTGAGATATTAAAAGCAGATGACCGTTTAGGTTAAGGTCCTTTGGTTACATTAGGAGGGATATGGCAAAAGAGGAGACATCACCCTAAGTCCTACGACATCTCATACAAGTCCCTAGTATTATTGGTTCGCGAGATACTAAAAGCGCATGACCTTTTAGTTTTGGGTGCTATAATTAAAAATGTTTTAAATTAACTCATCCATAAATAATCATTTAAAAAGCCATCCATCTTACAAAAGCCCCAAGTGCACATGCATACAAAAAATCATTATTTCACACACGGGTAAGGGTAGATTTTATTTTAGGCTGAAAATAGGTCGTCCATAGGAAAGAGCGGTTCACTACGAGTCCAAGGACACCCCGTATGTTCAAATACGATTATTGGTTCGCGAGATATTAAAAAGCGCATGGTCTTTAAGTTTTGGGTCCTTACATTAAATAAGAGAGGCAATAGGAAAAGAGGGGGCAACACTACGAGTCCTAGGACACCCCATATGTCCAAATCCGATCATTGGTTCACGAGATATAACAAAAACTTAAAAAATCATGTTTTACCCGAAAATCAGTTTCCTTCATTTTGAAAGAACACAGGTTATCAGCCAGATTTTTCCTCATCCACCTCGTGGTGAAGTGACTAGCATGCTCGACTGTCACCACAAAAGCACCGGGTTCGATTCACCGCTCTGCTAATTTTCCATGGTTCCCCTCTTGTACTCCAGGCAAATATGAAGCGTCTACAGCCATCACAATAACACTGGTTATAAACACATTCACAAATACTAAAACATGATTTTACCAAACATCACAAAACATGAAGTAACTCTTTTTTTTTTTTTTTTTTTTTTTTTTTTTTTAGAAAGCAACAATTCTCTTTCCTTCATTTTGAAATATTTTAGCCCTCTTCATACATCATAGAAAAGAGAACAACACGTTGAAAAAAGCATACCTCACACATTCAAATCGCACCATGCCTTTCCCAGATGTCACCAAAAATTTAAAAAAAAACATGTTTTAGATCAAAAATTCATTTCCAGCATTCTCAAAAATTCAACAAATTAAAAAAAAAGTCGCCAAAAGATGGATCGGAAACAAGTAGTTCCGTGAAGCCTATTTTCATATATCCTACTTATGTTAGTTGTCACTATCAATATACAAAATTTCAGTTTGAATGCTGTAATAGATTCCTAGATATTGAGAATCGACTAAAAATTTCGGATGGTCGCCATGTTGGATTTTTATATATGTAGGTCTTAGAGTTATGTACTGTTACATGAAGATTATTGTGTACATGTATTATTCAAACTTCAATCGCATGATTAGGACACAAGAAGTAAAAAAGAGATTTTTAAATTTCGAACAGCTGCCATCTTGTGGTTATGGAAACATTTGACATAAATTAGATGCCAGTGGATTAACATTTGTATAAGAATTTACTTTACCAAGTTTTACTGAAGTTGTTGTTGTTTGAGTCTTCAGTCTTTTGACTGGTTTGATGCAGCTCTCCATGCCTCCCTGTCCTGAGCTAATCGTTTCATCTCTACATAACTACCACACCCTACATCTGAGGCAATCTGTTTAACATATTCTAACCTTGGTCTACCCCTACAGTTCTTGTCCTCGACCCTTCCTTCCATAACTAAGCTTGCTATTCCTGGGTGTCTTAGTATGTGTCCTACCAACCTATCTCTTCTCTTCATTAGCAGTCGCCAGATACATCTCTCCTCTCCCACTCGTCTTAATACCTCTATGTTTGTAACCCTATCTACCCATCTGATCTTCAACATTCTCCTGTAACACCACATTTCAAATGCTTCTATTCTCCTCTTTTCTGCTGCACCAATAGTCCAAGTTTCACTTCCATAGAGCGCCACGCTCCAGACAAAGGCTTTCAAAAATGACTTCCTAATACCTAAATCTATATTCGATGTCAGCAGATTCCTTTTTTGTAGAAAAGCTTTCTTTGCCTGAGCCAACCTACTTTTTATATCCTCTTTGCTTCGTCCATCACTGGTTATTCTACTTCCTAAGTAACAGAAGTTTTCTACTTCCTTCAGCTTTTCACCTGTCAATTTGATCTCCATAGAGGTTTCTGATTTATTTCGGCTGCATTCCAGTATTTTTGTTTTACATTTATTAATTTTCATCATGAATTCTTTCTGTAAGACGGAGTCCATACCATTCAAAAACTCATTCAAATCCTCAGGCTTGTCGGCCAAGATGACGATGTCATCAGCAAATCTCAGCGTTGAAATTATTTCTCCTTGAATCTTCACTCCCACTTTAAATTTTTCTCTAATTTCCTTCATTGCTTGTTCAATGTAAAGATTGAAAAGTATGGGTGATAAGTTGCAGCCTTGCCTTACACCTTTCTGAATACCAGCTTCTCTCTCATGTCCTTCAACTCGAATGACTGCTGTCTGGTTTCTGTATAGATTGTATATCACCCTCCTATCTCTGTACTTTATTCCAATCGATTTCAAAATGTCAAACAATTTAGTCCAATCAACGTTATCAAAAGCCTTTTCTAAGTCTACAAAAGCCATGAACGTTCTCTTATCTTTCCTTATTCTACCTTCCAAAATCAGCCTAAGACTTAGTACAGCTTCCCTTGTTCCTACATTTCTCCTGAAACCAAACTGGTCTTCACCCAACTCCGTTTCTATCTGGCTTTCAATCCTCTTGTAAATTATCCCAGACAGGATCTTTGAAGCATGAGTAATCAAGCTGATTGTACGGTAATCTTCACATCTGACAGCTCCCACTTTCTTTGGTATAGGGATGATTACATTCTTCTTGAAATCAGGGGGTACCTCACCTGTCTCATAAATCCTACACACCAAGTGAAATAACCTGATCAGACCTTCATCTCCTATGCAGCGTAGCAACTCAATCGGTATATCATCTATGCCTGGTGCTTTGTTCCTGCTTAAGTCTTCCAAAGCTCTATCAAATTCTGATCTCAATATTAAATCTCCTTTCGCATCCTCATCAATTTCCTCCTCCCTTTCCATTACATGATTCTCAATCTCCTTTCCCTTATACAAACTCTCTATGTAAGCTTTCCATCTCTCAACCTTTTCTTCCCTATCTGTTAGAGGCTTTCCATTTGTGTCCTTAATATTACAGCACTTAGTCTTCTTTTCCCCAAAAGTATTCTTAATCCTTCGATAAGCTGTGTCTACTTTACCTAATTTCAGACAATTTTCTATACCTGCACATTTCTCTTTCAACCATTCTTCTTTCGCTTCCTTGCACTTCTTGTTAACCTCATTTCTCAGACGTCTGTATTCTGCTTTCCCCTTTTCATCTCTTAGATTCTTGTGTTTCCGCCTTTCATCCATCAATTCTAGTATATCCTGAGTGATCCACAATTTTCTACCTATTCTTTCTTTCCTACCAATGTTTTCTTCTGCGGATTTTGTTATTTCATTCTTCAAAAGTGCCCATTCGTCTGCAATTGAAGTTTGTTTAGGGTTTTTCATTAGTCCTTCCTTTATACTCTTCTTGAATCTTTCGTTTACATCCTTCTCTTTCAGTCTGTCTATTGCCCACCTTTTTGGCTTTTGACTTTTCTTCAGTTTCTTCAACTTTAATCTGCATTTCATTACGACCAGATTGTGGTCAGAGTTTATGTCAGCACCAGGATATGCTTTACAATCCAAAATCTGGTTTCGAAACCTCTGCTTGACCATAATGAAGTCGATTTGGTAACGCCCTGTATCTCCTGGTCTCATCCATGTGTATATTCTTCTATTGTGGTTATTGAATAAGGTGTTAGCTATGACCAACTCATGCTCGGTGCAGAATTCTACCAGCCTGCTTCCTCGATCATTCCTTTCACCTAATCCGAAATCTCCTACTATTTTCCCTTCTCTCCCTTTTCCTACCACAGCATTCCAATCTCCCATTACTATAACATTTTCATCACCCTTGATATACCTCAAAATTTCGTCTATTTCTTCGTAGACCTTTTCAACATCCTCATCATCAGCTTGACTGGTAGGCATATAGACTTGTACCACTGTGGTGCAGGTAGGTTTAGTATTGATTTTTGCTACAATAATCCGTTCACTATATTGTTCATAATATTCCACCCGCTGTCCAAGTTTCCTACTCAATATGAGGCCAACCCCTGCTTGGCCATTGTTTGATTTAGTGCTAATGACCCTATAGTCTCCTGACCAAAAGTCCTGTTCTTCCTGCCAGCGCATTTCACTAATCCCAACCAAATCCAACCTCAACCTATCCATTTCCCTTTCTAAGTTTTCTAACTTTCCACTTCCTAGCAGACTTCTAACATTCCACGCTCCGATCCGTAGAATGTCAGATTTCCTCTTTGTCACTTCTGTGATGTTAACCCCCTCTCGAGTAGTCCCCACCCGGAGATCCGAACGGGGGACTAGTTTACCTCCGGATTGAAATTTTACAAGGGAGGAGGCCATCATCACATGTAATTATGCATAGAGAGGTGCATATCCTCGGGAATAGCATACGGCTGTAGTTTCCCGTTGCTTTCAGCCGTGCAGCAGGGCGCAGTGTAGCCATTATTTGGCTTATATTATCAATATCTTAACCGTCTATAAGACTAGTAAAGAATTGATTTATTCTGAAAGGCTGCTACTCCCTTTCAGAATAAGTAAAGAGCAATTCTACTAAACAAAAATACTAACCTTCTACCGTACTAACAATTAAATACCAAAATTCTACTAACGAAAAAAATACTAAAGTTCCACCAACAACAAATACTACCACTAAAACAGTCTGTCACCAGGCACACTCACATACACCCTCACAGTCTACTGAAACAATGAACTATAACTAATAAACAATGCAACTGCTACCAGACACACTCACACACCACAGTCTAATAGAACAATGACATATATCTTAATAGACAAACTAACTACCTACTTACAACTAAAACTAATTACATACGTACTGTACAGTTATTTGAATTGACAATATTTACAGTAACAGTCGGATGGTTAAATTGCGAGAAACGTCCATGTGAATATTTTTACATCGCGACGCCGCCATGTTGGATTTGTGATCACCAGGTTATTGAAAGTCCTATAGGTGAACTTAAGTTCATAGCCCCTATGAACATAAAACATTAGTTTGATTTCTGTAATCGATTCGTAGATATTGAGAATCTTCTGAATATTTCGGATGGTCGCCATGTTCAATTGTTATATATATAGGCCATAGAGTCTTGTACCATTAAAGGAAAATTATTGCGTAGTTCATTGTTGAATCTTTAACTTCGATCGCATGATTTAGACACAAGAAATATAAAATAACCTTAAAATGCGCACAGCCGCCATCTTGAGGTTATGTAAACAATTGACCTAAATTAGATACCAGTGCATTACAATGTGTAGAAACATTATCTGTACCACGTTTCATTGCGCTTGGATCATTGAATCGCGAGAAAAGTCTATTTAAAACTTTGAAATTCGCTTTGCCGCCATGTTCGTTTTGTAGTAAACAGGTCTTTTAAAGTCTCATAGATGAACTTCCAGTAGTGCCCTTTATCTCCGTACAAAATTTCTGGGTGATACCGGTAACACTTTCAGAGATATAGAATGCCGGTGAAATATTTCGCACAGCCGCCATCTTGAGGTTATGTAAACAATTGAACGAAGTTAGACGTCGGTGCATTACAATGTGCATACACATATACTGTACCAAGTTTGCGTTTGGTTGATTAATTCACGAAAAACATCTATTTAAACGTCGCAACTTTGCTTAGCAGCCATGTTGGGTTTGTAGTTACCAGGTTTTCAAAAGTCACATAGGTGAACTTCTAGTAGTTTCCTTTATTACCGTACAAAATTCCAGGGTGACATCTTTAGTAGTTTCGGAGATATTTAATGCTAGTGAAATATATAACACAGCCGCCATGTCGGATTGGTGAAACATAACGAAATTTGAAGGGCACGGTTGGGGTGGTCCGCAATAGTGCTATGAACTTACCGAGTTCCATTGGAATCGCTCAAGCCCTTAAGATTTAAATAGGGGGGCACACACACACGAATCACACACATACACACAAACACACACACACTGACAGACACAAGGACAAAAGGTGATCTCATAAGCCTATTTTTTTTTCATAAATGAAAATAGGCTAACAATACCCTCAAAACGACTCCCCGCTTGACCCTCTCCGACCACGGCATCACAACATAACCATTTCCAGCATAGACATCAGTATTCAAGCACACAGGCGACTTGCAGTTGACCCCGCCAAGCCTCACTACTCATGTGTAATAGTATTGGTTAGGAGTTTTAAATGTGTAACAGTATTGATTAGGAGGTTTAAATGTGTAATAGTATTGACTAGGAGGTTTAAATGTGTAATAGTATTGACTACGAGGTTTAAATGTGTAATAGTATTGACTACGAGGTTTAAATGATTAAATCACGAAAAACATCTATTTAAACGTCGCAACTTTGCTTATCAGCCATGTTGGGTTTGTAGTTACCAGGTTTTCAAAAGTCACATAGGTGAACTTCTAGTTTAAATGTGTAATAGTATTGACTAGGAGGTTTAAATGTGTAATAGTATTGACTACGAGGTTTAAATGTGTAATAGTATTGACTACGAGGTTTAAATGTGTAATAGTATTGACTAGGAGGTTTAAATGTGTAATAGTATTGACTACGAGGTTTAAATGCGCAATAGTATTGACTAGGAGGTTTAAATGTGTAATAGTATTGACTACGAGGTTTAAATGTGTAATAGTATTGACTAGGAGGTTTAAATGTGTAACAGTATTGACTACGAGGTTTGAATGTGTAATTGTATTGACTACGAGGTTTGAATGTGTAATAGTATTGACTACGAGGTTTAAATGTGTTATAGTATTGACTAGGAGGTTTAAATGTGTAATAGTATTGACTAGAAGGTTTAAATGTGTAACAGTATTGACTACGAGTTTTAAATGTGTAATAGTATTGACTACGAAGTTTGAATGTGTAATAGTATTGACTACGAGGTTTGAATGTGTAATAGTATTGACTAGGAGGTTTGAATGTGTAATAGTATTGACTAGGAGGTTTGAATGTGTAATAGTATTGACTACGAGGTTTTAATGTGTAATAGTATTGACTAGGAGGTTTAAATGTGTAATAGTATTGACTACGAGGTTTGAATGTGTAATAGTATTGACTAGGAGGTTTAAATGTGTAATAGTATTGACTACGAGGTTTGAATGTATAATAGTATTGACTACGAGGTTTGAATGTGTAACAGTATTGACTACGAGGTTTCAATAAATACTGTGATGTTTATTGTATTCATATATTTATTTATTTATTTAGCGTATGGCTATTAGTGCCGAGAGTGTCCGAGGTTCAGTAATGAACATCTAGCCTACGTTCTCCTAAATGTATGGGTATTGTTATAACTCTCTGTCCTTTTCAAGGAATATAATTGAATGTTGTTTGTAGTAGCTTGTTGAAATGCAACGTGCTATACGGATATTAAACATGAATATGAGGTGCCATTTGTTAGTGCTACCTCGGTAAAAAAAATTGCATTCAAATCGGTTTCACCGTGTTTGAATTGATATGGGGAATTGATTTGCACACATTCATGGCCGATATATGCAAACTATTGGGCTGATGACCTTGTAGTTTAGTCAACAGATGCTTCGCCATATAAATATATGTTGCTGCGAAATTTGGTGGAAATCGGATGATTAGGTTATTCGCAATTTGATTTAAGCTTTGAACATTTGGCTGGCCGCCATTACGTTTCCGTCAAGATGGCGGCGATATAAAATATGACACTGAGGTGCCCTTTGCCATTTCTGCCTCTGTACGACACACAATTTTTGGCTCTGTGTAGATCTCGTAAGTCTACTTTCATTTTTGCAAAAATCGAAAGTAGGCTAATATCGAGAGCCAAACCAAAGAAACCATTGCATCGCGGACTCAACCCTTCAGCTAGTAGGGAAGAGACATATCTCAAATATCAGGTGTTAATATAAAACGGAAATAATATGTCAGACCACTATAGAACATTTAAGTACCTGTACACTACAAATAACAGATCCAGACGACCACGAGCCTGTGTGATGGATTGCTATGGGCACCGATATAAGGCAAAGCGCCCTTCGAGTCACCATATCAGATAGAGAAGCATGGCGACATACTGGGTTATGATAACCACGACGCCTCTTGCATTAACCCAGAAAGAATAACAAGAATTTAGGAAGGTGGATGGCTTAAATGATACTCCATAAGGCTATTAAAATATTAAATGTTGTTGTCGGATAAAAACAGGGAGAGTAAATGGCAAACTTAATTAATCATGCCTATCGTAGGTATTGTTGCAATCAATATATGAATCAGATAAAAGGTAGTTTAGAGTAGGAAGTTAGGTACAATAGATCATCATCTTTATACCGATCCCTCAATCCTGAGTATCGTGATCTCCGAGGAGGCTATTGCTTTTTCTTCGCCATCACCCCTGGACTTCGGACAAACATGCCACACCAAGAAGGTTCCACCTAGTCGCATTTTCTGTTCGTGTTAGTTCATCGAGTGGGGACTTGTCCACTGACTCACTTTCCTGGGACATTTCCAACGATTATCAGTTTCTCTAAACTGTCCACTCTCACAACGCTCTGTGTCCAAAACATCTGGTAAACCTTTGTTCACTTATTGTTACTGACGTAGATCTCAGGATAGGTCGTTTATAATGGACTCATTGGTGCGAAATTACATCCACGGTATGTGCAACATCCTTCGTCAGCACTGCATTTCAAAAGAATCATCCCTTTCCGGTCGGGTAATATTGAGTGTTCATGTCTGAGTTCCATACAAAAATACTAAACTGTGAACTAGTTAGCCTTAACGAGATAAAGTGATCTTTCCATAACTGGGACAATTTTTCATTATATTTCTGGCCACAGCAGTTCTATTTATTTATTTATTTATTTGCGCACAACAGGATTTTCATCCCAATTACAGTGGCATAAAGATTACACAGTATGTTATCTTAAAACTTATACAAACTTAAACTAAACAGTAATAATAATTTTAAAAAACTAATTAAAATTACACAGTATGTTATCTTGCAACTTATACTAACTTAAACTAAACAGTAACTAAATAAAACTAATTAAAATAACTAGGTGTACAATTAAAAGAGTATGGTACAAATAATACATGTGTAATGCAAGGTTGGCTAGGTAGAATGACACAGTGGTACGAATTCATGATTTACAATTTTTTAGGTTTGAGTCATTATTTCTGGAGAGTGGTTAGGAGTTCCATCAAAAATACTGTCAAGGAAGTACTAAAATCTATGGCATTATTTCTTTGAGCAACAGTGTTGAAAATATAACATAGCCTGTTCAGCGGTGAATTTTTGTGGCCAGATGTCCTGGTTCTTTTAATTTCAAATGTGATATTGTTCCTAGAATTGATGCGTGGTACATGGAAATTTAAGAGAGAGAGGAATTCGGAATTATCAATTGAATTGTTTATAATTTTGAAAAGGAATTTCATAGCATCTATTTTTCTTCGTATTTCTAAACTGTCCACATCAAAATTTATTAGCAGTTCTTGGTATGGTATCAAGTGAGGATAGTTGGCTGTTCTTTTAAAATGTAGATATTTTAGGAATTTCTTTTGTGTGTTTTCAATCATTGAGGTATATGTCTTGCATCTAGGACTCCATATAATGCTAGCATATTCTAGTTTCGGTCTGACTAGTGTGTTGTACAGGTGGATACACGTACTTATGTTTTTGAATGGTTTTGTATTCCTGATAACAAATCCAAGTGTCTTGTTTGAGTCAGCTATCATTTTCCGTATATGGGGGGTAAACGTTAGCTCTCTGTCTAGCAACACACCGAGATCTTTGTTTTCATGAACTGATTTCAGGACACTGCAACCTAACTTGTAATTAAAAACGATAGGGTTTATATTCCGGGTGAACGACATTGAGATACATTTTTCTACGTTTAATCCTAATAAATTTTCTGTAGTCCATTCCATAATATTGTGCAGGTCATTTTGAAGCAAGTCGCAGTCGGTAGATACAGATATTTTTCTATACACCTTGAAGTCATCAGCATACAATAGACAATTAGAATGCTTTATTCTTTGAGGTAGATCGTTTATGAAAATCAGAAAAACTAGAGGTCCAAGGTTCGATCCCTGAACTATTCCCGAATTAGCTTCAAATTCTTGAGAATTCTTTCTATGAAATGACACATATTGCTTCCTGTCATTAAGGTAAGAGCTGAAGAGGCATATAAGTAAATCAGAAAATCCTAAGATTTTGAGTTTTTTCAGGAGAACATCGTGGTTAATTTTGTCGAATGCCTTCTGAAAGTCTGTGAATACAACATCCATTTGTCCTCCTGCGTCTAATGTTCTGGACACTGATTCAGTAAAGTTGACCATATTTGTGATAGTCGAACGTCGGGCGAGGAAACCATGCTGTTTTTCTGATATTAATGGTCTGACAAAAATAGAAATTCTTTGGTACAAAACGAATTCAAAAATCTTTGCTACCGCTGACAATATACATATCGGACGATAGTTACTAATTAGCATTGGATTTCCAGATTTTAAGATTGGACATACTCGGCTTTTTTTCCAATTAGATGGAAATGTGGCGGTTTTAATAATTAAGTTATATATGAAAAGGAGAGGGTGCTTAAGAACATCTGCACAGCCCTTAATTACATATGGCGGGATATGATCTGGTCCAGCTGAGGATTTAGGCTTCAGTTTTCTTATAGCTACTTCCACCTCACGTAAGGTGACTTTGTCAATGTGCAGAGTGTCGGTAGTGATAGATGTATCGCTAGGCATGCAGTATTGGGCTTTATTAGGTGAGTAAACCGATTTGAAATACGACGCAAAAACTTCAGCTATGTCTTGATCATTATCGTATGTTTTACTGTCGAGGCGAAATGTATCACAACTATTATTATTCTCTTCATAATTTCGGTGGCACAGCTGCCTGAATCAAAAATAACTGAACCTAGGTACTTTACTTGAATTTGCGATGCAACGTTTTGATAATTTGCCTGTATTGTAACATAGCCCATGATATGAAATCTCGTCTCAGGATATGTGCAAAGAACCAGTTTCTGAAGTCGTGTTGGTGACAGTGGCCGACCAATGAAATAATTCGCATCGGAAAAACAAGCATAGAGGGAACGAAACCGGTCCCGTTTTGATGCCGACATGCCGGCGGAAACTTGCACGGAGAAGGAAAACTGGAACCCACCGAACAGAGGCACGTTCATTCATTCATTCATTCATTTATTTGCAATGGGGGGTGTGTCCCCCGGTGGCAAATTGGATATACATAACAAATAAATAATTATACATAACAATTCAATAACAATTATAAAACAATTAAACTGGAGTATTTACACAAATAGTCAGTCTTTTCTTAAACACACCTATATGTTTGGGAAAAGGCTCTAAGACTGCGGCAGGTAGAGAGTTCCAGTTATCAATGGCACGGTTTACAAAAGAATATTTACCATAATTTGCTGTGCCGAGGTCACGCGTTTGGAGTGTGTTGCAAGCAAGATGCTATAACCAATTCAATCGCTGGAATGAAATAATTACCATAATTAGCATGACTCATTGCAAGGGCTATTAAAAGTTCATTGACTACATGAAAAGACGCCAAAAATTATTTTAAATTTTAGAAAACATTACTGAATGGAATTGAAGGTCTATATACGAATAATGGGCATTATTGAAATACGCACAATAATTCATGCAAGTTCGCTATCATCAATGTTGTATGAAGATTCGAGGTCTTATCAGATGGAAACCTCTGAGAAGGACAGACGCATCATTTGGAGGTGCGGAAGTGTGCGATTTTGAGATAGTAAATGTAATTGCTTGGTGCATCACATTATATTTGACAGTGAAACAATATAAGTGAATTCACAAGAGAATAATTACGGTGTAACAAATAATTGCGTAATTGTGAAATCAATAAAAGTGGAACTTTGAAAGTGTGAGATTACGTACATATTGAGAGTGCGCACTTGCAACTTGAACGTGTACGTGAAGAAAGAGACGGTATTTGTATGAATTGTGAAAGACATTACATGAACAATATCCGACGCAGTATTTTCGCATAGAAACTGTTATTTCTTGTGAAAACAATTGATACATCGAATTTAATATTCTGCATAATTTGGGAATATTAATACTACGACTATGAGCCTCCGTGGCTTAAGCGGCAGCACGCCGGCCTCTCACCGCTGGGACCGTGGTTCAAATTCCGGTCACTCCATGTGAGATCTGTGCTGGACAAAACGGAGGCAGACAGGTTTTTCTCCGGGTACTCCGGTTTTCCCTGTCAAAAATTTCATTCCAGGACCACTCTCCACTATCATTTCATTTCATCTGTCATTCATTTAATCATTGCCCCAGCAGAGTGCGTCAGGCTTCGGCAGCCGGCACAATTCATATCTTCGCCGCTAGTTGGGGGCTTCATTCCTTCCATTCCTGACCCGGTCGGAGACTGGAAGCAGGCTGTGGATTTTCATTTTTCAATACTACGACTATCAGCGTACATAGTGAAGACTTCGAAGGTGATATAAACATTCACATATATATTTTAATACCACCATGGTTGAAGAAGTGAAGTTGAGAGGGATGATTACACTTGATTCTGAGTAGATCACGATGACTTGCTAAACATGCTGGTGGGAACACGACTTATGTAGAACTTTGAGAATGTTTGAAATGACATGACCAATGAAGACGCAGGGGAGACTAACATCTACTTCTCCTGCGTTCTCAAAATGAATACACGTCATTAAAGCAAGTTAAAAATATGGATACAACTATATTATCAAATCTACGCGGGAGTTAGAATATGTCTATGAACGAGCGAATGAGGGTGGACACAGGGCGGACCCGACTCTAGAAGACCACAGAGGCGCTGTCGTTGGATGGACGTGGATGAATCACCACGATGATGAATGGAGTTCTGATCCGAATCCAGGCGATCCAGGAAGTTCCAGGATGATCCAGGAAAATCCAGGAAAATCCAGGAATATCCAGGAAGGCAGCCATCAACAGAGGTACCCCAGGAACACCCTGTTTATGAAGTTCAGCGAGGGAAAAACCACTCCAAGACACCTTTACGCTAATCAAAGTAGATGCAAGACCAATTATCAAGTATCCCATATTTCTATAAATTGGTTACATTAGAGATTATCCGACCATTTTTCTATGAATGACATTTTTGCCAATTGTTCAGATTTTCTTAATTTTTTTTGCTTAACATTTCGATCGTATTTTCATGTAGGTGTTTTGATGTTGATATTCAACTGATTTAAATACTTTTATGAGGAAATATGACTATAACTCCGCCAAGGACGGTCCCGAGCCCGGCTGAAAAAGGAGGAGGGTTGGTGGATATCTCGTCCCACTCTGGAAAACCAAACCAGAGAAGAGTTGAACATCTAACTCCACATCTGTGAGCATGAACACAGTGAGGAGGCAGCCCCTCCACCATGATAGGGTGCTGTGGGCCAATCACTCACACATCTGAACTTATTCGATTACTGAAACTGCAACAGAAAATAACAGGACTGATAAACAATTGACGATTTTTGGCATGAAAATGATTACGAAAATTGGATGCTGGAATATAAGAACTTTACGCCAAACAGGCAGGCTAAAGCAGGTCTGCGCAGAAATGAGAAGAAGTGTTGAGGAGGAGAGGAAGGCGACTGGCAAATCCTGGACAGACCTGCAGAGGCTGTCTGGGAGAAGAAATTAGTGGAGGGATTTTGTTGCAGCCCTTTGCTCCGAGAGGGAACATAGGAATTATGTCAAGTAAGTCAATATGACTATCCAGGTTGGATGATTTCATTTTGGAACGTTTTTAGCCTATTTTCAATTTTGAAAAAATAGGCTTATGAAATCACCTTTTGTCCGTGTGTGTGTGTGTGATTCGTGTGTGTGCCCCCCCCACCCCTAATAAAATCTAAACGGCTGGAGCGATTTCAATGAAACTCAGTAAGTTCATAGCACTATTCCGGGCGACCTCGACCGTGCCCTTCAAATTTTGTTACGACTCACCAATCCAACATGGCGGCTGTGCGAAATATTTCACCAGCATTCAATATCTCTGAAACGATTACCGATATTACCCTGACATCATGTATGGTGATAAAGGGAACTACTATAAGTTCACTTATGTGATCTTTGAAAACCTGGTAACTACAAAACCAACATGGCGTCCAAGCGAAGTTGCGACTTTTAAATAGACGTTTCTCGCGATTTATCCAACCAAACGCAATGAAACTTGGTACAGTATATGTTTAAACACATTGTAATGCACCGACATCTAACTTCGTTCAATTGTTTACATAATCACAAGATGGCGGATGTGCGAAATATTTCACCGGCATTCTATATCTCTTAAACTATTAGCGGTATCTCCCTAACATTTTGTATGGAGATAAAGGGCACTACTGGAAGTCCTTCTATAAGACTTTCAAAAACCGGTTTACTACAAAACGAACATGGCGGCCAAGCGAATTTGAAAATTTTAAATAGACCTTTCTCACGATTTAATGTTCCAAGCGCACTGAAACCTGGTACAGGAAATATTTATACACATTGTAATCCACTGGTATCTAATTTAGTTCAATTGTTCACATAACCTCAAGATGGCGGCTGTGCGAATTTTAAAATTAAGTTTTTTATTTCTTGTGATGTAGTCATGCGATCGAAGTGAAAGTTTGAATAATGAACCTACCCAATAATTATCCTATAATGGTACATGACTCTATGGCCTATACATTTAAAAATCCAACATGGCGACCATCCGAAATATTTAGACGGCTCTCAATATCTACGAATCTATTTTAGTAATCAAACTGAATTTTTTATTGTTCATAGGGGCTATGAACTCAAGTTCACTTATAGGACTTTAAATAACCTGGTGATCACAAATCCAACATGGCGGCGACGCGAAGTATAAATAATCACATGGACGTTTATCGCAATTAAACCATCCGAGAGCAGTGAAACTTGGTACAGTAAATCCTTATACGAATGGTAATCCACTAGCATCTAATTTATTTCAATTGTTTCCATAACCTAAAGATGGCAGCTGTGCGAAATTTTAAAACCTCCTTGTAACTTCTAGTGTCCTAATTATGCGATTGAAGTTTGAATACTACACGTACACAATAATCTGCATGTAACAGTACATAACTCTAGGACCTACATATATAAAATCCAACATGGCGACCATCCGAATTATTTAGTCGGTTCACAATATCTACGAATCTATTACAGCAATCAAACTGAAATTGTGTATGTTGATAGTTGCAATAAGTGGGATATATGAAAATAGGCTGTATAGTTCTTCACGGAACTACTTGTTTTCTTTGATATTGAATTTATCTACGAGATATTGAAGATTTTATCGTATCATGTTTGATTGATAGATTACGAAAAATTCAATTTCCGAATTTAGTTATAGTTACGATGGTATTTTGAAACAACGATAGTTTATCGATCTATATTGAAGATCTGAACATAGTTATTTCGTTAATGACTTATTGTCAGATCGGGTTACGAATGTTGCTCACATGTTTTGTGAAGGATGTATCAAGTTGAGGTAAGCAAGTAAGGATTATGGAACGTTGTTGTGTTATTCAACACGCAGGAAGAATTGCATTAATGTTGTACTTTTGTTATATTGAAAATTGAATAAATTTTAATGAGGAGTATATCAGGTGACATTTGATATTGTCAGAAAGTTAATATTGTTGGAAATGTATCAGAGCTATGAATGCTATCACACTATCATATTACCAGTAATTTTATGACGTCGAGAGAAACAATTAGTTATCGTAGTATTTATTATAAAACTCGTGTGTAACCTGAGAGTAAGATTTTTCGCAATTATTACGTCAGAGGTTATGAAGATACAGTTGGGTTTGTATCACGGAGAAAAAAGCTACGATGATATAAGTAAGGTTTGATAAAGTATTCCCGGTAGACGGATGATAATATTGTTATGACAATATGCTAGGTGAAATTGTTCTATTGTTGAATATGGATATCTGTGTGAGAGTGAGAGAAATACAATTGTTATTATTGTTGGGAGATATCGATGGACAATGCGATTGACCATGAAAAAGTAGGAACAGCTGATCTCTTTGAAGCTGAAATCCTACCCCATTTAAATGGTTCTGTATAAGAAAGAATGTATATACGCAGATAATTATTATTTTTATGGAAGATTCTTATTATTATGACTTTTATTAAGATGAATGATCAGAAGGTGTTAATGCACTATATCTCTACTTAATTGTAGGATTATAGAATCCAAAATTGACAGTTTTACCAGATTAAAACTAAGCTATGTAGAGATTTAAAGACTCAAGAGGAGACGTGAGATTTTCAATGAAGTAATGATTTGAACTTGACGGTATGACGATTTCATGAGATTGAAAATAGATGGAATTGCGGAACTCGAAGGAGTAGTGTTTGTAAAGATTTTATTGTAAATAGAACTTGATTATTAAGTGTAGGTATTTTTGTACAGAGCGAATTTAAGTCAGTTCATTAACATGTTTGATAATTAACAATTAGTTGAAGTAAGAATGTTTTATCGGATTGAAATTTAATTTAGAGGTAGCATAGGAGACTGTATAGAGTAATAAATAGTTATTGTAATGGCGGAGGCCTACGTCATAAGTAGATTCATTTTAGATAATTCAGGTAATTCAACGATAATATTTTTGTTGACTCCCGTTATCTAGGACGCAGCAGTTTGTCGCCAAGTTTAATGTCTTTTGAGAGTAGTAAATTGAGCTTGTATAAGCAGATTTTAGTAAATTAATTTTGTTTCCAAGGGAAGCTATTTAATTTAATTTTATTTTAGGAAGTTTGCGTTTCGATTTTTATTTTTGTTATTTATTTATTTTGTTTACACCATCAAGAAAAGGAAAGCAAAATCATGGCACACATACTCGGACATGACACTCTCCTCCAAGTAATTTTTGATGGAAAAATTTAGGGGAAGAAACCAAGGGGACGACAAGACAATCGTATCTCAGGAACAGTGTCAAGGAAATGGAACGTGACTCGTATGTCAATATGAAGAGGACTGCTGAAGACCGTAAGAAATGGCTGCAACGACAAGCTTTAAGTCTTTAGAAGCTGATGATGATGATGATGACAATCTTTAACTTGTGTTTTAGAAATTAACAGACAGACACGTGTATTGCGGGGTTCTGATATTTTTTATAGACATTTGGCATTATCTTTTGTAGTGTATTGGCAGTGCAATGTACTGTAGAGGTGGGGGAATTTCATTGACCCGATCATTATCCCATTGCCTGAGGTTTTTGGTTCTCGTTCTCCCGAGTATTGTTAGAACCCATTCCAATGGTAGTTAGATTCTATAGCATATTCAGTTGATTTCCTCTGAGGCTCATCCGAAGTGTATTCGCCAGTAGCTCTATGCAGTTCTTCTAGCCGAGGACTTCAAAATGCTGCGATCCTTCCCTATTTGTGGATTTTGGTGGATCATCTCAGGAATAAGGATACAGTACATCATTTCTGAGGCAATGTCGAATTCTTTGTAGGTTTTGTGATTGGTTAATTTCCGGGCTCTACCAATGATAATTTTGGTCTTATAGACATTTATCTGCAGACCCAGAACTCCACTGACGATTTTGACACGAGTAAGGATATCGGTCATGTTGTTGTTGGTAGGTTTTTGCAGAGGATTAGCACTACCTAAGGGAAGATGATGAGAGAGAACAGGAGGTGGGCTTAGGATTAGAGACAAGAATAGGCAGATAGGATGAGAATCCAACACTAAGTTTTAAGTAAATGTTGATATAAAGAGGAATTTCGCTCTGCTAAGCCTATGAGACACCTATCTTTAGAGTGGACCTGTACAAGGCAAGCGGAGAGCGCAGCATGAATTGAGGTTGCCTGCAAGCGATCGGTGAGTGCTCTTTCCCTCCCAAGCCGGTATTCCGGTACTATGGGGATGGGTGGTACTCTGGCAAGACAAAGTATGCTAAAGGAAATCGATTCACTATGTTTCCCTTCAAAGGGGTTTGATTTTACTGAACGTTTTGAAAGGCTAGAATAATTTGAATTTGCCGTGATATTTTTTATTTCTCTGGGCACCGTTGGATCTCTTGCAAATCAATCGAATGCTTCCAGAGTGGGAAGGGATAAATGGACTTTAGTGCTTTTAACAATATGTAAACTGGTTTTTTCGGAAATTCTATAAGATTACGAATTGTTGCAATGAAGGTAGGCTAAGCTTTTACCCAGCAGGATGCCGAATAAAAGTTTAGAACAGAGAAAGATCTCAGACCTAACTTAAACAAAACTGAGGTTTTGAAAGCAAAACATAAGTCAGAGAGAAAATCTCTACAAGTAGGAAGCTTGCAGAGCTAACTATACCTGCCTTGATGGTTTGCTAGGATTAGCTGTAACAGCTAAGAGAAACTTTGAAAAAGTTATTTGAAATTTTGTTTCCAATGCAACAGGTGGTAAAGGTTTTACTGATGCAGAGATTTTTTTTTTCGTAAAGCAAATTAAGATTAGGGGAAGAATCAGGGAAGAGAAGGTCCTGCCTGACAGTAATTCTAGCGAGAGAGATAAAACGGAAAATAATGTAATTTTTATTTAACAGTTAGTAAACTCTGAACATTAATAACAATGAATAAAGTTAAATCTTATTTTGAGATTAAGGTAACAACGTAACTATTTTAAGCTAAAATAATGGGTTTACAAAGTGGAAGTCTGAGACCCCTATTAGAACAAACTACTTACAAAGGTTTTTTGACAAGTTTATGTAGAAAAGGTTTTGAACCTTTTGGGTTGATTACAAGATTGCTATTCAATGCAACATTTTGTTAAATGAGTTAGATAGAACAATAACAAAATAGAATATTCTTTTGGCATGAGAAAAAGCTATGAAAAATAAATTAATTTCCTGAAACGTAACAGGAGAAAAAGGGACAATTTTAAGCGGAAATTACCGCTATTTTAAACCGAAGTTAACAGTGTGATATGTTCTAAATGATCAGGTCAAATTAACGAAGCCTAGAGCAAAACGATTGAATTCAAAGTTTAATAGTTAGAAGTTAACAATTCCTGAACTAGCAGGATAAGGAAAGAAAGCTTAAAGAGAAGTTTATACAACTTCTTGTATTAATACGGAATTTAAGAGATTTTAAACTCTAATAGGGCAGGTCACCCTTTGTGAAGCCTGGATTACACAATTAGAAGACTCTTTCATTATTAGAAAAAGTACGATACCCTAGTGTTAGAAGGGAAGAACAATACATATTAAAATGTGGACTAGCCACAGATTTACGCAGAATGACTATATGAGAAATAGAACAAAGTTGGGAGGGCGCTTAATTATAAGCGAGGCCTCTTTGTGTTTTAGCTAGATTAAGATCTTAAACTAAATTGGGTTAGCAAAAGGTATTTAAGGAAATGGAATTAGGAACTTAAGGATAAAGTCCTGGCCAGAATTTATTGCTCTCAATCGAACGCGGCGCGGTAGATAGTAGGCACACACCAATTCGAAGCACTGATAGTTTGTTGATAAGTTCAAAAACTTCACTATTGTAGTGTATGTAAGTTCATAGAACAAGAGAAAGTTATTGCAGTTATGGAAAATACATGGTTTAATTTGAGTTTGAACAAGTTTATTGCGTTGGAATGTTTGTGGGTTGCAGTTGAATGATGCGGTAAAGTTCCCACGGTGGAAAACAAATTAAGTTTTGAATAACATGAATCCCTCGGTGTGGAAAAGTATTCCCTTATTAGGTGCGGAAAGTACTAGATGGCTTAACTGGTAGAAAGTTTGGTTCATGTGGAAGATCCAGAACTCTGATGACAGTTAAATAGAGCAAGAAAGTTCCCACGGTGGAAAAAGCTAAGTTTATAGAAAGTGGTTAATTTGAATTAAATCCCACGTTGTAGGAAGGTATTCCCATTTACTTGGTACAAGAAGCACTGGATTCCATGTTATAAAGCCAGCTTACATAGCTAAAGCCTGACAAAGAAAATCCCACGAAAACGGTTATTGCACAATTGTGAGCAATTCCACACACTGTCTATAAAATTGTATTAAAAGCGTTTAGCATTTTAAAACCATTAAAATGAGTTTAAAATCATTGAAGATTTATACTTAGCTTTTTCATGATGATCAGGCGACCTTGTGACCGTTAGCTTTAAAATGTAAACATGGCGTCTATTTTAAAAGTGTCTCATGAAGACAGGAGACTGATCCTTGGGAGGGCTCGGTACTGTACACTCGACGCCCGGACTAGAAGAAGAGAGAGCTGCTGAACGGCGCGCCAAGGGACCAGGGAGAACGAGGGACAGGGGGTAAAAGACAAGGGAGCATATGCCAGAATGGGCAACAAGAAAAAATAAACATTCTTTTCTTTTACAATAAGTTTTCTTCATGGAGTGGTGTCTTCAAAGAGATGTTACCTGGCGACAAGGACGATGCCTGATGGATTGGTGAGGAAGTCCTCTTGAGCTCAGAGAAATTGAAGAACTTCTGCAGTTAGCTGCTAGATGCCGCTAGGTTCTCCGTGGAAGATACACATCTAAACCAGACTCAAAGACAAAATGAATCCCTGCTCAAAGAGAAAAGGAATGAAATGCAAAGGGATCACTGTTGGTGTCTGCGAAGAAAGAGATTAAGTAAATAGAATAAACAAAGAGCAGCAAGAGCTGACTCTGACTGAACGTGTATCCTAAAAAGACACCAGTTGTTGTTGTTTGAGTCAGACTTTTGACTGGTTTGATGCAGGCCTCCATGAATCCCTGTCCTGAACTAATACTTCCATCTCCACAGAGCTGCCCCACCCTACATCTGAGGCAATCTGTTTAACATATTCAAACCTTGGTCTAACCCTACAGTTCTTGTCCTCGACCATTCCTTCCATAACTAGGCTTGCTACTCCTGGGTGTCATAAATAACCTTGTTATTCCTGGTTGTCTTAGTATGTGTCTTACCAACCTATCTCTTATCTTCATTAGCAGTCTCCAGAAACATCTCTCCTCTCCCACATCTCTTTTAGCTCTTCATTTGTAACCCTATCTACCCATCCGATCATCATTGTCCTGTAGCACCAAATTTCAAACGCTTCCATTCTCCTCTATTCTTCTGCGCAATAAGTCCAAGTTTCACATTCATAGAGCGCCACGCCAGGCTTCTAAAATGACTCCTTAATACCTAAATCTATATTCGATGTCAACAGACTCCTTTTCAGTAGAAATGCGTTCCTTGCCTGAGCCAACCTACTTCTTATATCCTCTTCGTTTCATCCATCACAGGTTATTTTGCTTCCTAAGTAACAGAAGTCTCCTACTTCTTTTAGCTTTTTACCTGCCAACGTGATGTCCATAGAGGTTTCTGATTTATTTCGGCTGCATTCCAATATTTTTGTTTTACATTTGTTAATTTTCGTCATGAATCCATTCCTCGAGACGGAGTCCATATCATTCAAAAACTCATTCAAATCCTCAGGCGTGTCGGCCAAGCTTACTATGTCATCAGCAAATCTCAGAGTTGAAATTTTTTCTCCTTGAATTTTCACTCCCACTTTAAATTTTTCCCCAATTTCCTTCATTGCTTGTTCAATGTAACGATTGAAAAGTATGGCTGATAAGTTACTGCCTTGTCTTACAACTTTCTGAAACCCCGCTTCTCTCATGTCCTCCAGCTCGAATGATTGCTGTCTGGTATCTATATAGATTGTAGATCACCCTCCTATCACTGTATTTTAATCCAAACGTATTCAAAATGTCAAACAATTCACCCCCATCAACATTATGAAAAGCCTTTTCTAAGTCTACAAATTCCTTGAACGTTCTCTTATATTTCCTTATTCTACCTTCCAATAACAGCCTTTAGTACAGCTTCCCTTGTTCCAACATTTCTCCTGAAACCGAACCAGTCTTCACCCAACTCCGTTTCTACCTGGCTTTCCATCCTTTTGCAAATTATACTAGACAGGATCTTTGAAGCATGAATAATCAAGCTGATTGTACGGTAATCCTCACATCTGTCAGCTCCTACTTTCTTCGGTATAGGGATGATAATATTCTTCTTGAAATCAGAGGGTACCTCATCTGTCTCATAAATCCTACACACCAAGTGAAATAACCTGATCAGACCATCATCACCTATGCAGTGTAGTACTCAATCGGTATATCATCTGTGCCTGGTGCTTTGTTCCTCCTTAAGTCTTCCAATGCTCTGTCAAATTCTGATCTCATTTTCATCTTATTAACAGCTATGAGTGCAGTATAATGTGCAAAACGAAGATTGGATATTTTCATACCACAAACACGAAAGCCACCATCCCATACATCTATTGCAATACTCATGATGCATTCTCCGTAAACATTCCAGAGCCTTGGTGACAGTATACAACACTGACGGACACCTTTCTGATCTAGAAAAGTTCAGTCAGTTTTCCATTTGTTCTAACCGTGGTTGAGTTCGCTTCATAAAGATTTCGTATTAGCAAAACCACATATGTAGGATGTCCTATTTCGAACAGTATTTGCGTCATCGTCTCCCACTCAACACAGTCAAAGGCAAAAATTTTAAAAGTGGCAATGACAGAAAGCGGAATTTGTCTGATTTTTTCAATCAGCTGACGAATGTTAAATACCTGTTCCCTGGTATCTTTACCTCGGACAAATCCAGCTTTTTCAGGGGGGGTCTAAAATGCAACGACAGCTTGGAGCCTCTCTTTCACTATGTACAGCATGATCTTCTTTGTATGTGGAATGAGGGTGAAGGTTGAGTAATTATCACATTTCATTGGGGAGTCCTTCTTGTGCAAAGGAACAAGAATCGTTGCTGTCTAATTAGCTGGCCATAACCCGCTTCTCCAGACTGTGTTGCATACATTCGTGATGGTCCGCAGACCAATGTCACCTGTCTCTTTACGAAGTTCAGCTGTTATGCCGTATGGCCAAGGTGCCTTATACAACAGCAGTGGAGTAAGGGGGGTTCTGCCACCCCCCACCCCCCCCCCCCCCCCCGACCACCATCGCTCTACTCGCAATGCGAGCCTATAACTCCCGAACCCGTGGTCGGAGTTCACGAATGAGGTGTCGTTGGACTCGGGCTGACGGGGGCTTTGCTATGGTCAACTCATTTCAACTCCTAAATAAAACCTACCCCAACTAGGGGGTGAAATTGTAATTTTTAGTGAAAGACTCTTTTCAAATGCGACATGTATAAGGTGCGCTGCTAAAATGAACTAAAGCGTTGTTGCTCATATAGTGCATGCGCTTTGTTGGATGCCGATATGGATTAACATTTTTGTTTTTGGTTTGTACGCATGCGCACTTGGGTTTTTGTAAGAGGGCGAGCTCTTTGAAAAAAATGATTGATAAGAAGGGGTTTTGGTGGTGAGGAGAGAGCCAGATAGTCGCCTACTTTCCTACGAAGTTTGCCGATATCTCTCGAACGCAAGGTCGGATTTGGACGTGTGACGTGTGTCAAATCGCTTGTCTCAAAGCCCTATATATGTTATTAAGAGGTTAAAGTTTTGAGAATGAGGGAAACAGGCTTTTTGGGGATAAAACCATGATTTTAGACTTTTTCCGATATCTCACGAATGCAAGGTCGGATTTGGTCCTATGACGTGTCAAATGGCTTGCCTCGAAACTCTATTTATTTTAGTAATAGGTTAAAGTTTTTGAGAATGAGGGAAACAGAATGTTTTGGTGTAAAACCGTGATTTTAGACTTTTTGCTATATTTCGCGAACCAATGATGCCAGAGGCGTGTACGACGGGTCCAAGGACTCGGGGTGACAACCTTTCTGCTAAGGACCACTCGTTGTAATTTTTTTTTTAAATTTGGAAACTCGATTTTGGGGTAAACAAATGTTTTTTGTGATTTTTGCTGATTTCTCACGAACCAATAGCGCTAGAGACGTGTACGAGGTGTCCTAAGACTCGGGCTAACGCCCCCTTTCAAATGTGGAAGATATTTTTTCCAAAAAATAATTGACAAAGGGCCTAACGCCATACATGTTGAAAATTTTTTTTTTCTTTACCTGTTTATAATGTCCATGAAGCGTGGTGGTTGAGAGAGACGATACTGCTGAGTGTGTGTGTGTCAACGAACCTGTCGCTGACCACGGTGGCTGTGTTCAATAGATCAATCGATATTTCGACGGGTCGGTTTATGACAGAGCGAGGGTGCGTTTTTTCACACATTTTACCTTTGACGTGTAAATGGTGATGAGAACTTGGTTATATGTTGGTCGAAGCGAGTACAGAAAACAAACTTGCAGACGAGCAGGAGGTGAATGTCATTTGAGCTTATTGGAAGGCGCTGATCTGACTTGACAACAGGGGCAATGGAAAAATGACAATGACGCTTGAAGGTGAAATAATCTGACCATTGTGGTGGCAGGGGAGTGCGAAATGCATGTGAACATGTGTGAAACCACATGTAGGCTAAACAAGTTACATCCTGTCTTGCTTCTTACGTGACAAAATGCAAGTTCATGTGAAATTTGATCTGCCACAAGTGTTCGCCTGGGACGTTATCTGTCCACGTGCACGATAACTGTTAACAAGTCACATCCTGTTTTGCTTCGTACGTGACAAAATGCAAGTAGACGTGAAATTTGATCAGCCACCTTGGACGTTAGCTGTCCACGTGTCTGATAACAGAATGTTCAAAGCGTGGGAATCGCTGAATCAGTAAAAAGTATGATGCAACTTGTGGGAATGATGTCACAACCAATAGATAGGCAAGAGCTGCGAACAGCAGTGGTGAGAGGTGAAGGGAGGGAGAGGGGGAGGGGTAATGTATGAGAGAACACAGGTGGAAAGAGAAAGAAATTTGTGGAGCTGAGGACTGTACACATAGAGCTATAGGTGGTGTACAAAATGTGTGAATAAATAAACTAAAAATTGCACAGGTTCACACAACATGTAATTTATTGATCCAAGAATTAAACGTAGAGTTAAACCCTAACCATTTGACATATAGTTCATTTCCTTTTTGTTTCGCGTACGAACATGTGTGATGTTTACCATGTGTGATGAAACATAGCTAGATAGAGAAAGAATTAGTGTAGGCTACATGTATGGTGCCTGACAAGTCTTTTACCATTGAAACTGGTTTTTCAGATCGAACTGCAGTATAGAGAGAGCATAGGTTGCAGGTATGGGTTAATAAATGACGAACGGTGTACACAAACTCTGATTTATCGATTCAAGAATTAAGTGTAGACTATCTTTAATTGATTGGTTAAAGAGGATAGCTAAAACACAAAAAAAATGCTCAGTGGTTACCGGGACAAGATGGTCGCTACACACAACAAGCTTTAAATACTTGAGGCTAATAATCTATACACACACACTCGCTTGTTCTAAACTAAACTGTGTTGCTGTCAGTGCTCAGACAGTAGGCTGATGACAAAATGCATTGCTAACGGAAATATAATCATTTCCGGTTGTATAATGTTACCAGCTATCCATTTTGTGTTGTAGTGTTAAGCACTTCTAGCTCTTGTACTGGTGGTCTTAACTCGATTTCCAGGTCTGAGGCCTAGAACGAGTCAAACTAAGAAACAAGGGCATGGTGGTGTAGTGGTTAAGCTGTTAACCTTTTCACCAGGGTTCGCTTTCAGGTTAATGTGCATGTCATAAACATATTAAAGAAAACAAAACAGAGATAACGTTTAAAACTGATTACATTTGTGTCTTTTCAAATTATTACTTGGATTACAAATACAAAGGTGAACTGGGTTTGATATACAGTTAATGCTGTCTATCACACACTAGACTGTAAGAAAGCCAAATAGCAAAAGGCGTAGGTAGAGCAGTGGTAAAATTACTATATGTAGAGAACTACCTAGCGGTTTTATGAACTGGCAAAGCTATATCGCATAAACAGTGCAGGATACAATCCAGCAATCAAATTTGTATCTTGTGGAACAGAGAAAATGCACTTTTACCTTGCTGGATAGCAAATGAGTGCAGCTGAATGACCTAAGCATTAGCCTACCATAGGGTTATAACCACGAGGTGGAGGTGTGATTTCTATATTTAATTGTTTAGAGACATGGCTTTTTGTAACCAGTAGATTTAGTATTTTGTAAATATTCATTTTTGTAATTGTAAATAGTGGAAACATTTTTTTGTAATAGTAAATGTGAAATGTATAAATAAACATTATTTGGGATAAGTGTGCATGTCAAGGATAAATAGCGTGGTTGTATTTGTTTTTCAAAGACAGGTATGGTTGTGTGAATGTATGACTATAGATAGAATGATAGAGAGAGAGAGAGAAAGCTTGTGTGTGTGTGTGTGTGGGTAGCATTGATTTTTCAACCAAAGCAAACAAGGCAAGGTAGGATGGTGGGGTAATTAATGTATATAGCAAATGGTAAACAGTATACTGTATTTTTAACACTTGTGTTTTTTTAATGCAGCAGTAGATAGGTGTTACTTTGTAAAACAGCCTAACCTACAGTAGTAGTAGTAGTAGTAGTAGTAGTAGTAGTAGTAGGCCTATATGTTTTTGGAATCAAACAGAAAGAGAATGCACTATTGCCATGACCAAGCACTTCCATTAAGGTAATTTCAAGAAAATTTAAATCAGCAAATGTGTGTTTTACAAAACTAAACTTTCAGCATGGACTAAATCATAAACGTGTCGTCTGTGATATGGAAAAAAATAGGAAATCCATGTTTCCATATCAACAAAATTTAAAAACTTAAAACTGACATTTAAAAAATGTAAATGGGATATTGACAAATGTGTAAACAACAAAATGGAAAATTCTTGTTTCCATATCATGAAATCCAAAAACTTTAAACTGACATTTTCAAATCGTGTACATGGAAAATTGACAAATGGCCATGTGTAAAATGTGAAAATGAAAAAAATGAACAAATGGCTATCATTATTTAAAATGATAAAAAAAACGTCGTGTTCTATCGTTAAAGTGTGAATCAAACCACATCTACTTATTTGGATCACCCGAGACTGAGTAGACCTGTTTTAGTCCTAATATACTTTTAAAATTTTATGTTAAAGCTCAAATTGAACTCAAGAGCTTTAGAGTGCCAGCTAACTATTATAACCGTTACGTCACAAAGACAACTTTACACTACTCTTAATGAACAATAATAAAAAAAAGAATAATAAATGTTGAATTTTTTTAAAGGATGAACATGGTGACACTGTTTCTGTTGCACAGTCTGCTAGCTACTAGCCAGCAACCGAGGTCTTCGAAAACGATACAGTTGACATTTTGTAATTCGATGTGACATGTTTCAAAGTACAGTATTATGGGTTGCTGTTGAGTAAAAACTAATCCTGTACAAGGAAGCAAGGGTTCGAACCCCTTACCTAACATTACTATTGCCTGAACATGGCTTGACGACACTGTATTATTATGATGCTCGGTACACAAACCATAGATAGAGTGTATTGTTTAAGATCACTTTCTTTCTGAACATAGGTGGAGACTGTTGATGGTTAACAATGGCATTAATATAGTAGGACGTGGGTATAGCAATTAAGAAAAAACAGACAATCCCCATACAATATTTTTATTTATTTAATATAAGTACTTGTACAATAGTTACATTCAAAATACATTTCTTTTTTCTCTATTACTATTTAGTCCTTTTTGATTCTCTTGCATATGAAGGGTAGATAACCTTGTAGTTCAGCCCCTTAAAACAACAACAACACAACCTTTTGCATAGTCTGTGATGTTGACGACTCTTGAGATGTGGAAGATGGATTAAACATAACTTTTACAGCAGGGTTTAAATGTTGCTCAATAAACACTGCACTATTTTGAGTAGGAACGTTTTTTTCTTGACCAGCTTTTTATCATTGTCATGATTATTTGTTGACACGAACAGTGTTTCATTTGGTACACCACATTGATGATCACTCACACTTAAAACCTTACCATTTCTACTTTTTAGATTGCCTCGACATTTTTTGACCTCTCTTTTGAGCATCGCCAAAATATTATTCCTTTTACATTTTGACGATTATAGTTATAAGAGTAGCCTTTATAGAGTACACGTTGTTTACCTTTGTTAGTTGTAGTAAGTTCCATAGTAGCTACTAACCTGTTAGTATGATTTGCTCACTACAAAGGTTATAACTGTTCTGATAATAAAATCATTTAGCGTTGGCTTTTATATTTAATATGTGCAGTTTGAAGTGATAGCAAAAGTGAGAGCAAAATGGTAGCAGATTGGTAGAAAATATAACATGTATTGTTAAGAAATAGTTTAAGCGGTTATGTGGATCCATTACATAATAATTTTAGCACGCCGAAGCTCATTTTCTATATCCAATAGTTCTTCCTCATATTCAGTATAACCAGCCTGTTTATAGACATGCAGTTGCTGAAGCCGCCGGATTAGCTTACTTGGATTGTTCCAGTAGACAAATTTAACAAATGATTTTTAGGTGTAAACAAAGCATTACCATTATCATTATTATCTTCATCATCAACATCATCATCATCGTAACCATTATCATCATCATCATTATCATTATCATCATGATCGTTATAATCCTCATCAGTATTACTATATAGTCCTTTTTGATCCTTTTGCAATACCACATTTTGCACAGTCTGTGTTGCCTTTGATAATGTTGGGAGTTTATCAGACATTGACAACTGTCCTAACACGACTTTCTGAGGAGATGATACATGCTTCTTAACAAACAATGCACTATCTTGAGCTGCAATATCATTTTCTGGGACAAGTGTTTTAGCATTTTGAAGAGTTTTTTTAACAGCAATGATGTTTTATCTGGTACACTACATTGATGATCACTCACACTTAAGACATTACTATTTTTACTTTTCAGCTCACCTCGACACTGTTTTGAACGATGTTTTGAACAACGCCAAATAACAGTTCTATTTTTATTGGTTCGTTTTACAATATATGTATATCCTTTATAGAATGCGTATGGCATGCCATTGCTATTTGTTGATACTTCCATGTCAACTGTCAAGCATGAACTAATCTCTAGCAAAGTTCACTCGATAATATAAATAATAGTTTAAAGTGAGAGGAAAAGTGGGTGCAAGAGTGGGTGCAAAAGTGGGTGCAAAAGTGGGTGCAAGAGTGGGTGCAAAAGTGGGTGCAAATGTGGGTGCAAAAGTGGGTACAAAAGTGGGTGCAAAAGTGAGTGTAAAAGTGGGTGCAAAAGTGGGTTCTAAAGTGAGTGCAAAAGTGAATGTAAAAGTGGGTGCAAAAGTGGGTGCAGTTTATAGTAGGCACCATTTTTACTAGAATGTGATTTGAGTAAATGTAATTTCTAAACCCAAGTAGTGAGTAGTCAGTTGGTTTTGATTTATGCAAGCGTAAACATGTCTCATACACTGATGATGGATACTCAAGGCTTCTTGGTCAACAAAAACAAGTATATAGTTAAAGAGGTAGCTATTATTGATTGCACAACACTGAATCTATTTTTGAAATTTTGACAAAGGGTCTAAGTGCACTTTTGTTAATATCTCGCGAACCAATAAGACTAGGGCATTGCATGAGGTATTGTTGGACTTTTTGCCGAAGACTGCTGGTAAACACTAAAGTTCCCACGACCTTTTTAAAGATGGTGGCTGACCCACGAGGGGTGATTAAAAAGTATTCCAAGCGGCGCTTGTCGATAAGCAAACCAATAATCAAAGGGAGGTATGACAGAGCTTGAGGCGATAACCCCTTTTGATTGATACCTGTTGATTTGCCCCTTTGGACTGGTCCCCTTTGACTAGTCCCTCTGGACGGGTCCTTTTTGATGGGAGTCATTTATGACGGGCCCCTGCTGACGGGTCACTGTGGACGGATCTCTGTGGACGGGTCCCTGTTGACAGGTCCTTTTGACTAATCCCTTTGGACCCGTCCTTTGACATAATTTGGATAAATGCATGAGCCAACCCATAGGGATCAGTCCAAACGGACCGGTCCAAAGGGATTAGTCAAAAGGACCTGTCAACAGGGCCCGTACACAGGGATCCGTCCACAGTGACTCGTCAGCAGGGGCCCGCCATAAATGACTCTCTTCAAAAAGGACCCGTCCAGAGGGACTAGTCAAAGGGGACCAGTCCAAAGGGGCAAATCAACAGGTATCAATCAAAAGGGGTTATCGCCTCAAGCTCTGTCATACCCCCCTTTGATTATTGGTTTGCTTATCGACAAGCGCCGCTTGGAATACTTTTTAATCACCCCTCGTGGGTCAGCCGCCATCTTTAAAAAGGTCGTGGGAACTTAAGTGTTTACCAGCATTCTTCGGCAAAAAGTCCAACAATACCTCATGCAATGCCCTAGTCTTATTGGTTCGCGAGATATTAACAAAAGTGCACTTAGACCCTTTGTCAAAATTTCAAAAATAGATTCAGTGTTGTGCAATCAATAATAGCTACCTCTTTAACTATATACTTGTTTTTGTTGACCAAGAAGCCTTGAGTATCCATCATCAGTGTATGAGACATGTTTACGCTTGCATAAATCAAAACCAACTGTCTACTCACTACTTGGGTTTAGAAATTACATTTACTCAAATCACATTCTAGTAAAAATGGTGCCTACTATAAACTGCACCCACTTTTGCACCCACTTTTACATTCACTTTTGCACTCACTTTAGAACCCACTTTTGCACCCACTTTTACACTCACTTTTGCACCCACTTTTGCACCCACTTTTGTACCCACTTTTGCACCCACATTTGCACCCACTTTTGCACCCACTCTTGCACCCACTTTTGCACCCACTTTTGCACCCACTTTTTGCACCCACTCTTGCACCCACTTTTCCTCTCACTTTAAACTATTATTTATATTATCGAGTGAACTTTGCTGGAGATTAGTTCATGCTTGACAGTTGACATGGAAGTATCAACAAATAGCAATGGCATGCCATACGCATTCTATAAAGGATATACATATATTGTAAAACGAACCAATAAAAATAGAACTGTTATTTGGCGTTGTTCAAAACATCGTTCAAAACAGTGTCGAGGTGAGCTGAAAAGTAAAAATAGTAATGTCTTAAGTGTGAGTGATCATCAATGTAGTGTACCAGATAAAACATCATTGCTGTTTAAAAAAACTCTTCAAAATGCTAAAACACTTGACCCAGAAAAAGATATTGCAGCTCAAGATAGTGCATTATTTGTTAAGAAGCATGTATCATCTCCTCAGAAAGTCGTGTTAGGACAGTTGTCAATGTCTGAAAAACTCCCAACATTATCAAAGGCAACACAGACTGTGCAAAAATGTGGTATTGCAAAAGGATCAAAAAGGACTATATAGTAATACTGATGAGGATTATAATGATCATGATGATAATGATAATGATGATGATGATAATGATAATGGTTACGATGATGATGATGTTGATGATAAAGATAATAATGATAATGGTAATGCTTTGTTTACACCTAAAAATCATTTGTTAAATTTGTCTACTGGAACAATCCAAGTAAGCTAATCCGGCGGCTTCAGCAACTGCATGTCTATAAACAGGCTGGTTATACTGAATATGAGGAAGAACTATTGGATATAGAAAATGAGCTTCGTCGTGCTAAAATTATTATGTAATGGATCCACATAACCGCTTAAACTATTTCTTAACAATACATGTTATATTTTCTACCACTCTGCTACCATTTTGCTCTCACTTTTGCTATCACTTCAAACTGTACTTATTAAATATAAAAGCCAACGCTAAATGATTTTATTATCAGAACAGTTATAACCTTTGTAGTGAGCAAATCATACTAACAGGTTAGTTGCTACTATGGAACTTACTACAACTAACAAAGGTAAACAACGTGTACTCTATAAAGGCTACTCTTATAACTATAATCGTCAAAATGTAAAAGGAATAATATTTTGGCGATGCTCAAAAGAGAGGTCAAAAAATGTCGAGGCAATCTAAAAAGTAGAAATGGTAAGGTTTTAAGTGTGAGTGATCATCAATGTGGTGTACCAAATGAAACACTGTTCGTGTCAACAAATAATCATGACAATGAAAAAAGCTAGTACAAGAAAAAAATTTTGCTACTCAAAATAGTGCAGTGTTTATTGAGCAACATTTAAACCCTGCTGTAAAAGTTATGTTTAATCCATGTTCCACATCTCAAGAGTCGTCAACATCACAGACTATGCAAAAGGTTGTGTTGTTGTTGTTTTAAGGGGCTGAACTACAAGGTTATCTACCCTTCATATGCAAGAGAATCAAAAAGGACTAAATAGTAATAGAGAAAAAAGAAATGTATTTTGAATGTAACTATTGTAAATAGTGGAAACATTTTTTTGTAATAGTAAATGTGAAAAGTATAAATAAAAGTTATTTGGGATAAGTGTGCAAGTCAAGGATAAATAGCGTGGTTGTATTTGTTTTTCAAAGACAGGTATGGTTGTGTGAATGTATGACTATAGATAGAATGATAGAGAGAGAGAAAGCTTGTGTGTGTGTGTGTGTGTGTGTGTGTGGGTGGGTAGCATTGATTTTTCAACCAAAGCAAACACGGCAAGGTAGGATGGTGCGGTAATTAATGTATATAGCAAATGGTAAATAGTAGTATTTTTTTAACACTTGTGTTTTTTTTAATAAATTAAAATATTGTATGGGGATTGTCTGTTTTTCTTAATTGCTATACCCACGTCCTACTATATTAATGCCATTGTTAACCATCAGCAGTCTCCACCTATGTTCAGAAAGAAAGTGATCTTAAACAATACACTCTATCTATGGTTTGTGTACCGAGCATCATAATAATACAGTGTCGTCAAGCCATGTTCAGGCAATAGTAATGTTAGGTAAGGGGTTCGAACCCTTGCTTCCTTGTACAGGATTAGTGTTTACTCAACAGCAACCCATAATACTGTACTTTGAAACATGTCACATCGAATTACAAAATGTCAACTGTATCGTTTTCTAAGACCCCAGCTGCTGGCTAGTAGCTAGCAGACTGTGCAACAGAAACAGTGTCCCCATGTTCATCCTTTAAAAAAATTCAACATTTATTATTCTTTTTCTTATTATTGTTCATTAAGAGTAGTGTAAAGTTGTCTTTGTGACGTAACGGTTATAATAGTTAGCTGGCACTCTAAAGCTCTTGAGTCCAATTTGAGCTTTAACATAAAATTTTAAAAGTATATTAGGACTAAAACAGGTCTACTCAGTCTCGGGTGATCCAAATAAGTAGATGTGGTTTGATTCACACTTTAACGATAGAACAGGACGGTTTTTTATTTTCTTAAATAATGATAGCCATTTGTTCATTTTTTTTCATTTTCACATTTTACACATGGCCATTTGTCAATTTTCCATGTACACGATTTGAAAATGTCAGTTTAAAGGTTTTGGTTTTCATGATATGGAAACAAGAATTTTCCATTTTGTTGTTTACACATTTGTCAATTTCCCATTTACATTTTTAAATGTCAGTTTTAAGTTTTTAAATTGTGTTGATATGGAAACATGGATTTCCTATTTTTTTCATATCACTGACGATACGTTTATGATTTAGTCCATGCTGAAATTTAGTTTTGTAAAACACACATTTGCTGATTTAAATTTTCTTGAAATCACCTTAATGGAAGTGCTTGGCCATGGCAATAGTGCATTCTCTATCTGTTTGTTTCCAAAAACATATAGGCCTACTTCTACTACTACTACTACTACTACTAAGTAAGTAAGACTGTTTTACAAAATAAAACTTATCTACTGCTGCATTTAAAAAAACACAAGTGTTAAAAAAATACTACTATTTACCATTTGCTATATACATTAATTACCCCACCATCCTACCTTGCCGTGTTTTCTTTGGTTGAAAAATCAATGCTACCCACACACACACACACACACACACAAGCTTTCTCTCTCTCTCTCTATCATTCTATCTATAGTCATACTTTCACACAACCATACCTGTCTTTGAAAAACAAATACAACCACGCTATTTATCCTTGACATGCACACTTATCCCAAATAACTTTTATTTATACATTTCACATTTACTATTACAAAAAAATGTTTCCACTATTTACAATTACAAAAATGAATATTTACAAAATACTAAATCTACTGGTTACAAAAAGCAATGTCTCTAAACAATAAAATATAGAAATCACACCTCCACCTCGTGGTTATAACCCTATGGTTGGCTAATGCATAGGTCATTCAGCTGCACTCATTTGCTATCCAGCAAGGTAATAGTGCATTTTCTCTGTTCCACAAGATACAAATTTGATTTCTGGATTGTATCCTGCACTGTTTATGCGATATAGCTTTGCCAGTTCATAAAACCGCTAGGTAGTTCTCTACATATAGCAATTTTACCACTGCTCTACCTACGCCTTTTGCTATTTGGCTTTCTTACAGTCTAGTGTGTGATAGACAGCATTAACTGTATATCAAACCCAGTTCACCTTTGTATTTGTAATCCAAGTTATAATTTGAAAAGACACAAATGTAATCAGTTTTAAACGTTATCTCTGTTTTGTTTTCTTTAATATGTTTACGACATGCACATTAACCTGAAATCGAACCCTGGTGAAAAGGCTAACAGTTTAACAACTACACCACCATGCCCTTGTTTCTTAGTTTGACTCGTTCTAGGCCTCAGACCTGGAAATCGAGTTAAGACCACCAGTACAAGAGCTAAAAGTGCTTAACACTACAACACAAAATGGATAGCTGGTAACATTATACAACCGGAAATGATTATATTTCCGTTAGCAATGCATTTTGTCATCAGCCTACTGTCTGAGCACTGACAGCAACACAGTTTAGTTTAGAACAAGCGAGTGTGTGTGTATAGATTATTAGCCTCAAGTATTTAAAGCTTGTTGTGTGTAGCGACCATCTTGTCCCGGTAACCACTGAGCATTTTTTTTGTGTTTTAGCTATCCTCTTTAACCAATCAATTAAAGATAGTCTACACTTAATTCTTGAATCGATAAATCAGAGTTTGTGTACACCGTTCGTCATTTATTAACCCATACCTGCAACCTATGCTCTCTCTATACTGCAGTTCGATCTGAAAAACCAGTTTCAATGGTAAAAGACTTGTCAGGCACCATACATGTAGCCTACACTAATTCTTTCTCTATCTAGCTATGTTTCATCACACATGGTAAACATCACACATGTTCGTACGCGAAACAAAAAGGAAATGAACTATATGTCAAATGGTTAGGGTTTAACTCTACGTTTAATTCTTGGATCAATAAATTACATGTTGTGTGAACCTGTGCAATTTTTAGTTTATTTATTCACACATTTTGTACACCACCTATAGCTCTATGTGTACAGTCCTCAGCTCCACAAATTTCTTTCTCTTTCCACCTGTGTTCTCTCATACATTACCCCTCCCCCTCTCCCTCCCTTCACCTCTCACCACTGCTGTTCGCAGCTCTTGCCTATCTATTGGTTGTGACATCATTCCCACAAGTTGCATCATACTTTTTACTGATTCAGCGATTCCCACGCTTTGAACATTCTGTTATCAGACACGTGGACAGCTAACGTCCAAGGTGGCTGATCAAATTTCACGTCTACTTGCATTTTGTCACGTACGAAGCAAAACAGGATGTGACTTGTTAACAGTTATCGTGCACGTGGACAGATAACGTCCCAGGCGAACACTTGTGGCAGATCAAATTTCACATGAACTTGCATTTTGTCACGTAAGAAGCAAGACAGGATGTAACTTGTTTAGCCTACATGTGGTTTCACACATGTTCACATGCATTTCGCACTCCCCTGCCACCACAATGGTCAGATTATTTCACCTTCAAGCGTCATTGTCATTTTTCCATTGCCCCTGTTGTCAAGTCAGATCAGCGCCTTCCAATAAGCTCAAATGACATTCACCTCCTGCTCGTCTGCAAGTTTGTTTTCTGTACTCGCTTCGACCAACATATAACCAAGTTCTCATCACCATTTACACGTCAAAGGTAAAATGTGTGAAAAAACGCACCCTCGCTCTGTCATAAACCGACCCGTCGAAATATCGATTGATCTATTGAACACAGCCACCGTGGTCAGCGACAGGTTCGTTGACACACACACACTCAGCAGTATCGTCTCTCTCAACCACCACGCTTCATGGACATTATAAACAGGTAAAGAAAAAAAAAATTTTCAACATGTATGGCGTTAGGCCCTTTGTCAATTATTTTTTGGAAAAAATATCTTCCACATTTGAAAGGGGGCGTTAGCCCGAGTCTTAGGACACCTCGTACACGTCTCTAGCGCTATTGGTTCGTGAGAAATCAGCAAAAATCACAAAAAACATTTGTTTACCCCAAAATCGAGTTTCCAAATTTAAAAAAAAATTACAACGAGTGGTCCTTAGCAGAAAGGTTGTCACCCTGAGTCCTTGGACCCGTCGTACACGCCTCTGGCATCATTGGTTCGCGAAATATAGCAAAAAGTCTAAAATCACGGTTTTACACCAAAACATTCTGTTTCCCTCATTCTCAAAACTTTAACCTATTAATAACATATACAGGGCTTTGAGACAAGCGATTTGACACGTCACACGTCCAAATCTGACCTTGCGTTCGAGAGATATCGGCAAACTTCGTAGGAAAGTAGGCGACTATCTGGCTCTCTCCTCACCACCAAAACCCCTTCTTATCAATCATTTTTTTCAAAGAGCTCACCCTCTTACAAAAATCCCAAGTGCGCATGCGTACAAAACAAAAACAAAAATGTTAATCCATATCGGCATCCAACAAAGCGCATGCGCTATATGAGCAACAACGTTTTAGTTCATTTTAGCAGCGCACCTTATACATGTCGCATTTGAAAAGAGACTTTCCCTAAAAATTACAATTTCACCCCCTAGTAGGGGTAGGTTTTAATTAGGGGTTGAAATGAGTGATCCATAGCAAAGCCCCCGTCAGCCCGAGTCCAACGACACCTCATTCGTGAATCTCCGACCACGGGTTCGGGAGTTATCGGCTCGCATTGGGAGAAGGGGGGGGGGGGGCACAACCCCCCTTACTCCACTACTTACAACCTTAATGATGTAATTGCCCATGCGGTCTCTACTGTACAGGTGGGATGTCTGGTTCGATTTCGAATTCGTAACACAGGAATGTCCTTTTATGTACTGTTTCGTTATGTAGAACTCTTCACATTATTCCTTCTACCTAGTTAATATGTTGAAGTTAAGAACTTTACCACCGTCAACATTTTCATATGACCACGCTCTAGGTCTAAATTTGTTTGTTAGCAGTCTTAACTTTACGGTAAATATCACGCGGTACATTACGATGGCTATGAGCGACGATTATGCACAAATTTTAGTTAGGTATTTGTGATTATCTCGGCATTTCAGCTGAATTTCACGGCACATGTCAAAATTATATGAGCCAGATCTCGTAATCTGTTTCTGCTGTTGTATTGGCTGTCAAGTGTGAACACTGATCCACGATTTCTGCTAATCAAAGTTGTGGACGAAAAGTTATTCTCAATTGTTGTTATAATGTTCTTGAATTCTCGCCACGAGAAGTCTGCATCAGTAGTAAGATCATTTCTAACGCACAGATTTTAGATTCGTTCGTGTAGTGGTGAAACAAAATGCATTCAAAATTGCACTCATTAGATCACGATCGTTAAACACAAGTTTATTTTACT
Organism: Meconema thalassinum; assembly: GCA_946902985.2. Taxonomy (NCBI): domain Eukaryota; kingdom Metazoa; phylum Arthropoda; class Insecta; order Orthoptera; family Tettigoniidae; genus Meconema; species Meconema thalassinum. The sequence goes on along the minus strand of OX336391.1, from coordinate 68,932,220 downwards.
AGAATTTAAGTAACCAAATTCACGAATCTCTTCATTGCTCTAGAACAACGAATGTAGAGCGGTTAGGGGACTCTAAGGCAAGGGGTTGCTGTGTAAATTCCTCAGTTAACCCCATTCGCTCTATTATCTTGGGATTCTACCCCCTGTTTTCTCGGTTTAACGGAGGTTTCTCTCAGTGCAAGGAAGGCGACAGAGCTGCTGACAATGACCCTGAGGTTGTAGCCTATTTTGTCGAAATTGGAAAGAAAAGGAATTTCTCGGTTCACTCGCCTCGCTGTTCTAGCTCGGGATTTTTGCTCTTCCGGCCATGTTTTGGTTGTACAAGTACCAAAAGCTCTGTCTCGACTGCTGTGATTGTCACCTACTTCCCGAACATTAAAAACTGACTTGAAAGGTAGAGTCTCCGCGTGGTTTGACCAACCAGCAGAGTCAATTTCAAAACTCATCGCAAACTCAGTCCGCAGAAGAGCGAGGGATATTTATTTATTTACTTAGCGTATGACGTTTAGTGACCAGAGTGTCCGAGGCCATGTTTGTCTCACCAGAGTTTGTAGCTGCTTCTATGCAAACACCCATGGGGTGAGCTACAAGTACCGTCACGTTTGGATGCGATGAAATGAATGAGCAAGTTCAATTTCAAGTAGATCCAATTTTGGCTACCAGTGGCAATACCACCTAGTGGCGAACTTTGGAACTTCATAGAGCGTTTCTAACGATATGTAACCTATAAACCCGCTATTTTTGGCACAGCAGTTCAGCATGCTACCAACTACGCCACGGAAGGAAGGGCTGTTAAAACATACTTTAAAAAGTGGTGTCTTTTTGACATAACTCAGTCATTCAGGAGTCACCCTGTACGCGATTCTTTCAAGTCTCGATTCTTGATAAATATCGTTCACATTTTGGAAAATGTGTTTAGCTTCTGATTTTTGATTTCATGATAAGCGCATAGGGACTGGGTTTGTTGTTAAAAAACTACCTGGTTGCATGTTAACTACGGCGTCACTCGGAACTAAAGGGGAAGCCAAAAGACCCCGCCACCCAGAAATGTTTTTATCCTCAGTAATACACGTGCAAAATCTTGTCTTAAAAACCACAGAGAAACATCACAACCAACAAGACGGGTAAAATATTTTCGACTTACCTAGAGCTTCCAAAATATATTTTCACCGCCAACAAGTCATGCAACTTGTGAAGTAATAAAGGGCGTACGCGTGACAAGATTCAAAGACCAGACCACCAACTCAATAAACCAGTCCGTTGCTGGATCACTACGTGGTTTGATTTCACACAGTTATGAGTTGACGCTTAAATTGCTAAACCTCTGTGGCTCGAGCTGTGATTCTGTCTCATTGCCACGTGATTCGGATTAGGAGCGCGATGCCTTGACACATGAAGTGCTGCAAGTCGATGGAGGTAACAGAAACTTCGTCGAGCTGGCAGTTTGATTGGCCAACCACTCGGCTGACTTCATGCAGAACACGCTAGTCAAGTATGTGGCAAGTGACTTGGGCTTGTAAAAAATACGAGCTGCGATATATAAGGCATTTAATAAAACATAAAAATATACTGTTTGATAATAGGAAAGTTTTGGGCATCAGCCGTCAAAAATTACAGTCTGCGAGATAGAAAACTGAGAGCTGTAAAAATGATTCGGAACAGTAGAAACAAAATATGGACCACGCATTAAGTGCCGATGTGATGAATGTGCGGCATTTCTGCCCGCCACATTGCAGCGCTATCCAAGACATTAACAGAATCACTCAATAAACGAAGCATCTTTATGAGGCACATAAACTTGCAAAACGAGGAACATTGCTGCAATTTTTAGGAGAAAACAAGTAAACATTTATGCCACGAAACTGTTTAATGAAAAAAAAAAGCGTTATTCAGAGCAATGTAAGTATTTTTTTGCATTTTAAGGAAAATAACTGGAACATTTTTGCCCCTTCTTTCACAAGAACAATTTCCATCAGGCCATTTATCATCATTTAAGGACCAAAACTCTCCAACTTTTGTTCGAAACACCTCTTGAAGAGATACGGTTTATTTTCTAAATAATGATCAGACGGTATGTTTTTTCATCCGTGCAAAGAGTTATACTTAATAGCTTTAACGGCTGACAAACCCCAACCACTGCTTTTTAACATGGATTCTCCATTTTTATTCGGAACTTGTCATATCTTTTATAAAATATTCATCAAGAAAGTTTTCGAGAAACACGGCCTCGGTTTTCTTTTTAGAGCACGATCAGTCAATTTCTGATGCAAGCCAATATACTGGCATTCAACCAGTGAAGTTCTTTTATTGTGTCGTTATCTACTCGTTATTTTGCTTCCCGGGGATAAACATTCAAGTCTTCGCACATTTCACACCAGATAATGTATAAGCGTAGCCGACTCTGGAAAGCAACAGGATATTCAGCAAGCCCTTCTTCATCCAGACCATCGACAGCAACTAATGCTCGGATTTTCTTTCCTTCTTAGGCGATGAGTCGCAAACTTATAAAATACAAATAAACTTTCAAACTGACGGTGGTTTTGGGATCTGGGGGTCGTGAGACGCCAAGATATGTCGAGCTTTTCCGTAAGTCACAAGGAAGGAACGTACGATCGAACGAACGAAGGAACAGAACTGAAACCTCGAATCACCGAGTGTGTCACGCTATTTTCACAAACGTGTTAAAGCCGAGACTGTATTTAAGCTGGGTTGCCAGCCGGACCAGGAGTCAAACTCCGTCACTGTCTGAGTGGTGAGAGGGAAGGAAGTAGACAGAGGGGGAGGAGGAAGCTCCATGGCGCTCCTTTAATACCCGCGAGTGACGTAGCGTCGCTGTCTGAGTGGCGAGAGGGAAGGAAGTGGACAGAGGGGGAGGAGGAAGCTCCATGGCGCTCCTTTAATACCCGCGAGTGACGTAGCGTCACTGTCTGAGTGGCGAGAGGGAAGGAAGTGGACAGAGGGGGAGGAGGAAGCTCCATGGCGCTCCTTTAATACCCGCGAGTGACGTAGCGTCACTGTCTGAGTGGCGAGAGGGAAGGAAGTGGACAGAGGGGGAGGAGGAAGCTCCATGGCGCTCCTTTAAAACCCGCGAGTGACGTAGCGTCACTCTCTGAGTGGCGAGAGGGAAGGAAGTGGACAGAGGGGGAGGAGGAAGCTCCATGGCGCTCCTTTAATACCCGCGAGTGACGTAGCGCACTTTCGGTTGTGCTGAAACACGACGCACGCTAAAAGAACGACTGCGTCTTGAAACAGTGACTTCAATTAACGGCGTTATAGTTATAATAATAACAAGATGTTCAGTAAAGAACATATAGCCTAAATTCTCCTAATTGCGTGGGTATTGTTATAACTCTTTGTCCTTTTAAATGAGTATAATTGAATGTTTGTTGTAGTAGTGTTATATGGATATTAAACATGAATATGAGGTGCCCTTTGCTAGTGCTACCTCTATACAAAATTTCATTCAATTCGGTTTCACCGTGTTTGAATTGATATGGTGAATTGATTTGCACACATACATGGGCACTACCTGCAAACTATAGGGCAGATGACCTTGTAGTTCAGACAAAGGATGCTTCCCACAAAAGGATATGTTGTTGCAAAATGTGGTAGAGATCAAATGATTATGTTGGTCGTAATTTGATTTAAGCTTTTAACATTTGGCCGACAAGCCTGAGGATTTAAATGAGTTTTTGAATGGTATGGATTCCGTCTTACGGAAGGACTTCATGATGAAAATTAATAAATGTAAAACAAAAATACTGGAATGCAGCCGAAATAAATCAGAAACCTCTATGGAGATCAAATTGGCAGGTGAAAAGCTGAAGGAAGTAGGAGACTTCTGTTACTTAGGAAGCAGAATAACCAGTGATGGACGAAGCAAAGAGGATATAAAAAGTAGGTTGGTTCAGGCAAGGAAAGCCTTTCTACAAAAAAGGAATCTGTTGACATCGAATATAGATTTAGGTATTAGGAAGTCATTTTTGAAAGCCTTTGTCTGGAGCGTGGCGCTCTATGGAAGTGAAACTTGGACTATTGGTGCAGCAGAAAAGAGGAGAATTGAGACATTTGAAATGTGGTGTTACAGGAGAATGATGAAGATCAGATGGGTAGATAGGGTTACAAACGAAGAGGTATTAAGGCGAGTGGGAGAAGAGAGATGTTTCTGGCGACTGCTAATGAAGAGAAGAGATAGGTTGGTAGGACACATACTAAGACTCCCAGGAATAGCAAACTTAGTTATGGAAGGAAGGGTCGAGGACAAGACCTGTAGGGGTAGACCAAGGTTAGAATATGTTAAACAGATTGCCTCGGATGTAGGGTGTGGTAGCTATGTAGAGATGAAACGATTAGCTCAGGACAGGGAGGCATGGAGAGCTGCATCAAACCAGTCAAAAGACTGAAGACTCAAACAACAACATTTGGGTGGCCACCATTCCGTTTCCGTCAAGATGGCGGCGATATAAAACATGACACTGAGGTGCCCTTTGCTAGTGCTACCTCTGTACCAAATTTCGTTAAATTTGGTTTTACCATGTTTGAATTGATAGGGGGAATCGATTTGCACACATGCATGGCCGTCTTTTGCAAACTATTAGACTGATGAGCTTGTAGCTTGGTCAAAGAACACTTCTCACATAAAGGTATGTTGTTGCAAAATTTAGTAGAGATCAAATGATTAGGTTGGTCGTAATTTGATTTAAGCTTTTAACATTTGGGTGGCCGCCATTACGGATTCGTCAAGAAGGCGGCGATATATACATATGACACTGAGGTTCCCTTTGCTAGTGCTACCGCTGTACCCAATTTCAATCAATTCGGTTTCACCGTGTTCGAATAGATAGGGGGAATCAATTTGCACACATACATAGCCGCCATCTGCAAAGTATTGGGCTGATGACCTTGGAGTTTAGTCAAAGGACGCTCGCCATATAAATATATGTTGTTGCAAAATTTGGTAGAGATCGGATGATTAGGTTAGTCCTAATTTGATTTAAGCTTTTAACATTATGGTGGCCGCCAATACGTTCCTGTCAAGATGGCGGCGATATAAATCATGACACTGAGGTGATCTTTGCTAGTGCTTGCTACCTCTGTACCAAATTTCGTTCAATTCGGTTTCACCGTGTTTGAATAGATAGGAGAATCGATTTGCACACATACATGGCCGACATCCGCAAAGTATTGGGATGATGACCTTGTAGTTTGGTCAAACGATTCTTCATACATAACGGTATAATGTTGCAAAATTTAAGCTTTTAACATTTGGTTGGCCGCCATTACGTTTTCGTCAAGATGGCGATATAAAACATGTAACTGAGGTGTCCTTTGCTAATGCTACCTCTGTACCAAATTTCGTTCAATTCGGTTTCACCGTGTTTGAATTGATAGGGGGAATCGATTTGCACACATACATGGCCACCATCCGCCAAGTATTGGGCTGATGACCTTGTAGTCAGGTCAAATGATGCTTACCACATAAAGGCATAATGCTGCAAAATTTGGTAGAGATCGGATGATTAAAGTTCCACCTTGCTTTTGGTTGGGACTGTACAATTGGTACACATATCCCAGTCTCTAAAATAATAGGCCTGTGCTGACTGTGGGGGAAATCATTAAGTACCGAACGGCGTATCTGGCTATAGGGGTTTTGAAGCTGAGTTGTGAAACACAGATCAGGAGTATATCCTCGGTTCCTGCGACCTGAATGAAAAGTGGGTAAACGTTTACCATCAAAAATTAATTTTAGGTTTTCAGTTTCCATCCAATCACAGAGAGCTTCGCCATTACTGTCACTCTCGCAGTATCCCCAGAGACTTTGATGGCTATTGAAATCACCCAGGAATAGAGTTGGGTGTTGCTGAGATGGAAAAGGAGGGGTTGGCCAGTTTACTTCAGGAGGCATGTATACATTTACAATTGTTACTATTGTTGCGATTTAGTTCAATTTTTGTTATAATTGTAAATATATTATTTTCACTGTTCACTGAAAGTACCTGATGATTTTTAGCCTATTTTCAATTTTGAAAAAATAGGCTTATGAGATCACATTTTGTCCGTGTGTGTGTGTGAGGTGTGTGTGTGTGTGTGTGTGTGTGTCCCCTAATAAAATCTAAACGGCTGGAGCGATTTCAGTGAAACTCGGTAAGTTCATAGCACTATTCCCGGCGACCTCGACCGTTTCCTTCAAATTTTGTTACGTCTCACCAATCCAGGAAATATTTCACTAGCATTCAATATCTCCGAAACTATTACGGTTATCGCCCTGAAATTGTGTACGGTGATAAAGGGTACTACTAGAAGTTCACCTATGAGACTTTCAAAAACCTGGTGACTACAAAACCAACATGGCGGCCAAGCGACATTGAGACTTTTAAATAGAATTTTCTCGCGATTTAACTATCCAAACGTAATGAAACTTGGTACAGCAAATGTTTATACACATTGCAATGCACTGGAGTCTAATTTAGTTCAATTGTTTACATAACCACAAAATGGCGGCTGTGCGAAATATTTCACTGACATTCTATATCTCCGAAACTATTACAGATATCACCCTGCAATTTTGTACGGTGATAAAGAGTACTGATACAAGTTTACCTATGTATAATTCATAAACCTGTAAAGTACAAAACGAACATGGCGACCAAGCGAATTTGAAATATTTTAATAGACTTTTCTCGTGAGTTAACTCTCTGAGCGCAGTGAAATGTGGTACAGTAAATGATTTTGCATATTATAATGTACTGCCATCTAATTTAATTCAATTGCTTACATAACCTCAAGATGGCGGCTGTGCGAAATTTTAAAATTAAGTTTTTATTTCTTGTGTCGTAATCATGCGATCGAAGTGAAGGGTTGAATAATGAACCTAGGCAATAAGTGTCCTTGAATGGTACATAACTCTATGGCCTATACATATAACAATCCTAAATGGCGAGCTTCCGAAATATTTAGACGGTTCTCAATATCTGTGAATCTTTTACAGCAACCAAACTGAAATTTTTATGTTCATAGAGACTATGAACATATGTTCACCTATAGGACTTTCAGTAACCTGGTGAGCACGAATCCAACATGGCGGCGACGCGAAGTATAAATATTTAAATGGACGTTTCTCGCGAATTAACAATCCGAGTGCCGTGAAACGTTGCACGTTAAATGCTTACACAAATGTTGATCCACTGGCATCTAATTTATTTCAATTGTTTGCATAATCACAAGATGGCTGCTGAGTAGGGGGGTAATAGGGGTTCTAGGCCGCTCTAGAACCCCGTTATTACCACTACTAAGCCTCAGTCATGTTAAATATTTCTCGAACCCATGGTCGGATTTTAACAAATGAGGTGTCGTTGGACTCGGGCTGACGTCCTCTTTGCTGCGGACTACTCGTTATATTTTTGAATTTTTTTTTGAAAATTTTTGTTTTCAAAAGTTGGTGATAGTTTGAAAACCAAAGATGATAGAACGTTATGCCATGGCCCAAACGAATGGTCTTTATGACCTTTATTTTCTATAATGAAACTTTTTTACTTTTTATATTTTTTTGAAAACACTCGAATTTTGAAAATCCTATATTTTGGAAACTAGGAACTCTACAAAAAAAATTGTTTGACATAAATGAAAGGTCCCTATGCCCTCTACCCCCCAAATAAATGTCAATTCTCTAGGATGAAAACCTGTAGTAGTGTGATGAGGGGGGAGCTGCGCCACTTCTTATTGAGCCACCCTCGTATTTGCCCCGAACCTGATATCTCGCTAACCAATGGTCGGATTTGAACATACAGGGTGTCCTAGCACTCGTAGTGACGCCCCCTACTTTCCTATAGCCTCTTTATTTAATTAAACGACCAAAACTAAAAGGTCATGTGCTTTTAATATCTCGCGAACCAATCATGCTAGAGGTGTGTTCGACAGGTCCAAAGACTCGGGCTGACGTCCTCTTTGCTATAGACCACTCGTTATAATTTTTAATAAAATTGGAAAACTCGATTTTGGGGTAAACACGTGTTTTTGTGATTTTGCCGATATCTCGCGAACCAATCATGCTAGAGGCATGAACGAGGGGTCCAAGGACTCGGGCTGACGTCCTATTTGCTATGGACCACTCATTGTAATTTTAAAAAATTTGGGAAACTCGATTTTGGGGTAAACACGTGTTTTTTGTGATTTTGCCAATATCTCACGAAGCAATAACGCTAGAGGCGTGTACGAGGTGTCCTAGGACTCGGGCTAACGCCCCCCTTTCAAATGTGGTAGATATTTTTTTCCAAAAAATAATTCACAAAGGGCCTAACGCCGTACATGTTGAAAAAAAAAATTCTTTACCGTTACCTGTTTATAATGTTTATGAAGCGTGGTGGTTGAGAGAGACGATACGGCTGGGTGTGTGTGTTTCAATGAACCTGTCGCTGACCACGGTGGCCGTGTTCAATAGATCAATTGATATTTCGACGGATCGGTGTATGACAGAGCGAGCGTGCGTTTTTCCTGATATTTTACCTTTAACGTGTAAACGGTGATGAGAACTTGATTCTATGTTGGTCGAAGCGAGTATCGAAAACAAACGAGCAGGAGGTGAAGGTCATTTGAGCTTATTGGAAGGCATTGATCTGACTTGACAACAGGTGACGCTTGAAGGTGAAATAATCTGACCATTGTGCTGGCAGGGGAGTGTGAAAGGCATGCACACACATGTGTGAAACCACAGGCACGCTAAACCAGTGACATCCTGTTTTGCTTCGTACGTGACAAAATGCAAGTTCATGTGAAATTTGATCTACCGCAGGTGTTCGCTTGGGACGTTATCTGTCCACGTGCGCGATAACTGTTAACAAGTTACATTCTGTCTTGCTTCGTACGTGACAAAATGCAAGTTCAGGTGAAATTTGATCCGGCACAGGTGTTCGCTTGGGTGTTATCTGTCCACGTGCACGATAAGAGAATGTTCAAAGCGTGGGAATCGCTGAATCAGTAAAAAGTATGATGCAACTTGTCGGAATGATGTCACAACCAATAGAGAGGCAAGAGCTGCAAACAGCAGTGGTGGGTGGTGAAGGGAGGGAGAGGGGAGGGGGTGATGTATGAGAGAACACAGGAGGAAAGGGAAAGACAAACATGTATGAACATGCATGAAGCGCGGAGCGCTGTATACATAGAGCTATAGGTGGTGTACAACATGTGTGAATAAATAAAAAGTACACAGGTTCACACAACATGTAATTTATTGATCCAAGAATTAAACGTAGAGTTAAACCCTAACCATTTGACGTAGAGTTTATTTCCTTTTTGTTTCAACACTTTTTCCACAAGATAATGCTGAGGAAATGCTGTTTTCTGAAGTTCATGGAGATAAAATCTACCTTTTATGGGTTGATGGTTGAGGTCCTCGAGTAAATAGGTGACTGGACTGTCCAAGTAGACTCGACGAATTCGAAATAGTTCAGTCCCCCACTGAGGCGTGTAGCCCTTATTGAAGGCAGACTTAAATTTGCTCACACGAACAAAATCCCCAATGTTCAGTCGGTGACGTTTAGGATCGGCTGTTTTTATGGGGTTAAACAGTTTATCCAATCGCTGAATATTTTTAGTCACGAGGCGTGGCTTGGTCCCAATCGTTCTATGTTTGGTGTCATTGTAACGTGACACTAGCTCAGGTAACATGTCCAACCAGCGATACGTGCCCTGAGCTGTAAACGCTTTCCACATATGGGTTTTCAATGTTCGGTTGAACCGCTCGACCACACTGGCTTTGAGATTGCTGTACGTGGTGTAATGGTGAATATCCTTAGATTTGAGAAAACTGGAGAAATCCTTGTTGAAAAATTCTTTCCCCTGGTCGGTTTGTAGCAGCTGAGGTTGACGTTTGGAGTGTTGAATAATATGTTGAAAGGCCTTGGTAACTAGTGGGCCAGACTTGCGACGCACAGGTTCAACAAAGGCCATTTTGGAATAGACATCAATGACGGTCAACATATAGCGTACACCGTCGTTAACGCCAGCATAGGGTATCATTTCAACCAAGTCAGCCTGCCAAAGTTCATCCACACCTCGTGAAATCACCTTGAGTCGCGGATAGTGACGCCTAGCTGGGCGATGCAACTCGTGAGCAATACCCATTTTAATGGGTGAGGGCTTAAACAATAATTTTGGCATTTCGAAGTTCTTGTTCAATTTCTTGAATTTCCCAATCGTGACCGGTATGGCCAGCTTGACGTGAGGCATGCAACAACTGTAGCCGCTGGACGAGCTTATTGGGATTGTGCCAGTAGGTAACATCCACAAGGGGTTTTAACGGTTTAAATGTCACTCCCGAAGCGGATGCTTTACGACGAGTACTTTGACTGGTGGGAAACATTTTTGCAATGATGGTTTTATATTTTTGAGATATATTGGCATTCACTTGTTGCGTGGGATCATACTGTCTTTTGTGAGCATGGGTATCCAATAAAATGGATTTATATTTGTCAAGATCCTCTGACGTATAATCATGGGAAGAGGGGGTCCGAGAAAAGAGCAGCTTTAACAGTCCTGGCGTTAATTTATAGTTGATGTTTTTAATGACAGCTTTAGTACGAGCAAATTTAATGGATGAATCGCCAATTTTAAAACTATCATCCTCATAGCGAACACCATACGTGGTATCTGTGTTTCCAATAAATAGATCGGTGAAATAGGGTTCCAATGTTGATCCATAATATTTTATTAAAATGGTTTTCAGTTGAGCTTTATGTTGAGGGGTGGCCAAGAGTTGTGAAAACGGAGACGATCTGGAAGGGCAAGGTGTTTCGACCATGGCCAAGGATTTCTTTTTTCTCAAAAACTCTGCAAGGGGCGCTGCCTTTTTTTGAGGCGTAAACACTTGTTCCTCCTCATCCTCAACTTCACTAACACTAGTCAAATCTTCCTGTTCCTCTTCCTCTTCCTTAGGGTCCTCGTGCAGCGTCTGCGTGGCTTGTGAAACGGTGGGTAGCGTTTCAGATGACTTGAAAGAGGGTTTCAACATGGCTTTTAGTGGAGGTGCTAAATGTTGCTGAATAAACAAAGCATGATTGGCACGTGATTGTTTCAATTGACGAAACTTTTGGCGAATAGTATTTTTTGCTCTAATAATATGCTTTTTCAATTGACTCTCTGCTAACGCCATGGTGTCTTGACAAATGACTTGATGGGGAATGAGACAGGGCCTTAAATAGCAATAAAATGATCAAACCCTAAGCGATACCGTCCTTGGTTGAGTTCACTTTGTTTGTCAATCACTAAACAGGCATGACGTTGAGTGTTCCAGCACTTGGCACACAATTCTGTAAACATTTGAAAGGTCATATCCGGATTCACATGTTCATTATAAATGTGACGACTGTTCCTCTCGTCCTGGCGAAATAAAACAATGACATTGGCATTGTCACGAATCAACTGTTTGGACATTTTTGAATACGTTTGTCCGAGATAGAAGCAATCGATATGTTTGTGTCGACCCATGCTGAAATAGCTTTGAATGATACCTTGACGTTCAGTGGATACATCATCGAAAATCATGAGTGAATCAGGCTTTACCTCATCCGGTGAAATCACATTTTCTTGCATGGAAAATGTAAAATAACCCATATTCTCTTTTTGTAATCCAGACATGACTTGATCCAGAAACACGTAGAGGGGTTGGTAGAGAGATTTTGCAAAAATATAAATATTTTGAAAACGCAGACCATTGGGCGCTGTGATGAGCGTTAGCAAAAGATTAGTCTTTCCACAGCCGGAAGGCCCCACAATGATGCAGCGAATGGAAGATGGAAACAGTGAACCATGGCGTTGTTCACGTGATGTGGGACAGAGATGGGAAACCATGTCCCCCACGGGGAATGACTCTTGCTGCTTAATAATCTTCATGTCAACTAAGGCTTAGACAGGCTAGCCGGCTGTCTATATACAGGACACCGAGCCTTGTCATAGAAACAGTAGACTGCTACTACAGGTTGACGATGGATGTCTTTGGACGTGCGTTGATGGCCAAAGCTAGGCCTGTCCCCATACATGATCCTAAACAGGAAACAGATCCTGCTAATAAACACTATGTGGATAGGTCAGTAGTGCCACGCACAAAACAGGGAGATTATGACTTTAAGGGAAAGCGGTTAACCCATGTAAAACATCCTCAAGTGTCTACAGACGTTACTACGAAAAAGTATGTGGATAACAAAGTGTATGAGTTTTATGACAAAGTGCCCCAGCTTATGCTGAATGGCTATAGCGCTAATCACCATCGGATTATTCACGTGGAAGACCCACAAGACGAAGACGATGTTTGTACCAAGCGTTACGTGACCCATGAAATGAAAAGGCTTTATAAATTTATCCCATCTGTGTTTTTAGTGTATCTGACAAATGAAAAACCTGTGAATGACAGAAACCATTTACCGCTAGTCCATGATCAGCACTTGACCTATGTGCTTGCTTCGGGTTTAAGCCACTATCGATTACACTATGATGGAACCATTCACATCAAATATGCCATACCTGATGAGAACCATTTACAAATAAAGATAAATGGTCATAGGATGTTGGTCCATGACCATGAAATGGTCAATGCAGGTGACGAATTATCCTTTCACCTCATGTTGACATGGGATGAAAAGCAAGCGGGGAAAACCATAAACGACTTCCCACTTTATGTGGAATTGGAATATACAGCCATGAAATAACCATCTGACGTTAGTTGTGATTTAAACTTTCGTGTGAAAGGTTGTTGGTCATTATCATTATGGTGAAACAAAGGTATGTGGTGAGAAAGACTAAAAAAAGGACATTGTCCTTGGCAAAGCCAGGGCTTACAACATTCGAGGACAAGCCCTTGCGAAAGAAAAAAAGAAAAAATAATGTATTGACCATAAGGAAAGCTCTTCGAGCAGCACAGAGACAGGTTATTCCAAAACATCGGCGACAGGTTTCAAACCAAGGGCGAGTGATTCCCGTTCCCAAACGAGCGGGATTTTTACCTGCATTATTTGCCGGTTTGGCTGCTCTGGGTTCACTCTTGGGCGGTGCCAGTGCAGTGGCGAAAACCATTAAAGCCGCGCAGCAGGGCAAGCAACAACTCAAAGAAAGTCAGCGACACAATGAAACGATGGAAGCGATTGCCATGGGGGCTAGAAATGCCAATTTAAAGCCAGCCTTTTATCAACAAGGATTTGGGATTTCACCATTTCGAAATATTAAAAAAAAAAAAATTTAACCTCAGCCATAGCGAGACATGCCCTGACGCATCAACAAGTGGAAAGCTATGCTAAACAACTAAAGCTTTCTCATTTTCGAGGTGTGTTTATGCGAAACCAATTACCCCCACGACCCTGGAAACAGGAATGTGCTGTTGTCAATTTGGATGATCACCGAGGACCAGGAACGCATTATGTAGCTTATGTCAAAGAGGGATCCACGGTATGGTACTTTGACAGTTTTGGGAATTTGCCCCCGCCCATGGAACTAGTGACCTATTTTGGAAACAGGATCAAGATATATTATAATGTGAAACGTGAGCAAACGTTTAACAGCCAACAGTGTGGACGTTTGTGTTTAATTTTTTTATATAAGACGCAGCATAAGCAAAAACGCCACCAGTATGTCGACAGAAAGTAAAACGTTTACAGTGCATGGACGTGGACCTGAAGTCAGCCTAGACTTTTACCCGCCTATCGAATTGAGTGAAAAACCCTATGGTTTAGGACTTGTTTCTCTTGAAACGTACAATCGAATATACAACATACGTGAAAATGTGAACAACAAGTTTTACTATGATGATTCTGTGCTCACCCTGAACTCTGGTGGATACACGATCGATGATATTTATGAACACATTTATGTGGTGTTGATCAATCAGTATGGTTTAAAGTCATTTCTCGACGGAACGCACAAGTTTGAACTTGTAGGCAATACTAACACTCATCGCTGCAGTATTTTCTCTACCTTCAACATTGACTTTAAAACACACCCCGATTCCATTGGCCCATTACTCGGATTTAAACCACGTGTGTTGGAGCCCAACAAAAAACATGAATCGGACCATGAAGTGAAATTCATTGAGGACCATCATGTGTCGGTGACGTGTAATATTATTAGCCAAGTGTACACCAATCAAGAACCATCGCATTCGCTTTATGACTTTATTGTGACATCGCCCAATGGGTATATTATTCGTGAAAACCCTCCAGTGGTGCTTTTTCATGCTGTGGCTGTCGATAGTATTAGTAATATAACATTAAGACTGATCAATAGAGATCAACAACTCATTGATCTAGATTCTACCACACCAGTGACTTACAAGTTGGTGCTAAAGCCACTATGAAGTTTGTGTATAAAGCAACAACACCGTCTAGGAATAGTGTTAGTTGTTTGCCACGTGAATACACGTTAACATCTCAAGGCAAGCAGATTTTACAGCATTTGGGTTACCACGTCAACCCTCATGATGAATTCTATCCTAGAGATAGCGAACCACATCGAGGAGCAACCAGGAGTGGTAAGAATTGATCTCCATTCCTATCAAGCTCAAACACCTGGACTCAATAACAATGATGAAATTCAATTTGTTATCAACAACCAAGATATTTACACCCTACCGCATGAAAGTGTCATTCAGATTGAAGGTCGGCTCACCAAAGCCGATGGCTCTACACCCACCACATCCAAGTTGGCCAACCATGGTTTGGCCTTTCTGTTTTCTGAAGTGCGGTATGTCATTAACGATATCGTGGTGGATAGCACTCGAAATGTGGGCATTTCCAGTGTCATGAAACTATACCCCTCTTATAGTGAGGAAGAAGGTAAAACACTTTGCATGGCAGGTTGGTGTCCTGACTCGACCAATGACTGGATGGTACACACCGATGGAACCTTTACTGGATATTTACCTCTTAAACTGATTCTAGGCTTTGCCGAAGATCACCAACGCATTGTGGTCAACGCAAGGCAAGTGCTTTATCTGGTGAGAGACAGGAGTGATAATAATGCACTCAAGGGAGCTGACAATGCCCCCATCGATTCAAAAGTTCAACTACAACGCTTGCTATGGAAAGTGCCTCATGTGACCCTTAACGATAGCAAAAAACTGGACATACTCAAAATGGTAAAGAGAGATATGCCTCTACCCATGGAATTTAGAAGCTGGGCACTCCATGAGTATCCGCTATTGCCCACCACCAACACACACAGTTGGTCTGTAAAAACAGCTCGCTATACAGAGAGACCTCTCTACCTGATTGTGGGTTTTCAAACGAATCGCAAGTATCAACAAACCAAAGATGCCACGCAATTTGATCACCTGCAATTGAGAAATGCACGTCTTTTCCTCAACGGAGCTGTGTTTCCCTATGAAGGACTGGATTTGGATTTTTCAAAAAATAAGTTTGGCCCCCTGTACGACTTGTTTTCTAAATTTCGATGGTCGTATTATCAAAAAGAGAACGGCCCCATGCTGCTACCCCAAGCGTTTAAGGCAAGAGCACCACTGATTGTCTTTGACTGTTCTTACCTGGAAGAGTCTGTCAAGCCATCCAATATCGACATTCGACTAGATTTTGAAACGCATGACAATGTACCAGCCAATACCACGGCCTACTGTTTGATTATTCATCACAAACAAGTCAACTATTATCCACTATCCAACCAAGTGACGAGTGTATAAATAACAGGTCATCCCACGTCAAGCCGCTCAGTCATGTCTTGCTTTAAAGCCTCAAGAGACGTCACATCCATGAATTTAAACTCTGAGGAACAACGTTTCAAGACTTTTGCCACATGGCCAGTGCCTTTCATAAACCCTCAAGCCTTGGCGGCCGCTGGATTCTACTATTTAAAAACAAGAGATGAAGTGAAATGTGCCTTTTGTCCCATCATCATAGACCAATGGCAGGAGGGCGATGAACCCATGCAGGAACATCAGCGCTGGTCACCCACCTGCCCCTACCTGTGTAGAATGAAAGTGGGAAATATATCCTGTCATTCAAGCTATCCCTCACTTGTGTCTCTGGGTGATGAAAAGAAAACAAGTTACGATACGTGTGGACCGTATGGTATCCATGGTGCTTCGGTGAGCAGCTCACCATCAAAAACGCCTAGTTTAGAGACATTGGGACATCATCGGTGTTATGGACGTTACAAACACAAGAGACTATATTGTTGTATCATTTGCTATCGTCCTTATCCCAAAATGACAAAGGCCTGTAAGACGTGTTATGATAATAAAATGATGTAATTCTTAAATTCTTATTTTTGCATGTCCCCCCTGTCCTACCCTAACCTTAATTTGAAACTAGCATGGCAGGTAAGTCCATGCCATGATCACACCTGATCGTCAGTCAGTCGTCAGTTGAACTTGGTCCAGGCAAGCGTCAACATGTTGCGCACACTCATTGTGGATTGCCAAGGGTTTAAAATTGGTGACAACAAATTTATATTTAAACAAGTGGCCATGATCGATTGTACCACGTTTTGGATATCACAAGCTACGCATTTGCTATTTAAACCACCCCATGCTTTTGATTTGTTGTGTGAAAAAGACCGTAAACAAACCCAGTGGATTGAAAATCATAGGCAACTAGACTGGAATCAGGGAACCATTTCCTATAAATATTTGGACGTGGTCATGAAAGCACACTTGTCCTCGGCCAATGTGGTATTTGTGAAAGGTAATGAAAAACGTCAATGGTTGCAACCATTTTTGGCGTCTTACTGCCAATGTATCGACCTCATGGAGTTGGGCTGCCCCTCCCTGCAAACGCTCATGGATACTTGTTCCTGTGGCAACATTACCCATACAGCCCTATCGCATGCGTGGCATCTCTTTCATTGGTTAACCACTCATGCCTGCTGGGAGTTGTTGAACAAAATTATAACTCAAGATTTACCTGTGAATGACGTCAGTGAGATTTCTACAAGCGACGTGTAAACATCTACAGCACGTGATACCATGGAGAAAGGCAATGCTACGGACAAAGCCATCGGCAAGTTCTTTGTGTGCAAAAAGAAACTAGACAGTTTTACCAAAGAGGAACTCTTGGCGCTGCCCAAGTCGTTCATTTATTATGTGGCCGCCAATGCAGTGAAAGAAATCTGGCAACATGTACCAAAATCATGGACTCAAGACCCTGTGTTGAGTGAATTGCAACCCTGTACGGATTACGATCACCATAAGCAAGTGGCCATGGCAAAAATACCGTCTATGCGTCAGTGTGCGACTTGCCAGCTAGTGAAACTGTATCACGGTCATAAAAGTCCGTGTAAAGACTTTGTTGAATCATTCCACGGGTGTCATGGCGAGAAAAAGCAACAACAACAAACACAAACATCGTCCACAGAGAAGAAGGAAGACCAAACCTTTCTACCATCAATGGAAAAGGATATGCCAGACCTGTACTGGCAATGGCGTCATTGACAAAGTGATTCAATACCTACCTTTCGAAATCCATCTTCCAGGTTATCGTTTTTGTGGCCCTGGAACTCGTCTCGAAAAACGTTTACAACGTGGTGATGTACCCATTAATCTTTTGGATGAAGCATGCAAGGAACATGACCTTTCTTATCGCCATAGTCATTCTGGTTTAAGACATGTGGCAGATAAATTGTTATTAAAGAAAGCTAAACAACGTTTCACATCCAGTGATGCCTCAGTAGGTGAAAGGATGGCAGCCCTAATTGTCATGAGTGCTATGAAAGGAAAGTTGATGATGCATGGACATAAACATTGAGGAGTGAGGAATTGGGATTTGTTTGTATTCTATTTTTCTTTTGTCAATTCACTATGACTATGAAATAAAAACAAAAGTTTTCCAGAGCACGATGTTTTGTTATTTTTAATTTTAAGAAATCGTGATGTTGATGGCTGATTTTTTCATTTTACACATTTCACACATGATGAATTCCACACACTGTCATTTATCATTTTGCAATTTACAGTTTTTGAAAACGTTCGTTTCAAGTTTAACGTTTTTGATGATATGGATTTTTCCATTTTGCTGATGACACATTTTAAACAATGTCCGTTTGAAGTTTTTGAATTTTCAAATTTCACACATGGCCATTTCCAGTTTTTAAAAATGTCCGTTTTAAGTTTTGCTGTTTTGGTGATATGGAAACATGGAATTTCCATTTTGCTGTTTTCATATTTTTTCCATTTGGTGTATGTCGAAAGTTGAGATTTGACAATGATGTTGATGCGAGTGCTTGACCTTGATAATACTGCAATGTGTTGATGTGTGTTTGGAGAAACGTCGAGGTCTACGACTACTGCAGGTAAGACTGTTTTTACAAAAATAATGTCTATTGACTGCCACATTTCAATGAAAAAACTAAACTATTTAAAACAAAATGAGTATATAAGTGACCATTTACCCCCCCTCCCCACCCACCCACCCTACCTCACCGTGTTTGCTCTGGTCAATCATACACACCAGTTTTCTCTCTCCACTCATACATTCACACCTGTCTTTGGGAACAAACACAACCACTTTATTTATTCCCAAAAGCACATTCTCGACATGCACACTCATCCCAAAAGAACTTTTTAGTTTATCATTTACATTACGAAAAATAATTAAATACTAGTTATTAAAGTTACTAAAAATCTTACTTATTTCATATTTACAAAAAAAAACTCAACTTTGTACAGCGTTAAAAGAATCACACTATTTACCAATCAAAAAAATTAAAAAAAATAAGGTTGCATAGAACTTTTAAAGAGCAAAAGGTCCAAGTGGGTTGTCACTATTTTACAAAATCTACTATTTACAATTGCAGAAACCAATATTTACAAAATTCTAAATCTACAAGTTACAAAAAAGCCATGTCCCATAAACGATTAAACAATGAAATCACACCTCCTCCTCGTTGCGATTATAACCCCAGGGCAGGCTGGTGAGCAGGTCATCAGCCCACACACGTTTGTTATCCATGGAGGCGAGGGTGCGTTTTCTCTGTTCCACAAGATACAGATGATGGTTGCTGGATTGTATCCTGCACTGTGTATGAGACATAGCTTTGCCAGTGCGTAAAACCGCTAAGTAATCGTCTACACGTAGCGATTTTACCACTGCCCTACCTACACCTTTTGCTCTTTTGGCTTCCTTACAGTTGAGTGTGTGGTAAGCATACATTTTTGAAGCCAAACCTACGAATTCCGTCATAATGGAATCACCGCATTCATCTTTTAAAACGCCCATTTTCTTTTTGTTTTTTATGGGCAGCTGAAACACGTTGTCAACACTATAGCAAGAGGTGTCGAACCAGTCACTATGTTGCCTCATGACGTCATAGGGGTTGCAGTGGCGAATGTGGTAAATGAATGAGTCCGTGTCCATATACAAAAGAGAGACGTCCTCAAAATGGCGTTTGGCAAACTCATAGTGGAATCGATACATGACCGATTTAGAAAAGTCTAAAATGACTTGACCCAAGTAAATGGGCTTATCCATGGTCACGCTGGTCTTACTCATTTCAATAGTAGCTAAATCCTCATCGATAATTTTGATCGATTTGAAATTTGGCTTGGCAATGTACCGCCGGGCACCCCACCGCCCCTCCCAGACATTCACCAATTTAATGTCACGGTATTTGCGGACATTCTCCATGGACTTGCCATAGATGCAGTTGTTCATTAATTTAAAAAAATTAATTTCAAACTGCTGTGTTGCCATTTGTCGGTGCTCTGTGTTGAGTCGCATGTATGGCTCAAGCCATGCTTTTTGAGCAAAAGAAATACCCCTGTGGATTTTCTTCAACACCAAGCCTTGGGCGAGGCATTGCACCAACATTTGGATATGTAGCACATACCGATTTTTGTTGTAAAGTGTGCCCATGAGTTTTTCAATTTTCACTTTACTGTCAGGGGGAACCATTTGCTCAAGGCAGAATGGGAAATCGGCATGTTCATCATACAAGGATGAGGGATATTCAATATCCACTTCTAGCACATATCCACGGCCTGTTTCTTGGCTAGCCATGTTCACATCAAATTCTGACACTTGTTTGTCTGTCAGCCAAGCAAACTTCCCATAGGGCAAAGGCTGACTCATGGCGTAACCGTACAAATTATTCACGTCATAGTACATTAAAAACGATTCTTGTTTTTCCGGTGAATAATCAGGCATGTAGACATTGTTCGCTTCGGCATGGCGTTGGTTAAGTGACACAAAGCCGCCACGAATGCCCTTTTCAAAAAATAGAACCATGTCTACGTCAGTGAGTAAATCCAATTCCACTTGAGTGTATTTCAAAGCGGCATCAAACGAGAGCCCAGGACTCGTGTAATAGTGAGCCGGGTCAAGACCGTAAATGTGTTGACACAAGTTACGGAATTTTTCAAACACATCAGTGAGCAGCAATACATCCAGTTTTAGGTAATGCAAGGCATATTCACTTAGCGTGTTCATGCCAAACACTCGCCAAACTTGACATGCATGTGCATAGTCTTCATCGGAAACGGTACTGCGTGTTAGTTTAGAGTAAAATTTCTCTTGTGGTGGGAGTTTTCTTTGCTTTAACACGTCCCAGCTGTTGCAGAAATCATACGGGAATATACCTTTCCGAATGCACAATTGAAATTGCTCAGGATCATTAAAATGCATTCTAGTATTTTTTAATTCCTCCTCATTCAAGCCATTCACAAGGCTGTCTAGCGAGGACGCCATAAACTTAAAGGAATCCAAAAATCGAATGCTAAAGTCGCCCAACCTCCATGTCAGGGCTGTAAAACGCTCATGGTTTTGGGGAATAATGGTAAACGAGCCTTTGTTGACATGGCCCAATTCACGAATCAAAAACTGAATGTCATAATTCGCCAGATTGTGGAAAAAGACACTAATGAAACGAGGAGCTGGAAAGTTCAAGTTGCATTTACTATGCGCAGCTCCACGAAACTCCCCCGTAAAATGCGAGTGGTCTCTGACTTTTTCCTCTCTATTTAAAATAGGCTTTTCGCAAATATGGCATGTCGTGGCATGCTCATACTGCTGCTGCTGTTCTGGAGATAGGCTCATGGGTACTGGGTGGTCCAGTAATTCCTGTACATCATGAGCCAACTTGACAAGTTCATCCAAGAACCATTTGGCACAATCTGGCCCCTCGCGGTATTTGTAAACGGATTGTGTGGGGTCATGGGCACACACCATATTAAATCCAATGGCAAAGGGTTCATGTTTTTGAATGGGTGTGGTTGAGCTGATGGTGGGATCTGGTTCACATCCCGCCATGGGTGTGGTGAGAGCTTCGAAATCTGCGTATACCACATAGGGAACAGTGTCACGCTTGTGAATGTCCTTAAACTTTAACACAGCCTTGTCCCCTTGTGGCAATATCAGTCTCACTGCTTCCTGAGAAACACAATCTACCTTATGACGTTCCAAAAGCGTAGGGGTTGTAAAATATTGCAAGCAACGGTCACAAATATGTTTTTTACATTTATATTTAGACATTTGACTGCTTAGCAATCTACTCAGGCTTTTAATGAGGCAATAGTGATTCACCTCTCCTACAGATAAATATAAAAGATGAATGTGATGTCGTTTCGGTTCTTTTGTGGCATAAAGAGGACCCATAATCTCATCACCGTCAAGGCCATACACCATGAACGAAAAGTCCTGGTTATCTTGTTCAAACCTATGGATCTCGGTTAAGTCCATAGGGAACGATACTCGAGTTAAATTTAAAGTATGTTTCAATTCGACAAACTTGGCCTTGTACATTCCTGGTCTGTAACAATGCTGCTGTACTGGCTGCAAAAACGCAGCCACAGACCACAGAAAGCAATCATTGTCATGGTTCTCAATATTCACCACTGCCTTTTTCGAAACTATTGCTGGTGGTGTTTTAATATAGCTAGACCCTGCATTCAACGGGTTGAATTGACAAATGTTGATTTGTAGATGATAAATTTTGTCTAAGGCTAAACCACTGGGTCCTTGTTGCAGTTTATCAAATTTTGATAGCAAGGCATTCACCACATGGCTTTGATACCACTCGTTCAGATTATCGGCTATCAAAAGCTCTTGCATTTTACTGCAAATATAAAATGTCTCTTTATGCTCTACGTCCTTCTTTTTATATATGAAATCACACACCAGTTCTGTATTCACCTTTAAAGCCGTATGCAACCTTTGCGCTGTACAAATTTCAATTTTAAAAATTTCAAAACAAGATTCTAAAAATTCTTTGGGAATCAAACTTTTTCTAACATTCACTACGCGGCCAGAGCACACACGTGATTTGAAACAAGACTCAAGGGGCTCCCAAGTTAACGTATCCGCAGCAGTAAAAGACATTATTTTGAAAGAACACTCTCACCTGAGTTTTCAGCTGTAGACTGCTTGACAATGGTTCCACTCTAAAGCCACTTGGTTTTCAACTGTATAGCAGTGAACCCTTTTTTTTTCTTCCAAATATCTAAAAAGAAATAAAATAAACCACCATAAGTATATCCATTCCATATAGTTTATGCCTTTCATAAACAAAACAAAATCAAACAGGTTATATATATATATATATAAAACAAATCTCACCTTGACGTGTAATGCTTTGCTATATTCCCGTCTCGTGGGCTAGTGTGGAAATGGTTTCCCCTTCTATCGGTCTGTCTTTCTCTTTCTTTAATATATATTTCCCACAGACACACGACAGGTAGGCTATACACGTTATCTGCAAACAAATAAATAAATAAAAATCATTAATTACCTAATCAATAAATAATTGCATGTATTTATATAAAAATCAATAAATATATAAATAAATAAATATATACCTACCTCACAACAAGGATAAGTATTTTCCGCCAACACCAAAACTGATAAACAAGACCAGGGGTTTCTTGCAACGCAGTGTGTTCAAAGGTAGTCACCTAAGTGAGTGTGGAAATGATAACGACATGTCTTTATATATGCTACGTTGCATGTATAATCTTTTTTTTCTTTCCACGCTTTGAACATTCTCTTATCGTGCACGTGGACAGCTAACGTCCCAGGCGAACACCTGCGGTAGATCAAATTTCACATGAACTTGCATTTTGTCACGTACAAAGCAAACAGGATGTCACTTGTTAACAGTTATCATGCACGTGGACAGATAACGTCCAAGGTGAACACCTGCGGTAGATCAAATTTCACATGGACTTGCATTTTGTCACGTACGAAGCAAGACAGGATGTCACTGGTTTAGCGTGCCTGTGGTTTCACACATGTGTGTGCATGCCTTTCGCACTTCCCTGCCAGCACAATGGTCAGATTATTTCACCTTCAAGCGTCACCTGTTGTCAAGTCAGATCGGAGCCTTCCAATAAGCTCAAATGACCTTCACCTCCTGCTCGTTTGTTTTCGATACTCGCTTCGACCAACATAGAATCAAGTTCTCATCACCGTTTACACGTTAAAGGTAAAATATCAGGAAAAACGCACGCTCGCTCTGTCATACACCGATCCGTCGAAATATCAATTGATCTATTGAACACGGCCACCGTGGTCAGCGACAGGTTCATTGAAACACACACACCCAGCCGTATCGTCTCTCTCAACCACCACGCTTCATAAACATTATAAACAGGTAACGGTAAAGAATTTTTTTTTTCAACATGTACGGCGTTAGGCCCTTTGTGAATTATTTTTTGGAAAAAAATATCTACCACATTTGAAAGGGGGGCGTTAGCCCGAGTCCTAGGACACCTCGTACACGCCTCTAGCGTTATTGCTTCGTGAGATATTGGCAAAATCACAAAAAACACGTGTTTACCCCAAAATCGAGTTTCCCAAATTTTTTAAAATTACAATGAGTGGTCCATAGCAAATAGGACGTCAGCCCGAGTCCTTGGACCCCTCGTTCATGCCTCTAGCATGATTGGTTCGCGAGATATCGGCAAAATCACAAAAACACGTGTTTACCCCAAAATCGAGTTTTCCAATTTTATTAAAAATTATAACGAGTGGTCTATAGCAAAGAGGACGTCAGCCCGAGTCTTTGGACCTGTCGAACACACCTCTAGCATGATTGGTTCGCGAGATATTAAAAGCACATGACCTTTTAGTTTTGGTCGTTTAATTAAATAAAGAGGCTATAGGAAAGTAGGGGGCGTCACTACGAGTGCTAGGACACCCTGTATGTTCAAATCCGACCATTGGTTAGCGAGATATCAGGTTCGGGGCAAATACGAGGGTGGCTCAATAAGAAGTGGCGCAGCTCCCCCCTCATCACACTACTACAGGTTTTCATCCTAGAGAATTGACATTTATTTGGGGGGTAGAGGGCATAGGGACCTTTCATTTATGTCAAACAATTTTTTTTGTAGAGTTCCTAGTTTCCAAAATATAGGATTTTCAAAATTCGAGTGTTTTCAAAAAAATATAAAAAGTAAAAAAGTTTCATTATAGAAAATAAAGGTCATAAAGACCATTCGTTTGGGCCATGGCATAACGTTCTATCATCTTTGGTTTTCAAACTATCACCAACTTTTGAAAACAAAAATTTTCAAAAAAAAATTCAAAAATATAACGAGTAGTCCGCAGCAAAGAGGACGTCAGCCCGAGTCCAACGACACCTCATTTGTTAAAATCCGACCATGGGTTCGAGAAATATTTAACATGACTGAGGCTTAGTAGTGGTAATAACGGGGTTCTAGAGCGGCCTAGAACCCCTATTACCCCCCTACTCTGCTGTGCGTAATTTAAAAATCTTTTTTACTTCTTGTGTTCTAATCATGCGATTGAAGTTTGAATACCACACGTACACAATAATCTTAATATAATAGTACAAAAATAAAAATCCAACCTGGTGACCATCTGAAATATTTAGACGGTTCTCAATATCTACGAATCTGTTACAGCAATTAAACTAAAATTTTGTATGTTGATAGAGGCAATTAACATGAGCAGGATATATGAAAATAGGCTGTATAGTTCTTCACGGAACTACTTGTTTATGTTATGCTTGACGTAAGTCGCTAGGCCGTACTTTTCATGGTTGTTCGAGGCCATTAATGTATATCCTGGTATTTTCCCTCTACTTCGTAACCGTTGATCATCTGCTGCATGCGTTTCTTGGAGTGCAATGACATCGATAGCACGTTTCTTTGATAGTCTTGATAGATAGTCACATTTAGCTCTACTTATTCCTTCAATGTTCAGTTGTCATATGCGGAGAGTTGGTCCAACCCTACGAACTTGTGCGTCCTGAGAAGGACTTATTGACTGTTTACTCTGTATTTGTTGACCGGGAGGCCTTTAACACCCTGATAATCGTGTGGAATACTTGGTGTAAGTAGTAAATTAATTGCTCGAAATACATGATGTTCAGAACTCTTCGTTAGCAGATGTCCGCGGCATGACATCTGTGCGAAAGTTCCAAAACTTGTCCATTGATGCCCAAACTACTATAGATGTCTCATATATGTTATCTCCTTATGATTTCAGATTATGAGCCAAGAAATCGACTGTTCTGGCTCATTTTCATTTTCTCGGGGGAATTTGAGACGTCCTCTGCATGTAGCACCACGTAGCCCGACTGAGACTTCACTCGGTGCTTCGAGTGTCACCCAATCGCAGACCCAGTCCGTCACCGAAGAAGTACCTGCCCATCTCTTGAAAATATGCCAGGTACAGTATTTACATCTGTTCAATTACATGCTCTGTATCATTGCTTGTACCCACGTTTTGAAATGGAAGATCTCTCGGTGACGCTGAATAACGTATCACTCCTTCATAACTTTTCTTAAGTATAAAAATTTCCCAAAATACCCGTAGTAATGGCCTGGAAAAAATCTGGAGATGAAGAGATGCGTACTCATTCGCCGTCTATAAACCACGCACCATCCCAAATAGGATCACGACTTATATAGATGTAATTCCAGCTGAATCCGCCAGTTTCACCGTTAATTATGCACAAGTACAGTATTGCCAACCCTGCACTCACAGTACTACGTTATGTATGTAATATTGGTTGGCGCTGGTTTTGCCGCTTAGTTCGAAACTGGAATCCTTGCGTTCATAACAGTGGTGAATACTGTTCTACATACAAAACAAACCTAACCTGGTGCATGTTCCCCAGACTCCCTTGCTTGTAGTGCAATCAGTAATTTTCGTCCAGACAGTCATCTAACCAGGTAGCGACCAATGATTTCGTCCAGACACCCATTTAACTTCATGTGTATTCTTTGTCCAGACAGTCGCCAAACCTTGCTACAGGTGATAACCAATTTGTGTTTTAACTGTAGTGAAGTGAAGTTCGCACCCATGTTTGCGCCTCGGTCCAATTTTGAACTACAGTGTTCAAGTGCGTTAGACCACCCGAAGCAGGTATTGCCACCAGCAGCATAGCCACCCCTTGTGTGATTACTAGTCTAGTACCTGTTGAGTTCTTTCGTGATCTATTCCATTATGATGGAATATTTGGATACCGAGTGTGCCGATATTGAATTTTAGCCCCATAACCATGTGCAATGCTTGACGGGTGTTCCCGTATGTAGTATGTCTAGTGCTTTTGATTATGCATCGACTGTGGTAAAAATTTACATCAAATAACATTACATTGTCTTTGATATGAAACCACACAACAGCACTATTTCTTCAAGCTGTGGCTTAGAGGTTTTTCTGCAGTGAATTTCCCAGCTTGTATCAGACAGTAGTGTGGCAATAGCCTGACAAAACGTATCGGGCAAACACCCTGTGAACATTAATAGACATGATCATCTTATTTCCTTAATAGGCCTATTAAGGAAGTGAATCCTGTCATTGTGTTTATCCTTTATCCGGGGCTCTATTCTCATTTTCGTGCGCAATGATGGAGTATAAATTATTATTCTGTAATGCCTCTTAGTAATTTTATTCACACTATGTTAAATATATTCCTCGCCTTCCGAAAGGTGTCAGAACCGAGTATTTAATTGTTAGTTATTGTTGCTGAACAATGAGGTCATCTGCCCCTAATTTAATTTAATTATTGTCATGTTCTATGAAAGTACCGTACTGTGCTTCTGATTATGCATCGACTGTGGTTAAAATTAACATTAAATAAAATTACTGTGATATCAAACCACATAACAGACTTTTTAGCAAAGTACTGTATTGTGTATTTACATTTTTTTTTTCTTATTTACAGTTCCAATTGTAACACCAAGGCGATTGAAGAGGCAACGCCGTCCAACCCAGGACACCAAAGAAGTTCAGCAGTTATTAGAGGCAAAAAAGAAGGCTAGTGGAACTTCAGATTAAAGTTACCCAGCAAGAGTGGGAAGAAAAAAGAAAGATGAATGCAGAAGAAACTGAGGAAAATAAGAGAGACCGTGAATGGAAGAGAAAGATGGCGGAAGAAGAGTGGGAAGACAGAATAAGGAAAAGGGCAAGGGCAAGGGACGAAGAGGAACATCAGCTAAGAATAGATTTTGGAGCTGGAAAATGCAAGTTTGAATGCTCAGTTGGTAAATTAAGTTATGTTTATGTCATGATTGAAATGAATAAATAAATTATTAATTAAACTGTTATTTATATCTCTTTTACACAGGGCTATTAAAAAAATAGTTGAACATTTAAGAGCGTGCTCGGCTGTTGCAGTCACAGAGGATAATACATTGCTGTAGATTGAAGTTTTGTTGATATCCTCATATCGCACTATTTTTACTGTTGTTTCTTATGGATAGCCCGGATTCCAATCCATCAGCTTTCTTGTGTTCCAATAGAGACTTTTTTTACTGTTTTGACCTGCATTAAGAATGAAGGTGAAAACAAGATGCATTATTGGAGCTTCGTTCACTATTTCATGTTTGGGCTATGACACTGCCATCGTTATGTCCAGGCCGCAAGGTTCCTCTAGTGACGTCACGCGTAGGGTCGGTACAGCCGCTGTAGCAAGTCAGACGGCTCCTTGCACACGCAGTCACTCCAAAGCGAATATAAATTCATATTTATAGGAAAATGTTAATACTTTTTGGAGGTCACTGGCAATTAGATAAGTAACCACTAAATAGGCCTAATTATCGCTCCGCTAGTTCGAATCCTGCCGTTGTAGCGGGCATTTTACGAGTGAACAAAATGGTACATCGTCTGTGAACTTACTAGGACGTTGACGCACACAGACAGGGCAAAAATTTCAGCTTTTTGAGGTCCTGTAAATGTTATATCACTAAAAAGAGGCATTGAAACAGTTACTCAAGTTGTACCACAACGTCGATAAATCGCATATGGCTAAACTCGGGATTGAAGGAAGGAAATATTCGAATATTTCATTACACAAAACAATTTGCAGGAACAGTTTGTTAATAAAATAAATCTATGTACCCACAGAAACAAAACATACACAGGTACTGTCTGTCTGCGACATACGTGCCCCAGATGAAACATCAGGGGATAAATGAAAATGTCGAATTAACTCTAGTGGACTGTATTTACAAAAATGTACATGTTACAAAAGACACAACACTTGATATGCGAAGGAGCTGATGCTCCGAAACACAAACACGTTCAGCCATGATGGCAACTTCACTTTCTGTCTCTAGGTCACTGCTGCCAACCTAAACATAATAAATGTATCTGTTACCAACTGTGGAAATAAAACACTTATATAATTCTCCCTGAGAGCAAACATACTCCCCACCTTGAAATACATGGATTTCAATAATCTGAAATGGAAACACTGAAATGTTCCAATGACAAGGACATAAAACACTAAAATATTCACTAACTTAAAACACTGACATATTAACAGTCAAAATTATGTGTCTGCTCAATTGGTAGCGGAGCTACCTTGGGAACTGGTCGTTTAAAAATACCACTGTTGCACTTCACTGAAACCACTCTTACCACATTGTCTTTACCACCATGCACTTCTGTGATAACACCAAGGGGCCACTGGAGTGGGGGAACATTGTCTTCCCGTATCAGCACCACAGTACCTGGTGATACGTTGCTGGAGGAGGTCGTCCATTTGCTGCGCTGTTGCAGATGGGTGAGGTAATCTAATGACCATCTCTTCCCAAAGGATTGGAGTCTTTGTTGCAGAACCTTATATCTAGTTAACACAGGCCGTTTACATAATGTTAAATCGGGTTCGGGAAGAGTCGTGAGGGGTTCGCCTATAAGGAAGTGACCTGGTGTCAAGGTAGATGCATCTGAAGGATCATTTGACAGGGTTAGAAGGGGACGTGAGTTTAAGCAAGCCTCAATTTGCGCAGGTAATGTAGCCAATTCTTCATATGTGAAATGAAGTGTTCCGAGAACTCTTCTTAGATGATGTTTGAGGGATTTTACTCCGGCCTCCCAAAGCCCTCCAAAATTAGGGGCATGAGGAGGTATGAAATGCCACTTAACTCCACAACTACTGGCGAAGTTACTGATCTCCTCTCTAGTCCGTTCCTGAGTGAACAATTTCATGAGCTCCTTGAGCTCTCTACTAGCACCTTGGAAATTTGTACCATTGTCGGAGTACATGTTGCTGCATAATCCTCTTCTTGCGATGAATCTCCTGAGTGCTGCGAGGAAAGCTTGAGTGGTTAGGTCGGAAACTATTTCTAAATGAATGGCCTTGGTGCACATACATATGAAAATGCATATGTAACCCTTCGACAATGGTCTTGCTACGTGGATTGCCGATCTTCAAGTATAAAGGGCCTGTGAAGTCTGTGCCGGTGTTGCGGAATGGTCTTGCTTGAGACACACGAACTGAGGGCAACTGTCCCATTACTTGCTGTGTAGTTTTGGCTTTGAACCTGAAGCATTTTGTACAGGTGTTAATAACTCTTCGAACCACCGACTTTCCATTGATGATCCAGTAGCACTGTCTGATGGATGCTAAAGTCAACTGGTTTCCTGAATGTAGGAGTCTTTCATGTTCCCTCTTGATTATTAAATCAGTAAACTGATGTTTAGCGGGCAAAATCATCTGATGTTTGAAATCGTAGTCTTGATTGGAGTTCTCTAGTCTTCCTCCAACTCTCAAGATTTGATCCTTGTCTAAAATTGGTACTAAACTTTGAAGTTTGCTACGTCTTGACACTGCATTGTGTTTCAAAAGATCAGCTATTTCCTCGCGGAATGCTATTGACTGGACTAGTCTAACACATGTCATGTTAGTTTGCTGCAACTCTTCTATTGTTAATGGACCATGTTTCCGTTCTGAAGGTTTGTGTTTAGTGTTGTGCACGAATCTTAAACAGTATGCTAACACTCTTTGTAGCTTGAGATGGGAAGAAAATCTTGTGAGCACGTCTGCAGGATTAGAGTGGACTGAACAACTAAGCACTATCTTGCGTTGCTCAGGAATCTCTGATTCAGGTTGTTGACTGGAAGTAGGCCAGTTCCGTTCCGAGCACTGTAGCCATTCAGGGCCATGCCACCAAAGATGATTATTTAAAAGGTTTGTAGGATCAGTTCCTCGAGAAATTAGATCTGCAGGATTGTCTGCTGATGCTACGTGCTTCCAATCCTTGACTGAAGTATTGCCTTGCACTTCAGCCACACGGTGCGCAACAAAAGTTTTCCATTTTGACGGTTCACCTGCTAACCATGCGAGAACAATCTTTGAGTCTGTCCACAGTTGAATACTATGGAATTCAATATTGAGAACATGACACATCTTTTTAACCACTTGTGACAATAGTACTGCTGCACACAACTCTAGTCTGGGTAGCGTGATCTGTTTCAGTGGAGCCACTCTGGACTTGGAGCACAGGAAATGTGTTATTACGTGACCTTGATCTGTTGACGAGCGTAGGAATAAACATGCACCGTAGCCCTTCAAGGATGCATCAGCGAAGCCATGCAACTGCACCTGAGTACAATTTTCTTGAAGCACAAATCTGTTAATATATATATTGTCAATCAAGGGTATTTGAGAATGCAGAGTACGCCATCTTGTAAGAAGTTCCGTTGGAAGTTCATCATCCCATCCTATCTTCTCTTGCCATAGTTGCTGCAGAAACATCTTGAATGCGATGACAATAGGACTGATTAGCCCAATAGGGTCATAAATTGACGACACAATCGATAACACCTTGCGTTTGGTCACTGGAGATCCACTTCCTTGTTCTTTCTGCACACCACTGGATATCTGTAGTTTGTCTGTTGCTGGATGCCAAAGTAGACCTAAAGTCTTTATATTTTCTCCAGAATCAATCTGAAGGGGAAGCTGCGTCTCTCTGCAGTCCTTTGGAACCGCCCCTAACAATGCTGGATGGTTAGAGCACCACTTGCGGAGCTTGAAGTCTCCCTTGGATAACAATTGGATCAGTTCACGTTGTAGGAGTAATGCATTGTCAAACTTACTTGTTCCTGAAATGCAGTCGTCTACATAAAAATCACGAAGAAGGACAGATGCTGCCTGCGGATACTGTTGTCCCTCATCATATGCCAATTGCCTTAAACATCTTATTGCTAGAAATGGAGCTGATGATGTGCCATATGTGACCGTCTGAAGTTGGTACTGCTTGATAGGCTCATTAGGAGAAGCTCTCCAAAGGATGCGTTGAAGGTTGCTGTCTCTGGAATCAACCTTAACTTGTCTGTACATCTTCTCGATGTCAGCTGTAAAGCCTATGGCGTGAGTTCTAAATCTAGCGACAATCGAACATAAGTCTTGTTGAATAGTAGGGCCCGTCATTAAAATATCATTAAGTGAAACTCAGCAATTCTTCTAGGTGTGTGCCGTGTCTTGTGTGGGGTTTCGCCTAGGACACCAAGCTAGGCTCATCGGCGGGCTCTTGGTGTCCCCGCCCGGACCCCCACAGGAGTGACGAACTGCGCGCCACCTCCCTTTATATAAGGTGCAACTGCACCTACTTGACTACGAGAACTAAAAGTTCAAGTAGCCTTAACCTCCCTATGAAGGCTTCCAAAAAGATGGTATATTGGCTTTCACGGCCGGTGAATTAAAACTCAGCAATTCTTCTAGGTTTGTGCCGTGTCTTGTGTGGGGTTTCGCCTAGGACACCAAGCTAGGCTCATCGGCGGGCTCTTGGTGTCCCCGCCCGGACCCCCACAGGAGTGACGAACTGCGCGCCACCTCCCTTTATATAAGGTGCAACTGCACCTACTTGACTACGAGAACTAAAAGTTCAAGTAGCCTTAACCTCCCTATGAAGGCTTCCAAAAAGATGGTATATTGGCTTTCACGGCCGGTGAATTAAAACTCAGCAATTCTTCTAGGTGTGTGCCGTGTCTTGTGTGGGGTTTCGCCTAGGACACCAAGCTAGGCTCATCGGCGGGCTCTTGGTGTCCCCGCCCGGACCCCCACAGGAGTGACGAACTGCGCGCCACCTCCCTTTACATAAGGTGCAACTGCACCTACTTGACTACGAGAACTAAAAGTTCAAGTAGCCTTAACCTCCCTATGAAGGCTTCCAAAAAGATGGTATATTGGCTTTCACGGCCGGTGAATTAAAACTCAGCAATTCTTCTAGGTTTGTGCCGTGTCTTGTGTGGGGTTTCGCCTAGGACACCAAGCTAGGCTCATCGGCGGGCTCTTGGTGTCCCCGCCCGGACCCCCACAGGAGTGACGAACTGCGCGCCACCTCCCTTTATATAA
The DNA here is from genome assembly GCA_946902985.2 of Meconema thalassinum. NCBI lineage: Eukaryota > Metazoa > Arthropoda > Insecta > Orthoptera > Tettigoniidae > Meconema > Meconema thalassinum. The sequence goes on along the minus strand of OX336391.1, from coordinate 68,899,691 downwards.
GGTGCAACTGCACCTACTTGACTACGAGAACTAAAAGTTCAAGTAGCCTTAACCTCCCTATGAAGGCTTCCAAAAAGATGGTATATTGGCTTTCACGGCCGGTGAATTAAAACTCAGCAATTCTTCTAGGTTTGTGCCGTGTCTTGTGTGGGGTTTCGCCTAGGACACCAAGCTAGGCTCATCGGCGGGCTCTTGGTGTCCCCGCCCGGACCCCCACAGGAGTGACGAACTGCGCGCCACCTCCCTTTATATAAGGTGCAACTGCACCTACTTGACTACGAGAACTAAAAGTTCAAGTAGCCTTAACCTCCCTATGAAGGCTTCCAAAAAGATGGTATATTGGCTTTCACGGCCGGTGAATTAAAACTCAGCAATTCTTCTAGGTTTGTGCCGTGTCTTGTGTGGGGTTTCGCCTAGGACACCAAGCTAGGCTCATCGGCGGGCTCTTGGTGTCCCCGCCCGGACCCCCACAGGAGTGACGAACTGCGCGCCACCTCCCTTTATATAAGGTGCAACTGCACCTACTTGATTACGGGAACTAAAAGTTCAAGTAGCCTTAACCTCCCTATGAAGGCTTCCAAAAAGATGGTATATTGGCTTTCACGGCCGGTGAATTAAAACTCAGCAATTCTTTTAGGTTTGTGCCGTGTCTTGTGTGGGGTTTCGCCTAGGACACCAAGCTAGGCTCATCGGCGGGCTCTTGGTTTCCCCGCCCGGACCCCCACAGGAGTGACGAACTGCGCGCCACCTCCCTTTATATAAGGTGCACCTGCACCTACTTGACTACGAGAACTAAAAGTTCAAGTAGCCTTAACCTCCCTATGAAGGCTTCCAAAAAGATGGTATATTGGCTTTCACGGCCGGTGAATTAAAACTCAGCAATTCTTCTAGGTTTGTGCCGTGTCTTGTGTGGGGTTTCGCCTAGGACACCAAGCTAGGCTCATCGGCGGGCTCTTGGTGTCCCCGCCCGGACCCCCACAGGAGTGACGAACTGCGCGCCACCTCCCTTTATATAAGGTGCAGCTGCACCTACTTGACTACGAGAACTAAAAGTTCAAGTAGCCTTAACCTCCCTATGAAGGCTTCCAAAAAGATGGTATATTGGCTTTCACGGCCGGTGAATTAAAACTCAGCAATTCTTCTAGGTTTGTGCCGTGTCTTGTGTGGGGTTTCGCCTAGGACACCAAGCTAGGCTCATCGGCGGGCTCTTGGTGTCCCCGCCCGGACCCCCACAGGAGTGACGAACTGCGCGCCACCTCCCTTTATATAAGGTGCAACTGCACCTACTTGACTACGAGAACTAAAAGTTCAAGTAGCCTTAACCTCCCTATGAAGGCTTCCAAAAAGATGGTATATTGGCTTTCACGGCCGGTGAATTAAAACTCAGCAATTCTTCTAGGTTTGTGCCGTGTCTTGTGTGGGGTTTCGCCAAGGACACCAAGCTAGGCTCATCGGCGGGCTCTTGGTGTCCCCGCCCGGACCCCCACAGGAGTGACGAACTGCGCGCCACCTCCCTTTATATAAGGTGCAACTGCCCCTACTTGACTACGAGAACTAAAAGTTCAAGTAGCCTTAACCTCCCTATGAAGGCTTCCAAAAAGATGGTATATTGGCTTTCACGGCCGGTGAATTAAAACTCAGCAATTCTTCTAGGTTTGTGCCGTGTCTTGTGTGGGGTTTCGCCTAGGACACCAAGCTAGGCTCATCGGCGGGCTCTTGGTTTCCCCGCCCGGACCCCCACAGGAGTGACGAACTGCGCGCCAACTCCCTTTATATAAGGTGCAACTGCACCTACTTGACTACGAGAACTAAAAGTTCAAGTAGCCTTATCCTCCCTATGAAGGCTCCAAAAAGATGGTATATTGGCTTTCACGGCCGGTGAATTAAAACTCAGCAATTCTTCTAGGTTTGTGCCGTGTCTTGTGTGGGGTTTCGCCTAGGACACCAAGCTAGGCTCATCGGCGGGCTCTTGGTGTCCCCGCCCGGACCCCCACAGGAGTGACGAACTGCGCGCCACCTCCCTTTATATAAGGTGCAACTGCACCTACTTGACTACGAGAACTAAAAGTTCAAGTAGCCTTAACCTCCCTATGAAGGCTTCCAAAAAGATGGTATATTGGCTTTCAAGGCCGGTGAATTAAAACTCAGCAATTCTTCTAGGTTTGTGCCGTGTCTTGTGTGGGGTTTCGCCTAGGACACCTAGCTAGGCTCATCGGCGGGCTCTTGGTGTCCCCGCCCGGACCCCCACAGGAGTGACGAACTGCGCGCCACCTCCCTTTATATAAGGTGCAACTGCACCTACTTGACTACGAGAACTAAAAGTTCAAGTAGCCTTAACCTCCCTATGAAGGCTTCCAAAAAGATGGTATATTGGCTTTCACGGCCGGTGAATTAAAACTCAGCAATTCTTCTAGGTTTGTGCCGTGTCTTGTGTGGGGTTTCGCCTAGGACACCAAGCTAGGCTCATCGGCGGGCTCTTGGTGTCCCCGCCCGGACCCCCACAGGAGTGACGAACTGCGCGCCACCTCCCTTTATATAAGGTGCAACTGCACCTACTTGACTACGAGAACTAAAAGTTCAAGTAGCCTTAACCTCCCTATGAAGGCTTCCAAAAAGATGGTATATTGGCTTTCACGGCCGGTGAATTAAAACTCAGCAATTCTTCTAGGTTTGTGCCGTGTCTTGTGTGGGGTTTCGCCTAGGACACCAAGCTAGGCTCATCGGCGGGCTCTTGGTTTCCCCGCCCGGACCCCCACAGGAGTGACGAACTGCGCGCCACCTCCCTTTATATAAGGTGCAACTGCACCTACTTGACTACGAGAACTAAAAGTTCAAGTAGCCTTAACCTCCCTATGAAGGCTTCCAAAAAGATGGTATATTGGCTTTCACGGCCGGTGAATTAAAACTCAGCAATTCTTCTAGGTTTGTGCCGTGTCTTGTGTGGGGTTTCGCCTAGGACACCAAGCTAGGCTCATCGGCGGGGTCTTGGTGTCCCCGCCCGGACCCCCACAGGAGTGACGAACTGCGCGCCACCTCCCTTTATATAAGGTGCAACTGCACCTACTTGACTACGAGAACTAAAAGTTCAAGTAGCCTTAACCTCCCTATGAAGGCTTCCAAAAAGATGGTATATTGGCTTTCACGGCCGGTGAATTAAAACTCAGCAATTCTTCTAGGTTTGTGCCGTGTCTTGTGTGGGGTTTCGCCTAGGACACCAAGCTAGGCTCATCGGCGGGCTCTTGGTGTCCCCGCCCGGACCCCCACAGGAGTGACGAACTGCGCGCCACCTCCCTTTATATAAGGTGCAACTGCACCTACTTGACTACGAGAACTAAAAGTTCAAGTAGCCTTAACCTCCCTATGAAGGCTTCCAAAAGGAAGGTATATTGGCTTTCACGGCCGGTGAATTAAAACTCAGCAATTCTTCTAGGTTTGTGCCGTGTCTTGTGTGGGGTTTCGCCTAGGACACCAAGCTTGGCTCATCGGCGGGCTCCTGGTGTTCCCGCCCGGACCCCCACAGGAGTGACGAACTGCGCGCCACCTCCCTCTATATAAGGTGCAAACCTAGAAGAATTGCTGAGTTTTAATTCACCGGCCGTGAAAGCCAATATACCATCTTTTTGGAAGCCTTCATAGGGAGGTTAAGGCTACTTGAACTTTTAGTTCTCGTAGTCAAGTAGGTGCAGTTGCACCTTATATAAAGGGAGGTGGCGCGCAGTTGGTCACTCCTGTGGGGGTCCGGGCGGGGACACCAAGAGCCCGCCGATGAGCCTAGCTTGGTGTCCTAGGTGAAACCCCACACAAGACACGGCACAAACCTAGAAGAATTGCTGAGTTTTAATTCACCGGCCGTGAAAGCCAATATACCATCTTTTTGGAAGCCTTCATAGGGAGGTTAAGGCTACTTGAACTTTTAGTTCTCGTAATCAAGTAGGTGCAGTTGCACCTTATATAAAGGGAGGTGGCGCGCAGTTCGTCACTCCTGTGGGGGTCCGGGCGGGGACACCAAGAGCCCGCCGATGAGCCTAGCTTGGTGTCCTAGGCGAAACCCCACACAAGACACGGCACAAACCTAGAAGAATTGCTGAGTTTTAATTCACCGGCCGTGAAAGCCAATATACCATATTTTTGGAAGCCTTCATAGGGAGGTTAAGGCTACTTGAACTTTTAGTTCTCGTAGTCAAGTAGGTGCAGTTGCACATTATATAAAGGGAGGTGGCGCGCAGTTCGTCACTCCTGTGGGGGTCCGGGCGGGGACACCAAGAGCCCGCCGATGAGCCTAGCTTGGTGCCCTAGGCGAAACCCCACACAAGACACGGCACAAACCTAGAAGAATTGCTGAGTTTTAATTCACCGGCCGTGAAAGCCAATATACCATCTTTTTGGAAGCCTTCATAGGGAGGTTAAGGCTACTTGAACTTTTAGTTCTCCTAGTCAAGTAGGTGCAGTTGCACCTTATATAAAGGGAGGTGGCGCGCAGTTCGTCACTCCTGTGGGGGTCCGGGCGGGGACACCAAGAGCCCGCCGATGAGCCTAGCTTGGTGTCCTAGGCGAAACCCTACACAAGACACGGCACAAACCTAGAAGAATTGCTGAGTTTTAATTCACCGGCCGTGAAAGCCAATATACCATCATTAAGTGACTTTCCTGACCTCGATTTATAAGAAGCGTCGAAGACAACTCTAGTTTTTGTAGTAGTGCTGGATTTCTTGAATACCGGATGGTGCGGCATGTAGTATGCTACCGATGTTGCCATACTAGAATTAACAATATCCATGTGACCTAATTCCTGGTATTCAGTGAGAAACTGGTCATAATCTACCTTCAGTTGCGTATCATTGTTAAGCCTACGCTCAAGGTATTGAAATCTGCTAGTTGCTGTTTGTAAAGAATTGCCTAATATGCTTGGATCCTGCTTAAATGGTAGTCTGACTATGTATTTCCCAGATGCATCTCGTGTCACATGGTCAGAAAAATGCTGTTCACATTCAATCTCTTCTTGCGACTTGACTGGCTCGTGAAGTTCTTCGATCTCCCAAAATCGTTGTACTTGGTTATGAAGGTGAACATCATTACGAAGGAAAAACGTTCCTGCTGCATTGTTTCTCTTTCTCGAGGTGGATTCATATGAACCTGACACAATCCATCCAAAATCTGTGTTTTGTAGGACTGGAAACTTCCCTGGTCTCGTCCTGTGTCCCCTCTGTAGAATTCTAAAGAATACATCAGCACCGAGAAGCATGTCTATCTTGGCTGGGGCATAAAACCTCGGATCTGCTAACTGAATATCATTAGGGAGCTCCCACTCTTCATAGGGTACCTGCTGACTAGGCATGTCGCTTGTAATTTTGGATAGGACCAGACATTCAACATTGTGACGTGTGTTGCTTATGGAAGACTGCACTTCAATGCTCACACTATATTTGGCTTCAGACATGAACTGAGAAATTCCTTCGATGGGTGTGAGATTCTTGGCCTTTTTTAAGCCCAAATTTTGAACCAAACTCTCGGTTACAAAACTGCTTTGACTGCCACTGTCCAATAAGCAACGAGCTAAGTGTAGCCTACCAGCACTATCCTTTACCTTTACTACTGCTGTAGAAAGTAGAACTTGAGTTTGTGGTTTGAGTTTCATAGTGCAATAACTGGAGGAGTTACCACGAACTTGAGCATTGTGAGCCTGGTTGGACTCGGTGTTTGAGCATCTGCTGATAGCTCCTTGCTGAGACTGTTTAGACGAGTTGGTATTGAATTGCTGATTCCCTGAATCAAAATGCAACAGTGAGTTGTGACGACCGTTGCAAGTTTTGCATGTTGACTTCGAAGGACAAGAACTTATAGCGTGTGATTCATGCAAACAGTTGTAGCAAAGCTTATGCTGCTTAACTAGGTTGTATCTACGATTAACATCATAACCTAAAAATTTATCACATCTGAAGATTGGATGTTGCCCCTTACAGGCTTCACAATTATTGTTAATTGCAATGTATGAACTACTTGTAAATGGTTGTTTCTCATGCTTGAAACCATGCTTAGAAGTTTTATCTTGAGACAATCTGCTGATCTTATCACTGTGACCCTTAGTAGGTGAAAAATCAATTAATTCAAGGGTTTGAGCCCGCCTTTCAAGATATTCTAACAACTCCGTAAGTGTAGATAGTTCCTTGGATTTGTTGCTCATTTCCCATTGCTTACGTGTGGCTTCAGGTAACTTGTCAAGTATGATTTGACCTATTATGATTTCATGTAGGGGAATATTCAAATTCAAAGACTCAACAGCCTTTAAATTGGACTGTACTTGATTCAAAAGTGTGCGTAGACTAGAAGATGATTCCCTTTGGACGATATCTGGAGATAACAGTAATTTGATATGTGCATTTACTATTACCTTTGAATTGCGGTATCGCTTGCAGACCGTTTCCCAAGCTAGCTCAAAGTTATCTGCAGTAAGAGGAATGTTTTGAATGAGTTGATGAGCATTGCCACGCAGTGCTGACATTAAGTAATGGAACCTTTCAACATTACCCAAAGACTGATTCTTCAGTATTAATGAATCAAACAGGTCATGGAAATGCATGAATTGTGTAACATCACCTGAAAATTCTGGTAACCGTATCTTGGGCAAACTGTACGAACCTGTATTACTACTTGTAGATTCTCTACCGTTGCTAGAGACAGATGAGGCTTGTGTGCAATGGGTATTTAGTAACTGTTGTAGCTTAGCCCTAAGTTCATCATAATCATCTTCGAATTCACACCGGACCTGCTCATGAGGATTTTTGTCATCCAAATCCTCCAATTTGCTTTGAATTTCATTAAATTCTGGTAATAGAGCTAATAAACGTTCATTCTTCACATTTAATACTTCAGCAGGAGTCTCATTATTAAATTCATTAATTTGGGTATGGAGTCTCGTGAGGGATGCTCGGAGAACACCTCTGCGCTTGGTCAGTGACTTTATCTCACGTTCAGTAGACATGCTTAAAATGGTTCATGCACAGGAAGGATTGCTGAGTATGGGAAGGAATTGCTATGAAATGCCTTTGTTAACTTATCTGGTGTAGAGGTTCTTTCAGTCTGCGTCGTCACCCAACGGTCGGATATCGAAGTCAGGACGTCTGAATGGAACTGCGTCTGTCAGGAATCGAAGGCTGCACCGCTGAATGGAACTGCGTACGTCAGGAATCGAAGGCTGCACTGCTGAATGGAACTGCGTCCGTCAGTAATCGAAGGCTGCACTGCTGAATGGAACTGCTTACGTCAGGAATCGAAGGCTGCACTGCTGAATGGAACTGTGTCCGTCAGGAATCGAAGGCTGCACTACTGAATGGAACTGCGTCCGTCAGGAATTGAAGGCTGCACTGCTGAATGGAACTGTGTCCGTCAGGAATCGAAGGCTGCACTACTGAATGGAACTGTGTCCGTCAGGAATCGAAGGCTGCACTACTGAATGGAACTGCGTCCGTCAGGAATCGAAGGCTGCACTACTGAATGGAACTGTGTCCGTCAGGAATCGAAGGCTGCACTACTGAATGGAACTGTGTCCGTCAGGAATCGAAGGCTGCACTACTGAATGGAACTGCGTCCGTCAGGAATTGAAGGCTGCACTGCTGAATGGAACTGTGTCCGTCAGGAATCGAAGGCTGCACTACTGAATGGAACTGTGTCCGTCAGGAATCGAAGGCTGCACTACTGAATGTAACTTGCGAGAACTCACGGATGGCCTCAAACATGCGTCCATTGATGCTTTCAACTGCACACCGAAACGTTCACAATACTGGATATGCTTTTACGAATATACAATTCATCATGATTAATTTTGCAAGTCCCGCTGCATGAATTAACTTATTCAAATACGTAGTAAATTTGTAATTCAACAGCTGCGTTGTAAACATGGATCAAGCAGTCTGGCGAGCGCTGCAGCTGGCGCGTGTATCGAAGCTTACCGATGCTAGCCGAGGCGACACGAAGCCAAAGCACAATGGTGGCTTCGTAAGGCAGCCACTATGCTCACTTTTCAAAATAAGTTAGATCGAACTCACAAACATTGATAAATAAATTGCAATTGCGCCTGCATTGTTCACAATAATGTACTAGTATTGTCTCTACATACGTATTTCGCACTGGTTCACTTAAATACAGCAGTTTTAGCGTTTGTCGAGACCACATGGCGTCAGTTGATATAGCGGGAATCCGGCCCGTGTAGGACCAAAACATATGTCTGTCTGCGACATACGTGCCCCAGATGAAACATCAGGGGATAAATGAAAATGTCGAATTAACTCTAGTGGACTGTATTTACAAAAATGTACATGTTACAAAAGACACAACACTTGATATGCGAAGGAGCTGATGCTCCGAAACACAAACACGTTCAGCCATGATGGCAACTTCACTTTCTGTCTCTAGGTCACTGCTGCCAACCTAAACATAATAAATGTATCTGTTACCAACTGTGGAAATAAAACACTTATATAATTCTCCCTGAGAGCAAACAGGTACACTTTTCTGTGCCTACTTCCAGATAAACCCTCGAACTGAGCTTAAGTTATAGGCTAACATTCGAGAAAACTACAGAATCTCTCTTTCAAGGATAATATACCAAATTATGTGCATCTCTAATTCTGTATTTTATTTTCCTTTATTTTAGATAACCAGACCCCCACCCCTTACTGCCTTCTTGAACACTCTGCCCCCAAAATTCATTCATTATATATGGTAGCTACAGAAATATTCATTTCTAGACCTTGTTTATCAGAAAATACAAAACAAATACAATACAAAAATACTACAAAAATACTAGCTATTCACTTCTGGACTTGCATGAGAAAAAAGGCTAAGTAAGAAATCTGCCATTCTTGACATTCAGTAAAACAAAGTTACGAAAATTATGCCTCCTCTCTAAACAACACCAGCAAAATCCAGATATAAAAATATACTTTTGAATTTTTGTATATTTATGCACTAAACAAAGTAATTGGGGCCAAAAGGATCCTCTTCAAATAAGTATCCCTTGTACAATTTAACCATTATCCCCCTTGACCTGTCAGAAAAATGGTTAAATTTCAAATGGTCAATGTCACTTTACTGAGGATTCCACAAAAAAAAAACTAATGCTATCACTGTTGTCCAACTTCATTTCATCTCACAAAAATGAATGACCTTCACAAAACAGGATATTCTTCAAATAAACATAAATATAAAAACACTATGTCCTCATTGGCCTCCTGTCAGAAAAATAAGGTTCAAGAACCACTTCTTCGCATAAAATTTTATGTACCAATTCACTGCGGTACTACTTGACTACCAGAAAAATGTATGGTATAACGTCCAAAAATCAAGGCTACTTAACAGAGTATCTTCTCTGAATAAAACCACTACTTCAGTAAGAAAACAAAACAAATCTCACCCTATTCCAGATAAAAGAAGTGAAAAAACATAACATTTTTGTTAATACACTACTAGAAAAGAAATGAAAACCTACTGTCTCCATAGCACTTTCTCGAATGAATATCTTTTGTACAAAATAATAGATATACCTTGCTGACCCTTCTTCGAATAAACATAATTATGTATAAAAAACTATGTCCACCTTGGCATCCTGTCAGAAAAATAAGGTTCAAGAACCACTTCTTCACATAAAATTGTATGTACCAATTCACTGCGGTACTACTTGACTACCAGAAAAATGTATGGTATAAGGTCCAAAAATCAAGGCTACTTAACAGAGTATCTTCTCTGAATAAAACCACTACTTCAGTAAGAAAAAAAAACAAATCTCACCCTATTCCAGATAAAAGAAGTGAAAAAACATAACTTTTTTGTTATACACTACTAGAAAAGAAATGAAACCTACTGTCTCCATAGCACTTTCTCAAATGAATATCTTTTGTACAAAATAATAGATATACCTTGCTGACCCTTCTTCGAATAAACATAATTATGTATAAAAAACTATGTCCACCTTGGCATCCTGTCAGAAAAATAAGGTTCAAGAACCACTTCTTCGCATAAAATTGTATGTACCAATTCACTGCGGTACTACTTGACTACCAGAAAAATGTGTGGTATAAGGTCCAAAAATCAAGGCTACTTAACAGTATATCTTCTCTGAATCAAACCACTACTTCAGTAAGAAAACAAAACAAATCTCACCCTATTCCAGATAAAAGAAGTGAAAAAACATAACATTTTTGTTAATACACTGCTAGAAAAGAAATGAAAACCTACTGTCTCCATAGCACTTTCTCAAATGAATATCTTTTGTACAAAATAATAGATATACCTTGCTGACCCTTCTTCGAATAAACAAAATTATGGATAAAAACACTATGTGGCATCCTGTCAGAAAAATAAGGTTCAAGAACCACTTCTTCGCATAAAGTTGTATGTACCAATTCACTGCGGTACTACTTGACTACCAGAAAAATGTGTGGTATAAGGTCCAAAAATCAAGGCTACTTAACAGAATATCTTCTCTGAATCAAACCACTACTTCAGTAAGAAAACAAAACAAATCTCACCCTATTCCAGATAAAAGAAGTGAAAAAACATAACATTTTTGTTAATACACTGCTAGAAAAGAAATGAAAACCTACTGTCTCCATAGCACTTTCTCAAATGAATATCTTTTGTACAAAATAATAGATATACCTTGCTGACCCTTCTTCGAATAAACAAAATTATGGATAAAAACACTATGTGGCATCCTGTCAGAAAAATAAGGTTCAAGAACCACTTCTTCGCATAAAATTGTATGTACCAATTCACTGCGGTACTACTTGACTACCAGAAAAATGTGTGGTATAAGGTCCAAAAATCAAGGCTACTTAACAGAATATCTTCTCTGAATAAAACCACTACTTCAGTAAGAAAACAAAACACATCTCACCCTATTCCAGATAAAAGAAGTGAAAAAACATAACATTTTTGTTATACACTACTAGAAAAGAAATGAAAACCTACTGTCTCCATAGCACTTTCTCGAATGAATATCTTTTGTACAAATAACAGATATACCTTGCTGACCCTGCTTCGAATAAACTTAATTATGTATAAAAACACTATGTTCCCCTTGGCATCCTGTCAGAAAAATAAGGTTCAAGAGCCACTTCTTCGCATAAAATTGTATGTACCGTACCAATTCACTGCGGTCCTACTTGACAACCAGAAAAATGTATGGTATAAGGACGAAAAATCAAGGCTTCATAACAAAGGATCTTCTCTTTTCAATAACTAATCAGAGCAGCTCAAAAAGTCAATGCACACCTCAAAAACTAATCTGCGCAGCTCAAAAAGTCAATGCGCACTTCAAAAAACTAATCTGTGAAGCTCAAAATGTCAATGCGCAGCTCAAAAAACTAATCTGCACAGCTCAGAACATTTTTGTTATACACAACTGAAGAAAAAACTGAAAAGCTACTTTCTCTATAGCACTTTCTCAAATGAATATCTTAACACATGTATAAAGTGTGGAACCATTTAGAATATCCTAATCTAAGTGTCATAATTTCAGTCAGTATTAAGCTACTGTTGTGATATCAGCACTAGATGTTAACCTCTTATGGTGTAAGCTACAGTACAGAAAGTTAATAACTAATGTAGTCTCGTACCAAGTTAGGTGTGAACGATAATATAATGAGATTCAACTTACAATATTATTTACAGGTAATCACACCAAAAAATCTCTGTCCTAAAATGTAGACCTATGTATATATGATCTCAAGGGAAACTACTCTTAATTTGTAGATCACAAGTTTATCATTCTTTATCTGATCAATTTTAATCGTCACTATTCACCACTTTAAGGTTAAATACCTGAGAAAACCCAACATCACTCTAGACTATTCAACAAATCACATTCTAAACTACTTCTGGCTCATGATATGATGCACAACGTAACCAATCTCTAACTGTAATCAATGCACAGAACACCTCTTGTGTGACCTAAACAGAGCCTAACCTAACAGCACACATTTTCAATTACTCAATCTAACTTGGCTATTGCATCAGGAATTTGCCATGGATTGTAATCTAGAAATCAGGTAGATAGGTTGCTAACAATCCCATTAATGTAAATACAGCAGCCTACATAAATGCTACCACATGAAAATTATGTTCACTTGAGGTTGAACAGGACACATCTTGGATAGACTTCAAACTATGCTGAATAATACCGTACTAATAATAACTTGTCTGATTTACATAAGTAGGCCCTAACATGTAATTTAACCTCAGCATTTACATGTTAGAAATCTTTCCAGTCCTAGCATAGGCTGACATTTAGAACTTCATACTATAATATTGAAACCATATTATTAACTTATAAATTATCATCAAGACGAGTAGGCCTAAAGGTAGCTCTTATCTCCCGAAGTATCTTACTTTCAGGGAAATGTTTAACACACACAGGCGCGGATTCAAGGGGGGGGTCACGGGGGTCATGACCCCCCCCCCCCCAAGCGGAGACCACATTTTTTTGCAAACTCAAAAAACGAAAACACAATTACCAGACAAATAAAACTTAACGAATTTTAAATGAAAAACAGGTTTTTTTTTTCATTTTATTCAATACTGAATTATCTTTATTGGAATTATTATGTTCTGTTACAACTGTACATATTTACAACTTCTAACCTCTTGTATAAAAACTATTAGTTATACAACAAAATCAACTCGTCATTTTGTTTAGCAAACCTTGTGATTACCTAATCGATGTTTATAGTGATGTCACGATGAATGTGCAGTAATGAACGGATAGGAAACTGGGGCTTTTTTCGCACCAAAAATTTTTGCCGACGTCCAAACTGCAAGCTTGGTTGGCAATTTAAGCTGTGACTTTCTCCCTTTGTCGGTACCAACTCGACTTGCCGAAACTGTTACGTACCTTGATCCTTTTCTCGAAGCTCGATGTAAAAGTCGCAAAACACGCCGTTGCAATTTGTACGAATATTTTTGGTGCGCTAAACGCATCAAATTTCTATCCATGAAGCTTGCAAAAAATTGGTCTGGTTTTGTACGTTTGGTTATTTTGTGATTGCGATTTTAGTGATAGCATTTTTCTTAACAATTTCGATTCTCTGACCCCCCCCCCCCCCCTCCACCGCCCCCCCCCCCCCCCCCAAGCCAAACTCTAGATCGATTCTCTGACCCCCCCCAAAACCAAACTCTAGATCCGCGCCTGAACACACACTCTCGTCTTCCCTGTAATGTGCAAATCTTTTCTAGGACTTTGAAGTATTCATTGCTTTCTTAAATTTTCGTCGGTGGGGATGGAAAAACAAGGCATAGGCTATAACCTAATTATCTCCATCATAATAGCCTAGTTGTTTTTGCATCCGGTAACACAACTACGTTTTGGCATTCCAGGGACCATGGAAGGAATAATTGTTTCAATGAATAAATATAATTGTATTACCGGTACCGTACCATCCAAAAAACCTGCATTAGTCGAAAATAAGCGATGTAAAGCTCCTAACTGAACCATAACCTTAATAAGTGTGGTGGCAAACATGCAACTCAAACATTTTATAGATATAGGCTAATTACCTACCTACGAAATGAACATTAGCCTCAGAAAGCAAACGGAGTACCGTAATCCTCATTCTAGATGACGTAAGTAGTAGCGTTCTTACGTATTGCTTTTAACTCGGACACTAACTAAATTGTATAAACAACACAGCACAAACCACTCACAGTTAAGCATAATGGTCGTTACCCATCCACCCTTAGCGATCAGCTGATCACATGGTAATGGCCGCTGCCTGATGGCCTGTACATTACGATGGCAGTGGCTATGATGTCAACAAAAACTCGCACCATGAACTTTTCATGCTAAATTTCAATTTTTTGAGATACTACCAAAACCGTGATAAGCGTATCAATGCAACAACTTAGCGCAGAAAGCAATGTACTCCTACCTGTTTCTGATTACCAAGCACACCTTTCAGATTGTCAGTTAAATATGTGAAATCCTGTATGTTGCCCTGTACGGTATTCCTGAAACTAGAGATATCAGCTCAGCGACCATATTGTGGTATAGTGGTCAGCATTCTTAGCAGTTTGATTCCTGACTTACATATATTTAATTCTGGAACAGGGTTTACTCAGCTTCACGAGACAGAACCGAGAAGAGGGGAGCTCAATTCCCACCTCAGCCTTCTTAGAAGTGGTATTCTGCAGCTTCCCACTTCTATGCCAGGATGATTCCAAACTTACAGCCATGGCTGCCTCCTTCCCAATCCTAGTTGCACAACTCTCATTAAATTATATATGTTTTATGCAAGAAAATTTTTAAATTTGTTTTTAGAACTGTAAGATCGTCAAATCTATTTGGTGTTTTGCCTAAATAAACAGCATTTTCAAAAATAATTTGTCGGAATGAGTCGGATATCAAATGCTTAATTTCATTTTCTGTGACATGGCAACTTCTGAGATATGAAATCATATTCGGTGTCCATCAAAGATCAGCCTTGTCCCCCTTGCTCTTCATTCTCTGCATGAACGCCATCACAAATTACATCCAAACCAGGCATCCATGGACATTATTATATGCGGATAATTTCATGTTAGCTAACGAGACCCGTGGGCGCTTCGAACAGCAAGTACAAGAGTGGAAGATGCGTCTTGAGGAATTTGGGATGAAATTGAACCTGAAGAAGACGGAATACCTGGAATGCGGTGGCCAAACTGATGGCACGATCACTGTTGGTGAGGTTCAACTTAATAAAGTGACCCAATTCAAATACCTTGGGTCATGCATCACCTCAGACTGCAGCACGATTCCTGATGTCAAAACAAGAGTCACTGCCGCATGGATGAAATGGCGCCCAGTTACTGGAGACCAATGCGATAAGAAAATTCCATTTCATCTTAAGTCTAAAGTATATCGCCCAGCGATTAGACCGGTGGCCCTTTATGGATCTGAATGCTGGCCTACAACATCGAAGCACGAACAGGCACTTCACGCAATGGAAATGAACATGTTGCTGTGGTCCAATGGCTTGACTCGATTGGACCATATCAGGGCAGGCGAGAATGAGCTAGTAAGGGCTCAGCCACTTCGCCTCGATACGTGCTGCCAGCCGGTTCAACACTGTGACGTCACTGGGTTGTAACCGTGGCCGACGAGAAAGACAGGCCATGGCGCGGATCTGTGACGTCAGAGGAGTGGTGTCGCTCGCTCGCCTCGCCGCATTGATTGCACCAAGGTATTCTCATCTATAGAAGCCTACCAATAGCCGAGTAATTTGTTAGTGTGAATTTAAGGATACTCAAAAATAAAGTTAAAAGCTGTGGAAGAAATCCACCCCTATCACTAGCTCAAAACCTTAGAGCAGTAGAATATTAAGCAGTGTAATACAAACGTTGAATGGATGTTCCAGTTTATGCAGATATACAAAACTGTACATATTTTCCTCTTATCTTCGTTCATCAATAAGTTGTTTCCATATATACCAGTTTACATGTAAGTTTAACTTTAAAAGCAGCTGGAATTTAAAAAAAAAGAAGAAGAAACAACCAAGCATTGCATTAGGAGAAAGTATCCAGTGCTTCATTTATTGCAAGGGAAGGGTCATTCATGCCCCAAAATAATAAAAATGAATTTAAGAAATTTGAGCCTACACTCGTGGTTTTTAGCATTTTGCTTTTTTGAGTAGGCCTACCATAAGACAATCTTTTTCAACAACAAAAATTTAATGCATAGGACTACTTCAGATACATATATGAATTGCTGAGATTATACTTACCTCCTTTAGCAGAGAGCCTTTTATCTGACACCAATCCCCTACAATGGCAGGTTTACTTCTTGTGGCAACTACCTTCATGTTGGACATGATTAACGGTTCTCTCCCGTTCCCAGATAGGCTTAGGTCAAATTTATGGTTTTATGGGCTCAAGATTTTTATAACGAAGTATATTACTACAAATGAAGGAACTTGGAAACTTATTCATTGTGAGTTAATTCAGTGGATTGAAATGTCGTGGATATCAGCCCCATGCACTTATGTGTGTACTGTACTTGTAATAGAAAAGGATGTGGTAGTGGTTTTCAGTTAGCTTTTATTTACAGTTGAGTTGGGAAGACACTTCCAGGATGCAAGGAGTGGGATTCAAATCATTCTATCAAGAGCCTTTGTGCGAAGCTTTGAAGAATAAATCCTATATCAGGTTTCAAATACTCCTTCGCAAAGCAGGTCACCTGGACAAGAAGCCACTTTACTTACCCCTACTCCATGTAGGTGGAACTGTTCCATTTATTAAAATTAAAGAAAGACCATACTTGCCATTGTAATTTGGATCTATGCTGGCTACACGGACATGGTATCTCCCTCCCAATAAGATGTCCAAGATCTCCACCAAATGTCAAACGAGACCCTTCAAATTATTCAAATGAAAGCATTCCTCAACTTTTAATTATTTTTTCTTATTTTTTGTTTCACCCTGGTGGTCTGGGGATGAAGAATTGTATAACATACCCAGTCCCCCCCGACCCCTTCCTCCCAGAAAATATCGTATACTCCTCACCACATCCATTCCCCCTGAAAAAGAACATGGGCATCCTTGCAGGCCACATGGAAAATAAGCAGTTAACAGTACTACACACTGGGTAAATCGGTTTGAAATGGGTAAATCTAGAGCTTTAACAGAGAATTCTGGATGTGGTGATTGGTAGGGCCCTGGAGTACAAAACTATGCCCGTATCTTCAAGAACACTAGCAAATTGCAAGTAATCTTCATCCAATGACACAGTAATGTTTACACTTAATTATAATAAGCACACACAAAATGTATCACAGACATTATTTTATTTAGGACATTGGTTATAAATATAAGCATCTGAAGCACATTAACACATTGTCTGGAAGAATCTTAGAATGTAGAAAATGAAGTTTGCAGGTTTCACCAAGTAGGCTATAAAGGTGATATCTTGCTGATCTTGGATATATTACTGGCGATTATTAGGATCTAATATCCTCCAGCTATTAATATTCTCAAAAAATCCTGCACTGCACATAGGGCCTACAGCCATTATACCCTGCTGATGATTCATGATCTCTTCAGGATTTTAAATTTTTCTGACACCATTTCTCAATCTCACTGGAGCTTAGTGGGTTACAAATTCATCGTTACAAAGATGCATGAACACAATTTGAGGACTGGACATGTCTAACTTGCTTCCAGCTGCCTTGCTACTGTTTCCTTATGCAGTACAAAATCACTATCAATTACGTTGGTATCTTGCAGCCTTGGCAACGATAGAGTCTTCTATTAACTCTTGTACTATTTTCATCTCTAATTTATCTCAACAAAACAAGCCTGCCAACTTGTGTCAATAGCTTTAATGTGGACATGGAATGGAATTTACACTTACAAAATTCCCCTAGACACAAAATGGCATCATCCATGTCAACGTGGACAACACTTAGGGTTTAAACGCTGCATACATGTTAAATTCTATGAGTTATACTCTGATTTACAAAAGATGAACGGTGCAAGCAGCCATCCGCTTAAATGGTGAGGTGAGGAGTGGAGACAAGAGGGGTAACGGTGTCCATAGCAACAGCGAGCAGTGTTGCAATGAATGCCGACACAGCAGTGAGCACATGGTTTGACGCAGTGTTCTACTGTGAACTAACTCGTCACTGCCATTAGTAATATCCCGTGCATATATTGAAGTGCATTTGCTTATTCTTTCATAGGTTACAGTAAGCGTTATCGTTCTGTTTTTGTTGGAAGCTTGTGTATATACAGATTTTGAGTTTATTTCTTTTATTTGCATCATCGTGTCTATTTTCGTTGTGTAAAAATGGCATCGGTTCATGCTTGCGGAATGCCCAGGATCCATTCTCTGCGACAGAACAACTTCAGGCCGTAGTGTGACTCTCCATAGCCAACTAAAGGAGATGGTATGTGCGGTGAGGAATTTTATGGAGGAAGAAGAGGAAAGTATGTGCTTACGGGAGGAACCTCTGATTCCATTTGTTCAGGTGAGGAAAAGAACTGCCAAGACTCTTGGTGAGAGTGAAATCACTGCATACCGAGTGACGGAAAGGAAGTTCCTGTCTGATGATGCTGGCCCGTCTAAACTATCAACTCCAGGGAAGAAGAGGCATAGAGAAGGGGTGGTCACTAATTTAGATGGCTTTCAACAAGATGCTGTTAGACGGCATACTTATAGCTATTATTTTAGGAAAGAAATTCCAACATGTCGCAAACTTCTTGTTTTTGCTCAGAGAGGCACAATTATTTCAAGGAAGCCTTTCTTCACTGAAAGTGTTGCACGATCTGGGATTTAAATATAAGAAAATTAATGGGGGGAAGGTGATCATGGAGAGGCCAGATATTGTGGCTTTGAGGTGTCAGTTCCTACATGAAATGGGGAGACCCTACTGAGTTGTAGGCCAAAAATTACAAACAAAAAAACAAAATCTGGTTTCATGCCCTAGAAGTTACCTTATCACTTGGGGCACTTAAATATACATTTGTTTTTTATGTACGGCCATTTTTAAATACCTTACGGGGGCTTTTAAAGAACACGTGCTTAGGTCTTGAAATGGGCAACGCCTACTTCCTAGAACCAAAAACCCCTCAATTTTGTTGTAATTTCATACTCTTGGCCAATATTATCATGCCAATCATCTGAATTCAAGCTTATGGTGCCATCTGATGGTAAATTTATCAGTTATGAGTAGCCTAGGCAATGTTTGTCAAGTGTGAAACTTTTCTTACCGTACATGTTATTTTCTTATCCCATATAATTTTTAGCTGTATGGCATTCACTAAAAGAATATCATTACTATACACATACACATATTTAACATCGAACAGAAGTATTTTGGTTTGTAGTAAAGTATAGGCCATTTTGGATACATGGTGGAACCATGCGTCTTTGTTTATTTTGATGGTCAGTGGCTTTAGTGAAGTTTATTCGCAAGAATTATATTTTTATTGGTTTACTGTGAGTGGTGGAACTTGTGTAAGTTAATGGTATTTTAGAGATTTGTGTGCAGTTTATTAGATGTATTCTGTATCTAGTCGATGGCGTAAACCGAAAGTCCGTGAAACAAAGAAATGGAATAGTGCTATTTTGAATGTTGACAAACAGTGGGGTGATATTACATGTGAAGTTAAGTAATGCAAGTTCAACAGCTGCAACTACTTCTTCTGCCAGTGTCAGAAAACTGGAATAAGCCTATTTTAGTGAGGAGAATACTGTTAGACCTAGTGTTAATGTCAAGCACATTCTCATTCATATATGGGTGCCCTCCAAAATTTGTTTACAGACCTGTGTGGTGAATGTGGCAGTAAATCTTCGTCAACATCAGGGAGAAAGATGGGTTTAGTAATAAGTTACCTCTGAAGTGTGGGAAAAGTGATTTGTAAACTCAGGGAAGTCTTGATGCAGGAAATTCCACTAAAATACTGTATTTTTTAATAAAGTTAGCTTTTTCTCAATACTATATTTTTCAGCATTTTAAATGTTCCAGTTGCCTGCGTTTTGATCCCATTACCTTCAAACTTGGTTTGTACATACAACTTTGTGGTCTTAATAATGTGTGGAATCCATTTTGAAAAATATTAATAACTTTCAGAAATATTTAGGTTCAAATTTGAAAAAAAAATGACATTTTAACAGAACAACAGGTCATTCTAAGAAAAAAACATTTTAATAATAAACCATTTGCACTGATTTTAAAAGTAATACCAATTTTTATTTGTAGACCATTGATGATCATTCCATAGAAGTTTTAGATTGATAACTTTAAATTTGATGTACCTGGGACATTTTCAAAATGTGCATATTTATTACATAAAATGTTATAATTTCTAAATGACTGAACCAAATAGCTCCAAAGTTTAGAATTCCCTTAATTATGCTCACTTTAAAGAACCTACAAAATTTGGTGAACACTGGGTGAAAATAGGCTACTGGAAAATTCAAAACATAAGTTAATAGGGCAAAAATGTTATGGATATTGTGTGGTTAGGTGAAATGTGGGTCAATGCTGGTCACACAGTGCCTAAGGGTTGGAGTGACAACTCAGTTCAGGGGACAAGGAAGGGCCATCAGGCAGAGGGGGTCGATTTATTATTCTACATGCCGGGCTATCACACGGCTTTGTTAATAATACACTTTTGCTCTTTAGGTCGAAAAGAACTGGTGATTACCATGAAGACGGACTACAACTAGTTTTTAAAATGGTTCCAGGAACAATTGTTACCCAACATCCCTGAACACAGTATTATTGTAATGGACAATGCTTCGTACCACATAGTACAGATAGAATAAGCTCCAATAACTTCAAGTACGAAGCCGCGAATGTTGGAATGGCTCGACCACCATCGTGTAGCCTACCATGCGACAGCTCTCGGACAAAAGGAATCCTTCTCGGTAGTGCTGAATGAACATAGAACGAGCGATAACATTCTATATAATACATGAATTAGCCAAAATACCTTATAAAAGGATGAGAAATAAATCAGGAAGCAATGTTTTAATAGATGTTTCCTCCTCCGCCGTCTGTGACCCACCCAGCCATTCCAAATATAGCGAAAATTACAGCAGTGGGCGGCATTGTTCAAATCAATCTTCAAAAAAGTACCATAACAGTACTGCCAACCTCGCCCTTACTATGTGAAACAAAAAAGTGACCAATTCAGTCTCTAGTGGGCATCATTCGTTCGCAGCACTCAGTTCACGACTCTAATTATGCTAGTGTGTGCAATATTTCGCATCTCTGTACGGCTGAAATGAGTGTTTTTTGTTATCTGCTCTGTAATAACTATGCAGTATATCGCTCTCCTGTAATACGTATGTGTATTTTTTTCCGCACAACTGTGGTTTTAACAAAGGTTACAGCCTAACGCGCCCAGATCAATGGTTTTGTGTCAACCATGCCCCGCTAGCAGCGCGCGGCCAAGGCTGCACCTACACCCGACCATTCTTACCTTCACTTTGTCCAATCCAATGGTTTTTGACAATGGTTATAGCCTAACGCGCCCAGATCAATGAATTTTGGCAATGGTTACTGCCTAACGTGTCCCGATGATTCTTTTTTTATCAACAGTGATTTTGCATCCCACTTCTTTTTATCAACACTATCAACAGTGTTTTTGTATCTCACGTGTGTGCCTCGGTGCGTGCTGCTAGAGTGAGCCTTGATGACGGTTAAACGAGATCAAGTGCTATCGAAGCATGGCAGCTGTTTTTAAAATAGCAAAAATTAAAACACATATTTACGTACTTTAGCACATATATGAGGTTCGGTAGTAAGTTTTAATTAGGGTTCCTAATTTCAATACGTAATATCACCCAAAAAATGAAACAAGGACACAAGGTATGTAAAAGTACATTCATGTCTGCTACAAGTGTATAAGCCGCGTTCCACTTTCATTCAGAATTAATATCCTTCTCAACCTTATACAGCAGTGCAAGCCTAAACCCATGTAGGCTACCACGTGGATGAACTGGCGAGAAAGCATGGCCATGAGATCGTCACGCTGCCCCATTTCATTGCCACTTCAATCCTATAGAAATGATATGGGGTCAAGTGAAGGGTTATCTAGCACGGCATAATAAGAATTTCACACTCCGTGAGGTTGAGAAGCTTACCGTTTAGGCTATTAGGGAAGTGACTTCATAAAATTGGAAGCGTTTTGTGTTAATAGTGCAACGAGAACTGGATGAGGCTACGAAACGTGAATGTATACTCGATGATGGGGTAGATTGGTTCATAGTTTCCCTGGAAAGCAATTCCAGATCCAATTCAGACACAAGTGACGAAGAGGGGGTTATGAAAGGAATAGACCCATAATTAAGTTAGTAGCAGCTAGAGCGATTAGGCAACTAAAAATTCCCCTAAACTCGCGTGCATCGCAATGTTTAATTGACCCTTCACACGAATACGGCTGACACACCACAGATCCCAGTATTTGTGTCTTCCTAGAAGCTTCTTGGAATGTTAAGAGTCATGATCTGCCTCAGTGGCAACGCAGCATTTCCTCACGTGTTAGCTTTGACAGCTGCCAGCGCTCATTATTGGTACCGGCAATACAGAGTATTCTTTGCGTACAAACACAAACCTAACCCCAGACCTCCTTGCTTGTACTACTAACAATACCGGTAATTTTGGTCCAGATAGTCGCCTAACCAAGTAGCTACCAATGGCTTTGTCTCGCCATGGCTTTAGATGAGTACAGTTCAACTTTTCCATTAAAATGAACTACGGTAAAAGTAATTTACGAACATGCATGATCTTTCAAGAAATTATTCTTCTTTAGACTGAGATAGGCTACTCAATACTCCCAATAATGTCAAAAGTACTCAAATCAAACTTACCAAGCAACTTTTGAAGATTTGATGGATGAGGCAGATAAATATGACCACTCCGATGTAACTTTTTGTACACTGATGACAAGTGAACATATTATATGGAAGCTGCCAAGAGTAACGTGTCTCCACTGTACCTACGATTGTTTGCCTAACATCTAAAAAATTAATTTGCTCTATTAAAGACTATAATGGTGTGCAATCATCACTCGAAAAACTTCTCTGTAGGTTGTTCACAGGAGCATTCACTGCTGACAACTTTCTTCCAATTTCATCGCACTCAGAATTTTCAATGAACTGAAGTAGGCTAGTTCATCAATTGATTTTTTATCAGTAATGCAAAGAAAGTTTTGTGGAACTTAATGTTTGGGAATCTGCAACCCATTGACAGCCAGCTCAATGCTGAGGTTATTTAGAATACACACAGAACCTGTAATTATGGGCACTGCATCACTCAAATTCTTCAAGCACTTCACCAACTTGTCTTCTGTCTTGATATGTGTCCATTCCTGCTTAAATTTATTCCTGTTGGAGGAGAAGTGTTCAGATATATCCGATAGACTGTGCACAGAATTCTCTTCTTCGTAGTGTCTGAAGTCTTCCAAGCTCGCTTCTATGGCTTTATCCGAGATTTTCTACCTCTGCATCACACAGTCTTCTAGAAGAAGGCCCTGGAGTGGATAGCTATCCTGGCAAATTCGAAAATATTGAAGATACTGCATCAGGTTTCAACTTCGGATAACTCCTAGCAAATGTCTTTATTTCCCCATCAACTTGCTCTGTCCTGTTAACAGAGCTATCAGGAAAATGTTTTATACAAATTATAGGCTTGCTCACTTTAGAGAAGTCAGTGGGAATTTTTCTAGGCCATATATTTCTTAATTTTTCGTCCTTTGGGAGAGAAAATGTAGAAACATTTTCATGCTGAGATCTGCAATTGTTCTTACAGCCAGCCACATTACAGCATCTCGGCATTTTGATTTCCTGTAAAGAGACTCATTCATTAAATATCTAACTTTAACTCAGATAATTAACTTAGCATGCATTCTAATAGTCCTTAACATCCACAATATTAGGCTAACGTAAGTTCGTACATAACCTGCACCACACGTGCGTTTGATTAACCTGTATCATTAATGAGAAATAAAGTGTTAACACTTACCCTGTAGGCTACGTGATTATTGCAGCTACATGATGCACCACAACACAAGTTGGATGTAAAGTTGGACATTACACTTTATAAAACACTAACTATTCTCACACTGCTATTCACAAGAAATTCACAAACAAGTCTTCTCAACCGGAGTCACTACTTCGCCTACGTCACAAACAAGATGGCTGATCGCACTGAGGCCAGTATCTTTCGTGTGCCACGGTTGTAACTCGCGCCAACACTGTATACAACCACCACTGTTTTGCATTAGCCGGCAGCAGGTATTCAGTACTTAATGACCCCCATGATACCATTCTACCCATAGTGGCACCCTCTTTGATATTTTACACTTTCAACAGTCAATAAATAATGCTTTAATTAAAGGCTAATGCACATAAACAAGGTAAAATGAGCGAAATCACAACAAATCAGTTACAGATATGCTTACTTCTTGGATCTTACCCATTTAATAGCTTTTTTCATCTGTTTTCTCTCACTAAATTTGTTTCTATTAACTTCTCTAATTCTAATAAATGTTCTGAGTCTTGCATACACGTGAATGGCTTCTTTACATACACTCGGGAATAGCGAATGCAGCCTATTTTTTAACACTTTCACTATTCCCGGTTGCCGATTAAACCCGAATAGAGGACCATGTATTTCTAAAAACACCTTTTCAAATTCTTTCACTAAACTAAACCACTGGTCACTTGGTTCAGTAAGGCAGCCGTATGATAGAGTTCGTATCCACGATGGCTGCCCCCCTTCCAAGTTTGGAGCGAATTTTGTAATTCTTCCAAGGCTAGGGTCAATATCCCGAAAACGGAAAGCAACGTAGCCAGCGATGTACTTAACTCCTTCGTCCTCAGCCCATGTCATTTCGCTCTCGACATCGTGATCTTCTGTAATAAAACCATACCAATCCACAAATATGTTTTATACATAAAAATATATCATAAATAATTACATTGCTTTATAAATACTTTAATATCAAAATTTAAAATTTTAAAAACCAATTCAATTTTTGATGAAACTATGAATGTACAAATTTTGTAAAATGTTTAAAAACTGTTTTGTGACGTTTGAGATATATTACAATAAATTCGCGTAATATGGATGAGTATAATTAATAATTACCTGGCACTGTTATATCCTCCTCCAAGAAGTTGACGTCTGCATTACTCCCTATATTACTTGATAGCATGGATCCTATTTTCTCGGGTGTAAAAGCCATTTGGAGTATGTCCGAGGTCAAATATGCTGGAATTTCTTTACATATCTCCTCAGTTGGCGTGATGTTCGTCTTCCTTGAAGGCATGGGCATTTTGTTTGATATCATAAGTGTTCTGAGACGTGATATAACATCAGAAGGACAAGGGTGGTCATGAAATCGTCCTAGCCCACGAAGCTGGCTAAACAAACTTTCAAGAGCATCTTGAGTAAGAAGAGTAGTAATTATATATTTAATGCCATAGTCCGCCTGAAGCTGTTCAAACATGTCTCTTAAAGATTTTATTGATACTAACATGCCTTTCTGGAATGGAAGCATTTTAGTTTTCCCTTTCACTCTCATTCGCGATACTACATATTCAACTTGGTTTAGTATAAAATGTTGTTCTTCTGCACGTTCAGCTACACCAAAGGCAACTTTAAGAGGATGCGCTGGATCAGCATGTTGACTTCTTGAATTCATAATGTCGTAAAAATTATCAATAAGTTCAAAAAAGTTTGCAGCTTGGAAGTTTCCAATCAGTGATGCGATTGCTTTCGCTGTTGTTCTTGAAAAAACTGCTTTTGCAGGTCCAACTTTTTGTCTGTCATTACCTTTCACAGTCAGATAAGCTGGATTCAACTTATGGCACAACTTTATTTCACCACAGTCTTTCTCAAAAACATCTCTTAAAATGGATGAATCCAATTCAGTGCCGTTTCCCAAGATAAGACCACTGTCAAGAAAGTGGTTGCGAAGCAGTTTAAAATAATGAGGCATATCGGCAAAAACAAAAACTTGTCTCTCTGAATCATTTGGGTGGGCAAAAGATGTTTTATTCTCAGAAATCTGCAAAGATGACCACAAAGATAGATAATTGCTCCCTCCCATATCTGACACTATGGAGGTAACTAACAATCCAGAGGACTCTACGGCTTGTATTATTGTCATGAGTAATGGTTTATCGATAGAAGTGTCAAACTCAAAGTAAATAGGTTGTTTCCAGCTCGATATTAGACCTCTTACTAATACTACTTGCACTTTAGATGAGGGACCAAGTATTTTGTCCATGGCTGAGTCATATACAACACTACTATCAATATGCATTTCATCAAAATTAATTACACACAGCTTGTCAATATAGGATAGTTCATCAAACCTTTTTTTAATTAGGCATAGTACATTCCTTAGAATACCTGGAAAGCATGTGAACTTTGCGCACCATCTTCTCAAGGTTGTGGCTGATGGTAGAGGAAATTTCAATTTTTCCCTCCAGAAATCATAAGATTTTGGAGACAGAGCCCTTATCATCACACAACGAGATATGTCGTCACTTGTCCACCGTACTTGCTTGTTAGTTTCTATAGCCTTTATCTGCGTGGGAGTCATAGTTTGCTTGGCCCACTTGGTTAGAACTGCTTTGTTTTTATGCTCCTTTACATCGCATATTTCACTTCGTAGACGTTTGACCATGTTGTTAAACCGTTTGTAGCAATTAGACGTTCTTAACTTACTGTCAACTAAAATTTTATTTTTCCGTTTTAGACATTTTAGCTGCGATTTTAAGCCCACTATTTCATTTTGTAATGATTCAATAACCCCGGATTTACGTTCACAGTCTGTACAACGGATTAATCTCGGTGGTTCTTCATTTTTCTCAGTTTCACATTCTCTGGAATTGTCAATATCCTCAGTACAAATAGCCTGTTTTTTTTTAGGACTTAACTGTGCCAACCTTACTATAGCTGAAGCTCTAACGGCTCTGTTTCTGCTTCTGTGTGCTCTAAGTACAGAGGTTTGGCTTAGTGTACTATCATTGGGCAGATTTTGAGAAGGGACTGCAGATTTATTTAATACTCTTTTCAATGGAAGTCCTAAAAGGCGGTTTTTCATATCATCTTGATAATCAGTAGGGAAGAAATGCTTGCTACAAATACGTGCATTTTTTACGTTAATACTGTCTTTCCTGTGGCACTTGGTAACCCATTGCTTTGAAATATCACTATCATTTGGGAATCGGTGATAAATGACGCCTACCTCAGAGTCCTTGGTGTTGCGGTAGGTATTTCCACAATTAAAAATAGCACAGCTCATGTTTCATTGCGATTCTAAAATACTAAATCGTTTACATATATAATTAAAGCTCGAAAACTGTAACGAATTATTAGACAATAATCTGCATAAACACTGACGATGGACAACGTGCATGCACAACACACACAATGAACTTCTCTGTGACACTGAATCAAACAAACAACAGGTGATTCTATGGGAACAGCCAAGTGGGCAAGCTCGGCTTACAACCCTATGACGTCACACGGCCAATGTCCCCCTCCCCTCACCGGCAGCAGCGGCTTCAGCCTAACTTCAAACGAGCCCTTCTAGCTTTCGCCGGCCCTGGGACCATATAAGGAATGATGCTGTGCGGAAGGATTTCAAGGTTGCCCCAATCACAGAGAAAATGCGTGAATCACGTCTGCGGTGATATGGACATGTGCTCCGTAGCAGTGAAACCTCAGTTGCTAAGACTGCCCTTCACCTGAATGTGGAGGGTCGTCGACCTCGAGGGCGACCTCAAACACGCTGGCTGGATAGGGTGAGAGATGACATGCGGCTCACTAAACTCCGCCCCCGGGACGCTATGGATCGATTGAAGTGGAGGAATCATTGCAGGAAGGCAGACCCCACATAAATGGGAAAATGCAAAGAAGATGATACTGATTTGAGTGAAATACATATACTACTACAGACACCGTAACACAGGTTAACAGAAAATATACAGGGTTGAATGACCACATGTAACCTAAAATGAAACAATATCCTGTCCAGTTGAGCCTCTGTGGCTTAGGCAGCAGCACGCCATCCTCTCACCGCTGGGTCCGTGGTTCAAATCCCGGTTACTCCACGTGAGATATGTGCTGGACAAAGCGGAGGCAGACAGGTTTTACTCCGGTTTTCCCTGTCAGAATTTCAGTCCAGCAACACACTCCACTATCATTTCATTTGTCATTCATTTAATTATTGCCCCAGGGGAGTGCGATAGGCTTCGGCAGCCGGCACAGTTCATATCCTCACCGCTAGATGGGGGGTTCATTCATTCCATTCCCTGACCCGGTTGGTCGACTGGAAGCAGACCGTGGATTTCATTTCATCCTGTCCAATTACATAATATCATTGAACCTGAACATAGGCTCTACAATACATTTACTTTGATATGGACATGGCTGTCTGTCAAGTTCTGATAGAGAAAATTATCCCTGGGTGTACATTCAATACTTGAATTTTTGTCCAGGTAACTAGTTAAAGCCAACAGGTATGGAATTGGCAAAAATCAACACAAGAGTGTAGCTAAATAATAACAATAATAATTACAACCCCTGGCACTACAGCCCATGAAGGACCTAGGCTTACCAAGTGACCACTGCCCAGCCATTTGACCTGCAGATATTGGGGTGACACATGGTCAACACATTGGGTCCCCTTGGTCGTAATCCTAGTTTTCGTGACCAGGGCGCTGCCTCACTGCCAGACAGTTACTCAATTGTCCTCTCGAGGCTGAGTGCACCCCGTTCCAGCCATCACGCAAGTTTTTGAAATCTTTGACGGAATCGAAACCGGACCTTCCGGGTGAGAGGCAGGCACGCTACCCCCCCCCCCCCCCCAACACCACGGGGCCGGCACAGTGTGGCAGAAGGTTATCAATAAAGAGTAATGAATAAAACCATTTTGGTGGATCTGCGAATAAGGTTCAATGTAAAACTCAGCAATTTCTCTAGGTTTGTGCGGTGCCTTGTGTGGGGTTCCGCCTAGTTTTTTGCTTTTAGTTCTCGCAGTAAAGAGGCGCAGGTGTGTTTCATAAAAAGGGAGGTAGCGTGTAGTTCGCTACTCCTGTGGGTGTTTGGGCGGGGACAAAAGAGCCCGCTGATGAGCCATTTTGGTGACCTAGACGAAACCCCTCACAAGGCACGGTACAAATCCTTCTGCTTTCCCCATAAGGGGAATGGGTACATTGTAGCTTCTTTGTTAATTACACCACTTATGCACCACTTCATCCACGCCGTTCCGTTCAGTATCGTAACCCCTTATTTACAAGGCTTGCATTGAGGCAGGAAATCAACACTATTGGCCTTGGTCTTGAAACAGGCCTGGCAGGCTGTGTTCACAGGAGGAAACAGTGTACTCTAAGAAGGGAATAAAATTTGCCAGGTTGCCAGATTTCCTTCTTCCTGCTACCGAGGCCAAGTATGAATTTCTATGCAAGGTACATGCTTAGAGGTTTATTGTAATAAGCAAGGCTGAGAAACATATTCCTTACTAGCTTCGGTGGCGTAGTCGGTAGCATGCTGAACTGCTATGCCCAAGATAGCGGGTTCAAACCCGGCCGAAGTCGTCGGATTTTTAAGAGCGTTAAAAATCCTTCAGTATGCCTTCCTTCGGAGGGGAAGTAAAGCCGGCGGTCCCATGTCATAGATTTATGGCAAGTAAAAGATCCTTTCACAGACTAAACTTGTGTAAAGCAAAATTTGTTAGGTTAGATTTCGTCAGAACGCTCTATCAATGATATCAATGATACCTAGTGGTGAACGTTGGAACTACTTGAAATTGAACGGAACATGTAGCTCACCCTTTAGGGTGTCCGCTGGAAGCAGCTACAGACTCAGGCGAGCCGAACATGTCCTCGGACACTCCCGGCACTAAAAGCCATACGATAGATAGATAGATAGATAGATAGATAGATAGATAGATAATGATAAGAATATTCCTAAAACAACCTAACATGATCAATACTGTAGATTTCCCGCCTCAATGCAATCACATGGAGTTGAGCAAACAAACCTGCGACATCCAACTCCTCTGAACCTACCGTATACGTTGGACATGCTAATGCATAGCCCAATGACACAAATGCACCCTTGACGTGAGAATTAAAGGTGCCTCCACATAAGCTCAGTCACTGTGGAGGCCCAGGGTCGATTCCCGTCTCTGCCAAGAAATTTAATTCTGGTCAGAGGGGTGGTACTCTCAGCCTCGTGAGGCAAAACTGAGACGGGGCGGATTCG
The DNA here is from genome assembly GCA_946902985.2 of Meconema thalassinum. Classification (NCBI taxonomy): domain Eukaryota; kingdom Metazoa; phylum Arthropoda; class Insecta; order Orthoptera; family Tettigoniidae; genus Meconema; species Meconema thalassinum. Next base: position 68,869,935 of record OX336391.1, on the reverse strand, counting down.
ATTACTACCTCAGCCTTCCCGGAAATGGTTTTCCACTTCTACACCAGGAAAATGCCAGGATGATACCTAACATAAAGCCACGGCCACTTCCTATCCACATCCTACCTTGATTACAAGTACAGTACACACACTAATACCGACATGACAGTGCACAGGTTAGCAGACAACTTGTACACACACGTAAGTATACGGGGAAACATGACCACGATATTGTTTTATCCCTTGGTTGGGGGGTGGGAAAAACACCGTAGTGTAGTTGTGCTAATTTTGAGGACTGCTTCCGGATGAGAGTAGCTTCCCGTGATTGGGAGAGACTACTAGTGTAGTGTGTTGGTGTAAGTACCTAATCTATTGGGGGAGTCCCTGCAGGATGCAATTATCTGCTAGGGGATGAATGTCTAAGTGCAGGCTGCTAAACTAGCCTGCCAGCTGAGTGGAGTGAGCAGGTGGCAGGTGTGTAGCAGTTAGAGTGTTCCAACTTTTCCTCGTGTTCTACCTAGTAAAAAGCTCAGTGGGTGCCTCGAAAAAGATCCTCGATCATTCTTTAACAATTGAAGACTCGTGTGTGAACTCGGACCTGAAGGAACACCTCGTGGTAGTTTGTAAACTCAATATATCTTCTCTCACATGGTGTGGAAGCGAGGGGCTGATAGTCACGGCAGCAGGCAGAGGGCGCCCAGCACTGCGCGGGTTTGCCAGACCGCCCGCTACATTATTACATCTCGTGGTGCTGTCTGTGGCTCTCAGTGGAGATGTGGCGATGAACCCAGGGCCGAATAAGGTGTGTATAATTTGTGATTCGAAGGGTCGTGTGAATCAGTTATTTGTGACATGTACATCTTGCCACTCTCAAGCGCACAGAACTTGTGCAAAAATCAGTGCTTCAAAACACAAAATAATCACCTCTGGGAAACAATCGTGGCTGTGTTGGAACTGTTCTTTACCTCAGTTCTCTAACTCATTTTTAATACATCGACACAGAGTGCAAATAGTGTAGATAGTGACGTAACACCCTCGGATGGCAAAGCATTGTCCATTTTTTCCTTCAATGCTCGAAGTGTAACATGTCCCTCCAAACAACCGGACCTGCGTTCTTGTCTCACAGCACTTAATCCGTCAATTGTGTGTTCAGGGGAGACATGCCTGAAAAAATCCACTAACGACCCAGAAATATTTCCGGTAACATACACCATGTTCCGCAAAGATCGAACCTGGACATCAGGGGGAGGGGTACTAATAGCCATAAAACCTGAGTTAAGGCCTGTTCGCCAACGGGAGCTTGAAACTGATGCTGAGGCTGTGTGGGTGGAATTCACGTGTGCGAACAATACATTTCTAATAGACTCTGTATACCGTGCTCCAAATTCAACTCGGCACATCAATGATGAACTTTTGGAGTCCCTCCGTCGTGTACAATACATCCAGCACAAATACAAGGCCATTTACATAACAGGTGATTTTAATTTAGAAATAGACTGGCAAAACTCTCCTCCCACTTCCAAGGATCCCATTGCTAATGAATTCCTTACCGCATTCTACGATTTATTCCTTGACCAATTAATAACCGAAGCAACTCGAATCACACAAACTACACGCTCCACAATAGACCTATTCCTCACAAGCCTTCCTTCCTCCGTACAGAAAGCTGAAGTCATACCCGGTTTCAGTGATCACGCAGCCATCTTTACCACATTGCATTACAACAAACCACGCAGCAAGAGCACAGTGAGGACAGTATACAATTACAAAAAGGCAGACTGGAAACTGCTATCATCTTTATTCCTCAAACATCTTCCCACCCCATGTATTCTGGACACCAGCGACATCAACTCAGTGTGGCACGCCTGGCGAAATTGTTTCTTTGAATGTGTGGATATAGCCATACCGAAAATAACCATTATTGGGAAGAAAAATTCTCCTTGGGTGACGAAGGAAGTCATTAAAATGATTAGGAAAAGGAACGTTTTATACAAGAAATGGAAAAGTTGCTCAACTGACATCATGTGGGAAAAATACAAGAACATCAGGAACCAAACAAAGAAATTAATTCGCGAAACATACGACAATTATATTCACAAAATAAGCAGCACCAGTGAAATGTGGAAATTTTTGTCCAGAAGACGCGGCACCGCTGCGCCAGCCTCATTTCACTGTAATGGTAAATTCCTAAGTGCACCCCAAGATATTGCAACAGTGTTCAGTGACAGTTTCAAGCAGAACTTTTCAAAGCCGGATATGACCATGCACCTGCTTCTGCCAAGGTCATCACATCCACCCCTCCCACTCTCCAACCTGTACTTCACAACAACTGAGGTGACTCAGAGCCTACGGAAGATTAGACCACATGCGGCGACCGGCCCAGATGATGTTCCCGGACGGATCCTGCTGCAGTGTGCGGAAGCATTAGCGCCCTCTCTGTGTGCGTTATTCAACCTGTCTATCAACCAAGGTTCTGTGCCGTGTGGGTGGAAATGTGCTAACGTGGTGCCAATCTATAAGCAAGGTGACAAAGAAGATGTTGAAAATTACAGACCGGTGTGTCTAACATCTATAATTTGTAAATGTATGGAGCGGCTAGTAGCAAACAGTGTGCTGGAATTCCTACGGGAGAACAATCTGCTCGACCCAAATCAGCACGGGTTTCTTCCGGGTCGTTCTTGCACTACTCTATTGACAAAAGTCATTGATGAGTTTCAGTTCTGCTAGAATCAGCCAGAAGTGGAACAAGTGGACTGTATTGCACTGGATTGGGCTAAGGTCTTCGATCAAGTGTCTCATGAAAGACTTTTGTTAAAGCTACAGCAGCTTAACATACGGGGTAGCTTACTTGCATGGGTGAGGTCATTCCTAGAGGGTCGAACAGAGAGTGTGGTGTACGGAGGAGCTCGATCGCAGGCTACTTAAGTTACTTCTGGAGTGATTCAGGGCTCTGTGATCGGACCTCTTCTCTTCACTATATATGTGCTCGATCTTCCTGGCTGTGTCACCTCATCAATGTCACTATATGCAGATGACACCGTGCTATACAGGGGCATTAAATGTGAAGAGGATTCCCTCTGTCTTAAATCAGATCTGGACAACTTATCGCTGTGGTGTTCTGTGAATAATTTAAATATAAATGTACAAAATGTAAATACATAATAATAACCAGGTCACAAAAACCCACTGAGAATGAATACAAAATTATGAACAGTGTCATCCCACAGTGCACAAACTTAAAGCTATTAGGGGTAACAATCTCCGACACCCTGAATTGGAACATTCAAAGTGAAGAGGCAAGATGTAAGGCCACCAAAGTTCTGGGTTTCTTGTACAGAAACATGAGAGGTTGTAAACCTAGAGCCTTCAGGATGGCTTACACATGCATGGTCCGTCCGATATTAACGTACGGCTTACCTGCTTGGCATCCCACTACAGCGGAAAACATGAACAAGCTCCAGCGCGAACAGCGCCGCGCAGAAAGGCTAATAGCTCGTTATTCCCCTTCCCCTTTGTCAAAATTTCCATCTATAGAGGCAACAGCCAAACAAATTGATCTAATTTTTCTTAAAAAATCCCTTACTGGTTCCATTAATATTGACCCTTTTTGCCGACTGTCATTGGCATATCGCTCAGTTCGGAGAGGACGAGGTGTAACCCTCGTTCCGCCCTTCGCACGTAGCAATGCTTACCTGACAGGTTTCTACGGCCGCTCTGCGCGGTTATGGAACGCGCTGCCAGGGGATGCCAAGATCTTGCCTCTTAGGAAATTCAAGCCGTACGTAAAAAGGTACATTGTATAAATAAACGTATGTATGAGTGATTGATTGTCTCTCTGAATGAATGAGTATCTGAATGGAATGAATGTATGTATCGCGTGATCGAGGTTATGAAAGTGCGTGCGTGAGAGAGTGAGTGAACAGGAAAAAGTACTATGTCAATATTCTAAATATGTGAATACTTCAAATAACTTTGTAAAACTTGTAAATATTGTTAAAACAAATGTAGATGTAAGCTGTGCCTGTGAAGCATGAAATATGTATGTGGGGCTTGCCCTTTTTCACTAGGCCTTCCATACTTCGTGTACGATTTATGGTAAATAAATAATAATAATAATAATAATAATTCAATGAATGTGCAGAGTCAGTGACTCGACGCTCTGCAGTCGAGTCGCGTGCTCGAGTACAATAAAACCTGATGATGTAATTACTGGCCTCTACGGTCAGGGGCAATTATAGCTAAGGCCAGGTTGGGTATGAGGATGTGAAGTGGAGTGTAATTAGTAACAAGCGTGTAGTTTACTGACCATGTATTTATTGGCCAGTAGATGCAATGTGATATCCCTCTTAGGGAGTTTGAACAAATATAAATGTAGTACAACTTGTAAAGTGTCAGGGTAGGTGTTTTACAAAGATAAAGGACTCTGAGCACAAACTAGATCTCACCTGGTGAAGAACGGACGTCGGGCAGGGCCGCTGGCGAAGAACAGAACAGAACAGATAATCCCTCCTGCCCGGGTTCCATTCTTATACGATTCGGCGCTGCTTGGTCAGCAGTGCATCAGTGTAGCTGCCCCAGATAGTTGTTAGTGTAAATGTTTATGTGAGTTTTGCAAGCCGTTGGCTAACCTCCTAGGCTTAGGTGGTCGCCGCTTGCTGTGTAGAGATATGTTCTGGAATTATAGTGTTTCCAGTTGGGGTGGTTTTGGTAAAAGATGGCGGGGTGGTTCTCAGGGGGTACTGCCCCCCGGGTACAAGTCCCCTTCGTCGTTTAGTTCGCGTCCCCGCGAACGGGAAGTAGAGTAGGCGTGTCGTTGTGATGATTTTTCGTCGTTTTCTGCTTGTCCCTCTTCTTCTTTTTCTTCAGTGTCGGTGTCGTGTTGTCCTGGTGGTGATGTGAGTTTAGCGTGTGCTCAGAGGGGTGGGTTTTGGGTATACTTAGTTAATTGTTTATCTAAAATTAATCGCTATGAAATTTGACATTGGAAATAATAAAAATATAAAATACAAAAAAAATACATGTTCTTGAAGTTATATGCATGTTGGTATTATGCAGGAAGGAAAAAAAACATGGTTGGACGGGTGGTTGTGCCGTCCGACGCTGTGTGGAAAAAAAATTGCTCCCTGCAAGGTATTGTATAAAAGATGGAAGAAAATAGAAAAACAGGTGCCCCAGGGTATAAGTTAAAGGTATATCAGAATGATTTATTGTTGGGATGAAACGGGACACCTTCACAAATTTGGCGTTAGTAGAATAGAAAGGAAAGAGACAAAAGTGTGTAGAAACGTGTTTGGTGTTAGAATGTTGCAGTGCTTTATGTTTATTCTTCATATTCCTTGTGTTTTGACGGTTTTACAATTTCTTACAATTTTCGATTACAATTCTTACATGCTACGCTTAATTATAGTACTATTGCTACTAAATCTTTTCTACTCATGAGTACCTTTCTCCTTTCTCCTATGCATATGGCCATAGCGCTTTTCTTTCTTGGCCACCTTTACCTTGTGCCATTCATCTGTGGCTTTTGACCTGCCTGTGTGGTTTAGTGGTTAACCCGCTTACTCGCTGTTGTGAATTTTCCTCCGTGGGTGGAAGAATTCACCTTGATGGCTAGGATAGACGTTCACAAAGCTACGTCTTTCCTGGCTATCGCATCCGCTCCTTATTCAAGCGTCTATCGTGTGTTGCGTCAGCTCCGCTCGGTGCCCCACGGTCACCTCGCGTAACCGCCGCCTGTTGTCATCACTTTTAGTAGTGTGACGGGAAATCGGTGAATATTTTGTGTGTGTGTGTATAGTAGAGAGTGTGTACAAGTTGGTGTTGGAAATATATTTACAAAAGACATGTGTATGGTGCTGATGATCTGGAAAATAATAGTTTGTTAGTTAGTTCCCCTTTTCGGTGGAACGTGCGTAGAGGCCGCCTCCTGGTGTGCCTGAAATAGAGTGTGATATAATATCCACATACATTTTTACTATATCTCGTACACATACTTATGTCTACTGTGCACCTTTTAAATCTAGCTTAACCTAATGTGACTGCAGCCTTATTGTTATACTTATGAATGTACTCCTGTCTTCCTGTGTATTTGTAATGTCTCCTCCGTGTATACAAGTGTATGAGTGTATTTGTGTGTCGTGACGTCACCTTTAACTGATAATGATCATGTTGTCGGCGTTCCCATGATGCTGCCGTGGTGGAGCTCTTTGCTAAAAGAAAATGCATGTAAATTAAGTACATGTGGCCAATACATTATGTGCACATATCGCGCAGCACTGTTTTAAGGGTCGGCTTGGAAGATGCCACCGCCCTTGAGACCTCTTCGGACGTCTCGCGTATATATGTCGCGTTCGCGTTGCATACGCGTGCTTTCGCTATATATTGTCGGTCTTACCCTGGTAACGTCTAGTTGCCAGGTGCCGAACGCTCGATGTCGCGTTCGCATCGCATATTCCTATTTGTCTTACTGTATTGTCGGTCTTACCCTGGTAACGTCTAGTTGCCAGGTGCCGGCCGCTGTATCTTAGTTAAAAAGTACTTAACCTAAGCTATATTAATTAATACTAAAAATATATATATATTTTGTATTTACAAGCCGAAATGGTCCTTAGTCTAGTGCCGAAATGTGCTCTAGCTGCTGTTTTACAACAGTGCTTATTAAATTTGCTTAAGTCTAAGTTGCCTTTTAAAGGGAACTGTATCTTATATACTAGAATTTTGATCGGAGGCTCGTCCCGGTCGGTTTCCCTTCCGGGGGGCCCTTGTGACCTCCTGCCGGGACCGGAACCCAGCAGTGGCCCGTAGTCCCCTCCCTTAATACTAATTGTCGACATCCCCGTCTTAGTAATTAATATAGGCCTGCGCGATGGCGTTGCGAAGAAGCAAACGCCTCGCTCGGATATCCTTTCCGTTGTTCTTATACCTGCCTGTGTTGGCATTATTCTCCATTTATCATTCATGTATATTTATCATTGGGTTTGCCCACCTAGGTTACAACTGGCTAAGAGTCTAGTCCTAATGTGGTCGTCTCTAGGTTCATCTCCTGAGTCTAGTGTAGAGCTGGCTAATTCTCCTACTAGCCGTCAAAAGTCTCCCCTGCAGGTCTGGCTTCGATGGCCGTAGCGCATAGTGGGTGTAACTTAGGCTAGGCACACCCTAGGTCTCGACGTTTGCCCGCGCTAAGCCATCGTCGCTTCAACCCTTCGTCTATCAGTCATTAAACTGGGTCAGGCCTCATTACCGCCTTCTCCAGCTCTGTTCTTGTGTAGCGATTCTGCCTTCCATTTACGTTCTCATCACCATCTAGTGTGATGTCAGATTCCTTTTTTTTTATAAGTGTGATATGTAAATACATTTGTGTGTACCATGTAATTATGTTTAAAAAAATTAGTGTTCTGGGGTTGTAGGATCTTCTAAATGCAGTGTCTACTTTAGGCTTGTCATGCCATGTCGGATTTCCAGCGGTGATGCCTTGGTAATTTCTTGGAGGTGTTAGTAGGTTTGTAGGGCGTTGGGTCCCTTGTTATTAGGATCCGGGGGTGTTATTTGCTGAGTGGGCTTAAAGCGTGGTAGGAGGGGGTCGTGCATCGTTGGTCTCCATGTTTATGGTGGCCGGGAGCCGATGATGCTGCTAGGAGGTGTTTACTCTGAGTGGATGGGGTGGGTTTTTCCCAAGTGTGCAAAATTTTAAAAATGCCATGCAGGTGTAATAATAATAAAATCCCTGGTATGTGGATAGGATATTCCATGCATGGGGATGGATATGAGGCGTGTCCGCTCTCACTTGAGGATAAAGCATGTGTCAAGGTATAATAAGTCTATGTCCCTTGCATGCGGGATTAGTTAATAAAAATACTTGTTAATATAAATGTGGCCTCATCTCTCTACATAGAGAAGTGCATTGCGGTTGATATTGTTTCCGACTCACCTCTAATACTCAGGTGTAGTCGTTTGGGGCCAAGGTGTAGCATACCTTAATTTGTTAGACGCATGAAGTCTATCAACCCCGATGTATATTTTGAAATGTAGTCTAGCTGTTTTATGTGTCTGTATGTTTGTGTTGGATAGTGTTATAGGTGACAGGGTATGTAGGGAGAAGGGTGCTGGAATGGTAGCCCGTAGTTGGTACCATAGCCATCCTGATGGCACTATCCATCTCTGCTCCTGTTGGAGTGTGTCATCCTCTCTCAGTCACTATGTATTCTCTACCTTTGTTTGGGATGTACGCTGGCTAAGTTGAGATGCCATAAAGCATCTCCCAGTCTGTGGAGTGGCTGTGGGTCTGTGATACCCACGTTGTGTAAAACTGTATGTGTCTGTGGGCACCGCCCTCGGGCTGCCCTTTGGGATGTTTAAGTGCGGTGACGCTGTGACGTCACGGCCTAACCTGGTCTCCTGTTCATAACGTTGGGGTAACATGGGAATGTAAGTATGAATTGTCATAGCCTGATCGCCTGTAATGATTTTAAAAAATCCAAGAAAAGAAATTATTAGGGGGGTTTGTTCCTTCATGGACGCTGTCTGTATCCGCTCCTGAGTGTTGGGCGCGTGTAGGAAGGAGGTGGCCGTGGCTGTAATTAGCGCGGCTGTGTGCGTGAGGTCGCGTATCGCTGGCGTTCGCTGGCGCGTGGGACGTTATCGGAGAAGGCTTATCTCGTATCGCGTGGCTAATTGTCAGGTGCCGCTTATTGCGTGTTAACACCCTTGTAGACATGTTCCTGTATTCCTGAGATGAATCCGGCCCATAGTATTTGTGCATTACTGGATGCATGGCCTATTGTAATAGCGCTGAATCCTGTGTCAACATCAGTGTCACTGTATGTTATTATTGTTATTGTTTTTTGTGCCAGTGTCATCATGTCTGCGTGTCATTGTCACGTCTGGCTATGATGAAAATGTCTACCGGCAACAATGTTGCAACGCGCTGGAATTCGCTTATTCGCAACTCAGTGTTTTGTTGTATTTGTTTATGTGTCCTTGTATACAGAAAGTCTCTAATGTTATGTATGGCGGCTGACGGAACGTGACTTCCGCCACTGTCCGTATGTTGACATGTGTTTTGCATTTTAGGAGGGCCAATGTGTTAACCTGTCATATTTTCGCTCCCAAGCTTGTGTGGACTTTGCTTCCGCAATACCTCTGTTTTATGTAATTATCTATGGTTTGTGTCTAGCAAGTTTACCGCCTATGTTCGGGGTAATCCAAATTTGCCATGATTTTTGGCCGTAGAGATGTGGTGTTACCTGTTTTGTGTGTGCGTTTGTTTGTGAGAGTGGCGTCCCCCGTATTCAGGTGTCGGGCGCTATGGTTCAAAGAAAAGTGTCTTGTGGTCTCCGAGGAGGCCTGGCGTTCCCGGTACGTCTCCTATTGGCAGTCCCGGGGTCGCTAATGCCCTAAGTAGGCTGTTGTAGCGAGTACCTTAGAACGAATCTACGCCCCTGTATCTATGTTAAAGAACCTGCCTGTGTTCACGATTGTGTGGCTCAATCGTTTATTTGCTTGTATATGGCACTAGTGCAATGCATTTGCCACCTCTAGTGTATGTTTAAAGCGTGTACACAGTAATAATATGTCATTCATATGCATATAATTTAAATATTCGTATGCCTATCTTCACTTTTAGCAATACTCTACGGGGCACGGTGTCTGTATGGGACCCTATGGTTTTTCTGTATGGGATTGTGCATGCATACTGTTTTTGCGATGCTGCCCGTGTAATTGTCTGTTCCCGTGTCCATATTCCTGGTTTAATTTGGACGTACTTGCGGATTGCCTTAATTTTGGCCAATTTCCGTCTAGGTGGGAGGGATTTTTTTCGCCTGTGAATGGGTCTATCTGGTGTCTAGTCGCGCCGACTGAGTTTTCTGACTTGTCATGTTGAAAAACCTGTGTGTTGTATGTAACTGATCTTTCGTCGGTCGCCAATTTTTGTTTTCCACGGCGTCCGATTTTATTGGGTATTCGGACCCGCGATCCCGTGTAGCGCTCCGTGTTTTATGTCTGCGTTGTCTGTTGGGATTTTGTGCGTCCCTAGTGTGGCCTCTGATTGTGTTGTCGCGCCAAAAATGCCATTGGCTAGCCTCCTTTTTGGCACTTTTGTATCGTGTTTCTGTGCGTTCGCATATGCCTTAGGCTAATGCTTAGCCTAATGCCTTGGGACCACATTTTTTGTGTTTTATGTACCATGGCGTGTATTGTATGTTTGAGATACGCGTGCGAAAATGTACGTCAGTGTGAGTGTTTTGTGTAATTCGGAACGAACCTCGTACTTTAATTTCGGGAGTTATCCGGCTTTGAAAATGGTGTGAATGATTGTGTATGTTACAGCTGGAGTGAAAGCGCTCCTAGGCCGTCTGATACTTGCGAAGGCCGGCTGTTCCATTACTTCTTATCGCTGACTGGCGATAGTTTCAAGCTTCACTGGCGTGGGCAGTACCTGCCACTAGTCTGGCGGTCTGTTTATTGCATGTGTTAAGCAGATGTGCGTGTGTTTGCTGACACGCTTTTCTATTGTCTGCATACACGGTGTGCCTTTGGCTTCTCGCCATGTAAAAGACCCTACCTATGTTCATATATTGTGTGTCCAAATTTTGTGTTATTGTGGGTCTGATGCGAATATATTCCTGTTACCGTGACTGTCCCTTATCGCTGTATCCTTCAATTGGATGGCTACCCGACCTTGCGCTCCTGGTATTCAGAAGGTCGCGGGTTTGAGACCGTCTTTGTTCAGGATGATCATTCCTGTTGCCTTTTGGGCCTGTGTCTCTGTGACAGTTTTGTTAGTGTTTTGTCTCTTTTAATGATAACCGTGTTTACTGTGTGACTTCAAAAATAAATGCCAGTATCTTTCCCTGAACTGTGAGTGTTATCCCAAAATATTTACGCTTAGTTTTGAGCGACATCATAGGGGACAAGAAAAAATCCTGCTATGGGCAGCGTAAGAAATGATGTACCCCTATGGATTGAATATATATATATATGCATGCAAATTGTACAGTTGGGTGCATGTGTTTTTTTGTCTGTGTTTACCCTCTACAGGGGTAGAGGGTCTGTCTTTGTCTTTTGTGTTAATTGTAGTGTACGCGCCCCCGTGAGGGTCTTGGGAACATTTATCCATGGGCTTGTGCGGTCAGTGAATTTCACTATTGTGGGCACGCCCTCGCCCGTCGGGGTGAATTATTGCGCCTTGTTATGAAGGCATAGGCCTCAGGTTCCCATTGAGGCGCTTCTTTGCTATCTTTCAGGGGTGTTTTAAGTAAAACAGGCCTAAGCCTACGTTCCCCGTAGTGTCTGTTAATAGGCGTAGGTATGCTGTCGCCTGAAGTGCTGTGTTGGCTCCGCGCTCCCCTATTAGTGTCTGTGCGCGTGTAAGTCCTCCTGTCTGTCTGGCCGCTTGGGGTGGGCAGTAAAATTTTCCTTAAACCCCGTGTACTTTGTTGCGGAGGCAGGATAGCGTGTGCAGGCGTGTGTGTTACACCCTGGTGAACTGTAAACAATCCCCCTGTATGACTTTGCACTGGGGGTGCACATGTTAGTGTCCGCTTCCGCTCTGGCGAAAGTGCCCTCTGAACTAGCGATAGGGGTCGTGTATTTGTCTGAGTGTGCTCTTGCAATGTATTGGAGGGTAGTCTAACCGATTTCTGGCCTATGGCCACGGTAGACTCCTTCCCTTGAGTGGCGGTACGTGTCGAGAGGGACATCCTCGCAAATTGCTGAGTTAGCGTATCTACGCCTATGTCCTCTCTTGGCTGGGCTGGTGGCCCTGCCATGAACTCAAAAATGGCCCTGTTGGCTTGGAGCTCCTGATATTTTTCCCAAATTTGGGCGTACTGCCTATTGAGGCATATGACCTGTTCGGCAACTTTGGTACCGTTAGTCCCTATCCGATTATGTTCCTTGATGAGTGTCTCCCATTGTTGGAACATGAACTCATGTCGGCAGTGTAATTTCCAGTGTGCTGTAATAATTTGTGTACGGAGGGTGGGGATTTTCGCTCGAATCTTTCGATTCTTGGCGCTGCGGAGTGGCCGGACAAGTGCCCTTATAACTCGCATATACTGGGCGTGCAGGAGCTGCTGGTACTGTCCCCGATAATCCGGATAGTAGGCTCTCAGAAATCCGCCCCCTCAATCGGATTGCCAATAATCAATCGCACCGGCACAGCTACATCAATGAAAATGGCACTGACAGATACTACCGAGATTAGAGCACAGTAGTTAACAAGAAATTATTGTGGAACACACCAAAATATACGGGGGTTCATACTTACTTTTTACTTACCTTTTCAATTTAATCTCGGGTCTGGGCTTTCAACTGGATCACTTAATAGTATGCCCTCACAATAACCTCCACCACGATATTTAAAATGAACCAAAACGGAAACAAGAAAATTTAAACTGCACAATAATTTATTTCACATAAAGAAAATAATTTAACAAAATTTAACAACAAAATATACGTGGCAATCAGAAGCCATTGTCCATGTAACCATGTCCTCATGTAGGACTTGTAGACTTCACATACAAAATTTCAGCTTTCTCTAGCTCAAAAGAACGTAATAATAATAATGCACTTTGGAATGGATAAGGGAGCTGGGACGAGACATATAGCAATTGTTTCCTTGTTTATGAACTTCACATTTTATTTATAACCGCAAGGCTGCTATGTAGATGACCTTGGCCTCTATCATACAGTTATATGGCCACCTGCGATACACCCTGCACCGTGTCGCATGCTTGCATCGTCAAATGGACGCACTTGTCCATCCAATGTTAGCATATGCTAGTTACCTCAGAGCCTAGCTCCTTTTCAAAACAATTTAAATGTTCACATCTCAACTCAAATATTATCACGCAAATCTTTTAAATGCTCCGTTCAAATATCAATGGATTACTCTAATAATCCCAAATCTTGTTTAATTGTATAATCCAATTGTTGAACTAGCGTTGTTTAGAGTATAATAACGAAAACGTTTAATGTTTATAACAAAATGTTCATTAATTATTTATAACATTTTAAATTGTTTATAACATTGTCAAACGACAATTGAAAAATTTATACACGCCTCTATTAATCCCGTTCGTTTCAAATTATTAATAAAGATTTTTACATAGTTATTTACATTATTTATATTATTTATATTATTTATATTAGAAATACATTAAACCACACGTTTATCCGGTTGATAATTACTTAAATCGTGGTGATATAATCGACCAATGAAGGTTAGTTATATTTAAATTTTAGATTCAGGTTTAATAAGATTTAATAATTATTATTATTTGTGACGGTAACCTCCATTCAACATCGTTATCTCAAATTATTTAAACACTCATGTTAATTTTAACAGTAACTTCACATGAATAAATTTCAAAGGACCTGAACAATACACTCAGCGGAAAAAATACCTCGCTCAAAACGCACAAAATTGCACCAAAATTGGCCCATAATTCATCATATATCTCATTATATATGGCATCAAAATCTTCCACAATACATACAAAAAACCTCCACTTACAAATTCATCAACATCATCAATATTACTGTGGGAACCTCCTTCACTTATTACAGGGCATTATTCATCAGCGACTTTTACACGTCCACTGAACTAACGATTATGCATCCATAGTTCCTCTTTAAAAATTCTTATATTCATCAATTGTATCAAAAACTGTTATTATATTTAACCTTCGTGGGTTTCATTCATGAATCGATATGAAGTAAAAATTTGCCAATCACAAATAAATTTAATAGCAAATACGATTAGACACGCCTCCCTGGTCTATCAAAATTGAGATTAATATCATCAAAGTATCGCAGTATAAAAATACTATCTTCAATCAAAATTCATCTAAACTGCATAAATAATCGAATAGAATACAATTAGACTGTGGAATGCAAACATTATTGTTCCAATCTAGAATTGAGAAAAACTCCTATCAAATGTTCATTACTATAGTGTACTCAATAAATCGTACTCAAAGTTCATATTTCATAAAACTGTCTATAATGCAATGGTATTTCAGATCTGACGATAAATGTCTATGTTGCAATCATGTTCATAAAACGACTAGTATTTCCAAGATCGTCGATAAAGTAATAGATTTTAACGCTCTAAAATCTTTTAATCATTCTTCTTTCTTGAGGATGACAGAAAATTGGTCAAAGTAATTTACTGAATAGAATTACTTTAATAAAGTGACACGCTGTCTGAATTCAAATTTTCCATAGAAAATCGTTAACTTTACAGTCAAATCGTGACTACAAAAATATGCAAATTACTGAAAGAATATATATAATATCAGTCTCAACTGATCCAAAATTATATAAATATGCCAATGACATACCAATGTCTCAATAAATCGTAGAAAAAGGCATAAATCAGCAAAGTGTACTGAGTACAAAAATATCAAGCAAGAATATGGGGCAAAATATATGGGACAGAAAATATGGGAAAAATGGTTGCTCAGATATCGCTAAATGGCTCAAATAAAACAAGAAACGTTCACGACTACCTTATCTGTTGATTGAAGTTCTAGAGGAAAATTTCCAAAGAAGACTGCTGTTGGTTCCATTTCACCACCGTAAAGATGTGCTCCGACCTCGAACCTGGAACCTGCGCCCTCGGAGAATAGAACTGCTTCCTCCTCCGGAAATTGCACTGCTCCGTGTAGACGATAGACATCCTTCTGGCAAAACTCTTCTTTGTGAGCCGGGTCCACCCTGGCCTCTCTTGAAAATTCCCTGAAGTTCTGGTAGAAATTCGCCATGAAGTTTATTGCAATTATTTCCGCAGAAATGTTCATAATTGTGGAGTATGAAGATATTTCCACTGCCATTTGATGTAATTCAGCGATGGATTATTACGATGCATGAGTGTAGTTGGATGCTCGCTTTTGTAGAATGACGATTAACGAAGTTCCATGCTGCTATTTCACTCCATTGATATATGTCCCGATTGCATTAAAGTTTTAGTCTTCCATCTCCACTTCCGTTATAATAATAGTCAGAAGTACTGCCAGATTATATTGTTCCATTGTAGAATGTGGCGTTGTATCACCAAATGTAATCTTCAGTATCACGGTTGCCATACTAGTGTCAGCCGTAGCGTAGAATGTGGTATTATAAAAGTGCTTCTCAGGTGTCGAGAAAATCACTTTTGTCTGCAGTCTTAAAGTGCGAATATCTTCCAAAGTATACTCGTGAAAATGTTCAACTTTCGTACACGCCTCAATATTGTAATGCACAATTGAATTAGCATAAATGCAGTAGCTAACTCTTGATAGATAATCTTGTAGACTCGTTTATGTGTGCGCTCCAACTTCGCCTAGTTTCAGTAACCGTAAAATTGTACTGCTGCACGCTCAATTCTTGTTCGATGCTGTGGGCTCTACCACACGTGCTAATGACGACTTGCTTCACTGAATAACTCGAAGTCTGACAATATGAGAATCAGAAAAATGACCCATGAGAGATGAGCCATGAGACATGAGAGATGAGATATGAGAGCCTCCTCTCTGCTGTGCAAGGCCTTTTATCAACTTCTTAAGGGGCGTATCCATCCCTTCCATAGCTTGTTCCTCCGTCATTGCTAGAAGTTCTAACTTTGGCTATACTTGACGGATTTTCAAATTTCAAAAACTCATAATTAATTTCTTCAAAATTCCAAATCAATGCCATAACTGAAAATAGTTTTCCACAATTCTGCATGCCAAAAGTAATTAAATATGGTAGTTTCAGTAATCTCCGTCTCCCTCCAAACTATCATTCATTGGTTCGAGCCTCTCCTCCAATAGCGTAACTTCTTCCTTAGCACAATTCCTTGTTTCCCTGCGACTGCGTCGTAAATCTCAGATCCTTCTCGAACAAAATCATGACGTCACCAAGAATCTCAGCTCATCCAGCCTACTTGCATGAAGTCTGCGTCATCCGTGCCTACGTCATGAATATACACGTCACAACTATGACAGCCATAACTTTATTCATATATGCCAATACAGCCACCGTGGTCTCAATATAATTCAATTTACGGGGGCATTCTCCCTTCACCACGTTTTAAAAACAGTTGCAAATTGTTTTTAAACTCTGTTATAAATATCTGAATTCACTTGAACACGAAATTGAATTATTATTGGCTTACTCTTGTATGATATTTCCTCTATGTTCCTTAATCATAAGTCTCTTCTTCTCTGGGTTGTGTTTGGCTAATGCATTCTCTCCTCTCTACTTTCTCTTCTGTCCTGTATTCGTGTTTTCCAAATTCTGCTGGCTTGTAGAAGGACCAGGATCGATCACTACATCCTGTCTTTTCTTCTGGTTTTCTGCTTCCTTCTCTCGTAATTCCTTCAGATACTGCTGACTTTCTTTCTCTCTCTCTTGATACTTGTCCGGTGTCATAACCTGACCTTGAGAATTCTGATTCCGATTCTGGTACTGGTTATTTCTGTTGTAGTTCCTATTGTACCCATTGTTATTATAGTATCTACCTCTTTCGTTATTATAGTTCCCTCTATTGTTATTCCAGCCTCGTCTTTGCTGATATGGACGGTAACCTTGTGACCTGTTGTTGCGAACATAATTGTTCCTGTGAGGACCTACATTTTCAGTTTTCTCTTCAGCAGGCTTATCAGTTTGCTGAACTTGATCCATGTAGACTGTATTAATGTCTTTGAATTCGTGCCTCTGACCTTTTTGAACCAAATTTGGCATTGGACTCGTGTAGTCAAGCCTTCTCAATAGTTCGTCCATACTGGTCAAATCCCTGATATTTGACGATATGATAAGTCTTCTTACCTCCACAGGTAACATACGTGAAATAGCATCTATCAACTGCTCTGTCGACAATGGGGGTTGTAAGAATCTCAAGCGCGATAACTGGCTCGTGAAGAAATCAGCGTACCGTGTTGGAAGAGTACCCGAATACTTCCTCGAGTATACCTCAGCTCTTAATGAATTTTGTGCTTCTATTGACCAGAATCGTTTTATCAGTGCCTCTGCAAATTCATCGAAATTACTAAAAGTGTATCGAAATGCTCTGAACCACTCAAGGGGTCCTCCAGCTAGAAATCTTTCTACGATTCTCATTTCTCTTTCTCTAGGAATATGGGCTTCAATAAAATAGTCTTTCAGGTTTCTGATATACTCTATCGGTGTTAGACTATCTGTATTACTAAATTTCTGAGGCTTGTCTTCAAAGTTTCGGATGACTGTCACATTTCTTGGATATGAATCCATGTAATTCTTCCCACTATCACGATATTTCCATTCAGGTTCAATATTCCTATCCTCTTCTTCTTCCCGGAATCTGAATATACGTTCCTCAGGACTAATATCTCTCTCTTCAGTAGCGAGGTTACATCTTCTCACGTAATTTCTATTATCTTCACAAGTCAATCCTTCTGGATCCTTATATGTGATTTCCGTGATGACTTTCCTAATCAACTCTTCTTTATACGTTTCCATCATGCTAGCTTCTCCTAGTTTCAAATTCTGAAGTTTGCTCGTAGTTTCATTGACATCAGAGACAACCTTATGAATTTGTTCCTCTAACGCGGTTTTTAATGCTTGCACGTCCTGGCCTATTTGAGTTCTATCCTCTACCTGCTTTTCGGATAGCGAATCCATCCTTATATTCAAGTCCTTTCTAATTTGAACTACCTCATTATTTATATCTACTTGTGTACTGCCAAGTTTTCATTCAATTCGCTCCTGAATCTGATTGACATGTTCCCCACTTGACCTGTTCCATTCATCTTTCCAAACCGTTACATTTGCAGTTAACATTTCCGCAATATCTACTTCAATGTCTTCCTTAAGTAAACGATTATGATCTAAGACTTGGGTCCTCATGACCTCTACATCATATTTTAATCCAGCTAGAGAAGCTGTTGTCCTAACAGACTCGTCAACCAACCTAGTTGTTAAAGCACTAATGTTACGAGTACAAAGGGTTTTTGAAGTTTCAATTTCTTCTCTAACCTTATTAACATCAGTTTGAACTTTGGCAATGTCTACAAAAACTGTATTAACTTCTATTTGTATCTTATTGATATCGGTTTGCATATCATTAACATCAGAATGAATATTATTTATGTCTACTTGAACGTTTGACACATCGGTTCGAACATTTATAATCTCTTTTTGAACTTCTTCTACCTTGTCTTGTACAGTAGCAACATCATTTCTAACAACGATTACTTCTGCTCTAGCACATGAAATATCACCCCGGACATTAGCAACATCAAGATTCAACATAGTAAGGCCTTTCTGGACTGAATCAACCTTTCCCTGTACATTGGAAACATCAGTCTTAACATCTGAGACATCTTTATGGACATTGGATAAATCTACTTTAACATCCGAGACATCCTTATGAATGTCAGTCACGGCATTCTGGATTCCCTGGGTACTGGTCTGTAAATGCGACACATTATTTTCTAAGTTTGCAGAACTGGTCTGAAGAACTTTCATATTCTCCTCCATTATCTGCTTCATTCGACTAGCATTCCTAGCTTCCATCTCCTCCAACATCTTTCTCATACTCTCATCTGCCATCTCAATAATATTTCAATAATAGACTGCGTTAGGGACATACATCAAACAGAGCAAGATAACAACATCTGAGCAACATCTTTCACCATATATAAGTTTGAGCAATTTTCTGTCTTAAATCTAACTTATAATTACCTTATAATTAACTTTCGTAGACACCCTATGTTGAAATAAACTCAAGCACATGTTCAAATTTCTTTGGTTCATTTTAAAATATCCTAACACAAATAATTTACATTTACTATCCAAATAGTTTAATTTTATCTTTAATATGACTAAACATGTCATAAGCCGGTCAAATAAAATAAGACTCCAGATCATAGGCGATTTTTCTAAGTTTCCAGCCTATTTAACCTCTCTCAGGTTGTATAAGATCTGATCTTTTCTGAGTGTAATTTTCCTAATACAGCACAACATTTAATCCCTATATAATCACACTCTCAAATTCTACAATTGGCCAAGACATCTAACAAAGAATCAACCTCTTTATTTGAGTCTTCACAATCCCATTGACATCGATAACTTGGTCAAAAACAACAACCCCTGGCACTATACAGCCCATGACGGGCTAAGGCCGACCAAGCGACCGCTGCCCAGCCATTTGGCCTGCAGATATTGGGGTGACGCGTGATCAGCGCGTCGGGTCCCCTCGGCCGTTAATCTTGGTATTCGTGATCGGGTAATCCAATGTTATTCGAGCACTCCACACGTTGATTACACCAATCCAACTGGCGTTCAACCTGGTAATCCAGTTTTGTCGAGCCCCACGAAATTGCGGTGCCAATCCTACTGGCGTTCAACCTGGTAATCCAGTTTTGTCGAGCCCCACGAAATTGCGGTGCCAATCCTACTGGCGTTCGATAATCCGGATAGTAGGCTGTCAGAAATCCTCCCCCTCAATCGGATTGCCAATAATCAATCGCACCGGCACAGCTACATCAATGAAAATGGCACTGACAGATACTACCGATATTAGAGCACAGTAGTTAACAAGAAATTATTGTGGAACACACCAAAATATACGGGGGTTCATACTTACTTTTTGCTTACCTTTTCAATTTAATCTCGGGTCTGGGTTTTCAACTGGATCACTTAATAGTATGCCCTCACAATAACCTCCACCACGATATTTAAAATGAACCAAAACGGAAACAAGAAAATTTAAACTGCACAATAATTTATTTCACATAAAGAAATTAATTTAACAAAATTTAACAACAAAATATACGTGGCAATCAGAAGCCATTGTCCATGTAACCATGTCCTCCTGTAGGACTTGTAGACTTCACATACAACATTTCAGCTTTCTCTAGCTCAAAAGAACGTAATAATAATAATGCACTTTGGAATGGATAAGGGAGCTGGGACGAGACATATAGCAATTGTTTCCTTGTTTATGAACTTCACATTTTATTTATAACCGCAAGGCTGCTATGTAGATGACCTTGGCCTCTATCATACAGTTATCTGGCCACCTGCGATACACCCTGCACCGTGTCGCATGCTTGCATCGTCAAATGGACGCACCTGTCCATCCAATGTTAGCATATGCTAGTTACCTCAGAGCCTAGCTCCTTTTCAAAACAATTTAAATGTTCACATCTCAACTCAAATATTATCACGCAAATCTTTTAAATGCTCCGTTCAAATATCAATGGATTACTCTAATAATCCCAAATCTTGTTTAATTGTATAATCCAATTGTTGAACTAGCGTTGTTTAGAGTATAATAACGAAAACGTTTAATGTTTATAACAAAATGTTCATTAATTATTTATAACATTTTAAATTGTTTATAACATTGTCAAACGACAATTGAAAAATTTATACACGCCTCTATTAATCCCGTTCGTTTCAAATTATTATTAAAGATTTTTACATAGTTATTTACATTATTTATATTATTTATATTAGAAATACATTAAACCACACGTTTATCCGGTTGATAATTACTTAAATCGTGGTGATATAATCGACCAATGAAGGTTAGTTATATTTAAATTTTAGATTCAGGTTTAATAAGATTTAATAATTATTATTATTTGTGACAGTAACCTCCATTCAACATCGTTATCTCAAATTATTTAAACACTCATGTTAATTTTAACAGTAACTTCACATGAATAAATTTCAAAGGACCTGAACAATACACTCAGCGGAAAAAATACCTCGCTCAAAACGCACAAAATTGCACCAAAATTGGCCCATAATTCATCATATATCTCATTATATATGGCATCAAAATCTTCCACAATACATACAAAAAACCTCCACTTACAAATTCATCAACATCATCAATATTACTGTGGGAACCTCCTTCACTTATTGCAGGGCATTATTCATCAGCGACTTTTACACGTCCACTGAACTAACGATTATACATCCATAGTTCCTCTTTAAAAATTCTTATATTCATCAATTGTATCAAAAACTGTTATTATATTTAACCTTCGTGGGTTTCATTCATGAATCGATATGAAGTAAAAATTTGCCAATCACAAATAAATTTAATAGCAAATACGATTAGACACGCCTCCCTGGTCTATCAAATTGAGATTAATATCATCAAAGTATCGCAGTATAAAAATACTATCTTCAATCAAAATTCATCTAAACTGCATAAATAATCGAATAGAATACAATTAGACTGTGGAATGCAAACATTATTGTTCCAATCTAGAATTGAGAAAAACTCCTATCAAATGTTCATTACTATAGTGTACTCAATAAATCGTACTCAAAGTTCATATTTCATAAAACTGTCTATAATGCAATGGTATTTCAGATCTGACGATAAATGTCTATGTTGCAATCATGTTCATAAAACGACTAGTATTTCCAAGATCGTCGATAAAGTAATAGATTTTAACGCTCTAAAATCTTTTAATCATTCTTCTTTCTTGAGGATGACAGAAAATTGGTCAAAGTAATTTACTGAATAGAATTACTTTAATAAAGTGACACGCTGTCTGAATTCAAATTTGCCATAGAAAATCGTTAACTTTACAGTCAAATCGTGACTACAAAAATATGCAAATTACTGAAAGAATATATATAATATCAGTCTCAACTGATCCAAAATTATATAAATATGCCAATGACATACCAATGTCTCAATAAATCGTAGAAAAAGGCATAAATCAGCAAAGTGTACTGAGTACAAAAATATCAAGCAAGAATATGGGGCAAAATATATGGGACAGAAAATATGGGAAAAATGGTTGCTCAGATATCGCTAAATGGCTCAAATAAAACAAGAAACGTTCACGACTACCTTATCTGTTGATTGAAGTTCTAGAGGAAAATTTCCAAAGAAGACTGCTGTTGGTTCCATTTCACCACCGTAAAGATGTGCTCCGACCTCGAACCTGGAACCTGCGCCCTCGGAGAATAGAACTGCTTCCTCCTCCGGAAATTGCACTGCTCCGTGTAGACGATAGACATCCTTCTGGCAAAACTCTTCTTTGTGAGCCGGGTCCACCCTGGCCTCTCTTGAAAATTCCCTGAAGTTCTGGTAGAAATTCACCATGAAGTTTATTGCAATTATTTCCGCAGAAATGTTCATAATTGTGGAGTATGAAGATATTTCCACTGCCATTTGATGTAATTCAGCGATGGATTACGATGCATGAGTGTAGTTGGATGTTCACTACATGCTCGCTTTTGTAGAATGACGATTAACGAAGTTCCATGCTGCTATTTCACTCCATTGATATATGTCCCAATTGCATTAAAGTTTTAGTCTTCCCTCTCCACTTCCGTTATAATAATAGTCGAAAGTACTGCCAGATTATATTATTCCATTGTAGAATGTGGCGTTGTATCACCAAATGTAATCTTCAGTATCACGGTTGCCATACAAGTGTCAGCCGTAGCGTAGAATGTGGTATTATAAAAGTGCTTCTCAGGTGTCGAGAAAATCACTTTTGTCTGCAGTCTTAAAGTGCGAATATCTTCCAAAGTATACTCGTGAAAATGTTCAACTTTCGTACACGCCTCAATATTGTAATGCACAATTGAATTAGCATAAATGCAGTAGCTAACTCTTGATAGATAATCTTGTAGACTCGTTTATGTGTGCGCTCCAACTTCGCCTAGTTTCAGTAACCGTAAAATTGTACTGCTGCACGCTCAATTCTTGTTCGATGCTGTGGGCTCTACCACACGTGCTAATGACGACTTGCTTCACTGAATAACTCGAAGTCTGACAATATGAGAATCAGAAAAATGACCCATGAGAGATGAGCCATGAGACATGAGAGATGAGATATGAGAGCCTCCTCTCTGCTGTGCAAGGCCTTTTATCAACTTCTTAAGGGGCGTATCCATCCCTTCCATAGCTCGTTCCTCCGTCATCCTAGAAGTTCTAACTTTGGCTATACTTGACGGATTTTCAAATTTCAAAAACTCATAATTAATTTCTTCAAAATTCCAAATCAATGCCATAACTGAAAATAGTTTTCCACAATTCTGCATGCCAAAAGTAATTAAATATGGTAGTTTCAGTAATCTCCGTCTCCCTCCAAACTATCATTCATTGGTTCGAGCCTCTCCTCCAATAGCGTAACTTCTTCCTTAGCACAATTCCTTGTTTCCCTGCGACTGCGTCGTAAATCTCAGATCCTTCTCGAACAAAATCATGACGTCACCAAGAATCTCAGCTCATCCAGCCTACTTGCATGAAGTCTGCGTCATCCGTGCCTACGTCATGAATATACACGTCACAACTATGACAGCCATAACTTTATTCATATATAACAATACAGCCACCGTGGTCTCAATATAATTCAATTTACGGGGGCAGTACCTTCTGAGGTAGTCCTGTCTTGTCTCAAAGATCTTGTGCCAGGCAATTAACTCCTGGTTAATGCTCCTCAGCACAGCTAGACGGTATAGTGGGGCCATCCTGAATCAAGTGTATGTAAAAAAAGGACTGTGTGTGTTTTCCAATGTATTATATTTCTTATTATTTCCAGGGGGGGTTGAT
The DNA here is from genome assembly GCA_946902985.2 of Meconema thalassinum. NCBI lineage: Eukaryota > Metazoa > Arthropoda > Insecta > Orthoptera > Tettigoniidae > Meconema > Meconema thalassinum. Next base: position 68,846,420 of record OX336391.1, on the reverse strand, counting down.
TAACATTTCCCTTGTGTTTCTAGAGTGCAGGGGAAAATAATGCTTTCTCCTCAGAAAAAAAAATAACTTTTGCTTGGCTGCGTGCGGTACGGATCGTTCTACCACGAGAGCTCGTTGTTTGAGTCCCTTACCCTTATTTTGCGTGGTAGTAGCGCCTCCACCAAATATGTTTTATCCCTTGGTTGGAAGGTGGGAAAAACACGGTAGTGTAGTTGTGCTAATTTTGAAGACTGCTTCCGGATGAGAGTAGCTTCCCGTGATTGGGAGAGACTACTAGTGTAGTGTGTTGGTGTAAGTACCTAATCTATTGGGGGCGTCCCTGCAGGATGCAATTATCTGCTAGGGGATGAATGTCTAAGTGCAGGCTGCTAAACTAGCCTGCCAGCTGAGTGGAGTGAGCAATTCAGTGAATGTGCAGAGTCAGTGACTCGACGCTCTGCAGTCGAGTCGCGTGCTCGAGTACAATAAAACCTGATGATGTAATTACTGGCCTCTACGGTCAGGGGCAATTATAGCTAAGGTCAGGTTGGGTATGAGGATGTGAAGTGGAGTGTAATTAGTAACAAGCGTGTAGTTTACTGACCATGTATTTATTGGCCAGTAGATGCAATGTGATGTCCCTCTTAGGGAGTTTGAACAAATATAAATGTAGTACAATTAGTAAAGTGTCAGGGTAGGTGTTTTACAAAGATAAAGGACTCTGAGCTCAAACTAGATCTCACCTGGTGAAGTACGGACGTCGGGCAGGGCCGCTGGCGAAGAACAGAACAGAACAGATAATCCCTCCTGCCCGGGTTCCATTCTTATACGTTTCGGCGCTGCTTGGTCAGCAGTGCATCAGTGTAGCTGCCCCAGATAGTTGTTAGTGTAAATGTTTATGTGAGTTTTGCAAGTCATTGGCTAACCTCCTAGGCTTAGGTGGTCGCCGCTTGCTGTGTAGAGATATGTTCTGGAATTATAGTGTTTCCAGTTGGGGTGGTTTTGGTAAAAGATGGCGGGGTGGTTCTCAGGGGGTACTGCCCCCCGGGCTGTACAATATCGCTGAGCACTTAAAGAATCAACAACATAAGCTCAGAGGTAGAGCAACATAAGCCAAAGCTGGAGGTCCCAAGTTAGTGGTGACCTGTATGAGTCCAATATTTTAATATTCTACCGTCCATGGTTTGTACACTTGTAAAATCCTTGACCTAAATGCCGTAATCCGTTATGGCCATTAACAGGTGTTGAACTGCTAACACATCCAGCATACAGCCCTGATCTTGTGCCTTCAGATTACCATCTTTTGCGATCCATGGCCCATTTATGGCGTAGAAAAAATGTCGAAAACATTGTAGCTGTGGAAGTGGGTTCCTCAAAATTCTTCGCATCAGAACTCAGAGACTGGTATCGTCACGGGATAAGAAACCTCCCTGTAAGATGGCTCAAGACCATAGAATAGTTTAATTTCTTATCAGAAAACTCTCCAAACAAAATTTTCTTAAAAAATCGGCATTACTTATGAGACATCTGCTGTTTAACCGGTTTCTATGCAGGTGCATGCCACCTCCGGAGAAAACATGGTTCTCTCTGTATTAAAACCAACCTGCAAGTTACAATAAGTTCGCAGTCAAGCTGTTGGCCTCTCACCAAGGTGGACCGGGTTCGATTCCCGGTCAATGCATGTGAGATTTTCGATGTGAAATGCCATGTCCTTTGGTTCGGATTCCACGTTAAAAGGAGGTCCCGTGGCTCATGATCTCAAGATTAATGGTCACGTTAAACTTCAAGCTTTTAGTTACAATAAGTTTAAATGCATGCTACCCCCGGACAAAACATTGTTCTCTCTGTATTACAACCAACCTGCAAGTTACAATAAGTTTAAGATGATAACATTATGAAAAGAGAGTGAAATATTAAATTTAAATAAGTTATGAGGTAATCATTGCATAATATGTACTTTACTAAAATATTTACAGAGATGATAAAGACTGGTTGACATTACAGCTAATAGAAGACGAGATTACAATGTTCATTCTTAAAATTAATCTCTTCAGTTATCTTGATGTTCCGAAGAGCTCAACAGAAGAACAATCATAGGTCGCATCCATTCACATGAAATACCTGCAAAGAGAACAAAATTTGTGAATACCATATAAAGGCAATAATATTATTGAGGGGCATATAAAACACATGCTAATCACCATCAGTATACCCTTCCAGCGAGCTGGGTAGGAGCATTGTGAATCATATGCCTCCATTTAGGAAGTATGTTCGGATACGGACCTTTTAGAGACGTGAGCATACCGACATATCTTCACCGTAAATAGTATTAAGATTCAGGTGACCTTAGGGCTTTTCGTGATAAGGTATGATTATCGGTAGACTATCTAATCTCCCTTATTCAATCCGAGCTGCAGCTGTGCCAATCCAGCTGCCCTACATTGCAATAAACAGAACATTGTTAGTGCTCAACTCATTTATCTCTGCTATAATTAATCTCAATGCAGAAACAACCAATTGGGATGACAGTTTATAGAAATTCCACTTTGGGGAGTACCAAGAGTGTAGTGTTTGTCGAATAGCATATGTTATTCTTATAAAGTTTTGTGGTGTGAGTGTATTTGTAACTAAGACCTAGGAGCAGTGGCGGCTGGTGACATTGTTGCAGCGTTGCACAACTCCCAATAATTTTACACCTAATTCGTAGTTTCTTTTCCTTTAATGTTTTAGTTTTATAGATCTAATGCACTCAAAAATGTGTTAAAATCGTCTATATTTTGATATTATTTATCCTAATGCTTCACACTGTACCTAAAAAAGCTGCCGCCTTCAAATCAAACTCCAGGGGGTTAGCTCTCTTGTGGCGACTCCCAAGTAGACAGCGCGGCCGGCAGGGACGAGGCCAAGCTTGTGCATAGCATGCCGACCAGCATGGGCTGTAGGGAGTTGCAGACGAGCTGCCAGCCCCCTGGCAACACTCAGTTCCAAATGGCCCCGTTAGACTGCACCACTCTTTGGAAATGATAACACCCTCGATTTCTTTTACCCCGCGAAGGGTAGTTTAGTTAGTTAGTTATTTAGTTAGTTAGTTATTGTTGTTTTAAGGGGCGGAACTACGAGGTCATCTGCCCCTGAAGAGTAGTTTCTTTCCCACACCACTAGAGAATGCTACACCACCCACAACGGTACAAATATCGGAATTTCATAGGGAGACATTAGTTGGTTCACACCCAATTATTTTTAGATGTTTTCTCATCATAACTTCATTTAATATTTTCGTCAATTGTTCTGTGAAGCGAGCCTAAGAACGCCCCCATTGCTATAAGTACAGTAGATAAGTGGCTGAACTATTTTGCGACGTATTGTTGGTGTACTGTAGCGGTTTATGTTTGCTTTTACCACTCTTTTTCTTGCGGGATTTGAGTTGCGATTAGCTCTGTATTTAGTTGATTTGAGTATTTTGGTTCCAGGCAGATACTTAACTGTGCATTATTATTATTATTATTATTATTATTATTATTAAGATTATTATTATTATTATTATTATTGTTTGGTTGATTGTGAGTAGACCTATGCATTCACTACGAAATTTTTTGGCTAGCAAAATACAGTGTTTTGTTAGTTTGCTTTTCGCGCCACTTTCCGATGTAGCACCCAGATTTATCATCTGTGCATCTTGTAAGTTAGTATTTTATTTTAACGGAATGTTTAGTTTGAAACATTAATTGTATTGTGGAGTGTGAGTGAAAATGAATAGAGTAAGTAATTTGCTAGTCAGACAGTTTTTCCAGCTGCCTGATGACGATAAACTTACAGTAAAAACACTCGGTACACCATTACCGGATAAGTATTGTCCAAAATATAAGTATACGAGGGCGTTTAAAGGAGATATTTAAGGCAATAATAATTGGTTATGTGAATGCGATATTTAAAAACGCTCTATTCTGTTTTACATGTTTGTTGGTGGAGAATTCGCGTGAACCAAAATAGGAGTTACGGAAAATTATCCCTAAAATAAAGAAACATGAATCTTCAGCTGAGCGGCTTCGGTGCCGTAGTTGGTAGCATGCTGATCCTCTATGCCCAAGATCGCGGGTTCAAACCCGGCCGAAGTCATCGGATTTTTAAGAGCGTTAAAAATCCCTCAGTATGCATTCCTTCGGAGGGGAAGTAAAGCCGGCGGTCCCATGTCATAGATTTATGGCATGTTCAAGAACCTTCCACTTATTACACCTGTGTGAAGGTAAATTATAGGTTAAAAATTTGAACAACGCTCTTAGGTTCCAACGTTCGTCGCCAGGAGCCCACTGCGGAGGCGTGTAGTAACCAAGTTCTGAACTAGTAGTCGTTTACGGTGGCCTTTGGCGGCAAAAGTAGGAACTGCTTGAAATTCAATGTCTGTAGTCCTCACTTGAATTAAAAACAGATAACACTCACTAATACAGCCATCACAATTAACACCGGTTATCAGACAGTTTCTCCACACACCCAAAGTACAGGGGGCTACATGACTGCGTTGTCGCAGCTCCTAAACTGAGGAACCAACCAACCAACCAATCTTCAGCTGTTTGAAATTGACACTTTTTGGAACTGTTAACGAAGCTGCACAATTGGACAGTGCCTATAGAAGGTAAATTGCGGAATATAACGAAGATGTTAGGCACAATAGATATTTGTTAAATATTGTAATAAACTGTATTCGTTTCTGTGGTTCTTTCGGACTGGCCTTGCGTGATCATGATGAAAGTGTAACATTAACAAATCCAGGTGTTTTGAGAGAACTAATTAATTTTACCGCTGAGTTGGATGCTGTGTTAAAGGTCATTTGGTAAGGGCAACTGTTTTCAAAGGAACGTCCAAAACAATTCAAAATTAATTTTTACATATTATGTTGGAGGTTTGCCAAGAAGAAGAATCAAAGCAAATAAAGGAATCGGAAATTTTTGCCATTATAGCAGATGAAACTAGTGATATTTCAAACATATTTCAGATGGCTGTTGTGTACCAATACGTAGTAAGAGGCAAACAAAACATGATGCACACACATTAGCAGCGTGTTTACTGGATTAATTAAAGAAGCAGAAATTGAACGAAACTCCGCAAAAATGAATTGCGCCGACGTATGACAGAGCGCACTTCATGGCTGGTTCCTCTGATGGGGTTCAAGCTATAGTAAAAAAAAAAGACTGACAGTCAGTCTGAAAGACTAGACTTTATATCATTTTAAATGCTACAAATGCTGCGTGAACTCAAAGTCCGTTAGCAAGTGCAAACCAAGGTCAAAGGAGGTAGCTGGCTGGATGACGTCACGCTCACCGGAGCGCGCGGGGAAAGGACGAAGCTCAAGCAGTATTATGACGTCACACACCTCAGTGCATGCTCGGTACATTTCGTCCCGTCACCGTAACGTAACGCCAGACCCCAGCGTAACTACAAAGTCGACAAGATCATTTAAAATAATAAAAATCCTATCCTTATGCAGAATATGTGCCCGTTTTTGTTAGTAATAACATTTTTCGTTAACGTACAAACTTTTCGGTTGCCATGTTTTTATGTTGAGAATGTTTATTATCCTGGAGATTGAGACCCAACCTTAGACAACCTGCTGTGTTTAAAATTCTTCCCATGAACTCAGGCATAGGGCTTAAATACATAAATCTGAGTTTTTTAATGAATTCCTATAGGAAGAAGCCCAAAAGAGCCATTAAAATTTGTCTATTTGTCGAACGTACAGTTATTTTGGAAAACCCATGTATTTCAGTTTTTATAGAACTGTAGTTTATCTAACGTTAATTAATTTTTGTTACATGTGTAAACTTCCCATATAAAATTGCGACATCAGAAATTTTGGTGCAACACCCATCTTTACTTACCACCGGCCGCCACTGCCTAGGAGTTAAGAATCATTCCGACATTTCCATGGAGTAGAAGTGGGGAAACCACGGAAAATCACTTCTAGGACAGCTGAGATGGGAATGGAACCAACCTCCACCCGTAGCGTCCTTGAAGGTTGAGGGTTCGATATCCCTCCTAGGAGCTCAGCGGAAAATTCGAATTTGCTATGTATGACCCGGATTTGTACGGTATTTTGTTCATAAAAATACTATGAAAACAATATTGTAACATCGGATACACGAAAAGTCACCCGTAGCGTCTTTGAAGGTCGAGGGTTCGATACCCTCCTAGGAGCTAAGCGGAAAATTCGAATTTGCTATGCATGACCCGGATTTGTATGGTATTGCGTTCATAAAAATACTATGAAGTCGTATGCTACGTCGGATATACGAAAATGCCCCCATATCGTCATTGAAGGTTGACGGTTCGATACCCCCCCCATACAATTTTTTTTTTTTTTTTTTTTTTTTTTTTTTCAAAAAAGGACAATGTCTCTGAGGAAATATTCACGTACTCTCACTTATAAAGCGGATGATGAGATCAGCAACCACCTCGACATCAGCTAATATTGGTTCGAGTGCCATCTGCAAACCAAGGTTTCTTCGTAAGTCAGCAAGATTCACACACTCGGTTAAAATGTGAATACGCCTCCGTGAGTACAAACTGTGGGGTCTTCCATTCTCATTAGATACGAGTGGGTGGATCTTGCATGACCTATACTTAGCCTATACAAAATGAAGGAAACCCTCCGTGACTGGAAGGAGCTCTACAACACACGAGTATTTCCCTTGATCGATCTCAGTTTACCGGGCATTGGGTCGGCTAGCCACTGACTCTCTCTTGTCGGCGTAACTTAGAGTCAACATCTCTAACGGGTACCTCCATTGGTTGAGGTGGTAGTTATTACCACCTGTTTTGCAGCTTGGTCTGCTAACTCATTTCCCGCAATTCCCACGTGACTTGGAAGCCACAACAAAGCGATTAGAGTGTCAGCGCCCGGCACAACCCGGCTAGTAGGTCGTGGATTCGGTGCACTAGGTGTTGTGGGAAATATGACGGTATGTATGAGAAAGCGGATTCGTGCATCCTGTAGTGGAAACTGCAGAGCTTCATGGCAACGAGATCCGCACCAAACACACTACAGGCCTCAGACCAAGAGATCTTTGTATTTTCACCATCAATTACGTAAGCACAACCCACTTTCTCGTTTACCTTCGAACCATCTGTGTAGAGAATGACAGCATCCAGAAATTGGTGAACTATGCTGAGGAAATGACTCCGATAGATGGAGGCATCCATATTCACCTTAGGACCACGATGTGGATCTAACCGAATTTCGGACGCGGGAATCGCCACGGAGGCACCTCGCTAGGTGTCCGGATTATACAGGGACTTACAGCCACTCTTAATTCATTACACGAGATATCCAGTTCCATCGTAATAGTGCCATAGTGTGGACTTCTGCTTGACCGTTTGCCACCCATCCCCATCTCTAGGTGGAGATGATGTGAGAGGAGAGCACATCTCGATTTGTACATCTCCATCCGAAGACAAAGGAGGGAGCACTTCCTTATATGGCGCGCAGTCCTCGTGGGACTTAACCTGTCTCACTCTCGGAGAAGAGCGAGGGCGATGTCGAGGGACCTTCTCCCTGTCCGAAGACTGGGTGTCCGTCTCTGACACGAAGTTTCTCTCTTTTCCGCCGGTGATTTCTTCTTAGTATAGGGAAGTTCCTCCGCAGTAAGGTGTTTGGCCTCTGTCGGCTTCGATTGATGGTCATGGGAGACGAAGGGCCAGCAGTTGTAGTAGCCACCCAATTAGCTGGCGGGCGAGAGAAATGGCATTGCACCGTCTCCCTCTTCTCCACTATCATCATCATATCAGGTGGGCTGGATGAAGGACCAGCCCTGGTCGGCTAAATATTCGCCATTCACTGATACACATCGCTGGCACATTTTCAGCACCAGCTTTGAACTAGGCAAGTACAAATTCCTCTATTCAATGACTCAGTGCCGGAAGAGCGCCGCATTACGGCGAAGTGCTTGGCGGGAGACAGGCTCGCAACGTGGGCGAGCGAAAATACCCGTCACAAATAAAACAAAGTCCCTGTATATTATTTTCACTCTAAAATGCTAAATGCCAACGAAATGCTGGTAATAAGATATTTTTTTAAATATTTAATTTAAAATTAATTGGAATAGTCCCTTCATAGAAAATAAGAATCCTTAAAAATATAAACGTTTCATAAGATGCGGGATAATGGAGGCCCTTCTCAGACTTGATTGGTTGAAGTCCTGGAAACATGGAAACAATGCTCTGCATAATTTTGGGGACAACATACGTTTCAAAAGTTAGTGAGAAAAGGACTGGTAGTCATGGAGAAGCAAATGTTAGGTTAGGTATTGAACACAAATTCATTTGAGTTTAAGTTCTTTCGAAAAAAAACTAGAATAAATTGTTTGTTACTCCTCCAAATGTTTGTGTTGTTGTACCCTAGGGTACGCCACCATCATCCCCTAACACTAACACCCCCGAAAAACCAAATGCCACATACCTACTTCAAGAACCAACGAATACATCCACATAATTATACATCTAACAAATTATTGCCTCACTGAACTCAGGTAGCCTCGTGTCCAAGCCCAACGACCCCAGGAAGGGCTATGACATGGGAGAAATGTGCGAATTCCGCAAACGCAGCGCGACGCTTCTATAAAAACTCCGGGAGGTCATGCCTCCGGATCAGTCTGGCTCAGTGTTACCTGCGTGCCGAATCGCTGCTGGAAGCCGAAGGGTAAGTGTCTTAAGCGATAACTACACACACACATTCAATTACACTCCCATCCCCCTGTGCTTGGATTGTGATAATTATTTATTTGTATTAACTGCACTGCTAATTACAGGAGTACTTCAAATTCGAAGTACTCATTAAACTCAAACATAGTAGAAGCCACTGGTCTTTTCATTTATTTAATTAGCTGATAAGATCCTACCCTCTTAGCTTCCCCGCTAGGTAGGATCTAGTATTAGAACTGTTATTTAATTGCTTCGTGACGTCAGCAAAGCTTCAGAGCCACAGAGCTGACACGATTCACATCAGACCGCTTAGCGCCGATATCGCGCACAGAGTACTAATTAAACCACCCTCCCTTTCACACTCACACCCTGAACTACCCCGCTAAGCAGTACATTGAGGAGTTCTCCTTGCAGATCGTACTGACGATCTCAAGCCACTAGATAATCACCACCTCTTACACGTAATTGCCAAGCTTTCCCCCTAAACACATTTATTTCAGCCCTTAGATTAATACTTTGTAGAGGCAACCCTCTCAGGTACCCTATAAATGGTGGAGGCACTAGGTACACTTAACCTCTTACTAGCCAAGCGAACGCCACTCAAAATTGGGAATTTTTTTTGAAGTAAGGGTCCAATAATATTTTTGTACCCAACCCAAGCCCGCCCCGATATATAGTACGTTTTTAAACGACACCCTTAACTAGCCATACGCAATTTACATCCCCATATATACGCCCTTACAGTAGGACGTACAGTAGAAATCCATGTTCAAATACCAACATATTGGTAAGGTCAAGCGTGCACTTAGAGATACAGCACACAACCTCGCCGTTACCACCAAACCACTACGCCCTAAAATCCTAGTTAAAAACCCCGACTTAATAACAGAACACAACGCAGGCCAATTACTTGCCGAACTTGAGGACGCAGTTATAAATCTCAAGCTCAAATACCCAAACGCAATCAGACAAAAACGTCCCCTCACACGAGCACAGACACAGAACGCTCAACAGGCGTCCCCAGATAGCGTTGACAGTGAGGAATTAACCCCCACATTACCGTACGCTATCTTACAACACATCAGTGACACGCAACAAACCTACAACGGGCTGCAGGTCCTGTTACAACAGTTAGACGAAATTCCACGCAATTCTTCGAACGGGGGACTAATCGCAGATATACACGCCATCGCCTTAACTCCAGGCGACCATATTAACAAAGCGATTTCCACACTACAAGCGGTTAACATTGAACATAACTTGTCGCTGGATAATATCCAGGGTACTGAGCAATTCAACCCTCAGGACGCTCCACACTCTACCCCTAACCACCCAGGTACCTCCCAGAGAGGAAACACCTACATAACACCAGTCCAGGTTCATCAGCAACCCCTAAGCCACGCATACTCTAGCGTTGCATTAAATAAAAGCTACCTAGACTCCCCAATTGAGCGCACCCCCTTAACTACCCCCAATGCTTCCTACAGCGCGGACATGGCCATGCCTACAAAGTATCCAATGACACAACCTGCTAAATACCCAGGTGACAAGCAGGACCCCGAGGAATATTTGAAAGCCTTCAATCGAACGGCTAAAATTAACGGCTGGTCAGCTGAGGACAAAAAACGCCTCCTACCGGCATACCTCACTAAATCGGCCCTCTCGTGGTACGAACTTCATGAAGCCACCTTGGCCGATGCCACGTGGGAGCGGTTTTCAGCCTCCCTCGTTAATACATTTCAACTCACCCCTGATGAGGATGACTTGTACGACAAAATCCGCGCTCGCATACAAGGTCCCATGGAAGCCACACAGGCATACATTAATGCCAAATTATTGATGTGTGAGAGGTATAATAGGGAGATGCCAGACAGGCAGAAAGTGCGTCTCCTTATGCAGGGAATGCGCCCTACCTTGGTAGACGAGCTCTGCACCTTGCAAAGCAACACCGTACTAGAGCTACAAACAAACATTAAATTTGTAGAACAGGGCAACAAAATTATCCAAAAAGCCATGGACCAACACATCCGCGTGGATAACGGTGATCTGCATCAGCAAATCCGCGATCTGACAAAACAGATGCAGGAGATGCAAATTACGGCCACACACACTAACAATAAAACCCGCCCTCGTAGGGAGGATCCACAAGATAAGGGGTGAACACCACGGGGCGATCACCAGGATCCATATAGACCCAATCATCCCCCACGGCATAATTCACCCCCGCTGAGAGAAGCGAACTTTTATTCCCAACACTGGGAGGAAGTGCCACGACACAATGAATCAAATACCTTCCGACCAACACAGTATCGGGCAGATACTCGCCCAGGAGGTAACCCATCCCCAGATTACCCACCAAACCGTCATCTCCAATATAGGGACAATCGAACTTGGCATCGTGACCAATACGCCAGAAACACACGCCCAGTCTATACCCCTCCACACCATCGGCCAAACACTCCCCCGCAGCAGGAGCGATATGAGCCTCAGTACGAAAGACCTCCTCCAGGGTATCCTCAGTACGCCCCTGTAATACGGGAAAGGGGACCGGAGGACTATCCACTGCCCGATCACCCTCCACGGGATTCACGAAGGTATTCACCCCCACGAGGTAGACGGGTATTACTCCCCAACCCCCAATATCAGCCCCGGCCAAACAATTGGCGAGACAATGCGCCCAGGGGGCAGCCTCGCTACACAGACAACCGAGGTTATGCCCAGCCAAAAAACTATTAGCTAGGGGAGGGCCAGCACCCACTCAATCGGATAACTCTCCCCCGGTAACCACTCAGCATTCCACTCAACCCCCGCAGGACAACTGTCCTGTCCGGTCCAGTAAGCCGCAAATCCCCCCAACTTCCGCCCGCCAGAATACAGCGCAGGAAATACCTCCCCAATCACAGCTCCAAGGCACATACGGTCAAAGGGGATGGTAATTGCCTCTTTCGAGCACTCAGTTTCCTGCTCCAAAAAGATGAGGACCAGAATAAAGAACTCCGAACACAGCTGGTCATGTATATCATGGCGCACTGAGACGAGTATAAATATTTCCTCGCCGAAGGGAATGATGCCTTATTCCCAAATAAATATGCATATGGGGATTACATGCATCGAAATGGCACGTACGCTGGAGCGACGGAGGTTGCCGCTCTAGGCCATGTCATTAAGCACAATATCCATGTCTACACACTGGACAAGATGGCACCCACTTTTTCTACAGTAGGCTACAACAAACATCTGTACCTTTTGTTCACGGGCAATCCAAATGCGGGGCATTACAGCCCTCTCACTATCAAATCGCCTCAACCCTTCGCCCCCCAGGGCGAAAAAGAGGGCACTATAGGCACATTAACAGCTGGCGACAAGATTACAACTCCTAAGGACGTTTCCACGACGAGCGTAGTTAGAATACCCTTGATACGCCCACCCACATTGATTCCACCCGCGGACCCAAGCGGCCGACCACTAAATCAGGCGCGGCGAAGCCGGTAACGTGTATCGTTACTGTCGCGAATAAGTTACCTCCACAGAAAGCCGGCTGCAAACCCACAACCACTCGGACACATCGGCCCTTTAGAATACCTCTGCCGAGGCCAGGGTTCACATCCCGTGATAGCAAACATCATTCCAAATATTTATCCATTCACAGACAGCTCAAGAGAAAGCTTAGCACAATACACATGGCAGATGGGAATGACACAGCTGGATTGCGACTCCCAGTTTCACGGGACTCAGCAAAGCGTGTCAGGTTCAGTGATCAGACCGCAACTTCACGTTTGCTCAACACAAGTGCCAGACCGGCAGAACACACAGTCTCGCAGGCCGCGATACATAATGATAAACATCATTCACCGTCCCAAAATTCCGCGGCACCGATCATCACGTATACCCTTAACAACATGTATACTGCACAGGACGGACACAATATTACAGCCCTCTCTATCCCGGCCAAAATTAACGGGTATAAAATGCAATCTTATTAGACACGGGATCAGCTATTTGCTGTGTCAGCAGTAAGTACATTAACGACGAGCGCATACACAGGATGCCTCTCAACACTCGCCTTGTGGCTGCTAATTCCCAAACCATTTCCTGCTTAGGCACTACTGACATACATCTCCAAATAGGTTCTTTTGAAACTAGCTATCCCATGTTTGTTATTAAGGACCTTTCCGTCCCTGGTATCATTGGCACGAACTTTCTTGCCAAGTTCGAAGCGAACATTAGCTTTGTAACTAATGAACTACGGTTAGTGAATGGAGACCTTATCACTACACACCCGATATCACACACCCGGCATACATACAATCCACGAGCGCAGCGAGCCCCGCGCGCGCACCAGGTCTCTCCGTTGGTTACCATATCTCCGCCAACAAACACGAGTGCTAACACAGCCACGCTCGCCACTGGGGACACACAGTCACTGACCCCAGAACAGAATAGGAAGCTTACAAACCTCTTAGAAGAATATAAGGACATTTTTGCACATTCCCTTGCCGACTTAGAAGTGACCAACTTAATTCACCACCGTGTCGAATTGACCAGTGATGCTCCGGTTCACCAGGCACCTTATAAGGTTAGCGCTAAGGAGCGACAAGCCATAGAAACACAGATTCAGGAGATGTTAGAAGCCAAAATCATCCACCCCATTGTGTCTAATTATAGTGCCCCGGTCATCCTTACCCGTAAACCCGATGGTTCGCATAGGTTTTGCACAGATTATCGACGCCTCAATAGATTAATTAAGAGTGACAATTACCCGCTACCGCGCACAGACACTTATCTAGAGACCCTAAGCGGAGCTAAATATTTTTCGATAATGGACTGTTATTCCGGATTTTATTCGATCCCTGTCTATGAACCTGATAGGCATAAGCTGGCATTTGTCACCGAAAACGGCCTCTTCAGTTATGACGTATTGCCAATGGGTTTAACAAATGCCAGCCAGACGTTCCAAAAATTGGTTGATAAGGCATTCGCGGGCCTCAAATACCGCTCGGTATTAACTTACATAGACGACATAACAGTATTCTCACAAACATTCGAAAAACACATCATACACTTGCACGAAGCTTTTGACAGGATTAGGCACGCTAAATTGAAGCTAAAGCCATCCAAATGTCAGTTTGCAAAAACGAAGGTCCACATTCTAGGTCACATTGTTAGCCGCGACGGCATCATACCTGATCTTGCCAAAGTCGCCGTCATCACCGATATTCCCATGCCGGAAAACATTAAACAGCTACGTTCTTTTTTGGGCCTCGCCAGTTATTATCGTCGTTTCATTCACGGATTTGCACAGATAGCCAACCCCCTAACCGAGCTTACACACGAGAAAACGCCCTTTATCGTTACAGAAATACATAGAGAGGCTTTCAACAAACTTAAACACTTACTCACTACACCGCCATGCTCCAACATTTTCAGGAAGGTAGGCCCACCTTCGTACATGTAGATGCAAGCCAATTCGGCATAGGGGCAGCCCTGCTACAAGAGGCCGACGATGGCAAACAACACCCAATTACTTATGCTAGCCGTAAACTTACACAGGTAGAAACCAGATATTCCGCAACCGAAAGAGAGATGCTCGCCTTCTCTTGGGCCGTAAATTACTTCCGGACATATCTTTATGGTATCCACTTTACGGTAGTTACGGATCACGCCAGCCTTCTTTACTGGGATAGATTCAAAAAACCCAATTCCCGGCTTAATAGGTTCATATTTAAAGTATATGACTACACCTTTGAAGTTAAGCACAAGGAAGGTAAGGCACACCTTGATGCAGACGGCCCCTCGAGACTACCTGTCCTCGAACCGCCTGACGAGGATGTCAATCACGCCTGGGATTCCTTACCCACATTTGCAGTCAATCACATTGATCTGAAACAGGAGCAAGTAAACGATCCCCAGTTAGGACAAATTCGGATTGCCTTACATAATCGCGACCAGGTAGATAGTAAAACTGTCCGCTTATCACGCAGATTTTTTCTTGATAAGGACGATCTCCTTAGGTAAAAATCTACTGCCACGCATGACGTCACACCCGTTGCCCTTCCCGCTACTCTCCGAAACCACGTAATGACGGAATATCACTGCCCACCCCTTAATGGCGCACACTTTGGAGTCCATAAGACATATTTGCGCATTCGCAATAAATACTATTGGGAAAACATGAAGAATGGCATCATAGAGTTCATTAAAACTTGTCACACATGCCAGAGGTACAAACACCGACCTGGTAAACCCCATGGCTTACTCCACCCCATCCCCGTAGCTGAACTTTTCCATCGCATAGGCATTGACGTCAAGGGTCCAATTACAACTTCCGACAAAGGTAACAAATACATACTGGTAGCAACCGAGTACCTTACCCGATACATTATCACCAAAGCGGTCCCAAAAGCTAGCGCGCACCAAATCGCAGAGTTCCTCATGGAACAGTTTTCACATCTAATGTCATTACACAGCTCCTTAAATTGCTTCACCTAAAGGCGTACACCACCACTAGTTTCAGCCCTCAGACGAATGGATTAACGGAAGCTATGAACAAAATCCTTGGCGGCACTCTAGCTCGTTTCACTAACGACAAGGGCACCGACTGGGATAATTACCTCCCAGCAGTAACGTTTAGTTACAATACATCCGTGTCGCAGGCTACCAAACACACCCCGCACTTTCTTTTACACGGCTACCATCTGCGCAGTCCGGTCGACAAAATTTACATCCCACAGGATACACTCCCTAGCAACGCTGAAAGGTTGCAGTATTTGTGCGCAGCCCGTGACACCGCGCGACGTAATATCCGCACTGCACAAAACAGGCAGAAACTCACGTATGATAAAACCCACAAACACCAGGAATGCAAACCCGGACAGCTCATTATGATCTGGTCGCCCACTCGCATCAAAAACGTGTCAGAATTCCTCATCCCGAAATGGACAGGTCGGTTCAGAATCCAGAGGAAGATTTCGGACCTAAACCACCTCATCAACATTTGGTACAACCATAAAATTATTAAGGACATGGTTCATGTACGGCGTATGAAACCCTACCATTCCCGGGAAACCACCCACACACCTCGACCCTCCGTGGCTAAGAAACGAAAGCGTTAGGTCGCCAGTATAAGGCGTTAAAATATATTTCTACCACACATATGTCAAACCCAGGACCATACGAGTCGAACAAGCACCCTACGCGCTATGGCATCTGATAGCCATGCTCACAACTATCGGTCACCGACAGTTCCCCACAGTGCATAGATACGGATCCTAATTATAAAATTGCATGTTTGGTTGTAACCAATATAATAATGTGTACCATGTTATATTTATTATGTCTCATGTCTTTCTATGATAATGAATTCTGTTCGCACACACTAGTTTAAGAAACGTCGAGGCTAGATACACATTTAGCAGTTACATGTGCCTCATATTCCCCTTAAGTGCCCATGGATAAGAAACGCCAGACAAGCAAGGGCAACAGCACCAGTTGCAATATGGCATCTGGTAGCCACAGTCAGAAATAGGTGTCAACGCCACTCCCGGTTAGGCCCCACACCATAGGTAATATTAAGTTGCATGGTACCAGATAAGGACTGCCGATATGTCATTAATAATAGTTCCATACTTATAATATGTAGAGTCCATATATGACTTCTCACGTAATATATTGTAGACTCGGCCTCACATGTGTTACACGCATACATAAGCATTCGAGGTCAATCCTCTGCTCGCCAAGCGGATGTAACTAGAGCCGTCTCGCCACTCAGCAATATACGCTTTCCCCCTGGTAACAACTCTTTGCGGCAAATCATGACAGCAGGCACGCGCCTACATAGCCATGCGTAAGCCAGGTCATTCACTTAACTGGAATACAAATAACGAACCACGGAAAGATTCCTTTACTATATGAGGCTATCTACACATTTAATATGCATACACTCTCATACTGAACGCACATTTTTAACCAACTTAATCGCACGCAGATTTCACTACACGGTCACGACCATTAGGCGACCGACTAAAGATCCAATCACCTTTCACAAAGGACGATACATTAACCCACCCTTACCATACAACTGCATTCACAGCACACAGTTAATAAGGACCGACACATAATTTAATTATCTATATATATACCTTCGGTAGCGGCCGATGGCAAATTCAAACACAACAAACAGATGTAATAAGTAATAGGCGAATACATACATCTCCCATGATACTAGAGGGATTAACATTCCCATGGTTAATGACCATATTAGGATATCGATACACAAAATTTTTACTTGCACGAATTTAGAAAGTGCACGGCTTCCAGCACTCACCCCATATTAAGGCGGGATGACAGCCCGTTCCGATACATTATCACCGAGTAGGCCACTAAGTTCACACATATGGCCAGGCATAATACATTACTGGACGTACAATACAATTTATATAGCGAACGCCATTACTCCAGCAGTACCGGAAGCAAATACAGGGTCACAGACACCACAATAACACAGATCGTTGGACCTCAGCTTGTCCTTTAAACTGCCTAACACAAATACCCTCCTGTTATTACTTTCATCGTCCATAAACGATTCACACTATACTCTAGGCCACTGATAGGAGCCTAGTACAATCACTATCACCGGACGTTCTATGATGAACGATCTTCGTTTCTTACCATATTTCAGCACCGAGATAGGCTCGTGCAGACAACACG
The DNA here is from genome assembly GCA_946902985.2 of Meconema thalassinum. Taxonomy (NCBI): domain Eukaryota; kingdom Metazoa; phylum Arthropoda; class Insecta; order Orthoptera; family Tettigoniidae; genus Meconema; species Meconema thalassinum. The sequence continues at coordinate 68,829,044 of OX336391.1, read as the reverse complement.
ATTACACAGGTTAGCAGCATTACATACATACAGTGGCCTAGCATCTACAATAACACAGGTTAGCGGCCTTTCGCTAATGCAACGAAATATTCATACAATAACACAGATTAGCGACCTTTCGCAGAATCACAGACATAGTCGTACAGTAACACAGGTTAGCGGCATTCCGCAACAGCAAAGATGCATGCGTATAATAACACAGGTTAGCGGCCTTCCCTACAGGCCAAGGCGTATTAACACTGATGACACAGTGTAGCAACATTCGATATAATCCCGCACACAATCTCACTATTACACAGGCCACTACGGCCAGCAGAATTTGATACAGTTACACAGGTTATCATACCACCCCAGCATCAGACTCTATGGGTCATCTGAACAAACAATTAGGAGACACTTGGAATAAGGATGACTTATACTTACGTAGATTACATTTCCCATACACTGTAATCCAGGCTACATTCTTTATTACATCTCAATCACTTCTCACACTCAGTACTGCAAACTGCTCATAGACAGTGATGCGCGCTCCTTACATAATGCCGGAAGCGAGGATTGCACACACTGCATCTCGGCATACGAGAACCAGGAAAGCCAATCATACGCGGCCACATCCGGCCCTATTGCTGATCTTCTACGCTCCATTTTATATACTTACTTTTTTCTTTCTCCTCACAGGGGATCTTTAACTTTTCTTGTAATGCAACAGTGTCATTGAACACACAATACCGTCATTAATACAGACAGGATGAACAGTTTTCCCACGAGGCGACTTCATTAGTCGACGGAGTAGGGAATCCATTCAAAGTATAATTATAATTATAATTATAATCATGTCATTCAAGCCGACGACCGACTGGACTCATAGAATAATCCAGGGGATTGGGGCCACACCTCTAACAGTCATCGTAGGAAACCATTTATCATCCTTCCGCTAAGTATAAGCTGTTCATCATGATCTGCTATATGCCGACATGATAATCGATAATGAATTCACGAAGTTACTTCACAAGTGCCACAAGGCTCCAATGGGACCACAAGTCCTTACATAGATCCCCTTTAATTAATAGCTACCCAGTAGATACACACTTATCGTCAAAGTCATAAGTTGACCACACGGAAATTTCGTATTTTCGTTTTGAGGCAGCGTAAAACGACGTGGTACATATCACTACATGTCCATCAGTATCACATTAACGCCATGGCCCATAAATGTCCTAAGTGTTCCTAGGCGAGATAAATCCAGAGCAGGTTAATTTCTACCCTCCTAGGTCCACAATCTAGGATACGTATCAGCCATGAGTGCATAGATATATTAGCCACCCAATACGTCGATGGCCCATAGCTGTTCTACGTGTTCCTAGGCGAGATAAGCCCAGAGCTGGTTAATTCCTACCCTCCTAGCTTCACGGTAAAGGATAAGTATCGACCATGAGCATAGGAATGCCGAGTTTGGTAGATAACGAGTAACAAAGGCCCAATGATTTTATTTTATATAAACATTAAATATCCACTTGAGTCCGCAAACATGTTATACGCACTAGGAATACATCATCTCCACATCAACACATTGCGTTTTGGGACTACGATATATATATATAGCTCTCACTTCCATACCGTAGGATGCCCGGTATATGTAGCCCATTCTTGCTACTCCACGGACATTCCGACATTTGCAGAATACAATATTCGCTCTGGATATACATATTACTGCGCCCCACATTATTTTTGCATTTTCCAGAAGTAAGTGGGATCAAACCACAGAAACACTTTTTCTACAAATTGACACCCAGCATTTTTAAATCCACACGGAATCGCCATATGCTTCCATAATTTCACAGTACACTCTAGTACACTCTGTACATTAGGTACAAGAAACCAGGTACTTTTTCATATATCATTATGCATTTTCCCGAAGTAAGAGAGATCGAACCAACACTTTTTTCTACAGAATGACACCCAGTATTTTTACATCCACATGGAATCGCCATATGCTTCCACACATTCACAATACCGTTTAGTACATTCCGTAAACTAGATACAAGAAAACCAGTATATTTTTATATATATCAATTGCCCCATTTGAGTACGCTATGATGACAGCGTAATCCCACCATTGTTCCCCACCAAAGAGACATGCTTTGTTTTCCGATACGCAGACGAAAAGTCACTGACTTACACCCAGATTATATAATACACAGGCTGTCTAACATGCGACAATGCGTACATGACACACACACCAGTCGACGCTCAACACGTGCATTTGACAGTTCATTCACTGTATGGCAACATATCGCCATGCTCTATACCCACTCCCAGCGCTCAGGTCCAATCAGCGTAGCGCGCCGATAAACATTACTCCCACGGAGTACGCCGGCCAATAAGCACCTTAGGTTCCGCCTCGCAGTAGCCGATATCTGATACCTTCCGTACACACACATTATCTCAAGTCACACCTCCCACGTGACAAGTAACCCGCAGGCAGCCATTATTTGTACTAACCGATCGCACTCTCGCGCGCTGAATTCAAATGACAATGCGGTCGGTACATATGATTCACGGAATAAACCATACATACCAGGGTTGCCAAACATTTTTATTTACGCTCAGCACTTTCATCCCTCACTACTGAACCCAACGGGGTTAGGCTGACTGGTGTCGAAAGTGGATCTCAGAGATAGTGAGCTCAGAATTGAGGTTCCGGCAGGGAACGAACACGAGATCTTTGGAGGGAGTTTTAGTTGTGAAAAAACCCCTAGAGGAATTACATAATAAATCACTGTTGTGATATCAACTAATGCTGACATTATTTATTAATATAATGCAGGGAATATTAGTAGAATACAGCATTATTGGGCTGTATGAAGCATGCTACTCTGGACTTGAGCACAGAAGTTGGAGCGTTTGACGTTTGTCTAATGACTCCAGAAAAGTGGGAGGAGATTCTTGGAGCCTTGTCACTCTTTCTGACCTACTTAAGTCGTCTGGAGCAGGTCAGGAGGTTAAATAATGGCCAAGTTCTTCCCCGTTTCAGAATAGAAACGCTAGTGGAGTGGGAAGATACCAGTGAAAATTAATGATTACTCGTGATTGGAGCAACGCAGTGACATGAGGGTTGCACACATGTGAATGATGAGCCGGGAGGCTAATTATCAAGCCATTAAACAGTGAAATCGAGGCATATTTAATGGAACGCGCAGTAACACAGTATTTTTGGTGTTAGCGGCGAGATCTGACTAGGTCGCCGGGGATTTTTAGAGGACGCCGCGTGCCCACGCCATGGCAAAGGCAATTAATGTTAATTAATTGGCCGATCGATCCTCGAGCACACATACAGATTGGTGACCAGCGAGGAAAAAGGAACCATATGAGCATTATTTCAAGACCAGAATCATACTGTGAGAGAAAATGATACTGCGGGGGAATTCGCGGTCTACGTTTTCTCGTGAAACGGATATAAGGGAGTGGACCCAGGTCAGAGGGGACAGTTGTACCAGACTCTAGCGTGGAGGCGTATGCTGCCCGGGTCCAGGAAAAGAACGCGCGCATGAAGACTTGAACATTTTTAGTGTTAATCAGTATATTCGTCGTGCAGTGTAATGCACAAATTGAAAACAATTAATAATATACAGTTGAACCAAGCGCTGGGCAGAGATCATGCAGCTCTGGTCCAGGAATGGGACGCGCACAAAGACTTTAATATTTCTTTATGAGTTATTAAGTGTATTAGCCGTGCAGTAAAACATGTATTAATCACATTTATTAAGGACAGTCGTGCCATCGTTGTATAGTCGGCATTACGAGCGATTATTATTATGCACGTAGGTAAAGTACCGTGTGATAGACAAGCTAGAACATTTGAGAGTAATAATCTGTACAAGTGCAATGTACAATGGTTAAGCGCAGTATGTAAAATATTGAGTAGGCAGATCTTAGGCGGCCGGACTGCGCAGAAATAAACTTTATTAGGCGAGTGGTGAAATTTCAGAGAACATCAATATAATTAACGCTCAGGACGATATGCAAGCATATTCACGCTATATCAGGAAGTTTATCGAAGGATAGAGATGGATAGACAGTTGGGTGAATCGATAGGAATCCTTAAGCAGATGGTCGAGACTTTCAATCAGGATACGGATAGCAGCGAGGAGGCCATTTTCAGCGTCTGCATTTCTGATATCTTGCCAGGAAAGGTCAACCAGTAAGAAGTGTATATAGTGAAGTGATGATCTGTTAAATATCTTTAAAATTAATAGTGTAATAAGTGCTATAAAGTATTATGTGTATAAGGAAGCAATAGCCTTAATATGGAAAAGAAAACTGCCGTGTGTCTTGTGAGGCCAAATTTATATAAAATGTGTGTTATCAGTGTAAGAATGTCTTGCTAATTATGCAAATGGCAGGCGCTACTGGAAGGAATGAGTGGTTGGGGCCACCTGGATAGCCAATGTAAGTACCCAAAAACCATGATTTTATAGCAGTTATAGGCCACTGTGTGTTATGTGATTTCAAAAAGTATAATATATGCCAATAGAGTCAGTATTAGGAGGGAGAACCTCAAATTATTATTGTTGTGTTGATTTTAGTAAGGTTGAGATGTTTTGGTTCATCATTGAGTGGATAAAACGTTACCACTATTGTAAAATGGCAAATCAGTTATGTAAAAACTTAACGTAACGAACACGGATGTTCGATTATTAAAATGGTTACGTTGTGTCGGGTTATGATAATTCATGTCAGTAATAATAATAATAATAATAATAATAAAAAGGAATAAACGAATACATCAGGGGAAAATGTTTTAAGCAAGAAATATTTATACTAATTGGAATATTTATCTATCCAAGCAGTAATATTATACATTAAGGGCTGAGAAAAGCAGTTTAATATCAGAGTATATTGTGTTAATGGGAATATAATTGTGCAAGAATCTAGGAAATGGAAGAGTTTAATAGTGAATTGAATTTGCAGCTTGTGAATAAGCTTGTAGAGTAATTGATAGATTTCTCTTACTAATTAAAGGACGAGATCATAGCATGGGGTCATGGAAGCCAGGTAATCTGTTCGACATGTGAAAACTCGTATAGCCTAGGGCGTACAGAGATATTTAGTATGAGCCAGAGTGAATTTAGTGTTGTACCCTAACTCTGAGGATGGATATGGAATGTTCCGGGTTCGTATCCTGTGGTATGTGAGAGGATAACAATGGAAACCTCTGCATTCATACCTGATCGACCGAGAACTTGTTATTGAATGATTCAGCTCCTGGGAAGCGAATCTAATTGGCAGCAGCATGTTCCTGACCGTAGCAGTTAATAAGATACCGGCTAGCCAGTTCGACCAGTGTTTCATGAATCTCGTGCCTTCATATAATGAAATGGACCTATTGAGGCCAGTTATTAATATCCTAAGGTTAGGAATAAATGTTTAAACTCGCCCAGAACCTAAATTGCATACCATTCAGTTTAAATCATATGGGACATGTGGGTCATTGTGACTACACTATTGTATTTAAAGTTACAAGTTACTGCTTGGAGGTAAAAGGAGAGAAGTGAAAGGGAGACGGAGCTAGGGGAGGACGGAACGAGGGTTTCGTTACCGCCCGCCACAGCCCATTATGCAGGAAGAACCCAGGGGGAGACGTTATACGACCCTTAAAGGTGACATTTGAAAGGGACAAACTATGAAACCCTGTTGTTAATGAAAGAGTCATTGTTGTGTTGTATAATGAATTTGTGTGGTTTGAAACACATTGATAATTAAAGATCATCCTGATGATTTAATATTTAGCAAACTTACGAATTGTTGGAAGTTGCATTTTATACTGACACTGACACTTAGTTATGCAGCTTGGCCCCAGATGCCATAGGCTATGCCCTCGCAAGGGTAGCTTAATATACCATCCGACACAGTGGTAACGAAAGTTTTGAAATTGAAATCACAACGGCATGCAGTGGAACTATAGAAAAGGGAACTGTAGGGGTATATTTACATAATTGTGGAGTTGCAAGTAGATTTGTTGTGCAACCCATGAATTGGCTAATGCATGATAAAGCAGTTTGGTGGGAAGAGAGAAACAAAACACAAAGGTACACATAATGTAAAGTAAGATGTGTTGTGAGAAACGATTAATCTTGTGAAATTAAAGAGGTCACACCAGGTGACATAAGATAATAAGTACAGTTTTTTGTGGAAGTTACATGTGCATCAGCGCACTTAAGAGTGAGTTTTGAAGTCAATCTCAGGGTAAATGATTGAATAATCATATGGATTTAATAGGATAAAATGTGAATCATTAGTGGATTGTGGGAGTAATTTTGCTTTGTTTTTGTATTATATTTGTTGGGATTGTGTTTTTATGTGTTTGAAGCCATGTTTTAGAGCTGAATTAAAGTCTTTAGAATAGAGTTGTGCTTTATCGTTGTAGAGTTGATACCTTTTAGTCTCAGATCAAAAATATTGTTACGGCTGTGAGTTTGTGTCATCGCTCGCCGCTTGAGTCACAACTGCCCCAGGGGCTGGGCTGTGGCTTGCCTCCTGTATTGCGCGCGCCTTATGCAACAGGGCTACTACAGACAAAGGGATAGTCCAGAAGATTCGTGACTGGACCAGCGGTGGAAACCTCGAGAAGCCGTGGACTCTGGATGGATCTAGAACCATTTATTGAGTCACCGGCCTGCTATATAAGAGTGACCCGTGAAGCAGTTGTGTGTGTGTTTTACGAGCTAGTGCGAGCGATTATCTTGTGCGACAGAAGTGTGGTGACGAAGTGCTGTGCGAGTTACGAAATCCTGTGACATTGTTTCTCCCAGCTTGTGGACAGCGAAATAGCCTGCAGCAAGTGATCGTAAGTAATTGTGGTCGGAGAACATAAATGAGAGGAACAGGTAGTTTCTGTCAAGGCCACCGTACTCATTAGGACGGATTAACTTCTGTGGTCTGTTGCAAGTGAAAGGGGCCAAGAGTGCATAAGGAAGAGATTTGAGGAAACTGGAATAAGGCTCCTAATTGCTTGTATTTGCTGACTAGTGTAATTTTCTGGCCGCAATAAAGTTAATTATTTCTTTAAGCTGTAATTGGTGCTGTGCTTTGTACCCCCACCGTAATCCAGTTAACAAAAGTGCCACTAGGGGGTGGCACGTAACAACTGGTGTCAGAAGCCGGATTACGAACTCAAGCACAACACCTGACGGTCCTGGTTTCAAAACCCGAGCAGGTCAATTTTTTTTAAATTTTCCTGTGAGTGCATGCCCTTTACAAGTCAAACAACTAAAATGGAGGCGCAATTGGCAGCATTGCTAGAAAAGTTAAATGGCATAGAAGACGGCCAGAAGAATTTAACCAAGGAGCTAACTTGCAAATTAGAAGACGGCCAGAAGAAGATGGAAGACGGTCAAAATAAGTTAGCCGAGGACCTAACTGCTAAATTAGAAGATGGCCAGAAGAATTTAACCAAGAAGATAGAGGACGGCCAGAAGAAGATGGAAGACGGGCAGAATAAGTTGGCACAGGACTTGAAGAAATTAGAACTGGGCCTACGTGAAGAAGTCGCAGCAGTGGAGGAGAAGTTCAACACCTTGCAAGTGGAAGTTGCCGAGCTGCGCCAACGCCCGCTGATGGGGGTGGAGGAGAAATTCAACGCCTTGCAAGTGGAAGTTGCCGAGCTGTGCCAACGACCGCTGATGGGGGTGGAAGAGAGATTCAACGCTCTACAGAAGGAATTTGCTGAGCTGCGCCGACTCCCGCCGACAGGGATGGAAGATAGATTCAAAGCCCTACAAGAGGAAGTCGCCGAGCTGCGCCGACGCCCGCCGACCGGGGTGGACGAGAAAGTCAAAGCCCTACAAGAGGAAGTTGCCGAACTGCGCCAACGCCCACTCACGGGGGTGGAAGAGAAATTCAACGCTCTTCAAGAGGAAGTTGCCGAGCTGCGCCGACGCCCGCCCACAGGTACACCGGTGACATCAGGAACGGGACAGAGCAGAGTGACGCCCCCAACCTTCGACGGAAAGGTCCCGTGGAGCACCTACTTACGTCAGTTCGAGGCGGCCTGCTCCATAAATAACTGGAACAACACAGAAAAGGCTACAGCTCTCATTGTAGCACTGAGAGGTGACGCCCTTAACGTCCTTCAGGCCATCCCGACTGGATCCCAGGACTACGCTTCCCTGATCGCCCATATGGAGTCCCGATATGGAGATAGCCATCTTCAGCAGGCCTATCAGATGCAGCTCCGGACCCGGGTACAGAAGAAAGCGGAAACCCTGCAGGAATTCGAGATGGACATCGCACGCCTCGTAAGGCTCGCCTACCCAACAGCGCCGGCCGATTTTCTGAAGCAGATAGCGACGCAGACTTTCACCGACGGGCTACGGGACTCGGACACTCAACAGGCGCTGCGACTCGCGCGCAATAAGACCCTGGCAGATGCGCTGAGCCACGCACTTGAGTTCGAGACGGCAAAGCAGGTATCTAGAATGCGCGCGCGGGTGCGTCAAGTGGACGTCGACGAACCAGTAAAAACCAACGAGACCAAGCCCCTGGCCGACGAGTTGATGGAGGCGCTAAGCCGTTTCTTCAAGAATCGCAGTACCACCAACAAAAACGTAGCCGAAGGACATCCGGAGAGGTGGCCTGGAAGAGGACTACCGACCTGCTGGACCTGCCGAAGGAGAGGCCACCTGAGCAAGGACTGCGGTGATCGCCGCCGCCAAGGGTTTCCGTCGGGACAGTCAGTCGTAGAGAAACCGCGCGGCCCAGGAAAGCAAGTATCAGCCAGCCTAGGGGGGCAAAGGTTGGCTTGTGACAGTCGTCAAGCCCCGGCAGTCCAAGTTCGGGTGACGAAGTTACGGAGGGACAATAGCAGCCTGATGGTCGACGGAGTCGTCAACGGAGAGAGCTGGCCCCTGCTGATCGACACGGGAGCGTCGAGGACCATCGTCAATCCAACCGTGATCCCGAAGTGGAGAGTGCAACCCACACAAAGGAACCTCCAGCTAATAACCGCGACCGGAGAGACCGCACCAGTACATGGCGAAGCATCACTGGAGTTCGTCATTGGTCGACGGGTGATAAAGCATCCAGTGCTTGTGGCTGACGTATCAAACGAAGTGATCATCGGACTGGACTTCCTGGACCAGAACAACATCATCTTGGACCTGAGTACCAACACTCTGCACTTCGGAGGTGAGGAACTTGCTTTGCAACCAGCACACGAGGCCGGCACCGCACGACGAGTAAGGCTGAGAGAGGACGTCATCGTTCCTGCCAGGACGGAGGTCAGCGCCGCCGTAATTGTCGACGGAACTGCTGAGGGAGTGGCGGCTGTCATCGAGCCAAAATATGAGGACATCCAGACAAAAGGATTGCTAGTTGCCAAGACCCTCATCAACACGACGTCTCGGCCGTACGTCCGCCTGTCCAACCTGAACGACTACGACATTACGGTTCACCGGGACACCAACCTAGGAGTCTGCGAGCCCGTTACCTGGATTGCCCGCATCACCGACACGACGGACGGAAACCTGCAGACGGACAACCGAAGAAGACGCACACTGCCAGAAGAACTACAGAAGCTGTACCAAGGATCCCAGGACCATTTAGACGAGGAACAAACACGCCAACTTCAGGACCTGCTACGCGAATTCCAGGATGTCTTCTCCGTGGGGAGCAAAGACTTCGGCAGGACAAGCTTGGTCCAGCACAGAATCGACGTTGGGGACAGCGCACCGATTAGGGCCCCATTCCGACGTGTCCCGCTCGCCAAGCAAGCCGAAGTCGACCGGATGGTAGAAGAGATGAAGGAGCAAGGGGTGATCGAGCCATCACATAGTCCTTGGAGTTCTCCGGTCGTGCTAGTGAAGAAGAAGGACGGTTCCACCAGGTTCTGCGTGGATTACAGGCGGGTGAACGACGTCACGAAAAAGGACAGCTACCCTCTACCCCGGATCGACGACACGCTGGACACCATATCAGGATCAAGATGGTTCTCCACCTTGGATTTGAAGAGTGGCTACTGGCAGGTGGAGGTCCACCCTAAGGACCGCGAGAAAACGGCGTTCTCTGTGGGCAGCGGGCTCTGGCAGTTCACCGTCATGCCATTCGGTCTGTGCAACGCCCCTGCAACCTTCGAAAGGCTAATGGAGTCCATTCTGAGGGGACTACACTGGAAGACCTGCCTGGTATACCTAGACGACGTCATCGTTCTGGGGAGGAGCTTCGAGGAGCACTACAGCAACCTGAAGGAGATCTTGTTGAAGCTACGGGCTGCCCAGCTGAAGTTGAGCCCCAAGAAGTGTCAGCTCTTCCAGAAGCGGGTCCAGTACCTTGGGCATATCGTCTCCGAGGAAGGGGTGCGCACCGACCCAGAGAAGACCGCAGCTGTGAGGGAGTGGCCAGTTCCAAAGGACAAGTCCCAACTACGAAGCTTCCTGGGACTCTGCACTTATTACCGTCGCTTCGTGAGGGGATTCGCCGACATCGCCAAACCTTTACATCGACTGACTGAGAAGGACCAACTCTTCACGTGGACAGCAGAATGCCACAGTGCCTTCGAACAACTCAAGCAGGCTCTGTGCACCGCGCCTATTCTGGCCTACCCCAGACCTGGAACAAGGTTCATCGTCGATACCGATGCCAGCGACTTTGGCATAGGGGGAATCCTGTCGCAAGTAGTGGACGGCGAGGAGAGAGTAGTGGCCTACTTCAGCAAGGCCTTGTCAAAACCAGAAAGGAACTACTGCGTCACCAGGAAGGAGCTGCTCGCCATCGTGAAGACCATTGAACACTTCCACAAGTACCTGTACGGGCAAGAATTTCTCATCAGGACCGACCATGCATCCCTGCGGTGGCTCCTGAACTTCAAGCAGCCCGAGGGTCAACTCGCGCGGTGGTTAGAGAGGCTTCAAGAGTACAACTTTGAGATTCAGCACAGGAAAGGCCAACTGCATTCTAACGCCGACGCCCTGTCACGAAGACCGTGCCCCGAAGACTGCACCTTCTGTGCCCGAAGGGAGGAGAACACCGGGATACTGTGCCGACGGACTACTGTGGAACTTCAAGGGAACTGGAGCCGCGAATCTTTCACGCGGGCACAAGCAGAGGATGATGACCTGGGACTGATAGCCGAATGGAAGAGGGCCTGTGTCCCCAGACCCGGGTGGAACATTGTGAGTGACTACAGCCCAAAGTTTAAGTCCTACTGGGCACAGTGGGACTCGCTGATTGTAAGGGATGGCCTCATCTGCCGTACCTGGGAGAGCACCGACGGGAAGACATCTCGGGAACAAGTCGTCGTTCCAAAGGCTATGACGGAGGAAGTCCTGAAGGAAGTTCATGGAGGATCATCTGGTGGACACCTAGGGATAAAGAAGACCCTGGAGAAGCTGAGAGAGCGGTTCTACTGGAACGGATGCCGAACAGACGTGGAGAACCACTGCGCGAGGTGCCACGATTGCGCAGCCAGCAAGGGCCCAGGACGAAGACGACGGGGTCCACTGAAGACCTACAACGTGGGCGGCCCCATGGAGAGAGTGGCCATCGATGTTGCTGGGCCATTCCCGTTAAGCGAGGCAGGGAACCGCTACATATTAGTCGTCAGCGACTACTTTACCAAATGGCCGGAGGCGTATGCGCTCCCCAACCAAGAAGCCGCGACGATTGCAGAGACCCTGGTGAAAGAATTCGTCAGCCGGTACGGAGTACCCCTGGAGCTGCACTCCGACCAAGGGAGGAACTTCGAGTCGCAGGTGTTCCAGAACCTATGCCAGCTGCTGGGAATCCGGAAGAAAAGGACGACGCCGCTACACCCTCAGTCCGACGGGATGGTAGAGCGATTCAATCGCACCATCGAGAACCATCTCCGAATAGTCGTCAGCGAGCACCAGAGGGATTGGGACAAACATCTTCCACTATTTCTCCTGGCCTACCGCGCCGCCGTGCATGAAGCCACCGGGTGCACACCAGCCCGGGCCATGTTTGGGAGGGAGCTCCGTCTACCTGTCGATCTTGCCTTCGGCCGACCTGGGAATGATCCGATCCCGGTAAGCCAGTATTGTCAAGAACTGGTCGACCAACTGGAGGACGTGCACGCGTTCGCGAGGAGGAAACTGCGGATCGAGACCGACAGAATGAAGACCCGATACGACCAGCAGACGGATGCCGGCGGATTCCACGAGGACGACCTGGTCTGGCTCTTCAACCCATTACGGAAGAAAGGCCTGTCACCCAAACTGCAGAAGTCCTGGGAGGGCCCGTACCGAGTCGTGAAACGGATCAACGATGTCGTCTACAGGATCCAGCGGAGCCCGAGGGCGAAGATGAAGATCGTGCATCGAGATCGCCTGGCAGCCTACGGAGGGACACAGACGGACCAATGACTGATCGGGACGATCAGCCTTTTTAGGAAGGGGGTGGTGTTACGGCTGTGAGTTTGTGTCATCGCTCGCCGCTTGAGTCACAACTGCCCCAGGGGCTGGGCTGTGGCTTGCCTCCTGTATTGCGCGCGCCTTATGCAACAGGGCTACTACAGACAAAGGGATAGTCCAGAAGATTCGTGACTGGACCAGCGGTGGAAACCTCGAGAAGCCGTGGACTCTGGATGGATCTAGAACCATTTATTGAGTCACCGGCCTGCTATATAAGAGTGACCCGTGAAGCAGTTGTGTGTGTGTTTTACGAGCTAGTGCGAGCGATTATCTTGTGCGACAGAAGTGTGGTGACGAAGTGCTGTGCGAGTTACGAAATCCTGTGACATTGTTTCTCCCAGCTTGTGGACAGCGAAATAGCCTGCAGCAAGTGATCGTAAGTAATTGTGGTCGGAGAACATAAATGAGAGGAACAGGTAGTTTCTGTCAAGGCCACCGTACTCATTAGGACGGATTAACTTCTGTGGTCTGTTGCAAGTGAAAGGGGCCAAGAGTGCATAAGGAAGAGATTTGAGGAAACTGGAATAAGGCTCCTAATTGCTTGTATTTGCTGACTAGTGTAATTTTCTGGCCGCAATAAAGTTAATTATTTCTTTAAGCTGTAATTGGTGCTGTGCTTTGTACCCCCACCGTAATCCAGTTAACAAAAGTGCCACTAGGGGGTGGCACGTAACAATATGCAACTGCTCATCGGGTGGACGGTACACGCCTGAGAACTGAAGCTAGCTGGAAGCAGAAGCATGTTTTCCATGGTTATTACTCACATGGGTACATGGAGATTGATGTCCTGTACAGTGATTTGAGCTATAGATACAACTTAAGTCGGTCTAGATCTAGTGCAAACAACTCTATTAAATTAACGAATAAAAATGAATTAAAGGGATGACCGCACCTAACCTTAGCTAAGCTCCGATACAAACAATATACATTTTGATAAACACCTTATAATTACCATGGTCCAGGTAACATGGGGCGGTATTATTCTATCGTGGAATCGCCTCATTAGTGCAATGTGTGTCTTGGCATTGCAAGACCTGACCTTCATTTTTTTTAAGCATCCTTCTTCAATTTATCATGGCGCTGATATGTGGGCCAGTTTAGAATACAGGTCACCATAGGCGCAGATGTGTATTATTTATCATGGCGCCCAGGTTTGTAGAGCTTATGGTATTTAGGGAAACTCCATAGATGTTTATGGTATTTCATGGGGAAAACCATAATAATTATTTTCTTGCCTCAAACTGTGTTTGAGTGATTTTCGAGTTCAGTAGGCTTTTGACATAACGCAGAATCTCTCTATTTAGAAGAGAATTACCCAAGGGTATGAGCGCTACGCACACAATCCACAATTTATCCAAAAATCCAAAGTTTTAGTACAATCTTACAATATGTGTACAGTGTCTTGTATATCTCTTCAAAACGAATCCACACATGTTTCCAGAAAGCCTGCCTATGTTTCAAAGTGTATTGTTGTGAGAATGGCTGGTACGGATGAGATTTTGCAGGGGATTGCAGAGATAAGACAGCATTTTGACGCTGTTAATGAACAGAATAAGCTGGAAGCCAAGGCTTTCCAGAATGAAATAAACACTCGTTTAGATGCCAATCAGGAGGCAATTAATGCAAATCAGATTGAATTGAGTAACCGTTTAGATGCTAATCAGTTGGCAATTAATGCAAATCAGGTTGCAATGAATAAGAATCAGGAAGAAATAAATGCTAAGCTAGGACAAATGCAAGAAACAATAAAGACCGAAGTAACAGAAACCGTTGTAAGCATTATATCAGAAATGCAAGTGAAGACCGATAAACGTTTCGAGGCTATAGAAGCCAAACTTGAAAGTAATTTACAGGCATGTAAGCACGCGCAGGATGAAACCAACAGTAGGTTACATGCGCTGTCTAATGACATTAAGGATATTCAAATCCAAAATGAGGCGAATCTCGAACGCCAAGCGAAACAGTTTTCAGAATTTACTAGAACGGTAGAGCAGAGGTTAGAAGAAAACGACAATAAGTGGGACGAGAAGTTGAAAGGTTATGCTAGAGTGATTAACGGGGCTCTAAAGAAGCAGGATCAGAACACATTAAATCAATGTCAGGAAATAGGAGAGATTAAGGCTATCGCTAACGAAAGTAAAGAGCTGGTAGGCAACATGAAGGGTCAGATGAGCAAAGTTCATCAAGAACTGGACCAAATCCAAAGCGACGTTGTCATCGTTAACAAAAAACAAGAGGAAAACAGAGGGGAAATCGTTAAGGTCCGAAATGAAATATCTAAGGTCAATGGACACATCCAAGAGGAAATTAAAGAGTTGAGAGAAGAACTCGAAGTGAGAGAAGGCCAAAAGACAGATGCAAACGACAAGACCCTTGCTCAAATAAATGAAGATGTAAAGGATGAAATCTCCCATATCAAGCAAAGCCTGAAGGAAGATAAGAAGAAAATATTTCAAGTGGCAGAAGAAAATAGAGATAGGCTTAGCAGAATAGAAAAGGAGGTAATTACTCGATTGGAAAGAGCGGAAATGCGCCACAATCAAATTGAGACTAGGATAATCGCACAGGAGGAAACCCTAATGAAAGATCCTAAGTCAAGTGAAGGCAGCGGGGAAGATATGAGGAAAACCAGGTGGGCAGATTTGGAAACCCAACCTATAATAAGGAATGCCACAGGCCCAGGCGAAAGTACTTATATGACGCCAGGTGCACCAGTTGCAGCCTCTACATCGCATGAAAATGCTATGCACACCCAAGTGATAAACGTAATTAGAGCAAGTGAAGAGAAACCAAGAAAATTCTCAGGTAGCCATTGTAATATGACACCGAAGTATTGGCTGAAAGAAGTGTCTGAATATTTGAACGATGCGCGGATACCACAAGAGCGCAGGCTACGAGCCATAGAGAAACTAACGGAGGGGGAATGTGCGTTATGGTTTCACAGTTTCCGTTATGCCTTCGATACTGTCGAGGAGTTTCAGGAGGCTTTTTTGAAGCGGTACTGGGATCCAATAACACAACAGAATTTACGATTGGATGTATATTCGAAAAGATACAGCACCAACAATCCAACGAAGTACGCAGAATTCTTCATCTCTCAAATGTGTCGGTTCAAGGAACTTGACCAAAAACCTAGCGAGCTGGAGTTATGTATTGCTATTGCCAAGCAGCTTCCTTATGAAATCCAAAGGCTGCTGATCTCGGCAAATGCAAAAACCGCAATGGAAATGGAGGCAGTTCTTAGGCAACTAGACCTCACAACGTCCAATACTATGCGTCAGAATCGAACCGTGGAACAGGTACACGTGACCAACACGCAGACTGACCAGTACCAAGCTCCGAAGAATAACAAAGCTACTAGCACCGAAACGTTAAATTCCAAGGGACGTCAATGGGAACATGAACCCAGAAGATGGCAGCCGAAGTATAAAGGGAATGCTGGTAGAGGAAGAGGAGGCATAAATTCGTGGAATCAACAGAGTAGACCGTACCAAAATAATGGAGGTAACAATGCCCAACAAGGCAACAATAAGAGTTGGAGACCCCAGGAAAGAAGACGTAACTTTGATGACGAGGTAGAGGAACGTTATCACGCTTCATTGCAATACCTCAATGAAAGGGGAGAAGAACCCCAGAAGCAACAAGTCCGCTGGCAAGAAGCTATGCAAAATAGGACGTCGCCAGACAGATATGGAGACGGAACCAAAAGTTTGGAGTCACAGCGCAGTGAACAGGAGAGAAGAAACTCTAAGGGGACTGGCGCTGTAGAAAAAAAACTCCAAAATTAGAAGAATTTGAGAATGATGGATGGAAGTCGATCAACATCATTAATTGGATAGCCAAACCGGAAGAGTTAATCGAGGATACAGTAGGATCACAGGTCATGGTCAAAAGAGAATTGCCCATTATATTAGTAAGAGTGGCAGGGTTGAAGATAAGAAGTCTGTTAGACACGGGTTCAACGGTGTGTCTTAAGACACAAGCTTTGTATAATGAGATAGCCCAGAGAGAAAATGTTTTGAAAATACCTATCTCAAGTGTCAAAATAAAAGGTGTCATTCCAGACAAAACGATGATATGCAAATATCAGGTATTCCTAGATTTACAGATAGGAGGCTCTATGTTTTCACAGAGTTTTCTACTAGTAAACAAACTGCCTTTTAACCTGATTATTAGGGCAGAGTTTATAAGGGAATATAGAGTGGTAATAGACCTATCACAAGACAGAGTTATGTTCCGTGTGAACGAGGAAGACGAAGGCTTAGAGGTCTCACTCAATCAGAATGAACCAGGGACAGATGAACAAGTATGGCATACATACAGAGACGTGGCTGAGGAAGAAGTGTTAGCTATTGAGCAGTTAGAAGATGAACTGAAAACACTAGCCGCAGACATGGAGAAAGATCTGGAACCCGAACTGGAAGAACATATTTCGGAAAAACTAGAAGAAGCAAAAATTGGGCCAAGAGATAAAGAAAACTTAAAGAAATTATTATTGGAACAGAAGGAAGTCTTTGAATCGAGACCTGGTCGTATAAAGAACTTCACTTATGCTTTCCAAGTTAGCGACTGGACACCATTTAGGCAGAAACCCTACCCTATAGCCGAAAAGCACTACGGTAAGGTCAAAGAAGCAATTCAGGAGATGTTGGAGGCCGGTGTTATTGAGAAAATACCTACGCCTTATGTAAGCCCATTGGTAATCGTACCTAAGACAGACGGGACTGTCAGAGTATGCCTGGACCTGAGACACTTAAATATGAAGGTAATTCCGGAATTCTACCAAGTGCCACCTATTAAAGAAATCCTCAGAAAATTTAAAGGGAAGACCATATTTACAAATTTAGATATTACTTCGAGCTTTCACCATCTTGAATTGGAGAAGAAAACTAGTCTGTTGACAGGATTTATGTTTGATCAACATACATATACGTTTTTAAGGTTACCTTTTGGTTTGAAAACAGCTGGTTCAGCCCCGATAAGAGCGTTAGATCGCAATCTATCAGATGATGTTAAAGAGAGTACCATCAGATACGTAGACGACATTCTACTCACATCAGAATCGCTGGAGGAGCACATGAGAGACCTGAAGAAGTTGCTGGATAACCTTCGAGAAGCTAATTTTAAGGTTAATATCAAGAAATCGCACTTCTGTCAGAGGGAAGTTAAATTCCTAGGGCACGTTTTTGATGAAAATGGAGTTAAACCAAACCCAGAGAAATTAGAGGTAATTCGAAATTTTCCTCGACCCACGAAGGTAAAGCACGTCTGACAGTATTTGGGAGTAATTGGATTCTTTTCGAACCACTGCCCAAATTACACTACGACTGTGGCACCCCTGCAGGATCTATTGAACAAAGGCGGCAGGTGGAATTGGACGGAGCAATGTCAAGAAGCATTCGTGAGGTCAAAACAAATGCTTTTGGAATATGTGAAGCTGGGATACCCTGATTATACCCAGAAGTTCATAATACAGACGGATGCATCACTTTTTGGGATAGGAGCGATGCTGTTCCAAGAAAATGTTGATAAGCCCGAAAAGAAAGTTTTTATTGCCTTTATAAATAGGAGGTTGAAGGCCCATGAGAAAAATTACACGATCACAGAGATAGAGTTGCTCGCAATTCTGTACGCATTGCAGTACTGGCGCAAACTCATCTATGGCTTTCAAACAGTCCTCAGAACAGACCATAAAACGTTAACATTTTTGTTAAAGACGGACTTGTCTAGCCAGAGGTTGACAAGATGGTCCCTGTATATTCAACAGTTCAATGTGGAAATAGAATACTGTCCAGAGAAAGAGAATGTAATACCGGACATATTAAGCCAATATCCAAGAGAAGAGGAAACTCTAGCTGTCCAGATTGAAAATCGAGATCAGAAGACCTTAGATGACTTGAAGAATCCTACCAACCTACAACGCGAAGACCCATGGTTGACGATGATGATTGATTACTTCGAGGGACGCTTAGCTAGGGGAACGGCAATATGCAGAGAGGCAGAGGCATTATCAACAGACTATGTATGGTACAATCAGATGCTACACAAGTGGGATGATGTAGATCATACACGTCAAAGAATTGTTATTCCTGCATCTTTGCAGAGGAGATTGGTATGGCTAGCACACAGAGCGTTTGGACATCCCTGGATAGACAAAATAACTGCTCTACTGAAAGAAGCATTCATTTGGCCGAAGTTAAGAGAAACTGTGAGAAATGCTATTAGGACATGCGATTTGTGCCAAAGGGTAAAGCCAAATCCCTTTTTAATGAGACAACGACCCATTCCGTTGTTACCATAGAAGCCAAGGCAGCTAATGAGTGTAGACAATTTTGGACCACTGCCTAGAGCACGTAGAGGCAATAGACATATTTTTGTAGCCATGGATGTATTCTCAAAAATGGTGGTATTATGCCCCATACAGAAGACCAGCTCAAAGCAGGTATTGAAACGCCTGAAAGAGAGAGTTATTCCGATACTGGGGAAACCGGATAACCTACTCTCGGACCATGGGAGTTGTTTTACTAGCGCAGAATTTCGTCGGGAATTGGAAAATTTAGGAATCAGGCAGATTCTATCTACCATTTGCCATCCTGAGGCAAGCCCAGTTGAACGCGTTATGAGAGAGATACAGAAGTACATGAAAATTTACTGCTCTGAAAAGAACTGGAAATGGATCGATTTCTTGGATCTAATAGAATACTGCATAAATAATACTGTGCATGAGGCGACAGGTCAGGTGCCCGTGACTCTACATTTGGATCAGAGACCGGAGAGGCCATGGACTGGTGTTATTCCATTACCGGTAGACGCACAGCCAGGAAGAGAATTGAGGATCCAGCGAACCTTCGAATATCTCCAAGCACAGGCAGAGAGACGCCAGAGAAGAAACCGTGCGAAGCGATATCACAGACCGCTTCTCATTGGAGAAAAAGTGTTAGTCAGGAAACCAGCCAGTTCAGATCCAGAAGCACGGAAGTATAAAAAAATTCATTTTTGGATATCACGGCCCGTTCGAGGTGATAAGAGACCTACAGAATAATGCATATAGAATAAGGCATTTAGAAACGGGAAACGAGGTCGTTATGAATGCAGCCAACCTCAAAATGTATTATTCACCAGAGGAATTTGATGAACAAGAGGAAGTAATAGCAGCACACACCCAACTGGACGTGGACAGCAAAGTCGGTCAGGCGGTCAGACTTGAAGGCTCACCATGCGGAACGGAAAGTGAGACAAGCAGCTTGTTCCGAGAAGGGAGCGGATGGCTAGAATGCCAGTGTCTGCAACAGCTTTACAAAGACATGGTTCGAGCCGCTAGGAAGGTTGAAGCAGTGAATGAAACCCTCCGTCGAGAGAATGCACAGCTTAGGGCTGAGCGCAGAGTGGAAGGGGGAAGCAGACAAACCTACTCGCAGCCAGACGAGGTGAAGGACCCCTAATGTAAACACAGACAGTTGGGACAGTCAGCCGGTTACTTACTGAAGGTCACTTGCAATTGACTTCTATAAGTTTTGCAAGGGGAATATGAACCCAACGGGGTTATGCTGACTGGTGTCGAACGTGGATCTCAGAGATAGTGAGCTCAGAATTGAGGTTCCGGCAGGGAACGAACACGAGATCTTTGGAGGGAGTTTTAGTTGTGAAAAAACCCCTAGAGGAATTACATAATAAATCACTGTTGTGATATCAACTAATGCTGACATTATTTATTAATATAATGCAGGGAATATTAGTAGAATACAGCATTATTGGGCTGTATGAAGCATGCTACTCTGGACTTGAGCACAGAAGTTGGAGCGTTTGACGTTTGTCTAATGACTCCAGAAAAGTGGGAGGAGATTCTTGGAGCCTTGTCACTCTTTCTGACCTACTTAAGTCGTCTGGAGCAGGTCAGGAGGTTAAATAATGGCCAAGTTCTTCCCCGTTTCAGAATAGAAACGCTAGTGGAGTGGGAAGATACCAGTGAAAATTAATGATTACTCGTGACTGGAGCAACGCAGTGACATGCGGGTTGCACACATGTGAATGATTAGCCGGGAGGCTAATTATCAAGCCATTAAACAGTGAAATCGAGGCATATTTAATGGAACGCGCAGTAACACAGTATTTTTGGTGTTAGCGGCGAGATCTGACTAGGTCGCCGGGGATTTTTAGAGGACGCCGCGTGCCCACGCCATGGCAAAGGCAATTTAATGTTAATTAATTGGCCGATCGATCCTCGAGCACACATACAGATTGGTGACCAGCGAGGAAAAAGGAACCATATGAGCATTATTTCAAGACCAGAATCATACTGTGAGAGAAAATGATACTGCGGGGGAATTCGCGGTCTACGTTTTCTCGTGAAACGGATATAAGGGAGTGGACCCAGGTCAGAGGGGACAGTTGTACCAGACTCTAGCGTGGAGGCGTATGCTGCCCGAGTCCAGGAAAAGAACGCGCGCACAAAGACTTGAACATTTTTAGTGTTAATCAGTATATTCGTCGTGCAGTGTAATGCACAAATTGAAAACAATTAATAATATACAGTTGAACCAAGCGCTGGGCAGAGATCATGCAGCTCTGGTCCAGGAAAGGGACGCGCACAAAGACTTCAATATTTCTTTATGAATTATTAAGTGGATTAGCCGTGCAGTAAAACATGTATTAATCACATTTATTAAGGACAGTCGGCACATCTTTGTATAGTCGGCATTACGAGCGATTATTATTATGCACGTAGGTAAAGTACCGTGTGATAGACAAGCTAGAACATTTGAGAGTAATAATCTGTACAAGTACAATGTACAATGGTTAAGCGCAGTATGTAAAATATTGAGTAGGCAGATCTGAGGCGACCGGACTGCGCAGAAATAAACTTTATTAGGCGAATGGTGAAATTTCAGAGAACACCAATATAATTAACGCTCAGGACGATATGCATGCATATTCATGCTATATCAGGAAGTTTATTGAAGGATAGAGATGGATAGACAGTTGGGTGAATCGATAGGAATCCTTAAGCAGATGGTCGAGACTTTCAATCAGGATACGGATAGCAGCGAGGAGGCCATTTTCTGCGTCTACATTTCTGATATCTTGCCAGGAAAGGTCAACCAGTAAGAAGTGTATATAGTGAAGTGATGATCTGTTAAATATCTTTAAAATTAATAGTGTAACAATTGCTATAAAGTGTTATGTGTATAAGGAAGCAATAGCCTCGATATGGAAAAGAAAAGTGCCGTGTGTCTTGTGAGGCCAAAGTTATATAAAATGTGTGTTATCAGTGTAAGAATGTCTTGCTAATTATGCAAATGGCAGGCGTTACTGGAAGGAATGAGTGGTTGGAGCCACCTGGATAGCCAATGTAAGTACCCCAAAACCATGATTTTATAGCAGTTATAGGCCACTGTGTGTTATGTGATTTCAAAAAGTATAATATATGCCAATAGAATCACTATTAGGAGGGAGAACCTCAAATTATTATTGTTGTGTTGATTTTAGTAAAGTTGAGATGTTTTGGTACATCATTGAGTGGATAAATCGTTACCACTATTGTAAAATGGCAAATCAGTTATGTAAAAACTTAACGTAACGGACACGGATGTTCGATTATTAAAATGGTTACGTTGTGTCGGGTTATGGTAATTCATGTCAGTAATAATAATAATAATAATAATAATAATAATAATAATAATAATAATAATAAAAAGGAATAAACGAATACATCAGGGAAAATGTTGTAAGCAAGAAATATTTATACTAATTGGAATATTTATCTATCCAAGCAGTAATATTATACATTAAGGGCTGAGAAAAGCAGTTTAATATCAGAGTATATTGTGTTAATGGGAATATAATTATGCAAGAATCTAGGAAATGGAAGAGCTTAATAGTGAATTGAATTTGTAGCTTGTGAATAAGCTTGTAGAGTAATTGATAGATTTCTCTTACTAATTAAAGGACGAGATCATAGAATGGGGTCATGGAAGCCAGGTAATCTGTTCGACATGTGTAAACTCGTATAGCCTAGGACGTACAGAGATATTTAGTATGAGCCAGAGTGAATTTAGTGTTGTACCCTAACTCTGAGGATGGATATGGAATGTTCCGGGTTCGTATCCTGTGGTATGTGAGAGGATAACAATGGAAACCTCTGCATTCATACCTGATCGACCGAGAACTTGTTATTGAATGATTCAGCTCCTGGGAAGCGAATCTAATTGGCGGCAGCATGTGCCTGACCGTAGCAGTTAATAAGATACCGGCTAGCCAGTTCGACCAGTGTTTCATGAATCTCGTGCCTTCATATAATGAAATGGACCTATTAAGGCCAGTTATTAATATCCTAAGGTTAGGAAGAAATGTTTAAACTCGCCCAGAACCTAAATTGCATACCATTCAGTTTGAATCATATGGGACATGTGGGTCATTGTGACTACACTATTGTATTTAAAGTTACAAGTTACTGCTTGGAGGTAAAAGGCGAGAAGTGAAAGGGAGACGGAGCTAGGGGAGGACGGAACGAGGGTTTCATTACCGCCCGCCACAGCCCATTATGCAGGAAGAACCCAGGGGGAGGCGTTATACGACCCTTGAAAGTGACATTTAAAAGGGACAAACTTTGAAACCCTGTTGTTGATGAAAGAGTCATTGTTGTATTGTATAATGAATTTGTGTGGTTTGAAACACATTGATAATTAAAGATCATCCTGATGATTTAATATTTAGCAAACTTACGAATTGTTGGAAATTGCATTTTATACTGACACTGACACTTAGTTATGCAGCTTGGCCCCAGATGCCATAGGCTATGCCCTCGCAAGGGTAGCCTAATATACCGTCCGACACAGCGGTAACGAAAGTTTTGAAATTGAAATCACAATGGCATGCAGTGGAACTATAGTAAAGGGAACTGTAGGGGTATATTTACATAATTGTGGAGTTGCAAGTAGATTTGTTGTGCAACCCATGAATTGGCTAATGCATGGTAAAGCATTTTGGTGGGAAGAGAGAAACAAAACACAAAGGTACACATAATGTACAGTAAGATGTGTTGTGAGAAACAATTAATCTTGTGAAATTAAAGAGGTCACACCAGGTGACATAAGATAATAAGTACAGTTTTTGTGGAAGTTACATGTGCATCAGCGCACTTAAGAGTGAGTTTTGAAGTCAATCTCAGGGTAAATGATTGAATAATCATATGGATTTAATAGGATAAAGTGTGAATCATTAGTGGATTGTGGGAGTAATTTTGCTTTGTTTTTGTATTATATTTGTTGGGATTGTGTTTTTATGTGTTTGAAGCCATGTTTTAGAGCTGAATTAAAGTCTTTAGAATAGAGTTGTGCTTTATCATTGTAGAGTTGATACCTTTTAGTCTCAGATCAAAAATATGCAACTGCTCAGTGGGTGGACGGTACACGCCTGAGAACTGAAGCTAGCTGGAGGCAGAAGCATGTTTTCCATGGATATTACTCACATGGGTACACTACTTAACACCGGGCCAGCATATTTCACGGCAGGAGCCATTGTTATCGATGCTAAATACGGAGCGCCTCTTTACACAGGCGCACTTTCTTTTATCTATTCATCGGGCTTCAGTAAACATTTGCCCTCGAAGACACCCTTATATAGACACCGCCCTCCAACATACGCAGACACGGGCAATTTCCCGTGACACTACAGATAAATGGATATACTTCCCACTTAAAAGGTTTTATTTTATTTTATTTTATTCGCGGCACAGCAATATTGGACAAGATATTCTCTTCCAGGATCGGACGAGCAAACTCATCTACAGCGGTGGCGCATTAATATTCCCGCCACGCGCATTTTACCCCCCTTGAATTCCCCAATTAAAACACCGCATTCATATATACCATCCCCCCAAATACTAGAATGGCAATACACAGAAGACAGAATCTCTAGGTTAAGGGATTAGATTATTTAATGATACTAGATGACCAGTTTTAGGATATAGGCTTCATAGTATATAAGTCTAAAGTATATATTATACGAGTGCAGACAGCAGTATATTATTGGTATGGCCTCAGATGCCATACATTACGACTAATGCATCCAAGCTTAATTGCACATCTCCCTCCCGCCACATATTGTTAACACTCTACAGTTACACATTTTTACACTTGTTGCCTATTAATGTACGGCACTTGGTGATCATGCAATTGCCAGGGTGAACGACATGCCTTATCGCTCATGGCTAAATGTTAATAAACATTCGGAATTATAAAGCTAACAGCTTAGCGTCCCAGGCATCACCTGCTAACAACAGTGCATGAATTGTTTTATTTTTTACCCAGCATTTTTACCCTGCATGCGACTTTAGAGCATATATGTCACCCTACATCCTTCAGTACGGTATCTAACAACCACACGGAACACCCAGTTCCTAACCCAATAAGATCCTCACCCGCACCGGTCGAGTGATCCTTCCATTTAACGTTTCCCGACATCCCCATAGGATCGCGATTCCTTGGCCCTCTCTCACCATCCATTTACCCGTTACTTACGAAATATAACATGCTTACAGCTTCCCAATAACTCGGAAACACCCTTCCAAATCCTTGACTTACCCACTAATATGTGAGAGGGGATAATACGCAGCTGAAATTAGCTAGATATCTGACAGCCAGGCGCAATGAAAGTGCACTGTGCCACCACAGTTCCCCCCCCCGTATAACTATCAAACCCCACGCAAACACAGTACCGCTTGACACTATCTTTTTATGGTTTGTGCACGAAGGTGCACTGTGATGGATGTGACACTATTTTCCTGGGGAAAATAGGAATTGGTAAGTTGTGACCTGTACACAGGGCAAGCATAGCCCAGGACATGATATGACGTAGACGTTGACGAACGACGGGAGGTTATAGCGGTGACGTGTTAGGGTGGGCAAGCGCCCGCGCTCGAGAATTTACCTAGCCTGTCTCCCGCAGCGCGGGGCCCGTTATAGCCATTTTATGCCCTAACGACGTCTAAGCTATACTTGCGGATGGAGGCTTGACATCCTCCTTCCCAAGACGACCCCCTTTTACTTGACGTTAGTTAGCCTGTAAGATTAAGTAAATGCTTCATCGCGGGAACAAGTCCTGCAGCGGCAGGTGAAGATGAATAATGACGAATAATAATGAATTAAGGGAATAATGAAATAATGGAGAAATGAGATAATGGAATAATGTAATATTGAATGGAATAATGAATTAAGGGAATAATGAAATAATGGAGTAATGAGATAATGAAATAATGTAATAATGAAATGGAATAATGAAGTAAGGGAATAATTAAATAATGAAGTAATGAAATATTGATATAATGAAATGAAATAATGAAATAATGAATATATGATCTTCCGTGCCCAGGTATGTAACACCGATGTTCTCCTCTGTTTATACCGCTGGAGAGTATCACCTACGATTACCAATTTATGACACACCTTAGTATGTAAGAACACGTAATAGCTTCATAGCGGGAGCAAGTCCTGTACACACACACACAGGTGGATAATGATTAAGGAATAAAGAAACACAAAAGTATATGCCCTCAGGAATAAGAATAAAGAAGCACGAAGACATAGGAACATGATGAATAAGAATAAAGAAACGCGAAGGTATAAGCAATAATGATTAAGGTGTAAAGGAACACATAGGTATATGCAATAATGAACAAAGAATGAAGTAGCACGAAGACATAGGAACATGAGGAATAAGAATAAAGCAACGCGAAGGTATAGGAAAAATGATTAAGGAATAAAGAAACGCATAGGTATATGCAATAATGAATAATGAATGAAGTAGCACAAAGATATAGGAACATAATGAATAAGAATAAAGAAACGCGAGGGTATAAGAAATAATGATTAAGGAATAAACAAACACGAAGGTATATGAAATCATAAGTAACGAATGGCCAGAATTAGTTTTAAGTTTATCTTTTATATATATATTTGTGTTTTAATTTTTCAGCACAAGTTGCAAACCTGAGACGCCAACACCCGACACAGCGTATCCAGTGGTGCATACTGCACCCTTCAATAAAACATGGTTTTCTCAAGAGTCATCTACGGGGTCGTGTTCAGTCCAGACTGCGTTACACAGCAAAGTCCGCTTAAAAACACATGCTCTAATGAATAGAAAGGTCCATGACAGAGGCTATACTAGAAATAAAAGGAATAACAAGTAGAATAAAAGAAATTTAATGACTGAAAATTATGTGCATAATAATAATAATAATAAATAAAAGAAATCCTCCCTGACTTTTAACCCCTTGAAATGAAAATCCACAGCCTGCTTCCAGTCTCCAACCGGGTCATGAATGGAATGAATGAAGCCCCCGTCTAGCGGCGAGGATATGAACTGTGCCGTCTGCCGAGGCCTGACGCACTCCTCTGGGGCAATGATTAAATGAATGACAGATGAAATGAAATGATAGTGGAGAGTGTTGCTGGAATGAAATCTTGACAGGGAAAACCGGAGTACCCGGAGAAAAACCTGTCTGCCTCCGTTCTGTCCAGCATAGATCTCACATGGAGTGACCGGGATTTGAACCACGGACCCAGCGGTGAGAGGCCGGCGTACTGCCGCCTAAGCCACGGAGGCTTACTTTTAACCCCTTAATTAATAATAATAATAATAACACTGAGCGGTAGGAACTCGCTCGTCACAACAAGACAATGTGAATACAGCTTCACACAATATAATTAATCATAACATAAACTTTGAGCTGTAAGAACTCGCTCGTCAACATATGGATACAAGTCCATTTTTTCTGGTCAAGAAGTTATATAATGTGTGGTGGTCTGCTCGTTAATAAGAAACTGAGTACTGATGCGAGTCCGTTTACAACTGAAACAGTCATGTTGCTTACGGAGTTGCATCTTTTAAATCACACTACGGCTATGGGACCCACCCTTAATTAATACACTATAATTACTACTGACTCATGCAAGATCTAATACTACAAAAAGATGAAGAATCTCCCTGAGATTCTACTGGTGCCAGAGCACATAAATGAACAAAAAGAGCATGCCAGAAATAGGCCAAAACGCTCTCATCACGACAAGGGAACATAGCCTCGCGCACCCTAACTTTACACGGGTCATTGAACGCGTAAAATAAACACACACAAATTGAACCAACAACAACAAAATACAAGCCTAACGGCTGAAAAACTATGTTTACATTTTTATAAAACGCCAGAAAAACACGAGTTTGGGAAGGTACCTTACAACTATGGACAGCACTCATTTAATCAATCAATACTCATTGTAACCGATCAGGTTTTGTGAATTTTAAACAACGACATAAATTGAAGAACAGGGTCAAGGCCTGTTACCAATGACAAGTCACGTTATCTGATTTGAGCGCGCCCCTCTTGTATGAGTCATCGCTGCCTCAATTATCTCTCTCAGTCGCTCAAGCCAGGTGCAGTTTCCCTCTGGAAACGCAAACAAATCTCACTGATCCCCTGGATGGTAAGAAAACACAAATATGTACCACAAGTCCAGCCTCGCGAGGTCATAAACTGGGTTGACGTGGAGCAAGTCAGAATAATCACTATGATATATTCTCGCTAGCACATCATAAAAATCACACAACGCACCAAC
This sequence comes from Meconema thalassinum, assembly GCA_946902985.2. Classification (NCBI taxonomy): domain Eukaryota; kingdom Metazoa; phylum Arthropoda; class Insecta; order Orthoptera; family Tettigoniidae; genus Meconema; species Meconema thalassinum. Next base: position 68,801,008 of record OX336391.1, on the reverse strand, counting down.
AGCTTGGACTGATTCTCATACACATACCACCGGGTCGGCTCAAAACAGATCAACAATATTGCGTCCATTGACACATTAACAAAAATACACAACAAAAACTCGGGTGCAAAGTGCCATCCCGTTCAGATCTGCTGGAAAGCAACTATCAAAATAATCCTGATCCGTCATAAAATTCTACTCACAAATGATCTTTTACCCTCCAAATTCTATTTTTAATCTCAAAATTAATTCAGTTCCATTTCTGTTATAAGGCATACCTCCGAATAATCATGCTTGACCTTGATTTACGCAAGTGAACGCGAGCCCGAGCTGCGCGTCGCCCCGTAAAGTTGAACAAACACAAATCACAATATTTACAAATTACACAACGCTCGGCTAGTCCCATAACTTAACGTGCCAGTAAAACAAGAACTAATAATCTACATTACCAAACAAGCAAACAAATATCTACAAAATATGTCCCATAATACCATAAATAAATAAATGAATTCATTTGTACTCAATCCTTTAAAAACAGCGTCAAGGAAAACGTCTGCAGCCATCTCCTTTAAGATGTTTATCTCGTCATCGACATCTTCTGGCAAATGACCTGCTGGTTCCAAGATCCGGTCTCGTTTTTAGACGTCATCTCGTGCTGAATTAAATAAAGTTTTGTCAGATACACACACGATATAATTCCTACTACATTCACCTATCAAGTACTAAATTCCTTGACAGTCTATTTGGTGAATTATTTCGATGAACTGGTCCTACTGATAGTGCTGGGACTACAAATAAATCACTGAAGTTACACTTATAACTTGACGAAATTGTTCCATGTTCAAATAAAAATCAACGTCACGTCCTCAGACGCACAAATTAAAGAGTGTGAACGTTACGTCCTCAGACGCACAAAAATAAGTAATGACGTTACGTCCTCAGACGCACGAAAATAAGTGATCTCTCGAAGCATACTGGATCCTTATAAATGAAACTGACTAGGGTAGGTGTGGAAGGCGATTTATGAGAAAAATATTCCATAATAATTATCAGACTAGCATGCGATCGGTATCATTGAGTTCGTAGCAGTGTGGAGGTTACGATTATGCTGTAGCCGGCTCGAATCGATCGTGGAATTAATCTGTAGATAACTCCCGCGTTAATTTACCAGGATGCGTTATCAAGCCGAGTTGCCGCTAAAACAAGGCGTCTTGATATTATTGGCCCAGACTCTTGTATGTCTTTGCGCGCTTTTACATGTATTTCTGCAGCAGGGAGTGGTTAACATGATGATTGACCAATTGCCTCGTAGCATTCGATTTTCTTCTTGGCGCCAACCTTCATAGCAACAGGCCATAATGTGCGTGCCCAAGACATCTTCCGCGCTAAAAGTTGCACCTGTCCTATGTGTCAAGAATATTTATGCTACTTCCTAAAATACCACAGGAGCTTAAACCATTGTGTCCTCTCGGCCACTGATTTCTCAATATTTCCCAACGCCGTCTGGCTCTCATATCTGCTGTCTGTAGAAATGTATCAAAAGATGATGAATAATTATTAGAATCCCTTATACAGCCTGTGGATAAAGGGTTCACAATCCTCCTGCATGGAAAAAATCGAACAGAGCATATAGTCGATTATTTTAAAAAAAAGACATAACAACTGTAATCCATTTCTGCCAATCCTAGAGAAATCTATCTCTCATCAGTCTAGTCTAGCCGCCACTGTCCTTGGAGTGTCAACACGCACTCGTGTTTACTTCCAGCTTCCTCATTCATTGAGACATTCCCAAGCCTGCCTGCTTGTCTGATCGCCTAAGGCTAGTACCTCCCCTTTCCAGTGTCCTTATCTCTCTCGCTCGTTCTCTCGCTGTGTCGTCATCGTCAGAGCTCATTAGTGTTTGACCATGGCAGGCTACTCCCAACTTCCTCGTTCAACTGACGTACTCACTGACCCACTATAGTTGGATGTGCAAAAGTACTTTCATATATTTAATTTGCAGCATTATTTCTGCGTTCCCAAGGTTCGCTAGTAAATTACAATTTTAAATTTGCCGCATTGTACACAGACATTGTACCTGTACTCAATTCTTTCACTCTGTATGCGTTGTTACCAAGATTACGTACAATACAGAAGGGTCCGATAAATTTTGGACTGAACTTGTTAAATACCTTCTTCTCTGGATCAGATGTCGCTGGCTTCCGTACTAATACAAGCTCGTTGACTAATAGTTCTCTGTGATACCTCTTATTTCTGACACGACGTAATCTGCGATCCGCCTGGTTTCTCATATGGACTCTCGTTCTCTCAATTCTCAACTCATGACCAACCATGGGATCTTGTGGGCAATTGATGATGTTGCTCCACGATCTTACTGGATATTCGTTCATGCGCAAGACCATGGGAGTCTGGCCTGTCGACTAATGTCTAGTTGTATTCATACAGGTCTCTACGTCTTTGATCCTGTCTACCCACTTGTGATGTTCATTGGGGATGAAGATCCTTAAGTATTTAGTAACACATTTTTTGCGCGTTCGCTAGGATTAGCTTGAGGGTGGTGAATGCTACTAAACATGTGTTTTACATCCAAGTCCTCCATACCTTTCTTGAATTCGGTGCTCGTAAAATAGCTTCCATGGTCCGACAATATAAACTCTGGTTTTCCAAGGATTGGAATAACTCTATTTCGAATACGACTGAGTACTTGCTTCGATGTAGTTTTCTGAATGGGACACAATACGACAAACTTAGAAAACACATCAATACACAGTAGCAAGTGACGGCAACCTCGCCTACCTTTCGGGATCGGACCGAAACAGTCCAGGGCCACAAGTTCGCAGGGTTTCTGAGGTAGCAATGGTCTAGGATACTGCCTCATCAAGTAATTATTCGGCTTCGTCCTCTGACAAGGATCGCAATTCTTTATTACGTCACAAATGGTAGTCCTCATTCGCGGCCATGTTAACGTTTCTCCTATGGTCGCCTGTGCCTTGTCTAATCCCACGTGACCGAAGCTTTCATGTATGTGCCAAGTAAGTCCTTTTTGTAATGATGCAGGTACCATGATACGTAATTTGGGGTGTTCTTCATCTATCCATTTATGCAGTAAATTATTGAGGTAGACATATCTTCCTTCTCTGGCTTTTGCTTCTCTGTAGGCTGGGGTTCTTGCTGGTAATTCCTTCTTAAAATACTGGATCATTTGGTACATCCACAGTTCTGCTTCCTGCTCTCGTCGTATCTCCCGTAATTCCTCCAAGAATGCATGGTCCTTTGCTGTTAACTCAATATGCTGTACTATCGCTGTTTCTTCGGTATCAGGCTCGGGGTTCCTGCTTAATACATCCGGAATTACATTCATTTTTCCTGGGCAGTGTTCAATTTCAATGTTAAATTGTTGTATGTAGATGGACCACCGTGTCACACGCTCGCTAGCCATAGATGTCTTGAACAAAAACGTTAGTGCCTTGTGGTCTGTTCTAATAACAATGGGGTAACCATATACAATTCGTTTCCATTGTTCTAAAGCATGAAGTATTGCCAACAATTCGAGTTCCGTGACCGTATAGTTGCGCTCGTGTTTACGCAATCTGCGGCTCACAAATGCTAAATAATCACGATGTTGAAGGTTAGCTGGATCTTCTTGGTATAACATTGCTCCTATACCAAACATGGAAGCATCCGCTTGGATAAAAAAAAATCCGTTGAAAGTCTGGTTAACCTAATTTGATACAATTTTCCAGTAATAATTTAGTCTCTTGAAATGATTTCTCACACTCAGCGTTCCAAAGCGATTTTTTGTTCTTCTTCAGCATTTCCTGCATAGGTGCTACGGTTTCAGTATATCCCGGGCAGTTTTCCTTAAAGAAGCCCGTCACGCCAAGGAAAGCTCTGATATGTTTCACTCTCGTTGGTGTAGGGAAATTCTTTATTGCCTCTATCTTCGCAGGGTTTGGTCTCACACCCTCCTGGTCAATGATGTGCCCCAAGTATAATATCTCCTTCTTGAAAAAATGGGATTTCTTCAAGTTGACTTTAAAATTTGCAGTTCTAAGGTTGTTCAAAAGCTTATCCAAATTTTCCATATGTGTCTCGATGTTATCTGAAGCCAAGAGTATATCGTCAATATATCGTACCGTCATTTCCTTCACTTCTTCAGTCAGGTTCCGATCCAAGGCTCGAATTAATGCGCATCCAGCAGTTTTAACGCCGAAGGGCATGCGGACGAAGCAATATGTCTGATTATCGAACAAGAAGCCAGTAAGAAGCTGTGACTTCTCATCCAGTTCGATATGGTGAAACGAACTCGTCAGATCTACAGATGAATAGATACTCTTGTTCTTAAATCCTTCTAAGACGTCTCTGATGATCGGCGCTCTGTCATACTCGGGAAAAATAAGGCGCATGTTTAGATTTCTGGCATCTAGACAAAGTCTAATAGATCCATTTGGTTTTGTGACTGACAAAATCGCATTTAAATAAGGTGTAGGAGTCTTCATAATCACTCCAGCTTGAAACATATCATCTATAATCCTTTTGACCTGCTCCCGATGTTTTTCCGGTATAGGGTACAATTTGCTTCGAAATGGGGACCAATCCTCAACCTGCATTGAATACTGAAAGTTTATTATCTTCTCTGGAACTGTGTCAAACACTGCCTTGTGCCTTCTTAAGATCTCCTCAAGTTTCTTCCTATGTTCAACCCCTAGTTGGATGTCACTGAGCCGCTCCTGTAATAGTTCTTCAAACTGAGCATCGCTGTCTTCTCCTTCTGCTAGTAAAGCCCATATCTCCTGAGAGTCACTCTCTTCATTTAATTCCACAACAGCCACATCTATAAGGTCATCTTCCGCCTTTCGTATCTCCTCTTCTGTCTCCTCTGCTATTGCCTCCAATGCCCATGAACTCACGTCTTTCTCTGTAGTGATTTCATCCATGTGTAAGCCCTCATCCTTCAGTTTATCAAACTCCTTAAAACTGACTGTATCATTGTGCAAATCTATGATTGCCTGGTAGTCACAAATGAAATTTGCACCCAGAATAATGTTAAAATTCATTTTAGCCATTATGATGAAAGTCTGTCCAAATATATGGTCTAATATATCCAATTCTATAAATGCCTGACGTTTGCAAGTGACGGTGCGTTCGGGAATAACGCCCCTCACCTTGAGTTGCGGTACTGGAATCACAGGAATATTCTGACTCCGTCCCAACTCTCGAACCAAAGCCTCCGATACAAGACTGATTTGTGACCCCGTGTCAACTAAGCATCTCACGTTAATTCCACCAATCTTGGCATAAATAATAGGTAATTGTTTGATATCATCGTTCCGTGGTTTTACAATCTCCTCCAGGCAATCATCCGGCAAAGCTATCCACTCTTGTATGTGTGTCACGACCCATCCTTCTTCACGATCCGGCTGTTGCTCTCTCAGGGTAAGTCCTTTTTCAATTATTGGGATTTTTTTACAACCCCCGCGACTACCATCATCCTTCTGTCGCGTATTTCCCTGACGTTCTTCCTGCTTCAATAAACTCTCGGCCCCTTCAACGTGAGTGTCTGGAAATGACTCCTATTAATTGCATGTTCCCAATGTTTTTGTTCGTCGCCTCCATTAGCGTGTAATTCTTCCAGGTAGCGCTGCGATTCGGCGTGCCTGTCATTCCATTCATTTCTATAATTCTGATAGTCCCCCTGGTTCTGATATCTTCTTTCACGCCACTGTCGATTCTCATTATTGTTATTTTCGTACCGTCTGTAGGGTCCCTCATTTCTCCTATTATTTCTCCATTGTTGGTATCCTCGCTGCTGATACCTATTGTTGCCCTGGTTCTGCCTATCGTTGTTATTTTCATGTCGCTAGTGTGGCCTATTTTCGTCACCCCTCCTGACCTCGTCTCGGTGTTGTTGACACACTTGTATTTGTGGCCTGCGACCTGGTGTGTACTTGAGCGGGTTTAACCACCTCCGTTGTGTTTACAAGTTCCAGCTGTCGTCCCCCTCTCTGCTGCAAGTGAGATGTTGTCTCGTCAATCTGACGTAAAATTTGTTCGGCTCGAACCGCTGTGTCCACGTTTGCTGCTATTAACACCTGCTGAACATTGACTGGCAACTACCGTGCAATCGTCATAACCAGGTCCGATTCTTCTAAAGCGTGATCAAGATCCCGGAATTTCAACAATTGTAGCGAAAAGAAATCTGAGTATTTCGTCTGCTGAGTTGACTGATATTTTCTCGAATAAAGTTCCATTCTAAGGCTTTGTTGTAGAGAAGCCGACCAATACTTTTTAAGGAACGCGTTCTTGAACTCGTCCATCCCTCCGAAAGCATACTTGAAGCTCAAGAACCACGTAAGTACATTTCCCGAAATAAATCGTTCCATCAGTCTTAAACGACGCGTGGGCGGTATATTATTATCATTAAAATAGTGATCCATCTCTTTAAGATACGCCTTCGGTGTGACACCAGAATTTTCTGTGAATTTATTAGGTGTTAAGTCTGCTGAGTTGACTGATATTTTCTCGAATAAAGTTCCATTCTAAGGCTTTGTTGTAGAGAAGCCGACCAATACTTTTTAAGGAACGCGTTCTTGAACTCGTCCATCCCTCCGAAAGCATACTTGAAGCTCAAGAACCACGTAAGTACATTCCCCGAAAGAAATCGTTCCATCAGTCTTAAACGACGCGTGGGCGGTATATTATTATCATTAAAATAGTGATCCATCTCTTTAAGATACGCCTTCGGTGTGACACCAGAATTTTCTGTGAATTTATTAGGTTTAAATTCATTTGATCGAATTACTTGTACGACTTGAGGGTGCTGATAGCCATGTTGAGGAGTAGAGGTTCCACCAACGTTGTTGTGAAATCCTTCTGTGTTAGTCGTTAATGGGCTGCCTGTCAGTCCGTGGCCACTCTCCTCGCTAATTGCCCCCTGGCTTGTTGAGTCAACTTCCTTATCTTTAGCGTGCTCTGTCTGAAATAACGTGTTCTTTCCTAGTGAACGCAACTCTGCTTTTATGATTCTGTCCGACTGTTCTTTCATTTTACTCTTGATTTCTTCCTCAAGTGCTTTAATGCGTGTATGGTTATCACCTACGGTCTTTATGATTGTTAACCGTTCTTCTTTAGAGTCGCTGCTCATCTTACGCCAATCCTTTATGATGCTATCTTTAATCGCTCCCAGTTTTTCTTCCATCTGCTGTTTCGTGTCCTCCTGATTCGATTCTATCTTCTCAAGCCTGTCTTCTAGACGTAGATTATTCTCATCTATCGTGCTCTTTAAAATATCCTGGTCCGATTCTATGTTTCGCCATCGCTCTGCTGATTGTATTTCTAACTTATCCATGTCTTTTATCAGGCCCGTAATACCTTCATTTACTGCTGACAACTGTCCCTGGATAAACGTAGAATCCTCCTCCATTTTATCAAACCGCTTTTCAAGACCATCCTGTGCCGTTTTAACCTCACTGTTATTTACCGTGCATGCTAATTGTATCTGACCTAGCTGTTTGTCGTTATTCTTACTTATATCAAGCGCGAATTGAATCATCTGCTGTGTAGTGTACTCTTTCATCTCTGCAGATAATGTGGCTAACTGACTCGTGTTTCTACTTTCTTGCGCTTCTAATTGTTTGTTTATATTTTCATTTACTTGCGCTTGTAATGAGTTACCCTGTTCAATTAATTTAATTTCCAATGACTCACTCTGTTCAGCTAATTGTGTTTTATAGTGTCATTCATTTGACTCTGGAATGACTCATTCTGTTCAGATAATTGTGCCTTCTGTTCATATAATTGTGTCTTTATAGTGTCATTCATTTGAGTCTGGAATACTCACTTTGTTCCGCTAATTTAATATCTAAATTTTCACTCTGTTCCTTTAATAGTTTCTGGGTTCGTGCCGTGGCACTTTCAATGATCGCCTGAATCTCCGCTACTGTTGCCATTATCACACACAAAAATATGTATCACTGAGAAAACAGGAGGATGGCATGCAAATATCTCCCTGACACACACATATATAATTCCTGACATACATTTACTTCATTTGACCACTTTCAGTTCATTTAAACTTATTCCCTTTACTCCCACAAATCAATCATCACTGAATGGTTCTAACTTTACTTAATAAATTTTAACCCCGCACATATCCAGTCCTAAAATTACTATCCAGATCTGATGTTAACACTGACTAATTAACAAAGTATTAATTGTCATTAAGGCTACCAGCCTCCTAACATATTCATGAGTTTGACTTTCTAAACAAATCTAATTTTACATTTAATCAATGGGCGCCCGATTTCACGTACATTACTTTACTAATTACATCAATAAACAAAACGTGAATCGTATTTTAACTTGCGAACTCGTGATTCTACTGTATATTCCAATTTTCTTGGCGGTATTTCTCTTCGCCGTATTTACGTTAACAAAATATCACTTCCGGTGATTTCAAACAGTCAAAAACAGCGAAATACCATATGTAGGGTAACAGTCGTCTGGTAGAGGTAGTGGTCAGCAGCAGTTACGGGTGTCTATCCTCACGCCACACGTAGTGGTCTACTTAGGAGGTCGTCGGAGCATGCCACCGAAGACTTCACCACAGAAGCGGAAGGCTCCAACATCTAAGCCAGGCACGACTCCGCGACTCGCTCCGGGAAGTGTAGCACAGCACTTCAAAGAACAGAAACCGAGTACCCCAGTCAAAAGGGGACTAATAGTTCACGAACACATCCAGTACATACCTCAAGGACACCTTCGCCAGCAAAGAAATCAGCAATAGCGGAACATCAGTCAACATTCACATCTACTGAGACGCTCTCTGTATCCACGGAGACACGGATGGCTACATCTAATGAAGAAATCCTCGCGGCAATCCAAGCCATCAACGCAAGGTTGGATTTTTTGGAGGTCCAACAGCAGGAGGAACCACCAGACGAGCACCCGGAATACTACGAGGACGATCCCACGGACGATCAACAGCAGCAGCGTCCACACGCGTATCCTTGGAGGACGCTCGCGCCAGCAGACTATCCCAAAGGACTTCCAGTTCCTACCGAGCAGAGGGTATGAAACCTGGCAGCAGCCCTGAAGCAGCAACTTCTCTTTGTCCCCACTGGTCGGGATCATCACGACGCCCAGACGACGCTTTACCTTCTCTCCAACTGGCGTCTTCTCGACCGGGGACAGAGGAAGTATGCTTTCAATCGAGCAAATCTCCTCTACGCAGCACTCACCAAGGGGTGGGCCTACGCGATGCAGCTCGACGGGGCCGGGGGAGACGAAATTCTGTAACTTCCCCCGAACTTCAGCTTTCAACCACCAGTTCGTCAGCCCGCGGTCTCCCGCGGAGGGTTCCAGCGCGGAGCCGGCCGAGGACGCGGACCACGCGGGGGCGATCGAGGAGCACCAGCAGCCAAGTAAACCTGCGGGAACGGTCCTCCCGGCGGACCGGAGCCCCCAGGAACTCAGCAGCATCTCCTGGCACAGCTGATCCTGTCTTCCCAAGAACTGGATCTTGGCGTTCTCTCTGGGACAACGAGTTAGCTCTAGCGATCCACCATAATTCGCACCAGGACGTGGAGCGTTGGGTTCAGCTCCCTTGGGACCATGAGGACAGATGAGTAGTGTCAGTGTACAGTAACTGGGATTTAATTTCCTTTATATTGTGTGCGTAATCATAGGTTTTATGGTTATTTATATTCGTGTTCATGACAGATTGTGATGTGTATGTTCATGTTTTGTTCATGTGGAATGTAATTATGATTGTCATGTATTCATATGTTTGTAAGGCTGCATTTAAAATATAATAAAGCAACAGGCCCCTCAGCCCGACCGCTCCTCGCCAGGCGGCTGCGCCCGTGCAGCCCGGCTTCGCCCCTTTATACGCGCCTGTCGGCCATGTGTATATAAGGAGCGGGGTCGGGCTGGTCGGGAGCAGTCGTCTGGTAGAGGTAGTGGTCAGCAGCAAAACAGCGAAACGCCCCACGATGGCTGCGTCAGCTTGTCTATGCACCCTTCAATAAAACATGGTTTTCTCAAGAGTCATCTACGGGGTCGTGTTCAGTCCAGACTGCGTTACACAGCAAAGTTCGCTTAAAAACACATGCTCTAATGAATAGAAAGGTCCATGACAGAGGCTATACTAGAAATAAAAGGAATAACAAGTAGAATAAAAGAAATTTAATGACTGAAAATTATGTGCATAATAATAAATAAAAGAAATCCTCCCTGACTTTTAACCCTTTAATTAATAATAATATTAACACTGAGGGGTAGGAACTGCTGTGGTGTCCCCGTCCAAGTCACTTAGGAGCACCAACTGACGGACCCTCCCGGGCGCGACCTTCTTTTATACAGAATTGAAGGCCGCGCGTAACTCGTTGAGTACTGCCCGGGAGGGCCCGTCAGCCGGATTCTCTAAGGACCGGACGGTTCGCCACACGAGGCGTACGCCCCGTTCTGCTGCGATCTTTATTAAATTGAGATACATACACATGATATACATACACCTGTACAAGAGCGGCCCACGGCCTGACAACAAAGTATAACGTGCTACCGCTGAGTCCGTGAACACATTAAATATATCACACCTGGGGATTTCTTCGTCCTGTATGGCTTTGGTGGCTGCCATGATTGCCGCCGCCAACTCACTCTCATTGACGGTGGCTGGCCATTGAAACGCCTGCGCCCATCCGACGTGCACCTCCGGGACAACACCTGCGACGCTCTGCGGAGTGGCATCTGCGAAGACGTTCACTTGACGCCCGTGTCTTGTCATCAGTCTTGGAGTGTCGAGGAAACTGTGTGTGAGAAGCCTGCATGGCCAGTATGCCTCCCGAGAGAGGGCGTGTTTGGGGAGGAACATTGGCCACCCCATGGCCCACGCTATCCAGCTCAGGAACCCTGCGGCTAGCTGGCTCTGAAGTTCGTTGTAATACGGGATATCCCAAAGTATCTGCCTGATCCTGTTTCTAGTCCCATGTTGGACCAAGATGCACTGACCGACAATGTTAATGGTTAATCCAAGATATTGTATCACTATGGATGGCTGGAGCACACTTTTCTGTTTGTTGATGGTTACACCCACTATGACTTCAAGGAAGAGGATGATATCTTGAGCTGGGAGATCCGGGCCGTGGATGAGCCAATCATCCAGATATGCGATCATCTTTACACCCGGAAATTGTTCTTGCAGAAGCTCCGCCACTGCCTCCGCCCACCGTTTCATAATGCTTGGAGCCAGGGCCTGCCCCATGGGCAAGCGGTTCCAACAGAAGTCCCGATTCCTATATCTGATTCCATATGTGAATGAGTCTCTAGGTCTTATGGGAATATGAAAGAACCCACTTTTCAGATCTATTTTAATTGCACTGTGATGCGATGGTAACTCGCTAAGTGCCCTAGCCGCACTCTTCAACGAGAACTTTGGTTCTCGTCACAACAAGACAATGTGAATACAGCTTCACACAAAATAATTAATCATAACATAAACTTTGAGCTGTAAGAACTCGCTCGTCAACATATGGATACAAGTCCATTTTTTCTGGTCAAGAAGTTATATAATGTGTGGTGTACTGCTCGTTAATAGGAAACTGAGTACTGATGCGAGTCCGTTTACAACTGAAACAGTCATGTTGCTTACGGAGTTGCATCTTTTAAATCACACTACGGCTATGGGACCCACCCTTAATTAATACACTATAATTACTACTGACACATGCAAGATCTAATACTACAAAAAAGAAGAATCTCCCTGAGGTTCTACTGGTGCCAGAGCACATAAATGAACAAAAAGAGCATGCCAGAAATAGGTCAAAACGCTCTCATCACGACAAGGGAACATAGCCTCGTGCACCCAAACTTGACACGGGTCATTGAACGCGTAAAATAACCACACAAAAATTGAACCAACAACAACAAAATACAAGCCTAACGGCTGAAAAACTATGTTTACATTTTTATAAAACGCCAGACAAACATGAGTTTCGGTAGGTACCTTACAACTATGGACAGCACCCATTTAATCAATCAATACTCATTATAACCGACAGGTTTTGTGAATTTTAAACAACGTCTTAAATTGAAGAACAGGGTCCAGGCCTGTTACTAATGACAAGTCACGTTATCTGATTTGAGCGCGCCCCTCTTGTATGAGTCATCGCTGCCTCAATTATCTCTCTCAGTCGCTCAAGCCAGGTGCAGTTTCCCTCTGGAAACGCAAACAAATCTCACTGATCCCCTGGATGGCAAGAAAACACAAATATGTACCACAAGTCCAGCCTCGCGAGGTCATGAACTGGGTTGACGTGGAGCAAGTCAGAATAATCACCATGATATATTCTCGCTAGCACATCATAAAAACCACACAACGCACCAACAGCTTGGACTGACTCTCATACACATACCACCGGGTCGGCTCAAAACAGATCAACAATATTGCGTCCATTGACACATTAACAAAAAATACACAACAAAAACTCGGGTGCAAAGTGCCATCCCGTTCAGATCTGCTGGAAAGCAACTATCAAAATAATCCTGATCCGTCATAAAATTCTACTCACAAATAATCTTTTACCCTCCAATTTCTATTTTTAATCTCAAAATTAATTCAGTTCCATTTCTGTTATAAGGCATACCTCCGAATAATCATGCTTGACCACGATTTACGCAAGCGAACGCGAGCCCGAGCTGCGCGTCGCCCCGTAAAGTTGGACAAACACAAATCACAATATTTACAAATTACACAACGCTCGGCTAGTCCCATAACTTAACGTGTCAGTAAAACAAGAACTAATAATCTACATTACCAAACAAGCGAACAAATATCTACAAAATATGTCCCATAATACCATAGCTGATTTAATAAATAAATGAATTCATTTGTACTCAATCCCTTAAAAACAGCGTCAAGGAAAACGTCTGCAGCCATCTCCTTTAAGATGTTTATCTCGTCATCGACATCTTCTGGCTAATGATCTGCTGGTTCCAAGATCCGGTCTCGTTCTTAGACGTCATCTCGTGCTGAATTAAATAAAGTTTTGTCAGATACACACACGATATAATTCCTACTACATTCACCTATCAAGTACTAAATTCCTTGACAGTCTATTTGGTGAATTATTTCGATGAACTGGTCCTACTGATAGTGCTGGGACTACAAATAAATCACTGAAGTTACACTTATAACTTGACGAAATTGTTCCATGTTCAAATAAAAATCAACGTCACGTCCTCAGGCGCACAAATTAAAGAGTGTGAGCGTTACGTCCTCAGACGCACAATAATAAGTAATGACGTTACGTCCTCAGACGCACGAAAATAAGTGATCTCTCGAAGCATACTGGATCCTTATAAATGAAACTGACTAGGATAGGTGTGGAAGGCGATTTATGAGAAAATATTCCATAATAATTATCAGACTAGCATGCGATCGGTATCATTGAGTTCGTAGCAGTGTGGAGGTTACGATTATGCTGTAGCCGGCTCGAATCGATCGTGGAATTAATCTGTAGATAACTCCCGCGTTAATTTACCAGGATGCGTTATCAAGCCGAGTTGCCGCTAAAACAAGGCGTCTTGATATTATTGGCCCAGACTCTTGTATGTCTTTGCGCGCTTTTACATGTATTTCTGCAGCAGGGAGTGGTTAACATGATGATTGACCAATTGCCTCGTAGCATTCGATTTTCTTCTTGGCGCCAACCTTCATAGCAACAGGCCATAATGTGCGTGCCCAAGACATCTTCCGCGCTAAAAGTTGCACCTGTCCTATGTGTCAAGAATATTTATGCTACTTCCTAAAATACCACAGGAGCTTAAACCATTGTGTCCTCTCGGCCACTGATTTCTCAATATTTCCCAACGCCGTCTGGCTCTCATATCTGCTGTCTGTAGAAATGTATCAAAAGATGATGAATAATTATTAGAATCCTTGGGCCGATAACCTAGATGTTAGGCCCCTTAAAACAACAATTATCATCATCATCATCCTTTATACAGCCTGTGGATAAAGGGTTCAATACTTTGCACATATGCATCGGGAGTAGCTCCATTTTGGGCACTCGCCGAGGTGCCCGAATACAATGAATTCGCATGGTATATTTTCATGATAACATGTTTTCTTGTGTACATCCACAGGTTCACCCCGCAGATGCCGAGGGTGGACACCCTCTATTTTTATTTTATTTTTATTTTTGTCCCAACAGATTGCGACATGAGATAACCACTAATGTATGTGTCTTTTTATACACAAATTTCCCTCCCCAAAATTGCACACTCACACGGCCCATACACGATTCCCCCCACATGATATACGTTTCCAGGTGAAAATCCGAACCACGGTTCGAGATATACCTGTGGGATATCCCCCCACTGGAGGTCGGATCAACGATGACAATTTGCCACCTACAATGAGAGGTGCACTACGGCCACACAACTCGCGCCTATTTTTGTGAAGGACGAGTTGTGCTGCCAAGATGACTTCGCTTTCCCACAGGGAGCGAGTCATATCATAGACATGTAGATAAATAACCTGCAGGTACTAGATAGTCGTTCAGGTAAATATTAGTTAAGAGTGCACTCATGATAGTGTTGTAGTTGAGAAAATATGGTATTGTTATGGTATTGTTGCTGTTGAGAGAGTATGATATTGTTATAGTTGAGTGAATACACATTTTTTTCCTTTCTGTTCTTTTAAACTCCCAATTGTACAAAAGTCGCATTTCTTCCACTACAAATAAACCATTTATACAAATATTCCCTTAAATTACACCCTGCGACATTTCTTTGTTTCTTTCTCTCCACCCTATCTCTTTTATACACGTGCAGGGCACACGAGGGCAGTTTTTCTTCCGCACCAGAGGTATGTTAATTGTATATCCTCCCCCACCCCTAGGATATTTTTTCCTCACGTTGTGTTCCTGCACCCCTTCAGATGCATTGGCAATGTTGAATGTTTTAATGTTTTTAATGTTTTTAATGTTTTAATTATGTATGTATTTTATATTTTGTTCTACATTGTAATATGAATGCACATTAGATCATGTGATTATCCTTGCGTTATCGTTAGGATGACAATTAACATTTGTATATGTTTAAGCTTCATATACCATTGTTTGAATATTTATACAACGTTGTAATGAGATATTGTTCCCCTTACCTTATACACCTACACATGATCACTGGACGCTACCCGGAGGCACACACACTATACAAGGCACTTCTGCGCATCCATATCCTTCGACGATCACTTCCTTAATGCACTTTCTCTATCTGCCCCATTACTCACCCTTATACACATTATCAACCACGAGGCTACCCACACACCCCCGACGACGCCACCAACACATTTCCGGACAGAAATACCAGAAGAGAAGAACAGAAGACAGAATATATACAAGTAAGAAGAAGATGCCCTATTTTCCAAAAACCACCCCCATGTCTTCGCCCAGTTATCGAGGACAATAACTAACCCTACAAACGGGGTTGTTGTACCCCTAGGGTACGCCACCATCATCCCCTAACACTAACACCCCTGAAAAACCAAATGCCACATACCTACTTCAAGAACCAACGAATACATCCACATAATTATTCATCTAAAAATTATTGCCTCACTGAACTAAGGTAGCCTCGTGTCCAAGCCCAACGACCACAGGAAGGGCTATGTCATGGGAGAAATGTGCGAATTCCGCAAACGCAGCGCGACGCTTCTACGAAAACTCCGGGAGGTCATGCCTCCGGATCAGTCTGTCTCAGTGTTACCTGCGTGCCGAATCGCTCCTGGAAGCCGAAGGGTAAGTGTCTTAAGCGATCACTACACACACACATTCAATTACACTCCCATCCCCCTGTGCTTGGATTGTGATAATTATTTATTTTTATTAACTGCACTGCTAATTACAGGAGTACTTCTAATTCGAAGTACTCATTATACTCAAACATAGTAGAAGCCACTGGTCTTTTCATTTATTTAATTAGCTGATAAGATCCTACCCTCTTAGCTTCCCCGCTAGGTAGGATCTAGTATTAGCATTGTTATTTAATTGCTTCGTGACGTCAGCAAAGCGTCAGAGCCACAGCGCTGACACTAGCAGGCTCGCTCCCAGCTCGCCTGCTTACGATTCACATCAGAGCGCATAGCGCCGATATCGCGCACAGAGTACTGATTAAACCACCCTTCCTTTCACACTCACACCCTGAACTACCCCGCTAAGCAGTACATTGGGGAGTTCTCCTTGCAGATCGTACTGACGATCTCAAGCCACTAGATAATCACCACCTCTTACACGTAATTGTCAAGCTTTCCCCCTAAACACATTTATTTCAGCCCTTAGATTAATACTTTGTAGAAACAACCCTCTCAGGTACCCTACAGTATAGTGTTCATTATTTAACCAAATCCGTGCACCGTACAAGTAGGGGGATGATAGGAGTTGAAACTCCCCCCATCACTACTCCCAATGCGAGTCGATAACTCCCGAACCCATGGTCAGAGTTTCACGAATGAGGTGTTGTTGGACTCGATCTGACGGGGGCTTTGCTATGGACCACTCGTTATATTTTTATTTTTTTTTGAAAATTTTTGTTTTTGAAAATTGACGATAGTTTGAAAACCAAACATGATAGAATGTTGTGCCATGGCTCAAACGAACGGTCACTATGTCTTTTATTTTTATAATAGCATATTTTCTATTTTTTATGTTTTTTTGAAAACAGTCCAATTTTGAAATTCCTATATTTTGGAAACTAGGAATTTTACAAAAAATTTGTTTGACATAAATTAATGGCCCTGACACCCTCTACCGGCAAAATAAATGTCAAGCCTCTAGGACTAAACCTATGCAGTAGTGGGGTGAGGCGGATTCTACTTATAATCGCGCGTGTGCTTGAATACGTATGGCTATGTTGGAAAACGTTGGTGGTGGGGGAGGACTAGGGTCGAGTGAGGTGTCGTTTAGATGGGTTTTTTCCGCTCTATCTTATGGTGAGGTTATTTTTTAAAATGGGTGAAATTTGGAAACGCAATTTGAGGTAAACGTGCTTTTTTTAACATTTTGATGATATTTAATGATCTTGTAAGTCTAGAACGATGTATTGTTTAGGAACGAGGTTCCGTTCTCTTGGCTATGAATATGTGTTGGTATTTAAAAAAAATGAAAATGTTTGTTTTTTGGATTGGCGCTATTTTGGAAACGGTGAATTTTGGAAAAAAGTTTCTTTGACTTTAAGGAAATGTGGGTATGCCCTCTAGGTGGGCAGCAAGTTTCAAGGGTGTAGGAGGGAAATGGCTATCTCGACGGGGCGATGTATGGCAAAACGAGGGGTCGCTTTTCGATATTTTCCTATGACATATGATTGAAGGCGAATATTTTGAAAATCCCTTATAGCGATCTCGGTGACCGTGCACGTAAGAAATGAATTGCTATTTTGGTGGTATGCCGGGGCAGTTTATGACGGTTGGTTTTGTGATATTTCCTATGACGGATAGAGGCGAATATTTGAAAATGTGTTACATGTGCTAGGATTATATTTTACCCCTGAAGGGGATCTTTAACATGCTAGTAAACGGTAATAAGCGAGACTGCTGTCTGGCACAGTAAATGGTTTTAGAATATGGAAACCTATAACATTTGCTTCGACCAAGTCATGTGCATGTACGCAAAGAGCCAAAACGGTAAGGTCATTGGCCTGAAATGTTATAAACTAAATATTGAACTGGGTAAAGTCATATGTTTTAGGGTGAAAGTATGTGGTGAACGTGATCATGTATTGAGGATGGCCGCTTGCTAGTAATTATTATTATTACAGTAAAATGTTTAAGAATAATAATAATAATTAGGCACACATGTTTTCATGCTAACACACACACACGGTCCTGCTCACTGGAGACTGAATATTGTACCTAGTCAGAGGACTTGTGATAGAGACTGCTGATAAGACAAAAATGTCTATGTCAGCAGGAAGTGTGATATCAGCTTACTTGCCTCGTGCTGGCTAGCAGGTGCGACGTTTAAGCAGCCGCCATGTTGGTTCTGAGACAGTAGGACTACCAATGTATGAGAGGCAGACATTTTGGTTCCTCATTAAAAACATGAAACAAGTATAAGGTACGCGAATCTTACCGCGTTTGAGGAATGTGGAGAGTCGTGGGAACAAGTGTGAGAGAGACAACATTTCAAGATCAAAACGCTGAGAAAATGCAACTCTTTGTCAATACATGAACATTATTCAAGAAAGCAATCATCGTCCTAGTCATGTACAGGTAATGAATTTTTTGTCTACGAGTTTTCAGTAGTGGTAAAATGGAATAGCATTTTTAAGTTAGACTTACCTGAGTTTTCAATAGTTTACTGCCTGGAAACAATGGTTGCACTCTACTGCGTCTTGGGTTTTCAGCAACTGCGACGGCGGTAAGGCTTTTCTTTCCAAGTTTCTAAAAATAAATAAAATAAACCGCTATAAATACCTAAATTCAGGTTAATACATGCATTTCGTAAAATAAAATAAAACAATATCAAACAAAAAATGAAACAAGTTAGTTTAAAAAAATAATCTCACCTTCACTTGCACTGGCTTGTTACTGTTTCCTTCTAGTGGGCCCAAAAGCGCAATGGTTTCTTGTATCTCAGACATGTAAGGTATGCCGGTTATCTTCAAACAAATGAATAAATAAAATCATTAATTACCTTATCAATAACTACAAATTTAAGGTTCATTAGCATTTCATTATTAAAATAATCATTCATAGGTACTTACCAAAAAATAAAAGGATTTTTTCTTCCAAAGTTCAGTTCAGAGCTCTACTGTATACATCCGTTTGCTAAAATGGCAAGTGCATCACTAACGCTATCGTTACCAGTTAGCCTAGCAACAGAGAGAGTTGCATTTTCTCAGCGTTTTGATCTTGAAATGTTGTCTCTCTCACACTTGTTCCCACGACTCTCCACATTCTTCAAACGCGATAAGATTCGCGTACCTTATACTTGTTTCATGTTTTAATGAGGAACCAAAATGTCTGCCTCTTACACATTGGTAGAGTCCTACTGTCTCAGAACCAACATGGCGGCTGCTTAAACGTCGCACCTGCTAGCCAGCACGAGGCAAGTAAGCTGATATCACACTTCCTGCTGACGTAGACATTTTTGTCTTATCAGCAGTCTCTCTCACAAGACCTCTGGTTAGGTACAATATTCAGTCTCCAGTGAGCAGGACTGTGTGTGTGTTAGCATTGAAAATAAGTGTGCCTAATTATTATTATTATTATTATTATTATTATTATTATTATTATTATAATTATTAAACATTTTACTGTAATAATAATAATTACTAGCATGCGGCCATCCTCAATACATGATCATGTTAACCACATATTTTCACCCTAAAACACATGACTTTACCCAGTTCAATATTTAGTTTATAACATTTCAGGCCAATGACCTTACCGTTTTGGCTCTTTGAGTACATGGACATGACTTGGTCGAGCAAATGTTATAGGTTTCCATATCCTAAAACCATTTACTGTGCCAGACAGCAGTCTCGCTTATTACCGTTTACTAGAATGTTAAAGATCCCCTTCAGGGGTAAAAAAATCCTAGCACACGTAACACATTTTCAAATAGTCGCTTCTATCCGTCATAGGAAATATCACAAAACCAACCGTCATAAACTGCCCCGCCATCCCACCAAAATAGCAATTCATTTCTTCCGTGCACGGTCACCGAGATCGCTATAAGGGTTTTTCAAAATATTCGCCTTCATTCATCTGTCATAGGAAAATATCGAAAAGCGACCCGTCGTTTTGCCATACATCGCCCCGTCGAAATAGCCATTTCCCGTATCCACCATGGCCAGTCATAGCCTCGTTGTAACATGTGTCAAGCAAGCGCTATCGGCTCTCTGTCTACAAACACTCTTTTATTTAAAAAATAAAAAATAAAAAACAATTTAAATTAAAATGCATAGTTCTTGTCCTAGAGACTTCACATTCATCTTCTTGGTAGAGGGGTAGAGACCATTTATTTATGTCAAACAAACTTATTTGTAAACGTATTAATTTCCAAAATAAAAATAACAAAATTTAAGTCTTTTCAAAAAATCTCAAAAAATAAAAAGTTTTATTATAAAAAATAAAGGTCATAGAGGCCATTCGTATCAACTATGGCACAACGTTCTATCATGTTTGGTTTTCAAACTATTGCCTACTTTCAAAAACAAGATTTTTTTTTAATACCAACACACATTCTTAGCCAAGAGCATGTCATCCCAACGCAAACAATACCTCATTCGTTAAAATCCGACCATCCATTCGCCAATTATCGCCAATGTTCGCGAGAAAGTAGGCTATCATTTTTTTTCCTCCTACACCCTTGAAACTTGCTGCCCCCCTAGAGGGAATACCCACATTTCCTTAAAGTCAAAGAAACTTTTTTCCAAAATTCACCGTTTCCAAAATAGCGCCAATACAAAAAACAAACATTTTCAAAAAAAAATTAAAATTCCAACACACATTCATAGCCAAGAGAACGTCACCCCGTTCCTAAACAACACATCGTTCTAGACTTACAAGCTCATTAAATATCACCAAAATGTTAAAAAAAAGCACGTTTACCTCAAATTGCGTTTCCAAATTTCACCCATTTTAAAAAATAACCTCACCATCAAATAGAGCGGAAAAAAACATCTAAACGACACCTCACTCGACCCTAGTCCTCCCCTACCACCAACTTTTTCCAACATAGCCATACGTATTCAAGCACACACGCGATTATAGGTAGAACCAGCCTCACCCCACTACTGCACAGTTTTAGTCCTAGAGGCTTGAAATTTATTTTGCGGGTCGAGGGAGTCAAGGCCATTCATTTAAGCCAAACAATTTTTTTGTAAAATTCCTAATTTCCAAAATACATGAATTTCAAATTTGGACTGTTTTCAAAAAAACATAAAAAATAAAAAAGTGTTATTAAAAAAAAAGACATATTGACCGTTCGTTTGAGCCATGGCACAACATTCTATCATGTTTGGTTTTCCAACTATCGTCTATTTTCAAAAACAGAAATTTTCAAACAAAAAATATAACGAGTGGTCCATAGCAAAGCCCCCGTCAGCTCGAGTCCGACGACACCTCATTCGTGAAACTCTGACCATGGGTTCGGGAGTTATCGACTCGCATTAGGAGTAGTGGTGGGGGGAGTTTCAACTCCTATCATCCCCCTACTCGTATACATGTTTATTAAGCACACTCACACCTCGCTCTTGTTATTTCACCACTATCGAATTTTTATTTTTTGTAACAATTCATTTCACCGCTTTGAAGCCTTTTATATTACTATAAATCAGGGTCCCTAATCAAAACGCATCAATAATTTTCATACAAATCAATGGTTTCTGCCTAGCCCAATATTTTCATCCAGACCAATGGTCTTTGCCTAGACCAACAATTGTTATGTTGCGCGACCCTAGCCAATATAAACTCCCCTGGATTTTGTCATGCACAGTGGAGGTAGTTGAGGCATTGGCGCTGCAGAGTATGAGAACATGTGTTTAAAACTTTGTAAGTAATGAAATTGTCCAAAATAACTGTAGTAATGGTATCTGGAGATGATATAGTAATATATGTTCACTCGTCCGCTGCCGTAGATCCTCCTTCCCGCCCTAATAGGAGCAAGACTTATATAGCTGAAATTGCTGCTCTGACTGCCATCTTTGTGAAGGAGTCCCTAATGCCAACCCCACGCATTCGGTACTATATCGCATGTGGCAGACCAATGGTTTTGCCTAGACCAATATTTTCGTCCAGACCAATGGTGGATTGATAGCGCGGCCCGGGCCGCGTTAGCTAATAGATAACACCCCTGGTTTTTGTCACGCACAGTGGGGAAGTCACGCATCAATAATCTTTATCCAGGCCAATGGTTTTGTCTATTATTTCATTATTCATGTTGGCAACGTGTCACGTGGGTATGACGTAGTGACCGGGGTGAATGGAAAATGGCCGACCTTGTTCAAATGAACACGACCAAAATTGCTTTATTTACGTTAAATGTAATTATTTCCGGTGCAGCAGTGGCAATTGAAATTGTGAATTGACTCCCAACAACTCCAAGAAAGGTTTGTCAATCATAAATACTACATTTTCAATAATATACCTTGTTAAAAGTTACGAAAAGCATGTTCTCACAGTCTGCAGAATTACTGAATAGAAGTTAACTTATTAAGCCTGTTCCATAATTATAATAAGTGTAATGCACATTGTGTGCACTTATCCTTAATAATAATAATAAGAGAAACGCGCACAATGTACATAGATACAATTACTGATGAGTACAGAAATTTAATACCGTACCTAGTGATGTGGGCCGGGTAAATACCCAGTGGGAAGGTAAATATAAATTGGGTATATACCCGGGTATATACCCAGTAGTCATTTAAATACCCAAAATGAGGGTATTTTCAGTATTTTGAGCTTTGTACAACACTTTTTGATGTGTTGATGAAGTGTTGGACAAACAAGGACTGAAACACAGGTATTTCATGCCTTAAATTGAAATCAGGAACAATATTGATCCTTCAAAACTAAAAGAAAAGAAAATGGACGTCCGGGTATGTTTGGGTATTTACATGTTTTGGTACTGTAACCATGTCTTTAAGTGTGTTTTTTTCCTTAAACTAAAGTAAAATATTGGATAAAACCTTTTGGTTGTTTTGTGTTTTAAATTTTTAATAAATACCAAGATATTGAGAATGTCGAGGTTTATTACGGTACTGGAAATGAGCAAAAAGATGTGGGTGGGAATAGCTACTTTTCTAGTAATACGAGTAGGCTATATGCATATTAATTGAAATGTGTATGCCAAAACTCAAAAGGTAATAAAATATATTCAATAGAACGGACATTTGAAAAGAAAAAAATGCGTAGTAAAAGTGCTTTAAGTTATATTTCATTCAATTTTAAATATTAAAAAAATATTAATTTTTTAAATCATACTCTAAATAATATAAATGCATGTCAGGAAGTTTTTGTAGTATGTGGGCTCTATAATGGGTGAAGATGTATGCCAGCAAGCATGTGAGTTGGCAACGCTGCTCAGCTCATCCTACCCAGAATTCAAACTGACACTGTACTTCCCTCCCATTCTCTATTCTTTGTTTGATGCCTACTGTACTTAACCTAACTTTTTCAGTGTAGTGGAGTTGTTAGTTTATATCTCCTGATCGGTTGTAATATATATCGCGAGTCCCGGGGTTTAGTGGGATGTTAGTGACCTCCATGACGTCACCTATGACGTATTTGTGTTGACGCTCATTTGTTGCCGATGATACTTGACCTGATTGGTCAGAATAGCCTTGAATAGTGATTGGCCAGCTGATGTGCGCTGTGATTGGTCGGCGCCATTTTGTATTTTAGTCGCCGGGGAGGTTTTGAAATGTTCGGTTGCGATACTTCTGCGTTGCGGAAATAAATTAAAGTAAGATTTAGTTGTGGTATAATGTGGATGGTATATTTATAGTGATTGTGGTATTTTTGATGGTTGGTAGTGTGTAGGCAAGAAGGCAGTGTCTGTGCATGTAAATTACAAGTAATGAAGTTGCTGTTGGACTCGGGTGTCGAATGGGGTAAGTGTTGTATTTCTTCATATGCTTATTAGTGTGCTTCTGGTAGTTGAAGGATCAACATCCCATGGATGTTTTGCTGTGTATCGCGATTGTTTAAAATGAGGTGAAATGGAACATTTTTGCCTACGCAGAAAACATCAAGATCGCGATACCGATGACAAATTTGCCATTTCTGCTAATTTTCAAGCAATCGCCTAACGCAGAAAAAAAAAAGATCGCGATACTCATCAGAAATTTGCCATTTCAGCTCTTTTCCAAGCAATAGCGCCACGCAGAAAAAAAAAAGTAAAGAAGCTAGTGGGGCACTGTTCACACTAGACCATTGGTCTGGGCGGGTTAGGCTGTAAGAATTGTCAAAACCATTGGATAAGACGCAACGAAGGTTAGAAGTTTGTGGTTAGGTGTGCGACAGCTAGTGGGGCACTGTTCACACCAAACCATTGGTCTGGGCGGGTTAGGCTGTAACCATTGTCAAAACCATTGGATAGGACGCAACGAAGGTTAGAAGTCTGTGGGTAGGTGTGCGGCAGCTAGTGGGGCAGTGTTCACACCAAACCATTGGTCTGGGCGGTTAGGCTGTAACCATTGTCAAAACCATTGGATAGGACGCAACAAAGGTTAGAATTTTGTGGTTAGGTGTGCGGCAGCTAGTGGGGGCACTGTTCACACTAAACCATTGGTCTGGGCGGTTAAGCTGTAACCATTGTGAAAACCATTGGATAGGACGCAACGAAGGTTAGAAGTCCGTGGGTAGGTGTGCGGCAGCTAGTGGGGCGCTGTTCACACTAAACCATTGGTCTGGGCGGTGGGGCTGTAACCATTATCAAAACCATTGGATAGGACGCAACGAAGGTTAGAAGTCTGTGGGTAGGTGTGCGGCAGCTTGTGGGGCACTGTTCACACTAAACCATTGGTCTGGGCGGTTAGGCTGTAACCATTGTCAAAACCATTGGATAGAACGCAACGTAGGTTAGAAGTCTGTGGGTAGGTGTACGGCAGCTAGTGGGGCACTGTTCACACTAAACCATTGGTCTGGGCTGTTAGGCTGTAACCATTGTCAAAACCATTGGATAGGACGCAACGAAGGTTAGAAGTCTGTGGTTAGGTGTGCGGCAGCTAGTGGGGCACTGTTCACACTAAGCCGTTGGTCTGGGCGGTTAGGCTGTAACCATTGTCAAAACCATTGGATAGGACGCAACAAAGGTTAGAAGTCTGTGGTTAGGTGTGCGGCAGCTAGTGGGGCACTGTTCACACTAAACCATTGGTCTGGGCGGTTAGGCTGTAACCATTGTCAAAACCATTGGATAGGACGCAACGAAGGTTAGAAGTCTGTGGTTAGGTGTACGGCAGCTAGTGGGGCACTGTTTACACTAAACCATTGGTCTGGGCAGTTAGGCTGTAACCATTGTCAAAACCATTGGATAGGACGCAACGAAGGTTAGAAGTCTGTGGTTAGGTGTGCGGCGGCTAGTGGGGCACTCTGCACACTAAACCATTGGCATGGGCGGTTAGGCTGTAACCATTATCAAAACCATTGGATAGGACGCAACGAAGGTTAGAAGTCTGTGGTTAGGTGTGCGGCAGCTAGTGGGGCACTGTTCACACTAAACCATTGTTCTGGGCTCTTAGGCTGTAACCATTGTCAAAACCATTGGATAGGACGCAACGAAGGTTAGAAGTTTGTGGGTAGGTGCGGCCTTTGGCTGTGGCCACATAGAGGGGCACGAAAAATCAATTCCTCTAGGCGGGTTAGGCTGTAACTATTGACAAAAACCGTGTGTGTGTGTGTGTGTGTGTGTGTGAAATATTAAAAATGGACGGAAATTGCAAATTTGTAATGGGTATCGCGATCTTTCCTTCCTTTGCGTAGCTCGATTGCTTGAAAATGAGCAGAAATGGCAAATTTGTGATGGGTAACGCGATCTTTATTTTTGTCTGCGTAGCGCGATTGCTTGAAAATGAGCAGAAATGGCAAATTTGTGATGGGTATCACGATCTTTATTTTTCTCCACGTAGCGTGATTGCTTGAAAATGAGCTGAAATGGCAAATTTGTGATGGGTATCGCGATATTTATTTTTCTCTGCGTAGCACGATTGCTTGAAAATGAGCAGAAATGGCAAATTTGAGATGGGTATCACGATCTTTATTTTTCTCCGCGTAGCGTGATTGCTTGAAAATGAGCAGAAATGGCAAATTTGTGATGGGTATCGCGATCTTTATTTTTCTCTGCGTAGCGCGATTACTTGAAATTGAGGAGAAATGGCAAATTTGTGATGGGTATCGCGATCTTTATTTTTCTCTGCGTAGCGCGATTGTTTGAAAATGTGCATAAATGTCAAATTTGTGATGGGTATCGCGATCTTTATTTTTCTCTGCATAGCGTTATTGTTTGAAAATGAGGAGAAATGGCGAATTTGTGATGTGTATCGCGATCTTTATTTTTCTCTGCGTAGCGCGATTGCTTGAAAATATGCAGAAATGGCAAATTGATCATGGGTATCGCGATCTTTATTTTTCGCTGCATAGCGCGATTGCCTGAAAAAGAGCTGAAATGGCAAATTTGTGATGGATATCGCGATCTTTATTTTTCACTGCGTAGTACGATTGCTTAAAAAGAGCTGAAATGGCGAATTTGTGATGGGTATCGCGATCTTTATTTATCACTGCGTAGCGCGATTGCTTGAAAATGTGCAGAAATGGCAAATTTGTGATGGGTATCGTGATCTTTATTTTTCTCTAAGTAGCGCGATTGCTTGAAAATGAGGAGAAATGGCAAATTTGTGATGGGTATCGCGATCTTTATTTTTCTCTGCGTAGCGTTATTCCTTGAAAATGAGGAAAAATGCTAAATTTGTGATGGGTATCGCGATCTTTATTTTTCTCTGCATTGCGTGATTGCTTGAAAATGTGCAGAAATTGCATATTTCTGATGGGTATTGAACCAGCTGAGCTAAGATTCATGTGATATTTTTCTTGACAACACATTTATGATGGGATGTATTACCTTTGAACACACCCAGAAAGCAACTAGAAGCTGAGAGCATATACTATTCTCTTTGGAGTAGCGGAGGATCGCACTTTTGACTTTGGTGAAGTCGGCTAATTATTTATCTGAGGTCTTATTAATTAACTTTACCTTTCTACGAGACTCAGAATATTCCATTTCGTCATTCAGTATTTTTGAAACATTTTGGAGAATGTTTTTTCACTTTAAGGTTTGGTAATATCATTGCAGATACGCAAGAAGGGATGTAAATAGTCGCTCAACGACTTAGTTTGACGACTTGATTCCACGAGGAACACAGTTCAGTGCACTACGTCTTGAGAATCCGCCCGGTGGAGGCGTGTTGAAATACCCGTCTTGTAAGACGTGGGAAAAGTCCGCTTTATAGCGAGGAATTTTTATCAAGTGTCATCGAGCACCATCTTACTGTGCATCACGATTTGTAAAATGTAGTGATCAGCACAAATAGCATTGTGAACTTATTTGAAACATATTGTGAATTTTCTACGATTCCGTAGCACCACATTTTTGTACCCACGTGATTCGTGGAGGGCTAATGCCTAGTGTTAAATATACATGTAATCGTGATAACGTTGCATTAAACGAGTGTTACACTAAATACGCATCGTATATAAATTGCTGCGGTAGATTTATCCGCACGAATTCGACGCCAATTTCACGGATGCCACGTGATTGCAAAAGTAGAGTCTGTGCACGTGTGAACCAGCTGATCAGTGCATGGCCATTTATTAATGATATCTGCAAAGTGTAGAGGCTGTGTTGCTAGATATATGTGTAACGCCTGTGATAGCTACAAAGCACACCGCAATTTTCAAGTACTAATGGAATACATGATGTCTAATATTACCGACCACGTGTTCGACATTTATAACACCATGATCAAGTCGGAGACAATGGGCTAAGTACCGTTATGGTATGAGGGAGACGTCTCGGATGGAATGAGCATGATTTGGAACTTCAAGAACGTCGAACGAGAAGGAAGGAGTGGAGGATGCCTTTCCTAGGCATGTCCAACCCATTCACGATGTCAACTACAGGGACAGACCGAACCCTGGTCTTTAGGAGAGCCAAGATGGAAGTTCTGATACGGACGATGCCAATCCTGAAAGCCAGAGGATATTTTGTTCAACCCTTGTCGTTGGACAGAGAGCTAAGTGTGGGCTCCTTCATATCGTGAGTTTGTACAACCCTTCTTTGTTCTAGTCATTGGTGGTATATTTAGATTAGTGTAGATTGTAAATCAGCCGAACTTAGTGACAGCCATTTCATAGGTAGGGAATGTAATTAGTAGTTTGATATTTTGTTCAACCCTGGTGCAAACTGATGGACGTCGTAGGACGCCAATTCCTGTATATTGCTAAACGTGACCGTAGTCATTTCAAAGCTACTTTGTTTAACCCTATCTGGGATGATTTTTGAGTCTTAGCAGACTCCTGTTACGGCAAACTGAAGCCATGATCATAATTATTTAACTGCACTCATAGCAGACAGTCAATGTTACGCCCCTGACTTCATTAGAGAAGTCGTATCATTTAGGTAATCGACTGTAATTACCAGTTTTGTAACTGCATTTATATTTCATTCAGGATGTGCTCAGAAGCCATCCAGGTCAAGTGTAGACCTTGCAGGTAAAAGGGATGTTTCGTTGTAGCCTTGCATCGAACCCAGTTCCCAACGTATCATTAAGCAAATCCAGCAGAGTGGAGTTTGCGCCATAATATGATTTTGTTTGTGTCAAGTGTGATGACACGTGATTATTTGAATGTTTCATACAAGAAACAAATAAAGTGTTTTATCTTTGAGAGCAAAGAGCTCCAGCAATGAGTGACATTGCTATCTTTTAAACGTCTTTGCTATGAAAGACAGAGTTATATGTTTGTATTCAGCTTAATAGCGTGCTCTTAATGCACACATTCTTTGATGTTTGTAACCTATGGTAAAGGTATTATTATGAGGCCAGTTTCATAGTTATTTTCTTGCCTGAATTGCCGGCCCAGTCAACGTGTTGTGTCTAATAGTGCAGGGAGCCTGCAACTTGCTGTGACACGAACAGGTTTGTTAATATTTCCCAGCGCACGAGTGAGAGCGCTTGCTTCCAAGTGAGACAGACTTATATTTACACAGGACAGAATGCTTGTAGCATTCATTTATTTTTCATTGCATTGATAGCTCATGGAACCCATTGTCCATTTCTGTATCTGCTCACATGTTCTTTAGATTGTCATTTGTTAGTTAAACGCCTTTTGCGTGTACCGTTGTTTCGACGAGTACAGTTATGTCAGGATTCTTATTTTATGTCGGAGGCTAGCCCCGTGATGAGGGTTTTTCATGTTTGAAGGTATTTTGTGTACCATGTCCGGGACTGTTCCCGTAGACCAGATATTTAGGGAGGGTAACTGATGTGTCCAGGCCCGTCCCAGAGTTATTGAACGCGACCTGCGCGCCGCTGGTAACTTGTGTTATTGTGTGTCCGTGTTGTTATTGCTCGTTGATTGTATTCCGACTTTTGAGTCGAGGCTCTTTGGCAGAGATGATCTCGTAGAGACGCTCCATGCCAGGCTAGTCAGCTGTTATTCGCCATAAACCAACGATAATTTAAACCGACATCTTAATAATAAAACGCATAATTTTGATAAACAAAATATAACTAACGAATCCTTTCTACTTAACCTTGTTCATTTGCATTTGGATCCTGCTGACATAGCCGTGCCAATGAATGTATTTCCTGGAGGAAATGACTTTAGGACAGCTGACACTTTTTGTAGCGACAGAGGCTTGCTCGAACCTTTAGTTCGTAGCTGGTGGAGCGCAGGCCATACGATGTTAGACGTAGTCTTCACTACGCAGTCGTCATCGTAATTACACACGTTAAATGACTATGGCTTACAAACAGTAAACCAAGGTGTAGGTAGGCTTTGAATAAAACTGTGGTCTTGTATTTATTGATTTATTGATGTAAAAGTGTACAAATCCTCTATGTCACCTTTTGTGTTCTGATTAGCACCCAGTTTGTAAGAGTGTCTTAGATATTTTTTTATGGCTTGTCACATAGCTTTGATTGTAATTGTTTGATAATACGGACGTCACCGCCGTAAATTTTGTAATTAATTTGTAGGACTTAGCTAGACGAATTAATATTAAATGTAAATGTGGAAATGGTATCATCCTAACTCAGATTTGTTTTGCTGCCCTGTTAAATGTAAATTCCGATATTAGCTTGATCTTGTAACTTGGCCTAGGGTTTTTCGCCGTACCATTTTCCTAGTGTTGCTGTTGTTGCTTTAATTATTGTGAGATAGATCTTTCGCGAGGGTTTACTGTAACTTCTCAGGTAGGGACCTGCTCTTTATTTTTGGATTATTTATTAGCTTGCGGATTAGCCGATAGAAACCCACCGAACTAGGATAGGGGTTTGTTGATTTTAAAATAAATCTTTACGATGTTTTACATAAGTCTGGATGTTTCTTTTCTCAGTCTAGCTTTTAAGGTGAACCTTTCCTTGGGCAGTCTATGACCTTTGTCACCATGTACCACGATCCCCGTGGATGATGGATTCTCGTGCCGCTTTGGCCTGTTTGGAAGTTCACCTGATCCTCTCGGCAATTAGGTCCGGCGGATGAGATGTTAGGGAAGTCATTTCGGTTGTTGGCTGTCCTGACAGCTCCTCTGACGGGCACATATACTATATACCTATCTATTTAAGTGGCGCCCAACTCATCTGCCGACGTTAACGTGGTGACCGTCAGTTCCATGTTATTTAAGAGGATCTTAATGTTGATCAATGGTAAATTGACCGGACTGGGACGAACTTAGAAAGTCGTACTGCAGATCAATTAACCACATGGCATTCATGTTTGATACAAGTCCATGGGGTGAGGCTTTTGGGTTAGATAAATGATGGATAGGATTTTCTTTGATGATGCCTCATCCTGAGTAAATGTAATACTTCGCTTTGCTCGCTGTTGTCTTTGTAAATGTAGAAGCACCTAGTTTGCATACTCCAGCTGTACTCGTGATGTTTATTTAAATGAAACGAGCTTTATACCACCAAGTAACCAATCATAGCTGTAAGTTCCATAAGAGATTGCTCCCTCTCTTTCTCAATAATTTCTTGTCATGGATGAGGAAACAATTCGTCGTGTATTTGGGGAGATGTTGGCAGGTGTCAATGCCAATCTCCAGCAGATTACTGCTGACTTAGGTGAAGTCAGGCAGGAAGTAGGTACTGTAAGGGGTGACTTGGGTGAGAACACCCGATCAATTAATAATGTAAGTGGTCATGTGGACCAGGTTAGACAGGATCTTGAGGTTAACACACAGTCAATTAATAATGTTAGGGCTGATCTAACGCAGGTCAGGGCCGACATGGATGCTCATAGTATAGAGGCCAGAAATGATCTTGCGGTGGGTTTAGCAGCTGTTAGGGTTGACGTAATACACCATCAGGAGGCTAACCAGCGTATTGATAATTTGACGAACCAAATGAATAGAGCTAGGGAGGACGTGCAAGCCCGTTTAGAGGAGCACACCGCTCAGATTCAAACTACTATTAATAGAGTTCAGGTTGATATGAGGGCTGACTTAGACCATACTCGAGAGGAATTTGGAACTCGATTAACTCACGTCGAGGGATTCATGAAGAACGTCAAGAAGGACATGGCTACCATGAACATAGGACTCGTACTGATGAGAGGTGCAGCGAACGCCGTCAACAATAACGTCAAGACAATCGTCGATAGTATGATCCAGGTCAAGGACGAGTTGCGTACGAACCAAAGGAACATTACGGAATTAACCGAGACCGTAACAGGGCTACGAGAGACAGTAGACATTCATCGAGAAGAAAATAAGGTCGATGTAATGCTGTTGAGGGGTGACCTTAATGAGCATAAAATTATTATGGAGGCGAAGGTAGCCGAGGTCAAGGATGACGTAGGTCGGTTCAAGGACAACATGTCCAAAGTCGAGGGGGAAATCGACTCATTGCAGAAAAGATTTGAGGAAGTCACAATAACCGAGAGGTTAGACCTCAGTTACAACTTGAGGACAGCTATTCGTGAAGTCGACATCAACCTCAAAGGTAAAGTCGAGAGAATTGAGTTGCAGCTCAACGATTTGGGAAACAAGGTCGCAGCTAATACTATCCCAGGGCTCGAAATTATCGAGAGACGTCTCGACCGACTTGAGACTCAACCAAGGGGGATACACTTACCTCCACAGATGGGAGACTCTCAGGCAACGCCAGGACGGCAAATCGCAGGGATAATGCCTACACTCTTTCAACCTAGCGCACCCATGTAACCACTACCGTTCCAAGTTACCGGTTCAGCGCAGAGTCAAGCGTTAAATTATAACGCGAATCCTTTCCAACCCGCACCTAATCAACAAAGTCAGGATACAAGTACGCCAACGCATAATTATACGCCGAGTTCATTCAGACCCGCGCACACACAGGGGAACGTGACAATCATCCGTTCGCGAAAAGAGCAACCAGCTCGATTCTCAGGCACTGGAAGTGGCAACACTCCTGTAGAATTCTTAGCGAATGTGGAGAGCTACTTAAGGGACACAATGGTAACTCTGGAGAGAGAGCTCCGAGTCATTGAGCGTTTGCTTGAGGGACAAGCTAGCACTTGGTTCAGGGCCTTCCGCTATTCATTCGTAGGCTATCAAGACTTCAGAGAAGCCCTACTGAGAACTTACTGGTCGAGCGACATCCAGAAAAGTATCAGAGCTGAGATGTACACTCGCCGATACAGCTCGAACACTCCGACACGCTATGCGAACAACTTCGCAACCCAGCTAGCGAAACTTCGTTGTTTGCAACCCCCACTGTCAGAGCAAGACCTTGTAAATACCATCGTCTGGCAATACCCTGCAGAAGTGCAACGAGTATTGATCGCTGCAGGATCATCTACATTTCAGCAGTGCGATCAGATCTTACGGCGATTGGACGCCAATACTGAACAGTTTCCAACACACCGTCAACAGAAGGCTGATAGACGTGATGAGCGACACATTAACTTGACGACTGTGGACAAAGTGTGCCAGATGCCACAGCAAACACAGACTCAGGAGAGCCTTGACCAGCGTGATGAATACGATCGTGGTCGGAGAAATTGGAATAACACTCCGTACGCTAGAGACCGGAGAGATGACCGTCGTAGTTATTGGAACCGACGCTTTGATCGAGGAACGAACGACAACCGTCGCTACGATGACGACCGCCGAGGGAATAACAACCGGAACCCACAGCAGGGAGGTGTCCGTAGAGATTACCGCTACAGCAGAGGATACAGTCGAGATCGGGACCCCAGATACCAGGCCGATCGAGACTGGAGAGGAAGGGCACAGGAGAATCGTGAATACCTTCAGCAACTCCGAAGACTCCAAGAAATCCAAGAAGGGGAAGATCAGAACCCAACTTCGCGGGAAACACGAAATATTCCGGCGGAAGAAACGGAGCGAAGCCAGCCCGGTACTTCCCGCCAAGAGAAGAAAAAAACGCCAAAAACTCAGTAGATTCTTATCCGATTGAGCACAGAGTAACTACCACTATCTTACTCTGGGAGCCGATTCAGGAAGATCTATTAGACGAACGACGAATGACGAACCACAACTACGAATTGACGCGTCTACCGAAGATTGTAGCTACCCTGAATGGATGTGACGTAGTCATTCTCATCGATACAGGGGCAATGATAAGTGTCATTTCCGCCGATTGCCAAGCCAGACTGAAAGCAAACTCTGAGGTGACAGAACTGCCAG
Source organism: Meconema thalassinum (assembly GCA_946902985.2). Taxonomy (NCBI): domain Eukaryota; kingdom Metazoa; phylum Arthropoda; class Insecta; order Orthoptera; family Tettigoniidae; genus Meconema; species Meconema thalassinum. The sequence goes on along the minus strand of OX336391.1, from coordinate 68,767,616 downwards.
TTTGTGCAGTAAGAGTCAGAGGAGTTATACCTGACCGTGTTGTAACGTGCAAAATTCAGATTTTATGCACTTTAAAGATTTCGAGCCACGTGTACTTGCACGAATTTCTAGTGATGAAAGGCTTGCATCATGATGCCATATTGGGTGCAGACTTCATTCGGAAGTACGATGGAATCATTGATATGGGACGTAATACGGTGGAGTTTAAGCCGAACGAACCCATCCAAATGAATTTAGTAGAGGAAGAACCGGAATTTGAATCCGAAGTCAACGTTGTTGAGAATTTAAATGGCAAGGAGATTGAGGAGGCACGAGATGCCGACGGAGAGGCAGAACAATTATCAGCACCCGTACGAGAGAAACTAGATGCAATATTGTGCGAATACGAGGATATATTTGACACCACACCTGGTGAGATATTGGACTAAGAGTACGATCTTATACTACTGGATGATTCCCCGTTCCAGAAGAAGATTTATCCTATCGCAGAGAAACACAGAGGGGAAGCTGCTAAGAAGATCCATGAAATGGAAGCAGCAGGTACAATTAAGAAGTCATCAACTCCTTTCTTGAATCCTATAACGCCTGTGGTTAAGGTGGATGGAAGCCTGAGACTTTGTCTCGATGCCAGGGCCTTAAACGAACGCCTAGCTCCTGAGCATGACCGACCGCCCAAGATTAGGGACATCCTCAGAAAATTTAAGGGGAAGAAGGTATTTTCGTCATTGGACTTAGTACAATCCTACTACCATATAAGATTGTCTGAGCATACTCAGAAGTATACAGGGTTTCTGTTCGATCAGACCACTTATGTCTTTCGAAAACTACCGTTTGGAGTGAAAAATGCCGGAGCTGCATTGATTAGAGCACTTGATGCGAAGCTGACTCCTGAAGTAAAACAGAAGGTGATATGTTACGTGGATGATATCATCATAGCCTCGGAAACGGAGGAAGAACATTTAGCAACTTTACGCCTTGTTTTTGAGAATCTTCGACAGGCTAATTTCAAAGTGAAGTTCGACAAGTGTCGATTCTTCAAGAGAGAAGTCAAATTTGTGGGACACATAATTAATGAAGATGGATACAGGCCGAATCCGGCGAAGATCAGAACCGTTGCTGCATTTCCAACACCAACCCGTGTGAAACACGTGAGACAATTCCTGGGAATTATCCAATTCTTTGCTGCTCATTGCGAGAAGTATTCTGAGACTGTCGAACCACTTCAAGGTTTGCTGAAGAAGAATTGCCGATGGGCTTGGGACGACGAGTGCGAGACGGCTTTCAGAAAAGCTAAACAGATGCTGGTTGATTCGATTCAGTTAGAATATCCAGACTACTCCCGAAATTTTATTCTAGAGACTGATGCATCTGCGATTGGAATAGGTGCCATCCTATTGCAGGAGGACGATGAGAAGAAACGTCATTACATCGCTTTCTTAAGTCGACGTTTGAGAGCGCATGAATCTCATTATTTCACCACTGAGATTGAAGCAATCGCGATTGTTTACGCGCTTGAGTACTGGCAGAAACTGTTGTTAAGCCAGAGGATTATCGTGAGGACCGACCACCATGCGCTGACCTTCATTTTACGAACAAGACTGGCAAGCGACAGGATCACACGTTGGACGCTGTTTCTCCAACAGTTTGATTTGGAAATTGTTTACCGACCAGGCAGAGAGAATGTGTTGGCCGACAGTCTCAGCCGGAATCCTGAAGCCACTGTGAATGCCATTGACATCGAGGGAGAGTGCGAGGAACACCTTCGCCGACTTCGTCATCTACCAGAAGGACAACGACGTGAGGAGGAACTCAGGGACATTATCCGCTTCCTGGAACGACGAATGGATCCACAGGATGCTCACTGTGCGAGGACAGCCGCTCTTGCAGATGACTATCTGATCTATCATCGTGTCTTGTATAAGTTTGTGGACGAGGACCACACTCAACTGCGAGCAGTCATTCCGAGGAGATATCAAGAATCTGTCATTCTTATGGTTCATCTATCCATTGGACATGGTGGGACTGACAAGACCATTGCGACCATCAAGGAGTCTTTTACCTGGAAAAGGCTAGGAACCACCGTTAGACAGAGTTTACGTGCTTGCGACGCATGCCAGCGGAACAAGTACACGTCACACTTGTTGAAGGAATCCCCTAGGCCCATACTCCCAACCCAACCCAGAGAGTTATACGCACAGGACCTCTATGGTCCAATACCAAAGGCCCGCCGTGGGAATCGCTTCATTGTTGTAACCATTGATGTGTTCACGAAATATACGATGCTTCATCCAATTCAGAAAGCCACCGCACACCAGATTATCCAGAGAATTAGACGACAAGTGATACCAGAGGCAGGAAAGCCACAATTCCTGTTGACTGATCATGGATCACAGTTCACCTCCGCAGAATTCGCCAATGCTATGAACGAGTTGGAGATAGGTCATGTTTTATCTTCTATTCGCCATCCAGAGAGCAACCCAGCAGAATGCGTAATGGCTACTATCGCAAAATTCTGTCGATTGTATTGTCAGGAAGAACACTGGCGTTGGACCGAAGTCCTAGTTATCATGGCAAAATGTATTAACTCAACAGTCCATGAGAGCACTGGTCAGATACCCATGGTTTTGCATTTGGACCAGATGCCGATGAGAATGTGGAATCATGTGATTGTAAATCCACCTTGTTTACAACCATCACACGCCAGCAGACTTTTAGCTGCAAGGGACACTTTGGATAGACAAGCTGCGAAACGTTCCAGAAGAACTAGACGCCAGAGATTCAGAGAACCACTAGTCACGGGAGACCTTGTTCTTATAAGGAGACCCAGAATTTCAAGTCCTATAGACCGCATATATGGGAAATTTCTGTCTTTATATTATGGCTCCAGTCGTATACGACAACCTCTGAACAATGGAAGTTACGTGATTGAAGACATTCAAACAGGAGAGTGCATTGGAACCTTCAACGCAGCTAATCTAAAAAAATATCACTCATGAATGAACTTTGAGTCAAATAAAAATGTCTTCCCTACATTTTATTTGAAACGACGGAGAGGCAGATGAACCCGCTGAGCTAAGGTTCATGTGATATTTTTCATGACAACACATTTATGATGGGATGTATTACCTTTGAACACACCCAGAAAGCAACTAGAAGCTGAGAGCTTATACTTTTCTCTTTGGAGTAGGGGAGGATCGCACTTTTGACTTTGGTGAAGTCGGCTAATTATTTATCAGAGGTCTTATTAATTAACTTTACCTTTCTACGAGACTCAGAATATTACATTTCGTCATTCAGTATTTTTGAAACATTTTGGAAAATGTTCTTTCACTTTAAGGTATGGTAATATCATTGCAGATACGCAAGAAGGGATGTAAATAGTCGCTCAACGACTTAGTTTGACGACTTGATTCCACGAGGAACACAGTTCCGTGCACTACGTCTTGAGAATCCGCCCGGTGGAGGCGTGTTGAAATACCCGTCGTGTAAGACGTGGGAAAAGCCGCTTTATAGCGAAGAATTTCTATCAAGTGTCATCGAGCACCATCGTTCTGTGCATCACAAATAGCATTGTGAACTTATTTGAAACATATTGTGAATTTTCTACGATTCCGTAGCACCACATTTTTGTACCCACGTGATTCGTGGAAGGCTAAAGCCTAGTGTTAAATATACATGTAATCGTGATAACGTTGCATTAAACGAGTGTTACACTAAATACGCATCGTATATAAATTGCTGCGGTAGATTTATCCGCACGAATTCGACGCCAATTTCACGGATGCCACGTGATTGCAAAAGTAGAGTCTGTGCACGTGTGAACCAGCAGATCAGTGCATGATATCTGCAAAGTGTAGAGGCTGTGTTGCTAGATATATGTGTAACGCCTGTGATAGCTACAAAGCACACCGCAATTTTCAAGTACTAATGGAATACATGATGTCTAATATTACCGACCACGTGTTCGACATTTATAACACCATGTTCGAGTCGGAGACAATGGGCTGAGTACCGTTATGGTATGAGGGAGACGTCGGATGGAACGAGCATGATTTGGAACTTCAAGAACTTCGAACGCGAAGGAAGGAGTGGAGGATGCCTTTCCTAGGCATGTCCAACCCATTCACGATGTCAACTACAGGGACAGACCGAACCCTGGTCTTTAGGAGAGCCAAGATGGAAGTTCTGATACGGACAATGCCAATCCTGAAAGCCAGAGGATATTTTGTTCAACCCTTGTCGTTGGACAGCTAAGTGTGGGCTCCTTCATATCGTGAGTTTGTACAACCCTTCTTTGTTCTAGTCATTGGTGGTATATTTAGATTAGTGTAGATTGTAAATCAGCCGAACTTAGTGACAGCCATTTCATAGGTAGGGAATGTAATTAGTATAATTAGATGTTATTTATCCACAGTGATTGTGAGCCACCCTTGGGTTTGATATTTTGTTCAACCCTGGTGCAAACTGATGGACGTCGTAGGACGCCAATTCCTGTCTATTGCTAAACGTGACCGTAGTAATTTCAAAGCTACTTTGTTTAACCCTATCTGGGATGATTTTTGAGTCTTAGCAGACTCCTGTTACGGCAAACTGAAGCCATGATCATAATTATTTAACTGCACTCATAGCAGACAGTCAATGTTACGCCCCTGACTTCATTAGAGAAGTCGTATCATTTAGGTAATCGACTGTAATTACCAGTTTTGTAACTGCATTTATATTTCATTCAGGATGTGCTCAGAAGCCATCCAGGTCAAGTGTAGACCTTGCAGGTAAAAGGGATGTTTCGTTGTAGCCTTGCATCGAACCCAGTTCCCAACGTATCATTAAGCAAATCCAGCAGAGTGGAGTTTGCGCCATAATATGATTTTGTTTGTGTCAAGTGTGATGACACATGATTATTTGAATGTTTCATACAAGAAACAAATAAAGTGTTTTATCTTTGAGAGCAAAGAGCTCCAGCAATGAGTGACATTGCTATCTTTTAAACGTCTTTGCTATGAAAGACAGAGTTATATGTTTGTATTCAGCTTAATAGCGTGCTCTTAATGCACACATTCTTTGATGTTTGTAACCTATGGTAAAGGTATTATTATGAGGCCAGTTTCATAGTTATTTTCTTGCCTGAATTGCCGGCCCAGTCAACGTGTTGTGTCTAATAGTGCAGGGAGCCTGCAACTTGCTGTGACACGAACAGGTTTGTGAATATTTCCCAGCGCACGAGTGAGAGCGCTTGCTTCCAAGTGAGACAGACTTATATTTACACAGGACAGAATGCTTGTAGCATTCATTTATTTTTCATTGCATTGATAGCTCATGGAACCCAGTGTCCATTTCTGTATCTGCTCACATGTTCTTTAGATTGTCATTTGTTAGTTAAACGCCTTTTGCGTGTACCGTTGTTTCGACGAGTACAGTTATGTCAGGATTCTTATTTAATGTCGGAGGCTAGCCCCGTGATGAGGGTTTTTCATGTTTGAAGGTATTTTGTGTACCATGTCCGGGACTGTTCCCGTAGACCAGATATTTAGGGAGGGTAACTGATGTGTCCAGGCCCGTCCCAGAGTTATTGAACGCGACCTGCGCGCCGCTGGTAACTTGTGTTATTGTGTGTCCGAGTTGTTATTGCTCGTTGATTGTATTCCGACTTTTGAGTCGAGGCTCTTTGGCAGAGATGATCTCGTAGAGACGCTCCGTGCCAGGCTAGTCAGCTGTTATTCGCCATAAACCAACGATAATTTAAACCGACATCTTAATAATAAAACGCATAATTTTGATAAACAAAATATAACTAACGAATCCTTTCTACTTAACCTTGTTCATTTGCATTTGGATCCTGCTGACATAGCCGTGCCAATGAATGTATTTCCTGGAGGAAATGACTTTAGGACAGCTGACACTTTTTGTAGCGACAGAGGCTTGCTCGAACCTTTAGTTCGTAGCTGGTGGAGCGCAGGCCATACGATGTTAGACGTAGTCTTCACTACGCAGTCGTCATCGTAATTACACACGTTAAATGACTATGGCTTACAAACAGTAAACCAAGGTGTAGGTAGGCTTTGAATAAAACTGTGGTCTTGTATTTATTGATTTATTGATGTAAAAGTGTACAAATCCTCTATGTCACCTTTTGTGTGCTGATTAGCACCCAGTTTGTAAGAGTGTCTTAGATATTTTTGATGGCTTGTCACATAGCTTTGATTGTAATTGTTTGATATTACGGACGTCACCGCCGTAAATTTTGTAATTAATTGGTAGGACTTAGCTAGACGAATTAATATTAAATGTAAATGTGGAAATGGTATCATCCTAACTCAGATTTGTTTTGCTGCCCTGTTAAATGTAAATTCCGATATTAGCTTGATCTTGTAACTTGGCCTAGGGTTTTTCGCCGTACCATTTTCCTAGTGTTGCTGTTGTTGCTTTAATTATTGTGAGATAGATCTTTCGCGAGGGTTTACTGTAACTTCTCAGGTAGGGACCTGCTCTTTATTTTTGGATTATTTATTAGCTTGCGGATTAGCCGATAGAAACCCACCGAACTAGGATAGGGGTTTGTTGATTTTAAAATAAATCTTTACGATGTTTTACATAAGTCTGGATGTTTCTTTTCTCAGTCTAGCTTTTAAGGTGAACCTTTCCTTGGGCAGTCTATGACCTTTGTCACCATGTACCACGATCCCCGTGGATGATGGATTCTCGTGCCGCTTTGGCCTGTTTGGAAGTTCACCTGATCATCTCGGCAATTAGGTCCGGCGGATGAGATGTTAGGGAAGTCATTTCGGTTGTTGGCTGTCCTGACAGCTCCTCTGACGGGCACATATACTATATACCTATCTATTTAAGTGGCGCCCAACTCATCTGCCGACGTTAACGTGGTGACCGTCAGTTCCATGTTATTTAAGAGGATCTTAATGTTGATCAATGGTAAATTGACCGGACTGGGACGAACTTAGAAAGTCGTACTGCAGATCAATTAACCACATGGCATTCATGTTTGATACAAGTCCATGGGGTGAGGCTTTTGGGTTAGATAAATGATGGATAGGATTTTCTTTGATGATGCCTCATCCTGAGTAAATGTAATACTTCGCTCTGCTCGCTGTTGTCTTTGTAAATGTAGAAGCACCTAGTTTGCATACCCCAGCTGTACTCGTGATGTTTATTTAAATGAAACAAGCTTTATACCACCAAGTAACCAATCATAGCTGTAAGTTCCATAAGAGATTGCTCCCTCTCTTTCTCAATAATTTCTTGTCATGGATGAGGAAACAATTCGTCGTGTATTTGGGGAGATGTTGGCAGGTGTCAATGCCAATCTCCAGCAGATTACTGCTGACTTAGGTGAAGTCAGGCAGGAAGTAGGTACTGTAAGGGGTGACTTGGGTGAGAACACCCGATCAATTAATAATGTAAGTGGTCATGTGGACCAGGTTAGACAGGATCTTGAGGTTAACACACAGTCAATTAATAATGTTAGGGCTGATATAACGCAGGTCAGGGCCGACATGGATGCTCATAGTATAGAGGCCAGAAATGATCTTGCGGTGGGTTTAGCAGCTGTTAGGGTTGACGTAATACACCATCAGGAGGCTAACCAGCGTATTGATAATTTGACGGACCAAATGAATAGAGCTAGGGAGGGCGTGCAAGCCCGTTTAGAGGAGCACACCGCTCAGATTCAAACTACTATTAATAGAGTTCAGGTTGATATGAGGGCTGACTTAGACCATACTCGAGAGGAATTTGGAACTCGATTAACTCACGTCGAGGGATTCATGAAGAACGTCAAGAAGGACATGGCTACCATGAACATAGGACTCGTACTGATGAGAGGTGCAGCGAACGCCGTCAACAATAACGTCAAGACAATCGTCGATAGTATGATCCAGGTCAAGGACGAGTTGCGTACGAACCAAAGGAACATTACGGAATTAACCGAGACCGTAACAGGGCTACGAGAGACAGTAGACATTCATCGAGAAGAAACTAAGGTCGATGTAATGCTGTTGAGGGGTGACCTTAGTGAGCATAAAATTATTATGGAGGCGAAGGTAGCCGAGGTCAAGGATGACGTAGGTCGGTTCAAGGACAACATGTCCAAAGTCGAGGGGGAAATCGACTCATTGCAGAAAAGATTTGAGGAAGTCACAATAACCGAGAGGTTAGACCTCAGTTACAACTTGAGGACAGCTATTCGTGAAGTCGACACCAACCTCAAAGGTAAAGTCGAGAGAATTGAGTTGCAGCTCAACGATTTGGGAAACAAGGTCGCAGCTAAGACTATCCCAGGGATCGAAATTATCGAGAGACGTCTCGACCGACTTGAGACTCAACCAAGGGGGATACACTTACCTCCACAGATGGGAGACTCTCAGGCAACGCCAGGACGGCAAACCGCAGGGATAATGCCTACACTCTTTCAACCTAGCGTACCCATGTAACCACAACCGTTCCAAGTTACCGGTTCAGCGCAGAGTCAAGCGTTAAATTATAACGCGAATCCTTTCCAACCCGCACCTAATCAACAAAGTCAGGATACAAGTACGCCAACGCATAATTATACGCCGAGTTCATTCAGACCCGCGCACACACAGGGGAACGTGACAATCATCCGTTCGCGAAAAGAGCAACCAGCTCGATTCTCAGGCACTGGAAGTGGCAACACTCCTGTAGAATTCTTAGCGAATGTGGAGAGCTACTTAAGGGACACAATGGTAACTCTGGAGAGAGAGCTCCGAGTCATTGAGCGTTTGCTTGAGGGACAAGCTAGCACTTGGTTCAGGGCCTTCCGCTATTCATTCGTAGGCTATCAAGACTTCAGAGAAGCCCTACTGAGAACTTACTGGTCGAGCGACATCCAGAAAAGTATCAGAGCTGAGATGTACACTCGCCGATACAGCTCGAACACTCCGACACGCTATGCGAACTACTTCGTAACCCAGCTAGCGAAACTTCGTTGTTTGCAACCCCCACTGTCAGAGCAAGACCTTGTAAATACCATCGTCTGGCAATACCCTGCAGAAGTGCAACGAGTATTGATCGCTGCAGGAGCATCTACATTTCAGCAGTGCGATCAGATCTTACGGCGATTGGACGCCAATACTGAACAGTTTCCAACACACCGTCAACAGAAGGCTGATAGACGTGATGAGCGACACATTAACTTGACGACTGTGGACAAAGTGTGCCAGATGCCACAGCAAACACAGACTCAGGAGAGCCTTGACCAGCGTGATGAATACGATCGTGGTCGGAGAAATTGGAATAACACTCCGTACGCTAGAGACCGGAGAGATGACCGTCGTAGTTATTGGAACCGACGCTTTGATCGAGGAACGAACGACAACCGTCGCTACGATGACGACCGCCGAGGGAATAACAACCGGAACCCACAGCAGGGAGGTGTCCGTAGAGATTACCGCTACAGCAGAGGATACAGTCGAGATCGGGACCCCAGATACCAGGCCGATCGAGACTGGAGAGGAAGGGCACAGGAGAGTCGTGAATACCTTCAGCAACTCCGAAGACTCCAAGAAATCCAAGAAGGGGGAGATCAGAACCCAACTTCGCGGGAAACACGAAATATTCCGGCGGAAGAAACGGAGCGAAGCCAGCCCGGTACTTCCCGCCAAGAGAAGAAAAAAACGCCAAAAACTCAGTAGATTCTTATCCGATTGAGCACAGAGTAACTACCACTATCTTACACTGGGAGCCGATTCAGGAAGATCTATTAGACGAACGACGAATGACGAACCACAACTACGAATTGACGCGTCTACCGAAGATTGTAGCTACCCTGAATGGATGTGACGTAGTCATTCTCATCGATACAGGGGCAATGATAAGTGTCATTTCCGCCGATTGCCAAGCCAGACTGAAAGCAAACTCTGAGGTGACAGAACTGCCAGTTTGTGCAGTAAGAGTCAGAGGAGTTATACCTGACCGTGTTGTAACGTGCAAAATTCAGATTTTATGCACTTTAAAGATTTCGAGCCACGTGTACTTGCACGAATTTCTAGTGATGAAAGGCTTGCATCATGATGCCATATTGGGTGCAGACTTCATTCGGAAGTACGATGGAATCATTGATATGGGACGTAATACGGTGGAGTTTAAGCCGAACGAACCCATCCAAATGAATTTAGTAGAGGAAGAACCGGAATTTGAATCCGAAGTCAACGTTGTTGAGAATTTAAATGGCAAGGAGATTGAGGAGGCACGAGATGCCGACGGAGAGGCAGAACAATTATCAGCACCCGTACGAGAGAAACTAGATGCAATATTGTGCGAATACGAGGATATATTTGACACCACACCTGGTGAGATATTGGACTAAGAGTACGATCTTATACTACTGGATGATTCCCCGTTCCAGAAGAAGATTTATCCTATCGCAGAGAAACACAGAGGGGAAGCTGCTAAGAAGATCCATGAAATGGAAGCAGCAGGTACAATTAAGAAGTCATCAACTCCTTTCTTGAATCCTATAACGCCTGTGGTTAAGGTGGATGGAAGCCTGAGACTTTGTCTCGATGCCAGGGCCTTAAACGAACGCCTAGCTCCTGAGCATGACCGACCGCCCAAGATTAGGGACATCCTCAGAAAATTTAAGGGGAAGAAGGTATTTTCGTCATTGGACTTAGTACAATCCTACTACCATATAAGATTGTCTGAACATACTCAGAAGTATACAGGGTTTCTGTTCGATCAGACCACTTATGTCTTTCGAAAACTACCGTTTGGAGTGAAAAATGCCGGAGCTGCATTGATAAGAGCACTTGATGCGAAGCTGACTCCTGAAGTAAAACAGAAGGTGATATGTTACGTGGATGATATCATCATAGCCTCGGAAACGGAGGAAGAACATTTAGCAACTTTACGCCTTGTTTTTGAGAATCTTCGACAGGCTAATTTCAAAGTGAAGTTCGACAAGTGTCGATTCTTCAAGAGAGAAGTCAAATTTGTGGGACACATAATTAATGAAGATGGATACAGGCCGAATCCGGCGAAGATCAGAACCGTTGCTGCATTTCCAACACCAACCCGTGTGAAACACGTGAGACAATTCCTGGGAATTATCCAATTCTTTGCTGCTCATTGCGAGAAGTATTCTGAGACTGTCGAACCACTTCAAGGTTTGCTGAAGAAGAATTGCCGATGGGCTTGGGACGACGAGTGCGAGACGGCTTTCAGAAAAGCTAAACAGATGCTGGTGGATTCGATTCAGTTAGAATATCCAGACTACTCCCGAAATTTTATTCTAGAGACTGATGCATCTGCGATTGGAATAGGTGCCATCCTATTGCAGGAGGACGATGAGAAGAAACGTCATTACATCGCTTTCTTAAGTCGACGTTTGAGAGCGCATGAATCTCATTATTTCACCACTGAGATTGAAGCACTCGCGATTGTTTACGCGCTTGAGTACTGGCAGAAACTGTTGTTAGGCCAGAGGATTATCGTGAGGACCGACCACCATGCGCTGACCTTCATTTTACGAACAAGACTGGCAAGCGACAGGATCACACGTTGGACGCTGTTTCTCCAACAGTTTGATTTGGAAATTGTTTACCGACCAGGCAGAGAGAATGTGTTGGCCGACATTCTCAGCCGGAATCCTGAAGCCACTGTGAATGCCATTGACATCGAGGGAGAATGCGAGGAACACCTTCGCCGACTTCGTCATCTACCAGAAGGACAACGACGTGAGGAGGAACTCAGGGACATTATCCGCTTCCTGGAACGACGGATGGATCCACAGGATGCTCACTGTGCGAGGACAGCCGCTCTTGCAGATGACTATCTGATCTATCATCGTGTCTTGTATAAGTTTGTGGACGAGGACCACACTCAACTGCGTGCAGTCATTCCGAGGAGATATCAAGAATCTGTCATTCTTATGGTTCATCTATCCATTGGACATGGTGGGACTGACAAGACCATTGCGACCATCAAGGAGTCTTTTATCTGGAAAAGGCTAGGAACCACCGTTAGACAGAGTTTACGTGCTTGCGACGCATGCCAGTGGAACAAGTACACGTCACATTTGTTGAAGGAATCCCCTAGGCCCATACTCCCAACTCAACCCAGAGAGTTATAAGCACAGGACCTCTATGGTCCAATACCAAAGGCCCGCCGTGGGAATCGCTTCATTGTTGTAACCATTGATGTGTTCACGAAATATACGATGCTTCATCCAATTCAGAAAGCCACCGCACACCAGATTATCCAGAGAATTAGACGACAAGTGATACCAGAGGCAGGAAAGCCACAATTCCTGTTGACTGATCATGGATCACAGTTCACCTCCGCAGAATTCGCCAATGCTATGAACGAGTTGGAGATAGGTCATGTTTTATCTTCTATTCGCCATCCAGAGAGCAACCCAGCAGAATGCGTAATGGCTACTATCGCAAAATTCTGTCGATTGTATTGTCAGGAAGAACACTGGCGTTGGACCGAAGTCCTAGTTATCATGGCAAAATGTATTAACTCAACAGTCCATGAGAGCACTGGTCAGATACCCATGGTTTTGCATTTGGACCAGATGCCGATGAGAATGTGGAATCATGTGATTGTAAATCCACCTTGTTTACAACCATCACACGCCAGCAGACTTTTAGCTGCAAGGGACACTTTGGATAGACAAGCTGCGAAACGTTCCAGAAGAACTAGACGCCAGAGATTCAGAGAACCACTAGTCACGGGAGACCTTGTTCTTATAAGGAAACCCAGAATTTCAAGTCCTATAGACCGCATATATGGGAAATTTCTGTCTTTATATTATGGCTCCAGTCGTATACGACAACCTCTGAACAATGGAAGTTACGTGATTGAAGACATTCAAACAGGAGAGTGCATTGGAACCTTCAACGCAGCTAATCTAAAAAAATATCACTCATGAATGAACTTTGAGTCAAATAAAAATGTCTTCCCTACATTTTATTTGAAACGACGGAGAGGCAGATGAACCCGCTGAGCTAAGGTTCATGTGATATTTTTCATGACAACACATTTATGATGGGATGTATTACCTTTGAACACACCCAGAAAGCAACTAGAAGCTGAGAGCTTATACTATTCTCTTTGGAGTAGGGGAGGATCGCACTTTTGACTTTGGTGAAGTCGGCTAATTATTTATCTGAGGTCTTATTAATTAACTTTACCTTTCTACGAGACTCAGAATATTACATTTCGTCATTCAGTATTTTTGAAACATTTTGGAAAATGTTCTTTCACTTTAAGGTATGGTAATATCATTGCAGATACGCAAGAAGGGATGTAAATAGTCGCTCAACGACTTAGTTTGACGACTTGATTCCACGAGGAACACAGTTCCGTGCACTACGTCTTGAGAATCCGCCCGGTGGAGGCGTGTTGAAATACCCGTCGTGTAAGACGTGGGAAAAGTCCGCTTTATAGCGAAGAATTTTTATCAAGTGTCATCGAGCACCATCGTTCTGTGCATCACAAATAGCATTGTGAACTTATTTGAAACATATTGTGAATTTTCTACGATTTCGTAGCACCACATTTTTGTACCCACGTGATTCGTGGAAGGCTAAAGCCTAGTGTTAAATATACATGTAATCGTGATAACGTTGCATTAAACGAGTGTTACACTAAATACGCATCGTATATAAATTGCTGCGGTAGATTTATCCGCACGAATTCGACGCCAATTTCACGGATGCCACGTGATTGCAAAAGTAGAGTCTGTGCACGTGTGAACCAGCAGATCAGTGCATGATATCTGCAAAGTGTAGAGGCTGTGTTGCTAGATATATGTGTAACGCCTGTGATAGCTACAAAGCACACCGCAATTTTCAAGTACTAATGGAATACATGATGTCTAATATTACCGACCACGTGTTCGACATTTATAACACCATGTTCGAGTCGGAGACAATGGGCTGAGTACCGTTATGGTATGAGGGAGACGTCTCGGATGGAACGAGCATGATTTGGAACTTCAAGAACTTCGAACGCGAAGGAAGGAGTCGAGGATGCCTTTCCTAGGCATGTCCAACCCATTCACGATGTCAACTACAGGGACAGACCGAACCCTGGTCTTTAGGAGAGCCAAGATGGAAGTTCTGATACGGACAATGCCAATCCTGAAAGCCAGAGGATATTTTGTTCAACCCTTGTCGTTGGACAGCTAAGTGTGGGCTGCTTCATATCGTGAGTTTGTACAACCCTTCTTTGTTCTAGTCATTGGTGGTATATTTAGATTAGTGTAGATTGTAAATCAGCCGAACTTAGTGACAGCCATTTCATAGGTAGGGAATGTAATTAGTATAATTAGATGTTATTTATCCACAGTGATTGTGAGCCACCCTTGGGTTTGATATTTTGTTCAACCCTGGTGCAACCTGATGGACGTCGTAGGACGCCAATTCCTGTCTATTGCTAAACGTGACCGTAGTCATTTCAAGGCTACTTTGTTTAACCCTATCTGTGGTGATTTTTGAGTCTTAGCAGACTCCTGTTACGGCAAACTGATGCCATGATCATAATTCCTTAACTGCACTCATAGCAGACAGTCAATGTTACGCCCCTGACTTCATTAGAGGAGTCGTATCATTTAGGTAATCGACTGTAATTACCAGTTTTGTAACTGCATTTATATTTCATTCAGGATGTGCTCAGAAGCCATCCAGGTCAAGTGTAGACCTTGCAGGTAAAAGGGATGTTTCGTTGTAGCCTAGCATCGAACCCAGTTCCCAACGTAGCATTAAGCAAATCCAGCAGAGTGGAGTTTGCGCCATAATATTATTTTGTTTGTGTCAAGTGTGATGACACGTGATTATTTGAATGTTTCATACAAGAAACAAATGAAGTGTTTTATCTTTGAGAGCAAAGAGCTCCAGCAATGAGTGACATTGCTATCTTTTAAACGTCTTTGCTATGAAAGACAGAGTTATATGTTTGTATTCAGCTTTATAGCGTGCTCTTAATGCACACATTCTTTGATGTTTATAACCTATGGTAAAGGTATTATTATGAGGCCAGTTTCATAGTTATTTTCTTGCCTGAATTGCCGGCCCAGTCAACGTGTTGTGTCTAATAGTGCAGGGAGCCTGCAACTTGCTGTGACACGAACAGGTTTGTGAATATTTCCCAGCGTACGAGTGAGAGCGCTTGCTTCCAAGTGAGACAGCCTTATATTAACACAGGACAGAATGCTTGTAGCATTCATTTATTTTTCATTGCATTGATAGCTCATGGAACCCAGTGTCCATTTCTGTATCTGCTCACATGTTTTTTAGATTGTCATTTGTTAGTTAAACGCCTTTTGCGTGTACCATTGTTTCGACGAGTACAGTTATGTAAGGATTCTTATTTTATGTTGGAGGCTAGCCCCGTGATGAGGGTTTTTCATGTTTGAAGGTATTTTGTGTACCATGTCCGGGACTGTTCCCGTAGACCAGATATTTAGGGAGGGTAACTGATGTGTCCAGGCCCGTCCCAGAGTTATTGAACGCGAGCTGCGCGCCGCTGGTAACGTGTGTTATTGTGTGTCCGAGTTGTTATTGCTCGTTGATTGTATTCCGACTTTTGAGTCGAGGCTCTTTGGCAGAGATGATCTCGTAGAGACGCTCCTTGCCAGGCTAGTCAGCTGTTATTCGCCATAAACCAACGATAATTTAAACCGACATCTTAATAGTAAAACGCATAATTTTGATAAACAAAATATAACTAACGAATCCTTTCTACTTAACCGTGTTCATTTGCATTTGGAACCTGCTGACATAGCCGTGCCAATGAAAGTATTTCCTGGAGGAAATGACTTTAGGACAGCTGACACTTTTTGTAGCGACAGAGGCTTGCTCGAACCTTTAGTTCGTAGCTGGTGGAGCGCAGGCCATACGATGTTAGACGTAGTCTTCACTACGCAGTCGTCATCGTAATTACACACGTTAAATGACTATGGCTTACAAACAGTAAACCAAGGTGTAGGTAGGCTTTGAATAAAACTGTGGTCTTGTATTTATTGATTTATTGATGTAAAAGTGTACAAATCCTCTATGTCACCTTTTGTGTGCTGATTAGCACCCAGTTTGTAAGAGTGTCTTAGATATTTTTGATGGCTTGTCACATAGCTTTGATTGTAATTGTTTGATATTACGGACGTCACCGCCGTAAATTTTGTAATTAATTGGTAGGACTTAGCTAGACGAATTAATATTAAATGTAAATGTGGAAATGGTATCATCCTAACTCAGATTTGTTTTGCTGCCCTGTTAAATGTAAATTCCGATATTAGCTTGATCTTGTAACTTGGCCTAGGGTTTTTCGCCGTACCATTTTCCTAGTGTTGCTGTTGTTGCTTTAATTATTGTGAGATAGATCTTTCGCGAGGGTTTACTGTAACTTCTCAGGTAGGGACCTGCTCTTTATTTTTGGATTATTTATTAGCTTGCGGATTAGCCGATAGAAACCCACCGAACTAGGATAGGGGTTTGTTGATTTTAAAATAAATCTTTACGATGTTTTACATAAGTCTGGATGTTTCTTTTCTCAGTCTAGCTTTTAAGGTGAACCTTTCCTTGGGCAGTCTATGACCTTTGTCACCATGTACCACGATCCCCGTGGATGATGGATTCTCGTGCCACTTTGACCTGTTTGGAAGTTCACCTGATCCTCTCGGCAATTAGGTCCGGCGGATGAGATGTTAGGGAAGTCATTTCGGTTGTTGGCTGTCCTGACAGCTCCTCTGACGGGCACAGTATCGCGATCTTTATTTTTTTCTGCGTAGCGTTATTGCTTGAAAATGAGGAGATATGGCAAATTTGTGATGGGTATCGCGATCTTTATTTTTCTCTGCGTAGCACGATTGCTTGAAAATATGCAGAAATGGCAAATTGGTCATGGGTATCGCGATCTTTATTTTTCACTGCGTAGCGCGATTGCTTGAAAAAGAGCTGAAATGGCAAATTGTGATGGATATCGCGATCTTTATTTTTCTCTGCGTAGCGCGATTGCTTGAAAATGTGCAGAAATGGCAAATTTGTGATGGGTATCGCGATCTTTATTTTTCTCTGCGTAGCGCGATTGCTTGAAAATGAGGAGAAATGGCAAATTTGTGATGGGTATCGCGATCTTTATTTTTCTCTGCGTAGCGCGTTTGCTTGAAAATGTGCATAAATGTCAAATTTGTGATGGGTATCGCGATCTTTATTTTTCTCTGCGTAGCGTTATTGCTTGAAAAGGAGGAGAAATGGCGAATTTGTGATGGGTATCGCGATCTTTATTTTTCTCTGCGTAGCGCGATTGCTTGAAAATATGCAGAAATGGCAAATTGTGATGGGTATCGCGATCTTTATTTTTCACTGCGTAGCATTATTGCTCGAAAATGAGGAGAAATGGCAAATTTTTGATGGGTATCGCGATCTTTATTTTTCTCAGCTTAGCGCGATTGCTTGAAAATGTTCAGAAATGGCAGATTGGTCATGGGTATCGCGATCTTTATTTTTCACTGCGTAGCGCGATTGCTTGAAAAAGAGCTGAAATGGCGAATTTTTGACGCGTATGGCGATCTATATTTTTCACTGCGTAGCGCGATTGCTTCAAAAAGAGCTGAAATGGCGAATTTATGATGGGTATCGTGATGTATACTTCACCGATATAGGTGAATGGGGATTTTTTTCTGTGTATCGCGATTGATTGAAAAAGAGATGAAATGGCAAATTCAGATTGTTTGAAGAAGAGCTGAAATGGCAAATTTTTGATGGGTATCGCGATCCGTACTTGAGCAAGGGGGCTCAAGTAAAGATCGCGATACCCATCCCGTTTTTCACGTTTTTTGTTGTTTCCCCACCTAAAACCGCCTATTCCCCAGGCTTTTCCCGTAAGCTTGCTAGAGGAGTATTTCATGTCGTCATTGATGACGTCAAGGACGCCGCCATTTTGTTTTAGGGGAATTTGGTGCCGCCGGGACTCGCGGTCTATACTAATCCCTCCTGATCTAATTCCCAATTCTAATTCTGTTTTCAAATCCCAATTCTAATTAAATTTAATTTTATTAATTATCTAATGTTGTTACATTTCTAAAAAGTTAATGTAGAATAGTTTGCATACCGATACCCTTCTTTAAGGTTCAACTTGCCAGGACACCGGATTTTTAATGAAACATCTAAAATACCCGGGTATTTACCCAAATTGGGTATTTACCCGAGTATATACCCTGGGTATTTACCCCGATTTATGAATACCTGGGTATTTTAAATCACTAACCGTACCGTAATGATTCAAGTCATTCAGGGCAAGTTAGTACGTGATATCTATCACACCTTTCTTTACACAATTCGCAGACACAGTTCGCACTCATCATCATCATCATCTTCCATCCAAGTATTGGGCCAAATGTCCCGTTACAGTCTTGCACTTTCCCTCCATCTCTTCATCGGACGTCCTATCGATCTATTTCCCCGTGGCTGGTAGCGAAGGATCTCCTATGGTAATCTTCCAGGTTCCATCCTTTGGACATGATGCTTCCAGTTTTCTTGGTAGTCACAAATGTATGTAGTTATTGGTTTCACTTTTAGTTCCTTCAGCACATCCTCGTTTCTCTTATGATCCCATTTATTATAGCCTGCAGTTCGGCGCATGAAGGTCATTTCGCGTGCTGTGAATCTGGAGATGTCCTGAGATCTTATTGCCCATGCCTCGCTGCCATAGCATAGGGTTGGTCTGGCTAATGTGTTATACAAACGCAAGCGTGTATGCCTTCGAACAAGAGATGGCTTCATGACGTCATTGATGATTCCTGTTGTTCTGGTATAATTTGTAATTTTTGCAGTTATGTCTCGTTCTCCTTGAAAAGATAAATGATATCCTAAATACTTGAATTCGTTAACTCTTTCTAAAAATTTACCATCCAGACAAATTTTACTGGGGATAGGGTCCTTACCCTTAAAGGCCATTACTTTAGTCTTTTCAGTAGAAGTGCAGTTCGCACTCAGCATATGAAATTCCTTAGATTACCAGTGCATGAAACAGGAACCTGACTTTTACCGTTTCACATAGATGGTAAATGATAATATATGATTGTCATACCTTTTCAGGGGTTCCTATTGAAATTCTGGTTCATTACGACCAATATACTGGAAATATATGCTAAATTACATAATTATGTGTGTTTCTTTCTTTTTGAATTTGAACTATGACGGCCATGTTGGCTCACTCCATCTGGGCGAGGCATGACGAAAAATTGATGTCACGGCAGTGTGCCCAACATATAAAGTACACCAGTACTAGGAGAATCTGTAGGCGTTAGGCTGTAACCATTGTCAAAAACCAAATGATTGGACAAAACGAAGGTTAGAATGATCGGGTGTAGGTGCAGCCTTTGGCCGCGGGAAGCTAGCACGGTTGACAAAAACCATTGATCGGGACGAGTTAGGTTGTAATAATTGGCAAAACCATTGATCTAGACGCCTTAGGTTGTAACCATTGTCAAAAACCATTGGATGGAACGAAACGAAGTTTAGAATGGTCGGGTGTGGGTGCGGCCTTCGGCCGCGGGAGGTTGCCGGGGCACTGTTGACCCAAAAACCATTGGATTGAATGTGTTGAGATTGGAGTTCTTTTGTTTTAGGAAACCGCCTATATCAGTACCATATTTGTGGGGTTGGCAATACTGTTCTAACGCTGAAAATGGCGGACACAGCTTGAATTTTTAACTATGTCGTGTTATAATTTGGGTTGGTTATAGACAGCCGATCATCATTCCCTGATCAATCTTGATCTAGCCTACCTATATACACAAAACTAGTGTACAATTAATAGATTAAAGTTTCATCAATAAGTTACCTTAGCCTGATTCCACTGCTCGGGCAAGAGTTCAGACAATTCTAGCCTGTAGGCTTTCTGATCCCACTACTCGACAACTGTGGTATATAATCTGCTGCCTTCTTGAAGTGGGTCATGCCCTGAAAAATGAAATGAAATACAATGAGATCAACAGTTTAATTACACTCTACGTAATGGTATAGCCCCGTTCCAATAAATCAGGGCTATGTAAAGGCAGACATGTAGCCTAATTAAGCCTGTCTCATGCATATAGTCTCAGTTGGGCTCTCACAGTGCACCAACCTACTCTGATACATAATCTAGCTAACAATTATATTGAATTGAGAATATTGCACCAGAATTAAACAATATAAGTCACCACGAATATTAAAAACTGATAATAAACACAAATACACATGGCCACAAGCCACATTCAATGCACATTGTGCAAAATACTATTCAAGTATTATTATAGGTTATAATTGTCCACCAGGAGCTTTGTTAAATTGTTCTCACAAAAGAAATAATCTTAAAACATGCACTGTCATTTCAAGAACTACAGTTTTAATTAACACATTCTCCATCCTTTTAAAATTATTTTTCACACCAGAATACCTCCCTACATTGTGTAACACTCTTGTATGCTGTAAACCAGGCCTAAGAAAGTCCATAGTACTTTCTCCGTCCGTTAAATAAGTATTCTTTTGTTTGGGCCCGAACTCGGTAACAGTTTTGTTAGCAACCTTGATTACTTGTTTGTCACTAGATTTTAGGGGCTTTCCGTTCATTTTGTTGGTACTTGGGAAAATTATATTTCCATGGCAACGTGACCATGGACGGTGAATGGATACATATGATGAGGAGTTCGCAAATCAAGATAATTATTACGTCTCGACATTTGGTGATTTACAGAAAGGTAATGGTAGTTTCAGTCGATAAAATGGCAGTATATTGTTGGTTGATTGTGTGTGAATTAAGTTCTGTTTTTGGTCGTGCTAAGTTTATAATAATAGAGACAATAGAAAAGGATAAAATAAACTACAAAAAACTTAATAAATATTTAATAACTCAAGAATTTGTATGTAATGAAACTAACGTAAATGACTACTACAATAAATTTTGTGATTTTTTTAATAATAAAGGAATAGAAAACTCCGCTATACCGGTCGCAAGCCCGGGGCCTCTTCTTGCATGAGTCGAGGAAGGAGGAGCGGGAGGAGTAACAACCTCGTTAAAAAAACGGGGTTCAGCTGGCCCGGCTGATAGCACCCTGTAAGGGCCCCTGCGTAGGGTACAGGTGAGGCGGATGAAGATGGTTGGCATCATCTCAACGGTAAGGAAGGCGGAAGAACCAATATGGGGAAGATTGGTCTCCTCAGCCTTGGAAGGCAACCAATCTACGGGAGACAACCCTAATTCAAACCTACTGGAGCTCACAACCTCAGTAGTAACTTGATCAGGGGGTTAAACCTCTGATCCCCCTAACCAATCTTCAACTAAAGCATGGAAAGTAAACGCAGGTGGTATCAAATCCGCTGTTGGCGGTGTTAGTGGGCCTTTGGAGTCTGGGGAGCCCACACCAACATGCTTTAAGGACGGGTCGGAGCGTCCTGGAACCACTAACAACAAGATCAGACATAAACAACAGAACTACTTCGCCACACTGAACATCAACTCGCTACTTAAGATAGGCAAACTGAAGCATTTAACAGACACTTTGACTAATCACAAGATACTGCTCACAGCAATACAGGAAACCAGATATACTGATGAACATGCCTTTGACTCCCAAGGCTACCGTATTTTCAAAGGAAAGGTAGGACGTAGGAGAATGAAGAACGTACCACACCTGGGGACTGGTTTTATTGTAAGCCATAAGATACTGGATTCAGTTATTGACTTCAGCTCTCTCAATAGTCGAGTGTCTTTAATAACCTTCCGGTGCACAAACAAGGTCTACACTGTAGTAAATGTCCATGCACCCATCAATGAGGACAATAAGCGTAACCCTGAAAATACTGACAAGTTTTGGGAAGAACTAGAGGACATCATATGCAAGGTCCCAGAGCGTCATACAATCATCTTACTCGGTGACTTCAACGCCCAGCTAGGGAAAGAACGCAAGTACAGAGACATTGTGGGAGATTTCCCGGCCCACACAAGGACAAATAGGAATGGAGAGCGCCTAGTAGGACTTTGTAAGGCCTTCAACTTGGTAATGAAATCAACGGCTTTCAAGAGACTGCCTAGGAAGCAAAAGACCTGGACATCACCTAACTGTCTCTTGGGAGAATTCCAAATAGACCATGTTGCCATCTCAAAGAAGTCCCATAGAGAGATCCAGAATGTTCGAGTGTTAAGAGGAGCAAATTTGGACTACGACCACTATCTCTCCAAGGTCAAGCTAAGATTTCTACCTCGGAATACTAAAAAAACAAAGTCACACAAACTTACTAAGTTTGATTTAGAAAAACTTTCAAATTGCAACCAGTTCACGGAGAAAATGGAAACCCTGGAATGTAAAACCTGGGATGAAGTGAGGGAGAACCTAGTGAAAGTTGCCACGGAGATTGCGCCATTACTGAAGCAGAAGAAGCATGCCTGGTGGACGACTACCTGTGATGAAGCGGTGACACAGAGACAAGCAGCCTGGCTTAAGTGGAACTCACAGAAGACACAAAACAACAGGGATAAGTTCATAGAGCAACGAAAGTTAACTGCCAGGATCATCCGACAAGTAAAACGGCAGTTTACAAAGGACCAACTGACTCAGTTGGATGACGATTTCAAGAAGAACAACACCAGAAATTTCTACAGAGGCTTTAAACGGAACCTCAGCCGTTATAATCCTCCCAGCCTCCACTTCAGAGGACCGGATGGACAGATAGCCTATAATGATATGGACAATTGCCACCTTCTGGCCAAGTACTTCGAGAATCTCCTTAACTGTGAATCACCTGCCACATTCTTCACTTATCAAGACACCATCAGGCAACCAAACTCTCAACCAACAACCAAAGAAGAAGTGATAGACATCATCAAGTCCTTGAAAAACAACAAAGCATCAGGTGAAGACTCAATTGTAGCGGAACTATGGAAACAAGCTGGGAATAGGACTATAGGCAAGTTGACAGAAATCTTCCATGACATTTGGGAGACTGAAACATTGCCTAGTGACTGGACCTCTGCTTTGATTCATCCCTTACATAAAAAAGGAGACTTGACCGACATCAACAACTATCGATGAATCTCGTTAGTACCTGTGACATACAAGATCTTTTCTAAGGCCTTATTAAACAGAGCTGAACCCCAGCTAGACCCTCGACTAGGAGAATACCAGGCAGGATTTAGAAAAGGACGCTCTTGTACGGAACAGATACTGAACTTGAAATCAGTGCTACGGCAAGCAAAAATGGCTAGTAAGATATATGTCATAATTTTTGTTGATTTTAAGAAGGCGTATGATTCGGTTGACAGACCTACTCTCATGAAGATCCTGCAAGAACTAGGACTAGACGAAAAGACACATAACCTTATCCAACAGACTTTAAAGAACACCATGTCACGAGTGAAGTTCAGAGGAACCCTCTCTGAAAGTTTTGAAATTAAGTCAGGAGTAAGACAGGGAGACGGTCTCTCACCTCTCCTCTTTAACTGTGCCCTGGAAAAGGTGATAAGGGAGTGGCGAAAGGAGCTAACTAGTCAGGGGGTACCAAGTGGTATCACTTTGGGACACAAGTGCAATGGGCTCAGTGTTGATTGCCTGGCATTTGCCGACGACCTGGCACTTCTATCTCATTCAATAAAAACGTCTGTGAAACAACTTAATGTTCTTATGCAACAAGCAGCTAAGGTAGGACTATATGTGTCACTTGAAAAAACACAGTACATCACAAACATCAGTGAATCTCCTTGTACACTGCATTTGGACCAGGGAGAGATCAAGAAAACTGACAGATATAAGTACCTAGGAGAATGGCTTGAACCGAATCTCTTGGAAGTAAGGGCATTATCAACTCGAGTTAACAAGTTAGAAATGGCTTATCAACTAACCAAGAACACATATAATAAGAAGTGTCTCTCCCGAAAGACTAAAATGAGACACTACCAGACAGTTATACGTCCTGAAGCCTTATATGCATCAGAATGTCTAGTATTCAACCGGAAGGGACTCACGGACAAACTCGAAGTACAGGAGAGAAAGATAATGAGGAAGATATTGGGACCTGTTAAGGAAGGTAATGAATACAGAAGGCGGCCTAATCAAGAGCTCTACACGTACTGTGAAAGAATCACGGATGTTGTTAGAAAACGACGTCTAGCATTTTATGGACACATCTACAGGATGCATCCTACCAGGTTGACCAATCAGCTCCTCGGTTACTGGCAAAAGCGGAAGACCAAGTCACCATGGTTGTGGGAAGTGAGCAAAGATCTGCAAGAACTTGGAGGGACGGAAAGAGTCTTAAGAGACCGGACATCTCTCAGGTAGATGCTTCAGCAATTGAGGTTCCAGGACAAACCGCCAAGAAAGAAAACAGGTGCCCTCTGGACTCAGGAGAGGAGGGAACAACACAGCCAGAGGATGCGTAACTACTGGGCAAACATCAAAGCCCACTCCAAATGTAACAGTTGAACGTCGTGGTCCATAGATGGCCTATTCGAAACAAGAAGAAAGGAATAGAAGCCTGTACTATGAAATATACGAATAAGGAGCCAAGTGCCCCTCCAATAAAACCCTGGATCACACAAGATCTTTTAGTACTACTACACAGGAAAGATAAGATATATAGAAAAACCAAAGTTAAAAAACCATCTGAAGAAATTTTAGAAGAATATAAAATTATTAGCAACCAAGTTACAAAACTTAAGAGAAACCTACAAAGAAACTACTTTGACAAAAAAATTCAAAATGCAAATAATCAGAGGAAAGTGTGGAGTGTTGTTAATGAGATGTTAAATAGGCCAAAGAAAAGGAAAAATGAAATTGTCAAACTTAGAGTCGACGGCACAAATATCGAAAAAAAAGGAAAATATATGTGATGAAATTAATAAATATTATGTCAATATTGCTAACAGTATATGGGAAAATCAAGGAAACGGTTCTACCTCGGACATTACAAGCTATAAAAATACTACTAGCACTAAGACCATCTTTATGTTACCTACTGATGCTAATGAAATACAATCAATTATAAACGCCCTAAAACACAAAAACAATATAAGTGAGGACAACACTACTAATGTCATGCTACAATTGTGTCTTGAGGGCCTTACACCATATCTTGTCAAAATAATAAATCTTTCACTGATGACTGGTATATTCCCCGATGCCTGTAAAGTCTCTAGGGTGGTCCCGATCTACAAAAAAGGAGACAAACCCCACCCATCAAATTACAGACCCATTAATATTATATCTGCCATCAGCAAGGTTCTAGAAAGTATTCTTAAACGAAGACATGAATTTCATCATGAAAAATGATTACTTTGCAAACTGCCAATATGGGTTTATTCCAAATAGAGGAGCTGATAGTGCTATATTTGAAGTAGTAACTAATGTAGAAAAGGCATTAGATGAAAACAAACTAGCTGCTGGTGTACTAATTGACCTTCAAAAAGTCTTCGATCTGGTTAACCATAAGATTCTCCTTAATACACTAGAATTTGCAGGCATCAGAGGAGTGGCACATGATTGGTTCAAGAACTACCTCACAAACAGAAAACAATATGTTGCAATAGATAATGTAAAAGGATCTCAAATGAGAATTGACACAGGAGTACTGCGCCCGAATTTATTTAACGCCAATACTAAAGATCCAGACGGGATACGAACTGGGACCCAGGAAAAATAAAAGAACGAATTAAAATCTCTTATTCCTTAAAAATTTGTGAGATATGGAAAACCTAAGATGAAATAGAATGTAATACTATGCATCATTAATAATTAAACAATTACGGAAGGCAAGAAGGAACTATTTAAATATGGTTGTGTATTTATTACCTGAATGTAGGGAGGCCTACATTGTAACAATGCGTCACACCACGAGAAGTGAGAGTAACGTCATGCAGGAGGAGAAGTGATCAAGGTTGATGACACACTGAGTGAGGGGAAGTCTGTGGAGCTACGTCACACCACGAGAGGGGAGGAAACGCGAGGAACTTGCCGTACTCGGAGAGCAAGAACAATCAATCATTCCTAATTCATATCGGGTCGGGACAAGACCGCCAGTGTAGAAACAAGTTGTTTCTAGAACAGTGCCACGCATAACGAAAGTGGAGAAAAGGAGTGTGAAGTCAGAAGGCTGTGACTTGTGAAGCAAGGGACATTCTGACTGAGACCAGCACAGCATGTAGACCAGTGATTTTGCAACACACTTATCGGAACGAGACTGAGTTCATTTAAACTCACTTTTAAAGAAGCTTCATACTGTAAGTCTGTTGAGTATTTGAAACACAGCTTGTTACTTCGGTATTTCAATACGAAGCTATTACACATCTCACGCAGATAAATGCAAACAATTCACTTCAGGAAAAGAGCTACATTACTCATACAATTCAGCTCATCCTTGGGAACTATACATAATGCAGTTTATAAATTGGCAACGGGGAAGTTATACAGGTTTATTCTTTAAACTGATTATGACTTCGTGCTATGATGCACATTATAGGGAAGTAGAAACTACAGAAATGAAAAGTTGAATCCAGAATTCCACAACATGGACGGCGCAGTTGAACATCTACGCGATGCGCAGAAATGCAGAACAAATCTTTACTTCTTAACACGACTTCATATACATCCAGTATACTCTCAAAGACACTAATAGAACAATCGAATTTCAACCTTGAGAAGCGATGTCGGCGCAGTGAAGGGGTAACGTCAGACGATCCGAACAACTTGCGGGAGTCGAGCGAAGGAGTGAGGGAGAGACTTGCTGTACTCGGAGAGGTCGCTAACCCAGTTATGTCATCGACCATGTCCCACTGTGAGGGCTATCCAGCAGGCCTCGTCACAACCGGTTCTCGCAGCTGTGGGCGTTGTGCTCAAACACACATTTGTCTTGCCAGACGAGACATGATACATCGGAGATCGTCACCAGCTCAAGGTAGTGAAGAGATTGATTTATATTTAGTAGAATTGTAGTCATGTTCTGTGTTTATCCAAATTGACCAATCGTATAATTTTGTCATTGTATTTAAAATTGTGTAGATTTTAATCCAGTATATCAGTATTTTCTTAGGAGTCATTTTCATTGAAAATTTCCGTCATTTGGACAAAATTTTATTAGCGTATTGCTGTTGTCAACGTTAAATCATTTCAATATAAAATCGTTTAGAATTATAGATACTTGCGTTAAATTAAATCTGTTTAATGCGCAGCGATGGAACGTATATTGAACAACTTAAGTACCGTATATTTAAAAAGCCATGTCACGAAGTGTCAAATAAATTTCGACAACTCAAGATGTTGATTCGAGTGTCAGAAATTTATTTTAAACCAACTGTGTGCAAAAATGGGTTGTTACACGACACAAAATCTGGTAAAAGATAGTCCAAATACTTGATATAGATAATTAAATAAATGAATACCAAATTCATTGTAATGAAACAGATAGTTATGTAGAACTATGCTGTAAACGTAATAAACCATATTTCCTGGTAACAAAGGTGCTTCAAGAACCTTTATACACACATCAAAAAAAGTTTTGCATCACCTTGGTTCCAAGAGTTCCGGAACCTTTAAATACAAAGGGAATAGAGATCAACACAAACAACATTTCAGCTCGTTTTATTGCTCATGAGACCCACACATTGCATGTTGTACCATCATACAGCTAGACTTTCAGCATTTGTGGTCCAGATTGCAGTACACACCACTACCTCTAATACCCAGTAGCACGTCCTCTTGCATTGATGCATGCCTGTATTCGTCGTGGCATACTATCCACAAGTTCATCAAGACACTGTTGGTCCAAATTGTCCCACTCCTCAACGACAATTCGGCGTAAATCTCTCAGAGTGGTTGGTGGGTCAAGACGTCCATAAACAGCCCTTTTCAACATATCCCAGGCATGTTCGATAGGGTTCATGTCTGGCGAACATGCTGGCCACTGTAGTCGAGCGATGTCGTTATCTTGAAGGAACGCATTCACAAGATGTGCACGATGAGGTCGAGAATTGTCGTCCATGAAGACAAATGCCTCTCCAATATTCTGCCGATATGGTTGCACTATGGGTCGGAGGATGTCATTCAGGTATCGTAAAGCCGTTTCGGAGCCTTCCATGACCACCAGTGGCGTACGTCGGCCCCACATAATGCCACCCCAAAACATCAGGGAACCACCACCTTGCTGCACTCGCTGGACAGTGTGTCTAAGACGTTCAGCCTGACCAGGGTGCCTCCAAACACGTCTCCAACGATTGTCTGGTTGAAGGCATATGCGACACTCATCGGTGAAGAGAACGTGATGCCAATTCCGTGGGGTCCATTCAGCATGTTGTTGGGCCCATCTGTACCGCGCTGCATGGTGTCGGGGTTGCAAAGCTGGACCTCGCCATGGACGTCGGGAGTGAAGTTGCGCATCATGCAGCCTATTGCGCACAGTTTGAGTTGAAACACGACGTCCTGTGGCTGAACGAAACGCATTATTCAACATGGTGGCATTGCTGTCAGGGTTCCTCCGAGCGGCAATCCGTAAGTAGCGGTCATCCACTACAGTAGTAGCCCTTGGGCGGCCTGAGCGAGGCCTGTCATCGACAGTTCCTGTATCTCTGTACCTCCTCCATGTCCGAACAACATCGCTTTGGTTCACTCTGAGACGCCTGGAAACTTCCCTTGTTGAGAGCCCTTCTTGACACAAAGTAACAATGCGGACGCGATCGAACTGCGGTATTGACCTTCTAGGCATGGTAGAACTACAGACAACATGAGCAGCGTACCTTCGTCCTGGTGGAATGACTGGAACTGATCGGCTGTCGTACCCCCTCCGTCTAATAGGCCCTGCTCATGCATGGTTGTTTACATCTTTGAGCAGTTTTAGTGACATCTATGAACAGTCAAAGGGACTGTATCTTGGATACAATATACACAGTCAACGTCTATATGCCGGAGATCTGGGAACCGAGGTGATGCAAAACTTTTTTTGATGTGTGTATATGTGTCCAATAAAACATTTAGAGAATGAAAAAGCCTAGATAAAATTTGTTAAACAAAATATTTCACGAAGATAGTTAAGACTTAAGTGTATTCACAGGAAAAGAGGACACACTTATATCATTTTTTAAATATGAATTCTTGCTGACAATTTTTTGAAAGTTACTATAATGTAATAACTGAATTTAAATACGTGAAAAGGAGTTAAGAAAGTTAAATCACAGGTTGATATAAAAGTAACTGTACAGAAAGTAATTAAAGATTTGAAGTTATAGGCACGGGGAAATTTTGTATAAGAATAGAGAAGATTGTTAAAGTTTGTTTCCTAACAATATTCACAATGGTCGTGGATATTTAATAAAGTTACTAATTTTCTTTGCATTGATTGAGAAAATGCACTAAAATGTGATTTAGATTTGGAATGCCGTGCAAGAAAGGAATCGTAGACGTAAATGAGTTACGTATTTTCACAAAAGGAGACTGAGGAGTCACGTTTCCTAGTTTTGATCACAGCGTATGTGACATTGTTTAATTGCATTTGAGGCAAGTTCTGTACATGGTGTTTAAGAAATAATGTGATTGTTGTATAATTTTGGAACGGAAGTGTGGAATGATGGTAAAATGCCATGCAATTCGAATATTCACGTTTATCAAAGAAAATGTAAGCCGAGCAAGGAATCTAAGGAATTTTTCGAGATTTAATAATCAAATGGGAGAAAACAAAGTTAGAGCAGTGCTGAACTTAAATGTTTGTCACCTATATTCTCTTGATTCAGACTAGTATTTATACTTTCAACCTATAGAGTTACGGTGTTTGTTCCGGAAGTTTGAGTTGTAAATACTCATGTTTATTAAAGGAAATTAAATCACTCCAACGCAGTTAAGTGAATATTTGTGCGAATCACGAATCATTGCACATATGGATATATATTTTAATAGTGAGTAAACCTTGACCTTACATATTTAGATGTGGAACTACGGTTCAAATATAAAACGCAATGTGTAATATAGGGTAATGTTTGAAATCACGCCGTTTCATAATTTCTCATATTTCAGTGGAGGTTCTGAGTGACTCCACTCGAGTTTATCGTTTGTAACAAATTTTGTGTTTTATTTTTGTAATGGCAAAGGAATGCTATATTCTCCGTGAGAGAACAAGGAATCAGTGGAGTACCGAATTCTCCAACCTTTATTTTCAGGACATTATGTATAAGTGCCACGTTTTTAGTTTATCTTGAGTTTTCATTTCTTGCAGTGTCAAGTAGACACTAATCATCGATATGCATCCAGGATATGTGTGTATTTTCTTAGCACAATAAACGGCTGGCGCTTTTTAGCGAATTAGCCAATTTTTTTATCTTAGCTGACATTGTTTTCATTTTGTCATCGCCGAAAATAGTACTGCTAGGTAAGATATAGGCACTCACTATAGACAGACCTTATCACCCCTCGAGATTGGAGTTTCTCGAGTTGCTTGAATGTAAATGGTAGTAGAAATTTGTACCTAGGCTGGTTGTACTATTTTCTTTTATAGATCTACCCTGTATGATCCTAGAATTCCCAATTTTTACTTAGCAGACAATGGTAAGTTTGTGAGCTGGGTAGCTACGTGTTTGCAATCCTTTACAGTGCAGCGGATATAGGTACTGATTGGTGAATTCGGGCGCATATAGATGGTGGATTTTAAATGGTCGGCCCATACGTGGGGCGATCGAAAGAGGCACTCGAGAGAGGCAGTTGGAAGCACTCGAGAGTGAGGCCATATATGTTTTGAAATAAAAGAAATGCCGATCCCAAATTTGATGATTGTTGAGGTGAACGCAACATCAGCAGATTAGTGGAGTACATTACAGTTGTGAGGCATATTTCTAGAACCAGCTAACGACAATTTGTCATGTAATATTAAATTAAAGAGTAAATTAACGTTGTTAAACATAAGTTAGGTCGGATGATAAAATGTAATGATGTCGGTTCAGTAAAATGGGACAATAAAAAATACGTAATAACTCGCGATTTAAATAGACTTAAGTAGTACTAAGATTTTCAATGCATTCCATCACTTGTATAAAATGTATACGTTGGTCAATTCTGGATATCCACTTGTAGTTTTTGTAGTTGATACTTCCCTTAGTCTCAAGAAAGAAGAAATAATGTCAGCAAACGACTTGACGTTCATAAGAACGATGTTGGAAAACATGAAAGAAGGTCAAAGTGTATTGACCAAAGACCTTGAAGCCCTCCACCAATTAACACACTCTTGTTGTTTGAGTCTTCAGTCTTTTGACTGGTTTGATGCAGCCCTCCATGCCTCCCTGTCCTGAGCTAATCGTTTCATCTCTACATAGCTACCACACCCTACATCCGAGGCAATCCGTTTAATATATTCTAACCTTGGTCTAACCCTACAGTTCTTGTCCTCGACCCTTCCTTCCATAACTAAGCTTGCTGTTCCTGGGTGTCTTAGTATGTGTCCTAATAACCTATCTCTTCTCTTCATTAGCAGTCGCCAGAAACATCTCTCCTCTCCCACTCGTCTTAATACCTCTTCGTTTGTAACCCTATCTACCCATCTGATCTTCATCATTCTCCTGTAACACCACATTTCAAATCCTTCAATCCTCCTCTTTTCTGCTGCACCAATAGTCCAAGTTTCACTTCCATAGAGCGCCACGCTCCAGACAAAGGCTTTCAAAAATGACTTCCTAATACCTAAATCTATATTCGATGTCAACAGATTCCTTTTTTGTAGAAAAGCTTTCCTTGCCTGAGCCAACCTACTTTTTATATCCTCTTTGCTTCGTCCATCACAGGTTATTTTGCTTCCTAAGTAACAGAAAACAAAGCTAAAACTATACAACACGATCATCAGGCCGGTACTGCTATACGGAGCCGAAACATGGAGTGTGACCAAAAGGGAGGAACGCCAACTTACAGTCTTCGAAAACAAGATATATATAAAAATTTTCGGCCCCATCTTTGACCAGGAAACACAAAGATGGGTTCTCAGATCAAATCATGAGCTGTACAAGTTGGCTAATCAACCCAGAGTAGTGGACGTCATGAAAGCGAAACGGCTGCAATGGGCAGGGCATGTTATCAGAATGGACGCTGCCAGAATAGTTCGCCAGGTGTATGAGAAGAAGATCGAAGGCTCAAGACCCCCTGGAAGACCTAGGAGTAGATGGCAAGATGAGGTGACCTCTGACTGCAGACAAATGGGTATTACTGTATGGGAGAATACTGCGCTGGATAGGAGGAAACGGAGGCAGATAGTGAGAGCGGCACGGGATCGTCACGTCCCAGAAAAGCCAACGGAGTGAGTGAGTGAGTAACAGAAGTCTCCTACTTCCTTCAGCTTTTCACCTGCCAATTTGATGTCCATAGAGGTTTCTGATTTATTTCGGCTGCATTCTAGTATTTTTGTTTTACAATTATTAAATTTCATCATGTATTCTTTCCGTAAGACGGAGTCCATACCATTCAAAAACTCATTCAAATCCTCAGGCTTATCGGCCAAGATGACGATGTCATCAGCAAATCTCAGAGTTGAAATTATTTCACCTTGAATCTTCACACCCACTTTAAATTTTTCTCTGATTTCCTTCATTGCTTGTTCAATGTAAAGATTGAAAAGTATGGGTGATAAGTTGCAGCCTTGCCTAACACCTTTCTGAATATCAGCTTCTCTCTCATGTCCTTCAGCTCGAATGACTGCTGTCTGGTTTCTGTATTGATTGTAGATTACCCTCCTATCCCTGTACTTTATTCCAATAGATTTCAAAATGTCAAACAATTTAGTCCAATCAACGTTATCAAAAGCCTTTTCTAAGTCTACAAATGCCATGAACGTTCTCTTATCTTTTCTTATTCTACCTTCCAAAATCAGCCTAAGACAGTACAGCTTCCCTTGTTCCTACATTTCTCCTGAAACCAAACTGGTCTTCACCCAACTCCCTATCTGGCTTTCAATCCTCTTGTATATTATTCTAGACAGGATCTTTGAAGCATGAGTAATCAAGCTGATTGTACGGTAATCTTCACATCTGTCAGCTCCCACTTTCTTTGGTATTGGGATGATTACATTCTTCTTGAAATCAGGGGGTACCTCACCTGTCTCATAAATCCTACACACCAAGTGAAATAACCTCATCAGACCTTCATCTCCTATGCAGCGTAGCAACTCAATCGGTATATCATCTATGCCTGGTGCTTTGTTCCTGTTTAAGTCTTCCAAAGCTCTATCAAATTCTGATCTCAATATTAAATCTCCTTTCGCATCCTCATCAATTTCCTCGTCCCTTTCCATTACATGATTCTCAATCTCCTTTCCCTTATACAAACTCTCTATATAAGCTTTCCATCTCTCAACTTTTTCTTCCCTATCTGTTAGAGGCTTTCCATTTGTGTCCTTAATATTATAGCATTTAGTCTTCTTTTCCCCAAAAGTATTCTTAATCCTTCGATAAGCTGTGTCTACTTTTCCTAATTTCAGACAATTTTCTATACCTGCACATTTTTCTTTCAACCATTCTTCTTTCGCTTCCTTGCACTTCTTGTTAACCTCATTTCTCAGACGTCTGTATTCTGCTTTCCCCTTTTCATCTCTTACATTCTTGTGTTTCCGCCTTTCATCCATCAATTCTAGTATATCCTGAGTGATCCACGGTTTCCTACCTATTCTTTCTTTCCTACAAATGAAAGCCGAGATTCAGAAATCTGTAGCTGCTGTGAAATCCGAGATCAAGGCCGAGTTGTCGGTTGCTCAAACACTTACCAAGGCAAGTATAACGTTAGCACAGGAGGAAGCCAAGTTAGCTTTAGAAAAGGCCAGAAAGAAAGATAGACTAGCCAGAGAAAAGGAATGGGAAGAAACTAGGTTAGCACTAGAAAAATCCCAGGAAGAAGCAAGGTTAGCTAGAGAAAAGGAATGGGAAGAAACTAGGTTAGCTAGAAAATAGGATAGACAGGAACGTGAAGTAATTAGGCTAACATTAGAAAAAGCACGAGAGGAAGACAGAAAGGTAGAAGAAGAGGCCAAAAGGATAAGAGCGGAGATGAGATTAGCTCAAGAAAAAGCTCGCGAAGAGGACCGATTGAGTCAGGAACAGGCTAGATTAGAAGACAGAAAAATCCAAGCCGAAATAAGAGCAGCGCAGGAAAAAGCCAGGAAAATTCATGATGAGGTTAGGAAAAATCAGGAAAAAGCGCAGGAAGAGGCCAGGAAAATTCATGATGAGGTTAAGAAAAATCAGGAAAAGGCTCAGAAAATTTTAGAAAAGGCAGGAAATGCACAGGAAGAATTAAAAACCTCATTTGACCAAGTCAAACAGGACATTAGTCTTACTAAAACAGAAGTAGGAATTTTAAGATCCGACATGATAGGCAAAGTATTAGACGTGAAATTAGCTAACAGTAACCACATAATAGAACTAGAGGAAAAATTACAGGCTAGTATTAGCTCCATTAAGGAGGAAAACACTACACATCATGTACACGTTTCAGGGGCCCAGAACAGACTCAAGGTGCAACTTGACAGTCTAAATGATACTGTTGGTGACTTACAGGTCAAGTTGGAAGGTCAAAGGAAATTGATTGAGGATGGCATTAATGTGGACATAAATGCCTCTATTGTAAAGGCTGTTACGGACATGAAGGAGGAGGTCGTAACAGTTACTACTAAAATTGCATCTGAAATCCATAGCAAATTATCTAATGATATTAAGGCCATAGAATTAAGTTCAAACATAAATGTTAGTAGAGTACGTGAAGATCTATCCAAGCGGGTAGATGAGCTTCAAATCAATAACGTAGCCACGCTGACCAATATTGTAAATAAAGCAGATTTAAGTAATTCAGGCGAACTTGACAGGGTTAAACGTACAGTCGATGACATAAACATAGAACTGGCGAAAATTAGGTCGAGGCAGGAAAAGGAAACCAGCGAATTGGAACAACAATTAAAGTCACTCACGATTGGGGATTCTCCATTTTCATCTACGTTAAGAGCTGAAGTCAGGGAGGACATGAGGAAGGACTTAACTAGATTCTTTGAGGCAAGAGATGAGAAATTGAAAGAAGAAATCAGGAAATTAGAGGCTAGGACAGACAAGATAGAAGAGGATAAGGAAAGCGTGGATAGTCAGCAGCTTCCGAAATCCAGCTTTAACTTCATTCTAGAGCCATTTCGAACAGAAACAGAGGAACTTGGAGGAGACTTTGAACCTTTCCAGAGTAGGTCAAATGCGAACATTATCGTCATCAAGAGTAAAGTCGAAAAACCCAACAAATTCAGCGGGGTTGGAAATATCACTGCTGTCGAATTTCTCAGAGACATGAGATTGTATCTAGAGGATAACAGAATACCTCGTGAACGACACATGAGGTTAGTGGAGAAATATTTGGACTCAGAGGCCTTAGTTTAGCGCAGAGCTTTCAGGTATACTTACCACACATTCGAGGAGTTCGCTATTGCTCTACAGAAGCGATTCTGGAGCAAAGAACTTCAACAAGACATACGCGCCGAAATTTATTCGAAAAAGTATGCTTACTCTAGTCCGACGAAGTACGCAAGCTTCTTTACAAAACAATTAGCACGATTGCAATATATTCAACCTCCATTGGCAGAAGAAGACCTAGTACATGCTATTTCATGCCAATTACCAACTGAAGTTAGAAGGCACCTCATTTCGGCCAACGTCAGAACGTTAGAGGGGATGGCGGAAATTTTGAGGAGGTTGGATCACACGTCCAATGTGCCCAACAACTCAACCGGAAACCAGAACCAAAGAAGCAGAAATCCAGAACATAGAGAGATCCACACCATCCATGTTGATCAAACGCAACAGACGGAAGACAATAAAAATGGAGGAGGACCAACTAGATCGAGAGTTTATGGACAAAACCGCTTTCAACCTGGTTATCAGAGACCTAGAGAAGGGACACCATACCAGAATCGACGATGGAACGAAAATCAGGGGAGAAACAGATACCACCAAAGGAGCAATGATTATCGACGAGAGGGATACTACAACAGAGATAGCCCGACGAATAATTACGGATATCGAGGATATCAAAACTGGAGGAACACAAACAACTATTCGAGACCGCAACAACCGCAGAATCAACAAAACCAAGGATGGAGAAACTGTTGTAAACTAATCTTCAAGTTTCAGTGGAAATAACGAGAGTTTATTAACGAAATAGTAGATCGTATATTTACACGTCCATCACGCTACAAGCAAGACCAACTACTACAAGGCACAAACAACCCAAGGAATACTAAAATATAAAATCAATGCTGCCAACTTAAATTGTTAACTACCAACTCCAACACTTCCCCTGGTAGTTAACCTCAAACAATGACAATCCTTTAATTCAACAAAAATACCAAAAAATTCAGTTCCTGTTATAAACTAAACCAAATTGAGGATCTTTATTAAACTCTGGGTCTTTGGCCCATTCAATGACTTCGTAAACAAGTCTGCAACATTATTGTTACTTGGAACATATTCGAAAATAATGTTCCTCTTACTTACATGGTCCCTACAAAACTGATACTTAATATCAAAGTGCTTTGTCAATTCAGAATCACCACTGTTTCTGGTGAGCTTAATGGCACTTTGATTGTCACCTCTGATGACAATTGGTTTAGGCAAAACCGATTCCTGACCCAACTCGTTTATTATTTGTCCTAGCCATAATGCCTCCTTAGCAGCATGGAACATAGAATCATACTCTGACTCGGTTGTAGATGTGGCAACCGTGTCACGTTTCTTTGGTAACCTCGTGTTCCAGCTAATTGGTGCATTTGCTAAGATTGCAACATATCCACTCACAGATTTCCTGTCTTTGGCATTAGCAAAATCTGCATCACAATACATTCGGACATGTACATCAGATTTTTCAAAAAACAATTTTACATTACATTTTGTTTTCAAGTACAACATAATGTGCTTTACATCTTGCCAATCTCTCTTTGTAGGCGAACAATTTTTCTTGCTCACTTTACACACTGCAAAAGTTATGTCTGGCCTAGTCGTTGTAGCCAGATATAGTAACATACCTACTGCTTTTCTGTACTCGTACTCATCATGTTTCTCATCACCTGACAATTTTCCGTCATCTCTATTTATTTCTAAAGGAGCTGACCTGCCCTTCCCATCTTCAAGTTTGAATTCTTTCAATACCCTTTTAATGAAGTCAGTTTGATGAACAGACATTACTCCTTCCCTGTACTCCACATTCATAGAAAGAAAGTTGGTCATATTTCCTAACTTCTTAATCTCCAATCTAATGTCCAACTCTTCTTTGAACCATTCAACCCGTTCTCTTTTTCCCCAGCATGCCAAGTCATCAACATAAACACCAATGAACAGATCCTTATCTTTGTTAACAAACACACATGGATCCTTCACCAGAGGTTTCAAACCTAATTCTGACAAATTCATATACAAGGTCGAATGCCATTCCATAGCACTTTGTTTAAGCCCATACAAGCTTTTGAGTAATTTACACACTTTATTTTTATCCACCTCAAAATATTTAGGTTGTTCCATGAAAACTTCCTCATTCAACTCACTGTGCAAATATGCTGTGAGCACATCAATATGTTCCTGAACCCACCCATTAATGACAGTTATGGCCATCATCAGTCGAATCGTTTTTCTTTTAATTACTGGAGCATAAGTTTCATTAAAGTCTACCCCTGGCACTTGGGAAAAACCTTGTGCTACCAATCTCGCTTTAAATCTATTAACAGTACCATCTGGATTTCTCTTAAGTTTCAAAACCCACTTACAACCCAACACATTTCTACCAGAAGGCCTGTCAACCAAAATAAATGTCCCTTTACGTTGGATACTGTCTAACTCGCTTTTCATTGCATCTCTCCATTCATCAGAGAACTCCCCATTCAATGCCTCACTCACACTCAACGGTTCTTCGATATAATCAGCAACATATACCGACAAATTACAGCAAGAACATTCTTTACGCTTCCTTAACCTTTCACTCCTTCTCAAAACGTTCTCATTATTTTCCGCCTCAATCACATTTTTATCATTCTCTTGGACATTGCTTTCAATCTCAATCTCTGACTCATCACTACAATAATTTCTTATCATAACATCAGTTTGAACATGCTTAATAGTAGGCCTAACCTGTTCTACCATGGGAAATATACTTTCATCAAATTTTACATGATATCCAATCACAAATGATTTAGTCTCAAGATTAAACAATTTATACCCTTTCACATTGTTTTCATAACCTATGAATACACATCTCACTGCTCGGGGCTGAAATTTACCTACTTTCTGAAATAACCAAGCTTTACAACCAAATGCACGTAACCTTGGATATTCTTTTTCAGCACTCTCTCCCTTCCACATTTCATATGGGATCTGATTCCCAATAGCCCTAGATGGACATAGATTCCTAGTAAGGCAAGCAGTGTTGGCTGCTTCAGCCCAAAACGAATCTGACAAACCTGACTGCACTAACAAACACCTTATCTTATCTTCTGCAATCCTATTAAACCTCTCAGCTATACCATTTTGTTCTGGAGTATAAGCTACCGCCTTTCTATGACCTATCCCATTCGCTTTCAAATAGGTCTCGAATTTATTACCACAATATTCGCCACCTCCATCTGTTTGAAAGCATTTAAGTTTCAAGTCATGCATTTTTTCTACTTCAGCTTGATACTCCAAAAACTTTGAGAAAGCCTCACCTTTACTTTTCAAGAATTTAACAACTGTAAATCTGGAATAATCATCCACAAAACTCATCATGTATTTATGACCACCATTTGATTTAACAGGAGATGTTAACAAATCACTATGTACCAATTCCAGTGGTTTACTGCATTGGCGTTCACTCTTGTGCGGGAAACTACATCTAGTCATCTTCCCCAGAACACACACATCACAACTCTTATTCTCACTCTTTAAACCTGACAAATATGGAATTTTCTGCATAGCAGCTTCATGTGGATGCCCTAACCTTACATGCCACAAATCTGAACTCACTGCTCGCAAGGCTACAGCTTCAATTTAATCACTCATCTCATCTTCACTGACATCAGCATTCGATATACAAGCTACACTGTGATTAGGTTCCAACAAATACAACCCATTTGATTCTAGACTTGTAAACACGCACTCATCATTATACATACCTTTAGCACCTTCTTTGTTAAAGTGAACAAATACATCATTCTTGGCTAAGCGCCCAACTGAAATCAAATTGAATGCTAAATCTGGAACGTGCAAAACATTTCTCATCTCAAGCACATTACCACCACACTTATCAGATAATGCAAGTTTGACAATACCTTTTCCACTAACTGGGAGTTGCCCTTGTCCAATCTTAACATTGCCCTTACACTCTGAATAGGAGGAAAACAACTCTCTTTTAGACGTCATATGTTCTGACGCTGCCGAGTCAAGGTACCAAACATCAGAACTGTTCATTGACACCATTGCGAACACACTGATACAGGCTATATTCTTCCCCGTTTTATTGGAATTTCACAGAAACAACAATAACGTGAGGAGGTATTACGATGATAGAGAGAGAGAAAGTCAAGAATACCTGAAGAACCTTAGAGAAAGGGGAGAAGGAAACGCAAGAAACCAAAATCAGGGACAGCGTAACCAAAATCAGGAATCTCAGCCCGGATCAAGCAGAGACCGGAGCAATGAAGATCCAGGAGGGAAAGGAAGGAGAAGGAAAGATTCGGATAAGAATTAAAGAGGAGAAGAAAGAACATCACCGAAACTAGACAAAAGAGAAAAGACGTCGAGGGAAAGAGAAGAAGTGGCTCTAAATAGACAGAAGAGAAGGAAAGAGATCCAGAGGAGGGACCTTTCAAAGTAGATACAGTCTACGGTTACAATTGCTACAAGATCGTGAGGATTGAAGACAACAGATCCATTGGAAAATTTAACCACTCCAAATTAAAGAGATTTTACCCAAAGATTCGGTGAATAAATAAATTCAGTCCCAAGAACAGAGAAACTAACCCTGCGTCCCCTACAGGGGACATATCGCAGGGCGCGTTTAAATTATATCTCGCTTCTACATCCCGGAGTGTATTCTCTTTAGAAGTGGTTGGCATTGATACAGAGAGATGGCAGCACATACTGAAATGCTAGTTTGCGGTAAATGTTCATGCACGTGTTCTAGCAGGCAGTGAGAAAATGTCTGCCGGCGGGAACCGTGTGTTTACTGGTACAGAGCTTGGTAAGTATTGCTACATACTTTATTGTTCTTGTGTAATCAATTTTATTTTGCTGTAACAGTAATTCTAAATACATTTACTATGATCAAGTATCACAATATTTGAAATTAAAGTTTTTGTTTTCTCAATATGAGCTATAAAAGTTGGATGTCGCCCATGGGGGACATTGGGTTCCAGTGTAACAAGTTTGACAATACATACATATTTGCCTTTTCACTTGAATATGTAGTTTTCATGTGATTATTTTTCAAACTACGAGTAATATTGAGGCAGTAATTCTAGTTTTCTATTTCATAAGTGTTTATTCAAAGTTTTTAAGTTACTTCAGCGTGATAATATAACCAAATTTTAAGGTTAATGTCTTTATTTACAGACTCTGACTCATTCTTCGAATTTGTCCTTGGTGAAGTAGATGGCAACACATCTGACATTGGCCTCTCCGATGACGAAGATGATCCTACTTTTACTATTGAGAATGAAGGAGGAGAAAGTAGTGATAGTGACAGTCATGAAGCTGATGATGCCCAAGACCCTACTGCTCCCGATCCAACAATGACTACTGATACTAGAGACAGTGTGGGCGGAAGAAGAACATTCTGGAAGAAAACTTCCGATTTTTTCCCGTTACCCCCTGCTCCTGAACATGACGAATTGCCTCCCAATGCTGTTAACTTGCCACCACATGAATATGTAGGTAAATATATTCCAAGTGCGATATTTGAAGACCTCTGCATGTACACAAACCAAAGATATCTAAGTGACACTGGGAAGACCTTGAATTGCTCGGTGAAAGAAATGCGTGCATTCATAGGCATTACTGTAATGATGTCATACCTTAAATTCCCGAGAATTCGCATGTATTGGGCTCGAAAGACACGCATAGCTAACATCGCTGACAACATGTCAAGAAACAGATATTTCATTCTTAGGGGAAATTTGAAAATTAGGGATGACAATTTAGTCAATATTGATGAAAAGAATACTAATCGTTTCTGGAAAATAGAGCCTATTATTCAGTCAGTCAGGAATGGGTGCCGTCTAAATCCAAGACCACAAGATATTGCTATAGATGAACAAATGATTCCCTTTTGGGGGCATGTATCAGCACGACAGTTCATCAAAGGCAAACCTAATCCTTGTGGCATTAAAAATTTTGTTGCAACAGCTTCAGATGGACTGCCATTGGACTTCTTTTTTTACCAAGGCAGGGGAGATATGATTACATCAGATGAGAATGCCAAAGATCTTGATGTTGGTGGTAAAGCTGTGTTTCGACTCACAGAAACCCTCCCTCCTGGGGTCACCATATACATGGACAGATATTTTACATCAGTGCACCTATTAGATACATTGCACTCTACGGTACAGGTTCAAGGAACTGGAACAATCCAGAAAAATCGTATACCTTCAACCTGTAACTTGAAGAGTGACAGTGTAATGAAAAGAGAGGGAAGAGGATCTATTGATCAAGCAGTTAGAAATGATGGTCAAATTGCAATATTGAAGTGGTTCGATAATCGACCTGTCACTTTAATATCAAGCAAAGAGGGTTCAGAACCAACCGATGAGTGTCGTCGCTGGTCAAAAAGAGATGGCAAGTACATTTTAGTGAAGAGACCAAAACTTGTCCAATCATACAACAAGAGAATGGGTGGTGTAGATTTCCTGGATCGAGTAATCGCCATGTATCGAATGATTGCGCGTACAAAGAAATGGACAGTGAAGGCAATCATGCATCTCTTTGATTTTGCTATTGCTGCTGGATGGATTGAGTATCGTCGTGATCAGGCAAGCCTTGAAACGCAAAAAAAGATATTCTTCACTACATGGACTTCCGAACTAAGTACGAGGAACATCTGATTCATTCAGAATCAACTAATAATGAGTCTTGTGATGAACAAGAGGATGAATCCGATGAACCAACACCAAAGCGTTCCAGAACTACTGTTCCTCATCCCCCTGATGATTTGAGAAAAAAAAATGTGTCACATATGCCCGAGTTTCCCCAGCCTGTGACAAAAAACAGATGCCGGCTACCAGGTTGTAGTGCGAACAAGGCCAGAGCCCGTTGCAGAACTTGCAAAGTGTTCCTTTGCCTTCAGGATTCAAGAAACTGCTTCATGTTGTATCACGATTTATGAAATGAGTGACTAAAGCACCATTTGATTGTGTAAAACTAACTCTGACTGTGCTTATTGTGATAACATTTTTAAGACTTCCCTAGTTGTCAGAGGATGAAAGTATTCTGTTCCGTGTTAAAGAGGTTGTTTTTTTGTTTTGTTTTTTAATGTATTGTATTTTTTTACATACCAAATTTTGTAACTCATAATAATGTTTTGACTTTTCTATATATATTTTTATACACCTCAACTTAGAGGGTGTCAGCCCTACTTTTTGTATTATATCTTGGTGTGAAATAACATTTTGATTAGCTGCCGAGTGAGTTGATTTATTATGAAATATGAAATTAAAAAATCAGAAAAAAATCTAGTTAATTCATTAGGATTAATCTAGCAACTGTTTTACCGTTTCAGATGGTAAATATTATATAAACAGCATGTAGTTATAATGATTAAATGATCTCACTATATGGGTTCAATTTGTACACACTAAAACCCAACGTCACCTATAAGGGACATGCCATTCTACATTCATTATCATCGTGATTTAAAAAAAAAGAAAAATTCTCTCAATTCTAGACTCCCCTTTATATCAAATTCCAAAAAAAACAGTAAAAATTTACAAAAAAAAGTTCTGGGTCTAAGGAGGTTAAAGAAAGTACAGGCTATACTTTACTTTAAATGGCAACGGGGAATTGCGCCCGAATTTATTTAAGGCCAATACTAAAGATCCAGACGGGATACGAACTGGGACCCAGGAAAAATAAAAGAACGAATTAAAATCTCTTATTCCTTAAAAATTTGTGAGATATGGAAAACCTAAGATGAAATAGAGTGTAATACTATGCATCATTAATAATTAAACAATTACGGAAGGCAAGAAGGAACTATTTAAATATGGTTGTGTATTTATTATCTGAATGTAGGGAGGCCTACATTGTAAGAATGCGTCACACCACGAGAAGTGAGAGTAACGTCATGCAGGAGGAGAAGTGATCAAGGTCAATGACACACTGAGTGAGGGGAAGTCTGTGGGGCTACGTCACACCACGAGAGGGGAGGAAACGCGAGGAACTTGCCGTACTCGGAGAGCAAGAACAAGCAGTCATTCCTAATTCATATCGGGTCGGGACAAGACCACCAGTGTAGAAACAAGTTGTTTCTAGAACAGTGCCACGCATAACGAAAGAGGAGAAAAGGAGTGTGAAGTCAGAAGGCTGAGACTTGTGAAGCAAGGGACATTCTGACTGAGACCAGCACAGCATGTAGACCAGTGATTATGCAACACACTTATCGGAACGAGACTGAGCTCATTTAAACTCACTTTTAAAGAAGCTTCATACTGTAAGTCTGTTGAGTATTTGAAACACAGCTTGTTACTTCGGTATTTCAATACGAAGCTATTACACATCTCACGCAGATAAATGCAAACAATTCACTTCAGGAAAAGAGC
Organism: Meconema thalassinum; assembly: GCA_946902985.2. Lineage (NCBI taxonomy): Eukaryota > Metazoa > Arthropoda > Insecta > Orthoptera > Tettigoniidae > Meconema > Meconema thalassinum. The sequence continues at coordinate 68,723,850 of OX336391.1, read as the reverse complement.
TGCATTACTCATACAATTCAGCTCATCCTTGGGAACTATACATAATGCAGTTTATAAATTGGCAACGGGGAAGTTATACAGGTTTAATCATTAAACTGATTATGACTTCGTGCTAAGATGCACATTATAGGGAAGTAGAAACTACAGAAATGAAAAGTTGAATCCAGAATTCCACAACATGGACAGCGCAGTTGAACATCTACGCGATGCGCAGAAATGCAGAACAAATCTATACTTCTTAACACGACTTCATATACATCCAGTATACTCTCAAAGACACTTATAGAACAATCGAATTTCAACCTTGAGAAGCGATGTCGGTGCAGTGAAGGGGTAACGTCAGAAGATCCGAACAACTTGCGGGAGTCGAACGAAGGAGTGAGGGGGAGACTTGCTGTACTCGGAGAAGTCGCTAACCCAGTTATGTCATCGACCTTGTCCCACTGTGAGGGCTATCCAGCAGGCCTCGTCACAACCGGTTCTCGCAGCTGTGGGCGTTGTGCTCAAACACACATTTGTCTTGCCAGACGAGACATGATACATCAAAGATCGTCACCAGCTCAAGGTAGTGAAGAGATTGATTTATATTTAGTAGAATTGTAGTCATGTTCTGGGTTTATCCAAATTAACCAATCGTATATTTTTGTCATTGTATTTAAAATTGTGTAGATTTTAATCCAGTATATCAGTATTTTCTTAGGAGTCATTTTCATTGAAAATTTCCGTCATTTGGACGAAATTTTATTAGCGTATTGCTGTTGTCAATGTTAAATCATTTCAATACAAAATCGTTTAGAATTATAGATACTTGCGTTAAATTAAATAAATCTGTTTTATGCGCAGCGATGGAACGTATATTGAATAACTTAAGTACCGTATATTTAAAAAGCCATGTCACGAAGTGTCAAATAAATTTCGACAACTCAAGATGTTGATTCGAGTGTCAGAAATTTATTTTAAACCAACTGTGTGCAAAAATGGGTTGTTACACGACACAAAATCTGGTAAAAGATAGTCCAAATACTTGATATAGATAATTAAATCAATGAATACCAAATTCATTGTAATGAAACAGATAGTTATGTAGAACTATGCTGTAAACGTAATAAACCATATTTCCTAGTAACAAAGGTGCTTCAAGAACCTTTATATATGTGTCCAATAAAACATTTAGAGCATTAAAAAGCCTAGATAAAATTTGTTAAACAAAATATTTCACGAAGATAGTTAAGACTTAAGTGTACAAGAGTTTAGTGCTTTTCAGTCGGTCAACACGAATGTACCCAAAAGAGATGGGTTATGCCCTAATCCTGAAATAAATTACATGAGATTAATAAAACACTAGGATGACCAGTTTTGATCGTCAAGCGATCATCATCAGATCCATTACACTTAGGCTATAAAATCTATGTTTGAAATACAGGTGAAAATATTTACAATATGTACAATTATTTAGTTGCAGTATTGGTACTGCAACTGTCAGTGTATGCTAAATGCAGTATATATGTTAGGTGAAATGCTAAATGGTGATAGCTATAGAGTTTGTACTTTAGAGAGATTATATGGTTGTAAACTATAGTTAAACTATAAAATTTTAGGCTAACTACTTATCTGATTGTCTTCCGTACTACAGCTGCTCGCAGTTTTCGTGCTCACTGTAACTTACTGTGCGGTCAACTGCTTAAGTGTATTTGCAGGAAAAGAGGACACACTTATATCATTTTTTAAATATGAGTTCTTGCTGACAATTTTTTGAAAGTTACTGTAATGTAAATAACTGAATTTAAATACGTGAAAAGGAGTTAAGAAAGTTAAATCACAGGGTGATATAAAAGTAACTGTACAGAAAGTAATTAAAGATTTGAAGTTATAGGCACGAGAAAATTTTGTATAAGAATAGAGGAGATTGTTAAAGTTTGTTTCTTAAACAATATTCACAATGGTCGTGGATATTTAATTAAGTTACTAATTTTCTTTGCATTGATTGAGAAAATGCACTGAAATGGGATTTAGATTTGGAATGCCGTGCAAGAAAGGAATCGTAGACGTAAATGAGTTACGTATTTTCACAAAAGGAGACTGAGGAGTCACGTTTCCTAGTTTTGATCACAGCGTATGTGACATTGTTTAATTGCATTTGAGTCACGTTCTGTACAGGGTGTTTAAGAAATAATGTGATTGTTGTATAATTTTGGAACGGAAGTGTGGAATGAAGGTAAAATGCCATGCAATTCGAATATTCACGTTTATCAAAGAAAATGTAAGCCGAGCAAGGAATTTAAGGAATTTTTCGAGATTTAATAATCAAATAGGAGAAAACAAAGTTAGAGCAGTGCTGAACTTAAATGTTTGTCACCTATGTTCTCTTGATTCAGACTAGTATTTATACTTTCAACCGATAGAGTTACGGTGTTTGTTCCGGAAGTTTGAGTTGTAAAGACTCATGTATATTAAAGGAAATTAAATCACTTCAACGCAGTTAAGTGAATATTTGTGCGAATCATGAATCATTGTACATATGGATATATATATTTAATACTGAGTAAATCTTGATCTTACATATTTAGATGTGGAACTACGGTTCAAATATAAAACGCAATGTGTAATATAGGGTAATGTTTGAAATCACGCCGTTTCATAATTTCTCATATTTCAGTGGAGGTTCTGAGTGACTCCACTCGAGTTTATCGTTTGTAACAAATGTTGTGTTTTATTTTTGTAATGGCAAAGGAATGCTATATTCTCCGATGAGAGAACAAGGACATTTTCAGGACATTATGTATGAGTGCCACGTTTTTAGTTTATCTTGAGTTTTCATTTCTTGCAGTGTTAAGTAGACACTAATCATCGATATGCATCCAGGATATGTGTGTATTTTCTTAGCACAATAAACGGCTGGCGCTTTTTTAGCGAATTAGTCAATTTTTTATCTTAGCTGACATCGTTTTCATTTTGTCATCGCCGAAAATAGTACTGCTAGGTAAGATACAGGCGCTCACTATAGACAGACCTTATCACCCCTCGAGATTGGAGTTTCTCGAGTTGCTTAAATGTAAATGCTAGTAGAAATTTGTACCTAGGCTGGTAGTACTATTTTCTTTTATAGATTTACCCTGTATGATCCTAGAATTCCCAATTTTTACTTAGCAGATAATGGTAAGTTTGTGAGCTGGGTAGCTACGAGTCTGCAATCCTTTACAGTGCAGCGGATATAGGTACTGATTGGTGAATTCGGGCGCAGTACCTCAAGTTTCTGTCTTAGGACCAATTCTTTTCTTAGCCTATATTAATGATATAGTATTATTAGAATTGAAAGGCGAGCTTAAACTATTTGCAGATGATATTTTTATACTCTATCTGGGAACATCTGAACAGGAAATTATGCAAAATATTAATTATGATCTCAATAAGCTGGTGGTTAGGTTGAGAGCACACAAAATGGTTATCAATATCACTAAAACAAAATATGTATTCTTCCATAAACCAGATTCACTGCCGGCTGGATCGCAACACTCCTGGTTGCTTTAAACTGCCTGCCCATTCGACGATTACAGCATTGGTTTGAGCGTACAACCTCGTTTCCAAATAAAGGCGCTAGGAAGCAGCACCAAGGCACTGTGGCAGACATAAGTTTTGTATTGATGTTAATGGAGCAGTTGTGTTTGGAATGTATTCTGAATGATTTTATAATGCTGAACTGCTGCGTGCCCTTTTGTAAATCAGAACAGGGCAAGTTAGAATACCGGGGAATCTCATTTCATGAGATACCATCAGCCAATTCACTGCGTGGGATGTGGTTACCTGCAATTTCCAGAGAAGGTGACCCAGGGGAAGCAAATACAGAAATAAATACATACCGGTACATGACTGAATGAGTAAATACGTGAGACAATAAATATGTAAGTAATTAAATAAATAATTTAAGAAATGTATGTCTACCCCTTATTATTCCCGTTTTCCAACGGGCTCGGGGATGAGATGCGATGGAAGTCTTTGTGGCGATAGTTTTTACGGCCGGATGCCCTTCCTGACGCCAACCTCATGAGAGGAGTTAATGAGAGATGAAATTAATGATGGTGAATGAAACAGGGCAAGGATGTGGAAGGAAGCGGCCGTGGCCTGTCAGAAGGTACCGTCCCAGCATTTGCCCGGTGTTGAAAATGGGAAACCACGGAAAACCATTTCAAGGACGGCTGACGGTGGGGCTCGAACCCACGCGTCTACCAAGTCAGCAGAGAGCTTGACCCCATGACCTAATGCTGCGCTTTAGCCAGCGTAGCCACTACTGTCGGTAAATAAGAAAATAAATAATTAATTAAATAAATGTGTAAGTAAATAAGTAAATAAATACGTGAATAAATAAGAAAATAAGTAAATAAATAAGTATACAAGTAAATAAGAAAATAAATAATTAAATACATAAATATGTAAGTAAATAAACAAATAAGTAAGTATATAAGTAAGTAAATAAACATTGTGGTGTGTTGCCTTAGTAAACAAGAGTTTAGTGCTTTTCAGTCGGTCAACACGAATGTACCCAAAAGAGATGGGTTATGCCCTAATCCTGAAATAAATTACATGAGATTAATAATCTCATGTAATTTATTTCAGGATTAGGGCATAACCCATCTCTTTTGGGTACATTCGTGTTGACCGACTGAAAAGCACTAAACTCTTGTAAGTAAATAAATAAGCAAATAAATAAGAAAATATATAATTAAATAAATAAACATGTAAGTAAGTAAACAAATAAGTAAATAAATACGTAAATAAATACGTAAATAAATAAATAAGCGAATAAATAAGTAAAAAATAAGAAAATAAATAAATAAGTAAAAAATAAACAATCTGTCCAAAAAATCTGTAAAAATGTATAATACAGCCATCACAATAAGAAGGGTTATCAGACAAATTCACCTCACACCCAAGTACATGGGGCTACATGACCACGATATCGCAAAGCCCGTAAATAAATCATCATCCCATTTTTCGGGGGCCGGAGGCATTTCTTTTCCCTGTCTTTTATTGTCCTCCTTATTCTTTTCTTTTCATCTCGCCAAGTATGTAAGTTAGATTTAAGTCAGTTAGAAGTAGTTATATTTTTATTATCGCCTGCATAATTACGGGAAAATGAGCTAGACATTTCGCCCCTTAAAAAACAATCGCCTCCACCACATGTATTTTTGCTTTCCTTTATACTGAAAATTTGCCCGTAAGTATGTGTCTGAATACTTTTAGATGTGAGAATAACAAAGGAACTAACTTAGTGTAATGTTCTCACGTCCGTCAATCTCGATATTAATCCTCCAAACATAACAATACTTCGTTTCAGGTATCTTCCCCTTTAAAAAGCCGTGGCAATCTCAGTGCCTTGGTGCTGCACCTAGCGGTGAATTAATGCATATATCTTGTACGCCTGTGAGTGTCGAATGGGCAGGCAGTTTAAAGCAACCAGGAGTGTTGCGATCCAGCCGGCAGTGACCAGATTAATCAAACTCGATTCGATTTCCTCTCATTTCGTAAGTTGGCTAACGTACTCGGCGACAGCAACTTAGATCCATCGGTCACTTATATTTCTTGCACATACGGCCAGTTATTGCATCTCAGTGGCGTTGGAATTCCCTACGTGATGCGCACCATGTAACTCTTTGTAGTAGCTTTGCGCACCATGTGCTTTTGAGTTGGAGCCCAAACGATGACGCAATCCCTGAATTTAACGGATCGCAGAAGTAGCCGAGTCCCTACCTCTGTTATTATATGATCCTTGTTGTAAACAATAAACCTTCTGACCAAAGAATATAGGATACTAACCAGGGTGCTATTCTGCGTGATTAACGATTATAGTTTTGAACGATCATATTTTTCATAAAATTCATTCGGTCATAATATCCGCCAATCACATGCTTTCAAATATGGGCCATGTTGTAGTTCAGGAGGGATAAGAAATACGCTATTGAACAGCCTATTAAAATTTAAAGTGGATTACCATAAAAATGTAACTCCCGAGTGCGCACGATCGTTTTTGACATGGCTTTTGAGCAGCCAATCAAACTTTTTAATTGGTTTAGTACATGGATGTAACACCAGAGTGCGTATTATCGCCATGAGAGCTGAGTGAGAGTTGGTAGAACTGCTACAATTGTCTCTACGGCACTCTTAGCTATAAACACAAAAACAAATCTGCTCTTTTCTGTATCATACAAAGAGATAAGAGTCCCAGCTCCCATGTTAAATTATTTTCCTTAAATCCGCCCATAATCCGGCTTCAAAAAAACAATCATTTCTCTTCGGTAGGGGAAACATAAGGAACTAAATCCCTAAGATATCCGCTTATTTTTATGAATATTACGCAGACCTAGTCCCTTTGTGGATCAATTAGCATTAATAGCTATTACCTTTGACAATATTAGCTCTGCCAAAACGTATCACAAGCAATCAACAATATACTGATACATTATGAAATTTGTTGTCCATTTTGTAATGTTGGCAGTAAACGTACATATGTAGCTATATATTTTGATAATTATAATAATGTATTGTCGTTAGTTTATCAACTATACACCGTAAAAATCAATTATCTAACACGTTTTATAAGTTGAATGCTATAAAATGAAATATCGATTCATGCCTGCTGACATAACCTCCAAATTCCAGAGCACATCCCATACCCGCCCCCCTTTTTCGCCCTAACCTACATAACCTCCAAAGCTGATTATAGTATAATTAAAATAATCACCCCCCCCCCCCCCCCCTCCGCTATCCTACACAGGTTCCAAATTCGTGTTTGAACCCCATGACCCTCTTGCAAATGTGATATGAGAAGGAAGGAGAAGGATAAATGAAAACCATAGGTGATTGAAACATTTTTTATTTTTTTATTTTGCATTACACAATGTAGAAATAAAATTGTTGTATATGTATAGGTCTAGTATAAAAAGAACGTCACAATTGAAATTGCATTCTCGTCCAGTTCTGCTCTTGCAACTTGCTGTTCACCTGGATCCAGTGGACAGATCTGTAAGAATACAAACATCAAGCTATAAATACAATAAACTTGGAATGTAACTTATAAGACACTAGACATGGAAGAATGCAGGCTAAGCTTCTCAAGGAAATATCCTGTAAATGGGCATGGAGGATTTCAGTTATTTCAGTGATCTCTTTCGACTGCAGTCCAATATTTTTGTTTAACATTTAGTAATTTTCATCATGAATTCTTTCCTCAAGACAGTATCCATACCATTTAAAAACTCATTCAAATCCTCTGGTGTGTCAGCTAAGATCACGACGATGTCATCAGCAAATCTCCAAGTTAAAATTATTTCTCCTTGAATTGTTACTCCTACTTTGAATTTTTCTCCAACTTCCTTAATAATAATGTTATTGGGTTCACGTCCCTTTTAACTACACTGGCTTTTAGAGACGCCGGGGTGCCGGAATTTTGCCCCGAAGGGGATCTTTAACATGCCAGTAAATCTACTGACACGGCTCCCTCGCATTTGCGCACCCTCAAATGCCAGCTGACTGTGCCAGGTTTCGAACCTGCAACCTTGGGCTCCCAATTTCCTTCATTGCTTGTTCAATGTATAGATTGAAAAGTATGGGTGATAAGTTGTGGCCTTGCCTTACACCTTTCTGAATACCAGCTTCTCTCTCATGTCCTTATGTTCAAATAACTGCATATCCTAAGGAACACAAAACGTGCTACACCTTAAAACAGTAGGCCTATTGGTATGGCACAAAATGGTAAATTGAAAGGAAAGTGATTAGTCCCTTGTTCATAAATTTACATGTGTCAACATTGTTTGGTATCCTTTAAACATGAGTCACTTTCAGTGATCTCAGGAGTAGCCTAAATATTGAGACTCATGTCCTAAAGGTCCTGGGTTTTATTGCAAATAAATAATTAATTCTAGTCTGTTTGGAACATGCAAAATTGAGACGTGTTTGGCTTAGTTCACACCACAATGATCCACTCAAATGGTGGTTCCTAAATTAAGGCCATGACTGCCTCTTCCCAATCCTAGTCTCATCTACAAATGCATATACCACTACATACAACCTATACATACAGTTAATGGGTATGTAGCTGTGTACTTCCCCATCCCACTCTCCCGGTATACTACTGCAACTTAAAAAATTTGCCACAATCAGTGTGTCCGTTTCTGATTGTGACAACCTACTGTCCCACGCGTCAATGTTCTCAGATAGGGAAGAATTCGGCTTGCTTCCTGCACCACTCTACACCTACCTCTCAAGGTCAAGTGCACAGCCGAATGCCGGCATCTGTAAACACGTTGATATGGCTAATGGTGGCAACATGGTTTTGCAGCAGACACCAATTTCCAACCAAGTTAAAACAGCTCACTGATGATTTGTTCTGAAATAGTTATTTCAATGCTCCCAATATTAGGTATTTATGTTGTTTTTGACAACCTTGACATGAACATTGTCAGGAATACTGTATGCCAGCCATCCTAGTTTCCCATATGGGTGACAAATTGGTTATGCAGTTACAAGCTGAGGTATCTATGAGATATATGTCAAGAAATATGGATCCATAGTATGTTACAACTATTGTATTATGTAACATATCAACGTGAATATTTAACGGCTGGAGAAAAAAATAATTTGATAATAAAATAACATCCAAGTAGGCATTCAAACAATTGGCCTCAATATGTAAGCATCATAGTTTGATCATACTAACATGTATTTCTCATTTCAATAGCCTGGGACATAGTGTTCATCAGCCCGAGGAACTAAGGTGTATCACTTTTCTGTGATGAGTGTAATAGTATGTGTAAATGTATTCGGGACAAGGATGGAATAGTGCCCCAGGATTTGAAATAAGGTACGGTACAATCCCAGCATTTGTCCCAAGGGAGTGTCGAAATTTCACACTCAGGATAGCCTCTGTCAATGCCAGGATAAACCGTTGATTTCTCGACTTGCTGCAGGTGCCTATCGCAACCATAGTGCATGACTTAACGAGCATGGCTACGCAGCAGGATGTCATTTCAATGAATGGTATCAGACCTTGGGGAAGAAAAAAAAAAAACACTGTGCATGACGAAAACCAGGGGCGAGTATCTATTGTTAGTTACCTAACACTCTAACAATTATTGGTCTAGGAAAAACCATTGGTCAGATGGATGTGATATAGTACCTAATGCGTGGGGTTGGCAATACTGTACGCGATGCTAAAAATGGCGGAGTCAGCTGGAATTTCATCTGTATAAGTCGTGATCCTATTTGGCATGGCTGGGTGGGTTACAGACAGCGGAGGAGTAAACATCTATTACTACTGTATATCATCTCCAGATACCACTACAGGTATCTTGGCTAATTTCAGTAGTTTAAGAATTTTTTACTTTGGTTCAGGTAAACTCCACTTTTACCGAATATGTATCCAATAATCTTTATAATTAGAGTTGAAAACTCTAGGAAAACAGACTGTTACTGAACCTGAAAGATTCATCACTCCATGGAAGTGTTCCATATGCCTCACCGCTGCCTAACATACACATTGCTGCAAGTGCTTTTCAACCCACAGGAAGAAGTGATAGCCAGCTAAGGATGCAAGTGAAATAATGTCCTCTTTGGACTAAACAGGAGGAAAGCAAAGACAGTAGGCCTACAGATAGTGGTTTGCTAGCATTATTAGTTAGAATCACGCAGGTTAATCCCTTAGGAAGCAAAGAGGACAGGTAAATGATTTAGGCCTACAGGTCCTCATTCTGAACCTTTGCCACACACAAATACCAGTCATGTAGTACTGCTCAAATAAGCACTATACAAACTTACATGATAGAATGATACCTGCTGAATTATATTATTGGTATAACACACTCCAAAAAATTGGATCAAGAGCATTTCAAAACTACTCCTGGCGGCGTTCCAGATATGAGGGTTAAGGTTATGTTAGTCTTCCACATGACTGACGCGCCACAGTTCATCACTAAACAACGTGTACATGCATTTCATTACAAATGACATAATTGCTCATATTTTACTCCATCTTTACTTTTGCTCACGAATCAACATTATTAAAACATTCACACCATTTACAAATATATTTAATTAAAACAAATATCCTGCCGTAGTCTGCCATCTTCTAAAAAAAAAACGAAATGATAATCGGCAGCAAGGGTTGCCATCATAGTATTAATATCAACAGGTACAATTCTTTAAATATAACTGAATCTTTACAATTATATCAGTCACTGTAATGATGTTTATGATTATATTCGATCAACTTCTGAAATTCATAACAATAGATTTCGTTTTCAAGAAGTTTAATCTAAGTCTAAAGCATAATACGGTTGTAGTCCTGTTAGTATCAGTGTAGACCAATCACATTTAAGACATAAAAAACAGGGCGCTAGGTCTACCAACACACATCGTCCGTTCGTGCTATTACGTTTCCAAAGTTGCATAACCGGAGCGTAATAAAAAACCTGGCCCAAAATAAGGTTTAGCCAATCCCATCTAACTTATGACGGCCTGGTATCATAGACACATCAGCTGATCATCGTCAGACAGCTGATGGAAGTAATGAAATTCTTTCTTACAATGACAGCAAAGTGAATACATTATATCTAGTTCTTACGGTTACATTGCTCTCTGATTAAGTTGGAAACAGCTACTGTAATGGAAGTATTTTCAACTACATGTTCAGTGTCGTGTTATTAATCAAAAACTCCAAGCTACAACCGGGAAGTATTTAAAGTACGATAGCCTATATTGGAATACCAAAATGAGACGCCGTGCAGGAGTTGGTGCCATTCAAAAACAGAAGTTGGAGCAGGGAAAATATCGTGATAAAGGGACAGAAATCCAAGAAAATCAATTTGAACAGATGACAAAACAACTAGACGTTTTTAAGACTAATCTTGAGGAGTTTGCCTCAAAACATAAAAAGGAAATCAAGAAAAACAGCCAGTTTCGTAGACAGTTTCAAGAAATGTGTGCTTCAATTGGTGTAGACCCGTTGGCATCAGTTAAAGGCTTTTGGTCTGTTTTAGGCATTGGCGACTTTTACTTTGAACTAAGTGTGCAAATTGTTGAAGTTTGTTTGGCAACGAATTATAAAAACGGTGGTCTCATCAGTTTGGATGAATTAAGACAGAGGCTTATCAAGGCTCGAGGAAAAAATAAGCAACATCAAGAAATAACAATTGATGATTTACTGAATGCTTCACGCAAGTTAAGAATATTTGGAAATGGATTCTCTGTGTATCCAGTAGGTAAAGGGCAATATTTAGTGCAGTCTGTGCCAGGAGAACTGAATATGGATCACACTGCTGTACTTCAGAAAGCAGCAAGCCAAGGGAATGCTCATATTTCTGTCTCCATTCTGCGAGACGAACTAAAATGGGAGAGTGAACGAGCTGATAAAGCCTTAGAGTACATGATTAAGGAAGGATTAGCTTGGTTGGATACTCAAAACACAAGGGAAAATCTTTATTGGTTTCCAAGTTTATTTGCAGAATGTATTAGTGCATCCTGATCACTGAAGTAACCTTGTTAATATGCCCAATATTATGGTTTTCTCAGATCTTACTTTAGGTGGGGTATTTCTGCTCTCAAGCTTGTCAAATCATATATACCGAAGTTTCAATTTCATCCCAGATAGAAGTGATGCGAGAACCTAATATATCATATGACACTTATTATACCGTATGTAAGATTTGTTCAATTCATTATATCTCTGCATTTCTTACATTAAGTAGCCTAGTCCTAGCTTTCTAATAAATTTTTGCCATTTGTACTCGATAGTCTCCAGCAGACTACCCTGATAGCCTGAAACAAATGTTATCTTTTATTTTTCTCTCATTATATTGTTACTGGTTATCCTATTGTTTCACGATATATGTAATTTCATTGCAGGCCTTGATGTTGATATGAAGAGTTATTTCACGTGTGAAAAATACAGCCTACACACAGTAAAAATAAGGAAAGTTGTTTTCTCTTAAATGATCCCAAATTAGATTTATTGAACTAAACACAATGTGTTCATAGTTATTCTATAGAATATGTCATTTGCATCAGTCCTTTCCATAATGTGAGAATGACAGAGTTCTTTGGGCACATTTGAATGGATGATACTGTGGGCAGGCTTGGTGGCAGAGTTCGCAGACACATTCATTGTCGGTGTTGTGGAAACCTTTCCTGCTGCAGATTCGATGGTGGAATCCATGTATTGCCCCTCTTGTGTAAAGGTGGTGGAGTTTGTAACCGGCTGTTTTACATTCTTCCTCTTTCATGGCTGGGGTTTGGTAGAATACCGGGTTGATTTCTGGTTTTCTGTACTCTTCGTTGAGGTCAGGCTGTATGTTAACATGTCTTCTATAAATTATGTTGTTCCCGCCAGTTGATATACTAGTCGGGTTGGAGCGTACTACGATACACCAAACGTCCTCTTTAAGTATCTGGCTTTGACATTCTTGTAGATCAGGTGTGGCCATATTACTTCGGAGGCGTATGATGCTACTTGAGCAATTTTCAGTTTGAACAGTGAAATTGCTATCGCCAGTGATAAGCTTCTAAGTCTTTTTATTTCCATTGTGGTCTTAATTGCAGTGTTTGTTCTATCCTCGACGTGCCTTGTAAAGGTAAATCCCAAATAATCAGAACAAAGGAATTTGACAATTGATACTGTAACTTTTGGCTGTTTTTTCCATAAGAGACACATGACCAAACTATATTAAAAGTCCATAAATATTCAACTACGCATGCATTACAGATGATTTATAATGATTTTCAACCCTCAAGAGACGTTCTTTAAAAGGTAGCTTGGGAAAAAGACACTTAAAACAAAAAGGAAGCTTGTAGTTTAACGTGACCGTTAATCTCGCGATCATAAGCCACGGGACCTCCGTTTTACGTGGAATCCGAACCACAGGACATGGCATTTCACATCTCATTTGGATCCGAAAGTAGACAATTGACACTTGAACTCTTACATTTGCTTCAAACCCTGAAGGCTGGTTCACAATTGGCCCGGGAACGAGAACCAGAATGAGAACGTAAACGAGAACGCGAAGCTTCCCGGGACCCCGGTTCACAATTAGCCCGGGAACGTGAACTTGTGCATGCGCGCGCAATCAGCTATAGCGTAATAATATTAAAACAGTCAGAAAACGCCCACTAATAAACACCAATCAGAGGGTTATAATAAGGTTATAATAACTTTATTAAACACACATTGTTTAGAAAGCGCATTCACAAGTTATGCTTACATCGCTGGCTACTCCTTCCGTACTGCGCATGTGCATGTACAACGTTTCTGATTGGCTCCGAGAACGTCAAACATGAAACTTGACCCTGTTTCCCGTTGGCCTTCCTGGGCTACTTTTAGCTTCTCGTTCCCAGAGATTGGTTGTGAACCGACCCATAAGGTAGCGTGCATTTCAACTTCCTTCTCTTTCTGGTTCTCATTCCCGGGCTTAAGGCTTTAATATGCTTAGGTACCTGTAATCATTGACCAAATTTGATACCAGCGGAGGAAAAATACAGAAACTGACAAGACAAGCTCCACAGCTGTCTTCAAAGATGGGAATTGACGCCATCAACCCAGTCAACAGCTCTTCAGTGCGTTAGCGGCTGACAAGCTCGTTTCATCAAGGAGCAAACAGTACTTCTGTCTCCTCCATCGTACCCCATCCCCTTCCAGGACAGAAAATCTCAATAAAGATTGCATTCTGCTATCCAACATTTTGAACTACAGAAGTGTTTGCTATTGATGAGACTGGGAAGTCGAAGTTAGCTTGTCAGGGAGTGTAGAATTGAAGAGATATTGATTGGATAGATGGCATGAATGCCCACTTTTGAAGATAGCAGTGCGTCCAACTGTGGAGAATGTCCTTGTCCAATTTTTTCTTGTTTTTCCTGTTTATTTCTTCCTTTGCCTGCAGTTGCCTGTCATTGTGGTTGTTCTTTTCCTGTCCATTGAATGTTTGTATGTCCACCTTGTGTTTTCCAATGTACAGATCAGGTTCTAATCATCCTCTGATAGAGATTTGTCAAATTTGACCAACGTTGTACATAGGCAGTCTATGTAACCAACAAAGTTTTCTTGGACCATAGTCGATACAAACTGAAGACATACATTTTGTACTTTGCCTGACAGTTTGTTATCAGTATGCCTTCCTTCGGAGGGGAAGTAAAGCCGGCGGTCCCATGTCATAGATTTATGGCATGTTAAAGAACCTTCCACTAATTACACCTGTGTGAAGCTAAATTGTATGGGTTAAGAATGTAAGGAAGGAAGGAAGCTTGTAGTTTAACGTGACCGTTAATCTCGCGATCATAAGCCACGGGACCTCCGTTTTACGGGGAATCCGAACCACAGGACGTGGCATTTCACATCGAAAATCTCACATGCAGTGACCGGGAATCGAACCCGGTCCGCCTTGGTGAGAGGCATGCAGCCTGACCGCTGCGCCACCATGCCCCCCGGTTAAGAATGTAAACAACGCTCTTAGGATCCTATGTTCGTTGACAAGAGCCAACTGCTATGGCGTCTAGTAGCTAAGTTCTGAACTAGGCCTAGTAGTCGTTGACGGTGGCGTTTGGCGGCAAAAGTAGGAACTATCAGAAAAATTCAAAGTTGCAGTCCTTACTTGAATTTAAAAAATTACGAGCCTTACAGTAGTCGCATAATGATGTGTAACATCTGACATAGAAGAAACCTCACGTGAAATTGTTGATACACCGGTATTTTATAGTATTATTGGCACAAATATTAATCTATTGTAAAAGGGAGTGTTTTACAGATATTGTAGTTTATAATACGGAACTCATTTTATTAGATGATTTGTAGCTTCCACCAGCACTAGCCTAAATTAAGAATACGATATGGAACAACTAGATTAATAGACGCGACACCGCTCATAACCTTAAATTCCTTATAAACAGGTCCTCTTGATTCACAGACCAACACGTAATTTCATATGGATTCTGTTAAAATGAGTCATATTGATATGATAAATATTGTTTAAAATGATAATCTGGTAGCAAAAATATCTACCCCGCCCAGGATTCGAACCCAAGATCTCTAGATTCACAGTCGTTCGCACTGACCCCACGGCTATTTCGACTACGCAAATTGTGTGCACAAGATGGTGACCTTATTTCCACGTTCCAATAATACTGCATTACGGAATTAAGTTTCATTTATATTTTGCTTGTTTCGGTAATGTTCCTACGTGAAATTGAGTTTAAAATGCCTTATGAATAGGCCCTCTTGTGAGTAAAGAGAATGTATTGAGTAATAGTTCATGAAGGCTTGCTCAATTCTCGTATAACCACGATTATATTATATTGATGACTGCATTACCGTTGTGTGGGTTAATATTTGAATAGCCATTGTGCAGAAACATAATACCGGCAATGCCGACTACTTACAATGTTTGATATTAAGGCATTTTACCATTTAAATACTGATACGAAGACTTTGAACATGTACCATGTCATTTGTTTCAATCACTTGACACCAGAGTTCGCATGAGCGTTTTCCGTCCAGTATGTCATATACATTCCACATGGCCGAGAGTGCGTCATGGTATCAATTTCTGACACCGCGCGCTGATTGTTTCTCTTACCAGTGCCAGCTGGATCGATCGAGTTGGCAGTGCGTCTCATACTTCCGTTCGATCCACCACTGCCAGCTAGGGCACACTTCCGATCAAGCGGGCAGTGCATAATCCGTTTTCCACCGTTGCCAGTTAGTACACTTCCGTTCGATCGAGCGGGCAGTACATACTTCCGTTTTCCACCACTGCCAGCTAGTACACTTCCGTTCCATCGATCGAGCGGGCAGTGCATACTTCCGTTCGATCCACCACTGCCAGCTCGATCGTTCCGATCCACTTCCGTCCCCAATTTTCAAAATCACTCCCACAAAACTATCCAGCAACCGAGCGGAAAAATGTTACACATCAAAAACGGATTCACACATTAATACAGCCATCACAATTAACACCGGTTATCAGACACATTCTACACACACCCAAAGTACACGGGGCTACATGACCGCGTTGTCGCAGCCCCTAAACTGAGGAACCAACCAACAGTTTGTTACACTTAGCCATTTGGAAAGTGACAGCTGTTCCATGTAGCATTACTCAATCACCAAGTCAGCACTAAGCATGTTTGTCTTTCCTTGTTTAGTTATCAAATAAAATATTTTAACCCTAGATTCCCTGAAGGAGTTTTACAGTCTTATTGGCGAATATGCCACCAAAGAAGCATGTGAATTGGCAAGATACTGGTCACCTTACATATAAATTTCATTTCTGGATGTTTAGCCAAAAGAAATGTTGTACTGATAGTAGGCCTATCAATTATTGGTGTAGGCTATATTTGTAAATATCACATTGTTATATGTTTTCGGATACGATCAAGTAAATAAATTGGCGAATGACACTTCTCTCCTAGGTTAAAGGAGAACAGTAGCAGGGCACCATTTCACTGTCAATTAATTGTTAGAGCAGCTGAAAGTATCTAGTTGGAATATTGGTGTTTTTATAATAAATATAGCCTAGATAATCCCATAAGGGCAAAGGCCTCCTGCGAACAGGGACGTGCTCTGGTTTAAACTCGTTAGGTGAGCAAGTCCTAAGGAGTTGTGTACAAGTTTTTACTCCACTTGCTACACTTCACTAACACTACATTTCACTTCGCTTTACGTGCGTTGTTTGGCTTGTAACAGGTTGCAGAAGTGTATCTTTCATGTCACAGGTGTGCTGTCTACCAGCATCTTTCATTGTTGAAGCTGTCCTTCTCTTCCCTTCTTATAGTTCCATACTTCTCCATTCTTGTCTCTCCCTTGCTATCCTCGTCCAGTGTTTTCCTGTCTTCCTTACGATTGAGTCATCCCAGCGTGTCCTCTGTCTACCCACGTTCCTTCTTCCTGTCCTGGGGTCCCATACCGTTAGCTTGTGTGTCCGTCGATCATCTTTCATTCTGGCCACGTGGCCTCCCCACTTCCATTTTAGCCTGTCAGCTGTTGTCATAGCATCTTTCATGGCAGTTCTTCTTCTTATCTCCTCGTTTCGTAATCTGTCCCTCAAGGAAACTTGAAGGATCTTCCGTTCCATTTTGCGTTGACATACCCGGATTGTTTGCCTTTGCTTCTCTGTTAAAGCCCAGGTTTGACAGCCGTATAGCAGTACCGGTATTACACACTTTTCTAGCACTTCTGACTTTAGACCTATTTTCTGGGATTTGTCCATCAATATAAATTTTAAGGACCAGAACTTCTTCCATGCTTTTCCAACTAGTCTCTTGATTTCCTTCTCCTGGGAGCAGTCAAATGACAGGTCTTGTCCAAGATAGACGTATTCCTGTGTGTACGCTAGTGGTTTGCCATTGATGAGGATTTGTACTTCCAGTGAGTTGGTCATCAGTTTTGTTTTTAGGGGGTTCATAGATAGACCTACTTCTTTACTGACAGTGTCCAGGTCCGCTAGCATTTGTTCCAAGTCTGTTGCCAATTTTGCTAGCAGTGCAATATCGTCTGCGAACCATGAGTGTGTCAGCCTTTCCCCGTTTATTTCGATGCCGTATTTGTTGTCCCATTCCAACTTCCTAAATTGGTTCTCCAGTAGGCATGTGAACAACTTTGGTGAGAGGGGGTCGCCTTGTTTCACGCCTCTCTCTAAGTTGATGTTCCGCACCCTCCCTCTCCGTTCTTACCCTCGCTTGGCAGCCTTCGTAGAGCTTTTCCAGTAGTCTGACATATCTCTTTTGTATGCCTTGGCTTCTCAATGCCTCTAGCACACAACTATGCTCCACAGAATCGAAGGCTTTGTTATAGTCTATGAATGCAATGTATAGTTCGAGATTAAATTCCTGCGTTTTTTCCAAGAGCTGGTTCATTGCTTGCAGGTGGTCAATTGTGCTAAAGCCTGTCCTAAAACCAGCTTGTTCCACTGCCTGGTTTTCATCTAGTAGTTTAGACATCCTTCTAGTCATGATTTTCGTGAAAAGTTTGTAGAGATTGGCCATTAAACTGATTGGTCTATAGTTATTAATATCGTCTTTAGCGCCTTTCTTGTGAAGCAGAACAATAACGCTCTGTTTCCACTCTGTTGGAATTTCTTCTGTTTCAAGTATCATGTTGAATAGCCTTGTTATCACTTCTATGAGATCCTCACCACCCATTTTCAGATATTCGTTGTAGACGGCATCCTCTCCGGGACATTTCTCGTTTTTCGCCTCCTTTATTGCTGCTCTGACTTCACTGGTCATGATGGGAGGAATTTCTTCGTCGTGTAGTGCCTCCAGCCCCTTATCACTTTGGTCGGAGTCTCTTCTTTGGTGCGTACTGGAGTACAGCTCTCTGTAGAAGTCTGTGGCCTGTTTCGTTATTTCCTCCCTTGTTGCTTGTCTTTTACCTCTTTGTTTTTATAAGGACATTAATTGCCAGGAGTCCGCCTAGTTATTGGCCCCATATCGACAAAAAATTATTTATGGTAATACAAAATTCGAACAAGGGGGTCCTCTCAAACCACAATATAATAGACATCATACTCAAACTATATTAGGCCTAATTAATGGAAATTACTGGCAGTTCATAAATGTGTAGTAAAAAAAAAAACTTCAAGGAACAAAATGATAATTTAATAAAATTGATATTATATGCATTTTAGCTGAATACAATATTTTAAGGGGCAGATGACCTCGATGACCCCTCAAAACAATAACTACAGTATATAACAATATCTTAATCATGATTAGACCAACTGCAAAGAATCGTTAGCAAACTCAAGATTTGAAAAGTGTTGGTGAAGAAATAGGAAACCATCCAAATAAACAGGCCTACTACTCCTGATAGAAGAATTGTTGTACTTCTATTCCCAAGATCACGGGTTCAAACCTGGCTGAAGTCTTCGGATTCTTTTAAGAGCGTTAAAAATCCCTCGGTATGCCTTCCTTCAGAGGGGAAGTAAAGCTGGCGGTCCCATGTCATAGATTTATGGCATGGAAAAGGAACTTCCACAAACTACACTTGTGTGAAGCCAAAATTTGTAGGTTAGTTTGATAGCGCTATATTAGTTCCAACCGCCGCCAGGTGCTAGCTGCGATGGCATCTAGTAGCTAGGTCCACAGCTAGGTGTCGTGGATGGTAGCAAAAGAAAAATTGATCGTCTGAAGTCCTTACCTGAATCACAGATAACACACACTAATACAGCCATCACAATTAACACCGATTATCGGACAGATTCTACACACACCCAAAGTACATGGGGCTACATGAACGCGTTGTCGCAGCCCCTAAACTAAGGAACCAACCAAGAATTGTTGTAAATAGAAAATTAGATGTGCTGTTTGAATGCAGTAAATTAATATCAAGTCAACAATAAGTTTGATAAGTTACCTGGAGTATTTAGACATAAGATTTTCCAAGTATTTTAATTTTTGTTGAAGAATAACCTGAATAGGTTCAAAACGAATACAGTACTGCATAAGAACAGCATGACTTATGCAATGTATTGACTAAGTGGACTCCTACAATTCCTTATAAAGATATCCCTCTCTGCACCCCGGAAGGTGGAGATAGATTTCAGCGGGCAAAGAAAAATATTTGGAATTCACTAAATTTGCCAATTGCCTACAAGTGTTCTACATGTTTAGCATACAATAAGCCTCTTATAATATAGTCTACTGCTATTTATCTTGCATTAGCACAACTGCCGACCAGCTGGACAGGAGTTGGAGATAACAGGCATTCCATTGTAACGGGTGTTACAGTTGAACAGTTAAAAGGACACATTTGGAGAATGAAATAAGAATTAATTCAAATCTCATCAAATGCAAAAGAAAGCTCCTACTTTTGTGTGTACTATGGGCTATTATATTCTGAAATAAAACTTTTCCCAATAAGTTTATTTAAAATATTAAAAAAACACACTGTAATGGGTGTTACATAAACGCAACCTACTTGTTGAGGTAGATGGTAAAAATCAATAAACTCGGTGAGATGACAGCTAATAGAAACTTGCAAATTTTATTGCCAAACAAGGAAACTCGAGAAAAACTAAACGTATAATTTAAAAAAGGTAATCACTGTATTTTTCTTGTTATTTACCTATTTTGAATGTAACGGGTGTTACAGGAATTGTAATGGGTGTTGCACAGTTGACAAAAAACATCATAACTTAGCAAAATTGTCAAAATGCTTATTAGTTTAAAGGAGATAATAATATATCAGGGCAAATTGAAGTAAGACTGTTTAATTGAGTAAAGTAAGCATTAGAATCCATGAACAAATTTAACAGCTTCTTAAAAGTTATTCTGAAACTCCCTGTATTCTAACTGTTATTCATTACTAAATACACATTAGAATCATATTTATAAATAGACAGAAACATAAGACAAAATTTAGCTGTAATATTGTTACAAATTCTACTTTTTTCATTTTGAAACCTCAAGAACTGCATTTCTAAATTCGTAAAATAAGTCTCTTTCCTCTCATTTTTATGTCAGGTGTTGGCAATTTGCAATCTGTTGGAACTGAACGAATGCAACATCATTTTTGTCAGGGCTAAATATTTTTCTGTCTTCACCAACAGCCTTTAAGAACATAATTTTCACGTCTTCTTATCGTCAAGTTCGTTTTGGCATATACCAATATATGATGCTTTCCCAGTTGTTATTTTAGCTTTCTATTCAGCCTGCTTGCTACAAATGCTCGATGTGCCCTCCTCGCGTCACACAGAAAATATCAATATGGAAGTCCAGCTCCGACCACACTCGCTGAAGCATACCCTGGTTAATTTTTGCTATAGCCGCATGGATCCAATTCCTTAGTTCAACGATATTAGCAATGTTAACTGGCATAGGTGGTACATAAACTTCATCTTTGATAAACCCCCTTAAAAAAGAAATCACACAGGATCTGATCCAGCGACCAGGCAGGCCAGCGCATAAGACACTAATCTGTGATCGAGGTCCATCCAACGTTCAGGATGATGTTTCATTAAGATAGTGGCTCACAGCAAGGGGGTAAGAACTCAACAGTTTCGTTGGAGGCAGACGGGTGACAGGTGGATTTTTTCCTACAGACATCCTGTGGTTACAAATTTTGAATACCATGCACGTACAGTGTTTTTATTTGGAGATTCCTTGTGAAATCGTGCACACCTAAAGTTCTATGTATAAATATTAAAAGTAACGGGTGTTACATTATACCAATGAAACACCCGTTACATTGACATTGTAACACTCGTTACACTATTTTTAAATTCGTAATTTAAACATTTCTGAAAAGAAACTTCAAAACATTGTTGAATGTGTGTATAACTTCACTTTTGAAGAAAACCACAGCATAGGAATGTAAAGTTAAGCTGTAAAACTAACTTATCCACTTTTTTTTGTAACGGGTATTACACAGTGCAGGTACTGATTCAAACATGCATAATATAAGTATAATTTACCTGTAATAGGTATATCAGTTGATTCTAGAAACTTCACTGGATATATACCTACAGAAGGCAAGCTGTTCATTTGTTTATTTAACCTCAAAAATAATCCTGCCAACATTGCAAGAAAAGACACTCCAAGCTCCAATACTAAACACATTCCAAGTGAAGCATATAAACATTAATAATAATGATTAAAAAAATATGTTCATCACTAAATATGGCCATTTATAATATATACTGTTTATATAGTTCAACATACCACTGTTTTTTGATAGTTTACGAAAACATGCCAAGGTTGCACTTTTCATGGAATCCATGATAGCGCTATCTTTGGCTCGTCTGTAGAACGACACGGCTGTCAAAACAACATCAATATTGCTTTGATGACATCCGTGGTACAGTCATCAATAATTTGTGATACCTATCTTCGGCTTAGCTCTTCCCTCATCAACTTAGCATCTTCTTTGAGAACATTTTGTTCGTCCGTTGGTGCATGGGTGGGTCATGTCAAAAAATCTTTCAGACAAAATATTTCGGTAATGTTTATTGACAATTTTAAACGGTTTTGATATTGCGCATATTAAGGGAGGTATGATTTTTTTTCTCAAAAAACTCAATTTTTCCCCACCCCTTAGGACAATGGTTGGTGCTATCAAAAAACTTTGATGAGATTAGTTTTTGGCCCTTATCCGAAAAATAGTATGAACTTTGAATGGATTCGATGTTCTACATATTAAGAAAGTTATAGCAATATTTCAATTTTTCGAAGGAGGTCTCCCCATTTCCACCCCGTTGGTCCGATTTTGCCATTAACGAACTTGACAGATTTTATAAGGCAATATTTTATATATAAATTTGAAAATGATTGGTGGAAAATGGCAGTAGTTATCGTGTCCACTGAAAAGTGATATATAATTATTATATATCCTATATACTGTAGATAACTTTCGAACTGACGGTGGTTTTGGGGCCTAGGGGATGTAAAATGTGAAGATATGTCGAAATTTTCTGGAAGTTGAAACATGGTACCCATTGAAATAGTTAGCTTTCTTATGAAATCTCGTCGAGTTGGAGAAGGTGAAAGCTACCTACCGGTTGGTGTATGAACTCTTGAAAGAGCCTCCTGTTATTGAAGACCTCAGATTGCAGCTGCTCCTGCCATCTACATCGGGTTATGAGAGACTAATGCAGGAAATGAAGTAAAAGAGAGAAAGTATATGGCAGGAATTTTACGCCACGGATGCGATGACATCGCGGGATTGGACGAAGGGTTTCTATGAGATGAGACAGATTCTCGGTGCATGGATTCCACTTCAAAGTGTGTGCAAATAAAATCTATCATCAACCAGATTGAAAATGCATGTGCTCTCTTCGGCACAGCATGTGGCAGATACCATGTAATGCGGTGTGATCAGAAGAAGTTATCTCTATCACAGTTTTGTACTAGTGATGAGTAATGCTTAATTCAAATGCATATTTTGTGCTCTAATAAATTTATTATGAAATCTACCTAAAATAAGGTAACCTATGACATCTGTTTACCATTTCTTGATGAATGCAATACATTTGCATTTGTCTTTTGGCACAGGCTAGAGCAAAATGTGGCTTTTCATCAATCTCAGTCACATTCATGGCTGTAATTACAGTATATGGAAGCGACTGATGTATGAGTAGTGCTGAGTAAATAGTTACAGTAACAATAATTGTCGAAGTAGCTAATCGTTACCTACTTTTGTATTGTACCCATTCGAAAGATGGAGAATAATGGTTGAACATGGCTAGCTCGGCTGTTCGGAGCGCGGCGCGTCCAATCCCACAGTACAACACATCCCTGATATGAGCGTATAGGTATGACAATCTACAATAAAAGGCAAAACAACTCTGCTAGACTAAAATGTTTACTAGATAAGCATTGCACAAAGGGGATTACATTTACTGTAGAACACAAATTAACAAAAAATCAAACACTCAAAAATTTATTTATTATTTCTTCTTCTTTTCTTTCTTCGTTAGGGTCTTCTAAGGACCACGAACCAATTTCAATGTTTAGTCCTTTGTTGTTCTTTCTTCTTCCTCCTGTGCTCCTTCATATTTTTGCTGTGTGTCGGCTTTCTCTCTTCCGACCATGTTGAGCCTGTTTTCTTATATTGCCTTCCTTGGAGTCCTTTCCCAATACCTTTTTTTTTTTTTGAAAATTTCTCACTCTAGTGCATCTTCTTCTCTTACATTGTTTCTTTCTAAATCTTTCTTTATTTCTTGAAAAAAGGCTGTTGTCGATTTCTTTTTCCAAAGATATTTAAAAATCTGTTTGGTTAACCTGCTATCATTCATTCTATATAAATGTCTGAAAAATAACAATCGCCTCTTCTTTATTGTTTCTGTTACTTCTTAATTTCCATTATTATTATTATAATAAAATCAAATTAATCCCCATTTCTCTAGTCTTACTTTCTATTCAACAACAGAATTCCTCACAACTATGGCTCAATATTCAGACTTCAATCTCATCTTAATTCACATTAAATCATGAAAGTTCATCAATAATTATTTAGCTTCTCACAATTAAAATCCTTTGATGTTTATTTCATTAATCCATTTGAATTTCTCACAATATACTCATAAAATCCATTTACCTTATCTTATATCTTTAACTTTAATTCAATTAATTCTCTCGCACACTGGGGATTGAGTTCTCTTTCCTTGGGGACTGGGTGTATGTGACGTCTTCATCATCACTTCATCCTCATTACGACGCGCAGGTCGCCCACGGGCGTCAATTAGAAAGACCTGCACTCTGCCTCTCAGGAGGCCACGCGATCATTTCATTTACCATCATAAGAAGAATTAGTTATAGAGTCCGCTATGCATCAAGTCATCAATTTCTACCGGGGTGGCAAAATTACATCCCCTATGATCAATTCACTATCGTATTAGGCTACCCATATCGCGTATCTAGACTAGGACCAACAATGAACATGTTTCCGACAGCTGATGTGCTGCGTACAATTTATCATTATTATAGTCGGCAATGGCTAATTTCAACATATTCCAAAATGTTTTTCAGGAATCATGGTCCCCGAATTATAACCAAACTGATTGCCATCAGTCTAAAAATCATATCAATTTATACATTGCATTACGACATTGTAACTCTAATTGCAAGTAGGCTACCCTTTAAATGGGCCCAGTCGTGGTCATACTTCCCTTCGACCCTACGACAAGTCAGCAATTTATGACCATCTAACCACTCCTATTTTACAGATGGCCGACACCCATACAGACCTTTCCTTCCTCCTCTCACTTCTACAAACACTGTCTCTTTCTATGACCACACTTCCTTTATACTTAAAAATGCATGACCAATTTTGCAAGGACAATGCTCCCTCTTAACACAGGCATAATTGTATATTGATTATTCGAAAGGTTTTTCACTTAATTACTCCTGACTTATTCATCTTTTATTTAATTCTTTAGCCCAATTAATGGCCTTTTATTCATAATTAAAGGTTCGGGTATTGAGTCACGGATTATTTCTTAGGGATGTTATTTGCCGGGTCTGAATTCCAGCTTAGTGGAAGATCATACATGCTTCTCTCATAGAGAAGCGAAGTACAATGCTGACAACTTCGGGGCTGGGACTCAAACCACAGTCCCCGACTGATCAGAACATCATTATGTGCACTCGGCACCATCGCGGGATGCTCCACGTGCCATCTAATTGCAGGGTGCTTACTGGCACCTTAACCTTGGTGCTCATTAGCACAATATTCATTCACCTCTATGACAACAGCCGTGAGAGACATTATCTAAGGCTTACCTACCCAATATCGACGAATACCCTGTCACAATTAACTCACCTCCTAATTGTCCGTGCTCTAAGCCGTCCTTTCCATATTACTACAATATTTGGCTTCTAGTGTTTAAAAGCTTATTTCAGTTGAAATCTCAATTCATCTTGGAAACCTTTCGATAATCACCTTCATATCTCGTCACTCACTAATGACATCTTAAACATCACAATTACTTTAGATTGGCTCATTCTAACACGTTCCTTAATTGATTTGCTACCTTGAATTATTTTGTTGGTCCCGTCCCTATTCTGACTGTGATTATATGGTTACAACGTTTATAATAACTCCGGGTCCCGTTTTACACTCGCATACATTTCGTTTATACATTGATGCATTGCAGCTCTACAATTACATAATGGAAATTTGCATTACTTCCTTATTTTGGTCCTTCTGGGGGATGAACCCAATGGTATAGCATTTCACCCAACATAATGGTGCTTAGGTAATCATTATTATCACGTTGACATTATTTCCACTTATTATATTGTTCCACCTGGCTTCTTGGTTACCCATATTCGAAGCCTTCGACATACACTTATTACTCTTTATAATTTCACTTGAACACACAATTTTTCTTTACAAGACACTTGAATAATACACTGTTAACACTAAAAAAAAAACACTTTTTATACACATCCTCACTCTCCTGCCTGATCTCACGATTTGCAGGTGATTTTACCCCTCAGCGATAGAATCGTGTATTCACTGCTATGTGAAGATCCCTGGTAAGACTCGGTTCTCCCCCAGTGAAAGTCTATCTTGATTCCTATCCCAAACAACTCCTTCTTTAGCCTGCTTCAATGATATGCAGCTATCCCATGAATCTGTAAGTTCATCTGTTATACCCGTACCCTTGCGATGCTAACGTCATACAATTTAGCTCAGGCTACTTGGTTAGGTATACAATTGTTCTATAGCAAGTATCTCAACCTTTGCGAAGATTGCGTTCATTTCCACTTTATGTTGCTAGCCTACCATCATATTTACAATGTTCACAACAGATATTTGAGCTTCATCATCTCGATGTGTACTTTGCCTGACATTAATTATCTTAATTAAATGCTTAGCACTGTCCGTACTAATTGCTTCTGTGATATCTACTCACATGCAGAGTATCGCAACTATAGCCTCCCACAGCTTGTAACGTGAGTATTGCTCACTCATGTTTTTTATTACCTTCATACGCATTCAGTCAACGCTTCGCTCTCGTGTTACTCTCGGTCGCGACGCGGTACCTACATTATCCGTACCAAACTTCGGTAACTCGTTCGCATATAACACTTTATTTAACATTTGTGACTGTTCATTGTACTATTCCCTGGTTATTGTATTTTTCTTTGTTACTAGCATGCCTTCCGGAGCACAAAGTGTCGCAGCTTCGCCCCCTGACATATAAGGATTGTGTGTCTGTTTCTTCTCGCGGCTGGCTTATATAGTTTCTGGATCAAAAATTAGTCCCTGTGTCCTTCCGGGAGCTCAATCTCTCCAATAAAGCACTTACAGCATCCCTGGGACCTTCATTCCACGTAGAATTACGTGCAGGTCCCAAATCTTCACTTCGGATGAAAATCCGATCGTTGGATTATATTAATTATTCAACAAATGGCGTGGTGGCGTTGTCTGGGTCAAAATCCTTGGCGCCTACACTCGGCACTTTACCCTGGTGTGCTTTCGCGACATTTCTTTATATTCCTCCAATCAAGGTGATTAACATCTCCAAAGGTCCGCTTTCATTTTTCTCGATCCACAGGTAACTTCTATTTATCTCTTTGATGGATTAAACTCGTATATTTCTCGATCTGGGCATTCCTCTTCACCCCAACCCCTGGTCCTCTTTGTATCAAGCTGATTTTAGCTTCCCTGGTGGTCCCTCCTCGGGCTAGAATCCTTCCGCGCTGAATGACAGTCATGCCTTTCGCCTAGAGAAAAAGTTGATTTGACAAACTGTCAAGTTCGCTTTCCTTCGTAGGTTTTTAAGCTTACAAGGGGAGGATACGATGCATGGGTCACCAATTCGAACCATCTTTAGTACACGTGTAGGGCATGACCAGGCGTATATCAGGTGCAAGTAGTAAGGTGCGCTTCTCAGCCGTTTCCGAGAAATTAATTAATTGCAATTACAGTGCGGCGTATATGTGTGTTGTATGCTAGCAAAAGGCCAACGAGCACTTGGTGCAGCAGTAAAAGCCTTGCTTCGTATGCGCGAAATCACTGGATCGAATCCCACCGGTGAGCTTTTGCAGTGTGTTTTTTTTTCATAAACATTGGCAATTTGTACCACTGCAGGTTTCGTGAATAATGTTTATTTTGCCGTCAATTGTAATAACGAGTTACGTGAGCGGGAAAAGAGATTCTGAAATAATCGAATGGGGGTCAACGTTTGTGACATTACATAATGTACAGTATCGGCATTGCAAAAACATCTGTATTATACGGTCAGGTGTATTCTATTATATGTAAACATTTATACATTGAAGGCCCAGTCTGTTCCGTTCATTGCATGTCTGTGAACCATCAGACCACCCCGTACCCCGCAAGCAGTAACTCGTGCTATGGCTTTTGGTTGGAAATTGCCAATGGTTACAAAAAAAAACACAACACACTGCAAAGGTTCACCGATGGTATTCGATCCAGCGATCCCGCACTTACGAAGTAAGACTCTTACAGCTGAACCACGCGCTCGTTGGAATCTTGCTGGAGTAAAACACACATAGACGCCGCACTGTAATAGCAATTAATTAATTACTCGGAAAGGGCTGAGAAGCGCACCTTACTACTTGCACCTGGTATACGCCGTCATGCCCTACAAGTGTACTAAAGATGGTTCGAAGGTAACCCATGCATCGTATCCTCCCCTTGTTAGCTCTTGCTAAAATACCTTCAATATGCATCATTTAGCTCATTTTCTAGGTACTATGTACTTTATATTCATAAGTCTTTTTAATTTCATAACTTCTGTGTACCTCTGGCCGTAGTTCACCCCTAACAGCCTGGGTTCGCATCCCATCTGCGTTTCTAGGATCTATGCTTTTCCTAGAACTCCAGGTTCGTAACTAGTCGGCTAAACCTCTAAGGGCACAGTATATACATATTGTTGCATAGTAACATTTTCCTGTCTCCCACAAGTCCAACCCCTCCTCCACGTAGTGGGAGACGGGCAATGGCATGAAGTAGGGGATTGCCTGTAGGGGTGAAGTACAGTGGGAACTTCGTGTGCCCCGGGACTGCTACGGTAGCTGTGAAGGCCCTATAGGAACCCTGAAAAGTGACGGCTGACGGGGCTCTGGTGAAGCTACAATAGGCCTAGCAAGCCAGTAGTGGATATTATATTTGCTTTCAAAACAGGAACAGGCCTCGGTAGGGACGGATGCAAACGGCGACGACCCGGATATGCTAATGGACTACAAGTTGGCACATTAAACATTCAGACACTGACAGGAAAGGTGGAGGAGACTGTAGATGTGATGGAGAGAAGAAAGCTGGAGGATGTACTGGGCTTGGCAGAAACAAGATGGAAAGGAGAAGGTCGCAGAGAACTGAGGGAAGGGTATTGGTTGTACTGGAGTGGGAACTGTGAAGGAAGGAGCAGCGGAGTAGGAGTAGTTGTGAGAGATGGAATGAAGGAAGAGGTAAAGGGAATAAGTGACAGGATCATGAAGATCAGAGTAACTGTAAAGGGAAGAAGCCTGGATTTATTTATTTATGCTTATGGCATTGTACACAGAAACGATATACTATTTACATATATATACAAAAACAAGGGGAGCAAACCATTACAACAATCAACTTAGCCCTACAGATTTCACAGCTGTATGTCCAGTTCGTCTAGCCACTGTATGGCCTGAGTAGATGTCACCAGAAAGTCGTCCATTGATCCAGAGTACGCCCTCCTCGGACATTCTGCTACAATATGGTGCATGGTTTGATTCACTGCACCACAGTCACAGCTGGGGGAAGTTCGCATGCCCCACTTATGAAGCAGTGAGCCACATCGCCCGTGCTTGGTTCGGATTCTGTT
The DNA here is from genome assembly GCA_946902985.2 of Meconema thalassinum. NCBI lineage: Eukaryota > Metazoa > Arthropoda > Insecta > Orthoptera > Tettigoniidae > Meconema > Meconema thalassinum. Next base: position 68,694,547 of record OX336391.1, on the reverse strand, counting down.
GAGGGCAACCCAAGTTCTTTGTGGGAGATCAAAACCAGCTGGAGGGTGCTCGATATTAAATAATGGCTGCCACTCCTTCGGAGCTGTGCCGTTCCAAACAGATTGCCATTCTGCTTTTTCATTATAGCTTCTGCTGATGAGCAACTGTGCCGTCTGAACTGGCGGTGATCTCGATTTTAAGCGCCTGAATCCTACAGCTATGTCCTTGTGGATAGGAAGGGCTGTGTTTGATGTTATTTTCCTGTACTCTCTTACCAGGTTGTTGAGGCGTCATATATCTGGAGGTTCAATATGACTCAACACAGGTAACCAATACAGTGGAGTAGATTTAACGGTGCTGCTGATGATACGCATGGTTTGATTCAAGACTACGTCGATCTTCTTGACATAAGGACTATTTAGCCACACTGAAGAGCAATACTCTGCTGTAGAGTACACTAATGCCATTGCTGATGTTCGAAGAGTGGATGCAGAAGCTCCCCATGATGAACCAGTGAGTTTGTGGAGGATGTTGTTCCTAGTCTGTAGTTTAGCGGCACTGTTGTTCAGGTGTTTCTTGAAAGATAGCGTATGATCGAGACTAACACCCAGGTATTTTGGGTGAGGGTTGTAAGGTAGTGGTGAACCATCAAGTGAGACCTTTAAAGCAACATTTGCCTGTCGGTTGTTGAGATGGAAAAAACAACTTTCTGTTTTGGTGGTATTTGGTCTCTGACACAATTTCTGAAGTAATCACTCAAAGTAGAGAGATCTTTAAGAATTTCCTCAATCTGTTCTGTATAGGAATGTTGAGTTACTATCGCCAGGTCATCAGCATAAGTGAACTGACGAGAGGTGGTAAGTGGTATGTCCGCGATGTACAAATTGAACAGAAGAGGAGACAGCACAGAGCCTTGAGGAAGACCATTGTTGAGGACTTTAACTTTACATCGTTTACCACCCATTACAACCTGTGCCATTCTATTAGATAACATGTTTAGTAATTGTGCCATTAGCTTGCAGCCTGTCAGTTTAAGGAACTTGTACACAACACCTGGAGATAGTCCAGGTATATGTCCCTCAAGTTGGATGTACAGCTCAAGAGAAGGAAGACTTTGAGGAGGAGCTACAACAGCAGTTGAATGGGCAGAGCATCATTGTCATGTGAGATTTGAATGCACATGTAGGAAGTGGAAGGCAAGGATATGAAAATGTAATGGGAGCAGAAGGATGGGGAAGCAGGAATGAAGAAGAGAGAAAGTTGCTGGATTTTTGCAAGAGGAACGGTTTAGTGGTAGGCAACTCCTGGTTCCCGAAGAAAGCCATAAGGTACCGTGATACAGCAGTGATTTAAGAAAGAAATCTTTGGTAGATTACATGTACATGCTGTACGACTGGGAAATGAAGAGAAGTGTGAGAGATATAAAGGTAATACCATCAGATGCCTTAGATAGCGACCACAGGCTACTAGTAATGAACCTGAGAGTTGTTAAGAATAGCAAGAGGACCGAGTACCATCCGGGAAAGAACTGATCAAGCAAGGGAAGATTATAAGATAAAGAAGAAAGAAGCAAACAAGATTGTCGCAGAAGAGAGGAAGTGAACAGAGTACCATCCGGGAAAGAAATGATCTAGCAAGGGAAGATTATAAGATAAAGAAGAAAGAAGCAAACAAGATTGTCGCAGAGGAGAGGAAGAAGTGGATGGTAAAGTAGACAGAGATGATGGAGGAAGACAGCAGAGGAAATAAGAAAGTACTTTATGGGATGGTCAAAAGTAAGAGATGAGGTCTGCCAGAGGATGTGGTAATGGTGGACAAAAATGGAAATGAGGTACACAACAAAGACAGTGTGGAAAGAGTACTTTGAGGATTTGCTGAATCCAAATGGTCATAGGGAGGAAGACAACGTATTGGAAGATGGAGAAGATAACACAGGAATGGAAAAGGACATGATTTGGAGAGAACTGGAAATGGCTATAGACAAGATGAAAGGAGGAAGGGCACCGGGTGTGGAAGAAGTGAGTGTTGAAATGGTGAAGGCAGCAGGGGAGGTTGGGAAACAGTGGCTGTACCGTGTGATGAGGGAGGTATGGAAGGAGAAAAAGACCCCAGAAGCTTGGAAGAAAGGATTAATTGTCTCAATAATCAAGAAAGGAGTGCAGAAATTACAGGGGAGTCGCACTCATACCACACTGTGCCAAGATATATGAAAGATATTAGAAAGTAGAATACGAGCCAAAGTGGAGAGAGAATTGAGAGAGGAGCAGTATGGATTCAGACCTGGGAGATCAACAGTGGATCTCATATTTTCAGTGAGACAGTTCCAGGAATACCACTACGAATTTGGAGAGGATCTGTTGATGGCCTTCCTGGACATCGAAAAGGCCTATGATAGTGTCTTTAGGGAGAAGGTTTGGGAAGCAATGAAAAACATGGGAGTGGAAAAAGGGACCGTAGGCAGAGTGAAGGAGATGGATTGTGGAAGTGTGAGCTGTGTGAAAGTTGGAGGGGAAAGAACAGACTGATCAGACAAATGAGTGACCTGAAACAGGGTAGTGCACTTCTCTTTATTGTTGTCATAGACGAGGTAATGACACGGGTAGCAGGAAAGATAGGAGAAGATAAGATGAAAGCAATGGTGTTTGCAGATGATCTCATGGTCTGGGGAAACAAGGAGGAGGAAATTCAGGAGCAACTGAAGGCTTGGGAAGAAACAATGGGAGAGTACGGATGGAAGGTCAACATCAGTAAATGTGAGATCCTGTTAATGACCAGGAAAAACAGACCAATGAGTGGGATAACACTTGGAGGTGGACAGCTGAAGAAGGTGGAAAGTCTCAAGTACTTGGGAAGTATAGTGGAGGAAAATGGGAGAAATGACAAAGAGATTACGGAACATGGCAGACAGGCAGAAGCATTTCTGAGAAGCATTAGGAGCTTAGTGTGGAAAAAAGATGTCCCACAAAAAAAGCACAGAAGTGTTATACAGAAGCTACTATATCCCGATACTGACCTATGCATCAGAAACGTGGATAATGAAGAAAAGAGGCATAAGCAGAATACAGGCAAGTGAAATGAAGTTCCTGCGAAGAAGGTTCAGAGTAACAAGAAGAGACAGGGTGAGTAATGAAAAGGTCAGGGAAATGGTGAAAGAGGAGCCCTTGCAAGGTAGGATGGAGTCATCAAGACTGAGGTAATAAAAATAATATCGTATGGCCTCGGGTGCAGGGTGCAAGCTTTGTTATTTGACACCTAAAGGGTAGCTTGCATGTCGAAATTTGTTGTTCCTTGAAGCACTATGGAAGTCAAGGAGGTTAGATATCTAAGCTCCTTGAACACTATAGCGCTTTCTAGTAGAGAAATGAGGAACTTTGTGTTGGCGGAAACTCACGAGAATAATTTTGCCATTATGACACGGCCTAGGGGGCTGCGTGGCAAAGTCGGTAGAGGCGCTGAGCTTCTATCTGAAAGGGAGTGGGTTCGACCCCCACCCAGGTAGTGGATTTTAGAAGCAAAACTACCACTTTCGGAAACGCAAATAGCCCTGGGGTTCACTCAGCCTACACCAGAATTGAGTACAAGGATAATTCCTGGGAGCAAAGACGGCCGGGCGTGGAGCTGACAACTCCATCCCATCTAGTGCCGATGTCACAAAAAGTGGAAGCCTCTACCTACCACTACTCCCAGGGCCTATATGGCCTGTACGGAGTTGGCTTTGCTTTTTTTTAATGACACGACCTACTGAATTCAAATGCGTTCTTTGACATGCCAACATCGTATGACATGGTGTCGTAATTTTTGCCGCCTTTCAAAAATCACTTACCACGGCCAGGAGCGAACCTGTAAGCTTGGGAGTTAGTAGTCCGACACGTTGACCACTCTCCCACCGTGGCAAGCTAAAAGACTGAGGAGGTATAGAGACTTAAAGAGAATGGAAGAGAAGGAGATTCCAAATAGGATACATGAGATGAACATGCAGAAGAAATGACCAAGGTGAAGACCAAGAGATAGATGGCTGAAAGGAGTGGAGGAATGTGTCAAGAAGAGAGGCTAGGACTGGACCAAAGTGACAACGGAGAGGTAGTGGGAATAAAGGACTAAGTGGCGTGGTTTATGTTCCAAACAGGCCCAGCCTGGGACTGGAAACTGTACAAGATGATGATGAGTAACATTTTCCTCACTACTAAAATTTATTTAATTTGAACAGAATATTGGATTTCAGTATTATAGAAAAACAAAATGAACTATCGCTACAACAACCTGGCACTTGTTGTGTGGTAGCACACTTCATGCCTTAAAAAAATTCAATTCATGAATAGGATACAGTTCAACTATAATATTTTGTAACGAGAACAATAATGAAATCAAGCTATTCAATTACCAATATCTCACCTGCATGTGCTTCTCTAAATTTCGCTGCATTCTGCGACTGCACTGTACTTCTTTTCGACCTGTGCACACTTAACATTTAAGGTGACCGACATTCTTCCCTTCTGATTTGAAGAAATTAAATATACTGGCATATGACGGCTCCGTAGCAATGGCACAACTCCAGACACAAACATGTTTTAACTTCAATCTCAAGTAATATATTACAGATGATTTTAACAAGACATTTGCTGTAGTTTCAGCTCCAATTCCTTCCCCTCCCCAAACCTAACAGGATGGAGATAAGTACGATAATAAAATGTTTCTTTGTGTTCTCAGGCTCTCTAGTAGAAAATATGTTTCTCAGAATTGACTGCAGAAATATATCGGAAATATAACTGCTACACAAACTATTTGGCATGTTATCACCTAATATTTCTAACTACTCTAAGGTCGTGGTGCGATGTACTCGCTACATAAATCACACAACTAAAAGAAAAGAACTAAAAATACTGTTAATTTATTAATTTCTTGCACGAGTGTGCTTGCAGGGAACATGATACGGTACATTGGACAAAAGCCACCTAGTTTTTGTTTTGTGGTAGTATTTGGGCAAGAAAACAAGCTACAGGCCGGACGTTTGTTTTAGACGAGTGAAAAATCTTAATGGAAGCCTGGAGGCGAGTTACTGCAGTACCTGTGTTGTTATCAGCTGCCCCACGGTCTGATGATTGACAAAGCTGTCTCACACTCTTACTGAAGTACCGTATACACTCTAATACCACCCGCACATTTTTAAACAAATTCGGACGTGAAAAAATGGGGTGCGGGTCTTATTTGAGTCATCCAAATTTCAAAGATTTAAATTGCCCGCCACGCGCGATATCGGGTGTTGCGAGTATCCGCTAGATGGTACTAGCCTTCTTCCGGCTATCACTTTGTTTTACCGTCAGCACGCGGCGTCATACAGTCATGCGCACGTTCTCCGAGTGTAAACATGAATGCTACGAAACGTTTGCGGTCATTTACTGTGAGTGAGAAATTGAAAGTTGTGAGGGAAGCTGAAGTTATTGCAAATCGTGCCCGGTAGGAAATATGATATTGACGAGTCATGTATTCGTGATTGGGCGGGATGACGTCTATGCTACAACCACTGGATGTCTGCGTGAACCGCCCGTTCAAAGCAGCCTTGAAACAGCTGTATACGGAGTGGATGGCGGCCGATAAGCACACACCGTCCCCTACTGGTCGTATTCAGCGCCCGAAAGTTCAGCTGCTGTGTTCGTGGATTTTGACGGCATGGAATCGTATCTCGGGAGATCTCATACGGAAGAGCTTCAAGAAATGTAGTATTTCCAATGCTATGGATGGCAGTGATGACGACATTTTGTGGGAAAGTGATGGTGATAAAAGTTCCGAAGTTGGTACTTCTGATGATGAATGAAGTGTTTGTGTACTTTTATTTGTATTTTTAATCGTTTGTGTGTGTTATTTTTGGACGACTTCAAAACTGTTGGAAACTATTTTGGAAAAATGCTATTCTGTTTATTTAGTAAAGATTGTAAATAGTTTTGAGTAAAAATATTTTTTTTTTAAATTTTGTTCTTCAAAATCAGGGTGCGGGTCTTATTCAGGGGCGGGTCGTATTCGAGTAAATACGGTACACTCATTGGCAAATATTATGACGTTCTGTTCGTAAATACGTAACGTGTACTTCCACTTCACACAATACTTCGACGTTGACTGTACTGTCTGCAAGTCGGAGTCGCCACGTGCTCAAGTCTGGAATTCCATTACATCAGATCGGTGGTGACAAATGTGAAGTGATAGGGTGAGAGAGTGACTGTGTACAGGCTCACCTGCAGGATTCAAGGTCAAGGGCAATCGTCTAAAACAAACGTCCGGCCTGTAGCAGTAGTGGATTGCTCAGAATTGTTACTAGGTTATTGGGAGTAAATACATGCAGGCTTCACTGCGCCCCTTATATAGGACTGCAGAATTCTCATTAGTGTCTCATTTATGCTCAATTGTGAGGTTCTATAACCCATTATTCTTTGAAGGAAGGCAGAAGTTTCAGCAAGAGCTACTGACTTCATAATCACAACTCATTCATATATTGCACTTACTGAGTGGCAATTTTTCTAATACCATGTCCCCACATGCACCGCCACTATGACATACAGATGAAGAGAAAGATGTGAAGAAAAAAAAGGAGAAAAAAAAACCAATCGAGTGCAATAATAATTGGATAAAATAGTGACACTACGTCTACTGCAGACAGACCAATGCAATTGGTCATGTTGTCAACACGATAACATATTGTTATGAAATTTATATAAAGAAAAATAAACAATGTTAATAGCCTAAATAAAACTGTCATGGCGGACTCATAAAATATTGGTTACAATGTTCTATACCGAGAATGATTCATAAACTCCGATTGAGGGTTGGGCCTAATCTATTTCATTTAATATTTACATTTTATGTCCTTCATAGGACCACTTTAGTCAATTTTATACAAAGGGTTCTTCAGTTTCCTGTTAACCCAGTACTTCTTTATTCTCTCAGATCTTAACTTCCTTTCTTTGTTTGAAATCACCCTTGTTTGTTTATCTAGGTTTCTAATCTAATTTGTGTGTCTTTGAGTCTCTTGATTTTTTCTGTTTTGTTTCGTAAATCTTCAATTGTAATTTGTAGTTCCTTCATATCTTCTTTGATTTCTGCAATCCATCTAATATTACTCTTACTGTTCCATAATTGTTCTATTATTTTCGTACTGATTCTGTTTTCTGGTGTCCTGATAAGATGTCCGAAGAATGAGATGCGCTTTTCCTAATTGTGCTCTACCGGTTTCATTTCTTTGTAAACTGTTTCATTGGAAGCTATACTCTGATTTACGAACAGGCCCTGATGATATCCCTGTGGAGCTATGGAAGCAGTTGGGTCATGCCTCTGCAAGGTTCCTAGCTGAGTTCTTTAATAAATGCCTTGTGAGCCACCAGATCCCGTCAGCTTCGCAAACTGGCGTCACAGTACCAATATGGAAAGGCAAGAACGATGTAACTATCTGTGCCAATTACCGTCCTATTCGTCTCCTATGCCACATAATGAAGATTCTAGAAGGTGTGATTGACACTCGCTTACGTAGCATTATTACCATCTCACCTAACCAGTGTGGGTTCAGGAAAGGTCGAGAAACAACTGATGCTATCCATGCAATGCGGCTTCTGATAGAAAAGTATTTGGAGGAAAGAAGAACAATTCACATGGCTTTCCTGGATCTGGAGAAAGCATTTGACCGGGTTCCCCTTCAGCTTATATGGTATTCTCTTCGATCTCATGGCGTAGCAGAAGCTTATGTGTGTTGGGTCCAAGTCCTCTACAGTAATACAACTAGATCTGTACGCAGTGCTGCTGGCCTCACCAAACAGTTCGAGTTGGGGTTCACCAGGAACCTGCACTCTTTGTTTATCCTATGTATGAATACAGTGACTGCTGATTTGCAGCTTCTTTTCCTTCGATCATCAGCGACTAAACCTTCTGGACATCTATCTCGCCAATATATTAATAAGATAAGTGACAATATTCTTTCTTTTTTGCTACACCTCTAGAGCAAGTTATCAAATTCTAAATGAACTAACTGCAAGATAATAAATACTTTGTAAAGTGTTTATTTATCAGTTTGGACGGTAGCATTTGGTAGCAAAAGTAGAAACTACAGTACTTGAAAAATTGATCGTCTGCAGTCCTCCTACATGAATCACAGATAACACACACTAAAACAGCCATCACAATTAACACCGGTTATCAGACAAATTTTACACACCCAAAGTACACGGGGCTACATGACCGTGTTGTCGCAGCCCCTGAACAAAGGAACCGACCAAACTTCCAACCTCTCGTTTGCATTTTCTTCAATGCTTATTTTAGGTTTCTGCTTATTCAGACCCACACAAATTGTAATAATATTACTGTTGAAAGTTTCATCAGTGCTTCCACACATCCTAAATATTTGAAGGCCGCATGGTGCCATTTATTGTGAAGTTTTATCTAAAGTTAGATTCAATTATTCTAATAAAATCTTCTATTGAGTTTACAACTCTCTTTGCAGCATTAATGGATTTTTTTATATTTATCTTATTTTTTGGAGATACAGTACTTGTTATGCACGAAGTTCAATCTAGTCATTTATGCTTCAAGTATTGGTCTACTTTTCAGGCCACTTATTGCCAACTTTATACAAGTTTATATTAAGTCAAATTTAATTAAATATAATATTGTGAATTCTTTGTTCACATGGTTTCAAGGTTAATCCTTTATGTTCCATCCATCTTTGCTATTCGGTCTTTAAACTTCAATCAACCTTCCATTTTCCTTTTGGTGTTCATGACACCATGGGGCAACATTCCTGAACAGATACTTGTCTTGAATCAGGTTATTAGATTATTTATGTTTTTGCCAATTATGACACACCTTGTGCCACTCTCAGTTGATGTCACTTATTGTGGAACGATTCATTAATGGGAAGAGACCAAGACAATGATGACTAACAAGGGAAGTCTCTGAACCGGGGAATCGCGGATCCTGCTGGAACTTTGCAGATATGTTGCGTGAGCCCAACTAGGCAGAACCGTGAAGAAGAAACTTTCGGAAATTAACTTCCCCTTCTACTAGATGAAAAATTAAGATTTACACGTTTAAATTGGCGCGCCAGTGGCGTGAGCTTCATTGGCTGCGTCAGAGGTTGCTTCCCAACCGTACTGTGCTTCCCGGCCTATGGCGTACAGTCATCGAATGAGAGGCGACAGACCCGGCATACGCTTATGTCCCATGCATTGCATAATGAATGTTAACATTGGAAAAGTTATAATGAATGTTAACATTGGAAAAATTATAAGTTGTCTGGAGGAAAAATATGGAAAATGTATGGAAAGGCTTCTCAGCATTCAAGAACAGGACCTGCTGGACAGTTTGGATGGTTTTGTGCCTATCTGGCTTTCTGGCGTTCGTCTCTTGTAACAAGTGTGTTAGGTATGAAATACAAACAAAATGCTGTTGAGTATTGGAAAAGCGGTAAGAGGCGTCCGCTTTCCTTTTCATCGGTAAACGAAAGTAAGAAGTAAGAAAGATTTATATTTGTGGGCAGAGCAAGTGATAAGGGGCGGCACTCACCGCGACAAATTGAGGAGAAAAACATGTGCCTTAAAAGCCCAATTTGACATTGCCCATCAGAATAATGACGTAATATAGGTTATGAGGCGACAATTCAGCAATGGGCTATGCTAGCTGCGCAGGACGTAAAATGTACAAGGTTTATGATGATGATGATGATGATGATAATTGTTGTTCTAAGGGGTCTAACATCTAGCTTATCGGCCCCGTACGAGGTTTAAAGCCAGCCATTCCTGGGTGCAGCACTTTAAGAATTGCTATATCATTTCGCGGAAAATAGCAACTGTGGTGATATCAAAGAATACCCATCGAGAAATGGATATTATGTCAGCAGCAGAAATATTCGTAGAAGAGGTTACATCGGTTCTAGATTATCTCGGCCCTGGAAACGTATGTACTGTAATAGTGATTAAAGTGGGTTCAATTTGAAGATGTGTTCAGGTAGGACACTGGCTATAAAAGGGTCGAAAACGGTTTGCTCCAAAGTGCAATCAGTGGGGGCCACAACGCACAGTTATACAATAATGCCAACAGTAACAGCAGCGGGTAAGCTGCTTGGACCTTTCTTCATAACTTTGAAAGAACCAAAAGGTGTGTTTGGTAAAAGGGTGAAAAAAACTACGCTTGCACATGACAATATTTACGTTGTTCCCACAAAATCTGGCAAAATGGGATCCGCACAATTGGAGAATTGGTTTTATAATGTTTTCAAACAGCATGTACCGTCTGGCAATGTGGCACTCCTTTTCTGTACATACTGCAAATCGTTAGAAAGTGAAGAGCGCATACGACTGATGATCATCCCTCCTGGGGCCACAGCCTATTGTCAACCATTGGATGTATACGGCTTTAGGGTCTGGAAAAGCTTTGTCCGTAGATTTTGGAACACCGTTCGGTTATTGAATTTTGACATCAATTTGGCCCAGAGAATTACAATCTTGAAAACGCAGTCTCTGCCCACCAATTGTCGTCCTCGAGTTTTACTTCAAGTTGACAATACGCATGATACTGAAGTCAGTATCTGTCCGAAAATCCCGAACGGTCTGAACACCCTGTGGCATATTGTTTCGATATCAGCGCAATAAAATATAGTACTTGCACTAGCCCGTGTCTTATACGGTAAGGATGGTGTAAAAGCAGTTTGTTTTTCCAATATTATTACCACGATCATCACTGTTGTCAGAACTATGTGAAATAGCTTGGTCTCTTACTCACTTGTGTGACCATTGTTTCAGTTTGCTCTGTGTTGTGTTGTAATTTTATGTATCGGTGATACCTTACATGGCATGATTAATAATAAAGCACGACGTGCAATATATTGTAAAGATGCAACATTTAAGTCCCATGCCGCAGCGCAGCTTATGAGCGGGAGTACGCGAGGGCAGTCGTTTGGAACATGTTCTTTTGAGCCACCAATCAGGAGTGCGGCACACTCCCGCTTCACAAGCGCGCACAGTTCAAAATTGTTGTACTTACTGCCGTCTACGGTGGGTAGAAGTAAATTTCCGAAAGATTTTTCTTCATGGTTCTGCCTGGTTGTGCTCACGCAACGCATCTGCTAATTTACAGCAGGATCCGCGATTGCCCGGTTCAGAGACTTCCCTTGTAAGACAAACATATCTCAAGCAAATCCAAGAAGATACCCGGTTGAGAAAATACGTAACAATAAAAAGAGCAGCAACAAACCGTATTGCTTGGTATAATTTTGTGACAACAGACCAGTCACTTGACTGAATACTCGATGATGCAAAATAAGTCTGTTTTCTTATGAACTCAGGCTAATTTGCACTGCATATGCAAAACCTTGGTTGTGCCAGGCCTAAGTTCATGTCCAGTTAAGAAACATGATGTGGAAAGCCTTGTCAGCTGAGCCACAAAGAACCATAGTCCATTTAGTAGGTTGAATCATGGTGAGGCCTACAATAAATATTTACAAACCACTTAATTATTAAAAAGATAGAAATATATTTATTATCATTTGGAAATATTTGTACATCCATTCAATTAGCAATGATTACCTACCACTGACATACATTATAATCCTAATTTACACTCTTTTCGATGCTGCTCAAGTTCCTCCTGCGCAACGTTCAACTCCTTCTCTAATGAACGATTATTTTTCTTCAGTTTACTTAGCTGAGATCGTAACGACTCCACACGCTCTTCAAATTTCCTTGTCAGGCTTTTGACTTCATTCTGCCATCTGAAAAAAAATAAACCAATAAAATAACATATATAGATACTATAAAAGCATGATTAAGGTATTTCAGTATTCTAATTACTGTACCAGTGTACTCTACAATCTTTGATTCTTTCATTAAATAAATACACAAGTCAGAAAGCTGCCATTATGCAGATAAAAGTATTCCAGCTATTATAGTGTGGAAAGAGCCCATGATTCAAGTCCCAGTTGCAGCAGGTCTCTTCCAAAAAACAAATCAGCTGAAATTAACAGTGTATGTAATTGGTTTAAGATTGCTTGCAAATGCTGTGATTTTAGAAATGACAAGCTGAAAATAACATTGGTTTCATCATACAATAAGCTTACCACGGTGGGTGAGTGGTTAACGTGTTGGATTACCAACCTCAAGCTTGCAGGTTCGCTCCTGGCCGTGGTAAGTGATTTTTGAAAGGCGACAAAAATCACGACATGGATGTCATACGTTGTTGGCATGTTAAAGAACCCATTTGAATTCAGTAGGCCGTGTTCAATGGCAAAATTAATCTCGGGATTTTCCGCCAACACAAAGTTCCTCCATTCTCTACTAGAAAGCGCTGTAATGTCAAGGAGCTTAGATATCTAACCTCCTTGACTTTCATAGCGTTCAAAGGAACGACGAAATTCGACATGCAAGCTGCCCTCTGGGTGTCAATTAACAAAGCTTGCACCCGGCATCCGAGGCCATACGATATTATTATTATCATACAGTAATTTGCTGCGACTTCAAAACTCTGAGGTGCCAGAACTTTGTCCTGGAGAGCTTAATTAGCATGCCAATAAACAACTAGCTAATGCAGAAAAATGAAATACCCTAGACCAGGGGAGATTGACTGGAGAAATGAAAGAAAGAAGCCCAGCACAACTAATGATAGTAATATTGGCCTAAGTTGGGGCTTTGTGGTTACCCATATTAAACAAGTTGCAAGCCCTGAGGTAACACTCAAATATATTCACATTTTACAGAGATGCATATCAAGAGTGAAATGGTTTGGACATGTTAAACGGATGGAGAACAGAAAAGTGATGACGACATTCAGAAATTTGTTACTGCTTAAAAATGTCGGTTTTACACTTCCTTTAGTGAATAACGAGGTGAGGATCCAACACACCTACAAGTTGTGCACCACACTACCTTCAGAAAATGATCTCTCATAATTCGCTCTTGAATAAATAGATGATGCAGACATTTTAAGGAGACCAAGAAGAGACGTAGAAGACGACATAAATGAGAGGGGTAACCTGATGCATGAATGTATTTAGACCACAGGAAATTGAATATACATAGTGTTACGGCTGTGAGTTTGTGTCATCGCTCGCCGCATGAGTCACAACTGCCCCAGGGCTGGGCTGTGCCCTGCCTCAGTGTATTGCGTACGCCTTATGCAACTGGACTACTAGGACAAAGGGATGGTCCAGAATATTCGTGACTCAACCAGTGAAGAAATGTCGAGAAGCCATGAACCCTGGATGGGTCTAGAAGCATTTATTGAGTCACCGGCCTGCTATATAAGAGCGACCTGTCAAGCAGTTGTGGTTGTGTGTTTTACGAGCTAGTGCGAGCGTTTATCGTGAGCGACAGAAGTGTGGTGACTTGCGAAACCCCTAGTGAAGCCTTTTCTCTTGACAGCAAGGAAGTGAGAAGCATACAGGGGACTGCCTGTGTTCTCGTAAGAAACTGTAATTTGTGTACATAGTGGAGAGTTGCATGTAGTTCTGTCAAGGCCACCAGACTCATTAGCGAGAAGATTAACTGTTGACAAATGAAAGAGGGCAAGGGCTCTCCATAAGCAAGAGACTTGAGGAAACTGGAGTAAGGTTCCAATTGCTGGTATTTGCTGAAGAGTAGTGTATCTTCCTGCAGGCAATAAAGCTAACTTCTCTTTAAAGCAGTAATTGGTGTTGTGTTTTCTACCCACCGTAATCCAGTTAACAAGAGTGCCACTAGGGGGTGGCACGTAACAACTGGTGTCAGAAGCTGGATTACGAACTCAAGCACAAGCACAACACCTGACGGTCCTGGTTTCAAAACCCGAGCAGGTCATTTTTTTAAATTTTCCTGTGAGTGCATGCCCCTTACAAGACAAACATCTAAAATGGAAGAGCAATTCGCAGCATTGCTAGAAAAGTTAAGTGGCATGGAAGCCAAGATGGAAGACGGCCAGAAGAATTTAGCCAAGGACCTAACTTCTAAATTAGAAGATGGCCAGAAGAATTTAGCCAAGGACCTAACTTCTAAATTAGAAGATGGCCAGAAGAATTTAACCAAGAAGATAGAGGACGGCCAGAAGAAGATGGAAGACGGGCAGAATAAGTTAGCACAGGACCTGAAGAAATTAGAACTGGGTCTGCGTGAGGAAGTCACTGCAGTGGAAAAGAAGTTCGACGCCTTAAAAGAAGAAGTTGCCGAGCTACGCCGACGCCCGCTGACGGGGGTGGAAGAGAGATTCAACGCTCTACAAAAGGAATTTGCTGAGCTGCGCCGACACCCGCCGACAGGGATGGAATAGAGTCTCAAAGTCCTACAAGAGGAAGTCACCGAGCTGCGCCGACGCCCGCCAACGGGGGTGGATGAGAGAGTCAAAGCTCTACAAGAGGAAGTTGCCAAACTGCGCCAACGCCCACTGACGGGGGTGGAAGAGAAATTCAACGCTCTTCAAGAGGAAGTTGCCGAGCTGCGCCGACGCCCGCCCACAGGAACACCGGGGACATCAGGAACGGGACAGAGCAGAGTGACGCCCCCAACCTTCGACGGAAAGGTCCCGTGGAGCACCTATTTACGTCAGTTCGAGGCAGCCTGTTCCATAAACAACTGGAACAACACGGGAAAGGCTACAGCTCTCATTGTAGCGCTGAGAGGGGACGCCCTTAACATCCTTCAGGCCATCCCGACTGGATCCCAGGACTACGCTTCACTGATCGCCCATATGGAGTCCCGATATGGGGATAGCCATCTTCAGCAGGCCTACCAGATGCAGCTCCGGACCCGGGTACAGAAGAACGCGGAAACCCTGCAGGAGTTCGAGATGGACATCGCACGCCTCGTAAGGCTCGCCTATCCAACAGCGCCGGCCGACTTTCTGGAACAGATTGCGACGCAGACCTTCACCGACGGGCTACGGGACTCGGACACTCAACAGGCGCTGCGACTCGCGCGCAATAAGACCCTGGCAGATGCGCTGAGCCACACACTTGAGTTCGAGACAGCAAAGCAGGTATCTGGAATGCGCGCGCGGGTGCGTCAGGTGGACGTCTACGAACCAGCCAAAGCCGACAAGACCAAGCTCCTGGCCGATGAACTGATGGAGGCGCTAGGCCGGTTCTTCAAGAGTCGCAGTACCACCAACAAAAATGTAGCCGAAGAACATCCGGAGAGGCGGCCCGGAAGAGGACTACCGACCTGCTGGACCTGCCGTAAGAGAGGCCACCTGAGCAAGGACTGCGGTGATCGCCGCCGCCAAGGGTTTCCGTCAGGACAGTCAGTCGTAGGGAATTATGCACTAAAAGGGGGATAGGTTCCGCCTGATCAATACAACGTAATTCACATTTAAAGGGTTTATAACACTTCGGAAGTGAGGAACTTGCTTTGCAACCAGCACACGAGGGTTTATAACCCTTTAAATGTGAATTACGTTGTATTGATCAGGCGGAACCTATCCCCCTTTTAGTGCATAATTGTTCAATCAATACGGAACCATGACAAATACGAATATAGTCGTAGGGAAACCGCGCAGCCCAGGAAAGCAAGTATCAGCCAGCCTTGGGGGGCAAAGGTTGGCTTGTGACAGTCGTCAAGCCCCGGCAGTCCAAGTTCGTGTGACGCAGTTACGGAGGGATAATAGCAGCCTGATGGTCGACGGAGTCATCAACGTAGAGAGCTGGCCCATGCTAATCGACACGGGAGCATCGAGGACCATCGTCAGTCCCACCGTGATCCCGAAGTGGAGAGTGCAACCCACACAAAGGAACCTCCAGCTAATAACCGCGACCGGAGAGACCGCACCGGTACATGGCGAAGCATCACTGGAGTTCGTCATAGGTCGACGGGCGATAAAGCATCCAGTGCTTGTGGCTGACGTATCAAATGAAGTGATCATCGGACTGGACTTCCTGGACCAGAACAACATCATCTTGGATCTGAGTACCAACACTCTGCACTTCGGAAGTGAGGAACTTGCTTTGCAACCAGCACTCGAGGCTGTCGCCGCACGACGAGTAAGGCTGAGAGAGGACGTCATCGTTCCTGCCAGGACAGAGGTCAGCGCCGCCGTATTTGTCGACGGAACTGCTGAGGGTGTGGCAGCTGTCATCGAGCCAAAATATGAGGACATCCAGACAAAAGGATTGCTAGTTGCCAAGACCCTCATTAACACGTCCGCCTGTCCAACCTGAACGACTACGATACCACGGTTCACCGGGACACCAACCTAGGAGTCTGCGAGCCCGTTACCTGGATTGCCCGCATCACAGATACGACGGACGGACACCTGCAGACGGACAACCGAAGAAGACGCGCCCTGCCAGAAGAACTACAGAAGCTGTACCAAGGATCCCAGGACCATTTAGACGAGGAACAATCACGCCAACTTCGGGACCTGCTACACGAATTCCAGGATGTCTTCTCCGTGGGGAGCAAAGACTTCGGCAGGACAAGCTTGGTCCAGCACAGAATCGACGTTGGGGACAGCGCACCGATTAGGGCCCCATTCCAACGTGATCCGCTCGCCAAGCAAGCCGAAGTCGACCGGATGGTAGAAGAGATGAAGGAGCAAGGGGTGATCGAGCCATCACATAGTCCTTGGAGTTCTCCGGTCGTGCTTGTGAAGAAGAAGGACGGTTCCACCAGGTTCTGCGTGGACTACAGGTGGGTGAACGACGTCACGAAAAAGGACAGCTACCCTCTATCCCGGATCGACGACACGCTGGACACCATATCAGGATCAAGATGGTTCTCCACCTTGGATTTGAAGAGTGGCTACTGGCAGGTGGAGGTCCACCCTAAGGACCGCGAGAAAACGGCGTTCTCTGTGGGCAGCGGGCTCTGGCAGTTCACCGTCATGCCATTCGGTCTGTGCAACGCCCCTGCGACCTTCGAAAGGCTAATGGAGTCCATTCTGAGGGGACTACACTGGAAGACCTGCCTGGTCTACCTAGACGACGTCATCGTTCTGGGAAGAAGCTTCGAGGAGCACTACAGCAACCTGAAGGAGATCTTGATGAAGCTATGGGCTGCCCAGCTGAAGTTGAGCCCCAAGAAGTGTCAGCTCTTCCAGAAGCAGGTCCAGTACCTTGGGCATATTGTCTCTGAGGAAGGGGTGCGCACCGACCCAGAGAAGACCGCAGCTGTGAGGGAGTGGCCAGTTCCTAAGGACAACTACGAAGCTTCCTGGGACTCTGCACTTATTACCGTCGCTTCGTGACAGGATTCGCTGACATCGCCAAACCTTTACATCGACGACTGAAAAGGACCAACTCTTCACGTGGACAGCAGAATGCCACAGTGCATTCGAACAACTCAAGCAGGCTCTGTGCACCGCGCCTATTCTGGCCTACCCCAGACCTGGAACAAGGTTCATCGTCGATACCGATGCCAGCGACTTTGGCATAGGGGGATCCTGTCGCAAGTAGTGGACGGCGAGGAGAGAGTAGTGGCCTACTTCAGCAAGGCCTTGTCAAAGCCAGAAAGGAACTACTGCGTCACCAGGAAGGAGCTGCTCGCCATCGTGAAGACCATTGAACACTTCCACAAGTACCTGTACGGGCAAGAATTTCTCATCAGGACCGACCATGCATCCCTGCGGTGGCTCCTGAACTTCAAGCAGCTCGAGGGTCAACTCGCGCGGTGGTTAGAGAGGCTTCAACAGTACAACTTTGAGATTCAGTACAGGAAAGGCCAACTGCATTCTAACGCCGACGCCCTGTCACGAAGACCGTGCCCCGAAGACTGCACCTTCTGTACTAGGAGGGAGGAGAACACCGGGATACAGTGCCGACGGACTACTGTGGAACTTCAAGGGAACTGGAGCCGCGAATCTTTTACGCGGGCACAAGCAGAAGATGATGACCTGGGACTGATAGCCGAATGGAAGAGGGCCTGTGTCCCCAGACCCGGGTAGAACATTGTGAGTGACTGCAGCCCAAAGTTTAAGTCCTATTGGGCGCAGTGGGACTCGCTGATTGTAAGGGATGGCCTCATCTGCCGCGCCTGGGAGAGAACCGACGGCAAGACATCTCAGGAACAAGTCGTCGTACCAAAGGCTATGACGGAGGAAGTCCTGAAGGAAGTCCATGGAGGTTCATCTGGTGGACACCTAGGGATAAAGAAGACCCTGGAGAAGCTGAGAGAGCGGTTCTACTGGATCGGATGCCGAACCGACGTGGAGAACCACTGCGCGAGGTGCCACGATTGCGCAGCCAGCAAGAACCCAGGACGAAGACGACGGGGTCCACTGAAGACCTACAACGTGGGCAGCCCCATGGAGAGAGTGGCCATCGATATTGCTCGGCCATTCCCGTTAAGCGAGGCAGGGAACCGCTACATATTGTTCGTCAGCGACTACTTTACCAAATGGCCAGAGGCGTATGCGCTCCCTAACCAAGAAGCCGCGACGATTGCCGAGACCCTGGTGAAGGAATTCGTCAGCCGGTACGGAGTACCCCTGGAGCTGCACTCCGACCAAGGGAGGAACTTCGAGTCGCAGGTGTTCCAGAACCTATGCCAGCTGCTGGGAATCCGGAAGACAAGGACAACGCCGCTAGACCCTCAGTCCGACGGGATGGTAGAGCGATTCAATCGCACCATCGAGAACCATCTCCGAATAGTCGTCAGCGAGCAGCAAAGGGATTGGGACAAACATATTCCACTATTTCTCCTGGCCTACCGCGCCACCGGGTGAACACCAGCCCGGGCCATGTTTGGGAGGGAGCTCCGTCTACCTGTCGATCTTGCCTTCGGCCGACCTGGGAATGATCCGGTCCCGGTAAGCCAGTATTGTCAAGAACTGGTCGACCAACTGGAGGACGTGCACGCGTTCGCTAGGAGGAAACTGCGGATCGAGACCGACCGAATGAAGACCCGATACGACCAACAGACGGATGCCGGCGGATTCCACGAGGACGACCTGGTCTGGCTCTTCAACCCATTACGGAAGAAAGGCCTGTCACCTAAACTGCAGAAGTCCTGGGAGGGCCCGTACCGAGTCGTGAAACGGATCAACGATGTCGTCTACAGGATCCAGCGGAGCCCGAGGGCGAAGATGAAGTTCGTGCATCGAGATCGCCTGGCAGCCTACGGAGGGACACAGGCGGACCAAAGATTGATCGGGACGATCAGCCTTTTAGGAAGGGGGTGGTGTTACGGCTGTGAGTTTGTGTCATCGCTCGCCGCACGAGTCACAACTGCCCCAGGGCTGGGCTGTGCCCTGCCTCAGTGTATTGCGTACGCCTTATGCAACTGGACTACTAGGACAAAGGGATGGTCCAGAATATTCGTGACTCAACCAGTGAAGAAATGTCGAGAAGCCGTGAACCCTGGATGGGTCTAGAAGCATTTATTGAGTCACCGGCCTGCTATATAAGAGCGACCTGTCAAGTAGTTGTGGTTGTGTGTTTTACGACCTAGTGCGAGCGTTTATCGTGAGCGACAGAAGTGTGGTGACTTGCGAAACCCCTAGTGAAGCCTTTTCTCTTGACAGCGAGGAAGTGAGAAGCATACAGGGGACTGCCTGTGTTGTCGTAAGTAACTGTAATTTGTGTACAAAGTGGAGAGTTGCATGTAGTTCTGTCAAGGCCACCAGACTCATTAGCGAGAAGATTAACTGTTGACAAATGAAAGAGGGCACAGGCTCTCCATAAGCAAGAGACTTGAGGAAACTGGAGTAAGGTTCCAATTGCTGGTATTTGCTGATGAGTAGTGTATCTTCCTACAAGCAATAAAGCTAACTTCTCTTTAAAGCAGTAATTGGTGTTGTGTTTTCTACGCACCGTAATCCAGTTAACAAGAGTGCCACTAGGGGGTGGCACGTAACAATAGCTTTGAAGCCATTTCTTAGTGTTGCCTTATTGATAGTTGATTTTACAATTTTCCAGCCAGTCCCAAATTATTGGGACATGCAAAATATTACCTAAACAAAATTACATGTGATTTAAATTTCCCGTTTCCAGCTTCCTGGGTCGGGTTGTGAATTAAAGACCTCCAACGTTGCCTGTCTCTCCTCCACCCTCCTTTTTTAAGTACATCTTCAGGTTTTCTTCCCCTCTTCTCTATGCACTCCCAGACTGTATCCGTCCATCTCTTTCGGGGTCTTCCTCGTGGTCTCTTCCCTGTCATCTTTTCGGAAAAAGCTTTCTTAGGTACTCTCTCCTCTTCCATCCTCATCATGTGACCATACCTCTATAAATTTGTTGTTTCTATCCTGTCCAGCAGCTTCAAGATTCCTATCCTTTTTCTTACCTCTTCATTTCTAACCCTATCTCTTCTGGTCTTCCCCTCTAAGCCTCTTAAAAATTTCATCTCGCTACTTGTATTCTACTCTCCTCTCTTTTTGTAGTAGTCCATGTTCCAGCTGCATATGTTACTATAGGTTGAATATAGTACCCTTTTACATTTCTTTGGGACATCTCGGTTCCAAAGAACACCCCTTACACTCTGATAAAAATTGCTTGCGTACAAAATAGCTCTACAAAACAATACACCCACTAACAGTGTCTGTCCTCCAAAAACTATTAACCTGTGTAACACTTACAAGGAGAGGTCACCAAGTGGTTTTCTAGAAAAGTGTTCAAATTTGGACGGTTTGCTCTTCATAAGAAAATATTTTGGCCGTGTTCGAGCGTTTTTGCCAATGGGCCTTAGTGTGTTCAAAATTGAATGTTTAAAATCAATCCTCAAACTTGTGTAGTACTATTCTCGCACACGTTCCCGGCTCGTTTCCGTGGCGTAGTCGCTAGCGCATTTGGCGTGGGGAATTAAAGGTTTCAAGTTCCGGTCAGACCTAGGTCAGGACTTTTTTTTTTACTGTTATTGACTTTTGTGTTTTCTAACATATTTGCTGTGGTCTCTTCAGTTTTGGAGCTATGTACAATATTTTAACATCATTATTATTCTCCTTGAAGCTTGAACGAGTCGTAAGTTTTATTCGTTAAAATTTAAATGCAGCATGGCCGGCAGCATGGCATGTGCACTATGCCGAGTCTAAAGCAGGAACGCGAGAGCCCTTCCCGCTGTTCCACTCTGCTCTACCATCAAGCTAAACTGTCTGTATCAAAAACTCGATACGGAACTCGTGCGAGTAACATCACGGGACACTCTTCGTCACGCAAGTGCCGTATAAGCGGGTTCGATAAGTCGGAGGTCTTGATTGACGCTTATGCGTATTCAATATTACGTGTGTGCGGTTGTCAACAATCAACAGTAGTATCTAGAACGCAAAAGACAATAATAACAGTAAAAATAAAATAAAAATGTCCTGACCAAGGTCTGACTCGAACTCGAAACCTTAAATTCCCACGCCAATGCGCTAGCGACTACGTCACGGGAACGAGCCGGGAACAATTGCGAGAATAGGACTACACAAGTTTGAGGATTGATTTTAAACGTTCAATTTTGAACACACCATGGCCCATTGGCAAAAACGCTCGAACACGACAAAAATATTTTCTTATGAAGAGCAAACCCTCCAAATTTGAACACTTTTCTAGAAAACCACTTGGCGACCTCTCCTTGTTAGAAAGTGTGGCAACTATGCTTAATGATTCAGTATTTTACCAGTAATAGTTGCCACACTAAGTTGTGTATGTCAGGTAGGAGGAACCAAATTGGAGCAGGTGGAACATTTCAAGTACTTGGGCTGTGTATTCTCTCAGGAAGGTAGTGTGGGGAAAGAAATAGAGTTGAGGTGCAGATAAGCCAATGCAGTGAGTTCTCAGTTCTTCAGTATTTTGAAAGAAAGAAGTTAGTGTAGCGACAAAACTCTCCCTAAATCACTCAGTATTTAGACCCAGATACATAAGCTAGAGGTAACTGATATGTGCGTGGCACGAATGATTGCTGGGACAAATAGATGGGAACAATGGCAGGACGGTACTCGTTATGAATAGATAAAACCTAGGTTAGAAATTTAATGAACATGCTAGATGAAGCTTTTTGCATGAGCCAGCTCAGATGGTGGGGTCATGTGAAGATAATAGTGCAGGAGAGATTACCAAAGAGGTTAACAAGTTTGGCTGTAGAGGGCAAGAGAAGCAGGAGGCGAAGGTTAGATTCAGTGTTGAACAATTTCAGAGTGACAGGTGTAGAAGGAGGGAGAAAGCAACATATTGATTAATGGGCGAGTAAAGGAAGTTTTCCAAGTTCAGATGCGTTGAACACTTAAACACAGTAAAACAACATAGATACTCTGCCGTAGTGGAACATATGAAAAATGAAAATCACAAATTTACAACCATAGATATAAAAAGGAGCTCACATGAATATTTTGGAGGAAAAAACAAAAGGAACTTTACCTCGATCAACAAATGAATCATGAATTAAACATTAATGAAATTACATACAAAAAGAACTCTTTGTACAGCATTCTTTGGATCATAGATACAAAAAGAACTCTTTGTACAGCATTCTTTGGACCATAGATACAAAAAGAACTCTTTTGTACAGCATTCTTTGGATCATAGATACAAAAAGAACTCTTTGTACAGCATTCTTTGGATCATAGATACAAAAAGAACTCTTTGTACAGCATTCTTTGGACCATAGATACAAAAAGAACTCTTTGTACAGCATTCTTTGGACCATAGATACAAAAAGAACTCTTTGTACAGCATTCTTTGGACCATAGATACAAAAAGAACTCTTTGTACAGCATTCTTTGGATCATAGATACAAAAAGAACTCTTTGTACAGCATTCTTTGGATCATAGATACAAAAAGAACTCTTTGTACAGCATTCTTTGGACCATAGATACAAAAAGAACTCTTTGTACAGCATTCTTTGGACCATAGATACAAAAAGAACTCTTTGTACAGCATTCTTTGGATCATAGATACAAAAAGAACTCTTTGTACAGCATTCTTTGGACCATAGATACAAAAAGAACTCTTTGTACAGCATTCTTTGGATCATAGATACAAAAAGAACTCTTTGTACAGCATTCTTTGGATCATAGATACAAAAAGAACTCTTTGTACAGCATTCTTTGGATCATAGATACAAAAAGAACTCTTTGTACAGCATTCTTTGGATCATAGATACAAAAAGAACTCTTTGTACAGCATTCTTTGGACCATAGATACAAAAAGAACTCTTTGTACAGCGTTCTTTGGATCATAGATACAAAAAGAACTCTTTGTACAGCATTCTTTGGATCATAGATACAAAAAGAACTCTTTGTACAGCATTCTTTGGACCATAGATACAAAAAGAACTCTTTGTACAGCATTCTTTGGATCATAGATACAAAAAGAACTCTTTGTACAGCATTCTTTAGACCATAGATACAAAAAGAACTCTTTGTACAGCATTCTTTGGATCATAGATACAAAAAGAACTCTTTGTACAGCATTCTTTGGATCATAGATACAAAAAGAACTCTTTGTACAGCATTCTTTGGACCATAGATACAAAAAGAACTCTTTGTACAGCATTCTTTGGATCATAGATACAAAAAGAACTCTTTGTACAGCATTCTTTGGATCATAGATACAAAAAGAACTCTTTGTACAGCATTCTTTGGATCATAGATACAAAAAGAACTCTTTGTACAGCATTCTTTGGACCATAGATACAAAAAGAACTCTTTGTACAGCATTCTTTGGATCATAGATACAAAAAGAACTCTTTGTACAGCATTCTTTGGATCATAGATACAAAAAGAACTCTTTGTACAGCATTCTTTGGATCATAGATACAAAAAGAACTCTTTGTACAGCATTCTTTGGACCATAGATACAAAAAGAACTATTTGTACAGCATTCTTTGGACCATAGATACAAAAAGAACTCTTTGTACAGCATTCTTTGGATCATAGATACAAAAAGAACTCTTTGTACAGCATTCTTTGGACCATAGATACAAAAAGAACTCTTTGTACAGCATTCTTTGGATCATAGATACAAAAAGAACTCTTTGTACAGCATTCTTTGGATCATAGATACAAAAAGAACTCTTTGTACAGCATTCTTTGGATCATAGATACAAAAAGAACTCTTTGTACAGCATTCTTTGGATCATAGATACAAAAAGAACTCATTGTACAGCATTCATTGGACCATAGATACAAAAAGAACTCTTTGTACAGCATTCTTTGGATCATAGATACAAAAAGAACTCTTTGTACAGCATTCTTTGGATCATAGATACAATAAGAACTCTTTGTACAGCATTCTTTGGATCATAGATACAAAAAGAACTCTTTGTACAGCATTCTTTGGATCATAGATACAAAAAGAACTCTTTGTACAGTATTCTTTGGATCATAGATACAAAAAGAACTCTTTGTACAGCATTCTTTGGACCATAGATACAAAAAGAACTCTTTGTACAGCATTCTTTGGATCATAGATACAAAAAGAACTCTTTGTACAGCATTCTTTGGATCATAGATACAAAAAGAACTCTTTGTACAGCATTCTTTGGATCATAGATACAAAAAGAACTCTTTGTACAGCATTCTTTGGACCATAGATACAAAAAGAACTCTTTGTACAGCATTCTTTGGATCATAGATACAAAAAGAACTCTTTGTACAGCATTCTTTGGATCATAGATACAAAAAGAACTCTTTGTACAGCATTCTTTGGACCATAGATACAAAAAGAACTCTTTGTACAGCATTCTTTGGTTCATAGATACAAAAGAACTCTTTGTACAGCATTCTTTGGATCATAGATACAAAAAGAACTCTTTGTACAGCATTCTTTAGACCATAGATACAAAAAGAACTCTTTGTACAGCATTCTTTGGATCATAGATACAAAAAGAACTCTTTGTACAGCATTCTTTGGATCATAGATACAAAAAGAACTCTTTGTACAGCATTCTTTGGATCATAGATACAAAAAGAACTCTTTGTACAGCATTCTTTGGATCATAGATACAAAAAGAACTCTTTGTACAGCATTCTTTGGACCATAGATACAAAAAGAACTCTTTGTACAGCATTCTTTGGATCATAGATACAAAAAGAACTCTTTGTACAGCATTCTTTGGATCATAGATACAAAAAGAACTCTTTGTACAGCATTCTTTGGACCATAGATACAAAAAGAACTCTTTGTACAGCATTCTTTGGACCATAGATACAAAAAGAACTCTTTGTACAGCGTTCTTTGGACCATAGATCAAAAAGAACTCTTTGTACAGCATTCTTTGGATCATAGATACAAAAAGAACTCTTTGTACAGCATTCTTTGGATCATAGATACAAAAAGAACTCTTTGTACAGCATTCTTTGGACCATAGATACAAAAAGAACTCTTTGTACAGCATTCTTTGGACCATAGATACAAAAAGAACTCTTTGTACAGCATTCTTTGGATCATAGATACAAAAAGAACTCTTTGTACAGCATTCTTTGGACCATAGATACAAAAAGAACTCTTTGTACAGCATTCTTTGGATCATAGATACAAAAAGAACTCTTTGTACAGCATTCTTTGGATCATAGATACAAAAAGAACTCTTTGTACAGCATTCTTTGGATCATAGATACAAAAAGAACTCTTTGTACAGCATTCTTTGGATCATAGATACAAAAAGAACTCTTTGTACAGCATTCTTTGGACCATAGATACAAAAAGAACTCTTTGTACAGCATTCTTTGGATCATAGATACAAAAAGAACTCTTTGTACAGCATTCTTTGGATCATAGATACAAAAAGAACTCTTTGTACAGCATTCTTTGGATCATAGATACAAAAAGAACTCTTTGTACAGCATTCTTTGGACCATAGATACAAAAAGAACTCTTTGTACAGCATTCTTTGGATCATAGATACAAAAAGAACTCTTTGTACAGCATTCTTTGGATCATAGATACAAAAAGAACTCTTTGTACAGCATTCTTTGGACCATAGATACAAAAAGAACTATTTGTACAGCATTCTTTGGACCATAGATACAAAAAGAACTCTTTGTACAGCATTCTTTGGATCATAGATACAAAAAGAACTCTTTGTACAGCATTCTTTGGACCATAGATACAAAAAGAACTCTTTGTACAGCATTCTTTGGATCATAGATACAAAAAGAACTCTTTGTACAGCATTCTTTGGATCATAGATACAAAAGAACTCTTTGTACAGCATTCTTTGGATCATAGATACAAAAAGAACTCTTTGTACAGCATTCTTTGGATCATAGATACAAAAAGAACTCTTTGTACAGCATTCTTTGGACCATAGATACAAAAAGAACTCTTTGTACAGCATTCTTTGGATCATAGATACAAAAAGAACTCTTTGTACAGCATTCTTTGGATCATAGATACAATAAGAACTCTTTGTACAGCATTCTTTGGATCATAGATACAAAAAGAACTCTTTGTACAGCATTCTTTGGATCATAGATACAAAAAGAACTCTTTGTACAGTATTCTTTGGATCATAGATACAAAAAGAACTCTTTGTACAGCATTCTTTGGACCATAGATACAAAAAGAACTCTTTGTACAGCATTCTTTGGATCATAGATACAAAAAGAACTCTTTGTACAGCATTCTTTGGATCATAGATACAAAAAGAACTCTTTGTACAGCATTCTTTGGATCATAGATACAAAAAGAACTCTTTGTACAGCATTCTTTGGACCATAGATACAAAAAGAACTCTTTGTACAGCATTCTTTGGATCATAGATACAAAAAGAACTCTTTGTACAGCATTCTTTGGATCATAGATACAAAAAGAACTCTTTGTACAGTATTCTTTGGATCATAAGATACAAAGAGAACTCTTTGTACAGCATTCTTTGGACCATAGATACAAAAAGAACTCTTTGTACAGCATTCTTTGGATCATAGATACAAAAAGAACTCTTTGTACAGCATTCTTTGGATCATAGATACAAAAAGAACTCTTTGTACAGCATTCTTTGGATCATAGATACAAAAAGAACTCTTTGTACAGCATTCTTTGGACCATAGATACAAAAAGAACTCTTTGTACAGCATTCTTTGGATCATAGATACAAAAAGAACTCTTTGTACAGCATTCTTTGGATCATAGATACAAAAAGAACTCTTTGTACAGCATTCTTTGGACCATAGATACAAAAAGAACTCTTTGTACAGCATTCTTTGGTTCATAGATACAAAAGAACTCTTTGTACAGCATTCTTTGGATCATAGATACAAAAAGAACTCTTTGTACAGCATTCTTTAGACCATAGATACAAAAAGAACTCTTTGTACAGCATTCTTTGGATCATAGATACAAAAAGAACTCTTTGTACAGCATTCTTTGGATCATAGATACAAAAAGAACTCTTTGTACAGCATTCATTGGATCATAGATACAAAAAGAACTCTTTGTACAGCATTCTTTGGATCATAGATACAAAAAGAACTCTTTGTACAGCATTCTTTGGACCATAGATACAAAAAGAACTCTTTGTACAGCATTCTTTGGATCATAGATACAAAAAGAACTCTTTGTACAGCATTCTTTGGATCATAGATACAAAAAGAACTCTTTGTACAGCATTCTTTGGATCATAGATACAAAAAGAACTCTTTGTACAGCATTCTTTGGACCATAGATACAAAAAGAACTCTTTGTACAGCATTCTTTGGATCATAGATACAAAAAGAACTCTTTGTACAGCATTCTTTGGATCATAGATACAAAAAGAACTCTTTGTACAGCATTCTTTGGACCATAGATACAAAAAGAACTCTTTGTACAGCATTCTTTGGATCATAGATACAAAAAGAACTCTTTGTACAGCATTCTTTGGATCATAGATACAATAAGAACTCTTTGTACAGCATTCTTTGGATCATAGATACAAAAAGAACTCTTTGTACAGCATTCTTTGGATCATAGATACAAAAAGAACTCTTTGTACAGCATTCTTTGGATCATAGATACAAAAAGAACTCTTTGTACAGCATTCTTTGGATTATAGATACAAAAAGAACTCTTTGTACAGCATTCTTTGGATCATAGATACAAAAAGAACTCTTTGTACAGCATTCTTTGGATCATAGATACAAAAAGAACTCTTTGTACAGCATTCTTTGGATCATAGATACAAAAAGAACTCTTTGTACAGCATTCTTTGGATCATAGATACAAAAAGAACTCTTTGTACAGCATTCTTTGGATCATAGATACAAAAAGAACTCTTTGTACAGCATTCTTTGGATCATAGATACAAAAAGAACTCTTTGTACAGCATTCTTTGGACCATAGATACAAAAAGAACTCTTTGTACAGCATTCTTTGGATCATAGATACAAAAAGAACTCTTTGTACAGCATTCTTTGGATCATAGATACAAAAAGAACTCTTTGTACAGCATTCTTTAGACCATAGATACAAAAAGAACTCTTTGTACAGCATTCTTTGGATCATAGATACAAAAAGAACTCTTTGTACAGCATTCTTTGGATCATAGATACAAAAAGAACTCTTTGTACAGCATTCTTTGGATCATAGATACAAAAAGAACTCTTTGTACAGCATTCTTTGGATCATAGATACAAAAAGAACTCTTTGTACAGCATTCTTTGGATCATAGATACAAAAAGAACTCTTTGTACAGCATTCTTTGGACCATAGATACAAAAAGAACTCTTTGTACAGCATTCTTTGGATCATAGATACAAAAAGAACTCTTTGTACAGCATTCTTTGGATCATAGATACAAAAAGAACGCTTTGTACAACATTCTTTGGATCATAGATACAAAAAGAACTCTTTGTACAGCATTCTTTGGACCATAGATACAAAAAGAACTCTTTGTACAGCATTCTTTGGATCATAGATACAAAAAGAACTCTTTGTACAGCATTCTTTGGATCATAGATACAAAAAGAACTCTTTGTACAGCATTCTTTGGATCATAGATACAAAAAGAACTCTTTGTACAGCATTCTTTGGACCATAGATACAAAAAGAACTCTTTGTACAGCATTCTTTGGATCATAGATACAAAAAGAACTCTTTGTACAGCATTCTTTGGATCATAGATACAAAAAGAACTCTTTGTACAGCATTCTTTGGATCATAGATACAAAAAGAACTCTTTGTACAGCATTCTTTGGACCATAGATACAAAAAGAACTCTTTGTACAGCATTCTTTGGATCATAGATACAAAAAGAACTCTTTGTACAGCATTCTTTGGATCATAGATAAAAAAGAACTCTTTGTACAGCATTCTTTGGACCATAGATACAAAAAGAACTCTTTGTACAGCATTCTTTGGATCATAGATACAAAAAGAACTCTTTGTACAGCATTCTTTGGATCATAGATACAAAAAGAACTCTTTGTACAGCATTCTTTGGATCATAGATACAAAAAGAACTCTTTGTACAGCATTCTTTGGACCATAGATACAAAAAGAACTCTTTGTACAGCATTCTTTGGATCATAGATACAAAAAGAACTCTTTGTACAGCATTCTTTGGATCATAGATACAAAAAGAACTCTTTGTACAGCATTCTTTGGACCATAGATACAAAAAGAACTCTTTGTACAGCATTCTTTGGATCATAGATACAAAAAGAACTCTTTGTACAGCATTCTTTGGATCATAGATACAAAAAGAACTCTTTGTACAGCATTCTTTGGATCATAGATACAAAAAGAACTCTTTGTACAGCATTCTTTGGACCATAGATACAAAAAGAACTCTTTGTACAGCATTCTTTGGATCATAGATACAAAAAGAACTCTTTGTACAGCATTCTTTGGATCATAGATACAAAAAGAACTCTTTGTACAGCATTCTTTGGACCATAGATACAATAAGAACTCTTTGTACAGCATTCTTTGGACCATAGATACAAAAAGAACTCTTTGTACAGCATTCTTTGGATCATAGATACAAAAAGAACTCTTTGTACAGCATTCTTTGGATCATAGATACAAAAAGAACTCTTTGTACAGCATTCTTTGGATCATAGATACAAAAAGAACTCTTTGTACAGCATTCTTTGGATCATAGATACAAAAAGAACTCTTTGTACAGCATTCTTTGGATCATAGATACAAAAAGAACTCTTTGTACAGCATTCTTTGGATCATAGATACAAAAAGAACTCTTTGTACAGCATTCTTTGGATCATAGATACAAAAAGAACTCTTTGTACAGCATTCTTTGGACCATAGATACAAAAAGAACTCTTTGTACAGCATTCTTTGGATCATAGATACAAAAAGAACTCTTTGTACAGCATTCTTTGGATCATAGATACAAAAAGAACTCTTTGTACAGCATTCTTTGGACCATAGATACAAAAAGAACTCTTTGTACAGCATTCTTTGGACCATAGATACAAAAAGAACTCTTTGTACAGCATTCTTTGGACCATAGATACAAAAAGAACTCTTTGTACAGCATTCTTTGGACCATAGATACAAAAAAAGACCGATTACAGATTTCCCATGAACACTGGTAGCTGAAAGGCTCTTGAATAAAATTACAATACCGTGTTCAAGAAGGGAATATGCAGTAACAACTTACTTGTTTTTGGCATCAACTTGTAATTTGAGATGATCCTGCAATTCTTGAGCCATCTGCACACCTCTCAACTGAACTTCATTGAGATGTTCTATAAGCTGCTGGTGTTCTTGTATGTGCTTTTGATAGTCCCACCAGTCACTGGAGACAAATAACCACCATCTTCATTAGTTATTAGCCTACGTTTGATTTTTGCAAAAAAATGAAAGTAGACTTATGAGATCTACACAGGGCCAAAAATTGTGTGTCTGTGTGTGCGTCTCTGTGCATACTCTGAATGTCTGTCCCCCCCCCCTATCAATTCGAACACGGTGAAACCGTATTGAACGAAATTTGGTACAGAGGTAGCACTAGCAAAGGGCACCTCAGTGTCATGTTCCATATTGCCGCCATCTTTACCAAAACTGAATGGCGGCCACTCAAACGTGAAAATCGTAAAATCAAATAACGACTAAACTAATCATCCGATCTCTACCAAATTTGGTAACATACCTTCATATGGGACGTGTGTTATACCCAAACTACAAGGTCATCAGCCGTACCATTTCAGGATGGCGGCCGTGTGAATTATGCAAACTTTATAATCCATAACATAGGACCCACCAATTCTGATTAGCGAGCCAAGGGTGGTTTAAGCTATCCTAAAGGACGTAATACGTTATTTATTATAACTGAATATTGTAATATTATACTGTATTAGTGACTTAAAAGAGCTGAGCCGCGTCTGTCACATGCCAAGATGGCAGCTGGCCACTTGTGCCTGTCCTATATTTCAGTAATTTGAGTATGTTGTATGCGGTATAGCCCACTAATAGTATTAATATAAACTTTGTAAGAAATGATTTATAATGAAGATGTACTGCAGTGAAGAAATTGTTTATTTCAAGACATTATTTGCTAACACGTATCTAATTCAGTTAATAACACCAATGTTTTAAGGACATGTTTGGCTCTGGGCTAGCATGTTGGTCTCTCACGCGGTTGACTGGCGATCGAATCCTACTATAGTTAACTTCTTTTAACTTGAATTCTTTTACAAATGATGTGGACGAGCTCTTTACACAGATACTAAATAAAATGCCATTTAGCTCAAAGTAGAGGCTAATGTATACATAGGTACAATCGTTTATTAATAATCACAGCCCTAGCATCGCACATAAACAGAAGGCATTAGAAAATTTGTGAACATGGGTCTTAAAATCAGCAAAACCAAGACAGTTGGTTTGGTGATGAGTAGAATTCCTTCAGCGGTCCATCTAAGACTTGGAGATGTGAGAAGATAAATGTTGTAGACAAATTCCAGTATTTAGGTAGTATTCTTTCCTCTGACAATACCATACATCAAGAGATTAACAACAGAATACAGAAAGCTTCCAATTTCCATCAGGCAGTGAGTCAGTTACTTTGGGACGAAACATTTCCACAAGCTTCCAAGATTAGTTTGTTCAAGATATACTTAATACCTATACTAACATATGGACTGGAAGCAGCAACCCTTACTGGACCAACAAACAGTCGTCTCCAGGCAGTAGAAATGAAGTTCCTCCGTTCTTGCCTTCAAAAGATGAAAATGGACAAAATAAGGAATGAGGATATCCGACAACAACTGGGATTGGAAAGGAGCCTGCTGGAAACACTCGAACTAAAGAGATTGAGATGGTATGGTCATATGAAGAGGATGGCTCCCCCCAGGATACCTCGAGTGTACTTTGGCCCGAGTGTCGCCAGGAAGAGACCAAGAGGAAGACCTCGCGATGTGTGGGAAAAGCAAATTTATAAGGACCTTGAAGCTAGAGATAAGAACTGGCATCAACTACAAGAACAACAGATATGGATAGACAGGACAAATTGGAGACGGCTCATTTATAACCGCACCCAGCTTGCTGGAGCGAAGAAACGATGATGATGATTAGAAAATGGGAGATTCAAGATACACGTTGTCATCAACCACAGCCTTCTCAATGCCTCTGTACGGTGCTGTACTCTTACGGGTTACGTGGGTAATAAATTGTTCCAAACATTCCGCTTTGTAAATGCCTGGCCTTCTGAAGTATGGGAATTTTGTATTATTTCAATTTCTAGCCACGACCGCGCTCTGATTACCTTTAAGCACTGCCAACTGGAACGCCTCCCTCCTGGATGCTTTAAACTGCCTGCCCATTCAACACTCAGAGCCATACGAGATATAGCCTATATTAATTCACTGCTAGGTTGCAGCACTTGCGTCTAGCTACCAGGATGTCAGCGAGGCTTCGGAGCCCTTTGGCTGCTATCGGCAATCCTCGCGTTAGCTCGGCACTCTCAGTGTTCAGCGTGCACTGTGCATTGAGCTTAGATCTTTTATTGTAGGTTTAGCACACTATATTATATATGTACTGTACATTAAAACTACATTCATAACATTCTGTCAAGACGTGAATAATAATAATTTTCCATTACATCAATTATCACGGTAGTTCAACTAAACAAACTAATCACAGTAGAATTACAAATTTAACGCTAGTGTTCATAAGACAAGTCATGCATGAATAAAATATGTACCAAAATGAGTCCTTGGTGTGCTTTATAGGGACATATAGGTCGTTTCTATTAATGGAGTTTTTATATCATCTCACTCCTTTCCGTCAGGCTTAACGAAAGTCAATTTACGGAGCTTCTTTGGTGGCTTCTTCGTGGCAAACAGACCTTATTGTAGGTTTAGCACACTTGACTTGAATAATAATAATTTTCCATTACATCAATCAATACGTTACGGTAGTCGTTAACTAAACAATTTAATCACAGAAGAATTACAAAGCTGTACTGTAGCACGAATAACTTGAAATACTTCAGAGAACAGAACTTCAGATTTATTGCATTCCACTAGCATGGTGAAGCATGGCTCACGTGTTTTAACTGACAATGGAGGGAAAATCCGAGCTAATGCGAGGTTTGCCAATAGCAGACGAAGGACCCCGAAGCCCCGCTGACATCTTCGTAGCTAGACGCAAGTGGTTGCAGCACCAACCTACTGTGATCGCCGCGGATTTCTGAAGGGGAAGAAACCTAAAACGAAGGATTCTTAAATTTGGAGGCTTAATATCGAGATTAACGGATGTGAATGCATTACAGTAAGTTAGTAGTTTTGATATTCAATCATCATAAAGTATATTCAGGGTGTCTACTGTAAGGATGAAGTAAAAATTAGTTACTTTTTAGCTACCTTTTAGTTACCTTTTAGTTAATTTTAGTTACCTTCGAATTCAAGATACGTCTGCGGTCTGCAAGCAAAGGGGCTCATCACGCGGTGAAGAAAAACAGCAATGAACTGTGTTTAAAGCGGTAAATACAATTCACTTCGGGAGTTATACAAATTTTAAAAATAATAAATAAATACTAGATATTTATTACCTAATGAGTTGTTTCAGCTAATATGTCGTGTTGTGCACATGGCGTTTTTATAATTGACCGTTTGGCAAGATTTCCTTTGTCCCTGCGGTAGATCACGAAGAAATTTATGAGACGTTACGTGATTGTAACGGAATTCTGTCTTCGCAGTCAAGTAGGGAGAAATTTCGAGATGTTACACGATCGGCGCTGGTCTCACCCGTTTGTCGAGATTCCCGTAGTTTTCGCGATAGAACACGGATAAATATCACGATTTAGATAATCGGTGTCACTTTTAGTCGTTCGACGAGATTTCCATTGTCCTTGAGGTCGGGCACGAGAAAATATAGCATTATTACGCAATCGGCGCCACTTGCTGTCCGTTTGACAAGAATCAAGTTTTCCTCGTCATTGAACGCGGAGAAATATCGCGATGTATCGCAATCGCTGCCGCTCTCGGCCGTTTTACGAGATTCACGTTGTCCTCGCGATATTATGCATACCGCGCAGCACCCGGCCGTTGAACGATTGTCTATTCGTCCTAACAGAATGGTGGATGCAAGCTCAGGGTTGGGCATGGTTAAAATTCACGAGTAGTTATGGACAAGTTGTATGGCCGGCGCCGTGATTCCCGCTGTCCCTATGCTGTGGTTGTGAACTCATCAGTTCAGGGTGGATCACGAGGAGAAATTAGTGGGTAGTATGCATAAAAATGTAGCATATACTACAAGTACAAGCAATAAATAAAAGCATATGCTTTCAGCAAATACTAGCAAGTAAAAGCATGTGCTTAAATTGATATGAATAACCTTTTGCTTGTGCTGACTAGAAAGTGCTGCAAGTTTTTCCAGCAAGTGCTGACTTTTTGTAGAATATGCTAACTAGCATTTGCTAGTCGCGCAAAGCATGCTGGTTGCCGGTAAGAGGTTATGTTCATCTCAACAAGATGTGTTGACCGCCGTGACCATAGAAGTTTGCATTAGGTGTTAATAGTTTACAGTTTTGATTTCCTCAAGTGCCTTTTCATTCTACGATGTCGGAAATGTCAGACACAGAGGTTGAAATTGACGTGCATTATCACTTTGTTACCATGCTAAAACAGTTACCAGTCTTATTGAGTAAATCGCAAACTCCATCGATGAAAACAGCCAAATTACAAGCTGTTGAACAGTTACGTGAGAGCTGTGAGAAGACTCTTGGGCGGCAATTTACAGCAGATCAGGTGAAAAAAATGATCCATAACATGAAGACGGAAGTCAAAAAGAAGAGTGATCGCAACACTACAGGAAATAGGAAGATACAACTGAAGAAATGGGAGGAGGAACTTAACAATTTCATAGAAGGACAACAGAATCCAACATTCACTCGTGTACCAGGTATGTTTATTAAATTTTACTATACTCGCTGATGAATTACCGCATGCTGTGTTGTAATGAGGAAAAGGTGACGATGATGATAGGCCTAATTTAAGAGTCCTACCTTCTGGGTTATCGGCCCCTAGTTGAAAAATAAAAGCATTACGCCTTAGTAGTTAAACGGGACGTGAAACCAATAACATTATTATTATGAGTTCATTTTATTAATCTGTAGGCCAAGGTCAGTACCGTAATTCTATTTAATTATTTCAGGAGGAGGTGCTGTAGGAGGAAGTAAGGAACACTCAACTGATAGCAATAATGATGACACATTACCACTACAGCGTATGACATCACCAAGACAAATCAAGAAAATAAAGTTATCTTCAGAGACTGAGGAGACGGAAAAACTGTCGAATACGGAACTTCGAAGACTAGTGTTATTGGAACAGTTGAAGTTAGCTCGCATGCAACAGCCGGAAATAGAAGATAGGAAATTAGCTTCAAACATAAGTGAACAAACCTACATACAGTTTGAATATTAAATGTGTGGAACAGGGAGATAAATGTTTGTATTTAACTGAGGCGAAATTATACATGTACCGAATCCCAAATAAATTCATAGCGATGTAAGATTATAAGTTAAATGAAAAAATACGAGCCACACAATTATTAAATTTTGTTTTTCCCAGACCACAGTGCTTCACTTTCATTGTTCGTTTACAGCAACGTGTTGAAACAAAATATTAGCGATTTCATTTCTTCTCTGTGCACCACGTCTTCTCATCATGTCATCATGACCATATTCTTGTTCAGCCCTGTCACCAGCACCATCATCATCTCTTTCTTCAATATGTACATTATCAAAATTGTCCTCATCCTTTAAATGCTTAGAGACGTTATGTAGCACAAAGCAACAGATGATAATGCGTGAAATTTTCTCTAAAGAGATTCTGACTTTGTTTGCTATTAGAGGGAAACGTCTCTTAAGCTGACCAAAACATATTTCAATAATTACTCTGTTTTGAGCATGCACGCGATTGTAATTCTCTTCTTGTGGATTTTGAGGGTTTCGGTAAGGAGTTAGCAGCCAAGGTACAAGCCCGTATCCTGAATCACCCAACAGTACTGCAGCTCTCGCAATCCTTCATACACATGTGAATTCTTAAATATGGGACTGTCGTGAACAGAACCAGGCCAGCTAGCATCAACACTTGTGAAAATTTCTCTTGAATTGCAAGTTGCTTGTACATTGATAGAAGCGAAATTTTTGTGGTTTATGTATTCATCGCCATGTAGTCGTGGCTTTAAAATTGGTACATGTGTACAGTCAAGGAAAGTTAAATCGTTGCTGCCATTCGTCTTCAGCTATGTTGATTTCTTGTGGCCGTGACGGAAATTTTATCCAGTGATGTGCTTTTTTGAAAAATGTTCTCGCTGACGAAATCAATGGTTCTACTAACAGTACTTTGATGCACTCCCGTATCTTCTCCTATCCCAACTTGGAAACCCGGATCACCAACAAAACGAAGAAATATCTGCATTCGTTCCTTCGATGTTAACGCACCACCACGCGTCTCGTCACGTTCTCCCAAGAAAGAGCTCGAAATTAATTCAACATTTTCTTCGTTAAATCTGTACAAATCTTTATATGAACGTTCATCACTTTGCCATCATCTGGGATTATAGAGTTTCCTGCGTCGGATATTCACAATTTGTGCCATTAAATCAACCAGAAGTTAACACTAAGTCGTCACAGTACAAACTTCAAGCTAACTGTGACTAGCTTGGTAAATCTTAAGCAAATGCTTGCATAGTACTAGCACATGCTTGGTTTTATTCATGTATAATTCAGCAATTGCTGGAAAATTAAGCAAATGCTAGGTAGCAAGTAAATACTAGTAAGTAAAGCAAATGCTAGAATATTTTATGCATACTCATTCCAGGATATGCTTACAAAAGAGGTAGCAAAAGCATATGCTAGACTTTATGCATACTGGCCAGTATTGCGACGCTACGTAGGCTATCGGAATGTTTCGTGATTGGTGCCCAATCATCTTTGACGGGATTCCCGCAGTCCTCGTGGTCACAAGTTCACGATAGGGGAAGGGATTTATGATGTTACGCTACTGACGTCGATCTCGGTCCATTTGACGAGATTCCCGCAGGCAAGTCGTGCGGTCAGCCGGCCGTCTTGAGTATGAATGTTCGAATTAGGTATCAAATATTAAGAATTATTCTGAGAGGATTGCCCGAATAATACGACTAGAGGACACGTTTTCTTTCGAATGCGAATCACGAATTATACAAGTTATACGAGTTTTCGAAATAACCGGTTAGATTATAATATATCCGATGGAACCAAAGTTCGAAGGAAAAATCGGCATATAACGGAATTTCGAATTAACCATACTGGATGTCGCAAATTTACGAGACAGATTTTTAAAAGTTATAGCCTACCGGTACGTATTTAGAAGCTTTTTCAAAATCATTTTTCGAAACGGTAACATTTCGCAAAATTGCGACATTAAATTATTTAGCGTTATTTCTGAATTTCAATTTGACATAGTCTCCAAATAATTGCGAGGTTTCTGATTAATTTCGGAAGTTTTGCGAATAAACGTCTCGCGAAAAGTCAGGTTTCCTAATAACACAGGTAAATATTTCACACAAAACTAAAAAGTTATCTTAATGCCGAAAATATACGCTGAACGATGTATACCACTCTGGGTATCCCCAGTATGCATTTCCTCTAGGTTGGGCACGGGGAATCGGCGCCGCTTGCGTGAAACTCGCTCCACCGCAATCTCTGAGCCTAGAGGCGCGAGTTTAAATGATTCAATCCACCTTCAGAAAAATTTCGTCACCCGTATGTAAAATTCGTTACTTTTTCGTTACTTTCGTTACCCATTTGTAAAATTCGTTACTTTTTCGTTACTTTCGTTACTTTAGTTACCGGTAGACACCCTGATATTACTTAATATTGATTTATACACTTATTGGCTAATTATCAATATATAAGAAAACAAAAAATACATGGTGGTGGAGGTGATTGTTTTAGGGGTGAGACAAAGAGTTCTAAGTATACCCATACATTTGGGAGAAAGTAGGCTATATGTTCTTTGCTGAACATCTTGCTTTGTAAATACAACATGCGAAATAATATTATTTTTGTATTTTTTTTTAATCCAATGATTTTCATCACATTTTACTGTAAAATATAACATGTGAGGTCTCTTTAATACAAAACAACACCGCCGACTCAGTAGTTTAGTTTTAATACAACAAAGCAACATTTATAGAAGTGCTATAGACCAACTGAGCAATAATATCTGTACATAAGAATGAACAAGTTAAAAAACTTATGTAATTTAATAATTGTAAATATATTATTTTGTACATTAGTGTAAACATATCCGCGGTGCCTTATCTAAGCCTAGATGAACAGGATCTGATGATGACCACATGACAATCAGGGTGTCTACTGTAAGGATGAAGTAAAAATTAGTTACTTTTTAGCTACCTTTTAGTTACCTTTTAGTTACCTTTGAATTCAAGATACGTCTGTGGTCTGCAAACAAAGGGGCTCATCACGTGGTGAACAAAAACAACAATGGACTGAGTTTAAAGCGGTAAATAAAATTCACTTAGCGTATTATAAAAATTTAAAAAATAATTAATACTAGATATTTATTATCAAATGAGTTGTTTCAGCTAATATGTCGTCTTGTGCACAAGGCGTTTTTATAATTGCCAAAAAGTTGCTCTGCTCATGACCGTTTGGCGAGATTTCCTTTGTCCCCGCGGTAGATCACGAAGAAATTTATGGGACGTTACGTGATTGTAACCGAATTCTGTCTTCGCAGTCAAGTACTGTACGTAGAAATATCGCGATGTTTCACGATCGGCGCTGGTCTCTCCCGTTTGTCGAGATTCCCGTAGTTTTCACGATAGAACACGGATAAATATCACGATTTAGATAATCGGCACACTCATAGTCGTTCAACGAGATTTCCATTCTCCTTGCGGTCGGGTACGAGAAAATATAGCATTATTACGCAATCGGTGCCACTTGCTGTCCGTTTGACAAGAATCCAGTTGTCCTCATCATTGAATGTGGAGAAATATCGCGATGTATCGCAATTGCTCTCGGACGTTTTACGAGATCCACGTTGTCCTCGCGATATTACGCAATCCGCGCCGCACCCGACCATTGAACGATTGTCTATCTGTCCTGACAGAATGGTGGAGGCAAGCTCAAGTTTGGGCATGGTTAAACTTCACGAGTAGTTATGGACATGTTGTATGGCCGGCGCCGTGATTCCCGCTGTTCCTATGCTGTGGTTGGGAGTTCATCAGTTCAGGGTGGATCACGAGGAAAAATTAGTATCGCGATGCTACATAGGCTGACATTTCTAAGTGGGTTGATGCACTTCTCGCTCCCCGTACGCTTTTAAGTATATGCTCATGGGAAAAGTAGCGAGTAGGTCTCGGAATGTTTCGTGATTGGTGCCCAATCACCTTTGACGGGATTCCCGCAGTCCTCGTGGTCACAAGTTCACGATAGGGGATGGGTTTTATGATTTAACGCAACTGACGTCGATCTCGGTCCATTTGACGAGATTCCCGCAGGCAAGCCGTGCGGTCAGCAGGTCGTATTGAGGATGAACGTTCGAAGTAGGTATCAATTATTCTGAGAGGATTGCACAAATAATACGACAAGAGGACACGTTTTGTTTCGAATGCGAATCACGAATTATACAAGTTATACAAGTTTTGGAAATAACCGGTTAGATTATAATATATCCCATGGAACCAAAGTTCAAAGGAAAAATCGACATATAACGGAATTTCGAATTAACCCTACTGGATGACGCAAATTTACGAGACAGATTTTTAAAATAAGTTACAGCCTACGTATTTCGAAGCTTTTTCATAATTCTTTTACGAAACGTAACATTTCGCAAGTTTGCGACAATAAATTATTTCGAGTTATTTCTGGACTTCAATTTGACATAGTCTCCAAATAGATGCAAGAAATGCGAGGTTTCTGATTAGTTTCAGAAGTTTTCGCGAATAAACGTCTCGCGAAAATTCAGGTTTCCTAATAACACAGAAAAATATTTCACACAAAACTAAAAAGTCTTCTTGATGCCGAAAATATACGCAGAACGATGTATACCGGGTATCCTCAGTATGCATTTCCTCGAGGTCGGGCAAGGGAAATATAGCTTACGCAATCGGCGCCGCTTGCGTGAAACTCGCACCATCACAATCACTGAGCCTAGAGGCACGAGTTTAAATGATTCAATCCGCATTCAGAAAATTTTCGTTACCCTTATGTAAAATTTGTTACTTTTTTGTTACTTTCGTTACCCATTTGTAAAATTCGTTACTTTTTCGTTACTTTCGTTACCGGTAGACACCCTGACAATTGAAACATGTCATACAATTAATTACCCCCCCCTGTCTGTGTGCTAACCATTATACTGCCAAGGATACGATCTTTCGGCTGAGAGAGCTCCTGCTAAAAATGCCACCGGCTGATCTATTGGCCCGATTTTTTCTATATTTTTGTGTTATTACCAATCTCGCAGTGCTAAAACTGTTGTAACCAATACGACGCGGGAATCATTCTCTCTCAGAATACAGTATAAAGATGTGTTTGAATTCTGTGAATAACTGGATTTATAATGAGTATTCTTTGAACATGCTGCAGTCAGCTGGCTTCCCGCATACTTTATCTCTTGAAGTCCTGTATGTTTATGGTCTTGCTTGGAGCTAGTTAGGATACGAGGTGATACATATGCCTCATTGATATATTTTAAAAGCGATCTGGAAACATTTAAACTATTCAGAGGGTACCGGCATTCTATTCTAGTATTTTATTATCTTATGATTCTTAAAATACCTAATTTATTTCATTGGTTTCATTGCTTAGCTTGCCATGGTGGGTGACTGGATAGCGTGTCGGTCTACTAACCCCAAGATTGCAGGTTCGCTCCTGGCCGTGGTAAGTGATTTTTGAAAGGCGGAAAAAATACGACACGCATGTCATACGATGTTGGCATGTCAAAGAACCCATTTGAATTCAGTAGGCAGTGTTCATAATGGCAAAATTAATCTCGGGAGTTTCCACCAACACAAAGTTCCTCATTTCTCTACTAGCAAGCGCTATAGTCTTCAAGGAGCTTAGATATCTAACCTCCTTGACTTTCATAGTGATTCAAGGAACAACGAAATTCGACATGTAAGCTACCCTCTGGGTGTCAAATTACAAAGCTTGCACCCGGCATCCGAGGCCATACGATATTAATATTATTGTTAACATCACTGATACGATACAATTATATTATTTTCAGAAATAAAAATTTGCTAGCAGGTCATCAGACCACATGTATGTTTGCGATGTGAGTTTAATAGGTTAGTGTAATATAATACAATACAATTAATTACTACAATGAAGTATAACATAATACAACATATCAGGGACAATGTTCTGTATTTTACACTAAGATGTACCTGTAATTAGCAGTAATTGCACAACCTTCTGAACCGGCGGCAGTTATGAAGTTCAGGTGGTACGGATATTTTTTCTCGAAATATGATTTTTTAGATCAATTATGGGTAAATCGAGGGTGCTGATCACGAATATACTATTATTTTTGCACCCACACCTAACGCCCTTGAGGGACGAGGGTTCAATTCCCCTCCCAGGTACTAAGTCATAAATTCGAATTTGCAGCGTGTAACCCCGAAAGTTACGGTATTGTGTTCACAAAAATAGTATGGAGACGTTTCTTACATTGACTGTGCACCCTCGATTCACCCATAATTGATGTAAAAAAATCACATTTCGAGAAAAAACAAGTCCATACCACCTAAATTCCGTAAGTGACCATCATTCGAGGTACCAGCACTGTCATTACGAAATGCTTCATCATAAACGAACTCTTCGTCACTAAATTCACTAACACCATCTAATTCTGCATGGTCTTCCGAACCACGTAATTCAGTATCAGTTCCGGCTTCCGTGGCGTAGTCGGTAGCATGCTGAACTGCTGTGCCCAAGATAGTGGGTTCAAACCCGGCCGAAGTCGTCGGATTTTTTAAGAGCGTTAAAAATCTTTCAGTATGCCTTCCTTCGGAGGGGAAGTAAAGCCGGCGGTCCCATGTCATAGATTTATGGCATGTAAAAGATCCTATCACAGACTAAACTTGTGTAAACCAAAAATTGTTAGGTTAGATTTCGTTGGAACGCTCTATCAAAGTTCCAACGTTCACCACTAGGTATCATTGATATCTGGTGGCGAAAGTTGGAACTACTTGAAATTGAACGGACCTTGTAGCTCACCCTTTAGGGTGTCCGCTGGAAGCAGCTACAGACTCAGGCGAGCCGAACATGTCCTCGGACACTCCCGGCACTAAAAGCCATACGATAAATAAAATAAAGTTCCACTATCGCTAAAATCAACGTCACATTCATCCAAATATCCCGCTATTTGCTTCTAGTGATCTTCTAACGTCGCCATGTTACTACGCAACAGTTCATTTCAAACTTGCATGGCCTTCAAAATACCTCTCCATACGGCTTGTTTCCAAAGAGAATATAGCGTAACGGTAGTGCATAGTATTGCCAGAAGATGGGAGAAGCGCAGTATTGCTGATCTTTTGTTGGGTGTACCTCGACAGCGAAGTTATAGGCGGAACAAATCAATGTCGGGTATGACCCGACAAAGGATCTATGCGAGATATTTTCGTTGTCGGGGCTCTCCCGCCTTGTGAGTGCTAAGG
Source organism: Meconema thalassinum (assembly GCA_946902985.2). Lineage (NCBI taxonomy): Eukaryota > Metazoa > Arthropoda > Insecta > Orthoptera > Tettigoniidae > Meconema > Meconema thalassinum. Next base: position 68,651,608 of record OX336391.1, on the reverse strand, counting down.
GTTAATTGCATTGCAATGTCTCGCGTGGCAAATACACAGTTAAAAATATACAAATGCACTAGAAGTAATGGAATGATGACGCGTACCTCCACTGACTGCTCCGTGTGCACTCTATGTTAATCGTGTCGCCTGTGGTGACTCATGTTGCGCTCTGTTAGTTGTTCTGAATCATCATCATCATCATCATTTCCCCTTATCCAGCTCCTGCCGGGTCGGGGTATTTATGGCACTTCTCCACTTTCCTCTTTCCTTCCACCATTCTTCTTCCACGATCTTGTCCCAGTCCAGATTTCTTTTTCTTACGCTGTTCTTCACTGAATCAATCCACCTTGTTCTAGGTCTTCCTCTTGCTCTCTTACCATTGCACTTCGCCTCCAGCATCTGTCTTGGTATTCTATTTTCCTCCATCCTCTTTACATGTCCAAACCTCCTTAGTATATTCTTCTCAATTCTCTCATTTAGTTTTCCCATCCCAACTTCCTTCCTAACATCTTCATTCCTCACTCTGTCTTTCCTTGTCTTTCCTATCATACTTCTTAGGAATTTCATTTCACTGGCTTGGATTCTACTCTCTTGCCTGCTTGTCAGGGTCCAAGTCTCAGCTGCATAAGTTAATATGGGAACATAGTACACTTTATACATTACCTCCTTGCTTTTCCTTGGTACTTCCTTATCCCAAACAAGTTTCCTTACACTTTGATAGAATGCATTGGTCTGCTGTACCCTCCTGCCAATCTCCATGTCCAACCTACCAGTTTGCATCAATTCACTTCCTAGGTATTTGAACGTGTCCACAATTTCCAAACTCTGACTTCCAATTTTCACAATGCCCTTTCCTTGTCTTTCCCCTCTTGTCATCACCATGGTCTTGCTTTTCTCTATACTGATTTTCAGGCCGTACTTCTGAATATTTTCGTTCAGTGCATCTAGTTGTTTTTGCACTTCTTCGGTGTTCCTTCCCCAGACCACATCATCATCGGCTTTAACTCGAATCCGAGTATAAATCTTCTTCCTTCAGTCCAGTTTGTGGATGTATTTACGGTGACAAAAGAGTCCAATCCTGGCATGGAACAAGCGTCCACACAAGTCACATAGTATTGCTGGAGGAGGACGTGGTTGGGCTGCTCGAAGTTTCCTAGCTTGACGCTTGGCCTCTTCATGTGTGCGTCGATCCCTTTCAAACGTCTTTACAGTATCCGAGATGGTACGGCGCCAAGTTGAGCGGTCTTCAGCCAGCATGTCCCAGGTTTGTGAATCAAGACCAGTCAATTTCAGGGTCTGCTTAAATTGGTCCTTGTAGCGCCTCTTAGGACCACCATGAGGTCTGGTGCGATAGCATAACTCACCATATAGCATTTGACGAGGTAATCTCACATCATCCATACGATGGACATGACCAATCCATCTAAATTGGTGACCTATTATGGATGATTCTATGCTGTTGATTTGAGCCTTTTCAAGTACAGCAATATTGGTAATGCGGTCTTCCCATTTAATCCTCAGGATTGATCGAAGTTTTTGTAGGTGGAAACGCTCAAGCTTCCTAAGATCACGTCGATAAAGGGTCCACGTTTCACAGCCATACAACAATGTAGATATGACTACTGCTTTGTACACCATAAGCTTTGTACTCATGGACAGATCTTTATTCATGAAGACCCGGTGCGCTAATCATCCATATGCTGCATGGGCTGCGGCAATTCTCTTATCCACATCCTGCTCACAGGTACAGCTCACAGAAATGGTACTGCCCAGGTACGAGAAGTGGTCTACCTGTTCTAATGGCAAATTTGAGATGGAGATATTGAACTGAGGAAGAGGTGTGCCTGGTGAAGGTTGTGCCAAGACTTTAGTCTTATTGACATTTATGGTAAGACCAAAGCGATCACATGCACTTTTGTAACAATTAACTGACTCATGCAGCCAGAAGAGCCAGACCACAATATCATCTGCAAATAACAGTAACTTCATTTCTTTATGTCCATATGCTTCCTTTGTTTCCTTTACAATTTCATCCATCACCATTATGAACAAGAGAGGTGACAGCACACTCCCCTGTCTTAGTTCAGTCTTGTTCCTAAACCAATCTGACTTTCCAACTGGGGTCAGTACCCTGCTAACACAGTTGTTGTACATTGCTTGCACCATTTCCAACATTTCTCTTCCCAGTCTCTTCTTAACCATGGTTTCCCATACCTTCTCTCTGGGGACACTATCATATGCCTTTCCTAGATCTATGAAAGTCATGATCAAATCCTCTCCATATTCCCAGTTCTTTTCCATCACCTGCCTCAAGCTAAAGATTGGGTCCACTGTGGATCTTCCACTCCTGAAGCCATACTGTTCCTCTTGCAACTCTCCTTCCACCTTTCTTCTCATTCTTCTTTCTAATATCCTTTCCAGTATTTTTACTATCTGTGATAAGAGGGTGATCCCTCTATAGTTATCACACACCTTCTTGTCCCCCTTCTTAAACACTGGTATTATTAGCCCTTTCTTCCAGTCTTCTGGTACACATTTCTATTTCCACACACACTTTAGCAGTCGATACAACCATTGCATACCAACAGGTCCAGCAGCCTTTATCATTTCTACACTGATTTCATCCACCCCTGTTGCTTTTCCCATCTTCATTTTCTGTACTGCTAATTCCACCTCCAGCATTGTTATAGAGTCGTCAGGTTGTGTCACTTCCATCTCACCAGTACAATTGCTCACATTCAATAGCTTATCGAAATACTCCTTCCATCGTCCCTTTATCTCTTCTGGGTGTGTTAACAACTCTCCATCTTCCTTTTTCACCAGCTTTGTGGTAACTCTTTCTTTCCTCTTACTTCTTAGGAGCCCATACAGCATCCTTTTACTGCCACTTACATCTGTTTCCATTCTTCGTGTAAATTCTTCCCAACTTTTCTTCTTTTCTTCTCCTACCACTTTCTTACACCTCTGTTTGCTGTCGTGATACTTCCTTTTGCTTTCTTCTGTTTGATCTCGGTTCCATTCTTTCCATGCAGACTTCTTTTCTTTCACTGCTTTCCTCACTTCCTCATTCCACCACGGTGTCTCCTTCTCTTTTACTCTTGTTGACGACCTACCACAAGCACTCTCTGCTGCACCAACAAATGCCATTTTAAAGTGGGACCATTCCTCTTCTATGTTTTCCACTTCAGTAACTGGGATTTGTTGTTCTGAATACTAGTCATTAATGTTCAATCCTCCTGTTATCAGTGCTATCCATTGTAGTAACTTAAAACATTACTTGTTTTTTTATGTAGAATTGTTACGTATCCAGCAATGATCTAAGCTGCATGACTGTACGATTGTATGCTAATTGTGAAGAACGATCTCAACTATTAACAACCAATCTCTCCCCACCTCGCATAAAATAAAAAGTCATTGAGCGCTGCAGGACTTGATGGAGGTTCTTGAACTCGTTAACACTGCCTAATTAAGGCCTGGGTTTATTGAGATTACGGCACAAAGTGCATTATTCACGCTTAGCATATTTCCCTGTTGCCACTCACTACTTATTCATTGCCTGGCTTCATTTTTGTTATGTTGTTACCTTATTGCTGACGGGATTCCAGCCTTGTAATGTGAATAGGGGTGAACTCTCCAAGAATGTGTGCTCATTTAGATTATCTGGGTTGTTTAATTTAGCTAAGTGAATTTCTATGGCTTCTTTAATGTCAAGTTGCTTGAGCTTTTAGCCCTCGCAGTTAGAGGCACACCTGTGCTTCATAATAAGGGAGGTAGTGCACAGTCCACTACACCTGTGGGGGTCCAGGCGGGGAGCACCAAGAGCCCGCTGACGAGCCAGCTTGGTGTTCCTAGGCGAAACACCACACAAGACACGGCATAAACCTACAAAAATTGCTGAGTTTTAGTTCCCTACCTTTTGTTTTGTAGTGTATGATAGTTTGTATTGACGAGGTGGAGTATTTTCAAAAGATAAATTCTTTTCTTCAGAATATAATTGTCTTGTAGTATGTTCTAATACTCAATGGTATTAGAGTTGAAGAAATTAGCATACATTTGATTTTGTTATTAATTATTTTACTAGCGGCATCTCTCCCGAGTTATACCGCGTTCCGGGGAGAGACGCCACCAATGCAACAGTTTCCTTGTTCCTTCTTTTCTCCCACTTATTTACAATTTATTACCAATATTTTGCTCATACGTGATCTAATGCAAACATTTTAAAATTATGCTCTATCAATTTGCAGCAACGTTTAACCCTTTCAGTGCCACGCGCCGATCAGATCGGCTCTCACTTCTCATGCCAAAAGTGCCAAAGCCGATTCAATCGGCGCGGTGTTTATCTTATATTTGTAGATTTCTGTAGGCATATGTCCGCGATTATTTTATACTGTTGGAAAGTTGAGGTTTCAAGCTTGCCTTTGCGGTGTTTACTTTTTTCCTTCGAAGTCCGTTACACAATAAGCACATACAAATCACATGAAGAATAATGAAACTGTTCTCCAATCCATTATAATGTGCTTATACAAGGAAAGTTTTCCTTTGAAGTTTTGTTGGACAGGCTGATGAAGGGGGAGTGTTAGCCCTCGAAACATGTCCCTGTAAGTAATTAGCAATAAATAGTATTGAAAGGTGGAAATTTTATTATTCTTTCAAAGTTATTAGTTTGTTATCCAGACGATATGACCGCCGTTTTGCGTACCGCATACACAATTGGGTAGGATATAGAATTGTGTAGCCAATAAGGCTTCACCCAATATCCAATAGAAGATGCCACACTATTGGTCGAGTAGAAGCACCATCTGCCAATGAAAGTTATGGTTTCATATCTTGCCTGCATTCTTCTGTTTAGTATTATTTATGTTGCGATTCGATAGTGTTTACGACAGTCTCCTTAGTTTTATTTTAAAAACATTTCATTTGTTGCAAAAACCGTCGGCGTTTGTGTGAAACGTTATTGGTATATTAATCTGAAATATGTGAATAATACGTGCTCGGTTGTGTTTACAAATGTTAGTGAGATGTGATCACTCATTCCCTAATTGATTCATTCTCCCTCCCTATGTTCAAATAAAAATAAAGTTTGCATTTCTATGTCTGATACTTTGTCCATTTCATGCCATCTCTTTGATACTAAGATTTTTGCTTAGCAAGGGATAGTAGTGAAAGTCATTGGGGGATAGCCGGGAAAGTGAGGTTATGGCAGTCTCATAATGGGCTGATTAAAGATGTAAACTTCATTTACAGTGGAATCTCGTTAGCACGTTCTCGGTTACGACGTTTTCCCGCTTAGCGCGATGATTTTCTCAAGTCCCAGTCCCAATTCTACAAAATACATGATGATATATCCCCTTAATACGTTCTCTATTCCCGCTTACGACGATCAAATTTCCGTTGTACTATTTGTACGCGAACCGGATTTTATTCTTATTTCATTATAAAATTCGGCTTCTGGAAAACACGACGCGATATTGCCTCATATTCTCCGATAGTTATTGACAGTGTAGATGATTTCATTGTGTTTGACGGCGTAGAAGTGGCTATAGCAATGACGCAACACAGGTGACGTGTGTCTCTCCCGCTGCTCTTTCTCAAGTCCCTATCCTACTAAATTCATGTTGATATATCCCCTTAATACGTTCTCTATTCCCGCTTACAACGATCAAATCTCCGTTGAACTATTTGTTAGTGAACCGTATTTTATTCTTATTTCATCTTAAAATTCGGCTTCTGGAAAACACGACGCGATATTGCCTCATATTCTCTGATAGTTATTGACAGTGTAGATGATTTTATTGTGTTTGACGGCGTAGCTATGACGCAACACAGGTGACGTGTTTCTCTCCCGCTGCCCTTCACCCCCTTCCCTTTGTTCATTTCTCACGTAGGCACATTATTGTGTTCGTGTTCTGCACTATTGTCTTCTAGTTCTTAGTGTTCACGTCCAGTTATGACCTATTTTATTGCATGTTTAATAATGGATAAGAAGAAAGTACGGCAGATAACTAATGATGAGAAGATTAAATACATTCGAGACGTGGACTGCAATCCTCACATGAAGCGTGTGGATATAGCGCGAAAGTGGAACATTCCTCCGTCTACACTGAACACGATTCTCGGCAAAAGGAAGGAAATTGAACGTGCATTTGAAGAAGGGGTGAGTGGCAAAAGGAAACGTGTGCGAGAGGGACAGTTTCCTGAACTAGAAAGCTCTTTATTGAAGTGGTTCAAGCAAACACGTGCTTCAAACATATGCGTGCGCGGTCGCCGGCGATAGAGCCGTCACTGGCGGAGCGCGAGTGCGAGAATGTCCTTGCTGATCAAATATAAAGAAAGACCTTGTATTATATGTGTTTGGAAGCGGATGGGGAACATTTTCAGCATCTACTGTAAATCATGGCCAGTAAAACTGCATGGCAGGCTACTGATTTTAAGCACCGTATTCTGCCGTAGGCCTACATATGCGTGCGCGGTCGCCGGCAACTGAGCCGTCACTGGGGGAGCGAGAATGTCCTTCCTGATCAAATATAAAGACCCTGTATTATACTGTAGTGTAGAGGTACAGTAATTAATTTTTATGTTATTTATTGCGTGTAAGTTACTGATAACCTATGTTTATGTCGTGACTGTAGTAGTGCATACAATCACTTACTAAGGTCGGCGATTGAACGTCCATATATACGCCGCGTTCTTTCTTATACGTTGTAAATGCAGTATGGCGTTTTTCGGTAGTAAGTTTTCCCGCATATGACGTCCAAATTTTTCAGTCCCTTGAAAAACGTACTAACGAGATTCCACTGTATTCTGATTAAATATATCGTACTATGTAGCATCAAAATAAAATAGCTTATTTTTACTCTCTCTCTCTTTCCCAAAATGAAGGATTTTTGCGAAGTTCGCATCTATAGTACCCCCCCCCCTCAATTTCGGAACAAAAAATTTAGAAAACAAAAAGGGGTCTTATAGCCGAGTAAATACGGTACTTGTTTCCCGCCTAATGTAATTTGAGAACAATTTGTGTTTACCGACTGGAAAGCTTGCTTTAATAAATTAATGAACACAACTATACTTCAATAGGTGTTTCTTGTTGCTAGAGTATACTTGAGAGATATCAACACAAGCCTGGCATGAAGCATAGAGTGACTCACCGTTTCCCATTTGCTCTGTGACTGGCAAATTTGTTCAGCTCTTGCTCTAGAGAATCGACCTGCTTCACCAAAACCTGCACCTGTGTTGTCGCATTTATTTCAGCCTGAGATGATCTGTTCAGCTGAATATTGACAGCATTTACCTGTTCTTCAAGTAGTCGCTTCTCTGTCATCATCTGCTTCAACTCCATATGATGACTGGGGAATTTAAAAAAAGCACACATGAACAGCATGCAGTAGTTTTGCTGAAATGTAACATAGTATTTGCAAAGTAAAGCACCATCTCTTCTATTTAACCATTATAATAAACATACGGAAATACTGTATGGTTCTTAAAACTCAGTGGTGGCATTATTGGTGTTGTTGATATAATCAATCTATGTCCAGTGTACAATATAATTGTTCCTTGAGGCAATACAATGGTTTATGCAAATATAAAGGTTCCATTGAAATAATTTAGTGACCTAGGAGCCTTAATGAGACTTACATTAATTTGTTTCCATTAGTCAATATTATCATTGCCTTATTGTTGTTCTAGGGCCACAGTTTCCAATGGGGTTTCAACAATGTTTTGCTACAGGTTCCATGAGACTTTGTAGCAAGAAATTCAAAATTTATTTGGTTTCAAATGCAAATTTTGAATGAATGACCAACTGCGGAACTGGAGTACTGTATTTGAAAAGCTCAATTTTAAGTTTTAAACCTCTAGATTTGCACTGCGATTCACTTTTGAGCCGCAACATTAATAAACATTCATCATAATCCTTGAATAGATTAAGATCAGGAGTGGGCAGATCTAAGATCAATCTTGCATAGTGGGGCTACATTAAGGAAGATGGCATTCAGTGTGACTGTGGAGAAGATCAGACCGTGAAACATATGCTTCAGTGTAGACTGTGCCCGACCTCCTGCACAGAAGATGAACTTTATGAAGCATCACAGAATGCAGTGGAAGTGGCCAAATTTTGGTCAAATATTATACAGTATAACCCCTCAAATCCGAACTAATTGGGGCTGTAGCCTGTACGGATTTCAATTTGTTCGTATTAGCTGAAATATATCTATAACATAATGACCAGCCCTTGTTACGGTATAGGATTGTAGCCTACATTGAGCAAGGCATGCTGGTTTGGCGGAAACAGCGAACATGAAATAGTGAGTCTGGTCCAAAGTCAACTTGACGGCAAAGTAGCTAATGCCAGTGAGGAAGAAGAAACTTCGGCAAACAATGTGGCTTATACTGAAACTGCATCTGCTGTTGACATCACATTGGGCTTCGTAGAACAACACGCAGCAGCCACTCCAAACGATGTCATCTCAGTGCGACGATGGCGCGCAATTGCCTCCGCGGGAAGGTTTTCCTCACTTCTACAATATTGAAGATACAGTGGAAATTGGACAATTCGAACCTCAAGGGACCAGTAAAAAGTTTGAATTATCCAAAAATTCGAATTAAGAAAGTTCTTTGAAAAGGATAGAGAAAATATTCAAATTTTAAGTTTTCATCCAAGAACCTTTATTAAACATAATATTACCCCAAAAGTATCAAATGATAAAATAAAGCCAAAATATACTGTACTATTCACCTATTTAACGACAGTAGTAATCCTGCAATCTACTTAAGTCTTAGAGAAATCTACTATTTTTCAAAAATGTTTTGAGATTTTTACCTGTTTCCTACAATTAAGTCTTTCGGCCATCACAAAAGAATCTAACAAATTTAAGGAATGGAAAACAGATTCACTTACGACATTTCAACTTTCAAAAAAAACGCCTGAGTTCTGTGATGTGGTTTGTTGCTTCGGCTGCACTCGGAACAGACTTTTCGGGAACTTCCTCCACGAGTTCATCGCCAAATTTAAGTCTAATCAAACCACTCAGCACGCACTACCAGACAGGTGTAAGAGATGACATTGATATGAAATATGAGATGTCGAGCGTTGCAAAACAATGGGGGTGGGGGGGGAGAGGCATTAACCTCGGCAGGAGCGTCGCAGGCGTGTTGTTAGTCACATACCGGTAGGTAAATCAATCGAGTAGGGGTCGCATGCCAATTATACAACATCTTCTTTTGAGAATTCCTGACCCAACTGTTTGGCTTCCGATCGGCTTTTTACACTAAAAACTTCGAATTATCCAAAATATAATTCGAATTAACCAAGATTTTTTAGCATTGATTGTATATGAAGGGTACAGGGAAAGAACCAGGTAAGTCACTATTTAATCGAAATTTAGTTTGAGGTGCCATTAGATTCTCCATGGGAAGGACTATCTGTTAAACGTATGAAACAGGCAAAGAAACGGGTTAGTCATGGATTTATTTACCTTCAAAGTTTTGACATACAGGAAAAGAAGCAGGTAAGTCAACTGTTACAGGGAAAAAACAGGCAAGTCACCTGCCTGCCAACAGAGAGCAGTGTGATCGCTGAAATATTTCATTGTAACTCTTGTTAGTAGACTGTGTTATTGCACAAAAAGCAAACTGGAATATGTACAGAAAAGCCTGAAAATGACCGGTTGGCTACCAAGAGATGAAAGAGTTAAACATACATCTATTCACAGGAAGTTTCACGAATCTACAAGATCATTGATATGAGGTCACATAAACAGCTTTACAGGCAAACGCAGTCATTACAGCTTAAATGATTAAAAAAAACTATTTTCCTGAAGAGTTGAATGTGAAGAAGATGTTTCTGGTGTTTTAAGAACGTCATCCTGCAGTTCATGTTTCCTACGAAACCTGCAGGTGCATTATGAACATGGAGTTTAACATATCGTTCGGATACCCACGTAGTGACACATGCACTCGTTGTGGCGATTTCTCAGCCAAACTAAAAGTGCTGTCCTCAGAAAAGGATAAAAACTAAATTAAAAAGCTGACAACCTTGAATGTTCTTCACAAAAGAAAAACAGAATCATTTTACCAACATAAAAGAGATCCAAGACACAACGCTATGAAATCAAAGAAGATGTAAGCAATTTGTATGGATTTCGCCAAAAATGTTCCAATACCAAATATAAGTACCAATGTCGTATACTACAAGCGTCAGCTATCAATGTATTCATTCAACATCCACCTTCTCTCTACTGGGCAATCAGTTTTCTATGTGTACCGCGAGAGTATTGGCAAGACAGGTCCCAATGAGGTTGCCTCTTGCCTCTTTCATTTCATTTTGAACTACCTTGATGATGAAGTTGTAGAGCTTCAAGTATTTTGTTACTCTGCTGGAGGGCAAAGCAAAAATTTCACTAATTTTCGCTTCATGCACTATGTTGTTGATAGTCTCATCCAAGGCTTAACAAAGTTGAAAATCACATTTCCAGAACAAGAAAATTCATACATGGAATGTGATAAGGACGTTGGGCTGTGGAATATGAAACAGAGAATGGGAATTCGAAACGAGTTCATAAGTATGATTGAAAATTCAAGATTGAAACCATCGCCATTCATTGTGGTGACAGTCTGCGAGGAAGTGATATTTGCTTGGAAATAACTTTTAGACCAGAAATATGTACTGAAATGTCCGTTTAATACCCAACCCGTCAGGGAACTTGTGGCCTTATCCAACCACCCTCGACTGCTGAACTAGCAAGCTACTTATAACGGATCCTTCAAATCCAGCATCATACAAAAGGCTGACCAAGGTGTTTCAACACAGAAGAACGGAGAATTCGAGCTACCTTCTTTGCCCTATTCAGGTAAAATTGTTAATGCTCGTATATTTTATCTAATGCTCTCCTTCAAATGTTCCGTTGCAATTAGAAGTGTGGAACATGTGTAACAAATCTCCCAATTGCCCTCAGGTGTTCTTCGTATTTTCAAAGCTAAGTACCAGGATATAATGAGTCTCATGACATTTTGTGGTAAGCCAGCAGTGACGTTTTTCCAGGGATTAGCACATTAGCACACGAATGATAAACCATGAATTACCATGGCTTTAATAATAATAATAATAATAATAATAATAATAATAAAATGAATACCATTGAAATCATAATAGCCTAATTATATCGTCTTACGGTCATATAGACAAGATCTTAGGGGCAGACCTGCCTGGTTTACTTTCTGTTTCAGGTGACTTACCTGGTTTTTTTCCTGAACAAATCGGTGTATGAGTGAAATTCTTGGCATTATTTCATATTACTGACATTCTGGGCATTAAGCACCCTTTTACTTGATTAGCTACACTTGAGACTTCAATATTTCATTTGGTTTAAAATAAGTACTCTGTATGAGAAGTACTTATTACGTTTTACATTTAGAAATTCGTTTTCTGGCGTTCATGAAAACAGTGACTTACCTGGTTTTTTCCCTGTACCCTTCATATGAAATGCTAGGGACCATGAGAAAAATTCGAATTAAAGAAGATTTCGAATTATACAAGTTCGAATTAGCCACGTTCCACTGTAACTGATTTCAAGTGAAAGATTAAGTGATATTTTGTGTGTTTCTATTGCTATTTCATTGTTTTAGCAAAGTGATTACCTGCGGAATTATAATAACGAACTTTTCCGTTTCTCAATCCTGGATGGGGTAAGTAGTCTATGTAGGCACTTAATGCTAACTGTACTTCTTGTTAATTTTTCAACTAATTATGTAAAACACCGTCGTAATGCAGAGTATATGATTGTTTTATGACTAAATAATTAAGTTTCTCATTTTGCGTGAATTTTTTCAAACTTCAAATTGTCGAAAGATCCTCATTCGGATTACCCGGGATTTCGGATTTCTGGGGTTCGGATATGAGGGGTTTCACTGTATAATGTCTGTAGTCATAGTATTTGTATCTGTGTTTTATTTGATGTATTCTGACTCGAGAATAATAATAATAATAATAATAATAATAATAAGCATCATCTGTGTCCAAGTCCAGTCACCCGGGTGTTGTAAACTCGCCTCTTCCACTTCTCCTGCTCCATTACTTCTGCCACATCCAGTCCAATGTTACATACTGTATGTCTTGTCAGATTTGGTCCATCCATCTCTTTTTGGCCTTCCAACCAATCTAATACTGTCGAGGTTTCTCACCAACTTCCTCTTTGCAGCTCTATCCATTTCCATCCTTTGCACATGGCCAAACCATCTTAATTTTGACCTCTGTATTCGCTGTACTAATGGTTCCATTATAGGCCTATTTAGTTCTTGCCTAATTTTAGAGTTTCGGATTTTCTCTCTCTTAGCCTTCTGGAGAGATATTCTCAAAAATTTCATTTCAGTTGCTTCGATCTTACTGTTTTGCACCTTGTTAGTAATCATTGTTTCTAGGCCATAGGTTACAACTGGGGTAAAATATTGTTTGTATAATGTTAATTTTGTTTCATGGTACTTTAACATCCCATAACAGCTGTCGCACTGGATGATAAAATGAGGTACGGTACCTTTACTTATTCTGTTGTTAATTTCTGTATTAATTTCATTATTCCTGTTAATAACACTGCCTAAATATGTAAATTTTTCCACAGTCTCTAACTGTTCCCCCATCTACGTAGATTCGAACTTTCTTATTTTCCTTTCCACAGTGTATTACCACAGTTTTCTGTTTACTAATTTTCATTCCGAACGCCTTAATATTCTCATTCCAAATATCCATTCTTTTGTATTTCATTTCCTCCTTGTCCCCAAATCACTATATCATCTGCAAAAACTAAAGCATTTAACTCAACAGTTTGTCCAATATTATGCTTTACACCCTTTAAAATTTCATCCATCAATATAATAAATAATAAGGGCGACAGTGCGCTTCCTTGTTTGACTCCTCCCTTGTATAAAAGACTTCAGAATCATCACTGCCTACCTGAACACTGCTCTTCCAAAATACAACATTTTAATTTTGTTGATTAACGATTTTGATATATTCTTTTTCAATAGACATTCCCATATGTGTCTCCTCCTAACTCTATCATAGGCTTTTTCTGTATCCAAAAATATAAATATTATATCTTTGTTCATTTCTAGGTGTTTTTCTGGTAACATGCACCATAACTGTATAATACATTTTACTAAAAATACAAATTACTTCAAGGCTAAACTCTCATACATTTGCATTCGAGAACAATTAACCTGATACTTCATAAAAAAGACAAGCTTCATAATATGTATATGAAATTTCTCACATGAATTGAAATCCTGGCTCATCAATATAATACTCTTGCTTTGTGGGTGAAAGTTACTTGAGCCAATCCCAACCTACAATAAATGTCAACGAAAAGAAGCAAGTAAAAATGGTATGCACTATCTTTGCAACTTTTCCAATATCTCACATCCTGCTAATAAATACACCAATATAATTTATTAGCCAGCCCTGTGGTGTTGGGGTAGTGCACCTGGCTTTAGTCCAGAAGTCTCAGCTCCATCAGGGAATTTAGAAACTGATGCGAGAGCTGAAACAAGGTGCACTCAGCCTCGTGAGGAAAATTGAGTAGCTGTCCGACAGTGTGGCAGTGCCCAAGTCATGAAAACCAATATTAACAGGAGGGCACCCGACGCGCTGATCGTGCGTCACCATGGAATCTGTAGGCCAAACGGCTTGGCAGGCCAAGGCCCTTCATGGGTAGTGGTGACACTGGGTTTTAATAATTAATTGACAAATAGATTCTGTGTTCCTGCTTCAACATCCCAAACTACATGTCGAGTACAATCATCTACCATAGTAGACTTTGTTATAACATACAGTATGTGGTACTCAAGGAATAGGGGTACTAAGCACAAGCAGTATCATTCTTATGGAAGATTCAGCCAGACCAAAGAACAATAGATCAATGAAAAACCCCAAGCAACAAAAAATCAATGTCAATTAGTTTATTTTCTGCTACATGTTTTTGTTTACATCAACATCAAGGTATAATGAAACCAGGTTTTATTAAACAGGTATTCTCCATTGTAACAAATACAGTAAACCCTCAATTCAGTGGACAGAATTAGACCAACCGAGATTTTTTTAAAAAGTTTTGCGTGCCCACTTACGCAAGTTTACTACAAAATGGAAGTGTTATCTACTGCACGTCCCAAACTTTTGTTAAAAAAGTCCTCTCGGCACGCCGGAAGGCGGAGGTAGATTTTACCGGACAAACTTGGGGATAGGCGAAAATAGGCAGAAGGATCAGACCTCATTTATTGCGAGAAGGTATTTTATAATTGGAGCTTAATTAACTTTGTTTTTCGTCATTTTATGCTTATTTTAAACATTTTATTGTCTTATGGGAACGGTAACCTTCTTGTCATTTGGGGTCCATTTTTATACAGTACTTGTGGTCACACTGTCCTTATGCAAGGTTTCGACACTGATGTGTAACTATGTAACGGTCTGTTACTTCTTCACGCAAAATTATATCTCCCGCAGAGATTTTGGTTGGTTCCTCAGTTTAGGGGCTGCGACAACGCGGTCATGTAACCCCGTGTACTTAGGGATGGCTGTATTAGTCTGTAATTTAGGTAAGGACTGCAGATGGTAAATTTCAAGCAGTAGTTCCTAATGTTGCTACCAGGTACTACCGTCAACGACACCTAGCTGTGAACTTGGCTACTATATGCCACCGCAACCAGCAACTCGCAACGAACGTTGGAACTTCCCCTCCAAAAGGAAAGCATACTGAGGGATTTTTAGCGCTCTTAGAAAATCCGACGACTTCGGCCGGCTTTGAACTCGTGACCTTGGGCATATACATTCAGCATGCTACCAGTTACGTCACCGAAGCCGCTTCACACTTAGATGGAAATCTGAATCTGATCTCGTGCAAGTGCGTTATCTTGGCAACTTCGACCGATTTAGCCGAGTAACGAACTCGAACGAGATTTTATAGGTATACATATTCGGTAAAAAATTCAAATTGATTGGTGCAAAATTACGGCAGTTATCGTGTCCACAAGAAACTGATATACATATATATACATATATATACATACATATATATACATATATATACATACATAAATTATATATAAACTTTTGAACTGACTGTGGTTTTGGGGTCTGGGGGATGTGAAATGCGAAGATATGTCGAAATTTTCCGGAAGTCGAAACATGGGACCCATTGCAATAGTTAGCTTTCTAATGAAATCTACCTAAAACATACAGTAAATACTAATTACAGTAAAACCTTGTTGATTCGAAGTGAACGGGACAGATAAAGAGGACTTACCGAACCAACCCCTGCCACCAGAAGCACTCAATAGCCCAGAACTTACGACAATGGAAACATGCAATTACCGATACGCCGTTTAGCAACTCTTGATTAATAATATCCAGCTGCATCAGAATCATATTCAAATGTATGGTATACAAGGAGAAATCGTTGGACGACGTGAGACATAACCTGTAACACTCCGTTGAAATACCTCTATCGTATTGAAAAATATTACAAAACTAGGAGAAATCATTGGATAACACAAAATATTACAGTATTCATATAGGCCTATTGAAAAATAATTTTAAACGTATTTGTAATCATCATGGTCAAGAGTGAGAGAAAATTAGTGGCCGACACAGTATAAACATAATCTTACTGCTTTTACTGTAAAAGGAATTTTAAAACCGCGTGGAACATTCCTGTTGATGAAACTACAAAATAATTTTCACCAAAACATAGTGTTATCGACCATAATCGTGGATGCAAGAACAACATACAGCAATTGTTGAAATAGAACACACCTAATCGATCATTCCGCAGACAATATCGTTTGATAATTCACAAATATTCATTAATCGTTAGCACAACGCAGACAATTTTATCGCTCGAAAGCTGCGCATCTCAAAATGCGGGCCGATGAATATTGTAACAAGAATCGCGTTGTTTAAAAGATTTTTTTTAACATTTCGAAAATTTGTGAATTCTTCCGTTAAATTGAGGGTTTACTGTAAAGTGATTTTCAAAACAAAGGAGGCATAGTTTACACCCAACACTGCTGACTTTGGTTATAGTTGCAAGTGAAATTAATGAAAATTCTGCATGACAGACAGGCTGTGAGGCGTGCTTTGAAGGTAGTCCATGGTTTTCAGGAGAAACCTCGGAAGAAAGATTAGTTATTGTTGTTTTAAGGGGCGGAACTACGAGGTACCCCCTGGACTACTGAAAGAAAGGAGTTACACCGGCAGAAAATGCGTCAATACTGGGCGAAGATCAAGACCCTCCAGTTGAATAAACGTGGTCCTAAGTAGGCCGATTCGAGAGCAGAAAAAGAAAATTCAGCCTTCCCTTCCCCCACTTAATACGTAAGTTTGCGCCATGCTTCCCAGACTAACAGTGTAATAACCTATAGGGAGGGAATGGGTATTTATATATGAGATAAGTTCTACTGATAGAGAATTCAAGTAAATAGCACAATGCAAAGTTCAAATGACAAAAATTGGGAGAATCGACAATGAAAACAAATAGAAAATATGATCTTCATGCAGTGTTTCATAATTTTCAAATTTCATCTCTATAAATAAAGTAAGCTTTCTGTCTGAACATTTGGAATTTTGGGCTAAAACTTTGTTTATCCAGGATGAGGTAAATAATGACCAAATATACCGTACCCTCAGTTTGATATTTGTGTTTGCCCAGCGTTGTCGGAGAAAACTGACACACACATGTCCAAATTTATTTTGTTCTTAATTCATATTTGTCATCTGCCCCGTATTGTCGGGTGTGTGTTGAGCTTGTCTGATAACCTGTATTTCTGTGATGGCTGTAGTAATGTGTGTAACTGTTTTAGGGACAGGGAGGAGGTAGGTGCCCCAGGACTTGAAGTGAGGCACTATCTCGGCATTTGCCGAGAGGGAGTGTGGGGAAAACACAGGGTAAAACCACACACAGGATAGCTGGTCAGCACCAGAAATCAGACCTCCGATCTTGATGAATCCGCCCTCACAGCCAAGGTGCACGATTAAACGAGCACAGCTATGCCGCAGAGTCTGTTTGTTATGGGTTGGCGTCAAAACTACTAGAGCAAATGGCATGAGAAATTCGTAAAAGGCACTCCCAAAATAAAACTAGGCTACAAATTATTTACATAGTGTTAAGGGAGAAGTGTTAGAGAGAACCCTTTATCATTTTTGTGAAGATGGTATGGGCTGCACAGGGTACTGTACATTAGTAATCCACATACAGAGTGGAGAGTAGTGTAAAGCTGCATCCTATAAATAGCAGTGTACCCAGTAGCTAGTGTGAGCCATACACACTAGCAGTTGTGTGTGTTTATTAATGAGTGAACCTCACAACCCATCACAATATGAATCCACCTACTCTAAAATAAAGAAGTAAAAAAATTTGCATGTACATAAATTGATTTTGAATCTGGAAAAGTAAAAAATAATGAAAAGGGCTCTTTATGTACCTCTCTTTCAACTGGTGAATCTTAGCTTCAAACTTCTCCCGTTCATTTAAGAGCTCAAAATTACTCTTTTCTAGCTTCGCCAGCTCATTGTAAAGATTTTGTAAATTCTTCTCCAGCAATGTTGTATTAGGAACTTCTTTGCTTCTGTTTTCTTTATTCACTCTTTCCAATTCTGCCTCCAACACTTTTGAGTCCCTCTTCATTTTCTCCAACTGAGTTGCTTTGGTACTAAGTTCCTAGAGATTAATAACAATAATAAACTAACACAAAAATAAAATGTAGTTTGCAAAGCAACATTTTATGATTATTTTCTGTGCCATTTGATTTCCCTTAGCTACAGAATCAACAACAAAACTATCTCCACCTTCTGCATCCTGAATTACTTCAGTGGTAAAGAAACACAACAGTCATTGGTAAGGATACCTTTCAACATTTTCTTTAGTTCCAGTACTGAAGATAATGAAGCTATGGTCAACTCCATGGCTTGATAAGTCCTTCAACTAATTAGTTTCACTAGCACTGTATTCATTTTGAGAGCATACTGAATCAAGCTAAAGCTTACTACTGGGGGGAGGTTATGTCAAAAGCTAATCCATTAGACTGTGGGTGTTTCCAGTCAGAGACTTAACCATTTAAATGACATGAATGACAGAGACCTCAACATTATGCCACTTGAAACAACAATCAACACAACTTTTAGAGTCTCTTTAATATCAATATTACCCCAACACTTCATAAAGAAAATGTAATGGGAGCAGAAGGATGGGGCAGCAGGAATGAAGAAGGGAGAAAGTTGCTGGATTTTTGCAAGAGAAACAGTTTAGTGGTAGGCAACTCCTGGTTCCGGAAGAAAGAAAGCCACAAGGTAACGTGGTACAGCAGTGATTTAACAAAGAAATCTTTGGTAGATTACATGCTGTACGACTTGGAAATGAAGAGAAGTGTCACAGATATAAAGGTAATACCATCAGAGGCCTTAGATAGCGACCACAGAATACTTGTAATGAACCTGGGAGTTGTTAAGGATAGCAAGAGGACAGAGTACCTAGGAAAGGAGAATCAAAGTATGGAAACTCAAGGAAAAGGAAGTCAAGGAAGAATTCCAGAAGATAATAAGGGAAAGGATGCCAACAGACGATCCTAAAACAGGGGAAGAGGAATGGAAGCATTTCAAAAACACAATGGTGGAAGCTGCAGGGGCAGTATGTGGCAGAACAAGCAACAGAAAGCGGTGTAAAGAGACACCCTGGTGGAATGAGAGAGTAAAAGAAGCTGTGGGAAGGAAGAACAAGGCTTTCAGAGTGTGGTTCCAGGAAAGAACTGATCTGGCAAGGGAAGATTATAAGATAAAGAAGAAAGAAGCAAACAAGATTGTCACAGAGGAGAGGAAGAAGTGGATGGTAAAGTGGACAGAGATGATGGAGGAAGACAGCAGAGGAAATAAAAAAGTACTTTATGGGATGGTCAAAAGTAAGAGAAGAGGTCTGCGAGAGGATGTGGTAATGATGGACAAAAACGGAAATGAGGTACACAACAAAGAGACCCTCAAGACCGTGAGGAAAGAGTACTTTGAGGATTTGCTGAATCCAAATGGTCCATAGGGAGGAAGACAATGTATTGGAAGATGGAGAAGACAACACAGGAATGGAAAAGGACCTGACTTGGAGAGAACTGAAGATGGCTATAGACAAGATGAAAGGAGGAAGGGCACCGGGTATGGATGAAGTGAGTGTTGAAATGGTGAAGGCAGCAGGGGAGGTTGGAAAACAGTGGCTGTACCGTGTGATGAGGGTGATATGGAAGGAGAAAAAGACCCCAGAAGATTGGAAGAAAGGATTAATTGTCCCAATATTTAAGAAAGGAAGCAGAAAGGAGTGCAGAAATTACAGGGGAGTCACACTCATACCTCACTGTGCCAAGATATATGAAAACATATTAGAAAGTAGAATACGAGCCAAAGTGGAGAGAAAATTGAGAGAGGAGCAGTATGGATTCAGACCTGGGAGATCAACAGTGGATCTCATATTTTCAGTGAGACAGCTCCAGGAACACCACTACGAATTTGGAGAGGATCTGTTGATGGCCTTTCTGGACATCGAAAAGGCCTATGATAGTGTGTGTAGGGAGAAGGTTTGGAAAGCAATGGAAAACATGGAAGTGGAAAAAGGGACTGTAGGCAGAGTGAAGGAGATGTATTGTGGACGTGTGAGTTGTGTGAAAGTTGGAGGGGAAAGAACAGACTGGTTCAGACAAATGAGTGGCCTGAAACAGGGTAGTGCGCTGTCACCCCTTCTCTTTATTGTGGTTATGGACGAGGTAATGACACGGATAGCAGGAAAGATAGGAGAGGATAAGATGAAAGCAATGGTGTTTGCAGATGATCTCATGGTCTGGGGAAACAAGGAGGAGGAAATTCAGGAGCAACTGAAGGCTTGGGAAGAAACAATGGGAGAGTACGGATGGAAGGTCAACATCAGTAAATGTGAGATCCTGTTAATGACCAGGAAAAACAGACCAATGAGTGGGATAACACTTGGAGGTGGACAGCTGAAGAAGGTGGAAAGTCTTAAGTACTTGGGAAGTATAGTGGAGGAAAATGGGAGAAATGACAAAGAGATTACGGAACGTGGCAGACAGGCAGAATCATTTCTGAGAAGCATTAGGAGCTTAGTGTGGAATAAAGATGTCCCACAAAAAAGCAAGGAAGTGTTATACAGAAGCTACTATATCCCGATACTGACCTATGCTTCAGAAACGTGGACAATGAAGAAAAGAGACATAAGCAGAATACAGGCAGGTGAAATGAAGTTCCTGCGAAGTAGGATCGGAGTAACAAGAAGAGACAGGGTGAGGAATGAAAAGGTCAGGGAACTGGTGAAAGAAGAGCCCTTGCAAGGTAGGATTGAGACATCAAGACTGAGGTGGTATGGACACTTAAAGAGAATGGATGAGAAGAAGATTTCCAAGAGGATACATGAGATGCAGATGCAGACGAAACGACCAAGGGGAAGACCAAGAGATAGATGGCTTAAAAGCGTGGAGGAATGTGTCAAGAAGAGAGGCGAGGACTGGACCAGAGTGACAGCGGAGAGGTGGTGGGAAGAACGGACTAAGTGGCGAGGCTTATGTTCCAAACAGACCCAGCCTGGGGCTGGAAACTGTACAAGATCAAGATGATGATGACTTCATAAAGAAATGATCATTGTGAAATGATCACATGATAATTATATTCAAAATCTTCGCAGTGATTGGTATACATTCTAGGTACTAGAAACTGATGAACTTCTTGGTTGAACAAGCTAGGACTGAAAAGAGTTTTAGTATTAGGAAATTACTGTCCATAATTTTTCTCTCTTCTTTCAGTGTTAACTACTGTATGTGTTGTAAAAGAAATTAAAATTATATAAATAATTTGACACATCGCAGTTCATAAGCAAAAGATACATCATGTGGTCGCTAATATCCATTAATGGATAGGCATCAGAAGAAGAAGAAGAAGAAGGAGGAGGAGGGGCTGCATGTCTTTGACGTGATGGGAGTGCTTGTATGGTCTGATGATCTTTTGGGTTATGCCAGCAATAGCATAGTTACTGGTAGGGCCTCACTTGATGGATAGGCCAAAGGTGAAGATCCAGACCAAGAAGCAGCCCAGATGTTCAACTGCTCCAAAGGCTGAAGTCACAATGACAGAGAAGGTTTAGGGAGGGGGCAGACAAGGCTCTATAGCAAAGATGAAGGAAATTTATCAAGGAGTTGGATGCTTCGTGAACAATGTCCCATCCTCTGGTAGAGGTCAGGCATGAGGCTAACACACTTATCTTATAAAAAAAATATTGTTGAGAAGTACAAGAAAAACTGGTCGAATCACAGGAACAACAACTAAAGCAAGCTAATCTTATTTGAATTGCAGCCAATGGCCATAGCAGGGTAATTTAAGCTAAAAGCAAGCTAAAGCAAGCTAAACGTGCACGATTAAGAAAAATAGATCTAAAAATCACAACATGGAATGTACAAACAATGATGTACGGTAGAAACCCGCTTATCTAAGGTAATTGTGACCGAGGGTAGCTCGAATAGCAGAAAACTCGGTTAAGAGGGAATGTGTAGGAAATCATATTTTATTTAACTTATTATAAAAATGGAATTATAGTATTTACAGTACCTTTTTAAATCAATTACAATTTCATTGCAAAAAAGTCCGGTATTTTTTGTTTGAGATTATCACCCCTCTTGCTCGCCACTGTGTTGCGCCACCGTCTCATCCAAAGCAAGTCGTGCGGTGTGGACTCCTATTGTTCTTTGTAAGACAGTGCTGCCTCAATCGCTCGTAGAGCTTCTGTGTGAGGAATGCTTTACATGCCTTCGTCATCACCTTCGTTATCACTTTCATCACCGTCTTATGAACATACAGCTTGAACAATGTCATTGTCGGTTATTTCCTGCTCCTCGTCTCCATTCAACCAACCCATGACGTCTTCTTGGTTCACAGGCTCAATAACAGGAAGCTTGTTTGTTAGAGTCACAAGTTCTTTATCATCATTATTAGGGTCCTAGTTTGCGGTAGTAGGCATTTCCTCAATTCCGAACAGTTTCCTCCACGACTTCCTCATTGTATCGTCATTGATGCTATCCCATGCCTCGGCCACCCAATACACTACGTCCTTTAATGTTATTGATTTCAGAGTGTCTGTCACACCCTTCCCACCTTCCAAATGTTCAAGTAAGTTTTGAGCAGTCTCTTCCTATAATTCCTCTTCAGAGTTTCCAGGACGCCTTGATCGAGAGGTTGAATAGCGATGTAACGTTTGTTGGCAAAAAAAATTGCCTTGATATCACCAATGGTTGGTGCCTCCACATCTGGGTGAGACCTTGCATTATCAAGCAGAAGTAGAGCTTTGCGGGGTTTCTTTATTTCTAGAAATGCCTCCACAACGGGAACAAATTCTCCATGAAACCACTCCTGAAATAAATGAAGGGCTCGGAGCAAGATAGTGCTATGCCACATTTTCCTCTTAACTGAGCTGGTAGTTTCCTCATTATGGCTAGGTGCAGCACTATCCAATAGCTATGTTAGTTACTCATATTCCGCCACAGATAGCAGCAGAGGTACTCAAGTTTCTTATTGCCTCAAAGAGATGGCACTGAATATTTCAGCAAGAGTATCCTAAGCCACCAAGTTTCACAAGATGGCGTCGCCTGATTGTAGCAGTGGAAATACATCAGTTCGGAGAAGGCTTTATTTTGCAGAAACATCTAGCGATTCGGAAGCTGTTCTTTCCGATTCTGAAGAGGAATATATTCTTCGCACATCTGAAGAAGGATCTTCTGAGAAAGAGTCATCTGGGGTACGTATTACATTTTCTTTGATTTTATGGCATAGCACTGTATTGCTGAAAAATTTGCCCAGTTAATGTTGCATTGTGTGCTATAAACAAAATAATTTATCTGATCTTTCTGGTATGTGTAGGTTACATATTTAGCATGTTATGCAGTGCATATTTGTATATTAAGCTTATACAGCAAGCTAGATTAAACTTGCTAGATTAAGCTTATAACTCTTGAATAAGTAGCATAGTATTCTGCAGTGGGCGAAATTTTGTCCGATGTACTTGTATTTTTATTTTCTCAAAGTCAAGGTTTAATTGCTATGCAACAATAACAACTACAAGCAGATTGTTGACATTCCGTTTTACTTAATACGTAAAATCATTTTCAGGAAAAGGATGAAACTACCATTAGACCAACCATCGCGACACCTATGAAGATGAAGAAAGCTCTTTGGAGAAATAGAAATCAAAATAGTACCCAAAAATGAAGATGCGAGTAAGAAGAAGCAAAGGTTCTCCCTACGTCCGCGACAGTACAAAAAAGAGTTACGCAGCCAAGGAACTGGGACCTAACTGTAAATGCAAAAAGCAGTTGCTGGGTATTAACAGAAAATTAAGGATGGCCAGCGGATGTCCAGCTCACTCAGAAGTACGGGGAACCAATTCCAGTTGACTCAAAGAAGGTCAAGGATTTGCACGATCTACTCCAGTTCATCCCACCAGTGCACCATTCGTTTTATAAAAGTATTAAGTGCAAAGAGATGGGAGGTGTAGAAAGTGATGATGATTATGACTGCCCTCTTAATGTTGACTGAACAGTCTGTGCTTATCATTATGAAAGAATATTTTCATTTGCTCGACATTTGTTTCATATCTTCTTCTTCTTCTTCTTTTGAGACCACAAAGGATCACTTTACCCAACCATTAGTTTGTCGACTTGTAGGAACTGTACGAGCCTTGCGGTCCTCCCAGTACTTCTTCATGCGTATTGATCGTCTTGCCCGTTCTTCGGCGGAAAATATTCTTGTAGGAATTTTCTTCTTTGTGAGTGGAAAATGAAACGTCATATTTTTAAGTGCTGTAGTTAAACTTTTCTTATTTGCAGCATCTTCTGTTGTTAGGCCAATTTCTTTTAAGTCCTCTCTGATTTCTTTTAACCATCGGCATCCAGTTGTTGTGTTTTTTGAAGCAAGATTGTACTGCACTAGTTGTTTTAGAAGACGTGAATCTGGCATTCTCATGATGTGCCCAAAGAATCCTAGTCTTTTCTTTCGCATGGTATCTGGTTCGGCCACTGTCTTGGCAAACCAGTTTTGTGTTTCCCTATTTGTTTCCACTCTGTGTGGTTGTACATATTTTTATTATTTGTCTTCATTGTATTTATTCATTGTCAAGTTTGTTTTGTTTATGTTGGTTAGTTGTCATGATTCATTTGTTTTGATTACATGTTGTATTCCCACTGCCGTGTTTCCAGTAGGATATTTTTGCTTAGAAGGTATTTTGGTATTCTAAGTTGGCCACATTGATTCTTCTTTATTCTCTATGACTTGTTTTTGAACTCTCTACTGTGATTGGCTGCTTTCAGCCTATCAGAGGCCTCCGACTTGTCTTTGAACTCTCTACTGTGATTGGCTGCTTTCAGCCTATCAGAGGCCTCCTTGCTGTTTGTAGCGACCAATCACGTGTTTCTTCTTCGTTCTCTAAGTCTGCAGCCATTACAGAATGTTGTGCTTCAACGCTGGTTGTGATCTATCGACGAATATCCAGCTAATCATTTCTATAATTGGTGCTATCTTCATAGTAACCGTGCTTAGTAATCATGTCCTATGCACATGATTCATATTTTGTTAGGGCAGTGACATTTTGGTGATTTTCGGTCTCATCAAACCATGCTTGATGTTGCTACGCGCCATGTCGACGAATTCTTCAATCCGCGGCGTCGGATAGTTTGTTGTAACATGTTTACTTCTATCTTCATCTACTGCCTAACAATTTGTCTTCACGCGTATGAATAATGATGTTGCTTCGTGTGATAAGTAATTCATCGTTTGTCTGGAAGCATGTGTTACAAGGCCAGGCACCATCTTCCTGCACCATCACTAAATGGAGGTTGACGCTAGGCTAAACTGCTTTACTATTGTGACAATGCCGTGCGATTGGCATATCCCGGTATTTGTATGACAGCAACTACTTTGACTTCCTGCGTTTCACACATAATTTGTTTTATTAACAATTCATTTTTTGGGCTTATGGTATCGGCGCATCACTGTAAGTCAGTCCTGGTTCGACGACACATTCTCGTTCCATGCGACCTGTTTTTTCATTATTTGTTGCAACTCCACTTGTGTTGCATATTTAAACTATATCATTCTTTGGAACCGCCGTGTATTGCATGCCGTTCTATGATGTACTGATCTGCAGCTACGTTCAAGACAATATATGTGTTTTAGGATCAAGCCTTAACGTGTGTTAACTCCATGCGAGTGTTTCTTCAATTGTGTAAATTTGTGCCAGTGTTTCTCATATGTTTATGTGCCACCTTTGAGTATTTGTTTTATGTGCCACCTATTTGATAATATATCTTATTATTAGTTATTGGTGGTGTTGTGTCCTTTATGCCTTCCTGGACCTCCTTATTTGGTGACAATAATATTGTCTGGTCCTCCACATGTTTGCTAAATTGTTATGCGACCTTTGTAAAGTCAACCCTTTTTATTATCACATAATTATCTAATGCTTTGGCCAACAAACCCTTATATATATGTCCGCTATTACCAGAATACTCTTGGTGGGTTGTTGACTTCCCGCGTTGGCCATTACAGTATCAGTAATGGGTTCTAGGTTGTTATAGACCATATTTTTAGGTATTATTCGCCATTGCCCATCTTTTTTATATCCTTTATTGATACAAGTTCTTCCAATTCGCCTTTCGATCTTCTGTAATCTGTCGGTTTTAGAATGTTCATTTAGATGGAATAATGTTTCTGCTGCATATGTGGCTTCCGGTTTTATGACTGTATTGTAATGTTTAATTTTTGCATTAATTGATAAGCATTTCTTTTTGTACGTTTCCCATGTTAATTTTTGTGCCCTAGATAACTTGTTGGTTCTTATTTGAATTGACGCTTTCTCATTTAAATTGTTTGTTATTAGCTCTCCTAGATATTTGAATCGTGTTACAATTTTAATTTTTGTATCATTAATTTGTATTTCCTTTAATGGTGTTGGTTTTTGTGGCATGATTTCTGTTTTTTCGAATGATATCTTAAGGCCAATTTTATTTGCAATTGTCTGAAGCTCTGATATCTGTGTTTTGGCTTCCTCTAAATCTTTCGCCAATAATGCCATGTCGTCTGCAAAACCAAGACAGTTTGTTTGAATTTTTCTCCCTATTTTTATATTTGGAGGGCATTTCTTAGACCATTCTCGCAATACCATTTCCAATGCACAATTAAATAGTAATGGTGATAAGCCATCACCCTGTCGTAAACCGGTTGTGACCTCAAATGGGTCAGAGAATTCACCTCTGAATTTAACTTTTGATTTGGTGCCTGTAAAGTTAGTTTTATGAGATTTGTCAATTTGGGGTGTAATCCCATGTGTCTTAGAATTTTTAATAAAGATTCTCTATGAATACAATCATATGCTTTCTTAAAGTCGATAAATGTTATCACCATATCTCTATTCCTTTTTCTATTATAATCCATTATCAATTTTAGGCTCATAATTTGATCTGGGCAACTTCTCCAGGGCCTGAAACCTCCTTGATATTCTCCTAATTCATTTTCAAGTTGTACTTTAATTCTATTGAGAAGAATTCGAGAAAAAAATTTATAGGTAACATCCAGGAGTGAAATCCCTCGGTAATTGTTAGAGTCTGTCTTATCCCCTTTTTTATGTAGTGGATGGATGATAGCTGATCTCCAATGTTCAGGGAATTTTCCTGTAATCCAGATGTTGACTAGTTGTTGGTGAAGAGCGATTTTTGCCGAATTTCCAGCATACTTCCAAATCTCTGCAAAAGTCTGGTCTTCTCCAGGGGCTTTGAAATTCTTCATCTCATTCAGTGCTATGTAAACGTCTTCTAATGTGGGCGGGTTAATGATCTCCGGTGGTGTTGTTATTGGAGTGTCAACATCCAATTGGAGAAATTCTATGGGTTCTTCACAGTTTAGGAGTGTCTTAAAATATTTAGCCATAATTTGTGCATTATCCTGGTTGTTGTGGGCCAATTTACCATTTTCATCTTTTAACAATAAGGTAGGTGCTTCATATTTTTTCAGATGTTGTTTAAAGATTTTGTAATAATTCCGCGATTGTGAAATTTTGAATTCCTCTTCAATTGTTTGTAGGGTGTCAGTATGATATTGCCGTTTTATTCTTCTTAAAGTTTTAGTTGTTTCTTTTCGTTGTGTAACTAAATTTTGAAAAGATGTTTCAGATTTTTGGGATTGGTGTAATAACCACGCTCGGTGTCGTTTTTCAATCATCTCATCACATTCATTATTCCACCATTGATGTTTTTTCCGCGGTTTAATTGGAGCCAGGTCTTCTGCTATTCGTTGTAGGTTGTGAACCAAGTTTTCGAGTTTATCAGTTATTTTAATGTTTCCAGTTGCTTTTTGGTACTGTTCACTGTTGATTAACTGGATAGGATCTATTGTTCGTTTAGTTTTGGGGGTTTTCCTTTGTTGTCTCTTCTGGGGCGTGAGTTTAATTTTAATTTTGACTACGTAGTGATCAGAACCTGTGTCAATTCCGCGGAGGACTTTGACGTTATAGATCTCTTTATGGTGGTGTTTATCCATGCACACGTGGTCCAGTTGCCATTCTCCCTTAGTGTAATCAGGGTGTTTCCATGTTTTAAGTTTTTGAGGTTTTCGTTTAAAACATGTAGATTTTGAGATTAAGTTATGGTTTCGACACAGGTCAACTAGTCACATTAAAACACACTTTTAATAGATATTGTCAAATATTTAGTATGTAATAGATGAATAATAAATATCATTCATTACTGACATATTGTGTAAAGTTCTGAGGCAAGAAAGTGCTAAGCCACTTTTATGCATGCATGCCTTCATTTTGCAATTTACGTAATGTACTTAAGATACACATGCTATTTTACAAACTGAAAACGTGTAATAACTGACATTGGAGCGAGAACAGGAGACTTATGCGAGGCTGAAGAAGGAAGAATCTGAGGGTGAAAGCGTGAAGGCAATGGTGGCAGCCATGCGCTTAAATTCCAAGGGGGTCGTCAACAGCAGCAAAAGTGTCAACAAGCCAACAGGTAGTGGTGGATTCATGTGCTACAAGTGCCAAGAACAGGGGCATATTGCGAAGTTCTGTGATTTAGTTCATGAAGCAAGAAAGAAAGGTTCAGTTTTGTGTTTTAATTGTGCCAAGATAGGTCATACTTCCCGGAATTGTAGTAATGGACGCAAGGAAAATGTTAAGGTTAAGAATCGTGAGGTTATTGCCACGGTAAAGGACGATGAGGCGGCAAACGAATGTGTTCAGGTTAATGCTAGTAGTGTTAAGGTAAAGGCTTATGTGACAACTGAAAGCAAGGATGATGCATCTGATTGTGTATGCAGGTGGTATGTAGATTCAGGAGCCACTGAGCACCTGACACCTTATAAGGATATTCTGTATGATTACACCCCAAAGGTTTCTGGTAGTGTAGACACAGCTGATGGATCCGTAGTTAGTGTATGTGGTATGGGAAGTGTGCTTATGAAGCTATCTGACAAGTGTGGAGGTTCTTTTCTGAAACTGAAAAGAGTGTTGTATGTCCCAGGTCTTCAAGACAATTTAATATCTGTAGGTCAATTTGACAGGAAAGGTGCAGTCGTAACCATTAAAGATAGCAAAGTTGTATTGTCAGATCATGAGGGTATATTCCTTACGGGTGAGGCTGTTGGAAATATGTATGAGGTAAATTGTGATTATTTTAAGGTAGAACAAGGGAAAGAATTTGCTTGTAATGACGAGGTGGAGGTTGTGTATGCTAAGAGCAACAAAGCTGTAACTAGCGGAATATGGCATCAGCGTTTTGGCCATGCTCTGAACATTCCAGATCGTGATTTTATACCCAAAGAAAAGAATCTTGATTGTGATACTTGTAAACAAGGTAAAATGAAAAGACTTAAATTTAATGAAAGAGATCATGTATCTCAGAAGCCATTAGATGTTGTATTCTCTGATGTATGCCAGCTAGAGCACCCATCGATTGGAGGTAGCAAATATTTTATTACATTTACTGATGATTGTACCAGATTCTCATATGTAAGGTTCCTTAAGCATAAGAGTGATGCATTTAATGAGTTTCTCAAGGTTAAGGCCCTAATGGAGACAGCACAAGGGACCAAGTTGAAATCTTTCCATTCAGACAACGGTGGAGAGTATTTAAGTACAGAGTTTTGTAACTATCTTGAAAAGGAAGGTATTGTTCGTAGGTTAACAATGGCTTACTCTCCCCAACAGAATGGCGTTGCTGAACGCCTCAACCAGCAACTTCTCACCACTAGTAGGTGCATGCTCATTCAGTCAGGCATGCCAGTTCAATTTTGGGGGGAAGCCATCAACACAGCCTGCTATATAAAGAATAGGTGTGTGTCATCAACTGTAAAGAACATCCCATTTGAACTGTGGACGAGTAGAAAGTTGTCAGACCAGGAATTGCTTATGTTAAAATCATTTGGTTGTAAAGTTTGGATCCATAAACGTAATGTGGAAAAGTTAGTGCCAAGGGCAAATGTTGGTGCAATGCTAGGGTACCCCGATGACTCGAGGGGCTACCGTGTATGGGACATCGAAAAGAAATGTGTCATTAAATCCAGGAATGTAGAATTTGTTGAAGATGTATTTCCGTTTTCTGTAAAAGCCCAGGAAAAACATGTAACTCAGATAGATTGTGAACCTAGAACAGTTGGAGAAGTGTTTGTCGAGCAGAAAGATTGTGGAGGTGACGTGTTTGAACACGAAGTAGCCGAATCAGGAAATGAAAATTCTGTAACAAGTGATAGTGATGCCTCTTTGTCAGATTCTGATGTCGTAATAGACTCTCCATTACAGCCTGAACACACAGTATTACGCAGGTCGAGTAGAGAGAGAAAACGTCCCAGTAAGTGTGTGTGTTGTAATGAAGTCAAGGTCAAATGTCGCATTGTCATGTTGAGGTCAGAATATAACGATCCGGTGTCTTTTCAAGAAGCCACCTCACGAGATGACAAAGATAAATGGTTTGAAGCAATGAACCAAGAGATTGCCCTCTTGGAAAAACATAATGTGTGGACACTTGCAGAAGATTCAGGTGGCAAGACTGTCATAGGCACCAAATGGGTGTATAAAACTAAACGAAACCAAGAAGGTGAAGTACTTAGGTATAGAGCACGTTTAGTAGCTCAAGGTTTCAGTCAGATAAAGGGTACAGATTTCCTTGAATCCTACAGTCCTGTGGTAAAAAGGAAAACTATTAGGACCCTTATAGCCATAGGAGTAGAGCGTGAATGGGATAATTGTCATTTGGACATTGTATCGGCATACCTTAATAGCAAAATTAAGGAAACTGTATTTGTAAGTCAACCAGAAGGTTTTCGCAGTGTAGAATACCCAGACTATGTGCTAAAACTCAACAAGAGTATTTACGGTTTATGTCAAGCTGGTAAAGATTGGCACAATTGTATCACTGCACAACTTGTCAAGCTTGGCTTAAATCAAAGCAAATGTGATCCATGTCTGCATTTTAGCCCAGATCATGACCTGTATGTTGCCCTTTGCTACCATACAAGGAATGATATGCAAATGTTTGTTGTTAGTGTAAGGCTAGTTATGTTTTTTTTTTTTGTTTCAAGTTTTTTTTGTGCAATTTGTGAATGGGGGGAAGTGTGAGTTTGCATTCACAAATTCTCATAGTGTGTTTCTTTTGTTTTTGTATTTCTCATAGTGTTCTTCTTTTGTTTTTGTATACCGTACAAGTCAAATGTACTTTTTTGAATATAACCGTCTGTTTCCGGTTATGACCAATGGATGTCGGTGTTTGTTTCTTCTCCCATCAATTTGGAGTTTAGAACTGTATTTAGTAAACCCTTTTTGCTAATTATTTTATGACACAAATGATAGTCCATCCAAGCATTACATTGATTTTTGTAGATGATAGGAACATTTTTGATATTCGTATTTTTAAAAGCTCTGGAAGTGTTTGCTTTACCGATTATCACAGGTTTCCGTCGCAGAGAGCCTGAGGCGTTGCTGCAGTCTAAAACAGTAACTCTATCTTTATTTATTTTGGACTAGGGAGCAGATTTTTCACTAGGGGCTACCAGAGTTTGAGGGCAACATTCTGTGATTGACACCCGTTTCGTCACAATTGAAAATTTGTTCTGAAGTAAAGCCATGTTTTAAAATTATGTTTTCAAACTGTTTTTGGAAAATGGCCACATCCCCTTCGTTGGCAGACAGCTTTTCACCAGCAATGTTTAGCTGCCTTACGCCATACCGTTTCTTCCAACGAATTAATCATCCTACACTAGCCGAGAACTCTTCTTCACCATCTTGAAATATCTTAAGGAACTCAAGTGGTTTTGCTTGAAGAATTGGCCCGCTGATTGGACTCCCTTTAGACCTCATTTCAGAAAACCAGATATACAAAGCCTCAGATGATTTTTCGTACTCACATTTTAGGAGTGTTTTTAGACTAGAACCTTCATCGTAGTAGACACTCTGGGATGCCCACTTCTCAATGTTGGCTCTTTTCTGCCTACAATCCCCCCTCCTATAACTTCTCCACACCCAACTCAGCTGCTACATTTTTAATATTCTCGCCGCTGTCGATACGTCGTATAGCACTTAATTTTGTTTGTAATGAAACTACTACTCGCTTACGTTTGCCACTCATCTTGCTAACAAATCACAAAACGGTCAATAGCGCACAAAACAATGCAACATTTGTATAAACAAGCAAGCGAAGAAACACGCGGTGACACAGACTAAGAGTGAAGATCAACGAACGGAACCGATCCCTGTCGAAGTTCGTCTATATGGACTCTCCCGTACAGTCAACTTGAGGGGTGTTGGGTTAGTTAGTTAAAAAATGAGCACCTCGGTTAACAAGGAGCCTCGGATAAGCGGGTCTCGGTTAAGTGGATTTCTACCGTACCCAGGAAAGATTCAAAAGATTGGGAGAGAGATCAATAAATATGGATTCAATCTGGTGGTGATTCAAAAGATATGGTGGAATGGAAGAAAAAGAAATGATAAGAAATATTTCAGTACCTATGTTTTAAAATGAACAAAAAAAATATATAAAAAAATAAAAGAGTGAATTATAAGGAATGCGATTCATTGTAAACGATAAAGCAAGGAAATGTGTTATTTCTTTCAGGTTAGGGCATTTAAATAGTTGTTTTTCCCACCAAATGAAATTGGGCGCAATTTGTGTTGACCGACTGAAAAGCTTTCTATAAGAAAACTCCCAGCATTTGTTATTCTCCAAAGCATAAACCAGAATCTATCACATCACATATGGCAGGTGTCAAGGCATTTATAAATGTGGCACTGGTTTTAAGCAACAGTATGCATATGGCTCACAACATGAAAATGGCACCAGATCGATGTTTCACACAAGAAAGTATGTTGAAAATCTTGGATTGGGGCAGATGATCACCATTACCATATCTTGGATTTCTTCCTTACAGTTGGTTAAAAAAAATTCATGAATATAGTGATTAAACTGCATGGAGTAGCAACATTTTGGAGTGGCATATTGGCTGTCACGGTCAAGTAATAAAAATCCAGCAAAGCTTCTAGGTTTGTGCGAGTTTTGCCTAGGTACACCAAGTTAGACTCTTCAGCAGACTCTGTGTACACCCTGCCTGGACGCAGCTGGCAATTTTACATTCGGCATTGTTTATAGTTTCAAAACAACATCTGCCTTCGGCAGTTACATCAAGCATTACAGTGCAGCATTGTTTCTCGCTTCCAGTCGTGTGTACGATAATACTGGATGTCCCTTTCTCATCAATTGTTCAACTTTGAGGCATATCGAAACTGATTATTGTCTGATCAGCGTTTCCTATTTAGGAAAGCAAATACTTTCTAATTTTCCTCTTCCCGATCATGAAATGACGAAAATCAATTACTTCTTGGTTATAATCATTCGGCATTCTTCAGCAAAATGATGTTCTTCTTTGAAGAGAAAGTCCATTTCTCTTCATAGAATTAATCATCCAGCCTTTGGCTGACCTTAAAATCCGGAACACAGGTCCCATGTGCCGCAGCTGATTCTCGCTCTTTAAAATACAACATTTATGAGAAACGGCTTATCCATCCTTGCATAATGAAATCACATATTTCTGCAGATCTTTATCAATTTCTGAAAACTAGCCACTTATGGGGCTGTGAAATGCTTTGCAAAACCTGTTGATCACTCGACCTGCGGTTTTGTGATTCCGCCAGTAGCGCACAATGCAGTCGGAAACTGAATACTCGCAGCCAGCTGCCCGATTTCCATGTGTTTCTGCGTACCTAATCACCGCTAGTTTATATGAGGCAGTATTACTTGAATACTTGGATCATTGTGGATTAACAAACAATTTTAAAATTACAGAGCACATGTGTACCCTAAACACTCCTAAAATATGTTCCTAATGGACTGAAAAAGGGCATCTCTAGTCAGGTCTGAACTGATTCAATCATTGAACTGTACACTGGTACTGGTAGAATGATGTGGGGTATTTAGAAGTCCAGTTTTGCAATGGGAAGGCCCCTGGTTGACATCTTTATTTTGCAACACATTTAGAATTGCTTGTTGAATCGTTGAGTAAGTGGGTGTGTCAAATTTGCATACATTTAATTTTCATCACTTTCAAAAGTATGCGCGTGCATAAATTATGCAAGGGTGTTAATTATGTGAGAAAATACAGCATAGTGTGTTCATTGATTTAAATTTTTAAAATGTTGTGCATAACTATACCTCTTTGATCTGGTTAATATAGTTTACAGATGCAACTCCACAGCACAGAGATTTGTTGAGAAACAAAAACAACTGAGTAAGTATTATGTATTAAACCTTCCACTGTAGCATTATATGATTTTGTAATGCAAAACTACAACCCTGAAAGCTGTTCTCACTATATTTTAAAGACAAAAAATAAATATTCCAGTGCTTTCCAGCGTAATTTTGGCATAAAACATGAGTGCAATAGAAACAAATATATTTTTCTCTCCATATGGAATGCACAGCTAGACAAAGAAGTAAAATTGTTTGATAAAGATGGGGAACTTGCATTTGTAAAATTGGTAAACCAAAGAAACTTGTTGGTGAAAGTGGAGCTAGATGAAAATATATCCAGTTGCTAGTAGAACAGAAGTTGCATTGGCTGTGGAGGTTGATTTCTTCGAATGAAATATCAGCACTGAAGTGATATGCAAGTATGGTAGGTTGGAACTTTAATAATGACCAACTATTTATTTACCACTAAAACAAGTGGTACCCACATGAAAAATCTACAGTTCTTCAATATAATCATCAGCATTGTCTACCACTCGTTGCCAACAATGTGGAAGTCGTAGGATCCCTGTAGCTGCGCCTGTTCTGCTGATATCTCTGAAGGGGCGATTTACTGCAGAATCTCAGTAACAGTCTGGAAACAAATGCTGTGAAGTAGTTCCTTCATAGGGGCTTAAATCCGGTGTTATGGTGGGGAACACTTTCCCACGCCAGCAAACGTTTACATTGGTTACAGGCTGTGCCACACGCATGTGAGCATTGTCCTTTAACACGATGGGAGGGTTCTGCAGGAAGTGTTGCCACATTCTTCACAACCCTGGTCTCAGATTATATGCTTCAAAAAATTATTTAAGTAACCTGTGTTAATAGTCTGTCCTTGCAGTATGGAATGTGTTAGCATGATGTCATCGCAGTCATGTTTGAAGAGTTTTGACGAACTATTGTTTTGTGTGGTGACCCGTAATGTAGCCACTCACTGGACTGGGGCTTAAGATGAAGTTTGTAGGATTAGGTCCATGTCTTATTATGCGCAATAACATGCCACAAGAAAGCGTCTCCTTTGCAAGCATAGCACTCCAAGTAATTTTCGGTGTCATATTGTATCCATTGCTGCACTTCCATCAAATCTTATGGAACCCACAGATTTGTTATTTTTCCAGATGATCAGGCACTTTTTCACATGCACATTGTTTTGTCAAAGATCACAACATCACTGGAAATATTCACATTCAGTTGTAGTCTGCACCAAAATGAAAGCTAGGTGCATGTGGATATAGCAGGCAGGCATCACTAGTGGGCTACGTGCAAGCCTAGCCACCCATCTTAACTTGACAGCGTACCTGCAGCTGTCCCAAAACCTATATGGAAGAAAACCGTGATATGTATCTCCATGCCACTCTGTACTGAGCTAGTAATTTCATCTCTACATAGGTCAATGCCTTGTGATGTGTTTCCTTACAAAGTGAAACATTGATCTGGTGTGGTTTCCTTGTAAGATACACTTACCACTTGTAACTTCTTCATGTCACTGAGCAGTAGTTGCATTTGACCATTGAACTGCTTCCTAACAATATCAACTTCTTCTTTCACTTTCACTCCAGCATCCTCAATCAAATCAGCGATTACTTTATTCAAGCGTTTATTCTCTTCTAAAAAAGAGAAGAAAAAAAAACACACACTCATACATTACAATAAGTTACTGTGTGCAATTTACTAGCATAAGGAGGACAATATCACTCTTAAATTGGAAGTTCCAATTACAATATTTTAATAATAATAATAATTTTATTGGTTTTATGTCCCTTTTAACTACTGAGGCTTTTAGAGATGCCGGGGTGCCAGAATTTAATTTTGCCTTGAAGGGGATCTTTAATGTGCCACTAATTCTACTGACACGGCTCCCTCGCATTTGCGCTCCCTCAAATGTCAACTGACTGTGCCAGGATTCGATCCTGCAATCTTGGGAACAGCAGGCGAGAATGTTACCGCTGAGCCACGCAGTCAGTCAAACAACATTTTAGTTGGAGAAATGTTAAGGATTTTATCCAAAACTGCATATTCCCAAATATAAGAAGAGATGGGTATCCTCTTATATTAAGAAAAATGTCAACCCCAAATTCGATGTTTTTACATTGGATAGTAGGTATAATTGATATTGTAACCTTCAGTCGGTCAACACAAAATAATTCCAATTACTGGAAGAAAAAAAAACACCAACCTGAACTATTGAAGAATGTTACAATATCAATGAACTTAATCACATGTAATTTTCTTCAGTTCCCCCCACCCACATTCCAGTAATTGGAATTACTTTGCATTGACCGACTGAAGGTTACAATATCAATATTGGCAATAAGGCGACACTGAAAAATGGCCTCAAAGCTATCTTTAGTACCGGTAGGTATAAGTTCATAACACACCATATTTGCAATGAAATATGGTATCAATCAACTTTTTTTATTCCAGTTAGTCTGCTTATTATGTTCTGTCCCTAATCTGCATTGGTATTGCATTTGTGACTAACATTTCAACTATCAATGAGAGTTGAAGTAAAGAATGTAGTCTATCCAATCTCATGTTATTAATGAATTTTCCTATAGCACACGTGGAAGTAACAATGAAACATCATTTGCATAAAATAAACAACAACAGGAAGTCTTTAAAGTTCAACCTCAGTGACATGCAAAAACATTATCCTGTTACCATACCACATGGTATAATGATGCAACAATGTGTTGACCATATATTTACAACCTTAAAGGTGTTTACAGAGCACTATCCATGTCCATTCCATATGAACTGCGGCATGAACGTACTAGTTGATCGATGCTATCATGAACAGCACAATTATGAAGTCAGATCCTTTTGTTAGCATATGTTCATGAGAGATTACTTTCAAGTGAACAGATATCCGCTGCGAAGATTGGTCAAGAAGCGGCTTCCTACACAAGTCAATATGCAAAAGCTTCTAGCTGTAACATTGGTATAGCAAATGTGTCTTATAAGTAATTGCTCAGAATGAAAATTGCAGTTTAAAACTAGTTGGGAAGAGATTCTATAAACGTTAAATGAACACCGATTGACTTGTCAATAACAGCATATACTGTATCTGACAGTGACAAACACAGCCAATGGTTGGCCACAAAAGGTGCAAACTGAACGCAGGATCGGAAAAGTTGGTATGCTGGTGCGCGCCAACCGCTCCCAATCGATAGATGATCTTGCAGCAACAGTAGGAATCAGCCATAGTACATGCCGCAAAATTCTGTCTGATGATCTGAACATGTCACGTATTGCCCAGCAGTGTGCCATGCATGTTGACGCAAGACCATTTGTGGGGACCTCATCACTCGTGCTGACGATGCTGGGACATTTCTCAACCGGATCATAATAGGAGATGAAACATGGTGTTTACTTTATGATCCGTAACTGAAGTGAAAATCAGCAACTTGGAAATCTCCATCATCGCCACGACAGAAAAAAAACAGACAAGACAGGTCAAAAGGCAAGGTGATGCTTGAACTGTTTTTCGACTCGTTGGGTATTGTTCACATGGAATTCATCCCACAAGGAGCAACTGTCAACAAGACCAGCTACAAGGAGATCCTTCGCAGTCTACAAAATTCAATTCGTCATAAGCGTCTTGAGGTTTGTCGCAGGAAGAACTGTTTGTTGCTGCATGGCAAAGCCCTAGCACATCGTTCTGTGCTTGTCCAAGAGGAACTCACTAAGCAACAAGTCACCGTTTTGCCACACCCTCTGTACTGACCTGGTCTTGCACCATGCAATTTCCTTCACTTTCCCACATTGAAAAGTAAAACTGCATGGGGGTAGATTTCATTCAGCAGAGGAGATCATTACAGCCACAGCATCTTCCTGCCAATATCTTTCAGCAGTGTTTCCAGCAGTTTATTGGCAGACGTGCATAACAGCCAATGGTGACTATTTTGAGGGATGATGTAGTTCTGTGTAAGTGTACACTGTATTGTGCGGCAACATATAAGACTGACAGTTTCTGTTGATGGCCTACACTCTTAGCGCCAGTCCATGAACTTAATGATTACCACATATGTTCTCCTATTACCTAATTAATTTGAATAATCAATCGATCAATAATATTATGTTACTCTAGCCTTGCAAGTGTGCATTAAATATCTGGAGGCCAATAATACAAAAATAAACACAGTACCTCACTCCTTATTTTTGCCTAGTATGCCTCATTTTAGTTCTGCCTTGGGTTTACGTGGTGTGCTTTCTGAGAACCCAAACAGCCTCTAGGTTGGCTGCTTAATAGACAAGACTACCATCAATATCACCACACAGACAAGTTAGAAGCATGGAAAATGATCAACTGTAAGTTTCATGGTAATAAAAATAAACCATATAACAAATAATGATTTGTTTGCAGGTAATCCATTCATTGAAGACACTGTGTGAAACATGATGATGATTGTTTTAAGGGGAGGAACAACAAGGTCCTATGCTCCCTCATAACACAATTTAAATACAAAATTTTGAGGTGGATGCGAGGATGCCTAATATGAAAACAGCCTAATTTTTTTTTTATAATAAAATTTAACTAATAATAACAACAAAAATGTGTGGAATACAAAAATTATAATTTCAAATTAACAATTTAACTACTGCAATCGTACCCGTATCCTCACTACTCCACGGATTCGATGACCTGCAAATGTACTGGTACGTTTCCGAGATATGCATGTACATCATAAACCACGATTGAAGACTTTGACATGCATAATAATGTTTGAGGTGGGATGACCACTGTATTTAGTACACGTGCAGCGCACGTAGTCATGGCTGAATCGGTCAAGTTCTGGCCGGACATGGTGAGCGAGAACGGGTAGAATGGTGCTTCGAATCCCGCCGTAGGAGTACTATTTTGAACGACAGCCCGTGATCTATTTTAGTGGGGATATAATATTAAGCCACACCTACAAAGTCACATTGCCACATTTATTAACTTACGATGTATTCCTGTGAAGAGTAATTTTGCTGATTTATAAAGAGAATACGATCGAATCAGCAGGTTATGCAATGTGACCTGTAATGGCAGTAAGTTAATCTGACATGGATATTAACATAACATATCGAAGTGTCGTTCCAGAGGTCGGAGTTCAATTCCCTTCTCTGCCAAGAAATTTAATGCTGCTCTGAGGACAAAACTGAGAAGAGGTGGGTTCGATTCCCACCATAGCCACCCTGGAAGTGGTTTTTCTGTGGTTTCCCACTTCTACTCCAGGCTAATGCCGGGACGGTTTCAAACTTAAACCCATGGCCGCCTCCTTCCCAATCCTCACCTCAATTGCTAATACACACATGAATACAGACACAACTATAAAACAGGTTATCAGAGAACTTCTACATACACCCAAGTACACGGGGCTAAATGACGGCGATGTTCAAGCCCCTCAAATGAAACAACATATCGAAGGAGATTATCGCCAGTGATCGCATTGAAGTACAGTATACGTATTCCTGAGAATTTCTATTTTGTTAGTATATTCTAACAAAAAGAAAACAACTCTATTTGAGGTGTATATATTAAGATGTTTCGTGTAATACCAGATTTGAACACTACAGTATGTAACGTTCATGGAATCCAACCTGAAATTGCATCTGCTCGCTAAATTACTAGTGCCCCATCCTCAATAATTACTGTAACTGTGACCTCTTTTATATTTCTGTTGTAAGACACAGACGATATAACGTAACGAAAACAAATGATAAAACTCTCCCCCTTACAAGTATCGAACTCCAACTCTTTCAGACCGCAGTCCAACGCGTTACCATTTCAACCACTGATGCTTACACACTACACAAAGATAGAAAGTGTGAACTATTTGCATTGGACACTTGACTTTCTTTATCTAAAACATTCTTGTTGGTTCTGTAGTCGACAGGCATAGGAAAAAAAAATGTTCATGTTCTTTTGTTTTGTTGCGATGGCTTTGAAATGGGCAGCCACCACCTGCTCGATCGCATGCCCTACCTACCTGAGCATCATGGGTAGTGGAAACATCATTATGTCACGAGTGACGAGAATTAGGAATATTTTTGCGGCATTTTATCTGGAGTAGAAGTGGCATGCCATGGAAAACCACTTCCAGGATGATTTAGGTTGGTCTCGAGTAGATGATAAAAGATTTGAAAATCAATCCCACAAGCATGCCAACACACTTTATTTTGTTTGTATAAAAATAATCCTACCTGAAAATTAATTCAGCAGGTGCTCAGTTAGAAGCTTTCTTTTCTAATAATGTCAGTTTCTCTCTTAGCATAGGCCAGGGCCATCCACTCAGCGCTCCAGCTCCGCTCGAAGCCAGTGCTCCGAGTGCTTTGGTGGAGGGTGGAAGCAGAATGGGAAATTTATTTTTTCTGTACAGCTTATACAGGAGTAGAAGTCACTCAAGGCCTGTACTATCTGTTCATATTGGTAGAATTTTCCTCTCTAATATGTTCACATTTCAGTTTGGAATAAATCACAATATTCTTTGCTTAACACTTGCGTTTGTTTCCTGCACATTCCATACATCAGAGTACCATTTGATTTGTATATGTGGTATATTTTTTATGGCAAAACAGCCCTATCAATATGATGTCAACAATCCCACAAAAGCCACCGGCCACAGGACTGTACGTATGTATCTAGTCAGTGTGGTTCGAACATTGTCCCTCTGTCTCTGGTCTCCTCACTGCCACACTGTAGTGGTGGTAGGGGAATGAGCACTAGTCTGACTGCCCAGTGCTCCCCGAGCGCAATGACTGGATGGCCCTGGCATAGGCTACCGGTATCTTTAGTGAGAAAAGTCATGCTAACAGTCTAATGAACTCAATACACTACGGTATTTCTCATAAGTGGATAAATTAATACTTTTTTTTTATATTTGTCAAACGTAAGAATGAGGACTGACTTACAATACGGGGTTACAGAAGGCTTTGACTTGACACAGCGTAAGGATGAGGAATGGTTTACAACCCGGTGTTACAGAGGGCTCTGATGCGACACGTGCGGTGGCCTGAGTGAGTCTGAGTTTTCCTTTAAACCAAGGTGGTCAACATTTCGAACACTCGCTGCCCTGAATGATAAAAACGGTCCTTATCAGGACCAAATAAAAAATTACTCGTTGGAACAGGGAGATATGCACCCATAATACATCCACTATAAGCGACCTAACAGCTTGCCTGACG
Source organism: Meconema thalassinum (assembly GCA_946902985.2). Classification (NCBI taxonomy): domain Eukaryota; kingdom Metazoa; phylum Arthropoda; class Insecta; order Orthoptera; family Tettigoniidae; genus Meconema; species Meconema thalassinum. Next base: position 68,610,616 of record OX336391.1, on the reverse strand, counting down.
TTACTCCATCAATGCGTGATTTAGCCACCTTAGCTACATGGAGTAACGCTGGCACGTAGACACTTCCAAACATGAGGAGGTGTTATTCGGAGCAGTGATCGTTTTAATCATTTTGAGGTTATATTTGAGGTCATTGAAATAACACTGCTGCTGTTGATTTTACTATATTGCAGAGCATGAACTCAACGGTAAAGTTGTACTACGGCCGTAAAGGAGCAGGTAGTAATATTTTTAGAATGACTATGATATACGCGTTAGTTGGGTTGCCTTTCTCCAAAAAAAAAATAAGGGGCTGGTGAACCACTCTGTATATATAAAAATGAAAGTTTGTCTGTTTTTTTTCTGAATTTCTACGGAAATTTGCATTATTAACACGTTTCAGACTGTTTTATGATGGATGTGTGCATAAATAATTTTTTTGTCTGTCTGTGGACAACTTTATCACTTGAGAAGGGCTGGGTGGATCAATGTAAAATTCGGTGCAGATATCCATCACAGGCATGACACGATCATTGATGTAACTCTTCTCTGTACCTCTCATAAAAGGGGGCCTATCCCCTTAAAATACATGCTGAAATAGGCGTAGAAGGGCGAGACAAAGCTCATTTTCAGCCCCTCAATGTGAGAAACAAAACTCAGGGGACCACATTTTAAGGCCCTAAAACCAACAGTTTTTTTAGATATTTCCAGAAAACTAATTTCATTGAATAAACTAATGAAAGGTCAGCCATAAGACTAGATGCCTTATATGCCATGGAGTGTCTCTCTTTAAACCAAAGGGGTCTGATAAGAGAATATGGAAATTAGAGAGAGGAGAATTTTCTGGAAGATCCTCGGTCCTGTGAAAGTAGATTAAGAATTTCGTAGGCGACATAACTCGTAGCTCTACGAACATATAGAGAAGCTCTCTGATTGTGCAAGAAAAAAAGAGAATAGCCTTTTATGGCCATATAGCGAGATTATCTCCCACAAGATATCATTTATCTTTTCAAGAAGAACGAGACATAACTGCAAAAATAACAAATTTTACCAGAACAGATTACTATATTATGTCGTACGACAAGACAAAGCGCATTTTCAGCCCCTTGTTGTCAGAAACAAAACTCAGGGGCCCTGGAAGGTTTTTAAACCAACAGTTTCTTAGATATTTCCAGAAAATTAATATTTCATTTAATAAACTAATAAACGGATGCGAGTGTGCCCGACAACAACAGTGACAGAACGTCGCATGGGCGTTATGGAGACCAAGATGTTGCGATGGACAGCGGGTGTCACCAAATTGGATCATGTTTCCAATGACAACATCAGGAAACGGTTTGGGGTTGCACCAATCAGTGACAAGATGCGGGGGTGCCGTCTGCATTGGTTTGGGCATGTTCTACGAGCGGAAGCGGACACAATTGCAAAGACTGGCTAAAATATACAAGTAGTCGGCAAGAGACCTAAGGGAAGACCGAAGCAACGGTGTGATGATACGCTAAATAGAGATCTGAAGAACAAACACCTTCATCCTGACATGGCCCGAGGCAGAAACAAATGGCGACAACGTATCCATATATAACTAGAATAAAAGACTTACTCAGCACAGTATGGACACACAAGAATTAGAGTTTTACATGACAAGGAATAACCACTTCACGAAAAAACATTTTATCTTAATATGCTGAATTTTATAATTAAAGATATTTTTCCCGTGGGGGTTTGCCTGTTCCTCTATCGGGTGCATCCCAGGTGGCGGATAGGGGGGCTCGCCGGACTTGTCCGGAGGGTTTGAGGGAAATAAAATAACTCTCGCGGACCAAAAACAGGCCCCTTGCCAGTGTTATGGTGAAGCTACGTTAGGCCTAGCAAGCCAGTAGTGGATATGGACGTTAGGCCTAGCAAGCCAGTAGTGGATATGGAACTGCTTTTAAAACGGGAACAGGCCTCGGAAAGGACAGATCTAAAGGAAACAGACCTGGCTGTGGAAATGGACTACGAATTGGAACTCAGAATATAGCTACATTGACGGGAAGAGTGGAGGAGATTGTAGATATGATGGAGAGGAGAAAACTGGATGTACTCGGACTAGCAGTGACCAGATGGATAGGGGAAGGAAGAAAAGAACTAAGAAATGGCTTGCAGCTATACTGGATAGGAAATGAGGAGGGGAAGAGAAATGGAGTGGGAATGGTGGTGAGAGAAGGGCTGAAGGAGGAAGTAAAGAGGGTAACTGATAGAATAATTAGAGCCAGAATCACTGTGAAAGGTAGAAACCTGAACATTCTGCAAGTCTATGCACCACAGGTGGGATGCACAGAAGGCGAGAAGGACGAGTTTGAAGAAGAGTTACAGAAGCAGTTAGTAGGGAGAAACCTGATAGTCATGGGGGACCTAAATGCCCATGTCGGAACTGATAGAAGAGGTTTTGAGGAAGTGATTGGTGGTGAAGGATGGGGAAACAGGAATAAGGAAGGAGAGAGATTGTTGGAACTGTGCAAGATAAATGGGCTAATGGTTGGAAACACATGGTACAAGAAGAGAGAGCGCCATAAAATTACTTGGTACAGCAGAGATTTGACTAGGAAATCAGTGGTGGACTACATTCTATATGGGAAGGAGACAAAGAAGAGTATCACGGATATAAGGGTAATACCTTCAGAAGCCCTGGACAGTGACCACCGTCTGCTGGTCGCCAAGGTGAGAGGTCTGAAGGAAAAGAGGAGAACTGAGAACCAAGAAAGAAGAATAAGGACATGGAAGCTGAAGGAGGATGGAAATAAGGAGAAGTTCCAGATATTAGTGAGGAACAAATTACCGAAGGATGATCCGAGAAAAGGAGAAGAAGAATGGAATAGGTTCAAGGACGTGTTGGTAGAAGCAGCGGAAGTCGTGTGTGGCAGAACTAGTGGAAAGAAAAGGTGGAAGGAAACACCAGGGTGGAACCCCAGAACTAAGGAAGCAGTGAAAAAGAAAAATGAAGCATTCAGGAAATGGTTCCAACAGAGGACAGACAGAACAAGAGAAGAATACCAAGAGCGGAAGAAAGAAGCAGAAGTAGTGAAGGAAGAGAAAAAGAAATGGCTGGAGAAGTGGACAGAAATGATGGAGGAGGGCTGTGATGGCAGTAAGCAAGTGTTGTATGGAATGATAAAGGCAAAGAGAAGAGATACAGGGGAAAATATCAGAATGGTGGACAGGAATGGAAAGGAGGTTGAAAATAGGGAAGAAGTAAAGGTTATCTGGAGAGAATACTTCAAGGAACTCCTAAATCCAACTAAAACCAGCGTAGTGGACATTGTGGAGGAAGAAACAGACAGTGACCAAGACATTTCAGAGAAGGAATTGACATGGAAAGAAGTGGAGGAAGCATTAAAGAAGGTGAAAGGGGGAAAGGCACCGGGAATAGACGAAGTGAGTGTGGAGATGGTGAGAGCAGCAGGGGTGATAGGAACACAGTGGCTCTTTCGAGTAATGAAAGTGATATGGAGGGAGAAGAAAATACCAGAGGACTGGAAAAGAGGGATAATAATACCCATATTTAAAAAGTGAAGTAGGAAGGAATGCAAGAACTACAGGGGAATTACACTCATGTGCCACTGCGCCAAAATATTTGAGAAGGTACTGGAGAGAAGAATTCGGACAGAGGGAAGAACAGTATGGATTCAGGCCAGGAAGGTCAACGGTTGACCTCATATTTGCTGTAAGACAGCTACAAGAACACCATTATGAATATGGGATATTGAGAAAGCATATGATAGTATTAATAGAAACAAGGTATGGGAAGCAATGAGAGCAAAAGCAGTGAACAAGGAGACAGTAGCAAGAGTGAAAGCAATGTACAAGGGAAGCAAAAGCTGTGTAAAGGTGGGAAGAGAGAGAACGGAATGGTTTCAACTGGAGAGTGGTCTGAAACAAGGAAGTGCCCTCTCACCCCTGTTATTTATAGTGGTGATGGATGGAATCATACGAAAAGTGGTAAATAGCATTGGGGAAAGGAAAATGAAGGCAATGTTGTTTGCTGATGACCTTCTGGTATGGGGAGAGGATGAGGAAGAAGTACAAGAGCAATTAGATGAGTGGGAGAAGGTAGTGTTATTATATGGGATGAAGTTCTCAGCACAAAAGAGTGAAGTGGTCATCATAACAAGGAGGAAGAACAGACTGGATATGGGCATAACACTTGGAGGACAGCAGTTGCAGAAAGTAGAATGCTTCAAGTACTTGGGAAGCATAATTGAAGAAAAGGGAGGCAATAGGATGGAAATAAATGAAAGGGGAAGGTGCGCAGATGGATTTTTCAAGAGTGTTAGGGGGATGATATGGAATAAAGATGTACCACAAAAATGTAAAGGAATCATCTACAAGACCTACTTTGTGCCAATTTTGACATATGGTTCAGAAACATGGGTGATGAAGGAAAGGGACAAGAATAAAATACGAGCAGTGGAGATGAAGTTCCAGAGGAGTAGGGTAGGAGTGACAAGAATGGACAGAGTAAGGAATGAGAGAGTCAGAGAGATGGTAAGATAGGAACCATTCAAAAACAACAACCCCTGGCACTATCCAGCCCATGACGGGCTAAGGCCGACCAAGCGACCGCTGCCCAGCCATTTGGCCTGCAGATATTGGGGTGACGCGTGATCAGCGCGTCGGGTCCCCTCGGCCGTTAATCTTGGTATTCGTGATCGGGGCGCTGTCTCACTGTCAGACAGCTACTCAATTGTCCTCACGAGGCTGAGTGCACCCCGTTCCAACCCTCACGTCAGTTTTAAAATCCCTGACGGAGCCGGGGATCGAACCCGGGGCCTCCGGGTGAGAGGCAGGCGCGCTACCCCAACACCACGGGGCCGGCAGATAGGAACCATTGCTAAATAGAATAGAGCGATCTAGGCTACAATGGTATGGACATGTGAGGAGGATGCAAGAGGAGAGGTTACCGAAGAAGATGTTTGGAATGGAAATGACGGGAAGGAGGCCAAGGGGAAGACCAAGGGACAGATGGACAAAAGGAGTTAAGAAGAGTGTGGAGGAAAGAGGAGTGTGCTGGGACACAGTGAATGACGAGAGATGGTGGATGGACAGGAAACGATGGAGAGGCTTATGTTCCAAGCAGACCCGACCAGTGGTCGGAAACTGCTCAAGATGATGATTTTTTTTTTTTTTTTGAGCATATGGCTTTTAGTGCCGGGAGTGTCCGAGGACATGTTCGGCTCGCCAGTTTTGTAGCTGCTTCGAGACGGACACCCAATGGGTGAGCTACAAGTACCGTTGGGGAGGAAAGTTGGATTGGAAGGTCGAGGAGTTGGAAGGTAGCGGCTGTGGCCTATAGTTAGGGACCAACCCCGGCATTTGCCTGGAAGGAAGATGGGAAACCACAGAAGACCATCTTCAAGGTTGCCGGCGGGGGGATTCGAACCTCCTCGCCTCCCGGATGTGAGCGACTGCCAACAGTCATGCCGTAACGACCACGGCTAACTCACCCAGTAAGATGATGATGATGATGATGCTGAATTTTATGCATTTTAACGAATTGGGACTTGCTATTTTAGCTTTCAGTGTTTTTATCTTTAATGTCATTAACTTTGTGTTTTAACCATGTTTTATCGAGTGTATTAGGTTTTAGTGTCTGCCATATCTTGTCCATATGTTTTCACGCACCATACATTCCATTTTCATTTTATCACCCTGTTTTAACTATGTTTGTACAAAGGAGTGCTCTATCTTAATTTGTTGGGCCAATCTTATATAAGCTGATGAAGGGATCAGGATAGATGGGATCCCGAAACATGTCCTGTAATGTATAAATAGATGTGATCTATGATTACATTATAATTAAAGGTATTGACTGGGCAGACCCATATTTACAAGAATAATTATTTTATTCAAGTTATATAATCTCGTCAATACGGAACAATGTCAAACGTCAACAACCTTCACGTTAACATGTCAGATAACGGGACAAAAGCTAAGGAAGAAGAAGAAGAAATTAATGAAGGAATGCAAGCCGGTCACCACGGCAACAGTATCTCAAGAGGTGACATCCAACCTTCCATCTATTTCTGTGGGAAGCAATGCCACTCCATGTATTACATTTCTGTGAAAGTTTGCAAATGGCCATAAGGTTATCATGGAACCAACTACGACTGTGAAATTCATCAATGCGCATAAAGGGGTCAAGGGGTACCCTAAAACTTTTTCACACGACCTACACGTGCGATATGTCGTACAGAAGGTCTATTATATCTCCAAACAGCAACATCATTTTCAAAAATTCCTGTATTGAAATAGTATTTTTTTTGTGGCTTTTAGGAATTTGGGCCATTGGAGGCTAAAAAACCTGAATTTTCATGCACCACAAGCCTTTATAATTTATTGAAGGGGTTTTCCTCTGGATGGGGACATTACACAACGGTGAGGGTCAGGTATTATGCGACATGTATTGCGTTTCGTCTAAGAGGTTTTCAATTTTATTTTCACGTCAGGTAGTACACATCATTAGAGATACGGAAAAATCGCAATTGCGATAAATGCGAATTTCACTTTTTTCTCCATTTTTCAACTACCTGGTAACTAATATGACTATGTATACCAAAAATTTGCGAAACTGAATGTGCGACAAAGTGCGATAACTAAGGGTTCTTGCGAATTATTCCCATAAACGCGATACATGCGAAAAGTGCCGAATTTACCGATTAATGTTGACTATTATGTTTTATTACATTTTCGCGCCGCAACTTTGAAATTTGCGAGTTCTCAGCAATGAAAATATCGGCTATATAATCGATATTTACGAGAAATAATCGATATGTACGAACATCGATTATTGTCGTGAAAACAATCGATTACGGTAAAATCAAATTGAAAATGGTGCTGTTATTATTGCCGCATAATATCCACTGTTTATCGCCAGTAAAACGATGATTTTGGAGAAATTATTTCGTAGTTTCATTTGGTTGTGCTAATAAAAGGAATATTCCAATCGTTTGTGCCGATTCTTTTTAAAATTAGAGCAATAAGGTTATGCTTATATAGGTTTATATCACGCCGGCCCTCATTTCTTGTATTTAAAATGAAAACTCTCAAGTACATATCGTGATATGAATAGACAATGTTTGTTAGGCGTTCTCTTTGCTTTGGGAAATGTTGTATAATATGATGAAAGTATTCTCTACCATAAAAGCCTCCGTGGCTTAGGCGGCAGCACGCCGGCCTCTCACCGCTGGGTCCGTGGTTCAAATCCTGGTCACTCCATGTGAGATCTGTGCTGGACAAAACGGAGGCAGACAGGTTTCTCTCCGGGTACTCCGGTTTTCCCTGTCACAATTTCATTCCAGCAACACTCCCCACTATCATTTCATTTGTCATTCATTTAATCATTGCCCCAGAGGAGTGCGACAGGCTTCGGCACCCGGCACACTTCATATCCTCGCCGCTAGATGGGGGCTTCATTCATTCCATTCCTGACCCGGTCGGAGACTGGAAGCAGGCTGTGGATTTTCATTTTTCATTCTCTACCATGTGTGAGTTATAGGTTACGTTACATGTCATCCGGCGATTTCTCCGCGAATTCGGATACTGTTTTACAGATTGTCAGTCAAGAGTCGCAGTGTGGTCAGGAAATAATGAGGGAGTAAACATACATTTTATTATTTAGTTAATTATCCATTGTATGATATTTACACGAAGTTAAGTAAATGTATGATTCACATTATTTCCTTTTCAATGAAGGGCATTGAATTTCTATTTGCCGGTGGTTTACTGGTCAAATGGCACTTCTTGAATCCAACCTCATAAGATAAGTTATTAAAAGAAATGAATGGAACTTGGCAAGGAGTTAGTAGGAAAAGCACACTAAAGGGTTTCATAGACATCCTCAGAATTTGAACCAATTTGGCCATCGAGTCCAGGACAGCCCGGTATTGTCGTCATTCCACCTGCCACACAGTAAACTTCATAAGACAAGCATTGTCGCCTGACCACAGCTCGCTTTATTCTAACAATTGGCACCTTGGTACCAGTGAACCAATACAACTTTCCGCCAGCCCTCAATATTTGAGTTGCTGCATAACACCTGATATTGTTGATTGCATAATGAGAACATGACCTTTGGATCTTTTGAGCAAAGCTTAGGTACCCTCGTCTCGCGTCATACAACCAACCGACAGCACTTGAACTCAATCTTGCCAATTAGCCAGGCTGATGCGTTTATTTTCTGAGATCTCACATTTCTGAAAATTGTATGATGTCAAGTTTCTACATTTCTGTAATACTGATATTAGGATTTTAATACTTCTAACACTCCCTTAGTAAAAATAAAAACCACACATACAACAGGAGACTTATATTAAATGCTTATGCCGTTTATCAGAAACACCCATATTTCCAATCCTGCACATGTTTGAATTAGTTTCCGTGCATATTATTTTGAACCTGTTTATTGTACCTGGTGAAGAACTTTTAAATGCTACAAAATGCTCCAAAATGCTATTTTTCAAAATGAAAGTGCTACAAAATCAATTTCAAAATGCTATTTTCTCGTATCTTTACACATCATCATCATCATCATGTACAGTTTCCAGCCCCAGGCTGGGTCTGTTTGGAACATAAGCCTCGGCACTTAGTCCTTTCTTCCCACCACCTCTCCGCTGTCACTTTGGTCCAGTCCTCGCCTCTCTTCTTGACACATTCCTCAACTCCTTTCCAGCCATGTACCTCTTGGTCTTCCCCTTGGTCGTTTCATCTGCATCTCATGTATTCTCTTGGGAATCTTCTTCTCTTCTTTTCTCTATAAGTGTCCATACCACCTCAGTCTTGATGTCTCAATCCTACCTTGCAAGGGCTCCTCTTTCACCATTTCCCTGACCTTTTCATTCCTCACCCTGTCTCTTCTTGTTACTCTGATCCTACTTTGCAGGAACTTCATTTCACTTGCCTGTATTCTGCTTATGTCTCTTTTCTTCATTATCCACGTTTCTGATGCATAGGCCAGTATCGGGATATAGTAGCATCTGTATAACACTTCTTTGCTTTTTTGTGGGACATCTTTATTCCACACTAAGCTCCTAATGCTTCTCAGAAATGCTTCTGCCTGTCTGCCACGCTCCATAATCTCTTTGTCATTTCTCCCATTTTCCTTCACTATACCGTATATACCCGAATGTAAGACGACCCCGAATATAAGGCGAGGCCTAGTTATCAACTGCCTCGTACAGATTTTTTCAAAAAAATACTCCCTAACTCATAACTTGCACAATATATGCCCTTAAGGTCGTGCTTTCATTTTTATAACGTCTCGTGTTATCGGAAATCCCTCTGCCCGCTTTTCCAAGACATACTCTATAATTTCTTTGTTCAAGAATGGGAGACATTATTAAATTAAGATATGTTGATCACTCAATTACTGCTCGTAAAACTGACTGGTTGTTCTTGTAAAGATTGTTTTAAAACATACTTCTGTATGCTTTCGAACATATAATTTATCCGCTTAAAATGGCGTGTAAGCGTAAATCCTAACCTCAAAATGTACGCTATTCGTATATGCATGGTAATTAAACATAACAAAACATATTTTAATCTTCATTAACGCATTGATTTGTTGCGAGTTACAAGATGCCAACACCACATACTACTTTGCAAATAATAATAATAACAGTTAAAAAAAAAAAATAATAATAATAATAATACCCTGAATATAAGACGACCCCAAATTTTCATAACACAAAAGTGGGAAAAAACCTCGTCTTACATTCGGGTATATACGGTACTTCCCAAGAACTTGAGACTTTCCACCTTCTTCAGCTGTCCACCTCCAAGTGTTATCCCACTCATTGGTCTGTCCTTTTTTCCTGGTCGTTAATAGGATCTCACATTTACTGATGTTGAACTTCCATACGTACTCTCCCACTGTTTCTTCCCAAGCCTTCAGTTGCTCCTGATTTCCTCCTCCTTGTTTCCCCAGACCAAGAGATCATCTGCAAACACCATTGCTTTCATCTTATCTTCTCCTATCTTTCTTGCAACCGGTGTCATTACCTCGTCCATAACCACAATAAAGAGAAGGGGTGACAGCACTACCCTGTTTCAGGCCACTCAGTTGTCTGAACCAGTCTGTTCTTTCCCCTCCAACTTTCACACAATTCACACTTCCACGGTACATCTCCTTCACTCTGCCTACAGTCCCTTTTTCCGCTCCCATGTTTTCCATTGCTTCCCAAACCTTCTCCCTAAACACACTATCATAGGCCTTTTCAATGTCCAGGAAGGCCATCAACAGATCCTCTCCAAATTTGTGGTGGTGTTCCTGGAGCTGTCTCACTGAAAATATGAGATCCACTGTTGATCTCCCAGGACTGAATCCATACTGCTCCTCTCTCAATTCTCTCTCCACTTTGGCTCGTATTCTACTTTCTAATAACGTTTCATATATCTTGGCACAGTGAGGTATGAGTGTGGCTCCCCTGTAATTTCTGCACTCCTTTCTGCTTCCTTTCTTAAATATTGGGACAATTAATCCTTTCTTCCAATCTTCTGGGGTCTTTTTCTCCTCCCATACCACCCTCATCACCTCCCCTGCTGCCTTCACCATTTCAACACTCATTTCATCCACACCTGGTGCCCTTCCTCCCTTCATTTTGTCTATAGCCATTTCCTGTTCTTTTCCATTCCTGTGTTGTCTTCTCCATCTTCCAATATGTTGTCTTCCTCCCTATGACCATTTGGATTCAGGAAATCCTCAAAGTACCCTTTCCACACTGTCTTGAGTGTCTCTTTGTTGTGTACCTCATTTCCGTTTTTGTCCACCATTACCACATCCTCTGGCAGATCTCTTCTCTTACTTTTGACCATCTCATAAAGTACTTTCTTATTTCCTCTGCTGTCTTCCTCCATCATCTCTGTCCACTTTACCATCCACTTCTTCCTCTCCTCTGCGACAATCTTGTTTGCTTCTTTCTTCTTCATCTTATAATCTTCCCTTGCCAGATCAGTTCTTTCCTGGAACCACACTCAGAAAGCCTTGTTCTTCCTTCCCACAGCTTCTTTTACTCTCTCATTCCACCATGGTGTCTCTTTACACCGCTTTCTGTTGCTTGTTCTTCCACATACTGCCAATGCAGCTTCCACCATTGTGTTTTTGAATTGCTTCCATTCCTCTTCCCCTGTTTTAGGATTGTCTGTTGGCATCCTTTCCCTTATTATCTTCTGGAATTCTTCCTTGACATCCTTTTCCTTGAGTTTCCATACTTTGATTCTCCTTTCCTGGTACTCTGTCCTCTTGCTATCCTTAACAATTCCCAGGTTCATTACAAGTATTCTGTGGTCGCTATCTAAGGCCTCTGATGGTATTACCTTTATATCTCTGACATTTCTCCTCATTTCCCAGTCGTACAGCATGTAATCTACCAATGATTTCTTTGTTAAATCACTGCTGTACCACGTTACCATGTGGCTTTCTTTCTTCCAGAACCAGGAGTCGCCTACCACTAAACCGTTTCTCTTGCAAAAATCCAGCAACTTTCTCCCTTCTTCATTCCTGCTGCCCCATCCTTCTGCTCCCATTACATTTTCATATCACTTCCTACTTGTGCATTCAAATCTCCCATGACAATGATGCCCTGCCCATTCAACTGCTGTTGTAGCTCCTCCTCAAAGTCTTCCTTCTCTTGAGCTGTAAATCCAACTTGAGGGGCATATACCTGGGCTATCTCCAGGCTTCTTTCCTTTACAGTTACTCTGATCTTCATGATCCTGTCATTTACTCCCTTTACCTCTTCCTTCATTCCATCTCTCACAACTACTCCTACTCCTTCACTGTTCCCACTCCAGTACAACCGGTACCCTTCCCTCAGTTCTCTGCGACCTTCTCCTTTCCATCTTGTTTCTGCCAAGCCCAGTACATCCAGCTTTCTTCTCTCCATCACATCTACAGTCTCCTCCACCTTTCCTGTCAGTGTCTGAATGTTTAATGTGCCAATTCGTAGTCCATTAACATATCCGGGTCGTCGCTGTTTGCATCCGCCCTTTCCGAGGCATGTTCCTGTTTTGAAAGCAAATATAAGATCCATTACTGGCTTGCTAGGCCTATCGTAGCTTCACCAGACCCCCGTCACTTTTCAGGGTTCCCATAGGGCCTTCACAGCTACCGTAGCAGTCCCAGGGCACTCGAAGTCCCTACTGTACTTCACCCCTACAGGCAATCCCCTACTTCATGCTGTTGCCCGTCTCCCACCACATGGAAGGGGAGGTAGTACACGTTAGGTAAATTTAGATTGAGATCATATTTTAACTTTTTTTTTGTCGACAAACGGGTTCATTGTAAGGATGATTTTGTTTGATACTGTGTGGTTGATATATCCATATTTGGACATCTGAGTCATATGTTGTAGTCAATAGAGTTAGTTTGCCTCTTGGCCACTGGGTGCCTTTACTCTCGTATATATAATGTTTGTATAAAAGAAACTATAGGGAAAAAATGGACAGAGGAAAGGAAGAAAAAATACATTGAATTAATGAAGAGATTTTGGGAAGAAAAGAGAAGAGGAAAGGAAGTGAAGCTGTGATTGGTTCAAGTTCGCACGCTCTCCCAAAGGGAAAAAATCGATAATCATAATAATAATATATATATATACTAAATACACCTATCTATATGATTGTTCATTCAATTTTCTATTTTGTTTCTTTCACGCGTTTCGGTATGTTTTTTGACGGATGCAAGCAAAGAGCGGATTTGTCTGTCTTTCTGTGTATCTTTATGCACGCCTATACCACGTGTTCGGATACTTGGAGCATCATAAAATTAGGTATGGTATCCATGAGAGTCAATACACCAATCATTTATAAAACTCTTCACCGTGCTTCTCACAGAAGGGTGGGTATAGGGAAAAACTTTTCAAAATACATGCTAAAGTAGGAGAAATATAAAAATTATCCTAGAAGGAAGACCAAAGCATATGTTGCGCTTCTCAATGCGAGACACAAAATTCGGGAGTCTATAAAGGGTCTCCGAAAACCACATTTTAAGGCCCTTAAATCAACGGTGTCTGTGATATTCCCAGAAAACTAACTTTGCTCTGATAAACTTATGAAGGAATGACAAGCCCCTAACCATTGCAACAGTAGCTCAATTGAAAACTTCTGGTTATTAATACCTAAGACCGTTCGAAGAACGGGTACTTCTGCTAGCCTTAGTTCTATGGGTGACATTTCGTCAAGACGCTCGCGAACTGTCGATCAATCAAGGATAGATTATTACTGTAAATTAGACACTAATTTTTGCCAACACTACTTACATTTGATCATGCAAATTCCAGAATAAAGTCCAACTGTAATAAATTCAAAATTGGATGACAATTTTTTGCATGGCTCTTGATCAAACAGTGCTACAGTTCATCGTGAAAGAGTCGAACAACCCGTCTCTGTAAATCTCCTACCATTACCTCCAGTGTCGTAATCACCTACATGCCCTTCCCTTTCCTGTACGTATTTGCACAATGTAGATGTCATGTACCAGCAAGATGTTCTGGTGTATAGAAATGACTTTGAAAAATCTTGAGAAAAACTCAGTGCAAAGGCTAAGCCTACATGTTTAAAACCTAGTAATTAAACTAACCTAAGGGCCGTTTTCACCAACGTCAATTATCTCTTAATGCATCATTAAAGATTATATAACTTTGCACGAGCATTTCACCAAACAGAAACGCTCGTTAACTTATCGCTAACAAGGAATTACGTTAAATGGCCAAATCTGGCCACTCAACTCTCTAAAGCATCTTTAAAGTGGCGGGAAACAGTTGAACTGGGCCTTGAACATTCCACAATGGCGGTTTGTTCCCGAGTTTCACACGTACTTTCATCCATATGAATATAAAATATGTTTATGACAATGAAATTATAAAAGATCACACACACTACTAAGTTTTAATACCAAGAAAGACGAATACGGAAATTTAAAAAAAAAATATCTGAAGGGGGTTTCGAACTGCTTCCAGCGCTGCATAATGAATTGCGAGTCCGCACCTCTACCGCTTACGCTACCAAGAAAACTAAGAGAGTACGTCCTATGAAGCTATGTATTCACACAACTGCCAGTTCTCCTAAATACTTTGTTTATATCATTTTAAGCTTTTGGCACGAATAAGGTCTTCTGTATTTCCCTTCCTTTATAATTATGTTCCTGAAAGTCTCAAGGAGGCATCGCAAACAACGATCAGTGCTAGACGCTTCTTGATCTGTCCGCCATGCTCTCCAAGATGAAACCGAGTCTACGCATGCGCGAGAGCCGTAAATCTTATTTAAGTAATTGCGAACCCAAATGGACTCGTGAAATGCATCGAAGATAATCACGCATTAAATCTCGTATTTAAGTTAAATGTGAATTAACAAACTAATTGTTAGTGAAGAGTTGGTGTAAACGGCACTAACTCCGTGGCACTACAGCCCTTGAAGGGCCTAGACCTACCAAGCGATCGCTGCCCAGCCAATTGGCCTGCAGATTTTGGGGTGATGCGTGGTCAGCACGTCGGGTCCCCTCGGCCGTTAATCTTGGTTTTCGTGACCGGGGCACTGTCTCACTGTCAGACAGCTACTCAATTGGCCTCACGAGGCTGAGTGCACCCCGTTCCAACCCTCAAGTAAGTTTTAAAATCCCTGACGGAGCCAGGGATCGAACCCGGGGCCTCCGGGTGAGAGACAGGCGTGCAACCCCAACACCACGGGGCAGGCCTAGTAATTAAAGGGTTAAAAAAAAAGAACAAGTTCTTTCAGTCACATAACACTTGGAAGTTAGATTGCTGGCCCTAACCCACTTTCTCCTAAAAGCAGATGACACGATCAGCAGTCACTACGTCATCAGCTAATATATGTTCGAGTGTATTCTACAGACCCAAGGTTTCTTCGTATATCAGCAAGATCCACACTCTTGGTTAAAATGTGGGCCACAGTGAATACAGCTCCATAAGTACAAAGTGGGGGTCTTCCCCTCACATCAGCGAGGAGTGGGTGAACCTTTCGTGACCTATCCTTAATCTGGCCAAATGTGTCTGAAACATCACTGACTAAGTATTTTGCCTATAGACATGCATAATACCTATCGTGCATGACATGCTTGTAAAAGTAAAACTCTTATGACTAAGAAAAAGTTTTTATGACTATATTACTCTCCAGTAGCATAGCTAGGGAAATAAAACCCCTGGTCGTCTATCCCATCCCTGCCCTGATTACAGTTACACTACTATCGCCATCACATAAATACAGCTTATCAGACAAGTTTAAGTTTAACAAGTACCCAACTACACAGGGATGATGATCAAGATGTCCCAAGCCCCTCAAATAAATTACCGTATATACTCGAATACCACCCGCACATTTTTAAACAAAATCGGACTTGAAAAATAGGGGTGCGGGTTTTATTTGAGTCATCCTGATTTTAAAGATTTAAATTGCCCGCCATATGCGATATCGGGTGTTGCGAGTATCAGCTAGATGGTGCTAGCCTTCTTCCGGCTATCACGTTTCACCGTAAGCACGCGGCGTCATACAGTCTCGCGCAAGTTTTCCGAGTGTAAACATGAGTTCTACGAAGCGTTTGTGGTCGTTTACTGTGAGTGAGAAGCTGAAAGTTGTGAGGGAAGCTGAAATTATTGGAAATCATGCCGCCGGTAGGAAATATGATATTGACGAGTCATGTATTCGAGATTGGAAAAAGAAAAAAAAACGTGTTGCTAACAAGTAGTGGTGCTCGTAGAGCTTTCCGCGGACTGAGTGTACAGTTTCCGGAAATTGAAAAACAACTTTATAAGTACGTAACAGAAAGGCGGGAATTGGGAAATGAGGTTTCGACCGAAATGTGTCAATTAAATGCATTACAGATCGCGAAGGAACTTTCTACGGTAAAGTTTAAAGCAAGCCGAGAATGGATTCAAAATTTTTATAAAAGAAATGGGTTGAGCATACGAAGGCGTACCTCAATTTCGCAGCGTCTTCCTGGTGCCTATGAAGAAAAGTTACTTTCCTTTCAGCGTCACATAATTAAGTTGCGGAAGGAAAATTCATATTTGCTTTCCCAAATTGGCAATGCAGATCAGACGCCAGTCTACTTTGAAATGCCACTGGACAGTACTGTGAATGTTAAGGGATCTAAAAGTGTGACTATCAGAACAGGTGGTAATGAGAAACAACGGTGCACGGTAATGTTGTGTATACTCGCTGACGGAACCAAACTTCCGCCGTACGTTGTTCTCAAGCGAAAGACTCTTCCAAAAAATATACCCGCTGGTGTTATCGTTAGAACTCAGGACTGGTTGGATGGACAGTTCACTGGTTAAAGTGTGTCTGGCAACGTCGACCTGGTGCTTTATTACGACGAAAGAGCTTGCTTGTTCTGGAGTGTTACCGCGGCCATACAACAGACGCTGTGAAGAAATTCGTCAAGGATGGGAAAACCGACCTAGCAATCATCCCGGGTAGGATGACGTCTATGCTACAGCCACTGGATGTCTGCGTGAACCGACCGTTCAAAGCAGCCTTGAAACAGCTGTATACGGAGTGGATGGCGGCCGATAAGCACACACTGACCCCAACTGGTCGTATTCAGCGCCCGGAAGTTCAGCTGCTCTGTTCGTGGATTTTGACGGCATGGAATCGTATCTCGGGAGATCTCATACGGAAGAGCTTCAAGAAATGTAGTATTTCCAATGCTATGGATGGCAGTGATGACGACATTTTGTGGGAAAGTGATGGTGAAAAAAGTTCCGAAGTTGGTACTTCTGATGACGATGAATGAAGTGTTTGTGTCTTTTATTTGTATTTTTAATTGTTTCTGTGTGTTATTTTAGGACGACTTCAGAACTGTTGGAAACTATTTTGTAGAAATGCTATTTTGTTTATTTAGTAAAGATTGTAAATAGTTTTGAGTAAAATTTTTTTTTTAAATTTTGTTCTTCAAAATCAGGGTGCGGGTCTTATTCAGGGGCGGGTCGTATTCGAGTAAATACGGTAACAACAATTAGGGAGATATATTCCCAATGCCATGAAATTAAAAAGTAAAAATTATTATAGTATGTGAAATTTAAAAAATTAAGGTGAGTTGTACCATACCAATGATGAACCCAATGGTGCAATGGGACAAAATGCTGGCAAAATAGATTGAGAAACCAGGACAATATCAAATTCATTATCAAATGAATTGGCATTGACCAGTTCAGTCGGAGTAAAAATCACGTAAGTTTCTTCAGAAATATAAACCATCCACTTGGATCAGACAGTGAGGCAAATGTTTGAGAAGAGAGCTATGCTCCTCATAGTACATTGGCAATGCTCGTGGCATCACAGGAGCCTTACAGAGGCCTTCCCAGCATGCACTAGCCAGCATCTTGGTGAGGTGTAACAGAACAACCTGATAAGCTCAATGGCACACTGCCAAAAAAGATTAAGAAACCTACACAATTTTGGTTTCATTGAAACCAAAATTGGTATGAAGGTACAATGGAAAGTTTTAATTTGACCAGTTTAACTTTATGACTGCTTCTACCAAGTTAAATGTTGTTCCCTACCCTGAAGTGATTGAATCTAGAAGTGAAAATTAATGTGGCAACAGTTGAGCACAGACAAACAGAGCGCAACCTAAATTTTTAAATGAGAAGATTATTGGACTTGCAGAGAATTCTGCATTTAGTATACAAAACATTTAATAGCCTGGATCCACCTCTATAGCTGGCAAGTGTGACATAAGCTGCCGTTCTGGTTCTCTCACACTCTATCAAGGTTGCCTACATGCCATGCCTCCCACTACTCATTCACATATACAATGCTACAATTTTAGCACTTAATCAACCGATTTTTGTAATCTTTTACGGGCAAAGTATTAAAAAATTGCCACCATTGAATGTGCATTCATCAACTTTTAAAATCCATTATAGCCATATAAATAAATCTTTCTCTGCCAACATAGGAATCTAGCTATTTTTGCTGTGATGTTTGCAAGGATTTAAGCAGGCAACCATGATAGTGCAGAGAGTTTAAGCACATAAAATAAAGCTGGGAACAGATTATGCTACAGAGAGTGAGATGTAATGGTAAAACTAGGGATAGCTCAATGCCTTTGGAGAGAAAGTTTTGAAAAATGTTTCGACTCACTATAATAGCAAGACTGTGAATGGAATGTGTTTAATGGTTATATTGGGAGCCAATAAGCGAATGAGTTAAATATGATTATTCTAAGGCAGACACTGAACTTTCTCCCTGAATTCTGTTTATTCACACAAGGCCTAATGTTTACAGGATTAAGTTGAACAGACTGACTGTAATGAAGGTTCACACAATAAAGTTAAACAAAAAAAAAGAATTGAGGAGCAATAAATTTAACTCTCTTGTAACATTAGTTTCAATGCTAAACAAAAACTCGGTGGAATTAAAGCATTATCCTCTTACCAGCAGTACGAGACTCAGTAAGAATGGCCATATCCTTTTCCAACAATGCACTATCAACTATAGACAGTGCCTCTTGAACTTTATCTACTGCACTCTTCTCCCTCTTCACCAATTCTTCAAACTGTTGATGACATTTTTCCAAAGCAGCTTCCAATTCATTTCTAGACTCTGTCAATGTTTTAATTTCTACACTTAATGAAGTATCATGCTTTTCGTACTGCTTTAATTTTTCAAGTGCTGCACCATGATCTGAAGAAAGAAAAAATCCCACTGATACACCACCTAATTGGACAGCACTGTAAAATGGTGGAATTACTGCATATACCGTACCATATTTATCCAAATACATGATGATGATAATTGTTGTTTTAAGGGGCCTAACATCTAGGTTATCGGCCCCTAATGGTCTGGGTGATAGCGAAAATTTCAATGAAGTGGAAACCAGAACGAAAATTAAGTGAGAAGGAAAATACTTACGAAACGGAACTCAGATGGAAACTACTCACAAAATGGAGAGCGGTAATACTTACAAAAGAGAATTTAGAACGAAAATACTCACAAAAGGAATAGATTGAAAAATACGCACAAAATGATTGTTAAGTTCAAAATACGCACAAAATGCAAAGCACAGTCGAAATACTTACAAAATGCAAATGAAATTCAAAATACTTACAAAATGCAAATGAGAGTGAAAATATGTACAAAATGCAATTGAGGTTCAAAATGCTTACAAAATGCAATTGAAATTGAAAATGCACAATGCAATTTAGATTGAAAAAGGCCGGTTCAGATTCAAAATACTCACAAAGTGCAACTGAAATTCAAAATACTTACAAAATGAAATTGAAAAGGCTTACAAAATGTATGGTAGATTCAAACTACTCAATTGGATGGACAATACTTACAAAATGCAATTAGGACTGAAAATAATTACAAAATGTAATTTAGACTCAAAATACCCACAAAATGCAATTGATAATCAAAATACTTGCAAAATGTGCACCCTACAAAATGCAATTTGGATTGAAAATACTTGCAAAAAGCAGTTTAGGTTGAAAATACAAAATGCAATTGAAATTCAAAATACTCGCAAAAGTTCCACCCCCAAAATTGAAAGACTTACTAAAAAGCAATTTAGATTGTCAATCCTTACAAAATGCAATTGAGGTTGAAAACACTCACAAAATGCAATTTAGATTTTAAAAAAACTACAAAATGCAACGTAGATGGAAAATACCTACAAAATGGAGTATAGAAAACAAAACAAGAGGCGCGAAAGGAAATTTAGATACACGGGCAGCCAATTAACAAAAAACAGTGCGGGAAACTTAAAGAGAAAAGGATATATAATGAAAAGAAAACAAGAGATCTGACCCCTCGAAGAAGGAGGGATCAGGAAAGATGAGACAAGGGCCAATTAAGGCAGGAAAGTGAGACTCCCTAGGCCTCGTATACCCTAATACCGTCGGGGTCGGAAAAGAACAAGAGTTGACCAAGGGAGGTCGACAGGAAAGAAGACAGAGAGGAGCCCGGCACAGGTAAGTGGAAGCAATGCCGGACTCAGCTGGGGTCCCGTGGTCGCCAACCCATGTCCCACTAGATGTGAGCCCCTGGGGGATTATCCAAATACAAATCAATCCTCAAGCTTCAGAAGACTTCCTGAGATTTTTCTTTATTTTTATTAGTATAATTAACAAATGAATATCACATATTCACTAACTTACTGAATGGAAGATCCCTTCTGAGTAATGATGAAGGTCCTTTGTATTACTCTCACACATTTTAAAGAGTTTACAGTTTCGTCTATTCCCTTCTTGGCTCCTCTGAAGTCTTACACGATGAATTGGCATTAATGGTAGTTAACTGGCTCTCATTTGATGCCACCTATGAACATTCACTTCATTGATACCAACTTTTCTTCTTGCCATGCAGTTGTTCATGGCCCCTGCTTATTTCTAGCCCTTAAATTAATGTTTACATGTGCCATCAGTAACTGCCAATTTGTGAACCTGTAGACCCCTTCTTATATCCTCAATGAAATTGCTATCTACTTTCATCTAGCTGAACTTATTACAATGGCAAAATGCAAATACTCCGAAAAGTCTATGTCTTACAACCTTGACAGATCCGATAATGAAAGTAAACTGAGTATTTATCGCTAATTCAAGTCAACATTTTGCCTATGTTTCACATTTAACTGGATATACGACCATTATTGCTTATTGCGAGAGTGATGTGTATCACGGCTTTGGACCATATGGACTAAAAACATTGACCCTCACTGGATGTAACGATATGTCCTAGTCCACAATTTCAAGGAACACCCATATTTTTTCAAATGATAAAATTGCAAAACAAATGGTCTTGTATTTGGGTAATTATGGTACTTGAGTAATGCCCATATCCCTTCTCTTTCATCAGCTGTCCCACTGTTATCTTCAGGCTCTCATTTAATCTATACCAGCCCAACTAACATACACTCCTGAGGGACTACCGGTATTTCCATTGGGAACAACCTGTCAATAGTGAAATAGTACCCATTGTGAGAAAATTATCTCTATCTTACACATGATGACAGAACTTATCCCATTAATAGTCACAGCATACTGGTCTTGCCTCCAAATCCCCGTTCAGTGTGCTCTCATATAAAGAAACAATAGGTGCACATGCTTATGCCTACAACTTAATTCATTACAGGTAAGAAGACCAGTTGGTCCACAGAAGGAGGTGACTGGACCAAATTAAAATTAGGTGGAAAAAGGGAATACATAAGAAACAGAGGTGAAATTTAAAAAAAAACATGCAAGGATAGGAATAAATGGAATCATATTTGCTACTTGGCTTGCTGGAAGAATACAGAGATGATTGTCGCCTCTAGAAGTATAACAAATCTATTCATCTCACTCTTATAGATGTGTAAACATTGGAACAATTTCGAAAGATCTGTTTGGTTGACACTCTGTAATCGTTATGAATTTCATTTTGTTTAATAAATTCGTTATGCAAATCTTTTAACATTTAGTAACCAAAACCTTAAGTAGAAATACAGTACAGTACAGATGGTTAATTAGCTAAAACCTGAGGCCACAACTGGTGCATTGCCTCTACATCACAGCGACCAACATATTGAAACCACACTTTCAGTGCTTTCTTCTATGAAAAACTTTAAATAGGCCCTGAGCAGGGTTGCCTGATCTAAAGACAACATGGAGAATTGGTAAAATTCTACCTTACTGACCTGAGTAAATATCATCACACATTCATTCATGAATTTGCACTGTGTCCCATGGTATCCCCTTTGCCAATTTACTATAAAAACTTGAGACAATGGAGACAAAAATCTCTCTAACTTTCCTATTCAATTCACTTGAAAATTATTCCTCACATACCACAGGGAATATTTGTGTTCCATATATTGTAGTGGGTCAACTTCCACTTTAGAAATGTTTCGTTAGCGGTAAACATTGATAAGACCATTATTTCAACACCTTTCCTTCGTTTAGAGAAATAACACCACTTTGTTTTTTTTTATTTTAGCCTCTGTCGTAGTTGTTGGCTGATCCTCATGTCCAAGTATTCATTTCTATCTTGCAATTCTTCTACAATATCCATTCAGGCATGGAGTTGTCTTTGGTGGCTTATCAAGCCAATCCGGGCATGAAACAATCAACTACATTGGTTGCACCTTATAGAGGATGCAAGTCGTGGTTGAGCTTGGAGTAGTTATCGCTTCCGGCGCTTAACTCCAGCTTGCTTTGATGTTCGCGCTCAAAATGTGCGACAGCAGCTGCCATAGCAGAGCGCCAGCGAAGAAGATCCTTCACAGTACTTGGTTCAACGCCTATACTCGTCAAGGTCTTCTTAACGCTTCAGAGGGGCGCCACAAGGTGTCTGAACTAATTTCACTATAAAGGATCCGCCGAGGAAGTCTGTCATCACTCATGCACTGAACATGCCCAATCTATCTGAATTGATGACCAACAATGGTGGTTTCTATGCTGTTCATCTTTGCCCTCTCAACAACTGTTGTCTTTGGAACATCGTCATCCCAGTTGATGTTCATAATGAATCTGAGCTTCTGTTGGTGTAAGCGTTCTAATTTCTTCATATCACGGCAATGTAGAGTCCAGGCTTCACATCCATAGAGCAGGGTGGAGATGACAACTGCTTGATACACCATCAATTTGGTATAAATTCTCAGATCTTAATTAAGGAAGATCCGATGTGTGAGACTTCAGAAAGCTATATGGGCAGCACGTATCTTGTTCTCAATGTCCTTCTCTGATGAGCAGTTACAGAGAGAATACTTCCAAGATAAGGTAAGTGATCTACTAGTTCCAGAGTCATACCAGATACAGACATACTGAAATCTGGAAAGGCAGTTCCAGGGGCTGGCTGTGTGAGTACCTTTGTTTTAAGAATGTTGATGGTTAGGCCAAACTGTTCATATGCCCTAGTGAAACAGTCGACTGACAGTTGCAGCGTGTTGGGTAATGAGCTGGAGCAGCATTGTCCCCCGCATATTGCAGCTTAGTTCCACGGGAGAGGCATATAAACCTTTCTGATCGGAGTCTGGCCTGATTGAAGAGACCAACATTAAATCTACACTTAAGTTCCACACCTGCATTGTTCACAGAGGATGTCTCAAGAGCATGGCTGTCAGGTACAGGGAAAAGAGAGTCGGTGCAAGTACACAGCCTTGTTTTAGCCCATTAGTGATGTGGAATTCTTCTGATGTTTCATTCTGGTACAGCACCTGTCCAAACATACCATCATGGAGAATTTGTATCAGTCCAACATAATGTTCAGGGCAACCAAACAGTCTTAAAATAATCCACATTGCTTCTCTGGGCACTGTGCCAAAGGCCTTTCCCAGATCATAGAACACTAAGAGCAGAGGTTATGTTGTTCTCTGCACTTCTCTTCAGAAAATCATATCAGTAGTGCCTCTGGAGGGACAAAACCTGCACTGAGATTCAGAAAGTATCTTCTCAGAAACTTTCTGGAGGCAATTCAACAAAATTCTAGCAAAGATTTTACCCGCTATGGAGAGCAGGGATATGCCACGGTAATTACCACAGATGCAATGATCCCCTTTTTTTAAGATGATGACAATGGTGGAATTCTTCATGTCAACTGGGACCACATGGATTTCCCATATTAGAGGGACCAGGGAGAAGAGCCTGGTTTACAGAGGAAGGCCTCCATTTGGAATGAGCTCAAGGGGAATGTTGTCATGTCCAGGAGCCTCCCTTGACTTCAGACTATCAAGAGCCTTGATAAACTCAAGAAATGTTGGTGGGACTGCCATCCGAGCTTGTGAAGGATATTGAGGTACATGTTGGAGGAAATCGTCAGCAGCGGCTGAAGAGTAGGCTGAAGTGTTCTTTCCAGCGGTTCAAGATGTCCAGCCTGTCAGTGTGGATGACAGTATTGTCGGCAGCCCTGTTGAGGAACGAACAGGTCCAAACAGCTCTTTTATTCCAGCATAAAAGTTCCATAGGTCTCTGGCATCTGACATACTTTGGAGTTCCTTAGCCTTTTGTTGCCACCAGCTATTTTTGATTGCTCTTATTGCAGACTGGCAATTTTGCATGTGCACTTGAAATCATGCTTTCTTCATGAAAGATGGATCCTGAACAAGAGATAGGCAGGCATCACGCTTGGCACTGAATCTCTTCATTATTAATGAGGGAAGGGATTTTGGCAAGCGAATAAACTGAACACGTCTTGAAGTAATTTCAAGTATAAAAACTGTATTTAAAGATAAGATTATAAAAGATGAGATAGAACAGAACTTGACGTGACTTTGACTCAACACAAAACTGAAACTGATCGTCCTCTTTTCTCGCGACTTCCCCTCGACTCCTCTGCACGGCACCACCGGGTGGTGCCGAGACTGGCGGGAAACCCAAAAACGGCTCATCATCTTCCGATTCCCACAATCGGCCATACACTTCTGATATCTCCTTGGACATATTGACACCGGTTTTGCTGATGGTAGTTACGGCTTGGTCCAGCTAGTCGTTACCCATGACAGCTGGCAACTTGAGTACATCTCCAGACACCACATAGAAATCAGTCAAGTAAGTGTCGTCGTCAACCTGGAAGTCGGTTGGAAAATATCCTAGGGGTGGCACCTCACTCGCCAATCTCTGTGTAAATGTCTTCACAGATCAGATTGATTGGGCAGCCCGTGTCCTCCAATGCGTTGATCCTCTGGCCCCGGAGCAACAGTTCCTTCATCTTCATATTCGACTTGGTTCCCAAAGCAACATTCACTGTCTTCTTCTCTGCATTCTGCTCAGGGTTTGGGCATTTGGAAGCCATGTGTCCGAAGCTGCCGCAGCACTTTGGACCCTGACTCTTGTGTGGACATTCGCTGGACTCATGACTGTTCTTCTGACCACAATTGAAACATCTCTTTACAGATAGGGTCTGCCTCTGCCTTCTCTTGGTGTATGCTTGTTTGTCGTCTTCTCCTTTTTCGTCACCTTCTGGGAGTTTCGTGCGTTTCTTCCACTTGTCCTTGAATTCCTTGATGTCCCTTGCTCCATATAGAATCATCTTGGATCCAGTGTCGTCCTCGAAGCCATTAATGACGTATTGTATCAGCGATTTATCATAGATTGCCGATTTGCTGGCTATTTCTCGCATCACCAGGAAATATTCCTGAAGAGTTTGTGGTCTTCGGACGAGGTAGATGAATCCGATGATGACCCTGACGTGCTAGAGGTTGAATGTTTCGTGGATTTCATCCCAGCCATTTTCTCCCTTAACTCGTATAGTTCCTCCGAGAGTGTTTGCCACTTTCATCTTGCTCATCACATCTTTCTTTTTACCAGTCTCCTCTTCTTCATCATCTTCGTCTTTAGGCATCCCCAACCACAAGAAGTCCATTAAGTTGTCATAGACGCATTGCACAAGCACGGCTTTCTCCCGTATATTCAATGTTTAACACTGAGCAAATGGCTATCAGGTCAGCCTGGGAGAATTCGCTCTCAATGAACTTCAACTTTCCAGGTGTTCTGGTGAGTCACGTTCAAACTCGAATCCTGGGAATTCTCTTAAGCGCTGCCTGTTCTTTTGATCAGGTGGCAGTTTTTCGAAAATGAGGTTATGTAACGTCTTAATCACGGCCGTGGGTGCCGTCTTAATGTTATTCACTTCTCCAATATCTTGTAAACACGCCACTTTGTCTGCCATTTTTGTTTTTTCTTTCTCTGTCTTTCGGCACTCGCGCTAACCACTTTATCTTTTCGTTGCCGTCTTAGGCTTCAGGATCCTGGAACTCTTATTTTATAGCTTGCTCGAACCACCACGTCATTGGAAGTTGAACAGCTACTCTTCTCCTATATTCCACGGACCCACGTCGTCGTCGACCTCGCCAGAAAAATATCATCACTTCACGCCTTGTCATCCTCCGTCTTGGTTTTATCGATGTAGCAACACCACCTAGAGAGAAGGCCATGCAATAAGATTTATGATGTCATAGCCTTCCGGCTATCAGCGAGCGCACTACCCAGCTATGAACAAACTGTGAGGAAACGAGACTGAGCGTTTACTTATAAAACTACGTTCTACAGATGCGAATAAATAAATAAACCATAAATGAAACTTGGTCAGAAGTTGATGCGATTGGCACATTACACAAATAAATCGACGTTTTCGATCAGACTCGATAAGTATGCATTTCGAACCTTGCGAGTTTGAACTTGACCAAAAACACTGTTGTCTCCGCAATAAATGTGATATATAGAAGTATTCAATCAAAAACTTTAATTATATTCACCCCATTTTAACGTGAAATGTCGACTACACAACGGGAAGAAAAGACACATACACAAATAACCAATTAATCTGTAACAGTTAAAACAGAAATTAATATCTATAGCCAATCATCTGTCCCAACGGTCCAGGTTTGATTTCCCCCACTGCCGGGAAATGTAATTCCGATTTGAGGTTTGAAACTAAATTCATTCAGCCTCACTGAACTGAGAAGAAGTGGTTTTGATTCTCCTTTCTCCTCCAGGTAAATGCTGGGATTGTTCCTAACAGAAGACCATGGTCACTTTCTTCCCAATTCTAGCATCACAATACACACACTACCACAGACAATACATATACAAATTCTACCCATATCCGAGTACAAATGGCTGATGACAGGTGATGTCCTAACCCACTCACGAAAAAACAACAACAATTAGACACAGAAAGTTTTCCTCCATGATAAGAAACCAGGCTGGTAATAATTATAATGCCTATGACAGAAAAGGTTGGTTGATTGGTTCCTCAGTTTAGGGGCTGCGACAACGCAGTCATGTAGCCCCGTGTACCTTAGGTGTGTGTAGAATCTGTCTGCTAACCGGTGTTAATTGTGATGGCTGTATTAGTGTGTGTTATCTGTAATTCAGGTAAGGACTGCAGACGATCAATTTCAAGTAATTATTACTTTTGCTACCAAATGCTACCGTCAACAACACCTAGCTATGAACTTGGCTACTAGATGCCACCACAACTGGCTTCTGGTGGCGAACGTTGGAACATAATAGAGCGATAATCAAATCAAACCTACAAATTTAGCTTCACACAATTGTAGTTAGTGGAAGGTTCTTTTGCATGCCGTAAGTCTATAACATGGGCCCGCCGACTTTAGTTCCCTTCCAAGGGAAGGCATACAGAGGGATTGTTAACGCTCTTAAAAATCCGACGACTTCGGCCAGGTTTGAACCCGCGATCTTGGGCACAGAAAAGGCTACCTACTGAAATGGAACAGAGCAGCAGTCTTAAAGAGACATGAGAACATTTACCAAAGAACAAACTTGTTGATTCATGTATAACAGGTACAGTATCCTCAATACTTCGATACTCACATGCATCAGAACCAGCATACACTGAATGGGCATTCCTTATAAGTTCCAGATTCTTCGCCAATGTCTGCATACTTTCAGCAAGGGCCTTTGATAAACTTTCATTTTCAATCCTACACCTCCTACCATCTGGATCTTCTCGACAGACAATATTGCAGTGCCAGTTAAATACTCTGGACAGTTGTGGAAACGAGAAGGGACTGCTCCTAGGAATTTCATTCGAACATGACGATACAATAATTTTATCACCTTGTATTACATTAGTTACTCTATTTAATCTAAATTTATGGTATTCAATCTCAACCCCCCACCCCAATAATAAATGTAATGAAAGAGATTAGTGGAATAGAAAAACCTGCTACAAGTTATCGGCCTAATGCAGTTTTTGCAATTTAAACCCCCCTACGACATAACTTGTACGTTAGCACATTATTTAGGTTAGAAAATTCTGATTTTTACAACTAAATGAATTTTCACGAACAGAGGGGCTAGCCTGACCATCTGTTTACTAATATTTAATCAGTCTCGGTTTATACATACCTTGGAATGTTTGGCAGGAATATATTGCGGTGAATAGCTGGTAGGCTATAGATTTCGAATTCTTCCTAGGAAAAGGTCCATTGGCTTAATTGCCTTTACAATTCGGCACACTGCACTTATTACGCATAACTTAACACTGAACT
Source organism: Meconema thalassinum (assembly GCA_946902985.2). NCBI lineage: Eukaryota > Metazoa > Arthropoda > Insecta > Orthoptera > Tettigoniidae > Meconema > Meconema thalassinum. The sequence continues at coordinate 68,582,658 of OX336391.1, read as the reverse complement.
GATAACAATGTAGTACAAGCGGATAGGAATTCCGAGAAAATCAGTACTGGGACCGTAAAAACGGAACACATAATGCAGAAACCACACCATAAACACGAATATTATTCCTGTCTCCATGGCCACACAACCGTTGGACCGTGGCGTCACTGGCATATTCAAACTGTATTGCATGGCCTTCTCTCTAGGTGGTGTTGGCTGTAGCCAAAATTGCCGTTCCGCACTCAAAATCCTTCGCTTCCCGGACGAGTCCCCTAATGTGGGAAGGAATTTTGGCAAGCGAATAAACCGAACACGTCTTGAAGTAATTGTAAGTATAAAACTGTATTTAAAGATAAGATTACAAAAGATGAGATTGAACAGAACTTGAAGTGACTTGACACAAAACAAACTGATCGTCCTCCTTTCTTGCAACTTCCCCTCCATTCCTCTATGCGGCGCCACCGGGCGGTGCCGAGACTGCCAGCGAACCCAAAAACGGTTCACCATCTCCCGATTCCCACATTATCATTGAACCAGTCATTCCCCTTTCTTACATCAAAGCCAAAGACCTTCTCTGCAGTCTCTTTGATTATGTTTCATAGTGAGGTCCAATCTAGATCAACATCTTTCATATTGACTGGATTTTCAGCCAGTTGATTTAAAAGGGAGTCTTGATAAACAGCATGAACATCTTCATTCTGAAGTTTGGAGATGTTGAATTTCATCCTGGATAGGTTAGAGAAGTAAGATTGTGGTTTGCGATGTACGAGAATCCTTAGGTCTGTGGAGTCTGTGGTCAGTCCAACAGTCATCGATGTTATGTGCTGTCCCAGCGATGACATAATCAATGAGATGCCAGTGTTTGGGGCATGGATGCATCCACGTAGTCTTAAACCGGAAATGTATACTCGTGATAAAATGCTCGTGCTCAGCACAGAGACCAAAAAGAAGTAGCCTGCTTGAATTGCAGTTTCCAACAGGACATTCTCCCATAATCCATTGTCTCTTCCCACTCTGACATTGAAATCACCCAGCAGCAAAAGTTTATCTTTGGTATCTATATTGGAAAGAACATTATTTAGTTGAATTGATTCTTGGAATCTTCATCATCAACTAAAGTGGGAGCATTGGCAGAACTGAGGGTGACAAATGCACATCCATCAAGAGGAATTCGTAGGTACACGAGTCTTTCATTTACTGAAATAGATGAGGGTCGATGTTCTTTCACTATTTTTGTTTTTACTGTAAATCTAACACTGTGGATGTGTGGTTCTCCAGCATCCTTTCCTTTCCAAAACATGGTGTAATCTGAACTGGTCTCACTGATTTGCTCTTCACCCGATAACCTAGTTTCACTCATAGCAGCAATGTCTACATCCAGCCTAGCTAGCTCATAGGTAATGAGAACTGTTCATCTCTCTGGACTTTTGTTGTGGTCCTTCAAGTCCAGAAGGGTCCTGACGTTCCATGGACCATTAGTCACGGTCATATCTGACTTTCTTCGTTTTCGTCAGCAAAGTTGTAGTGACCTTCTGGGAGCGGATTCCCATTTAGGTTCAAGCGTGACTACCAATGTTTAGCTCACATTTTCTAGGGCAGTGGTTATCCTAAATAGGACCGGACTCCTGAGTAGTCACGGTTCTCATGAAGGCGACCATCACAAAATTGCCACCAACGTGCAGGTCCAGACTAGTAGCTCCTAGTTTCACCCAAAACCTGCTACCACCGTTCTTATCCCATCGCCATTGGACCTCTAAAGGAAATGGCAGGAGAAATTGCCATTAGTGTGATTTTGTTTAACCGTTTAAGTGCCGAGATCCCATTTGACTGTATGGTACTGTACTCACATTCATGTAGTGAAATATTCTATCATTTGAAAGGCTTGAAAGTTAGCCTATGTTATTTAAAACTGTGTCTGGAAAGAAGCCAAGAACAGGTTTGTAATATCTCGCCCAGCTAACTAGTTAACCCAGTGCGGCCAATTTCACACTTGCACGTGGAAGCAGAGTGGTTCGGGACAGAGCCAAGCTTAGTTTCCTTTGTGAAGCTAGCCGAGGACTTCCGAATGTGACACGCGACCAGAGTGGGGACATGCTCAAAGGAATTTTGATCGTGAGACGAGGGGAGGCTACGACACGAGCCAATCACGTGGCTGACACAACCAATGGAATGAGGAGTTACGAAAGCAATTAGCGCAATTAGCATATCTAATTACCAGTGATATACACTGAAGAAAATGGAAATTGCAACACCCAGAAGGAGTGGTGCTACATTGCTGCAATTGAACATGCAGGACAAGTGTTCGGTTGTGATTCGATGATTACACTTTCAGGTCCCTCTGACCGCAAGTTTGGACAGCAATCAATACAGGATGTGCCCACCACGAGCTGCAATACATTGATGAATTTGGCGTGGCATGGAGTCAATAAGGCCCTGGATCGCTTCCTGAGGAATTGTGGCCCATGCTTGCTGCACTGCACGGGTCAGTTGTTCCAGAGTTGTAGGTGGCTGAGGACGGTTGGCCAGTTGTTGACCCATCATGTCCCACACATGCTCAATAGGACTGAGGTCCGGGGATCTGGCGGGCCATTCTAAGGTTGTGATGTCGTGGAGAGCTTCTCTGGAGATGCGTGCAGTGTGAACCAAGGCATTGTCCTGCTGAAACATCCCATTAGCAATGTTCGCCATCATAGGGACAACCACTGGATTGAGTACCCTATCAACGTACTGTCGAGCAGTCATAGTGCCCTCAACAAGCACTAATTGTGATTTCACATTAAAGCCAATAGCTCCCCAGACCATAATGCTTGGTGTTGGCCCTGTTGTCTGTCGCGCTGGGCCTGTGCCAGGTCTACGAGTGTGGGTACCTTCATTTGACCACTGCTGCCATACACGTTGTACCGTAGATGCCTGTCAGCCAACACGTGCAGCGACAGTCCAGCCTCACACAGCCCAATTGTCTGAGCCCTCTCAAAGGGCGACAGTTGTTAAAAGGAAGTTTTTAGTTTTACTTGACCGTTAATCATGCGATCATGAGCCATGGGACCTCCTTTTTACGTGGAATCCGAACCACAGGACATGGCATTTCATTTCAAAAATCTCACATGCATTGACCGGGAATGGAACCCGGTCCACCTTGGTGAGAGGCCAACAGCTTGACCGCTGCGCCACCATGTCCCCGGCGACAGTTGTTGATAGCGTGCTCTTCTCTGTCGCCGAGGCATGTTTGACGGGGAACACTTCACTGCACAGACTGCAAGTCAACTACGCTACATCAGAGTCCGTATACTGGAGTAGATTCCTCCGCGACCAATCACGTGGGGAGACCTGTAGCAACAATCCAATGGGTCTGAAACTTTGATCGTTTACATACTTACATGGCATTGTTCCATATCTTGAAAATCAATACAAACGACCAATGCCTTCATGGTGTTGCAATTTCCATTTTCTTCAGTGTATTAACACTTCAGAACATCAGAGAAGTTGTTAAATATTAAATAAGACTTATCTTTACTAATATAATAAAGCTGAAGAGTTTGTGTGTTTGTGTGTTTATGTGCTTAAACGTGCTAATCTCTGGAACTACCAGTCGGATTCAAAAAAATTATTTTTGTATAGGATAGCCTGATTCAAGAGGAATAGTATAGGCTATGTTAAATCTCGGACAAACCACTCCATTCCTCGCATTTAGTCCCTTTTGCACAAGTCTACAGCGTTTCACAGATCTAATAACTTGACGGACATATTGTCGCTAGGCGACAACGACTAACACTGTATGATGATAGTCAACGCCGCACCATTCATGGACAGGTTGTCACTAGGCAACAACGATTTACTCTGTATCATGATAGTCCGGTAAAATTTGCTAAAGGACACATGGGAAAACTGACCGATTGACAATCGAGGATTGTATTGGACTGTAGTATTCTCTATGCTATCGTATGCACAGTTAATATTTCATTTGCGGGGCTCTAGACATCGTGGTCATGTTGCCCCGTGTACATGGGTGTGTAGAACTTATGTGATAACCTGCGTTATTGTGATTGTTGCACTAGCATGTGTAAATACAGTATAAAGCTCAATGTGGTTTGTCTGTTATTTATACAAATCTACACCGTTTCACCGATCTGAACCAAAATGAGTATTCTTACCCTTTGGAAACCTGCGAGTAACACTGTCTACGTGAAATTTCGGACAGATCACTCCATTCCCTGCATTTAAGCCCTTTAGCACAAGTTTACATCGTTTCACCGATCTTAACCACACTTAATGTACTTACCCTTCGAAACCCTGCGGGTAACACTATCCACTTGATATTTTGAACAGCTCTCTCTATTCACTACATTTAGAACAACAGACAAAATGAACTTGAAAACTACGTTTTAAGGCCCTAGAACCATTCATGTCCGTATAGTGTAACTGTAAGAATATTTTAATAAGTCAATTGTTGGCTGGCAATGCGAGATGCATCACGTCGCCCCTACCAGAATTGTGAAAATAGTTACAACTTGTGCTGCTTATAAATTGGAGTCACTGGGAGTAATTATTGCAAGAAGATTTCTTAGACCCCGTAAAACAGTTATCATGAAAATATTATGCCTCTGTAAAAGTGCAATAGTGTTGGGGCAGTACATAGAGGTAATCAGCTGAAATAAGCGTTGGTGCTTTCAAATTTACTTTCATTTATTCAGATCCTTATCCTTGAGCGGTATGTGGCGATAACTGACACTATTGCTACTTCAGGAGCTCGGGACAGCCGAAGTTTTCCAAAGTGCCCTGATTATTTTCCTATGGCACTATGTGACAAAAGATGACACTATTGATCTCTACCTTTCTAACAGCCAATGAGATATAGGCCCTAGGCAGTGTCTTTTATGTTACATACTCCTCTTTTTAATCATATTTTTCAATTCGTTTGTAAATTACATGTGTCAGTACTGTAGTTAGTAAATAGCCGTTTCCCTTTTCATTATTGTCATTATCAATACGGGAAAATGACCTGAATGTTACGTACATTATGCTGTACTACTTATCACCCCCCACCACCACCACAAAAAGTTATATTTTTAAGATATTTGTTTTCTGTTAATTTAAGTATTATATGCCAGTTCTGTAGTAGTATTCATTATCATCCATAAAACAAACAAATCCACCGGGCGAAGCCGGGCACTGTTGCTAGTTTATTTATATTTGCAGCCAATTAATTGCTTAAATATGGAATAAAATTATGCTCGCTATTAACGCGCCATTTAGGCAAGTTTTTATGAGGTGACGCCAACTTTATCAGAGTGGGAGAAACACGACCAAAATCGTGATTCATATTTCTCAAGTCTTCACTGAGAGTGGACGTGCCATTCGACTTTGCTACAATTATAGTGACAAGACAAAGCCTTTACATATTCGAGGCAACTTTGAAAGAAGATATACTACAAGAGTCTATTAAACAACGAGAATTACGGCAAATACTTGCATAATTACTACACAAGATTTAATCTGCCATAGAGAGATTAAATAAGTACGGAAATATTAGTAAAAACGACGCTTCAAGGTGATACAAAATTTGATATTTCTACAAATTTCATCACGATGTTGAACCAGCAAAAGTTGAGAGGGGAGTTATACATTGTTGAATCTACAGAGAGTGGAATGTCTTACTATGATGCTACAGGGGGCATAGCTATGATAGCAACGAGAATACCGTATTTGCTCGCGTATATCTCGCACTTTTTTGACCGAAAATATGTGTGAAAATTTTTGGTGCGAGACATACGCGGGGAATGACCGTATTCCCGAAAAAACACAAAATTTGCATTATTGAAACAAGGCAACTGGCATACGGTACTCGCCCTATTCCTTGTCATTGCCTTCACTGCTGCCAATCTCCGAGGTACTCTCGCGTGCATCCTTCTGGTCATCATCCCATACTGCTTCATCCTGACATCTGTCCAATGCATTTGCGATGCCCGTCTTCAAGACGTTCTTCACAACAATGTCCGTCGACACTATATATTTCTATTCGTTATGGTTATGCGACATTAAGAACCTAGCAAAAAGACGTCATATGCTCGTTAAGGATGATTAAAGGCAGAAAAGGAATTTAGAGTGCCGACGCTTAGCGATCGATACGATCGATCATCTTCCATATCGATTCCTCGCTACATGCACGAGCGAATCGAATTTAGCCAACTGCAGCCGAAGACGCGGCGAAGGATGTACAGCGTGCTAACACTCACGCTGCGCCGTATGCTTGCACGCGGCCGAGCTCTGATGCAACGCAATGCGTAAAGACGAAATCATTGAGATTCGAGAAGACTGAACTGTGTTTCTCTGCGATGTAACAGTAGGCCTACTTGCGCAACTGTCGTGGCGCGCTACTCGCTAATTCGAACGTGTCTCAAGGCGGCGAATTTAGCCAACCGTGGCCCAAGACGGGTCGAACGAACAGCGTGCTAACACTCACGCTGCGCCGTATGCTTGCACGAGGCCGAGCTCTGATGCGACACAATGCGTCAAGACGAAGTCATTGAGATTTGAGAAGACTGAACTGCGTTTCTCTGCGAAGACGCAGCGAACGATGTACAGCTTGCTAACACTCACGCTGCACCGTATGCTTGCACCCGGCCGAGCTCTGATGCGACGCAATGTGTCAAGACGAAGTCATTGAGATTCAAGAAGACTGAACTGCGTTTCTCTGCGATGTAACAGTAGGCCTACTTGCGCAACTGTTGTGGCGCGCTAATCGCTAATTCGAACGTGTCATAAGGCGGCGAATTCAGCCAGCCGCGGCCGAAGACGGGTCGAACGATGTACAGCGTGCTAACATTCACGCTGCGCCGTATGCTTGCACGCGGCCAAGCTCTGATGCGACGCAATGCGTAAAGACGAAATCATTGAGATTCGAGAAGACTGAACTGCGTTTCTCTGCGATGTAACAGTAGGCTTACTTGCGCAACTGTTGTGGCGCGCTAATCGCCAATTCGAACGTGTCTCAAGGCGGCGAATTTAGCCAACCGCGGCCGAAGACGCAGCGAACGAAGTACAGCATGCTAACATTCACGCTGCGCCGTATGCTTGCACGCGGCCGAGCTCTGATGCGACGCAAAGCGTAAAGACGAAATCATTGAGATTCGAGAAGACTGAACTGAGTTTCTCTGCGATGTAATAGTAGGCCTACTTGCGCAACTGTTGTGGTGCGCTAATCGCTAATTCGAACGTGTCTCAAGACGGCGAATTTAGCCAACCGAGCCGAAGACGCAGTGAACGATGTACAGCTTGCTAACACTCACGCTGCGCCGTATGCTTGCACCCGGCCGAGCTCTGATGCGACGCAATGTGTCAAGACGAAGTCATTGAGATTCGAGAAGACTGAACTGCGTTTCTCTGCGATGTAACAGTAGGCCTACTTGCGCAACTGTTGTGGCGCGCTAATCGCTAATTCGAATGTGTCTCAAGGCGGCGAATTCAGCCAACCGCGGCCGAAGACGCGGCGAACGATGTACAGCGTGCTAACACTCACGCTGCACCGTATGCTTGCACGCGGCCGAGCTCTGATGCGACGCAATGCGTAAAGACGAAATCATTGAGATTCGAGAAGACTGAACTGTGTTTCTCTGCGATTTAACAGTAGGCCTACTTGCGCAACTGTTGTGGCGCGCTAATCGCTAATTCGAACGTGTCTCAAGGCGGCGAATTTAGCCAACCGCGGCCGAAGACGCAGTGAACGATGTACAGCATGCTAACATTCACGCTGCGCCGTATGCTTGCACGCGGCCGAGCTCTGATGCGATGCAAAGCGCAAAGACGAAATCATTGAGATTTGAGAAGACTGAACTGAGTTTCTCTGCGATGTAATAGTAGGCCTACTTGCACAACTGTTGTGGCGCGCTAATCGCTAATTCGAACGTGTCTCAAGGCGGCGAATTTAGCCAACCGCGGACGAAGACGCAGCGAACGATGTACAGCGTGCTAACATTCATGCTGCGCCGTATGCTTGCACGCGGCCGAGCTCTGATGCGACGCAAAGCGCAAAGACGAAATCATTGAGATTCGAGAAGACTGAACTGAGTTTCTCTGCGATGTAATAGTAGGCCTACTTGCACAACTGTTGTGGCGCGCTAATCGCTAATTCGAACGTGTCTCAAGGCGGCGAATTTAGCCAACCGCGGTCGAAGACGCAGCGAACGATGTACAGCGTGCTAACATTCATGCTGCGCCGTATGCTTGCACGTGGCCGAGCTCTGATGCGACGCAATGCGTAAAGACGAAATCATTGAGATTCGAGAAGACTGAACCGAGTTTCTCTGTGATGTAACAGTAGGCCTACTTGCGCAAATGTTGTGGCGCGCTAATTCGAACGTGTCTCAAGGCGGTTCATTTAGGGCCGGTTCTACCACATCCGGACAAAGGGGCCGATAACTTGCCCGTCGGAATAAGTAAGAATTTCCGTTCGACCATCAACGGGTAGCGCTATCGGCGGTATAAACTTCGTCTACCCGGAGTGTAAATTTTCGGGAGCTTCGAGAGGCCGATAAAGCATTACCAGCCAGATTTGAGCCGTGCGTAAGGGTTTCTTTGCATCATCTATGCTGTACACAACCTCTTCATAAATTACTAATAATACAATTAGAATCATTTGGTAATTTTGTTGTCACATAATGATATAATTACAATTATTAATTAATTATAAGGGATGTAACAGTTACTGAGCATATTTTATTGACGTCCTGGAAATGTATAACTTTTGTCGACGTAGAAGAAGACGCAGTCACACGTCCAAGACGGAACAGAGATCAGCTGGAGCATAATGAAATTTGGTCGAATGAGGAATTCTTCGTCCGGTTCAGGCTGCAAAAGCCAACAGTTTTATATTTGCTGCGGTTGATTGGACATGAAATACGACCGCCTAGTGATTACCGTACGGAACCATCATAGATTTCAAAATATTATCTCAATTACATGTTTAGGAATACTGTATGAAGCGCTCATATAATTTAATAAATTCGCACACGTGTGCATGAGAAATACAGAGTGTACAGGACATTATTCAGGTTCTGTACCGTACTATACATTGTCATTGACTTGGTGTTTTGCTTATGCAGCATAAGACCTGATATTTGGGGCATTGCATTTTGTAGTTTCCTACGTCACTAAAGCCTTGACAAACAGAACTACGATCTTAGGCTTGTGGTGACGCGTTACACGGTCAATGGCTTTCATCATAAAATATGTGTGACAAAATCATTCCATCCGCCGAACGAAAAGTGTAAATGTGAACTTTGCAACATGACCTATCCAAGATACCTTCTATAGCTGTGCAAGAAGAGTGAAATCTCTCGTAGAATAGGCTACAGCAAAGAGAACTATCTAATTATGCACAAATGTGAGCATTCCGTTCCATTCATTTTACAGAGTTTACAAACAAACTTGTCGCCTGGAGTGTGATAATTTGATTTGACATACATTTTATGATTGAACCTATGCGCTGCAAGCCTTGTCACAACATGTCTGTAGCTCATATAGGCCTTCAGATTGCAAAGTAGTCTATTGCTAGAAACATACACACATCAAAAAAAGTTTTGCATCACCTCGGTTCCAAGAGTTCTGGAACCGTTAAATACAAAGGGAATAGAGATCAACACAAACAACATTTCAGCTAGTTTTATTGCTCATGAGACCCACACATTGCATGTTGTACCATCATACAGCTAGACTTTCAGCATTTGTGGTCCAGATTGCAGTACACACCACTACCTCTAATACCCAGTAGCACGTCCTCTTGCATTGATGCATGCCTGTATTCGCCGTGGCATACTATCCACAAGTTCATCAAGACACTGTTGGTCCAAATTGTCCCACTCCTCAACGACAATTCGGCGTAAATCTCTCAGAGTGGTTGGTGGGTCAAGACGTCCATAAACAGCCCTTTTCAACATATCCCAGGCATGTTCGATAGGGTTCATGTCTGGCGAACATGCTGGCCACTGTAGTCGAGCGATGTCGTTATCTTGAAGGAACGCATTCACAAGATGTGCACGATGAGGTCGAGAATTGTCGTCCATGAAGACAAATGCCTCTCCAATATTCTGCCGATATGGTTGCACTATGGGTCGGAGGATGTCATTCAGGTATCGTAAAGCCGTTTCGGAGCCTTCCATGACCACCAGTGGCGTACGTCGGCCCCACATAATGCCACCCCAAAACATCAGGGAACCACCACCTTGCTGCACTCGCTGGACAGTGTGTCTAAGACGTTCAGCCTGACCAGGGTGCCTCCAAACACGTCACCGACGATTGTCTGGTTGAAGGCATATGCGACACTCATCCGTGAAGAGAACGTGATGCCAATTCCGTGGGGTCCATTCAGCATGTTGTTGGGCCCATCTGTACCGCGCTGCATGGTGTCGGGGTTGCAAAGCTGGACCTCGCCATGGACGTCGGGAGTGAAGTTGCGCATCATGCAGCCTATTGCGCACAGTTTGAGTTGAAACACGAAGTCCTGTGGCTGAACGAAACGCATTATTCAACATGGTGGCATTGCTGTCAGGGTTCCTCCGAGCGGCAATCCGTAAGTAGCAGTCATCCACTACAGTAGTAGCCCTTGGGCGGCCTGAGCGAGGCCTATCATCGACAGTTCCTGTATCTCTGTACCTCCTCCATGTCCGAACAACATCGCTTTGGTTCACTCTGAGACGCCTGGAAACGTCCCTTGTTGAGAGCCCTTCTTGACACAAAGTAACAATGTGGACGTGATCGAACTGCGGTATTGACCTTCTAGGCATGGTAGAACTACAGACAACATGAGCAGCGTACCTTCGTCCTGGTGGAATGACTGGAACTGATCGGCTGTCGTACCCCCTCCGTCTAATAGGCCCTGCTCATGCATGGTTGTTTACATCTTTGAGCAGTTTTAGTGACATCTATGAACAGTCAAAGGGACTGTATCTTGGATACAATATACACAGTCAACGTCTATATGCCGGAGATCTGGGAACCGAGGTGATGCAAAACTTTTTTTGATGTGTGTATTTCACAGGCTATTCCTCCTTGAAAAGCACTGCATGCTTGTCTAGTCTTCGATTATTGAGTTTAGGTATGGTTATTCAGTTGCATTCCTCCGAGAACTGAATCACATGCTAGGTTTATACTGCCCAGAAGTGTCGCGAGAGGTTTTGGTACTAGGCCTATATCTTGTTGAAACCAAAGAACACGTGATATCAACAACGGACAAAAGCGAATCGAAAAGAAACTTAACGCATCTAACGATAGGTGGCTCACTCATCGATTACTCAAATTTAACAAAAATCAGGCTAGCCACCATCTGTATTTTGCTATTAGGTTCCTGGCAGCTGCCCGGAACTTGCTCGGAAGTGGTAGAACGCTGCCCAAGATGCACAGAGGTTTACACCGGCAGATAGTTTATCACCCGGGTTGCTGCCCGCAACTTTTACCCGGATGTGGTAGAACCGGCCCTTAGCCAACCACGGCCGAAGACTAACGATGTACAGCGTGCTAACACTCATATGCTTACACACGGCGCCTCGATCCCTAATCGGCTCGTATCGAAGGTCAGATCAACTCTGTACTCGGTCTTCCTGTTAGTATGCTTCGGGTAAGTTCCTGAACAATGACGACTGTTGTGGCGCGTTAAATCGAACGTGTTTCTACCTCAAGGTTATTACAGTCATTTATATGACGGGCTCAGTAATGAATGCGAGATATACGCGAGTACTTTTTTCCCCCTGAAATTTCAAATAAAAAAATGGGGCGCGAGATATACGCGAGCAAATACGGTATACGAAATGACATAATATTAACATTGTGGGGGAGATGAACATCTAGTCTCTCCTGCATAAATCAAATCTACGTCTACAAGAGTCATTTCATTGACTACTATGATGGAGACACATATCTATCTGAACTGCGGCGAAGAAGACAAAATAAATTACAGTAAGGGCGCGGCTAAGGCTATCCCAGCGCGAATCAAGAGAGAAAGGGTTTCTCACCTCATGTAGAAGATTGCCGAGCAGAATGGACGATTACACGATGGTGATAGAGTTCGAATCTAGTTCCTGGCAGTTTGGCGACCTCCGAAGGAGATCGAGGAGGATCCCACACGCATCTTGAAGGGCGATTTCTCAGAAACATTTCTGATGAACGACGAGGGAAATCCACTTCTAGTCAACTTTACGCAGCACCAGGTAGTCTCGAGACCAATGAAGTATCCCACTTCGTAGAATTGTCGAAACTTTTGAGAATATCCGACAACTTTGTATATTAATGCCATTTTTCTACATCTTCGAATTATTTTAATATTTTTCGATTTTATATTTTCATCGCTATGTCATGTAGAAGTTTTATTTATTATTTTCATTGATTTATAGGTTTGCAAGCGATTTTTCGACGATTTAGATTTGCTATTTGGAATTAAGAATTTTATGCGATTTCGAATTTACATGATGGAGATCTTATCGTTTCGCCCGAATTTTATTGTTCTTCATTCGAATTTTGTTTAGATGGAATTTTGTAACATTCGAATTGTATTTCGAATTTAATTGTTTTAAATTGGATTATATTGTTTTTTGATAACGAAGGAAGTTTAATGGAAACTATCTTCCAAGAATATTATATTGAAGAATATTTTAAAGAATACGATCGTTGATGATCTATTTTGAGGATCTGAGCGAAGTTATAGTCTGATAACTTATTCGACAGGTCTGGTTGTGAATATTTATTGACATGATTCACAAATGTAAAATTATGGAACTTTATAAGAATAGTATTAGAGAAAGAATTGGAATAAGATTGTAATATGAGGAAAATTAAATACAAGTTACGACGTAATATTGAAACAGTAAGGGCCGGTTCAACCATCTCCGGGCAAAGGACCAGGTAACTTGCCCGCAGAATAAACTGAGATTTCCGTTCGACCATCAGCGGGTAGTGCTGCCAGCGGGATAGATATTGTTTATCGGGTGGTGTAAACTGTCGGCCGCTCCGAGAGGCCGATAGAGCTTGCCAGCCGGGTAACGCTCCAAAATGGCCGACGAACGTTTGCCTTATGCGTAATTTAGATGATTTGTGGTCTTCTGTTTAATACAGCCACAAAAGCAATGAACGTTCCATGTTAGAAATATTATCTTGCATCTTCAAATAACTTATTAATATTTGAAGCATTCATCTTGTTATCATTTGGTTATATACTTGTAAACACTGCAGTGAAGGCATGTCAGCATGGTCTAGTGGTCAGCGCTGGCCTGTATTAACCTTAACGTGGCAGGTTCGATTCCTACCTTCGGCATTCATTTTTTCCTGCCGCTCCCTTATTATTAATTGATACAGCATGAACCAAATAACACCACTTAGAATAGATATAGTGCGTACTTTGTTTACAAGCATATTTATGTTTTAATTCAACATTTTAAAAAATGAAAGTTCGCCTTATTATGGATAGTTTTGTGGGCATTTTAGATCCTCTCCATGTATACGAAGATGAATATTTGATTGTCAGTATCATTGTATCTCTGCCGTGACCCAGGTCAACAATCTCACGTATTTATATCTTGGCTTACACCTCCTACGTCCTTTTTTACTTCGCACAATATAATAATCCTATTAACATAACAGTAGACTACATTAATGTGCCAATGACTTGAACCATATGTGAAACGGAAGAGTTCCGTTCCGTATGCAATAAAACAATGGTGTGGAAATGTTAACTTGCTGAATTATAACATTGTATATAGGTATATATCTCAGTCCTACTGAAAAATTCACTACGAATGATTTTAACTGACAATATTTGAATAATAATGCACTGGTAACAAATAAGAACGGAGGCTTGATAAAAACACTTTCCTATTAGGGGAATCGAACTCCAAATCTCATGCTCCGAAGCAATCGACTCTAACCGCGTAGCCACTCTTATCATTACGTACGTATCATATTAATCTCTATGAACAAGATGAACTCTTTTTAATGTTACAGTAGGTCGTTAATATTATAATAATGTGATGTGACGAATCCACCACATTAGGTTACGACAAAGATCTTTGTTATGGGAGTAATAGGACACATCTCAACTCGGACTAACGAGAGAAATGGACTTACTGTTGATGAGATTTCATATCCTATACATTTTAAATACGGTATATTTGGCGGTCTTATGCAATCGAAAATGGGGACACGCCATTGGCTCTGCGACTCCCCTGCACAAAAGCAGGCCTGCCATCTTTAGTATTACATTGTCTACTTCAGGGTAGCTGCCCGCCACTCATACGGACGTGGTAGAACGCAATCAAAGTTGCCAGGGATTTTATGCTGGCAGATAGTTTATCTTCCGTGCAGCTACCAGCAGGTGTACCCGGAGATGGTAGAACCGGCCCTAAAAGGTTTAAGAAATACTTGAGTGAAGTATAACAGCTGATTGAAGCTCACAATGAAAAGGTTATCTATGAAGAGAATTTAAGTATTAAAATAATTTATCGAAAGAACCAATATTTTTATTATGGTATTTTTGTTAAATGTGTTTGAACTGCAACAAGAATTTAGTAACGAGAAGTTATGTAGTTTGAGAATACAATGTTGTATCTTTTTCATTCTTTTTCATGTTAGATCTACCATTTGTGATGTATCCTGTGATTATACTGATGATCTGTATGTTTTTGGCTGATGAAGGGGCCATCATAATAGACCCCGAAACATGTACCAAATGGGTTTAATATAGCCCTATATATGTAAATATTGTGTATTGATCAGGCGGATCTTCCAAATTTTATTATACTTGACCCTGTATATCCAATCCTGCGCATGTTTGAATAAGTTTCCTTGCATATTAATTTTGAACTTGTTAAATTTTTATCGCACCTGGTGACTAACTTTCAAATGCTACAAAATGCTATTTTTCAAAATGAAAGTGCTACAAAATCAATTTCAAAATGCTATTTTCTCGTATCTTTACTAATGATATCACGCAAATATAACACACAAAAATTGCTGGTATGGTACTTAATTCTGACACAGGGGGGTGGGGGGTAGTGGATTACAAAATAATATAGGGCAAATTGATCCAGTGAGATTCCCACTTCCTTCATAAGTGCACCACATGGAGCCAGACTACCTTACATCGCAAATTACAGTTGAAACAAAGACACAGAGCATCAATGATAATACAGTGGAACCTCCTTAGTACGTTTTTCAAAGGACTGAAAAATTTGAATGTAGAAAGCGGGAAATCGTACTGCCGAAAAATGTTAATTAAACCTCATTAAATTGTTTCAGTAAGGGAAAAGTAGAAAAAAAAAAAACGCGTTAATCGAAAGTACATGCTATCGAATATACAATTAAACAACCTACAGAATTATTGTATTACAGAACTAATTTACACAGCACAAAGAAACGAGAGCAATGAAAACAAGAAAAAAATGTAGCCTACTATACCGGCACCGTACTCAAATCAAATACTGTAGTGCGAGTTGAAATATTTCTTTGTTTTTCGATTTTGGCTTAAATGCATGTTTTTCTTGATATTCTGTGGAAAAGAAGTGCCGTATTCTTTGGCGTGAACGATTGGATATAACCAAAGTTTTTTTGAGGTTAGACATGCTCGCGCGTGTACAGAAAAATATTTTTTTTTTTAAACTTCTGACATCATGCGATCTCGTGCAAATCTCAGAACATGGCAAAACACAGCACTGATTAGTACTAGTCCAAATGTCCCTCACAACACCGAAAATTATATAATAAATGTAAGAAACAAACATCAATTACAAAAACCTTTTAAATTGGTTATGAATTTTGCATTACACTTACCTATTTTATAATCCTGTAACTTCGTAGTTGCAAACCGTACCAGGTCAACTTATGTATTTTAGCCAACACACACAAATAGATTTTAACCTCAAACAAATGTATGTAGGCCTCCAGTATTGTTACGTACCGCCGCGGACTGGCAGGAGACTTTCGGGTGAGTGACAGTGTGACAGACCAAAGCAGCTAATTCGTTGGCCTTGGACAGAACCATCAGCCGGAGAGAGAAAGTTCCCATACCCTCCCGGCCCCTCCCACAGGCAGACACAATAGCGGAGCACCTGTGAGTCATCGCGGGCCGGCCAGAGAATACGTGAAAAGTCTGGACTTAGAACCAACGAGAACAGACTCAATGCGGCAATAGGTTGTGACATTTAGAACTTTCCAGGCCAGGGACAGTTTCCATATACACCAGCGAGCCACGGCGAGGAGGCAGTGTATTGGAGTGTATTGGTCAGTGTTAGTGTGTTGTCGAGTGTCTAGTTCTGTGAGTGAGTGCGGAGCAGTACAGCGATTATTACTGGACGTCTACGGTAACAGAGTGGGGGCCTATCTGCCAGGGTGTAACTTTGAGTCGGGACGGTGAGTGCTTGGAGGTGTCGCGGTGCTTCGTGGAAGACGTGGTCGTGGGATCGACACGGGACGAGCAAGAGCGCACAAGAAGCAGCAAGAGGACTCTGGAAGTAAGTGAAGTGGCAGGTGCAGGGCTGTCGAGAACCTGTGTAGACTACGTGTGAGTGTAAGCTGGAACACTGTAATGCCTCACGGACAGAGAGAACATAAATAGCGAGGACAGTGATGTGAAAGTAGGCTAAATGTGGAAACTAATAGTGACTAGTAGTGTTTTATGAAGTGAGATTCAGTGCTTATTGTGTGGTGTATTTTCCTGGCCTGCAATAAAGCTAATATTTCGTTAAAGGAACAATTGTGTTGTGCTTCTACCCACCGTAATCCAATTAACGAACTTGCCACTAGGGGTGGCATGTTGGTGTATTCTTTGGAATACACGGTAAGACAGAGTAAGCTTTTGCTTCTCTTTGCTTTAGTTCATCCCTTCCTTTTTTTGCAAACACCAACAGTGATCTCCTGATTTCTCTTTGTTGGTATATGTTTCTTACACTATCTGTAAGTCTGTTCTAGATATATATCTTCCATGACCCACCTAGTGTCATCTAGCAGCGAATCTCTGAAGTTCCTCAATTTTTCCCTGCACAAGAGGACTTCCTTACCAATCTAGCCACCAGATCTCGTCGCTATCATCTCCGTGATCAAGAGAACTTCGTCTACTTTTTCACCCACCAGGCTGCGCTAGTGACGCCTACTATCAACTCTTTGAAGACCATTTCATCAAGAGAAAATTTACTTCTGTTATATTAGCTATTCTTATATGTATTCCTTTTGTCTCCTACCCCCACTCTTTTCCCTTCCCTGGTCTCTCCGCGCTCCATTGAGCGGGTCTCACTTGTGTGTCTGAAGTCAAACCAGTCAGTTGGAGCTTAACTAAAGCTCGCCTCCTCTACTCTAGAGGCAAACTTTTAAATTCGATGCCATGTTCGAGTTTTAGAATCAACCGTCAACGGCAACATCGCCTTCTTCATGAAGCAAAGATAAGTACCGACTTCATGTTTTAACCACATTTTCATCGCTTTTAAAAGGCTCAATGCTTTTATTTGGATTTTATAGACAGTGAAAATTGCTATATGTGACAAAATAACTGCTTTCTAGAGATCTTCTTGATCAAACTCGAACTATCAAGTCTAACTTTCAAAATGAAAGATTTTCTGAGATGCTATCTCACATCGAGGGATATTTCTAAAATACCCACTGTCTATATAATCTAGTTTTCCGCCGAGGGATTCTCTACCCAATTTAAACAACTCATCATTGCTCTAGAACCTTCCAGAACCTACACTCTATCTACCAGTTATACTGTCATGTATTTTCCACTTGATATGGGAATACTTTCTTCGCTGAGAAACTTATGTGGGATAAACTTCTAATCCACATAAACTGTCTTCCTACGTGGGAAATTTTCTGCCGTATTTAACTGCCGCCCATAGAAACTACAACTCATAATTCTCTCAAGCCAAAACTCAACTTTTACATAACTGCAATAACTTTTCTTTCTATAAACTTTTTGTGCTACTACAGTGAACTTTCAACTATATCAACAGACTATAGTGAAAACAGTGCCTGTTCAACTTTTCATCCGCGTCGCGCTCGTCCGAGTACAATAAATACGGCCATGAACACTCTTCCACAATCCCATTTGATCTTTCCCCAACCCTTTACTAACAAACTAGAATAATAAAATTGTTACTTAAGGTCTTTTTTCAATGAGGTGTCACTCTCAATAAGTGCCCTCCCCTACTTGCTCCACGTACAACGAATTAATGTCTGTAAAACTTTGTGTCTAGCACACGCCTTAAAGTATATTGTTTCTCCCTTCTAATGAGGGAATCCAATTCTTTTTACTCAAAAGTGAGTTATCTCTAGGTTTCACGAAAGGGAAATTTGCCCCATTTTTCTCGTGATCCCTACTTAAACATAGGAGTTCTAGAAACTTCCTTTTAATTGTTCTCTTCAGGTTTCACAATAAGTGACCTGCCCTATTGGTATAATCGCCAAATGTAGCTCTGTATTAATACAAGAAGTTATAGAAACTTCTATTTCATTTCTTCCTGTTTTTTGTTGTTGTTACTTTCGAAGTTGTTATTTGTTTATATTTCTAAGATACCTATCTAGAAATCCTTAAGAGTACACATCTTGTACTTGATTTATTGTTTAACTTTAATTCCGTCAATTATCTTTGTCTCCCACAAGTCCAACCCCTCCTCCACGTGGTGGGAGACGGGCAACGGCATGAAGTAGGGGATTGCCTGTAGGGGTGAAGTACAGTGGGGACTTTGTGTGCCCCGGGACCGCTGCGGTAGCTGTGAAGGCTCTATGGGAACCCTGAAAAGTGACGGCTGACGGGACTCTGGTGAAGCTACGATAGGCCTAGCAAGCCAGTAGTGGATATCATATTTGCTTTCAAAATAGGAACAGGCCTCGGAAAGGACGGATGCACACTACGACGACCCGGATATGCTAATGGACTACGAGTTGGGACATTAAACATACAGACACTGACAGGAAAGGTGGAGGAGATTGTAGATGTGATGGAGAGAAGAAAACTGGATATACTGGGCTTGGCAGAAACAAGATGGAAAGGAGAAGGTCGCAGAGAACTGAGGAAAGGGTACCGGTTGTACTGGAGTGGGAACAGTGAAGGAAGGAGCAGCGGAGTAGGAGTAGTTGTGAGAGATGGAATGAAGGAAGAGGTAAAGGGAATAAGTGACAGGATCATGAAGATCAGAGTAACTGTAAAGGGAAGAAGCCTGGAGATAGCCCGGGTATATGCCCCTCAAGTTGGATGTACAGCTCAAGAGAAGGAAGACTTTGAGGAGGAGCTACAACAGCAGTTGAATGGTCAGAGCATCATTGTCATGGGAGATTTGAATGCACATGTAGGAAGTGAAAGGCAAGGATATGAAAATGTATTGGCAACAGAAGGATGGGGTAGCAGGAATGAAGAAGGGAGAAAGTTGCTGGATTTTTGCAAGAGAAACGGTTTTAGGCAACTCCTGGTTCCGGAAGAAAGAAAGCCACAAAGATCATGGTACAGCAGTGAGTTAACAAAGAAATCTTTGGTAGATTACATGCTGTACGACTGGGAAATGAAGAAAAGTGTCAGAGATATAAAGGTAATACCATCAGAGGCCTTAGATAGCGACCACAGAATACTTGTAATGAACCTGGGAGTTGTTAAAGATAGCAAGAGGACAGAGTACCAGGAAAGGAGAATCAAAGTATGGAAACTCAAGGAAAAGGAATTCAAGGAAGAATTCCAGAAGATAATAAGGGAAAGGATGCCAACAGACAATCCTAAAACAGGGGAAGAGGAATGGAAGCAATTCAAGAACACAATGGTGGAAACTGCAGGGGCAGTATGTGGAAGAACAAGCAACAGAAAGCGGTGTAAAGAGACACCATGGTGGAATGAGAGAGTAAAAGAAGCTGTGGGAAGGAAGAACGAGGCTTTCAGAGTGTGGTTCCAGGAAAGAACTGATCTGGCAAGGGAAGATTATAAGATAAAGAAGAAAGAAGCAAACAAGATGGTCGCAGAGGAGAGGAAGAAGTGGATGGTAAAGTGGACAGAGATGATGGAGGAAGACAGCAGAGGAAATAAGAAAGTACTTTATGGGATGGTCAAAAGTAAGAGAAGAGGTCTGCGAGAGGATGTGGTAATGAAGGACACAAACGGAAATGAGGTACACAACAAAGAAACACTCAAGACAGTGTGGAAAGAGTACTTTGAGGATTTGCTGAATCCAAATGGTCATAGGGAAGACAATGTATTGGAAGATGGAGAAGACAACACAGGAATGGAAAAGGACCTGAATTGGAGAGAACTGGAGATGGCCATAGACAAGATGAAAGGAGGAAGGGCACCGGGTGTGGATGAAGTGAGTGTTGAAATGGTGAGGGCAGCAGGGGAGGTTGGGAAACAGTGGCTGTACCGAGTGATGAGGGTGATATGGAAGGAGAAAAAGAATTGGAAGAAAGATTAATTGTCCCAATATTTAAGAAAGGAAGCAGAAAGGAGTGCAGAAATTACAGGGGAGTCACACTCATACCTCACTGTGCCAAGATATATGAAAAGATATTAGAAAGTAGAATACGAGCCAAAGTGGAGAGAAAATTGAGAGAGGAGCAGTATGGATTCAGACCTGGGAGATCAACAGTGGATCTCATATTTTCAGTGAGACAGCTCCAGGAACACCACTACGAATTTGGAGAGGATCTGTTGATGGCCTTCCTGGACATCGAAAAGGCCTATGATAGTGTGTGTAGGGAGAAGGTTTGGAAAGCAATGGAAAACATTGGAGAGGAAAAAGGGGCTGTAGGCAGAGTGAAGGAGATGTATTGTGGACGTGTGAGTTGTGTGAAAGTTGGAGGGGAAAGAACAGACTGGTTCAGACAAATGAGTGGCCTGAAACAGGGTAGTGCGCTGTCACCCCTTCTCATTATTGTGGTTATGGACGAGGTAATGACACGGATAGCAGGAAAGATAGGAGAAGGTAAGATGAAAGCAATGGTGTTTGCAGATGATCTGATGGTCTGGGGAAACAAGGAGGAGGAAATTCAGGAGCAACTGAAGGCTTGGGAAGAAACAGTGGGAGAGTACGGATGGAAGTTCAACATCAGTAAATGTGAGATCCTGTTAACAACCAGGAAAAAGGACAGACGAATGAGTGGGATAACACTTGGAGGTGGACAGCTGAAGAAGGTGGAAAGTCTCAAGTACTTGGGAAGTATAGTGGAGGAAAATGGGAGAAATGACAAAGAGATTACGGAACGTGGCAGACAGGCAGAAGCATTTCTGAGAAGCATTAGGAGCTTAGTGTGGAATAAAGATGTCCCACAAAAAAGAAGCTACTATATCCCGATACTGACCTATGCTTCAGAAACGTGGACAATGAAGAAAAGAGACATAAGCAGAATACAGGCAGGTGAAATTAAGTTCCTGCGAATTAGGATCGGAGTAACAAGAAGAGACAGAGTGAGGAATGAACAGGTCAGGGAAATGGTGAAAGAGGAGCCCTTGCAAGGTAGGATTGAGACATCAAGACTGAGGTGGTATGGACACTTAAAGAGAATGGATGAGAAGAAGATTCCCAAGAGGATACATGAGATGCAGATGCAGAAGAAACGACCAAGGGGAAGACCAAGAGATAGATGGCTGAAAGGAGCGGAGGAATGTGTCAAGAAGAGAGGGGAGGACTGGACCAGAGTGACAGCGGAAAGTTGGTGGGAAGAAAGGACTAAGAGGCGAGGCTTATGTTCCAAACAGACCCAGCCTGGGACTGGAAGCTGTACAAGATGATGATGATGATCTTTAAATTTCCCATTTGTTAATCTTAACAACATTTCAAAATCTTACGAAGATTTTAAAGCATATAAAAGGTTTAAAACCAAAAGAATTGTCAATTGCCTGGCGCAAGCTTTGAATGATTTAGGAGGTCTGCGACCCCAATTGTTTTCAAAATCTTTGTTACATAAACTACTTCTTTTTACATTGTTAAATTAAGATTTGTTCTTTTGATTTATCATTTCTCAAACATCCAGCCTTGGAGGCTGGATTTAGACAGCTCCTTAACCCGGTCCATGAGGCAATTATAATTGGCTACATGGATAATTCTTGCCAGGCGCGTCCACGTCGCGAGGGTGGGCAACGGTACTGTAATATACCATAGAACTACAGTACCGGCTAAGTTCTGGTGAGGACCCAGTCCTATAGGGTATAACATAGGCCCCGTGCACAGGGTTACGTGCGAAGACCTCAACGGAATCTGCAGCGGAGAAGATGGACATCGGAACGGTGGAGATTGCGGAAGAGGCAACCCAGTACTCAGGGAATAGTACGAGTACAGCATCAATCGGCAGCGTCTGTTTCCCAGGTTAGGGGCGGCTGCAAGGGCGTCTGTTTCCCATGTTAGGGGCGGCCTGTATAATAGATGGCAGTAGCTTCATAAAATGCCTTTGGGAGTGGTGACCCCATCGTAATAATAGCCTAAAATGGAAATGGCACTTCAAATGATTCGGAGAAGGTTAGGGCGTACCCTGCAGGCGACGCGCAGTTCTTTTGGTACTGGGGGAACTGTGAGAAATGGGCGACCAGTAACCGAACTGAAAGTGGGAATCATGAATGTCATGACCCTGACAGGCAAGGTGGAGGAGGTGGTAGACTTCATGGAGAGGGAGAATGTTGGATTGATGGGGCTGAGTGAAGTGAAATGGAAAGGTAAAGGAAGGAAGAAATTGAGGAAAGGATATACATTAAACTGGAGTGGTGGCCAAGAGGCAAAAAATGGCGAGGGACTGATAACCTCGAAACAACTGGAGGAGTATGTTGAAGTGGTCGAGTGTGTGAGTGACAGAATAATGAAAATTAGAATGAAGATGAAAAATGACGTGATGGACTTCATACAAGTGTATGCACCACAGACTGGAAACAGAGAAGAAGATATTGAAGTATTCCTGGAGGATGTAGAAAGAGTAATTTCAGATGTAGAAGTGGTGATCATGGGAGATATGAATGCACAAGTCGGAAACGAGAGACAAGGAAAGGAAGAAGTCATTGGACCATATGGATATGGGAAAAAGAACCAGGAAGGAGAGGAACTTGTAAACTTTTGTGAAAGGAATGGACTGATAGTGGGTAATTCATGGTTTTGGAAGAAAAACAGCAGGAAAATTACGAGATATGGTTGGGGCGATAGAAGAACAAAATCAGTAATTGACTACTTTCTGGTAGAAAGGACTAATCGCAGAAAGCTGATAGATGTGACAGCTTTACCAGGAGAAGCATTTGATGGGGACCATAGAGCTGTGGTGGCAAAATTTAGATTGGAAAACCTAAAGGAGATCAGAGAAAGTAAAATAAAAGTATGGAAATTGAAAGACAAAACTGTACAGGAAGATTTTCAGGAGAGATTGAAGCAACAAATCCCAGTTACTGAAGTGGAAAACATAGAAGAAGAATGGTCCCACTTTAAAAAGGCATTTGTTGGTGCAGCAGAGAGTGCTTGTGGTAAGACGTCAACAAGAGTGAAAGAGAAGGAGACACCGTGGTGGAATGAGGAAGTGAAAAAAGCAGTGAAAGAAAAGAAGTCTGCATGGAAAGAATGGAACCGAGATCAAACAGAAGAAAGCAAAAGGAAGTATCACGACAGCAAGCGGAGGTGTAAGAAAGTGGTAGGAGAAGAAAAGAAGAAAAGTTGGGAAGAATTTACACAAAGAATGGAAACAGATGTAAGTGGCAGTAAAAGGATGCTGTATGGGCTTCTAAGATGTAAGAGGAAAGAAAGAGTTACCACAAAGCTGGTGAAAAAGAAAGATGGAGAGTGGTTAACACACCCAGAAGAGATAAAGGGACGATGGAAGGAGTATTTCGATAAGTTATTGAATGTGAGCAATTGTACTGGTGAGATGGAAGTGACACAACCTGACGACTCTATAACAGAAGATAATGTATAACAATGCTGGAGGTGGAATTAGCAGTACAGAAAATGAAGATGGGAAAAGCAACTGGGGTGGATGAAATCAGTGTAGAAATGATAAAGGCTGCTGGACCTGTTGGTATGCAATGGTTGTATCGACTGCTAAAGTGTGTATGGAAACGGAAATGTGTACCAGAAGACTGGGAGAAAGGGCTAATAATACCAGTGTTTAAGAAGGGGGACAAGAAGGTGTGTGATAACTATAGAGGGATCACCCTCTTATCACAGATAGTAAAAATACTGGAAAGGATATTAGAAAGAAGAATGAGAAGAAAGGTGGAAGCAGAGTTGCAAGAGGAACAGTATGGCTTCAGGAGTGGAAGATCCACAGTGGACCCAATCTTTAGCTTGAGGCAGGTGATGGAAAAGAACTGGGAATATGGAGAGGATTTGATCATGACTTTCATAGATCTAGAAAAGGCATATGATAGTGTCCCCAGAGAGAAGGTATGGGAAACCATGGTTAAGAAGAGACTGGGAAGAGAAATGTTGGAAATGGTGCAAGCAATGTACAACAACTGTGTTAGCAGGGTACTGACCCCAGTTGGAAAGACAGATTGGTTTAGGAACAAGGCTGGACTAAGACAGGGGAGTGTGCTGTCACCTCTCTTGTTCATAATGGTGATGGATGAAATTGTAAAGGAAACAAAGGAAGCATATGGACATAAAGAAATGATGTTACTGTTGTTTGCAGATGATATTGTGGTCTGGGGAAGGAACACCGAAGAAGTGCAAAAACAACTAGATGCACTGAACGAAAATATTCAGAAGTATGGCCTGAAAATCAGTATAGAGAAAAGCAAGACCATGGTGATGACAAGAGGGGAAAGACAAGAAAAGGGCACTGTGAAAATTGGAAGTCAGAGTTTGGAAATTGTGGACACGTTCAAATACCTAGGAAGTGAATTGATGCAAACTGGTAGGTTGGACATGGAGATTGGCAGGAGGGTACAGCAGAGCAATGCATTCTATCAAAGTGTAAGAAAACTTGTTTGGGATAAGGAAGTACCAAGGAAAAGCAAGGAGGTAATGTATAAAGTGTACTATGTTCCCATATTAACTTATGCAGCTGAGACTTTGACCCTGACAAGCAGGTAAGAGGACTCTAAGCCAGTGAAATGAAATTCCTAAGAAGTATGATAGGAAAGACAAGGAAAGACAGAGTGAGGAATGAAGATGTTAGGAAGGAAGTTGGGATGGAAAAACTAAATGAGAGAATTGAGAAGAATAAACTAAGGTGGTTTGGACATGTAAAGAGGATGGAGGAAAACAGAATACCAAGACAGATGCTGGAGGCGAAGTGCAAGGGTAAGAGAGCAAGAGGAAGACCTAGAACAAGGTGGATTGATTCAGTGAAGAACAGCATAAGAAAAAGAAATTTAGACTGGGACAAGATCGTGGAAGAAGAATGGTGGAAGGAAAGAGGAAAGTGGAGAAGTGCCATAAATACCCCGACCCGGCAGGAGCTGGATAAGGGGAAATGATGATGATGATGATGATTTCTCAAACATAACGGTTAGGCAAGATCCTGTCTTCCCTAACACTTCCTAGGTTTATGCCCTCTTTAATAAAAATAAATCCATTGATAAGGTTTTCACTACTTGTTGCATTTGAGCAAGAACTCTTAGTTACTAACTTAGTAAAGTCTCTCTTAGCTTTGATAGCTAATTCTAACTGGCCAGTAAGGCAAGCATAGCTCGCTATGCCAGCTTCCTGCTTGTGGAGATTCTCTCTACCACTTATGGTTGGTTTTTCAAAATTTAAGTGTTTCTCATTGTCTAAACTTTTAGTCGGCGCCTTGCTGGGTAAAAGCTTAGTCATTTCTAAATGCAACTATTGGTGCTCTTACCAAAATTATTCCCAAGGGTATAATTGCTTTATCCCTTTCTTGGAAGCATTCGGTCACTCTTTAGAAATTCTACAATTTCAAGAACTAAAATATTAAGGCTGATTCAAATTATTTGTACTCTTCAAAATACTTGTTTAGAAACAAACTCCTTTGAACAGATACACAATAAATCTGTTACTTTTTGTCTTGCCAGACCACCACCCTTCTCCATAGTAGGTATATTCATGCTTGAGAGGGAATACGCTACAGCAACTTTCTTGCGAATAGCCCAAGTTCCAGCTGCGTTTCCTGTTAGCTTCGCCCAGGTCCCTACCCACTTTAGGTATCGGAGAGCGGATTTGCAGTGGCAGCTGCCTTTGAGTATACTTAAAAGTTAAAATTATAACTTCTTTTGGACTCTCGTCCTATTTCTCCATCCTTTTTCTCCAGTCCGAAACCCACCTCTTTTTCTTCATCATCTTCCCTTGGGGGTTAGGTTATTCCCAAGCTAATAATCTACCCACACGTAACAGTATGTAACAAATTAATAATTAACAAATCTACACACTATTTTCACACTTAACGAAATAACACAAATCACTGGCGCTTAAAAAACATATCCATTGTAGTTTGCTTAAGACTTCTCTGTCCAAGTGAATACAATATAACATCTAATTTTGACAATGTGTCCACAACGGTTTCGTCACCTAAAAAGCTTGAAATAAAGCTTCGGACAGTGTCCATCGATTGCAATGCCCTTCCTAAGGTTGGTATGGTTGGTACTGTGCCCAAATCCAGTTGCCTAGATTTGAGGGCACAGGCCACAATGCTAAGTCCAGAATTGAAAGTTTGAATAGCACGCGCCGAACCTTCTTAGAAGGAATTGGAAGCTTTTAGCAGCCAAGAAATGGTTAATGCTTGCCAGAGCCAAGTATGTTCATTCCTTCGTAAGCGCTCAGCCGCTAAACACTCTACGTCGCTCCCAAGACAATCTTCGTGCACATGGTTGCAAAATCTACGTTATTACCAGCACAGTTGCTGGGACTTAGTGATTTCGACAGTACATGGTTACTGGTCTTCTAAAAGTGTTTAACATTATAGTGATCTTCGAACTTTTCAAAAGTTATCACCAAGGTGATAAACTTTGTGGCATTGGTAATTATTTACTGCTACAACGGACATATGAATAGACTTAGTCTATATTTTGATTTCCACTGTCCATTAAAATTTAACTTGGATTATTTCATCCAAACAACCAGAATAAGTCTTGGACTTAATAACTTTCGACCAACCAAAATAGTTCATAACCAAAATAGTTCATTACTGTTCGCCTACCAGTCTTGCACAGTTCAGTTCATTATCCGACATAGGGAATACCAGCATGCTTGCATTGTCTGGAGAGTGAGAAGCTCTGCCCAGGGAACATATCTTCAGAACTCGAACATGTGTTGCATAAGATTGTAAGAGTAGTGACAGTATTGAAGGCATTACAGTTGGGTCGAGTTAAAACTGGTAGTTTTTCATCATGGATCTTTTTGATCTAACCCCAGTCAAGATTACTTCAGCTGTTGAAGCAGCATATTTTACGAACTATTTTCATCAAGATATTCAGGCTACAAGTATGAACACCGCTATGTCTGTGTAAGACCATTGCGGGTATAAAATGGAGGCCGATACAAGATTATAAATACGTGTCCTAATGGGGACAAGAAGACAGAAATAATCTGGTTCAGACCAGATTACAAGCGTCAAGATCTACAGGAATGTAAGCTACAATTTGCATTATTTTTATGCGTAGTTAGCTGGAATTTCTCAATTTTTCTACATATTTTTTTTTTCATCGATGTTTTAGCTGTTGCAAATATTTTCTTTTTGCAATAGAAGTTTTGACCTGAGCAGTTTTTACACTCAGAAGTCAATGATTCAAAATTTATGGACGAGCAGAACGAGCATTTATTTAATTTTGATATTTTTCTAATCACGGTCATCAGCTGTCGTAACTGAAAATTTAATAATAAATTTAAGTTGAGGAATGGATATTTATCTATTATTAAGAAGTCGAGGATGATATTCCCCGAACAGTTTAACAACTTTAAATCCATTTGTTGAGGAAATAATAATAATAATGTTGATTTAATAATAATTATTATTTTCAATTTTCTGAGATAATAATAGTTGTGATTTCTAATAATCATTATCATGTAGTGTGATTTATACATTTGACATTTAAAACAATTTTCTAAGATCGGATACTTGTTGATTCCGAAGGTTAGTGTTTAACGCATGCCCACAAAAAAATAATATATTAATTCAGTGGAAGTATTTCACACTTGCATTATGCATTTAAATCTTTGAGAAGACACGGAAAGTAATGATACGAGAAGCCAAGAGCATGTATAAAACAGGGTTTTTGCTAGAGTTTGTATAAAAATAAAATCATTATTGAGCAACGTCTTTTGATAAAACGTTTGGCTAAAAATAGACACGGTGTGGAGTTATTCATGTTTTAAACTGATGGTAAAATTATTATTGTAAACTCATTGGGGGAGTTTACTAACTTATAAATCTTCCAGTTGTCGTAACAAGCAAAGGCTTGATTATTCTGTATAATTTGGGAAGAAATAATTGTTGTGTGTGCAAAGAGTTAAATATGCCATTCTGATTGTGCAATTAAGTCGCAGGAATGAGGTTGTTGAAATGAAGCATCAACCATATTGTAGGTTGGATGTCTTTGAAATTAGTGGAGGAGTTGATTTTAGCCACACTTTCGTCGAGATATTACCAAAGGTTATTCTGTTGAGCCATCATTGTCAATTCACAGTTTACCCATGCGTTCTAGAAGTATTCCTAGTAATTGCTTGCCCGAGAATTGTTATTGTTATACTTGTGCCTTTCATTATGAAAAGACTTTACCGTTGTCTAGATGCTAATTATGATTATGTGATTTTTGACGCATTTAAATCGAATGGGCCGATGCTGTAAATTATTTAAAACTGTTACTTCTTAACAACCACTACAAACTGAGAGGATTTTTGTGATCCTGTAAAAATATATAAACATTTTGCAAATAAATTTGAAGATTAACATATTTAGCATTTTGTCAAATAATTGTAATTTTGATAATAACAAATGAAATTGTTTTATGATAAATTTTCTAAATAATATTTCCAAGTGATAGTTAATTGATTAAATGGTTAAATGCATATAGAATTGAATTTATATTTTGTTGATAATAATAATATTTTGATCATTATATTGATGATTGAGTCAAAAGCTCTGAATAGATTTTGGATCGAGAACAGATGATTCAATAAATATTTTCTGTTTATCGAAGTTCGTCGAATCCAAATGCTCGAATGTCCATGTAAATGATATTGTGTTGTATTCCTTGTTAATAACTTTGTATTTGAACAAATCTTGAGATAACTGAATCCTGAAGTGTTAGTTAATTTGCTGCAATAATTTTGAAAAAGTGAATCAGTGATATATTTTTCAACGAATGATATATATTTTTTTTTTTTTTTTTTCAATATGTGAATACTCAAATAAGATAGGAATCAGGAAGGACAATTAAATTTGCACTGACAAAACCCTACTACTGTAAATAATTCTTTTGAGCGAAGTCAGCAGGACTATTAATTTGACCTTCGTCTCAATTGCCAAGTGTTCATGTGTTGGTGGAATTGTAAATCTTGTACATAACGTATGATTCGTCATACATCAATTATGCTATTTTTGGCATACCTTCAGTAATTTTTAACGTTTTAAATAAAATGAGATAATTTTACAGGTTGTGTAATTTTCAGAAAATCTCCTTCTATCCTTATTGTTGCATCGAGTCGAAAATCAGTAAAGCAATATTTTTTTTGTTGAGTTATTGTAGTCACTTTAACCCATCTGGCGTCCCGGGATATTTTGATTCTCGTGCTGACTGATTTTTGGTGAAATGCATATGCGGTCGTCCGGACTTCGGTCTAAATGGGCACAGTACGTCTTCCTCCTCCCCCTCTTCTTCTTCTCCTTCATTATCAATCTTTCCTTCTCATGCTCTTGAAAAATATCGTCGATCGTGCAGTTTGGCAAATGGCAATGTTGTCGTCACACTGAACATAGCTGTCGAAGTTTTGAATTTCAGAGTCTTCAACATTTTCTTATTCAATTTCTTCGACCTACGGAGTTTCATGGAAAACGCGAAATCCTGTCTTGCAGAAACAGTTGCTAATTGTGGTTTGCTTCACAAGAGTCCCAAGAACTTTTCAAGAAATGCTAGCATCAAGAACAGTGATCTTCTTGCGTGTACCACTGATGTTGGCCAACCTTTTCTGCTCCAACATTTTCCTGTACTTCTTCTTCACGCAATGAATGATTCCTTGGTCAAGGGGCTGAAGCTGACTTGTGCAGTTGGCAGGAAGGAAAACCACTTTCACATTCCTTGTGGGAACATTCACAGGGTGTGCAGCACATCGATCAATTATTAATAGAATTTTGCAAATTTTACTCCCCATTTTTGCATCTAGGGCTCACAAGAAATCTTCAAAAACAGAAGTAGTCATCCAAGCGTTTGCGTTGGCTTTATATTGGCATGGAAAAATCTTGACATTTTTAAAGCAACGAGGCTTCATTGCTTTACCGATGACAAGAGGAAGCAACTTCTCTGTTCCACTCTCATTGCAACAAAGAAGGACGGTTAACATTTCTTTCCTCAATTTTCCACCATGGCAAATTTCTCCTTTATTCGCAAACTTCTTGTCGGGCAGAAGGCTGAAAAAAGACCCATTTCGTCAGCGTTGAATAAGTCTTATTTATTTATTGGTGCCTTTATTGTGGCGAAGTTAGGGCTCTAGGCCCTCTCTTACACTTAACCACACACAGTGCAACTTACATGAATACTCACATATATTATTCTTAACCTACCAAACTTAAACACTAGGAAAACCTTAAATACTAGAATAAAATAAAATAAAAATTAAATTAAATTGGCGACTGCGTGATATTAACTGAAATGAAAATCCACAGCCTGCTTCCAGTCTCCGACCGGGTCAGGAATGGAATGAATGAAGCCCCCATCTAGCGGCGAGGATATGAACTGTGCCGGCTGCCGAGGCCTGACGCACTCCTCTGGGGCAATGATTAAATGAATGACAGATGAAATGAAATGATAGTGGAGAGTGATGCTGGAATGAAATGTTGACAGGGAAAACCGGAGTACCCGGAGAAAAACCTCTCTGCCTCCGTTTTGTCCAGCACAGATCTCACATGGAGTGACCGGGATTTGAACCACGGACCCAGCGGTGAGAGGCCGGCGTGCTGCCGCCTAAGCCACGGAGGCTTTGCGTGATATTAACTAAGCTATACAATTTAAATGACATACATTTTTAACAAAATTATACTATGGTCATTTTCACTCACACATTCATACACAAATTGTTCTAGTTGGCCTACGAATTCAAGAGGAAATCTTTACATGCACGTTTGAAAGTTGTAAGGGATGTACAATTTCTGACGTCACGAGGACAATTATTCCAAATTCTAGTTACCGACACGAGGAAAGAGTTACTGAAGGCAGATGAATGATGTAGAGGAATTGCAATTATAGATCCAGATCGCGTGTGACGATCATGAGAGGAAGAAAGAAAACGAATATTACAAGAGAGTTAGTGAGGAGTACTTTCATTGAGAAGTCGATAGATGAGGGTACATATGTGCAGGTTCCTTTGTTGTTCTACTTTTAGCCAGGAAAGTAGATCATAAAAAGGAGACACGTGTGAGGAAAATTTCAAGGAGAAAATAAACCTAATGCAGGAATTTAAAGCTCTCTGAAGTTTCTCGTTTTGTTCACCGGTAGCATCTACTAATACAACATCACAGTAGTTAAAGATAGGGAGTATCAAGGTTTGGACGAGTCTTATTTTCAAGTTACGGGGTAGAACGGACTGGTGAATCTCAAGTGGATGAAGTGACGAGTAAACTTTCCTGCATGTATTAGTAACGTGCCCATCCCAATTCAAAGTTTCATTTAGTGTGACTCCAAGACTTTTTACCGATTTAGAGAACGGGATAGCAACACCATTTAGTTGAATTAAAGAAAGTGGTCTACTGTGTAAACGGAAAAGCAATTTAGTCTGCCCTATTATGATAGCTTGTGTTTTAATTGGGTTGATGGCAAGAGAGTTTTCGGTTGCATAGCGGCTGATCCTCTTTAGATTTAGATTCATATTTTCAATTGCCGCATCACTGTGGTTTACTTTTGTGTGGCAATATATCTGAAGGTCATCAGCATATAGATGGTAGTTGCAGTTTTCCAGTTTCGAAGAGATGTCGTTCAGATATAGAATGAATATAAGGGGGCCGAGAATTGAACCCTGAGGTACTCCATTTATTTTGAACTTCCACTCAGTTCTGTTTTCATTAAGGAGTACACGTTGTCTTCGGTTATGAAGATAGGAGGCGAATAATTTGAGAGCAACGGGGCTAAGATGGAAGGATTGCAATTTAGCCATAAGTATGTCCGTGTTAATGGTGTCGAATGCACTGCTGAAGTCTAGAAGAATGAGTATAGTCACTTTACGCTCATCCATTGCTCGTCTTACGTCATCAGTGATCTTAATGAGTGCAGTAGATGTGCTGTGTCCTTTCTTAAATCCAGATTGTAACGGATCAAGTAGTGAGTATTGCGTCAAGTACTGAAGAGTTGTTCATGCATAAGTTTTTCTAGTAATTTGGAAATAGAGGAAAGTATGCTTACAGGTCGATAGTCGGATGGAGAATTTGCAAGAGCATTTTTCGGAACTGGAATAACTAAAGCATCTTTCCATATTGTTGGGAAGAAACCTTCTAAAAGACATGTGTTACAAATGTGCGTAATAATTGGCAGTAATACTTCTATCAGGTTAACGATAAAGGAAATTGGGATGTCATCTATTCCGACTGCTTGTGATTTGATAGATATTATTTTTTTACTTACGACAGTATCATCTATTTTACGAAACATGAATAACGGTCGGTGAGGTAGTGGGACACATTGCAGTGTATTTATTGTTGTTTGTATTATTTGGAGATCAGTACTAATTATTTCTCGAGCAAAGTGAGCATTTAATTCATTGGGATTAATATCCTGCTTATTGGTGTTTTTAGTGCGCCTCCCAATACGTACCGACCTGAGTTGCTGCCAGGTGCTCCTAGCATTCAAGTTGCCTGCTAGCTGTTGGAAGTAGGCATACTTTTTATTTTGAATCATTTGTTTAACTCGATTTCTAAGCACACGATATTTTTCAAAATCGTCACTTGATAAGGTCTGCTTATAACGTCTGTGAAATGCGTCACGTTCGGCCATTGCAGATTTAATGTCACTTGTACTCTTTCAACAAAGACGGTAGCGGTTCATTGGTCCACGTTTCAACTGTGCCACTGTCAACAGCTGCTGCTTCACCCCGCACACACTTGTAAACAAGACCATGCCTCTTCTTGAACCGCTCGATCCATCTGTTCGACGCTGAAAAGTCTGTTACTCCCATCTGGTTCGCGAGGTAATTCGCTTTCTCACGAATTATGGTTCCATCCACTGGAATGTTTGCTGCACGGCCTTGGTTGAACCATTGCAGGAGCATTGTTTCTAGGTTAGAAAATTTTCCTTCGCGCACAAGTCTTTTCTTTCCATTTCTATTGTCTTTGTACGCAACTGCTATTTTGTCTCGATTGGTAACAGTAGTGTTTAACGTTGAAGGAGCGAGTTTTAATTTTCGTGCCAGTTCCACGCGCTTAAGGTGAGGATTTCTGTCTACTTCTTCAAGAATTTTCATTTTCTCATCACTAGTTAATGATTTAACTACTTTCTTAGGCCTATCCATTATTTCAATACGACACAACAAAATGATCACTAGGTTTCACAACTTCTTCGATAGTGTAATGTGTATTTGCGTGAATGCAGTAAGTAGCCTACTCGGTCACATAAACATTCGGTACATTTAGCTTGAGACATAATGTAAGCGGCGAGACTGGGCTGAACACTATGTGCGGTAGACACAAAATAGCCGTGCCAGGGCAGGACTTGAGTCCACGTGGAGTGATCGAGGAAGCACTCTATTGGTCAACAACCATCAGCTATTGGTCAGTAACAAACAATGCTTATTGTCGGCGCGTGCTAATTATGTTTGATTCGCCGCTAGTTAAGCGCGAAAGGGAGACAACTATACCTGCTATGTCCCAACTCTCGCCCACTTGATGGCAAGGAATGTTGTCCCAAAGAGGCCGGGCCCACATTCCACTAGAGGTGAACAAAGAATGTTTTCAGGGCTGACTAAAATGCGATCATACTAAGCGATGTGCCACAAAATATGCAACGTCATAAATGAGATACTTTTACATTATTTCCAACAGATAAGAATCGGGACTTGAAAATTACGACGTGATATGAGAGAAAACGTACTAATGAGGAACGTATTAATGATGTTTCACTGTACATAATTTCTTGACAAACTAGAAGGGTTCTTACCTTTCAATGCATGTTCTAACTGTTCAGACCTTTCATTTAAGCTGTCAACTAATGCTTGCTTTTCTTTTGATATCTGATCTAACTCAAGCTCCAATTTTTCTCTATGTAACTTCTCCTTTGCTGCCTGGATCTTCACCTCAGTCAACTTCTCCTCAAGCATGTTGATAGCGATTGAATACTCGTGCTTCACCTTAACAAACAAATGTCTTTTGTCACACTTCATGGTACAAATTCACTCTCTTCAGTTCAGGTGAAAAAAAAACACAGCACATGCCAGATAAAATATGCAACAGACTGTAAAATCATCGCTTTCTGCAACTAGATTTTATTTCCGGACAATATTTCAGGTAACAACTTTTGAACCATATTTTATTTAAGCAACAATATTGAGATATTTTGATCCACAAAAAAACACATTTTTTAATCCTGAGTTGGCTGTTTGTAATATTTTCCACTCAGCAATAATATATATAATACTTTCTGTGTATAGTATAGTAATCAACCTCCTTTCCGTGCTGGTTGTACTAAATTTTCGAACTTAGGGTGCATTTTACTATTAAAACAAAATATTACAGATATTACTTGAAACATTTGATGAAGAATTTACAAAGTAGAGGAAATGAGATACATCTACAGCACCCTTTAAACTGTACATTGATCCTGAATGGTGGTGAACTACTTAAGCAACAAAGGTGGCAAATATGATATCATTTGAATAAAGTTACCTTCTTATGTTTCCAAAAATAGACTGCCACAGCCAAGAGCCTCAGCAGCTTGTTAAAGCAGCACATTGGGATAATTGAAGGGGACTGGACTGAAATCTTGGTGGTTAGTTAGTTATCGTTTTAAGGGGTGGAACAATGTGGTCATTTGCCCCTTATCTCTGCTATTAAGCAGAGAAACGGGTATTCTAATTAGGCAACCTACAGCTGGTATTTTATTTTGTCTTATTTTTACCAAACATTATATGAGAGGCCTTTTGCAAGCTGGCATCATGGAGGGGCATGAATTCTTTCATGATCTGCTGTATCAATTCCAAGTCATAGCCACTTCCTGCCTAATCCTAGCACCAATCATTTTCCATGAAATCAAAACATGCAAGATGTGTGTGGTGACCACAAGGCTCCAGCTGAATTTGGCAATGCTTCCACTTGTTCCAAGATCTTTTCTTTCTTTCTTCCTTCCTGTCTGGCATCTCTTGATCAACTCCTGTTCTCTACAGATCTCATGGTATTAAGTTTGTAAGACATAAGGAATATTTAAATTTTCCCTTTTGTTTAAGCTCCTCTCTCTTTGAATGTAACTCCATTTTCAATATTTATTAGTGGGGGTTAAGGACATCTCCGTAAGTGGTCTTCGATGGGATAGAATCCAAGAGGAGGAGCTGTATAAGGATAGAGGAAGGAGGAAGAGGCTCGTCACCAGTACCCGGGAAACTGGAGCTGTTACTGGGGGTAAGACAACAATCCAATCAATCAATCAATCAATCGATACACATACCAGTACATACACTTAATAAAGAACTTTTATCCACTTTAAATACAACTTACTTTATCCTCATACAGTACATGTTTCGGACCTATTAAGGTCCTTCACCAGCCACCTGCAAACTCCTAGTCAAAGCCACCATTGGGTGATGATTGTAAAAGATATTCATCCAGTACACACACTACAATAACATTGTCTTTATACACAATTTTCATACATGCAGTATGAATACCTGGTGATTAACGCCCCCAGAAACTCCCGATTTTCAAGAAAACAGTAGTGTCAAATAAGGTGCGAAATGACAACATTTCTAAGCAATGACCACAATTCAGAGATATATCCTTCTAATTCATGAGCAACAATGGCTTGCTAAAATCGCTTCTGTTAATAAGTTGAAAGGCATGGGGGATGTGCCAAAGCCTAGCATGCTAACCAATTTGTCACAAGGTTGGACCTTATGAGGCAGAT
This sequence comes from Meconema thalassinum, assembly GCA_946902985.2. NCBI lineage: Eukaryota > Metazoa > Arthropoda > Insecta > Orthoptera > Tettigoniidae > Meconema > Meconema thalassinum. The sequence continues at coordinate 68,546,495 of OX336391.1, read as the reverse complement.
GACCTTAATGCTGCACCCATTCAAACAACAATCACCACCACCGTCATAGAAACTTGTGGTCTAGAACTCACTTGTGGTCTAGAACTCATTCCAGGTTACTTCTTACCTTAAGACATGGCATGTCTCATATTTCCTTCCACCATATTTTCATTGCAAGCTCAATAAGTACAGATTTCCATACATCTGATGAATTAGAAACAAAACTGAACAGTACAAGCACCTTATTAAGGGTTTAAGTTTTATTTATCATTGTCGATATTGATTTAGTCGTAAAATGTATCCCGAATGACACAATAAATTAGTATTGACAAGGCAGTCATATATTTATTTTAAGCCAGTCATAAGGTGCTTACGATTATAGTCAATACGGAACCATTTAAACTTTCAATATGATTAATTTCTCATATCGATGCAAAACTGAACAGCTCAAACTTTCCTCACAAACATACTTCATCTAAGTGCTTCTGGGCTAAATCCACATGCCTGTTGTCCTGGTACATCTTCAGCTCTTCCTCCAAACCATCAACCTCACGTAGAACCAGCTGCCACATCTCCAGAGCAGACTCCTTTTCCTGGAAACACATTCAAAATCACTCTAAAGCATACAACAAAATGAGAAAAGTACAGTATGATAACAGCTGACTAATTGAGTTTGGGACAAGGGAAATTGGAGTAATCGATAAGACTGGATGTGCAGTGGCCAGCAAATGATAAGGGAAAAACCCTGGTAAACAATACCTTTTTTTCAAGTCCCAGGGCACCTACCCCATTTCATTACACACTACAACATACTGTACTTACTCGAATAATTCCCCCCCCCCCCCTTTTTACTTAAATGTTGACCTCAAAAACGGGAAGGGAAAATAATGAGAATCTAAATTAAAAATAAAAATGAAAAAATCGAACATAATGACCTTACTTAAGTTATGAAATTTATCATCAGCATCATCAACTTTCATGTATTAGGCCCAGTGGCCTATTATGGTCTTATGCATGCGTTTCTTTGGTCTTCCCAGGTTTCTTCGACCACTTGGAGCATACGGAAGAATCTGTTTAGGGACTCGGCTAGGACTCATCTTGTCCACATGTTCTTTCCATTTTTCCCTATGCTGTACAATTGGGGTGATTTTCAGTTCATGCAGGATGTCTACATTCCTCCGATGATCAAGCAAGGAGTAACCAGAAGTTCATCTCATGAATCTCATTTCTGCTGTTAGTCTTTTTTCATCTGCCTTCCTGATGGTCCGAGCCTCACTTCCATTTATTTATTTAGGCATAAATAGTACAAAATAATCAAAAATATGTACAACACAATTAATTTTAATAAAAAATCGAAGGCAATAATACGTTTCCTAGTAATATCATGCGAGAATTCGCTGAAGATAGGAGCCAGATACCTGAAAGAAATTAGAATACTGTATTGATAGAGGTGTTAGTTTTTGTTAATCTACTATATATTTGTCAAATACCACTCACTCACTCATTCATTCATCGCGAAATCTCAGAAACCACCGAACGGATTGGAATGAAATTTGGTATGCAGCTTCCTCAAGGGCCGCAAACGCCCACTAAGAAAGGATTTTTGGATATTCAGGTTCTGAAGGGGTGTTAAGGGGGTAGACCTGCATTTCATTGAATAGCAATATCTCCCAATTGGTTTCATTGGGGGATGTGATACTCGGCATATAAACTCATCATTAAAAATAAGCAGACATAGGCCTATGTCTGAGGGTTTTTCGATGTGGTGTATATTATGAGGTGAAAGGGGTAAAAGTGGGGGTTGAAGGATTCCTAACGGAGCGTGTATCTCTTAAACGACATAGCCGAGGAGTTTGAAACTCGGAGGAAATCAATCAGCTTAAAAATAAATAAATAATTAAAATAAATAGGTGTTCGACCGTTTTTTCATAAATCCAATTTAAGGGGCCTATGGGGAGGGGTGAAATTCTGGAAGAAAAACGTCCACTAAGGAAGGATTTTTGGATATTCACACTCATCGACCAACCAAAACTATTAAAGTTAGAAGAATGATATTTTGGGGATATGTTTGTTGTGTGTCGAAAACGTCTACTAAGGAGGGATTTTTGGATATTCAGTTCTAAAGGGGTGTTAACGGGGTTAAAACTGCATTTCATTGAATAATAATATGACACGACTATGACGCGAGCGAAGCCGCGGGTACCTGTTAGTTAGCGATAAAACGAAAAGTCATATTTAGAGGTTAGGATGTTTTATTTTCACGTATTTACACGTTTCGTGCTGCCCAGGAGTGTAATTAAATTGCGACATAACGCGAATTTTGTGAATAACACCACAAATACCGCAATCTGCGAAATAAGGACATTTTTTGTATTTTTTTCCCCACACCACACCGAACATTCGTGTCCACAAGCCGATAATCGAATTTGGTTGGTGTTCAATTCGAGAATGATCGATTGTATATTTTAGCGAGGGGTAATACTACGATATATGTCATATTACGATATACTGTCGATATTCTCGTTACTAGTTGGATAGTAGCGCTATGGTAAACAGCTGTTATATCGCGGCGTGAATAGTTTGGCCGACTACCTCCAAAAGGTAATGTGATAGTTGTTCATATTGTGAACTACGTTTGTTTCCTGTTACATCGGTAGCGAGTGTAATTCATAGTAGCGAATTCTATAAAATTTAATAAAAAGTGTACTAATTGTGCGTTATCATCGAAGCTAGTGTGTTATTTGCGTGAATCAGTTGGCGACGTAATTTAAATATTATGACACGAATTCAGAAATAAATTTTGCGTGCGGTTACGACTTTATACTGGCATGTGACTACAGTCAACCGTGTGATAACAGTGTTTGTTACTGGGCATTGCTCAGTCGAGTTTAAAAATGCCGAAGGTAGCAGTTTCTGCCAGACAGACAGACTTAAAGAATATACCGTAAGAATGAAGGATTTAACATTTCTTGTGGCATTCTTATGCGCAAACATTGTGATTGTCAGCTTATCGCAGGAAAGATGCATTAGACAAACATTGCAATCGGAGAAGCATTCCAAACGCCGAGAAAATTTGCGTCTTGAAGTTAGTGTTCCTAGAGTGGGTGGAGTGTTCAATCATACGATCCTCCAGAACTTGAAACAGCTTCCTCAAAAGATGCAGATAATGGTTAAGTCCATGCTTACGTGCGTTTCCCAGTCAGCTCTAGTGAAAGTCAGGACTTTAAGGACCACAGATCCAGCCAGGAAGACTGTAGAAGCCATCGGGTCATTGTTTGATCCTTTGCATGCACAAAGAACGTATCTCCCCACAGAACTGCTCCAATTTAAGAAGGAAGCCCCATTTCTTAAGAAGATTGAGTCTCAACAGTTTTTAGAGGCTCACAGCATTTACCTGACTACAATCAAGAACCAACTGCATCATGAAGATAACGTGAATGTTCCAGAGATCCTCGTGGGATTAAGGCCTGCTCACCGAGACTATGCTACAGCAGCATTAAAGTGTGTGTAGTATCCTTGTTCAAATGTGGATTCTGAAAGGTCATTTTCGAAATACAGTCTCATAGTAAGTGATAGGAGGTGACAATTGACAGCTGCAAATGCTGAGACTTTAACTATGATCTCCTTCCAATGATTTCACTGCAGTATTTGGATAAAACAGACGAAGGTATTCACTGAAATGTGTTTCGAGATGGTGAATGTAAAATAAAAATGTGACTTCCATATAAGTATTATCTCATTCTTCCATAGCCATGTTTAACGGTTTACCCTACTGTTTTGTTTTTTACTTTGTTTTATTAATTGTTTACATTTTTAAATGCACATATTGTACAAACCTTATCGCTTTCCAAATTTTAACATGTTATCCCCCGAAAAAATATTAAAAACACAAAACACCACCTTTTGAATTTTAAATCAACAAATCTTCAAAAAAATAAAAACACTTTCTAACACCTCTATGTATTGGGGTAAAATCGGTAAAATTGCCTGCACAACACGCAATCCTTTCAGTTCAAAGAAATAGACTTGCCATGCCATTCACTGTCGCTTTCTTCCGAAGTCGTCTGCGATGAATCACTCCCATTCCATCTCCCACATGCAGCCATCTTCAGTTCCATCTAGTTCGTTGGAAATGCCAGTTTTCTTGAAACTTTTCTCAATAATGTCTGGTGAAATCAGTCCCCATGCATGAACAATCCACTCACATATAAATTCTAGTGGAGGCCTCTTGATCTTCCCGGTAGAGTATGAGAATCTCCCACCATCCATTCAGAATATATCCGCCACACATTGTAGATGCTTACATCAAGAGGATGATGTCAATCAACTAGGAATTATTGCAGCATCAGTCTTCTGGTTGACCATTTCTTGACGAACATCAAGAAGATGGCCATGGAAACTGACCAAATCAGGAGAGACCTCTGGTTTAAGAGATGGCCACGTCTTCCCCACACAACACGCAACCAATCCTTCATGAGATCCGTCACTATCCATCCTTTCTCTTGGGCACGAATGCGCATACCGGAAGGAACCTTTAGGTATTGTTTTTCGCTTGAAAATTACATAGGAAGGAAGTTTTCGCCCATCCTCAGTAACAGTCAGCATAACTGTGCAGGGAAACTTCTCTGCCCCAGTAGGCCTCATGACTACGCTGGATGCTCCATTTTCGGTATTGTAGTGTTCCTTGGCATATCAAAGAAATTCTTTTACAAATTTTCCACTTTAGAATACAACGTTTCTTTAATGAGAACCTATGTTCCCATTCAACTGCGGTACATGTTTCAGTTTAATGTAAACCTTCTTCAGCCTTAGCAATCTCAATTAATGCACCATGTGGTGCAAGTCAAACATAAAATTGATGATGATGATAATCATCGGCCCCTAATGGTTTGGGTGATCGTGAAGATGAGAATGAAATGTAAATGATAACTAAAACTAACTTATATACTAGAAGAAGAAATGGAAAACACAAGGAGAATAGGGCAAATAAAGGACAGGAGGAAAAGAAATGCCCTCAACCCTCGAAGAATGCGGATTGAGGGACTTGGAAGGAAGGAGAGCCATGAAAGGCAGATAGGAAAGTGAAAGAGGAGAGGGTCTGCCCTAGAGGTAATGGATAAAAGAAGGAAAACCGGACCCAGCTCAGGAATTCCTCGGGGTCGTCAACTCCCGAACTCACGAGCCGGGAGCCCCTGAGGGTGTAGCAATATCCAGGGTGCACCAGAAGTGGTGGGGCTACATACACCCTGCCTCCTTGAGGGCCTTGAGCAGAAGGCAGGAGAGAACATGAAAAGAAAATGAAGGCTGGCCCCTCGCAGAAGGAGGGCATCAGAAAAGATGAGACAAGGGCCAATTAAGGCGGGAAAGGAAGAGACTCCCTAGGCCTCGAATACCCTAATACCGTCGGGGTCGGAAGCGAACAAGAGTTGACCAAGTGAGGTAGACAGGAAAGAAGACGGAGAGGAGCCCGGCACAAGTAAGTGGAAGCAATGCCGGACGCAGCTGGGGCTCCGTGGTCGCCAACCCACGTCCCACTAGATGCGAGTCCCTAGGGGGAAAACATAAAATTAACATAAAAACAATGTGATGAAATGTCCTAAAAATTCATAAAATACACTTAATGTAAAATTTAAAATATTTTTGTTGAACATCATCAACAAGATGGCCACGAAAACTGTCCAAAATCAGGCAAGACCTCTGGTTTAAGAGATGGCCAAGGTAGTCTTCCCCCACACAACACGTAACCAATCCTTCATGAGATCCGTCACCATGACGGTACCGTAGTCAAAGATATTCATATGACAAGAGCACGAAACTTCTTTTAAAGAGCACCAGGTTGAGAACACCTGATCTAAACACTCGTCACAGAGTATGAAGTGCATATGTTGACAACGCGGCTACAAATGGCATCAGCTTGTGTGCATACGAATTACTATGAATGCATTTGTGACTTAATAATATATTGGAGAGCATGCCTTACTTTAAAAATAACCTTCATATTAGTCTATTTGGTCCCTTCTAACAGGTCCATTTTTAGGCAAACATTTTCAAAATATCTTTTATATCTTTATCACAGATCCTGTTTGAATTAGACCTGATAAACAAAATAGAAAGCCTTTAGATTGTCGAAAATTATTATTAAAAGAATATTACATTTGAAAACTTTGTGGCATGCCTCATGATCTCTAACGGCATGCCAGTGTGCAACAACACTGAGATTGGGAGTCTCTGCTCAACACTTCCCAAACATTGAATTAAACTCTACTTCAGAATCTATGCTAAGCTAAAATAATGTCTCATTTCCCAGGACATAATCATTCCTTCCTGCATATATCTCTGTACTAACCTTCATCGTAAGACTAAGCTGCTGCTGTAGGTTAGCAACCATATCAGATTCCTTTCGATGACGTGGGGATCCAGCTTTGTCACGGCTGACCTTCCCATTAAGAAGTTCTTTGAGTTGCTCAGATAGCACCTTGTTCTCTTTTATAACTGTTGCCAGGCTGAGTTGCAAACTGTCATGGTCCTTCTGCGAATCATAAATTAGCCATGTTTTCTATTAGTTAAATAAATGAGGTAAATGAGACCTGATCACAACTATAAAACCTATTACAGAGGAGGAGCTGCAAGCAAACAAATTAAAAGGCAAAGAAAAACACCTTGGATGTTGGGAAGATTTGCAACATATTTAGCTATGCACCATGACTCCAAAGGGGAGTCAGTAGTCCGGAGATCAATTTAAGGTTCAGTGGCCATCCTGAATGAAGTTTCTCAATTAATTTTTCCATACTCCCTCCAGGCAAAAGCTGGGATGGAATCATGTTTCAAGTCCTGGGGCACTAACCCAATTCTAAACAATAAAAATTACAGTTATACACTCGATTACCGTCACCACAGAAACCAGACAAATTCAACACACAACTCCTCTGGTCGCTTCTCAAACAAACTTTCTTCCCCGGAAATTTTTGGCGGCAAATTTGGTCAATTTATTCTGCGATAACTTCAGATTGGCAACACTTTGAGCTATTCTGACTGCACAGTTGCTTTCTCTGCGTCTTGTTTGTGATGGATCCGCTGTGGGCGCTTTCTCGAAGTGTTGCCAATCAGTAGTTATCATGGAACGAAATTGACCAATTTTGCCACCAAAACTACTGGGGAAGAAAGTTTGTTTGAGAGGCTACCAAATTAGTAATTTTTTCCCCAATTTGTATCTTTATTTTTATGATCCATATGTTTTAGTAAAACAGCAGTAAAAATTTCAAAGCTGTAGGACTAGCAGTTTTTGATAATGAAAAACGTTTCAAGAGGAAAAACAGGGTTTTCCCCCCCCCTGTTTACAAAAAGGTAAAACATTCAATCTCCAAAGGTATTAGAGCTAGAGCAGCGAAATTTTAAATGAAAACCCCTCATATAGATGTCTAAGGCTTGATTCACACTATCGGTACAGTCACGATCCAGTCACAGGGCAGCAGTATCCCCACTACATCGGGGAAGCTCCAGTCTTGATCAGTGAACAATTGAGATCAGACCTGCGCGCAGGTTACAATGTCTGGTGTTTTCTCTACGAAAGAGTTAGCAATTATCTCGATTGCGATAATTCTTGTTTTAAGGGGCCTAACATCTAGGTTATCTGCCCCTAATGGTCTGGGTGATAGCAAAAATGACAATGAAATGGAAACCATAACGAAAATTTAGCTGGACTGAAAGTACTTACAAAAAGGAACTGAGATTAAACTGACTCGCAAAATGTAGAGTGGAAAAACTACAACAGGTAATTTAGAAGGAAAATACTCACTAAAGGAATTTAGATTGAAAAAATATGCACAAAATGTAGTTTAGGTTCTAAATACTTACAGAATGCAATGCAGATTAGAAATACTCACAAAATGCAATTGAAATTCAAAATACGCACAAAATGCAAGTTAGATTGAAAAAGGCGGCTCAGATCCAAAATACTCACAAAGTGCAATTGAAATTCAAAATACTTACAACATGCAATTGAAATTGAAATTGCTTACAAAATGTATGGTAGATTCAAAATACAAGTGGAAGCCCGCGATTCAAAATACTGTACTTACAAAATGCAATGAAGTTTGAAAATACTAACAAAATAGAGTTTAGATCGAAAATACCTACAAAATGCAATGTAGATTAAAAATGCTTACAAAAATGTGGCTGAGATTCAAAATACTCACGAAATGTAATTTAGAGACAAGGGAAGCCAATTCATAAATACAGGGCGGGAATCTTAAAGAGAAAGGGAACTATAATGAAAAGAAAAAGAAGGCTTATCCCTAGAAGAAGGAGGGATCAGGAAAGATGAGAGAAGGGCCAATTAAGGCGGGTAAGGAAGAGACTCCCTAGGCCTCGGAAACCCTAACACAGTCGGGGTCGGAAGAGAACAAGAGTTGACCAAGAGAGGTCGGCAGGAAAGAAGGCGGAGAGGAGCTCGGCACAAGTAGCCCTAAGTGGAAGCAATGCAGGACTCAGCGTTGGTCCCGTGGTCGCCAACCCATGTCCCACTAGATGTGAGCCCCTGGGAGGGGGGAAGAGCAACAGTGTCTCACAGTCCACGAGGGTGGGGACTGAAAAACGCGCACTCTGCATGTTGCTCGCACGTTGCTTGTACGTGTGGTATGTTCACACTGCCAAACTAGTCGCGGAACAGTACGGTCACGGTCCGGTCAAATATTCTTTGAATTGATCGTTGCCTGCACGTGCCTGTAATTTGACTGTACCGCGACTGCTGGTGTGTACAGTTCCTATGAAATCAGTTAAATAATATCTGACTGGACTGTGAATGTACCGAGACTGTACCGTGACCGTACCGATAGTGTGAATCAGGCTTAATAAGATCATGTAAATCAATGACTGAAATGCTTGTTACTTTAGGGACAAATATACATCAAACAAAATTTAGGCCTGTCCCTAAACTTTCTACAAGCACTGTAGTTAGTGGAAGGTTCTTTTACATGACATAAATCTATGACATGGGCCCGCCGGCTTTGCTTTCCCTCCGAAGGAAGGCATACTGAGGGATTTTTAACACTCTTAAAAAAATCAGACGACTTTGGCCGGGTTTGACCCCACGATCTTTGGCATAGAAATACTTATAGTTGTTTGTACTTTTATTAGTTTTACATTTGTGATTTTAATTTTGTGAATATTGTATTTTTCACACATTTTTGTTAACTTTAATATACGTCATTTGAGTTGTTTTTGTCTATCTCATTTTAACTTTAAGCATCCTTATTGTGATCTTTTGATTTCGTCAGTCTTAGCTCTGTATTTGCTACAAAGTTACAACATGCCTCTGGGACTCATTTTAATAATTTTTGAGATTTTTCTCTCTTGATTTTGCCTTATGTAATTTATTCAATTTTATTTTTATTTTAAGGAAATCATCCTCTGGTTTGATTTACAAAACCTGGGCCCAGCAGTAAATCAAACAATCTTGATTTACCATTTTGTTCTCTTCTTCCCCAGTTGTACTTCCACGTTTTCCATTAGCCCCCAAGTACTGGCAAACAATGTACAAAAGACGCCTATCATGAAGAAGAACCTGTTGCGACAGTCTCCATCACTGGGAAAATATTACTCTAGGATACGTGGTGTAGAGGCATCGGTTGGGATGAGGGAGCTCTTACCACTGGATCTTGGACAACAAAGTTATACATGGGTCACAACTTTTCTGGCCTTATCACTAAAACATATGCCAAGTCAAAGACGAAGATTTTGAAATCCATGACTTTTGCAAAGCATTGGACTTATGGAGCAGTACTGTACATAAGAACTGCACAAAGGATCAGATCCAGGCAGAATTGGCCGAGTCTAGTATAAATTGTGATGCCTAACACTACAAAATTCCCCTAGGCACAAAATGGCGGCCTCTATGATGTCATGGACAACACTAAAGGTTTAAATGATTCATACATGTTAAATTCTATGTGCTAATAAGGTTTGGCAATCCTAATCTGGGCCTTATGCCCCAGACCACATTGCTTGTAGTACAAGCAGTAATTTTCGTTATAGTCATCCATGTCAAGATTGGAAACCTTTCTCGGCTTATTGTCATTTTTCATATAAACCTCTTGCATTTCATGCGTATCGTATGGCCTATTTATTAAGGTTGAAATTTGTACTTCATACAGGAAGTGATTCAAGTGTTGTTTCAACTACATCAAATGCAGGCGGTTGTCGGTCAATGATCTAATGCTTCATGTTCGGACATTAGCAATTTAATAAAATACTTCGATGATGATGATAATTGTTGTTTTAAGGGGCCTAACATCTAGGTTATCGGCCCCTAATGGTTTGGATGACCGTGAAGATGAAAATGAAATGTAAATGTAAACTTATAACTAAAACTAACTACCAACCTACATACTAGAAGAAGAAATGGAAAACAAAAGGAGAATAAGGCAAATAAAGGACAGGAGGAAAAGAAATACCCTCAACCCTCGATAATGCGGATTGAGGGACTTGGAAGGAAGGAGAGCCATGAAAGGCAGATAGGAAAGAGGAGAGGGTCTGCCCCAAAGTTAAGGGACAAAAGGGGAAAACAGACCCAGCTCAGAAATCCCTCGGGGTCGCCAACTCCTGAACTCACCAGCCGTGAGCCCCTGAGGGTGTAGCAATATCTAGGGTGTACCAGAAGTGGTGGGGCTACATACACCCTGCCTCCTTGAGGGCCTTGAGCAGAAGGCAGGAGACAACATGAAAAGAAAAAGAAGGCTGACCCCTCGCAGAAGGAGGGAATCAGAAAAGAAGAGACAAGGGCCATTTAAGGCGGGAAAGGAAGAGACTCCCTAGGCCTCGGATAACCTAATACCGTCGGGGTCGGAAGAGAACAAGAGTTGACCAAGTGAGGTCGACAGGAAAGAAGACAGAGAGGAGCCCGGCACAAGTGGAAGCAATGCCGGACTCAGCTGGGGTCCCGTGGTCGCCAAACCACGTCCCACTAGATGTGAGCCCCTGGGGGGATAAAATACTTCAAATGGTTGTCTGATTATTCAATTTATGATATTATTTTATTATAAGTCAAGTTAAATATTAATTTCTTTGAGGGAACGGCCGTGGTCAGCGGTGCGCACGTAAGAATGATTGGGATATAACACATTATAATATGAATTGCAGCCAATGGCCATAGCAGGGTATTTTTAATTGAACACCCGTAGGCTCAATTTCATGTAGTCCCAACTTTGGCTACCAGAGATGCCACTGTCACTGACGAGCATTGATACAGCATTTCTAAGCAAATTACCTACAAATTTGGCTACACACTACCAATTGTAGTGGTAGGTTCTTTTACATGCCATAAATCTATGACAATGGAATCCCCTCCGAAGGAAGGCATACTAAAGGATTTTAACGCTCTTCGGCCAGGTTTGAACCGGCGATCTTGGGCACAGTAGTTCAGCATGCTACAGAATACACCACCGAAGCCGCCATATAACACATTAGCATTATTGTTAGCACATACTAGAACAGCCATCACAATAACACAGGTTATCACGCAAATTACACACACCTAAGTACATGGGGCTATACGACCACAATGTCGCCGCCCTCAAACAACAAAACATTATTAGCCTAACCTGAGTATTTAAGTACGAGCCACTACTGGTCAGTGGCCAGCCACTTTGAGGACCATGTACAAGGTCCATCCAGAAATTAAGTTTCCCTATTACTGTATTTAAATAAAAAGAAAACATTGTTACATGAAAATCGTTATTGACACCAGATACAGCAGTGTTTGAGAGCTATTTTTGACATGATCACCACTATAATTGAGACACCTTGCTTAATATGGTACCAATGAATGAGACACGAATGTACGATAAAATTTTCGAAAGTACTGAAATTAGCCAAAATACCTTTTCAAATAATGAAAAATAAATCAGGAAATGATGTAGTATTAGATGTTTACTCCTCCGCTGTCCATAACCCACCCACCATCCCCCTTTTAGATCAAGACTTACATAGTAAAATTCCAGCTGTATCGGCCATGATCCGCGTAAATTATTCACAAGTACAGTATTGCCAACTCTAACGAAACTCCACCCATATGGTACTAATTGTATAGGCAGTCTAGGTAACGTTCTGTGAGGGGTTCAAAAGAAAGGAACAGTGGTTACAGCCCTAACACATCCAATCTAATGTTTTTTTGACAATGGTTACTGCCTAATTCGTCCAGATCAATGGTTTAGACAATGTTAACAGCCTAACGTGTCGTTAACAGTGCCCAGCTAGCTTCCCGCGACCAAGGCCGCACCTTAACTTGACCATTCTAACCTTCGTTTTGTCCAATCCAATGGGTTTTGACAATGGTTTTAGTCTGCGGGCTGCATTAGCCATATATACACCCATGGTTTATGTCACGCACAAATAATAATCTTTAATTAGTGTGATGTATTTTGTATCCCATATGTTGGTAACAATATGTGCACCTTGTTGACAGTTGAACCTGAATGATGCGCTGTCGGAACATGGCTGCCGTTGTTAAAAGACAAATAAATAAAAACACATACATAATTTAGCACTTATTTCAGGTGCAGTAGTGACCAGGGTTACTAATTTGAATTGGTAATGTCCCCCAGAAATGACAAATTGTAACAGATCAAGATTATACCCTGAACGCCATCCTATATCTGAACTGAAGTTCGGAGATTTGGTAAGATTGTGTTCCAAGACCATCATACCTGAAGTGTAGCCTACACCTGTGAATTCCTGAAAATTATCCGAGAATCCAATGTTATAGATGCTCTACCAGAGACAGATGAAGAAGATTAAGTTGATCAAGACCTAAAGGCAAGATTCCATGATGATGGCTGTCCTATCAATTTCAATTCACTGTACAATAACTTGAAAGACGTGTTGATAATTTTTCTCTGAAATCAGTCATGTCCCTTTCTGAAGGCATTTTGTATTCTCCTTTGATCAAATATTACATTATTTTGTATCTCTATTTTCTAGCTTCGATTAAGACAAAAGTTATACTACAGTGCATAGTGACCGATGTGAAGTAGCCTAGTAGTTACTACAGAGGCAAGATTTTAAGCATAAATACTGTAATGCTTCTAAGGTGTCAAGTACTGCAAATTATCTTATGTTCAATTTTATGCAATAAAATGCCCCTCAAAAGTATAATATCTGAAACAATCTACCTTTTTTTTCCACAATTTTTCATATGACCATATATCTAAAATTGCTGTACATATTAACAAAAGAAATATTTTTTTAGCAAAAGCAGTTTCTTGTTTCTCCTGTAAAATTTCATTTGTGGTGCTTAAGACACTCTGGCTTTCTAGGGACGAGTGGAGATACTTTGTATTGGGAAAATTCAAAGTATGCCAATATCACATACCTTATAGAAATCTATCTGAGTTTCAAGTGCTCTAATGACAGCTTCATACTCCTTCAATAATGGAGACAGCAGCCTGCAATAAAAAAAATAAAAAAAACTGTTAACTGAATTAGTTTGCACAATGTGCTGTCATAGCAAAAACAACATGAATATAGACAAAGCATTGCTCGCAACACTGAGCAATCTGATGTACTAAACAACTGTGAACTTCTCAAAACTTAGGGCTCTAAAAACTTGGGCTACAATATAATGAACATTATAATGAGCCAAAAAGTACATACCGTATATACCCGAATGTAAGACGAGGTTTTTTCCCACTTTTTGTGTTATAAAAATTTGGGGTCGTCTTATATTCAGAGTATTAAAAAAAAAAAAAAAATTGCAAAGTAGTATGTGGTGTTGGCATCTTGTAACTCACAGCAAATCAATGTATTAATGAAGATTAAAATATGGTTTGTTATGTTTAATTACCATGCATATGCGAATGGCGTACATTTTGAGGTTAGGATTTACGCATTCACGTCATTTTAAGCGGATAAATTGTATGTTCGAAAGCATACGGAAATGTGTTTTAAAACAATCTTTACAAGAACAACCAGTCAGTTTTACGAGCAGTAATTTTGTGATCAACGCATCTTAATTTAATAACTTCTCCCATTCTTGAACAAAGAAATTATAGAGTATGTCTTGGAAAAGCGGGCAGAGGGATTTCCGATAACATGAGACGTTATAAAAATGAAAGCACGACCTTAAGGGCATATATTGTGCAAGTTATGAGTTAGCGAGTATTTTTTTGAAAAAATCTGTATGAGGCAGTTGATAACTAGGCCTTGTCTTATATTTGGGGTCGTCTTACATTCGGGTATATACGGTACTTTCACGGTGGCAGTGGTGATTGTTATTTAAACGGTCAAAACATTGAGGTTATCATGATCAACACTTTTTCAGCTATCAATTTTATGAATATTGGTATAAAGTGGAACCCCTGGGAAATCCAAACATCATTTTAATTGAATCACATAACAGAGTAAAGAAGGAATTTATTATTAAGTAAGATTAATGTGTAACAATTTCATTGTGTCAAAAATGAGTAAAATGTTATTAAAAGTACTAAATGTTTTCCTCGATCATTTTAGTTACTGATTGCCCCTTTACAAACACCAAATTCTGCAGCCAACTTCGTAAGAGCTTTCCCCTTTGTCTAGACGCGTTAACACTTTGAGTTTATCTTTTAAAGAACACGAACTGTGTTTCCGTTTAGTAAACTGATAATCCGCCCTTCACTGCTCGCTTTAAGTGCAAAAACAATAAACTGAAACATTATGGTGTTTGAAGCCATTTTCATTTAACTTATACAGGGTCTTCCATATAAAGTACGAACGGCAAGCGGTGGATTGGTTATCCGTTGCTGCAGTGGCCTTGGCTGAACTTGTGGCGCGCCACGGCCCCCTACTGTAGTATTGAAAGCGCGCGCCTAGTGTATACTGTACTTGACCTTGCAATAAGCGTGTAGGTGTTCAGTCACCAGTCTGAACCTCAGATGCTAACATGGTGAGACAGTTATCATTGCAACATCGTATTTTTGTATGTAAAACTTATTTTAAGTACGAGTCGGCTCGGCGGGTACGTGATGCATTTGTTCGGCATTTTCCCGATGAAGTGCCACCTTCACTTTACTCTGATTTACAAAAGATGCTCGGTGAAAACTGTCATCCGCATGATGGGTGAGGTGAGGAGTGGAGACGAGAGGGGTAACAGTCTCCATGGCAACAGTGAGCAATGTTGCAACGTATGCCGACACAGCAATAAGCACATGGCTTGACTCAGTGTGTCTTCACTCATCACGGTCATTAGAGCACCAGTCAGGGGGCTAACTTACCAAGTATTTGTGTCTTCCTGCAAGCCTCTTGGAATGTTATGAGTCATGATCTGCCTCAGTGGCAACGCAGCATTTCACCATGTGCTAGCTTTGACAGCTGTCAGCGAGCTTTATTGGTAATTCAGAGTATAGCACAGATTCACGTCATTGAAAATAAGTTTGACACTACTGGCTCAGTGCTCAATAAAATACATAAAATAAAAGATCAGAAACATTACAGTGGCAGAACTCACTCGCGTCAGCCAGAATGTGGTTACCAGATCCAATGCCTGTATAACCCAGGAAGGACGAAACTTTCAGCATCTTTTATACGGTAACATTTCATAAAGGATTGTACACACTCTTAAAGCAGGGGGGCCATGGCGCACCACAAGCTCGGCCAAGACCAACGCAGCAGCAAATAACAAAACCACCGCTTGGCGTTCTTACTTTATATGAAAGACCCTGTACAGTAAAGTATTACGAGGCAAGCAGCAGATGAAAACAGTAACAGAGTAGAGGAACGCACAACACAACAAACGCAAGGTAACTGACTGGAATGCAAAGACTAATAGGCCTATTGTAGTACTTGTTGCACATTTCCACAACTCAATTGGTTGACAGAGCCCTTGTCTGAATGAGAAACTTATCTTGAGAATGAGATCCAGGCCTACAGTTTAATTCCCACCTGCTAAACTCTAGACAGCCAACATTTGCCTTCTCCTTAGCAGAGGCTGCAGCAGCTAACTTGCAGCAGCTGACTTGGCTGCATCTATTGGAAATGCTGTTAGCAGTTAGATTGAAAGCTTCATGTCTCAGAATATTTCAGTTTATGCCATACAAGTAGCTTATGTTCTTAACACTCTATATTTGCAGTACCGTTGCTATTTTCTATACTTCTGTTCAGGAGAAGAGACCCCTGTCCCTCACACACTCCTCTAGTAACAAGTTGATGGAAGATTTCTTGTGACAACTGGCATGTTGAGATAATTATTCTCTTTTGGCACCTTTTGTTCATCCATAGCCATGTTGAGGACAAGATTTTGCTATGCTTTGGCCACATTTATGGCCTCTGGCTTTTCAAGTTGTGAATTAAATTATATTCCTTACAGGCCCATAGCCAGGTTCTAAGTAGTGGAGTGGTCAATGAATGTGTTAGGGTGGCATAGACCAAGCTGTTTGAAAACTGTGGGAAATTGCTTGGTAGCCTAGACCGATTTCGTATACACCTATTATAGGTAAAGTTATCATGCATTTCATTATTGCACGGTCCGGCCTAATGGTGAATTGGTTAGCGCGCTAAGTTTTGGCCCAAAGGGTCACAGGTTCGAATCCCGGCCGGGCCATCGGGAATTTTCAACTCCTGGAGTTGAGTCCTCTGGCCCGGGGACTGGGTGTCTGTGATGTCTTCATCATCACTTCATCATCATTCGAACGTGCAAGTCGCCCATGGGCGTTCACTAGAAAGACCTGCACTCGGCCACCCAGGAGGCTATAAAAAAATTAAAAATTATCGCACTTAAAAATACATTATACAGTAGAACCCCTCTCGTCCACCCTCGGCTGGTCCGTCGCTCCAGTAGATCCGACCGTGCTCGAGCCGAACTTGTCCCGAATCGTAGCAGTGACCCACTACCCGTTGCACCATTGTTGTTTACAGGTACTTGTTATCGCTTGTCCGTTTTAGTGTTCCATCATTTCTTGTATAGTTTCTGTCGTCCGTGTTTTGTACAGTAACGACTGTGAAGTTTTTAGTACTTGCTGTTTGTTGGTTTTACGACATCATTCTTCTGAATTCGTTACAGTACTGTACAGTTGTGTATTGTTTATCAACATGGCAGGAATGAAACGTAAACACGTTACTCTTTCATTAAATGAAAAATTAGCAGTGCTACGAAGACAGGACAAAGGAGAATCACTCCAAAAAATTGCCAAGGGACTCAATGTAGATGTTACGACAATGAAAGATTGGAAAAGAAAACGGAAAGACATTGAATCATGTACAGTGACGATAGATGGTGAAAACGCTCCTAAGAATCGCAAACATTGAAAAAGCCGAAACTTGAACTGCTTGACAATGCATTGTGGATGTGGTTCTACCAAGAAAGAAGGAAAAGTACCCCGATATCTTGAGTTCAGAGATTGTTTATTTTAATGTAAATCCATATAAGTTAGACTATTTCTGTACTTTCTGATAATCCGACGTTTCTTGCGTTCCTACCAGACCCACAGTCCCAAAGGTAACGGATTACAAGTGTTGTACTGTACATATTCATTGCAAGGCATGGTTCTTAAATCAATTCTGCCTTATAGGCCAGGCGACAGGTAGTTCAATAAGGAAATAATTAGTGGAAAGCTGGAAATTGCTTTAATCGCTTTATTTGAACCCAGATATTACTCTCCCAAGTATTCCTCCTCGAGCAAAGTCGGCGTTGGCCCTTCTGGCCCTAAGAAGGTACCATTTTTAGTTTTCTTTCCAAATATCTCCCAAACCATCAACTTTATCAACAAAATACTTATTATAAAAAAATAATCGGTAGCACTACAGAACAGGAGACCAAAGGTAAAAAAAAATTTAGGTAATGAAATTTGCCGAAGTACCTTTAGTAATGGTATCCGGAGATGTTAAAATAATAGATGTTGACTCGTCCGCTGCCATAAACCCACCCAGCCATCCCAAATAGATACTCGACTTATATAGCAGAAATGAAGTATTTTGTAGCCATCTTGCTTACTAAGTCAGGAATGCCAACCCCACGCATTTGGTACTATTTCACATCGGGTATAGAACGAGTAAACAAAAGAGCGTCGATAAAGTAATGTAATGATAAATTGCGCCAATTGTCAGTGTTTATTTATGTATTTATAATGTTTTACATACAAAAACAGACCTAACCTGGGGCTTACGCCCCAGACCCCCTTGCTTGTGGACTAGCAGTAATTTTCGACCAGGCAGTACCTAACCTAGTAGCGGACATAAATTCTATCTTATTAATGTTTTACATACAAAAACAAACCTAACCTGGGGCTTACGCCCCAGACCCCCTTGCTTGTGGTACTAGCAGTAATTTTCCGCAATACAGTGCTTAACTTAGTGGAAATTTGCAACAATTTCAATCTTTACATGTCATATGGTGAATTTTGTATTGGACATGTTGGTAACGTACTCAGATGTTCGTTTTTCGGGTGTCACATGACGTGTGACGTAGTGTCCAAGATGGGGTCCATAGTGAAATGAAGACAATGCTAAAAGCATTATTTTCGTAAATAATCAATTAAAAGGAATTATGCCGGTGCAGCAGTGGCAATTGAGAAAGTAAAACGACTCCCAACATCTCCGAGAAAGGTTTGTCAATCATAAATACTATATTTTCAGTAATATACTTTGTTGAAAGTTACGACGGCTTGGTCTCCTGTTCTGTAGTTTTAATACCTGGGTTTCATAGCATAAACAGATCAACTTAAAATGATCCTAAGGTTCTTAAATGATGCAAACCAGAGTTATGACTTATAGAAACTGCAATTGAAATAGTGTTGTAGGATACACCACAGACCATTCCAACACGAAAGAGCGTAATACTTACGCATCCTGTGCTGTTTGAGATGGCAGTTCTGCACGAGACATATTAAGCAATTGGGCCATTATTGCTATTGCTGTTGAGCCCAGTCCAGCCGGTAGGAGCCTATGGTTAATTTTGAATCGTGGGATATCCGTCCACCACCCGCATATTTGCCTAAAGAATGCATATTTAAACAACTAGGTAACAATAACGAGAATAACAGGATAATCAGGTTGGCGATTCATTTCGTTTTTTAAGGAACTTCACCTAACCTGCACGAAACATCACATTCCACTTCCCGGGCAGATTTTGAAATGGCTACTCTTTCTCTCTCCCGTACAACAAAATTAAGTTAAACTTTTGTCATCCATGTATACGTCGTTAATGAACCAGAAATTTTGAAGTTTCGTGACAAAAGTCAAACTGTAGTCAGCAATCACATTTTTAACATACAGTACGCACGAAATACAACATCGAAAGTGTACTTTCTTCCCAAAGAATGTTTCTTCCATTGCAAACAAAGCAAGGAGCATAAACAAGGAGGATGAGCATCAATTCGTGATCGATCCAAAGAAGATAAAGGCAAGACCGACTACTACAACCTCAGACAAGACCGACTACAATAAATCAGACCATAATGCCACTATCGATATCGTAGAAAATGGCGGAAATCGTAGGGGATTTTTTACATTTGGTCAACCAACATTTAAGTGGGTCTGCTGCGAGAATTTCGTTCAAATGTCGCATATTTCAAGTGATTTCGAGCTGTTATATATTGTAATAGTGTACCTTAAGTAGTGAAGTGCACTGTGAATAATTATAAATGCCGAAGATACGTAATGTGAGAAGCATTGGCTGTTTATTGTCATTACTGTGTACCTGCCTGTAAATTTAATACTGCTGAAGATACTTCAACTTTTAAATTTCCTAAAGACAAATCTTTGAAAGAGAAGTGGATGAGAAATATTCACCGGGATCATTTTCGAAGTTAAAACAGTTGTATTTGTTAACTTAAACATTTCGAACCTAAATTTGTGGTTATGAAAATTGCCATACTAACCCCTGATACCATTTCGACAATTTTCCCAAATCAACCGTCCTACACAACTCCTGTTTGTTAAAGTAGATAATGGTAGTTTTAATGACATACCAGCAGTGTCAGTGTCTTCTAAAGTGTCAAGTTCTTTAAGTGTAAATATATTCTATAAGAATCATGAATCAATAATCTTTGTGTGCTTGTGGAAAAAATTCAAGTGGGTACTGTAATCTGATGGAAGCAGTGATTGTAAATGCAACAGGTATGTAAATAGAATTATGCTCCTGTTAGTATCACAAGCTAGGGGGACTGGGGAGTTATCCCCAGATTAGGTTTGTTTTTGTATATACATTTGTCTGTTACTAGGTTAGGTAGGCCTACTGCCTGGCCGAAAATTACTGTTAGTAGGCTACCACAAGCAAGGGGGACTGGGGCGTTAGTCGCTGGTTAGGTTTGTTTTTGTATTAAAAACATTAATAAGATAGAATGTATGTCCGCTGGAATTCTATACACATCGAATTTGAAGAATGACAAGTTCATAATACAGTAAATTTTCATTTTAAAGAGTTTGTAACATCAATTGTGTGTTATTGGCAAATGCTATTTGAAATAAAGTACTAATGAGAGTACTTATGCGCCATCTGTTGGAGTTAGTTCAGGATGTCCCGATACAGATAGAAGCGAGTGCGATCTCACAGCTCTCTACGCTCAAAACAAACAACCTACGGCCGTGTTTACCTATACCTCGGGTTGGCAATATCTTATTTGTCAAATAAGCCACGCCCACTGGCCGACACAACTGAAATTTCACTATATAGGCCTAAGTCGTGTTATAAATTGGGATGGTGGGTGGGTTATAGACAGCGGAGGAGACTACATCTATTAGCAGATCACTGTTGTTAAAAAAAAGGCAGTCATCGGAACGCGTTAGGCTGTAACCATTGTCAAAAACCATTGTTCTGGATGCGTTAAGCTGTAACCATTGTAAAAAACCATTGGATTTGACAAATCGAAGGCTGCGGCTTTGATTGCGCGCAGCTATCGGGGTAGATTGATACAAAACCATTGATCTGGACGTGTTAGGCTGTAACCATTGGATTGGACAAAACGTAGGTTAGAATGGTCGAGTGTTGGTGCGGCTAGTACCGTAATGGTGGGGTTGGCAGTACTGTTCTGACGATGGTTGATGTGAATAATGGCATCCACAGCTGGAAATTCACCTATAACCTATAATAATAAGGGATTTATTGCAGCCAATGCCCATGCATATAATGAATAAAATCTAAAATCATACAGTAAACTAATTGTTATTCCCTAGGAATATCAAAGATTCATGTCTTAATGTGCAGAATATAGCATGGTATCTTCCACATTGTTCTCCACAGCGCTCACACAAACATTCGTCACACGGATGATGGAACTTTTTGGTGCGACACATTTTATAAGGAGGAGAGTTTGACGTATACGAACAAAAGGATGATGTACATATGTACGACGAGATACAAGTAAAAGAGGTACTTTTGAACATTTAGGCGAATGGTAAACTAAACTGAACTTACGCCGAAATACATATTTCAAAATATCATAGTAATTTGATACTTAAAATGGCTAGGAATATATGCCAACATTAAATATTATATTGCAGCCTGATTGTTCATCATTTTATCCTTAGATCAAAGGCAGCATACACAATAACTAAGTTATAGGCCTACTGGCAAAAAATACAAGTCGTGCGTACATTAAAATAAAATAAAAATAAGGTTAGGCTGGTAATGACTAACAATAAAGAAGAAAAAGTATGTTAATTGGTATTCAACATTCATATGTGTGTGAATATGCATAAGCCTATAACTAAACAATTAAATAGATGCTTGGTGAACAAAAATACATAGCCTGCTTTATTTATACAAAACAACCACATGTTCAATATTCTTCAAAGCAATGGGGCATGGTGGCGCAGTGGTCAAGCTATTCACCTCTCACCAAGGTGGACCAGGTTTGATTCACGGTCATTGCAAGTGAGATTTTGGAAGTGAAATGCCATGTCCTGTGGTTCGGATTCCACGTAAAATGGAGGTCCCTTGGCTCATGATCACAAGATTAACGGTCACGTAAAAACTAAAAGCTTCTTTTTCTTCAAAGCAGGTCGAAACTTCGACCTCACATAAGTCATACAGCAAACGAACAGGTCCTGCAGGGAAGATCCCTTAAGCCGAATTATTTTTATCGTCTCCAAGACTGACATCATAAAAGTATACTGGAAAATGTGAAATTTTATGCCTATGCTGATGAAGAAAGTAACAGTAAATATTAGGCTAATTGTCGTTCAATAACTCTCGGTCTTTTCTTGGGTGGCTGAAGCCGATGCTGTAGGAAATTGCATATTGCAGGTACCGCATCATCTTTAAGCAGTGGTTTGTTTCTATTTGAATGAAACAAGTAGCATGTTTATAAAAGTTTTCACAGCTATAACCCATTTCTTTAATAGGCCTACATCTGGGCGTTTCCATGGAAATCTGTAATATAAGCTAGACGTCGGTTATAATTCTGTGACTAACTTAATATCTTATAACCTACAATAGGGCCTACGTGTATTTGTCATACGTGCTATTTAGGCCTATGTCAAAATTTGATGTAAGACATATCCATAAACGCAGAATAGGCTACTTCGAAATAAAGTAGACCGTAAACCTACCGTATTATTGGAAAATACCATACATATAACGTTGCACAGAGGTACGTACGTTCAAATATATGAAAAGAATCACGACATATCAGCTGACATGCAACCTAGAGTTAAATGGTATGACAGTTTTTGGTGCGACTAATTACGCCTGGCAGTGCACCAGGAAGCAGTTTTCAGCGAGGGTTACCATGGGAGGAGTTGTTCCAATAGTACCGACAGTTCAATGGTCTCAGCTCGCACCCCCCTCCCCCCCCCCCCCCACACACACTCTTCCAATCGTCAAAAATCATAGTGTCCGTGGCGCAAAAATCCTACCAATGTTCTTTGGCTCTAGTGTGTCCATGAGTTTTACATATCCTGGAGTAGAAGGTAGCAGCATTTGAAGTCTGAGTTCTTCTACATTATAAACCTCGCGAGTCACCTCTTACACCGGTCTTGAAGGTGTATACTTTGATAAACCCAAGGCCTTCTTTATGTAAGTCGCCTTCAGTTTCTCCATATTGTTCCAAATACTTCATATTTAAATGTGTCCAAATGCTCTCCAGTCCATAAGTCACAATACGGGTAACATTTAACCACAACAGTTTTAAGGCTGTTTTTATAGATAGCTTAGTCAAATGTTTTATGTCGTTGAAGGCTTTGGTAGTGACGCTGGGTCTATCCTTGATTTGCAGTGTGAAAACATTGCCAGTTGACTAATGTAGGACCTAAGTAGGACTACTTGTAATGTGGTACACCCTCAAGCGGTTTTCCTGCAATGTGGAAAATTGCTGGCTTTCCCCCTTTCCTAAAGGTCCAGATTTAGTCTTGTTTCTGTTTAACCTAAGGTCATTGTGTAACACCCATAATTCAAAGGGATCGAGAGCAGATTGCAATTCGACCTGTGAACTTGAAGCGAGCACCATGTCATCTGCGTATATAAATGAGATTACCCTCTCTGATAATATATCTGTGATATCTGCCATAGCAGTGATAAATAACACGAGGGCTTAATGGGTCTCCTTGTAGCAGCATGCCTGTAGTCTGCTCAATTGGGCTTGATGTTGTAATGCCATCGTTAATGACTATATTGTTAGAGCCTAAAATACTTTTGACAAGATGTTTAGTGTAGCTGTTACCTCTCAATAGTCTGTCTAGTTTTTCCAATATTTTCTTCCTGCTAATCGAGTCAAAAGCTTTAGAGAAGTCAATGAATATGGATTGTAACTTTCCCTTCGGTACTGACAGGGTAGACGCAATCTCAGTTTGAAGACTTCGAATTGCCTGGAGTGTGCATCTTTCTCTCCTGAAGCCAAATTGTGAGTCACAATGCTATTTGGGATGGCTGGGTGGGTCACATACAGCGGAGGAGGAAGCATCTTTTAAAGCATCATTCCCTGATTTATTTCTCGTTGTTTGATAAGGTATTTTGGCTAATTAATGTACTATAGAGAATATTATCGCTCGTTCTACTTACGTTCAGTGGTACCATTCTGTTTTAGACCACCTCGTTGTGTAGTGCCTAGCATTCTTGGCTGTCGTCCCGGAGGTCCGGGTTTGATTCTCCGGCTCTGCCAAGAAATTTAATTCTCATGTGAGGGCTGGGATGGGGTGCACTCAGCCTCATGAAGCAACTTAGTAGAGGAGGGTTCAATTCCCACCTCAGTCATCCTGGAAGTGGTTTTCCATGGTTTCCCCACTTCTAATCCAGGCGAATGCCAGGATGGTTCCTAACTTAAGGCCATGGCCGCTTCCTTCCCACTACAATACCCAATTTACAAACACACTAGTTCAGCCATAACAATAACACAGGTTATCACACAAATTCCACACACAAATACATGGGGCTACAAGACCACGATGTCGTAGCCCCTAATATAAGCAACAACCATTTATATTTGCATTTTATATTTGCCTAGGCCCTTCATGGGCTGTATAGTGTCAGGGGTAGACTTTGTTGTTGGTTGACTATTCTTGTAGTTCCATTTAGAAATATTTGCATTTTTTTTAACATAATGTCTTACCTCTGCTTTATTTATGTCTGTATTTTTAGCTACTGTCTGTTCTCGTTGCTTGTAGCGAAATACGTCAGGGTTTCATATTGAATTTGTGCCTTATTACATAAAAACCTGTAATTTCTGGCGGAATTTAATCAAATATGCGAATGTTTGTCTTCGAATTTGCCGCTATTTCGATGGCGCCATGCCCGCCAGTTGCTACAGCTGTTCCCCTACGATTTCCGCCATCTTGGTTTTGATGTTACGGTCTGAGATATTGTAGTCGGTCTTGCCTCAGACCGTAACATCAAAAAAAAGATGGCGGAAATCGTAGGGGAACAGCTGTAGCGACTGGCGGGCATGGCGCCATCGAAATAGCGGCAAATTCGAAGACAAACATTCGCATAATTGATTAAATTCCACCAGAAATTACAGGTTTTTATGTAATAAGGCACAAATTCAATATGAAACCCTGACGTACTTCGCTACAAGCAACGCGAACAGACAGTAGCTAAAAATACAGACATAAATAAAGCAGAGCAGAGGTAAGACATAATGTTAAAAAATGCAAATACTTCTAAACTACAAGAATAGTCAACCAACAACAACAAAGTCAACCCCTGACACTATACAGCCCATGAAGGGCCTAGGCAAATATAAAATGCAAATATAAATGGCTGTTACTTATATTAGGGGCTACGACATCATGGTCTTGTAGCCCCATGTATTTGTGTGTGGAATTTGTGTGATAACCTGTGTTATTGTTATGGCTGAACTAGTCGCACCCCCGCTGGAAGACTGCCACAAGTCAAAAAACATGAATTTTGATGTATGTGGTACTTATAAATGCCTATGATAAAGTCCATGTCCTGTAAAACTGCCACAACTCAAATCCCATAAATAGCAATTCTACGGCACTGAATAGAAAACTGCCATAACTGAAAATTATTATTATTTTTATTAAAACACATAATTATAATCCATGAAAGAACTTCGTATGTTATTGTATAACTTAGTACTAGACAATGTTAGAAGTTAGTGATACGTTACTTTCACTTTAAGTATGTAAATATTTATATTTTCCCATTAGCTCAACATCTTTAAATGCTTCTCTTGAAAATGTGTCCTTTTTGACTTGTGGCAGTCTTCCAGCGGGGGTGCGTAGTGTGTTTGTAAATTGGGGATTGTAGTGGGAAGGAAGCGGCCATGGCCTTAAGTTAGGAACCATCCTGGCATTCGCCTGGATTAGAAGTGGGGAAACCATGGAAAACCACTTTCAGGATGACTGAGGTGGGAATTGAACCCTCCTCTACTAAGTTGCTTCATGAGGCTGAGTGCACCCCATCCCAGCCCTCACATGGGAATTACATTTCTTGGCAGAGACGGAGAATCAAACCAGGACCTCCGGGACGACAGCCAAGAACGCTAGGCACTACACAACGAGGTGGTCTGAAACAGAATGGTAGCACTGAATGAAAGTAGAACGAGCGATAATATTCTCTATAGTACATGAATTAGCCAAAATACCTATCAAACAACGAGAAATAAATCAGGGAATGATGTTTTAATAGATGCTTCCTCCTCCGCTGTATGTGACCCACCTAGCCATCCCAAATAGCATTGCGACTCACAATTTGGCTTTAGGAGGGGAAGATGCACAATTCAGGCAATTCAAGGTCTTCAAACTGAGATTGCGTCTACCCTGTCAGTACCGAAGGGAAAGTTACAATCCATATTCATTGACTTCTCTAAAGCTTTTGACTCGATTAGCAGGAAGAAAATATTGGAAAAACTAGACAGACTATTGAGAGGTAACAGCTACACGAAATGTCTTGTCAAAAGTATTTTAGGCTCCAACAATATAGTCTTTAACGATGGCATTACAACATCAAGCCCAATAGAGCAGACTACAGGCGTGCTGCAAGGAGACCAATTAAGCCCTCTGTTATTTATCACTGCTATGGTTGATAATATCACAGATATATTATCAGAGAGGGTAATCTCATTTATATACGCAGATGACATGGTGCTCGCTTCAAGTTCACAGGTCGAATTGCAATCTGCTCTCGACGCCTTAGAATGATGGGCGTCACACAATGACCTTAGATAAAACAAAAACAAGACTAAATCTATGACCTTTAGGAAAGGGGGGAAAGCCAGCAATTGTTCACATTGCAGGAAAACCGCTTGAGAGTGTATCACATTACAAGTAGTCCTACTTAGGTCCTACATTACAGACAACTGGCAATGTTTTCACACTGCACATCAAGGATAGACCCAGCGTCGCTACCAAAGCCATCAACAACATAAAACATTTGACTAAGCTATCTATAAAAACAGCCTTAACTTTTGCGGTTAAAAGTTACCGGTATTGTGACTTATGGACTGGAGAGCATTTGGACACATTTAAATATGAAGTATTTGGAACAATATGGAGAAACTGAAGGCGACTTACATAAAGAAGGCCTTGGGTGTATCAAAGTATACACCTTAAGGACCGGTGTAAGAGGTGACTCGCGAGGTTTATAATGTAGAAGAACTCCGACTTCAAATGCTGCTACCTTCTACTCCAGGATATGTAAAACTCATGGACGCACTAGAATCAAAGGACATTTGGTAGGATTTTTGCGCCACGGACGCTATGATTTTTGACGATGGGAAGAGTGGGGGGTACGAGCTGTGGCCATTGAACTGTAGGTACTACTGGAACAACTCCTCCCATGGTAACCCTCGCTGAAAACTGCTTCCTGGTGCACTACCAGGCGTAACTAGTCGCACCAAAAACTGTCATACCATTTAACTCTAGGTTGCAAGTCAGCTGATATGTCGTGAGTCTTTTCATATATTTGATCGTACGTACCTCTGTGCAACGTTATATATATGGTATTTTCCAATAATACCGTAGGTTTACGTGTTAAGAAAGACAATTTAACTCTTATTTACTTATTTATGTTATAAGATCTTTCACGGGCATATGTTGGCAACTATGTACCAAAGACAATGCAGACGTAATAAAAGTAAAATCGATACAGTGTAGTTGGTATCGTAGAGCCAAAAGGACGTTAGCAAAGATCTGTGCCTATTCATTTATTTGTTTCTACCACATATAACCTAGAGGAAATATTACTCTTATAACAGGTTATGGTGCCCAGAACGTACGGATAGTTTTTGTGAGTGAAACGGGAATCAATACTGTGAGGTTAACGGAATATCGGAGGAAGAATAGTGACTTTTTAGCATAGGCCTACTTTGATACAAAAGGAAAAATGGACGACAAGGAGAGACAAAGAGTCAATGATGAAAGATACCACATTCCACTTTTCGACGGTAAGAACTACGACAATTGGAAATTCAGACTTGAAGTTCTACTGGACGAAAAGAAACTGATGACCCACATCACAGAAGAAGTTCAGTATACTGAATCACCGGCGGGCGGGACAACGGCAGCTCGAACGGCCAGGGTAGCAGCTAATGAAAAACTTCGGCAGAAAGATAAGTTTTGCATTAGACTTATTGTGGGTGCTATAGCTGATAGTCATTTGGAATATTGCCGAGTACATGATATAGCCTTCAAGGTCTGGAAAACTTTAGCAGACACTTTTCAAAGGAAAGGAATTGCCAGTCAACTTCAGGCAAGGAAATCATTGCTTGGAATGCAACATAACCCTACTAATGAAACTTTGGAAAATCACTTTCTGAAGTTTGACAGACAAATTCGAGAACTTAAATCTGCTGGAGCAAATACTGATGAGATAGATGTGATTTGTCATTTGTTATTGACCATGCCAACTGACTATAGTATGGTTGTAACCTCTATTGAAACCATGTCAGCAAACGGTGAGAACTTAACCCTTCCTTTTGTCAAAAATAGAATTTTGGATGAAGAATCTAAAATGAATCTGCAAGGAAAACAGAAACTACAGAGGAATGAGTCATCAACTGCTTTCTTTACTCGACCAGGACAAGTAAAGAATGGAGGAAAACAGAAACATCAGTACCAGCAGCCGGAGACTACTGCAACAACAACATACACTCAGCACCAGTCCAAGGTATTTTCTGGAGCTAACAGTAGGCCTAATACTAAGCCTGCTTCACATTCTTACAAGTGCCACAACTGTAGCGGCAGTGATCATTTACGGAGAGACTGTCCCAGCCCACGTAACACTCCTTGGCAGTCTACAAAGTATTCTGGGATGCAAACTGGTGCTGCCAATGTCACTCAAGAGGAAGAGGAATTCTGTTTCTCAGCTTTATCTGATGTAATAGACTCAAGAATGAATAAGGCTGGAAGTGATGAAGTGATATGGTGGCTTGATTCTGGAGCTTCAGAGCACATGATTAATCAATCTGACTTCTTTCAGACAAGTGTAAAGATTAATCCTATGAAGATTAAAGTAGCAAAAGCAGGGCACTCAGTCACATCAACACAAAAGGGAAACATGAAACTTTTTGCATTGGTGGACGGAACATGGAATACTGTAAATATTCCAGACGTGTTGTACATTCCAGATTTGGAAATAAATTTACTGTCTGTGGGAAGACTGGAAATGAGTGGATGCACAATCATTTTTGAAGATGGTAAGGCACTGATAATGAAAGGAAATTATGATAGATAGTTTTATTAATTCCATTTGATCAAATACATGTATACAATACATTTTTGATATAGGACACGTCAGAATTTACATCTATATAATAAAAGTACTAATAGGTATATACAGTAATACTAATACTATAACTATTTATAACTTATTACTTATTACTTATGTGATTGCAGTTGCACATCAGATCAACAAGTTGTACAGGCTAACACTCCATACCAGGAAGGAAATTGCATGCCTAACACTTGGAAGCGAGGACTTGTGGCATAGAAGATTTGGTCACACAAGTAAGGCAGGGCTTCAGAAACTGCAAACCCTGGTGGATGGTATGAAAGAAACTAAGGTGAAGGAAGTGTGTGAAATATGCTGTCAAGTAAAAATCTGTAAGCTGCCACACAACCAAACAAGAAGAAGAGCACAGAGGCCACTGGAACTAATCCACAGTGACCTGTTTGGCCCAATTACACCGGAGTCATATAATGGGAAAAGATATATTATAACTCTAATAGATGACTTCACACATTTTGCAGCTGTATATCCTCTAGAAAAGAAGAGTGAAGCATTAGACTACATCAAGATCTATGAAGCGATGGCAACCGCTCATTTCAAGAGCAAAATAAGTCTCTTCAGGTGTGATCGAGGTGGGGAGTATACCTCAAACGAGCTGAAGACTTACTTTCAAGAGAAAGGAATACAGTTGGAATATACCATGAGCTACACACCTGAGCAAAACGGAGTAGCTGAAAGGTTCAACAGAACTATCCTGGACAAAGCAAGATGTATGTTGTTGAGCTCAGGACTACAGAAGAATCTTTGGACTGAAGCAGTAAGCGCAGCAGTGTACCTTATCAACAGGAGCACTACAAATGCCTTATCAGACTGTGTTCCAGCAACTCTCTGGTATGGGCATAAACCTGATGTCAGCAAGATCAGGGTATTTGGTTCACCAGCTTACCTTCATACTCCCAAACAACTGAGTGGAGGAAAATTTGACAGTCGATCGAGGAAACTTTACTTGGTTGGGTACTGTCATAATGGTTATAGATTGTGGTGTCCTGACACCCAAGAAATTATTGAAGGGAAATATGTCATTTTTATGAGAGTTCTCCAGGTGAAAGGTTCATAGATATTGATCCATCACACTATGAAACTAATAAGAAGCCTATTTCAATGGAAGAAGGTACCGTGGAAGATCCAATTCATGAAGATTGCAAAAATTCAGGGGAAGATCTGGAAGCCAATGACACACCGACAGAAGAACGGAGGCGTGGAACTCGTGTGAGGAAGAGACCGCAGTATCTGGATGATTATGAGGTTACCCTAAGTGAACTTGCTATGGGTGCAGTAGTAGATGATGTTCCTGAATATGTCAAGGACATTGAAGGTCGACCTGACGCTACAGAATGGCGGAAAGCAGTTCAAGAAGAGATGAATGCACTGCAGGAAAATAAAACCTGGACACTGACAACGCTGCTACCTGGTAAGAAGGCAATCAACAACAGGTGGGTGTTTCAAATCAACCATGATGCATCCGGAAATGTTGAGAAGTATAAAGCCCGCCTTGTCATTAAAGGATGTTCGCAAAAACGGGGCTTAGACTATTTTGAGACGTATGCACCAGTGGCCCGCCTAGTGACTGTGAGAGTATTGTTGTCAGTAATTAATCATCATGGATTGCTTACTCAACAACTTGATGTGAAGAACGCTTTCCTTCACGGCAGTATCAAGGAAGAAATCTACATGACTCAACCAGAGGGATTTGAGCAAAAGTCAACTCCACCTCTGGTTTGCAAGCTGAACAAAACACTCTTCGGATTGAAGCAGGCCCCAAAGGAGTGGAACTCTAGATTCAATGATTTATTTCAGAAGCATGGTTTCAGGCAATCAGAATATGATAAATGTCTTTATTTTCATGACACACTTGCTATTACCCTAATTCTTTATGTTGATGATATTATTGTAGCAGGTAGTTCAGCTGCAGCTCCGCAGGAATGAAAGAAGGCTCTCGTGGCAGAATTCAAGATGACTGATCTTGGAGATCTCAGGGAATTTCTGGGAATCAAAATTGATCCCTCAGAGAAAGGAATGTTCTTAAGCCAGCCCCAATACATCCAAAACCTTCTGAAACGTTTTGGAATGGAAGACTGCAATCCAGCTAAAACTCCCATGGAGGTAGATCCAGCAAAGAAGCCTGTTGGTGAATGTATCCTTTCTGTCAGACCTTACAAAGAACTAGTTGGATGTTTAATGTATCCCACGTTGACAACACGTCCTGATATACGCATGGCAGTGAATTTCTATAGTAGGTTTCAAAGTAATGCTACTGATGCGCAATGGGTTGGGCTTAAAGGATTACGAGGCACAAAGTCAATTGAAATGGAACACACGTTTAATGTACGTGACATTTACTAGAACAGAACTGAACGAACAAAATGATACAACATTCTTTTTATACACACCATTACCAAAAACAAAAGAGAAACATATCTCTATGGACCAGGTTTATAATTAACAGTGTGACCAACACAAACCATGGTCACATATTTCAACACACCTCCTTAAACCTGTGGGAGTAGAGGACATGATTTAAGACCCAAGTCTTTACAAAAATAAATATGCTTAGGCTTAGGAAGAGGCTTTGTTAGAATGTCTGCACACATTTTTGAAGTCTCCTCATATTTGATGCATATGACTTTAGAATCCAAAGCATCTCTAACATAGTGATATTTAGTGTCAATATGTTTGGTCCTATTAAGGTGGACTGGATTTTTTTTGCCAGTTTTTGAGCTGATTGACTATCACTCAATAATATGATGGGTGACTTGAGATCTATAAAGTTAGACAAAACACGTTTCAACCAAACAGCTTCTCTTACACCTTCACTCAGTGCAACATATTCTGCTTCAGTAGATGATAAGGAAATGCACTTTTGCTTTTCAGCCCCCCATGATACAGCACCACCTGCCATTTTGAACACAAAACCACTGTATGATTTTCGGTCATTGCTATCATTAGCCCAGTCAGCATCAACAAATCCCATGAATTGGCCTCCATTCCTGACATACTTAAGTGACAAGTCTTTTGTGCAATTTAAATAACGCAGCACTCGCTTTGCAGCAGACCAGTGAGATTCATTGTAACAATGATTAAATTGACTGAGATATGATATCGCATAGCTTATATCTGGACGCGAGCAAACACTTAAATACATGAGCGAACCTATGAGTTCTCTATAAGGAAGATCACTAGTTTCTGTATCAGAAACACCAAGATTTGGTTTGGTTTCCAAGGGAGTACCAATGGGACGTGCATCGTGCATACCATATTTCTTTGCAATCTCACTGATGTACTGCTCTTGGCATGATACATTGTACCATTCTTCTTATCTTGCCTTACTTGAATACCTAAAATATAAGAAATTGGTCCAAGATCTCGTACCTTAAATTCTTTATCAATACAGGTCTTCAATGACTTGATCTCAGACTCATCACGATAAGCCACAATGAAATCATCCACATATAATGCAATAATTACCATACCTTGGGCTTGATTCTTAAAGTACACACAGGGTTCATCAGCACAATTTTTGTAAGCCAATTTGACAAGAACAGAGTGAGCTCGCTCATTCCACAAACGAGAAGATTGTTTTAAGCCATAAATAGATTTTTTAACTTGCAAACTTTATGCTCTGAACCTCTCTTGACAAAACTTTCTGGCTGATACATGTAGATCTCTTCATCTAACTTTCCATTGAGGAAAGCAGATTCAGCATCCCAATGTACCACCTTCAGATCTGTTTGGACAGCCAAGGCAAGCAGCATCCTTAACGTGCTGTGTCGAACAACAGGAGAGAAAGTTTCTGTAAAATCTACTCCGTACCTTTGGGTGAAGCCCCTGGCCACAAGTCTGGCTTTATACCTTTGAATGTTACCATTAGAGTCTCTTTTTACTTTGAAAACCCACTTACTACTGACAACATTCTTGCCCTGGGGTTTACCAACTAGATCCCATGTGTCATTTAACTGAAGTATCTCCATTTCTCTTTTCAAAGCCTGCTCCCACTTAACCCTATCAGGCATGGACAGTGCCTCCTTAACTGCACTAGGTTCAGAGTCATCAGTGAGAGTCAAGTATGTCACATAGTCTGACATGTCTACAGGCTTTTGTTGGCGCCTAGGATACCTTTGATTGCCTTCGGCATCCCCCTCCATTGGCTCATTGACGATGGTGGCAGAGCCCACAGAATCACTGCAGTCTGAATCTGTTTCACTAGGGACATAGCTTAAATCAGCTGAGTCAACAGTCTCAGCCACACCAGCACTGCTAATGGGCGATACGCTTTCAAGTTCCGAATTGCACTCTGCCCCATCCCCTGAGTTGTCGAGTTCTGCCTCACTGTCAGTGGGAACTGAAATCTGCAACATTGCAGGTTCATTAATCTGCAAGGATGGACCAACATTACCTGGAGGCACATCAGACACCTCCTGGAACACATCTTCAAAGAACTGTGCATCCCTGGACTTAACAAGTTGATGAGTAACAGGATGCATGAATCTATAGGCTTTACTGTCCTCACAATAACCACAGAAAATGTGTTTTTCACTTTTAGGATCCAACTTGTTTCTCCTTTGATCAGGGACATGAACTTGTGCTTCACAACCAAAAATTCTTAGATGATCCATATTGACCTTGTTACCAGTCCAGATCTCTTCTGGAACTTTACCTGGAATTTTTCTGGTTGGGGACCTGTTTACAAGATAGGCTGCTGTATTTATTGCTTCAGCCCACATGCGTTTATCTACTTTAGACTCGCTCATCATGGGTCTACATTTATCAAGCAATGTTCTATTCATGCGTTCAGCTACACCATTCTGCTGTGGAGAATAGCTAGTTGTAGTTTGATGCTGAATACCTTCTGATTTAAGTAGCCTCTCAAAAGCTTTGCTACAAAATTCACCACCATTATCAGTGCGTAGGACCTTAATAGATCTTTCACACTGATTCTCGACCTGTGCCTTGAAATCAATAAAGCAATCCAAAACATCACTTTTCTTAGCAAGGAAATACACAAAAACCTTTCTAGAATGATCATCAATGAAGGTCAAGAAATAGCGAGCATTGCTCCAAGATGGAACTGGCATAGGCCCACATAAGTCTGAATGAATAAGATCTAGCTTATTTTTACATACAGTTTTACTCTTACTTGACTTAAATGGTTGTCTAGCTTGTTTACCTTCAGCACATGAAAAACAGTTTTTAAAACCATTATCTGAGAAATTAATTCCATGAGTGAGACTATCTCTTAACAACTTCATACTGTGGTTGTTAAGATGGCCTAGTCGTTTATGCCATAAATATTCTGAGTCCTCTGAACAAATATTAGCTTGACCACTGAGAGCATTGACTTGGTAAACACCCCCCACATTACTCGCAGTCAGTGCCACATTACCTGTAGCAACAAAGTTTTCACTATCATAAACTTCACAAGTATTGTCGGTGAATACCATAGCATAACCCTTTTGAGTAGCAGCAGACACAGATAAAAGATTAGCAGTGAGACCAGGAACATATTGCACATTGGACAAGGTTTGTGAAATACCATTTTCTAATTGAACAGTTACATTACCAGATCCTTGGCCATACAATTTTTGATTGTTTGCTGTACTGATTAGGACCAGCAGTGAAGTTCACCATTGCAGTCTTGCTTGAACTCATATGCATAGTAGCACCAGAGTCAACGAACCAGGCCCCTGTAGAGGCCCTTGCACTTAATGCCTGTCCATCGGTCGCCAGCATCATCTTGTCTTTCTTCGACTTCTGTTGAGTTGAGCTCTGCATCTCCTCTTTCCTGCAATCCCGCTTCCAGTGTGCTGGCTTCTTGCATTTCCAGCAGAAGGGCTTCTTCTTCGTCTTGTCTTCTCGTGAAAACAGAACAGAATCCTTGGATGGCTTGGAAGTACTCTTCCCACTCCAAGTAGTATCTTATAGCAACTTGGTTCGGACTGTGCCTGCTGTAAGGTCTGTTCCCGGAACTTTCCAGAGCCATAATCATAGGCTGAAACTCATCTGGTAGACCTTTCAGCATAAGAGCTGCCACAAACTCGTCGTGCAGTGCCTTATTCATAGACGCAAGTTGCTGAGCAAGTCCCATAACCTCACTAACATACTCTTCCATCGTCTTGTAGTGCTTTAATTTAACTTTGCACAATTTCTTCAAGATGACGATCCGCCGATTCACTCCTTTATCTGAGTAGGCCTTTTCAAGAGCTTCCCAGACTTCCTTCGCGGTCTTACAAGGCATGACGATTGGGAAAATTGATTTATCCACCATGAGGTTAAGTCTGGCCCTAGCCCGACTTACGTCTTTTGCTTTCTTCGCAGATGTTGTAGTATCTCCATCCGGGTAGCCAACTATACAGCTCCACAGATCTTCGAGTCTTAGGACGTTTTCCATCTCGAATCGCCAATCCACGTAATTTAGACTACCTCGCAGCTTATCTATAGCCAGTAACGAGGTGCTGGTTGCAGACATGTTGAATTTCGCTACGTAGCCGAATTCACAGTTCATATAACAAGCAGTCTATCATACGCACTTTATATTCGCACGGTGGATTCGTGGCTGGGCCCATAACCTAAAGGATTACGAGGCACACAGGCAATTGAAATGGAACACACGTTTAATGTACTTGACATTTACTAGAACAGAACTGAACGAACAAAATAATACAACATTCTTTTTATACACACCATTACCAAAAACAAAAGAGAAACATATCTCTATGGACCAGGTTTATAATTAACAGTGTGACCAACACAAACCATGGTCACATATTTCAACAGGGCTTAAACGTGTCTTACGTTATCTGAAGGGAACAAGCGAGATGGGACTCTTATTTCAAAGGCAATCAGGAACTAGTGCTAACCTAGTTGGCTATGCTGATGCAGGCTGGGGGGGGGGGGGGTTAATACCTAGAATAGGAAATCAATTTCTGGTTTCATGTTCGAAGTCTATGGTGCTAATGTACTTTGGATGACTAGGAAACAAACTGCCGTTGCCCTGTCATCAAATGAAGCGGAGTACGTTTCTCTCGGATGTGCTGTAATGGAACTCATTTGGTTGAGGAATGTTATTTTGGACATAGGTGTGAACTATGTGGACCAGTTGTCATCTTTGAAGACAATCAGTCAACTATTTTCTGTCTAGATAAGTGGGAAGAGCAAAGGCTAAAGCACGTTGATGTCAAGTATGATATTGTGAAAGATATGTATCGGAAGAATGTTATCAAGGTTCTTCGTATTCCTTCAGGTGAGCAGAAAGCGGATATTCTCACCAAACCACTGACTGGTAACCATTTCCAGACTCTTCGAGCTGGCTTGGGCATTGTTAGTATGTAAGCAACTTGTAAGCTGTTAAAGCTGTGAAAGATTATTTTTGTATTGTGATCATTAGTTTGTTAAACTCATTTAGTAGATTACTATCTATGTTAAATTGATGGGAAGTGTTAAGAAAGACCATTTAACTCTTCTTTACTTATTTATGTTATAAGATCTTTCACGGGCATATGTTGGCAACTATGTTTTGTTGGCAAGATGGCGTCACAGTGAAAGTGTAGTGAAATAGCAGCTAGTGTAAATATTTGATAAAAGTGGTAAAATATTATAACAGAGGTTTAAAATCTATAAAGTTACTTTCCTTAGATAAAGTGTAATACGGAATATTTATAGTATTTAGAAATTCTTATTGATAATTTAATAAACTTAAACTAAGTTGTGGGAACGTGTATCCAAAGATTCGGTGACTTCTTCAATCACTGTTTGAACCAAGTAGAGCAGTGGTGCTTTTACGAGACTTCACCCGATTGGAAGATATACGTATTTCACATTCTTCTTTATTGGTAGGTAATTAGATTAATTCTATTAGGTAGTAATAATTAAAATAAAATTAGTGTAATTTGGTGTAAACATCTAGGCTAACTTAGATCTCTAGTATGATGACAGTAAACAGTGTTAGTGTCTCGTCAGGTAGTGTAACCGTAACGGATTTATGCTCGTCGTGCAAAATAAAGGTAAAAAATGCAAATAAAATCATCACAAGATCTCAGGTAAAATTGAATGAGGAGAAAAGTGAAACCGATTGTCGTAATGTAGGCCTACCGCTACCGTCATGCGAATGTCATAACCTGAGAAACGAACTGTCCTCAAAAGACGAAATTATAAAGCTGCTAAAGGAAGATATTGCTAAGTTAATGGAAGAGTTGAATAAATTAAAAGGAAACAGAGAGGAAAGCAAGGAAACTTGGTCGACAGTGATTGCTGGTAAGGTAAGATTCAATAAGCCTAGGCCAATAAATGGAGTACATGTAACTGAAATTCCCGTCTCAAATTCATTTGGAGTGCTTGTCGAAGAAAATGATGACCTTCCTCAAGAAGAAAAGAAGAAAGTGATAAAGAGAAAATCCAGGAAGATGCGGATATTTGCGGATAGCCACGGGCGAGATGTAGCAGCATGCGTATTGGAGAGAAGCCGAGAAATGGAGGTCACTTCGACAATAAAGCCAGGAGCTCAAATTGCAGAGGTCACGAACGGGATGATAGGAGAGTGTGCGTCCCTTACTGCAAAGGACTACGCAGTGATCATCGCTGGAGCAAACGACGTCTATAGAAATGAGAGTAAAAAGGTAATCAAAGATTTAAAGGGTACATTGCCATACATGCTAAAAACAAATGTCATTATTGTAAACATTCCGCAGAGATACGATTTATTTCCCAAATCACGTGTAAATGTAGAAATAGAGGCTACAAATGGAAAAATTCATAAAATTTATAAGAGTTTTCCAAATGTCCAAATTGTAGATGTAAGTAAATTAGACAGGAAGTTCCACACTCGGCATGGCCTACACTTAAATAGATTAGGAAAAGAGTATCTTAGTGATGAAATCTGCAAAATTGTAAATTCAAATGGTAAGAATAATTCAACAGTAATATCATTAGAGTGGAAGCAGGAAAACTGGTAGAAGAAGCCAAACGTGAGGTTTGGCATTCAGATCTTTTGAAGTCCAATTTAACGGAGTGCAACAATGGTATTTCGGATTTGTCTAGCAACAATAATAATAACAATTATGATAATAATAATGTAAATAAATCACCAACACAAGCTTGCAAAAGTAACAGATTTAAAATTTACCACCAGAATGTCGAGTCTCTGTATAATAAAATTGATTACATAAATCTAATGCTTAAAAATGAATTTAAAGACATCTCAGCACTATGTATTTCAGAGCATTGGCTGAAAGAGGAACAACTCGAATTAATTCAATTCCCAGGGTTTATACAAGCTAGTAAATACTCTAGATCTAATATTAGCCATGGTGTTGCATCTTCTTAAGAAATAATTTAGATCATGAACAGATAACAGCTTATGATTATCTAATTATGGAACAGGATTTTGAATTCTCTGCCGTAAAAATACAGCAGTTTAAGTTAATAATTGTATGCGTATACCGTTCTCCGTCAGGAAAGTTTCCTTTATTTATAGATAAATTAGAATTGTTACTCAATAACATGAGCAAAGTAAATTTCGATATAATAATTTGTGGGGATGTAAATGTGGATTTCTTAAAATTTGATAGAAATTGTGAATTATTAACACAGTTACTAATTTCCTATGGACTGAAACCTACAGTAAATACCCCAACAAGAATAACAAAATTTAGTAAAACCACTCCTGATCAATTTTTTTTAAATACAGATAAATATCACCATTCAATAGAAGTCTATTGTCTGGGTTTTAGTGACCACCATGGACAAATACTGAGTTTTGAAGTATCCGAAACAATCAATAATAATGATAATGGAGTAAAATCAAAGTGCAGGTATAAAATGTTACATATTTCAATGACTTATTAAATTAGGAAACATGGTCAGAAATTTATGAACTAGAAAATGTAAATGATAAATTTAATGCATTTAACAGTACCCTAAAACACTATTTTGAAATAGCATTCCCCTTTAAACGAAGAACTGTTCAAAATAACAAAACTAGCAATTGGATAACAACAGGGATTATAAATTCATGTCAAAGAAATAAATTTCTACACAAATTATATAAACAATACAACACCTGAATTCAATTGAAACTACAAAAAATACACTAGCATATCAAATAAGGTAATAAGACTAGCAAAGAAAATGCATAATGATAATTTTATTTCCCAATCATCTAATAAAAACAGGGCTATGTGATCCGTGATAAAGAAAGAAACTGGAAAATCTGCTAAAATACAAAGGAACATTACACAGACCAGAAATAAAAAAGTGATTAATAATCCAGAGGAAATAGCAAACACTTTTAATGACTATTTTCTGGAAATTCCACAAAAATTATTAAATAAATCGCAGGTAAATACACTAAATTCTAATAATAAAATAAATATATGTAGTGATTCTTTATTTATAAATCATGTCACAAGTGAAGAGGTAAGAATAGATATAAAAGAGCTAAAAAAAAAAAAATTCTGTGCTGGCATCGATGGCATTCCTGATGCAATTTTAAAGAAATGTGCAGAAAATATAATAAATCCACTTACGCACTTAATAAACAGTTCAATTCTCTCAGGAACTTACCCGGATATTTTGAAGTTATCAAAAGTAATTCCAGTGCACAAAAACGGTTCAAAAGATGAATTAGATAACTATCGTCCTATTACCTTACCAAGTGGTATTGTAAAAATTGTGGAAAAAATTATGTATAAGAGACTGATAAGTTTCATAGAAAAAAATAAAATATTGTTACGGCTGTGAGTTTGTGTCGTCGCTCGCCGCATGAGTCACAACTGCCCCAGGGCTGGGCTGTGCCCTGCCTCGTGTATTGCGTACGCCTTATGCAACAGGGCTACTAGGAAAAAGGGATGGTCCAGAATATTCGTGACTGAGCCAGCGATGGAAACCTCGGGAAGCCGTGAACCCTGGATGGATCTAGAAGCATTTATTGAGTCACCGGCCTGCTATATGTGCGACCTGTCAAGCAGTGGTGGTTGTTGTGTTTTACGAGCGAGTGCGAGCGCTTATCCTGAGCGACAGAAGTGTGGTGACTTGCGAAACCCCTAGTGAAGCTGATTCTCTTGACAGCGAAGGGAGTGAGGAGCTTACAGGGGACTGCCTGTTTTTTGAGCGAGTGTGCTTACTCAGTGCGAGAGAGGTCATTGTGGTGAGTTGCAAAACAGTGAGTGAGAGACCTAGTGCAGCTATTTCTAGCCAGCGAACGGGACCGGACTCATTAGCGAAAGGATTAACTGTGGTCTGTTGACAAGTGAAAGGAGAAGTATTCTCGACGTGAGGAAACTGGAGTAAGGTAATAATTGCTAGTATTTGCTGTTGAGGAGTGTATCTTTCTGGCCACAATAAAGTTAATTATTTCTTTAAGCAGTAATTGGTGTTGTGCCTTCTTCCCACCGTAATCCAGTTAACAAAAGTGCCACTAGGGGGGTGGCACGTAACAACTGGTGTCAGTAGCTGGATTACGAACTCAAGCACAACACCTGACGGTCCTGGTTTGAAAACCCGAGCAGGTCATTTTCTCTAATTTTCCTGTGAGTGCATGCCCTTTACAAGACAAACAACTAAAATGGAGGTGCAATTGGCAGCATTACTAGAAAAGTTAAATGGTATGGAAACCAAGATGGAGGACGGCCAGAAGAATTTAACCAAGGAGCTAACTGGCAAATTGGAAGACAGCCAGAAAAGTTTAGCCGAGGACCTAACTTCCAAATTAGAAGAAGGTCAGAATAAGCTAGCAGAGGACCTGAAGGACGGCCAGAATAAGTTAGCAGAGGACCTAAACGCCAAATTTCTGGATGGCCAGAAAAATCTGGAAGAGTGTCTGCTGACGAAATTAGAGGAGAGCCAAAGGAAATTAGAACAGGGCCTACGTGAGGAAGTCGCAGCAGTGGAGAAGAAGTTCGACGCCTTACAAGTGGAAGTTGCCGAGCTGCGCCAACGCCCGCTGATGGGGGTGGAGGAGAAATTCAACGCCTTGCAAGTGGAAGTTGCCGAGCTGTGCCAACGACCGCTGATGGGGGTGGAGGAGAAATTCAACGCCTTACAAGTGGAAGTTGCCGAGCTGTGCCAACGCCCGCTGATGGGGGTGGAGGAGAAATTCAACGCCTTACAAAAGGAAGTTGCCGAGCTGCGCCAACGCCCACTGACGGGGGTGGAAGAGAAATTCAACGCTCTACGAGAGGAAGTTGCCGAGCTGCGCCAACGCCCGCCCACCGTTACACCGGGAATATCAGGAACGGGACATAGCAGAGTGACGCCCCCAACCTTCGACGGAAAGGTCCCGTGGAGCACCTATTTACGTCAGTTCGAGGCAGCCTGTTCCATAAACAACTGGAACAGCACGGAAAAGGCTACAGCTCTCATTGTAGCTCTGAGAGGGGACGCCCTTAACGTCCTTCAGGCCATCCCGACTGGATCCCAGGACTACGCTTCACTGATCGCCCATATGTAGTCCCGCTATGGGGTTAGCCATCTTCAGCAGGCCTACCAGATGCAGCTCCGGACCCGGGTACAAAAGAACGCGGAAACCCTGCAGGAGTTCGAGATGGACATCGCACGCCTCGTAAGGCTCGCCTACCCAACAGCGCCGGCCGACTTTCTGGAGCAGATAGCGACGCAGACTTTCACCGACGGGCTACGGGACTCGGACACTCAACAGGCGCTGCGACTCGCGCGCAATAAGACCCTGACAGATGCGCTGAGCCACGCACTTGAGTTCGAGACGGCAAAACAGGCATCCAGAATGCACGCGCGGGTGCGTCAAGTGGACGTCGACGAACCAGTAATAACCAACGAGACCAAGCCCCTGGCCGACGAATTGACGGAGGCGCTAAACCGTTTCTTCAAGAATCGCAGTACCACCAACAAAAACGTAGCCGAAGGACATCCGGAGAGGCGGCCGGGAAGAGGACTACCGACCTGCTGGACCTGCCGTAAGAGAGTCCACCTGAGCAAGGACTGCGATGATCGCTGCCGCCAAGGGTTTCCGTCGGAACAGTCAGTCGTAGGGAAACCGCGCGGCCCAGGAAAGCAAGTATCAGCCAGCCTAGGGGGCAAAGGTTGGCTTGTGACGGTCGTCAAGCCCCGGCAGTCCAAGTTCGTGTGACGAAGTTACGGAGGGACACTAGCAGCCTGATGGTCGACGGAGTCGTCAACGGAGAGAGCTGGCCCATGCTAGTCGACACGGGAGCATCGAGGACCATCGTCAGTCCCACCGTGATCCCGAAGTGGAGAGTGCAACCCACACAAAGGAACCTCCAGCTAATAACCGCGACCGGAGAGACCGCACCGGTACATGGCGAAGCATCACTGTAGTTCGTCATTGGTCGACGGGCGATAAAGCATCCAGTGCTTGTGGCTGACGTATCAAATGAAGTGATCATCGGACTGGACTTCCTGGAACAGAACAACATCATCTTGGATCTGAGTACCAACACTCCGCACTTCGGAGGTGAGGAACTTGCTTTGCAACCTGCGCACGAGTCCATCACCGCACGACGAGTAAGGCTGAGAGAAGACGTCATTGTTCCCGCCAGGACGGAGGTCAGCGCTGCCGTAAATGTCGACGGAACTGCTGAGGGAGTGGCGGCTGTCATCGAGCCAAAATATGAGGACATCCAGACAAAAGGATTGCTAGTTGCCAAGACTCTCATCAACACAACGTCACGGCCGTACGTCCGCCTGACCAACCTGAACGACTACGATATTACGGTTCACCGGGACACCAACCTAGGAGTCTGCGAGCACGTTACCTGGATTTCCCGCATCACCGACACGACGGACGGACACCTGCAGACGGACAACCGAAGAAGACGCGCCCTGCCAGAAGAACTACAGAAGCTGTACCAAGGATCCCAGGACCATTTAGACGAGGAGCAATCAAGCCAACTTCGGGACCTGCTACACGAATTCCAGGATGTCTTCTCCGTGGGGAGCAAATACTTCGGCAGGACAGGCTTGGATCAGCACAGAATCGACGTTGGGGACAGCGCACCGATTAGGGCCCCATTCCGACGTGTCCCGCTCGCCAAGCAAGCCGAAGTCGACCGGATGGTAGAAGAGATGAAGGAGCAAGGGGTAATCGAGCCATCACATAGTCCTTGGAGTTCTCCGGTCGTGCTAGTGAAGAAGAAGGACGGTTCCACCAGGTTCTGCGTGGATTACAGGCGGGTGAATGACGTCACGAAGAAGGACAGCTACCCTCTACCCCGGATCGACGACACCCTGGACACCATATCAGGGTCGAGATGGTTCTCCACCTTGGATTTGAAGAGTGGCTACTGACAGGTGGAGGTCCACCCTAAGGACCGCGAGAAAACTGCGTTCTCTGTGGTCAGCGGGCTCATGCAGTTCCCCGTCATGCCATTCGGTCTGTGCAACCCCCCAGCGACCTTCGAAAGGCTAATGGAGTCCATTCTGAGGGGACTACACTGGAAGACCTGCCTGATCTACCTAGACGACGTCATCGTTCTGGGGAGAAGCTTCGAGGAGCACTACAGCAACCTGAAGGAGATCTTGTTGAAGCTACGAGCTGCCCAGCTGAAGTTGAGCCCCAAGAAGTGTCAGCTCTTCCCGAAGCGGGTCCAGTACCTTGGGCATATCGTCTCCGAGGAAGGGGTGCGTACCGACCCAGAGAAGACCGCAGCTGTGAGGGAGTGGCCAGTTCCGAAGGACAAGTCCCAACTACGAAGCTTCCTGTGACTCTGCACTTATTACCGTCGCTTCGTGTGAGGATTCGCTGACATCGCCAAACCTTTACATCGACTGACTGAGAAGGACCAACTCTTCACGTGGACAGCAGAATGCCACAGTGCCTTCGAACAACTCAAGCAGGCTCTGTGCACCGCGCCTATTCTGGCCTACCCCAGACCTGGAACAAGGTTCATCGTCGATACCGATGCCAGCG
This sequence comes from Meconema thalassinum, assembly GCA_946902985.2. Lineage (NCBI taxonomy): Eukaryota > Metazoa > Arthropoda > Insecta > Orthoptera > Tettigoniidae > Meconema > Meconema thalassinum. Next base: position 68,502,471 of record OX336391.1, on the reverse strand, counting down.
ACTTTGGCATAGGGGGAATCCTGTCGCAAGTAGTGGACGGCGAGGAGAGAGCGGTGGCCTACTTCAGCAAGGCCTTGTCAAAGCCAGAAAGGAACTACTGCGTCACCAGGAAGGAGCTGCTCGCCATCGTGAAGATCATTGAACACTTCCACAAGTACCTGTACGGGCAAGAATTTCTCATCAGGACCGACCATGCATCCCTGCGGTGGCTCCTGAACTTCAAACAGCCCGAGGGTCAACTCGCGCGGTGGTTAGAGAGGCTTCAACAGTACAACTTTGAGATTCAGCACAGGAAAGGCCAACTGCATTCTAACGCCGACGCCCTGTCACGAAGACCGTGCCCCGAAGACTGCACCTTCTGTGCCCGAAGGGAGGAGAACACCGGGATACAGTGCCGAAGGACTACCGTGTAACTTCAAGGGAGCTGGAGCCGCGTATCTTTCACGTGGGCACAAGCAGAAGATGATGACCTGGGACTGATAGCCGAATGGAAGAGGGCCTGTGTCCCCAGACCCGGGTGGAACATTGTGAGTGACTGCAGCCCAAAGTTTAAGTCCTACTGGGCACAGTGGGACTCGCTGATTGTAAGGGAGGGCCTCATCTGCCGTACCTGGGAGAGCACCGACGGGAAGACATCTCGGGAACAAGTCGTCGTTCCAAAGGCTATGACGGAGGAAGTCCTGAAGGAAGTTCATGGATGATCATCTGGTGGACACCTAGGGATAAAGAAGACCCTGGAGAAGCTGAGAGAGCGGTTCTACTGGATCGGATGCAGAACAGACGTGGAGAACCACTGCGCGAGGTGCCACGATTGCGCAGCCAGCAAGGGCCCAGGACGAAGACGACGGGGTCCACTGAAGACCTACAACGTGGGCGGCCCCATGGAGAGAGTGGCCATCGATGTTGCTGGGCCATTCCCGTTAAGCGAGGCAGGGAACCGCTACATATTAGTCGTCAGCGACTAATTTACCAAATGGCCGGAGGCGTATGCGCTCCCTAACCAAGAAGCCGCGACGATTGCAGAGACCCTGGTGAAGGAATTCGTCAGCCGGTACGGAGTACCCCTGGAGCTGCACTCCGACCAAGGGAGGAACTTCGAGTTGCAGGTGTTCCAGAACCTATGCCAGCTGCTGGGAATCCGGAAGTCAAGGACAACGCCGCTACACCCTCAGTCCGACGGGATGGTAGAGCGATTCAATCGCACCATCGAGAACCATCTCCGAATAGTCGTCAGCGAGCACCAGAGGGATTGGGACAAACATCACTATTCCTCCTGGCCTACCGCGCCGCCATGCATGAAGTCACCGGGTGCACACCAACCCGGGCCATGTTTGGGAGGGAGCTCCGTCTACCTGTCGATCTTGCCTTCGGCCGACCTGGGAATGATCCGATCCCGGTATGCCAGTATTGTCAAGAACTGGTCGACCAACTGGAGGACGTGCACGCGTTCGCGAGGAGGAAACTGCGGATCGAGACCGACCAAATGAAGACCCGATACGACCAGCAGACGGATGCCGGCGGATTCCACGAGGACGACCTGGTCTGGCTCATCAACCCATTACGGAAGAAAGGCCTGTCACCCAAACTGCAGAAGTCTTGGGAGGGCCCGTACCGAGTCGTGAAACGGATCAACGATGTCGTCTACAGGATCCAGCGGAGCCCGAGGGCGAAGATGAAGATCGTGCATCGAGATCGCCTGGCAGCCTACGGAGGGACACAGACGGACCAATGATTGATCGGGACGATCAGCCTTTTTAGGAAGGGGGTGGTGTTACGGCTGTGAGTTAGTGTCATCGCTCGCCGCATGAGTCACAACTGCCCCAGGGCTGCGCTGTGCCCTGCCTCGTGTATTGCGTACGCCTTATGCAACAGGGCTACTAGGACAAAGGGATGGTCCAGAATATTCGTGACTGAGCCAGCGATGGAAACCTCGGGAAGCCGTGAACCCTGGATGGATCTAGAAGCATTTATTGAGTCACTGGCCTGCTATACAAGTGCGACCTGTCAAGCAGTGGTGGTTGTTGTGTTTTACGAGCGAGTGCGAGCGCTTATCCTGAGCGACAGATGTGTGGTGACTTGCGAAACCCCTAGTGAAGCTGATTCTCTTGACAGCGAAGGGAGTGAGGGGCTTACAGGGGACTGCCTGTGTTTTGAGCGAGTGTGCTTACTCAGTGCGAGAGAGGTCATTGTGGTGAGTTGCAAAACAGTGAGTGTCAGACCTAGTGCAGCTATTTCTAGCCAGCGTACGGGACCGGACTCATTAGCGAAAGGATTAACTGTGGTCTGTTGACAAGTGAAAGGAGAAGTATTCTCGACGTGAGGAAACTGGAGTAAGGTAATAATTGCTAGTATTTGCTGTTGAGGAGTGTATCTTTCTGGCCACAATAAAGTTAATTATTTCTTTAAGCGGTAATTGGTGTTGTGCCTTCTTCCCACCGTAATCCAGTTAACAAAAGTGCCACTAGGGGGGTGGCACGTAACAATATTATCAAACTCACAACATGGATTCAGAACGGAAAAATCTACACAGACAGCAATTTACGAATGTAGTAATTGTATACTGAAATTAATTGACAATAAGGAACATGTAACTGGCCTATTCTTGGATTTATCGAAAGCATTTGATGTTGTTGACCATAAAATCCTCCTTACCAAACTAAATCAATATGGTATTAGAGGTCTAGCTAATAAACGGATCGAGTCTTACTTAACAAGGCGTTAACAAATAGTAAGCTTGAGACCCAAGGATGATGGAACCAAATTACTTAATGAAACATTGTCCAATGAGGGAATTATTGAATTTGGAGTACACCAGGGATCGGTTTTGGGCCCACTACTCTTTCTTCTATATATCAATGATATAACACAGAACGTTCATTCACATAAGGAAATTTTGTTTGCGGACGATACAACACTCGTAATAAAAGGTGAAACTAAACAGGTCATACAGCAGTCTGCTGACTCCGTTACTGGAGAGAGAACCAAATGGTCACAGGATAATCGCCTCATAATAAACTATAAAAAAAGTATGTCTTAATTTCCACACTATACAGAATAGGAATCCTGCGAAACCCAATATAATATTAAATGGTCATCAAATAGAAAATAAATCAGAAACAAAGTTTTTAGGACTATGGATACAACAAGACTTGAAATGGAATAAACATATACAATATCTGAATACAAAACTGAACTCGATGTGCTTTGCGTTACGTATTTTGAAAACCTGCACTAGCATGCACACATTAAGAAATACTTATTTTGCTTATTTCCATTCATACTTAAGATATGGGATCATATTTTGGGGTATGTCGCCAGATGTACTAAGCACGTTTAGGATACAAAAGAGGGCGATTAGAATTATGGCAAATGTAAACTCTAGAGAATCATGTAGACCTCTGTTTAAATATTTAAACATTCTCCCACTGCCCTGCATATATATCTTTGAAAGTATTATGTTTTTTTAAAAGAATTTAATGAATAAAGATGTTTTTCTTAAAACAAACAATGATGTTCGTAGGCATAACACAAGACAAAATCAAAACATTCATATTTCACACACACACACAAGCATATATCAAAAAGGAACTTTTCACACTGGAGTTAAATTATACAATAAACTACCCCAGTATATAAAACTGGCCCCAAAAATAAAAACCTTTGATAGAATGTTGAAAGCTTATCTGCAGTGCCATTGTTTTTACTCAGTAGTTGAATATCTTAGAGTATAGGAGTGATGAAATCTATAATTATATTTTACTTTTTTAATTTAATTGTAATACCTAGCTGTATGTTGTTGTATTTATGGAATTAAGTTTTCATATTATGATAATAGAGTGAGGTGTAAATAGTTGTGCAATAAGATTGTATCTATTAAGATTTGCTATTATAATAGGTTAAATAGTTATAATATTAGTAATATATACTGAACCCTTTATCCTCTGTTGGATAAATGATTCTATGTTTTATTTCTTCAATTAATAAATATTTCCACCAGCATCATGAAAGTAGCCAGACGGAGATGAGGAAATTTCAAGCATTTGTTGGAGACAGCGGGGACATACCTGAAGCAGTTTGACAAAAGGCTAAATACTTTAGTTGTGAAAGGAAATAGCCTAGCGATGTGTCAGAGGGACAGGTGTTGGCCACCTCAAAATAGAAGCGACGCGCAGTGAGACATGGTTCTGGTATGTTCATTGTAATATTCGCGCCTAGAAGAAATATGATGCAGTAACGTGAGTGGCTGATGAAGATAATAGACACTCCTACGACGCCAAGATCCGCTAAAAACCGCCAAGTTACAGAAAATGTGGAACCAATGAGAAATGAATGCCTACGAGCGCGGCAAGACCAGCTTGGGTACGCGGTGACTAGCATTCACGCGGGAAATCGCCTAGACAAAATCTCTACGATCGATTCTAGGATTAATGGGCATATTCTTGACCTGTGCAATGTTACGAGTTCAGTGATATTTATTTCATTCCTGTACCACCATTATTTCGAGAAATTTTTGTATAATTACCCACCCCATCAAGACCTAGGGCCAGTTCATTTATAAGTGGCGTGAAGAGCCAAGACAACGACTATTACTTTGTGCGTCTACGGACGTAGACTATTATTTTGTGTGTCGTGGACACAGGTTGACTATTACTCTGTGCGTCGACGGACGTAGACTTTTTACTTGTGTTCGTCTGAGGACGGAACGTATTACATTTTGTGTGTCGAAGACACAAGTTTGTGACTTTATTTTGTGCGTCTAAGGACGTAGGCTGTTATACTTTTGCGTGTCATGAGGACATAGAAGTTATTGTAAATGTGTTAAATTCAGTGATAGATAGTCACAGTACTATATTTTGTAGGGGCAGTATCGTCGATAATTCGCCAACAAACTGTTACGGGGAAAGTAGTACCTGGAACGGCGAATTTAGTAGTCAGATATCAAGTGTATAATAATCTAACTTTCTGAATCAGCACGAGAGATGACATCGATTACCATAGAAGAAGTTTGGAATTCTCAACACTCCGTCCAGATGGCTGAGATGAGATAAGAAGCATTCAATTGGGAGATGGCAGCTGATGTTCTTTGACGGGTGACTGAGCGAGAGAGGAGTACAATATAATATTCTTTATTATTTGATAAATTAACTTATGGTTTATGGGACATATTTTTGTAAATACTTTGCTTGTTTGATTAACGTAGTATTTTAGTTTTGGTCTGACACACCTTTTGCATGGAAACAGCTCTCATATGTTATTAGTGGTAGGTTCTTGTTTTTGTGTGTTGTTTTAACTAACGTAGCTATGTGAACGGCCGTGTTTGCATATGTTACGCAATGCGGTTAAAAACATCTCTCGGAGATATGTTGTGTTTCAGAAGTAGGACTGAGTTAATATAACGATACAGTAGATTGGAGGGTAATTAAAATTGTTTAAGGTTTATTATTGATCAGATTCAGTGAGATTATTGCTTTGGAGCAATGTAATTTGTGACGAAGAGCAATCAACTCTATCGTAGGTTTTAAATATTGTTTTAATAGTTTGTGAGCATCTATTCAGCAGACCTGTGTGAAAATCGTCATGTCTTTCCCAGAGGTGTGATTGTGTGTATTTTGTGGTCATTACAAGCGGGATTTTCAGCTTAGACTGATTTCTGTCAGCTTGGTGCCATGTCCATATTGTAACCTTGCGAGGGCAATTGTGGATATTTTGATTATTGTCTGACCATATGTTGAGGTGGTTGAGATTTTGTTGCTGTTGGTTCCTTGAGATAACGGCACAGCTGGTCAGTTATTTATATACACTTCAGTTGGGACATGACAAGTATTGGAGAAGGGGGAGATGTTTCACAAGGCGGTCTGAACGTTGCAAGCGAGGTCATTAGTGAGGAGCGCTTATTGACTCCGTAATTACTTGAAATTCAGAATAAGAACTGATCAATGGTAAAAATTGTTTAAATAAATGGGAGTTGCCTACGAATCACGATAATCTCCGAAGCGTTACCTTAACATGCAGATTCCTGTAAATAGTAGATTTGTAGTATGGGTGCCAGCATTAGATTTTAAGGGTTTTTATTAATGTCATGCCCATATCCATAAACGTTGATTTACGCGATGATTGCTCGTGAGCACCGTGGCTGTTAACCCGTTATAAACGAACAGTCATCCAAGTACTCATTTCTCGTAGTTAGTCATCACGCGTACATAAAATTCAAATGCAAGGTAGTGGAACATGGATCCACATTTTTATAAAGGGGGAGATCCGTCTTACTCCTCAACATTGATAGATGTTCCTGTCATGGGAAAATTCAGGGAGGATATTGTTTATTATTGTTGTTTATTTTCGTTTTATGCACAATTAGTCATTAAATCATGTTATTATTTTACGTCTTGTCTCCTTACTTTCTTAATTATAGTTTTAATCCTATGACCCTTGCCTCAGTAGAGCATGTTGTTTGGCGGACGTAAACATCACACTGTGAACTGAGCGCGACCCCTTGATCAAGATTCTTGCACATAAACACTGCTATTCTGAAGGGTTCATAGGGATAAAACTGGCGCGGCCAAGCGTGGGGCCATTCACTGTGGTGTAACGGCGGAGAAATTACACATATCAATATTGGCGTATTTGAGTAAAACTGACATGCCGCAAGTGCAGGCAGATATGACAGTATTTAATCACCGGAAAGTGATATTTTATTAAAAGTAATTGAGGCGAAGTGGATACCGCCAAATGTGTGAAATATAAATTAAAATCAGGCGTTTGCAAAGTAAAATACGGTTCACGTTCTTGTCTATTGAATTAAAGTAAAAGGTAATATATGTGATACCGGGCGCCCAATGATTAAAGTTATAACTAGATTTGTTTAGAAAGTCAAACTCATGAAAATATTAGGAGGCTGTAGCCTAAAATGACAATTAATACTTTGTTAATTAGTCAGTGTTAATATCAGATCAGGATAACAATTTAATGACTAAATATGTGCTTGGGTTTAAAATTAAATTGAGTAAAACTAGAACTACTCAGAGATGCAATCGACTAGTGGGATTAAATGTAAAAATAAATGAACTGAGTAGGGTAAAGAAATTAAATGTGCATTGGATTGTATGTATGTGTCAAAGGGCATTGCTTTATGCCATTTCCCTAATGTCTCATATAAATTGTATAACATGGCAACGGTGGAACAGATTCAAGAAATCATTGAGAGTGCAGCTAGGAGAACACGGGAATTGTTGGACACTAAATTGGCGGAACAGAGTCAATCATTAAACAATAGTAGGCTAGAACAAAGTGAGTCTATAAACAAATTATCTGAACAATTAAACACTAATAGGCTAGAACAAAATGAAGCTATAAACAAATTATCCGAGCAGAGTGAATCACTGAAAACTAAACTAGCTGAACAAAGTGAATCATTGCGGACACAATTAAATAACAGTAGGATGGAACAAAATGAATATCAGGCGGAACAAGCTAGGTTATTAAAAAGTGAAATTAATGACACTATCAATTCACAGTTAGAGACGCTAACCGCAGAGATGAAAGATCATACTAATCAACAGATGGTATTACTGGCCCTAGATGTGAGTAAAAATAATGAAAAGCAATTAGATCAGATTAAGAAAATGGAAAGTATTTTTGATTAAAAAAATTAGCATTCTGGATGAAACGGTGTTAGCTAAATTAGATCAAATTGAAATAGCATGTACTATGAATACAAGCGAGGTCAAGATAGCTCAGGATAAATTGGAAGGACGATTTAAGGAGATGGAGAAAAGCGGCAGGGTCATTCAACAACAATTATCAGCAGTAGATGAAAACATATCCGGCATAATTAAAGATATGGACCGTCTCGAAATAAAATCAGCGGAACAATGGAAAAGCCTAGAAGCGGATCAGGAGCAATTAAAGAGTACCTTAGACGACACTAAAAGCCAGATTGAAGAGAAAGTAAGCACGATTAAAGAGCAGATAAGAAAAGATTGGAAAAAAATGAATATCGATTCTAAAGAGGAAAGATCCACCATTCTTAAGACAGTAGGCGAAAATCACACTCGTATTCAAGCATTAGAGCAAGAAATGAAGAGCAAGCTTAAAGAACAGACGGACAGGATCATTAAAGCCGAACTGAGGTCATTAGAGCAATCGTCGATATTTAAAACGGGAGCGTTGAAAGACAAGCAGGACGACTCAAATAGCCCGGAGGGTACTAGCATAGCAGGAAGTCAGACTAAGGCGGAGAGCCCATTAACAACAAACACGGAAGGGTTTCGCAAGAATATAGAAAGGAGTTCAACACCACAAGACGGTCATCAGCCCACACAACTTATTCAGGTAATTCGCTCAAACGATTACAAACCGCAGAAGTACACGGAAAATTCAGGGGTGACGCCTAAAGCTTTTATCAAAGAGATTGAAGACCATTACAATGACACTGGGGTACCTGAAGCACGTAGATCGAGGATGATGGAGAGATTTTTATCAGGAAATGTCCTTACATGGTTTTTAAGCTTCAAATATACATTTGGAACCATGTCAGATTTTAGATTAGCGTTTCTGCGGAAGTACTGGTCGCCAGCAATACAACAGAGTCTAAGGATGGAGCTTTACTCTAGAAAATACCAAACTACCCAGCAAACGAAATACTCAGATTTATTTAACATGCAAATGCTAAAATTTCGCGACCTTGATTACCCTTTAAATGAAGCAGATCTGGTGATGACTATAGCGAGGCAATTGCCAGTCAACGTGCAACAAGTACTAGTCGCAGCGAACGTTAGTACGGCCCTACATGCAGAGCAGATATTACGTCAGATAGATGAGACTACATCTCAGAATCATTATAGAGGAGGAAGACAGCTGGAATTAGTCAATACGACAGAGGTCATAAAACCTAAACAGGCAAACACTAAAACGCAGGGTACTAATACAAGCACCTCCACACCTAGGCGAAACCAGGAGGAAGGAGAAAACAGACCATTCCAGCGTATCGAAAATAACTATAACAATAGATCATACCAAGGCAACAATAGATATCAACAGAGAGAATATCAGCAATGGCGTGAAAATCGAAGGAATGACAGGCCTTATGGAAGATACGGTGATTACAATGCCAATCAAAGATGGAAAGGAAGGAGAGGTCAAAATCAAGGAGAGCCACGTAATTATCGAAATGACTGGGATGATAGGCACGCTCAATCGCAAAATTACCTAGAGGAGTTACACGCTAGCCAAGGTGGAGAGCTTGGAAGATGGGAAAAGGCCATTGGGAACATGAATAATCCAGACACACATACTGAGGAAGCTGGAAGTCTACTGAGACAAGAGGAATATCAAGGGCATAAGCGACAGAATGATGAGGGGAGTCGAAATGGAGCTAAAAAATGCTAAATTTGGATAAAGAAGACAGTCTACAAACGCAACAGTCGGAAGTTGAAGATGGATGGATAGTAGCGAACATACAAGAATGGATTGCTTTGCCAGAATCTGCCTGGAGGAGACGGTGAAACCACGGAACGATGAAATTAGGCAATTACCCATTATTTACGCGAGGATTGGTGAAATTAAGATAAGATGTTTATTGGATACGGGGTCACAGATCAGTCTGGTATCGGAGGCCTTGGTTCGAGAGTTGGGACGGAGTCAGATTATTCCTGTAATTCCTGTACCACAGCTCAAAGTGAGGGGTGTTATTCCTGAACGCACCGTCACTTGTAAACGTCAGGCATACTTAGAGCTGAACATATTGGAACACACTTTTGGGCAAACATTCATTATCATGGCAATGATGAATTTCAATATAATTCTTGGTGCAAATTTTATTTGTGACTATCAAGCAGTGATAGATTTGCACAAGAATACAGTCAGTTTTAGAGAATATGATCAGCTGAAGAACGTGGGATTGCATATGGATGAAATCACTACCGGAAGAGATGTAAATTCTTGGGCATTGGAAGCAATATCAGAAGAGACGGAAGAGGAGATACGAAAGGCAGAAGATAACATCATAGAAGGGGCTGTTGTGGAACTAGATGAGGAGATTGAATCCCAGGAGATATGGTCTTTATTAACAGAAGGAGATAACAGTGATGCACAATTTGAAGAGTTACTACAGGAGCGGCTCAATGACATTCAACTTGGAGGTGAACACAGAAAACAGTTGGAAGAGATTTTAAGGAAGCACAAAGCAGTATTTGATACAGTACCTGGGAAAATATTAAATTTCAAATATTCTATGCAAGTCGAGGACTGGTCACCTTTCAAAAGCAGGTTGTACCCAATTCCTGAAAAATATCGTGGTCAAGTTAAGGACATTATAGATGAGATGTTACAAGCTGGAGTGATAAGGAAGACACCTACACCTTATCTAAATGCGATTTTGGCAGTCACAAAACCAAATGGATCTATTAGACTTTGTTTAGATGCCAGAAATCTCAACATGAGACTCATTTTTCCTGAATATGACAGAGCGCCAATTATCAGAGACGTACTAAAAGGCTTTAAAAACAAGAGCATTTATTCATCAGTCGATTTGACGTCCAGTTTCCACCATCTTGAATTGGATGAGAAGTCACAGCTTCTAACTGGCTTCTTATTCGATAACCAGACGTTTTGCTTCGTCCGAATGCCCTTTGGAGTCAAAACAGCGGGCTGTGCTTTAATCCGAGCCCTGGACCGGAATCTAACCGAGGAAGTTAAGGAGATGACGGTACGCTACATTGACGACATTCTGCTGGCATCCGACAACATTGAAACTCACATGGAGAATTTAGATAAAGTATTGGGCAACCTGAATGCATCGAATTTCAAAGTAAATCTGAAGAAATCGCATTTCTTCAAGAGCGAGATCTTATATTTGGGTCACGTCATTGACAAGGAGGGAGTGAAGCCAAATCCAGCTAAGATCGAAGCGATAAAGAATTTCCCTACACCAACGAGAGTCAAGCACATTCGGGCTTTCTTAGGCGTAACGGGATTCTTTAAAGAAAACTGTCCAGGTTATACGGAGACTGTAGCTCCCATGCAGGAAATGTTAAAGAAAAATAATAAATGGTTATGGAATGCGGAGTGTGAGAAGGCATTCCAAGCAACAAAACAGCTATTGGAAAACTGCATTAAATTAGGATATCCAGATGTCAAGCATAAATTTATAATCCAAGCGGATGCTTCACTAATTGGTATAGGTGCTATGCTCTACCAAGAAGATCCAGCTAACCTGCAACACAAGACATATTTGGCATTTGTCAGCCGAAAATTGCGTAAGCACGAGCGCAATTATCCTGTAACCGAGCTAGAATTGTTGGCCATCCTTCATGCGCTTCAACAATGGAAACGAATAATCTATGGTTACCCCATTGTTGTCAGGACTGATCACAAGGCACTAACATTCTTGTTTAAGACGTCGATGGCAAGCGAACGTGTGACACGTTGGTCTATATATATTCAGCAGTTTAGCATTGAGATTGAACATTGCCCAGGAAAGATGAACGTGATTCCGGATGCACTCAGCAGGAACCCAGAGCCTGATAATGAAGAAACAGCGACGGTACAACACTTGAAGTTAACACCGAAGGACCGGGAATTCTTGGAGGAGTTACGTGAAATACAGCGAGAACAGGAAGCGGAACCATGGATGATGCTATTAATTCGATACTTCAAAAAGCAGCTACCTACAGGAACACCTGCATTCGATAAGCAAAAGCCAAAGAAGGAAGATATGTTTATGTCAACAATTTGCTGCACAAATGGGTAGATAATGACCACACCAAGTTACGCATATTAGTACCTGCATCATTACAGCGAGGACTGACATGGCATACGCACGAAAGTTACGGTCACGTGGGCGTAGACAAGTGCGAAGCGACAATAGGAGAGACATTTACATGGCCACGTATGAGAACAACTATATGTGACGTCATTACAACTTGTGATCCGTGTCAGAGGACAAAGCCCAATAACTATTTAATGAGGCAGTATCCTAGACCATTGCTACCTAAGAAACCATGCGAGCTACTGGCCCTGGACTGTTTCAGTCAAATTCCAAAAGGAAGGCGAGGTTGCCGTCACTTGCTAGTGTGCATTGATGTATTTTCTAAGTTCGTAGTACTATGCCCTATTCAGAAAACTACATCGAAGCAAGTACTCAGTCGTATTCGAAATAGAGTTATTCCAATCCTTGGGAAACCAGAATTTATATTGTCAGATCATGGCAGTTACTTCACAAGCGCCGAATTCAAGAAAGGTATGGAGGACATGGGTATAAAACACGTTTTAAGCAGTATCCGACATGCCCAAGCTAATCCAAGTGAGAGAGCAATAAAATGTGTAACATCATACTTGAGAATCTTCATTCCCAATGAACATCACAGATGGGTGGATAAAATTAAGGACGTAGAGACATGCATGAATTCTACCAGGCACGAGTCAACAGGACAAATCCCTATGGTCCTACACAAGAACGAGTATCCAGTGAGAACGTGGAAAAGCATCATTAACTTTCCACAAGATCCCATGATAGCACCCGACCTGCGAATTGAGAGAACGAGAGCCTACACGAGAAAACAAGCAGACCGCAGATTACGGCGAGTAAGAAATAAGAGGTTTCACAGTGATCTTGAAATCAACCAGCTCGTTTTGGTGAAACGACCCGCTACATCGGACCCAGAGAAGAAAATCTTCAGTAAATTCTGCGAAAAGTTCATAGGACCCTATTCTATCGTAAGAAACCTTGGGAATAATGCTTACAGAGTGAAAGAGTTAAGCACAGGAACAATGTCAGTTTACAATGCAGCCAACTTAAAAAAGTATCGAAGAAGCGATCCATGAGAGCGCCGAAATAACGATGCAGTTTGAATATATGGACGTCCTACTATCAACAAAGTGAACGGGGAGCAGTTGAGTACGGCACGTGAAGGAGGAAGTAGAGTTGGTGTTGACAAACATTAACGAGACGAGCAGAGTGTTGCCTCAGGCATCAGCGGGTCATGCAAGCAGACTGAGAGGGGAGATACAAGCAGGAAATGAAAACGAGTAAATGCCATTCAAGACAAGAGCGGCTAGACCAAGTAATAGAAAAGGGGTGATTCTGAAATAAAACAAATTGGCCTACGGAAGTCTTTTAAAATTGTCGACTTTATTCCTAAGTTCGAAATTTTGTGAGTGGGAGAGTTGTGAACCCTTTATCCTCTGTTGGATAAATGATTCTAGGTTTTATTTCTTCAATTAATAAATATTTCCACCAGCATCATGAAAGTAGCCAGACGGAGATGAGGAAATTTCAAGCATTTGTTGGAGACAGCGGGGACATACCTGAAGCAGTTTGACAAAAGGCTAAATACTTTAGTTGTGAAAGGAAATAGCCTAGCGATGTGTCAGAAGGACAGGTGTTGGCCACCTCAAAATAGAAGCGACGCGCAGTGAGACATGGTTCTGGTATGTTCATTGTAATATTCGCGCCTAGAAGAAATATGATGCAGTAACGTGAGTGGCTGATGAAGATAATAGACACTCCTACGACGCCAAGATCCGCTAAAAACCACCAAGTAACAGAAAATGTGGAACCAATGAGAAATGAATGCCTGCGAGCGCGGCAAGACCAGCTTGGGTACGCGGTGACTAGCATTCACGCGGGAAATCGCCTAGACAAAATCTCTACGATCGATTCTAGGATTAATGGGCATATTCTTGACCTGTGCAATGTTACAACTTCAGTGATATTTATTTCATTCCTGTACCACCATTATTTCGAGAAATTTTTGTATAATTCCCCCCCCCCCCCCCCCATCAAGACCTAGAGCCAGTTCATTTATAAGTGGCGTGAAGAGCCAAGACAACGACTATTACTTTGTGCGTCTACGGACGTAGACTATTATTTTGTGTGTCGTGGACACAGGTTGACTATTACTCTGTGCGTCGACGGACGTAGACTTTTTACTTGTGTTCGTCTGAGGACGGAACGTATTACATTTTGTGTGTCGAAGACACAAGTTTGTGACTTTATTTTGTGCGTCTAAGGACGTAGGCTGTTATACTTTTGCGTGTCATGAGGACATAGAAGTTATTGTAAATGTGTTAAATTCAGTGATAGATAGTCACAGTACTATATTTTGTAGGGGCAGTATCGTCGATAATTCGCCAACAAACTGTTACGGGGAAAGTAGTACCTGGAACGGCGAATTTAGTAGTCAGATATCAAGTGTATAATAATCTAACTTTCTGAATCAGCACGAGAGATGACATCGATTACCATAGAAGAAGTTTGGAATTCTCAACACTCCGTCCAGATGGCTGAGATGAGATAAGAAGCATTCAATTGGGAGATGGCAGCTGATGTTCTTTGACGGGTGACTGAGCGAGAGATGAGTACAATATAATATTCTTTATTATTTGATAAATTAACTTATGGTTTATGGGACATATTTTTGTAAATACTTTGCTTGTTTGATTAACGTAGTATTTTAGTTTTGGTCTGACACACCTTTTGCATGGAAACAGCTCGCATATGTTATTAGTGGAAGGTTCTTGTTTTTGTGTGTTGTTTTAACTAACGTAGCTATGTGAACGGCCGTGTTTGCATATGTTACGCAATGCGGTTAAAAACGTCTCTCGGAGATATGTTGTGTTTCAGAAGTAGGACTGAGTTAATATAACGATACAGTAGATTGGAGGGTAATTAAAATTGTTTAAGGTTTATTATTGATCAGATTCAGTGAGATTATTGCCTTTGGAGCAATGTAATTTGTGACGAAGAGCAATCAACTCTATCGTAGGTTTTAAATATTGTTTTAATAGTTTGTGAGCATCTATTCAGCAGACCTGTGTGAAAATCGTCATGTCATTCCCAGAGGTGTGATTGTGTGTATTTTGTGGTCATTACAAGCGGGATTTTCAGCTTAGACTGATTTCTGTCAGCTTGGTGCCATGTCCATATTGTAACCTTGCGAGGGCAATTGTGGATATTTTGATTATTGTCTGACCATATGTTGAGGTGGTTGAGATTTTGTTGCTGTTGGTTCCTTGAGATAACGGCACAGCTGGTCAGTTATTAATATACACTTCAGTTGGGACATGACAAGTATTGGAGAAGGGGGAGATGTTTCACAAGGCGGTCTGAACGTTGCAAGCGAGGTCATTAGTGAGGAGCGCTTATTGACTCCATAATTACTTGAAATACAGAATAAGAACTGATCAATGGTAAAAATTGTTTAAATAAATGGGAGTTGCCTACTGAACCCTTTACCCTATGTTGGTTAAATGATTCTACTTTTTATTTCTTCAATTAATAAATATTTCAACCAGCATCATGAAAGTAGCCAGACAGTGATGAGGAAATTTCAAGCATTTGTTGGAGACAGTAGGGACATACCTGCATCAGTTTAACAAAAGGCTAAGTACTTGAGCTATGAAAAGAAATAGCTTAGCTATGTATCACAGGGACAGGTGTGGCTACCTCAATTTTAGAAGCGACGCGCGGTGAGACATGGTTCTGGTATGTTCATTGTGATATTCGCGCCTAGAAGAAATATGATGCAGTAACGTGAATGGCTGATGAAGAAAATAGACACTCCCAAGACGCCAAGATCTACTAGAAACCGCCAAATTATTAGAAATGGAGAACCAATGAGAAGAGAATGCCTACTTGCGCGCCAACTCCGGCTGGGTTACGCGGCGGCTAGCATTCACGCGGGAAATCGCCTAGACAAAATCTCTACGATCGATTCTAGGATTAATGGGCATATTCTTGACCTGTGCAATATTACGAGTTCAGTGATATGTATTTCATTCCTGTATCACAATTATTTCGAGAAATTTTTACATAAAATCCCCCTCCATCTAGACCCAAGGGCCGGTTCATTTATAAGTGTGTCGAAGAGCCAAGACACTGACTTTCATTCCGTGTGTCTAGGAGACATTATTATTATTCTGTGCGTCTACGGACGTAGACTTGTATTTGTGTCGAGGACACAAGATATTCATTGTAAAGTGGTAAATTCAGTGATAGATAGTCATAGTACTATAGTTATAGGGACAGTAGCGTCGATAATTCGCCAACGAACAGTGACAGGGAATTTAGTACCTGAACAAGCGAATTTAGTAGTCAGACATAAAGTGTATATTAACCTAATTTTTGTATCAGCGCAAGGATGACATCAATGAATGCAGAGGAAGTGTGGAATTCTCAACAGTCCGTCCAGATGGCTGCTATGAGATAAAGAAGCATCCAGTTGGGGAATGGCGTCTGATGTTCTTTGACGCGTGACTACAACAAGAGATGAGTACAAAATAATATTTTATTATTTATTAAATTAACTTATGGTTTATGGGACATATTTTTGTAAATACTTTGCTTGTATGATTTAATGTAGTATATTTAGTTTTGATCTGGCACACTTTTGTTTGGAAGCAGCTCGCACAATGGTAGTTAATGGAAGGTTCTTTTCTTCGTGTTGTGTTAACTAACGTAGCTACGTGAACGGCCGTGTTCGCCTATGTTACGAAGTGCGGTTAAAAACGTCTCTCGGAGATATGTCGTGTTTCAGAAGTAGGACTGAATTAATATAATTATATAGTAGATTGGAGGGTAATTAAAAATTTTGTTGAGATTTATTATTGATCAGATTCAGTGTGATTATTGCCTTTGGAGCAATGTAATTTGTGACGAAGAGTACTCAGCTCTATCGTAGGTTTTAAATATTGTGTTAAATGTTTGCGAGCTCTAATTCAGCAGACCCATGTGAAAGGCGTTATGTCAGTCCCAGATGTGTGTACTGTGAGTATATTTTTTTGTGGTATTACAAGCGGGAACTTCAGCAGAGACTGATTTCTGTCAGCTTGGTACCAGATTCATATTGTATCCTTGCGAGGACAATTATGGATATGTGATTATTGTCTGACCATATGTTGAGTGGGAGGAGATGTTAGCGGCTGTTGATTCCTTGAGATAACAGTTCAGCTGGTCGGCTATTTATATACACTGGATGGGGGACATGACTGGTATTGTGGAAAGGGGTGAGTTGTTGTCACAAGGGCTGGCTGAGTTTCGCAAGCAGAGCTCATTAGTGGAGTGCACGTCTGGCTCCCAATTTCTTGAAAAATAAATATAAAGGTGAGAAACTTATCAATGGTAAAATTGTTTAAATAAAATGGGAGTTGCCTACGAAACACGATAATCTTCGAAGCGTATCTTTAACATGCAGTTTTGTTAATATAAAGTAATTTTAACCACTCAGGTTGTTTGTTGTTGTTGTTGGTTTATTCTATGTTTATTTTCCATGTCAGTGACCGGTGAGTCACGTGCGGCGCTGTGTTTCCTTGTTGTTGAGCATCTGGCCATGGTGGCAGCTCATTTGATTAAGTGTGTCACCACACTAATAAGGGTCTCAGAGAGATGCCTGTAAATAGTAGAGTTGTAATATGTGTGTCAGAGTTAGATTTAAGGATTTTTATTAATGTTATGCCCATAGCCATAAAAGTTGATTTACGAGATGATTATTCGTGAGCACCGTGGCTGTTAACCCGTTGTGAACGAATGATCATCCAAGTACTCATTTCTCGTAGATAGTCACCACGCGAACATAAATTCACATGCAAGATAGTGGAACTGAGATCCACATTTTATTAGAAAAGGGGAGATCCATCTGACTCCTCAAAGTGATAAATATTCCTGTCAGGGGAAAATTCAGGGAGGATTTGTTTATTATTGTTTGTTTTATTCTTTTATGCACAAATTAGTTATTAAATCTAGTTATTATCTTACGTTTTGTCTCCTTTCTTTCTTAGTTATAGTTTTCATCCTATAACCCTTGCCTCAGAAAAGCACGTTGTTTGGCGGACGTAAACACCACACTATGAACTGAACGCGACCCCTTGATCTAAGATTCTTACATAAAACACTGCTATTCTGAAGGGTTCATAGGTGAAAACTGGCGGCCAACGGTGGGGCTATTCACTGTGGTGTAACGGGGAGATTACACATGTCAATAGTGGCGTATTTGAGTAAAATTGGCATGCCGCAAGTGCAGGCAGATATGACAGTATTTAATCACCGGGTAGTGATATTTTATTAAAAGTAGTTGAGGCGAAGTGGATACCGCCAAATGTGTGAAAGATAAATTAAAATCAGGAGTTTGCAAAGTAAAATACGGTTCACGTTGTTGTCTTTTAAATTAAAGTAAAATTAAGATGTGATACCGGGCGCCCAATGATAAAGTTAAAACTAGATTTGTGTAGAAAGTCAAACTCATGGAAATATTAGGAGGCTGTAGCCTAAAATGACAATTAACACTTTGTTAATTAGTCAGTGTTAATATCAGATCAGAATAACTGTTTAATGACTAAATATGTGCTTGGGGTTAAAATTAAATTGAGTAAAACTAGAACTACTCAGAGATGCAATCAACTAATGGGATTAAAGGTAAAAATAAATGAACTGAGTAGGATAAAGAAATTAAATGTGCATTGGATTTATGTGCGTGTCAAAGGGCATTGGCGTATGCCATTTCCCATATGTCTCATATATATTGTAAAACATGGCAACGGTGGCGCAGATCCAGGAGATCATTGAAAGTGCAGCGAGGAGAACGCAGGAATTGTTGGATACTAAATTAGCAGAGCAAAGTGAATCGTTGAACACTAAATTATCAGAACAGAGTCAATCTATAAACACTAGTATGTTAGAGCAAAGTGAATCGCTAAATACGAAAATGTTAGAGCAAAGTGAATCGCTAAAAACTAAACTGTTAGAGCAAAGTGAATCGCTAAATACGAAAATGTCAGAACAAAGTAAATCGCTAAATGCTAAACTGTTAGAACAAAGTGAATCATTGCGGACACAGTTAAATAACAGTAGAATTGAGCAAAATGAATATCAGGCGGAACAAGCTAGGTTATTAAAGAGTGAAATTAATGACACTATAAATTCACAGTTAGAGGCGCAAAATAATAAAAACACGAACCAATTAGCTTCGTTAACCGCAGAGATGAAAGAGCACACAAACCAACAGATGATATTACTGGCCCGTGATGTAAGCAAAAATAATGAGAAACAATTAGAGCAGATTGAAAAAATGGAGAGTATTTTTGATAAAAAAAACTCAGCATTCTCGATGAAACGGTGTTAGCTAAATTAGAGCAGATTGAAATAGCATGCACAATGAATACAAGCGAGGTCAAAATAGCTCAGGATAGGTTGGAAGGACGATTTAAGGAGATGGAGAAAAGTGGCAGGGTCATTCAACAACAAATATCAGCAGTAGATGAGAACATATCAGGCATAATTAAAGATATGGACCGTCTAGAGATAAAATCAGCGGAACAGTGGAAAAGCCTAGAAACGGAACAAGAACAATTTAAGAGTACATTAGACGAAAGGCTGAGCCAGATAGAAAATAATCAGGATGAA
The DNA here is from genome assembly GCA_946902985.2 of Meconema thalassinum. Taxonomy (NCBI): domain Eukaryota; kingdom Metazoa; phylum Arthropoda; class Insecta; order Orthoptera; family Tettigoniidae; genus Meconema; species Meconema thalassinum. Next base: position 68,483,075 of record OX336391.1, on the reverse strand, counting down.
AATAAGAGCCAGATTGAAGAAAAAATAAGCACGATTAAAGAACAGATCAGGAAAGATTGGAAGAAAATGAATATTGATTCTAGAGAGGAAAGATCCACTATTCTTAAAACAGTAGGCGAAAACCACACGCGTATTCAAGCTTTGGAGCAAGAGGTAAAAAATAGACTTAAAGAGCAGACAGACAGGATCATAAAAGCCGAACTCCGCTCATTAGAACAATCATCTATATTTAAAACGGGAGTATTGAAAGACAAGCAGGATGACTCACATAGTCCCCAACCCAGCATAGCAGGAAGTCAGACTCAAGCAGAGAGCCCATTAACAACAAACACGGAAGGATTTCGTAAGAACGTAGACAGGAGCTCAACACCACAGGACGGTCATCAGCCCACACAAATTATACAAGTAATTCGCTCAAATGACTACAAACCGCAGAAATACACCGAAAATTCAGGGGTAACGCCTACGGCCTTTATCAAAGAGATTGAAGACCATTTTAATGACACTGGAGTACCTGAAGCACGTAGATTGAGAATGATGGAGAGATTTTTATCAGGGAATGTTCTCACCTGGTTTTTAAGTTTAAAATACACATTTGGAACCATGTCAGACTTTAACTTAGCGTTTCTGCGCAAATACTGGTCTCCCGCCATACAACAGAGTTTAAGAATGGAGCTTTACTCTAGAAAATACCAAACTACCCAGCAGACAAAATACTCAGATTTCTTTAACATGCAAATGCTAAAATTTCGCGATCTGGATTACCCATTAAACGAATCAGATTTGGTGATGACAATAGCAAGGCAAATGCCAGTTAATGTACAGCAAGTGCTAGTCGCAGCAAACGTCAGTACGGCCCTACATGCAGAGCAGATATTACGGCAAATAGATGAGACCACATCTCATAGTCATTTTAGAGGAGGAAGACAACTGGAGTTAGTCAACACTACAGAGGTCGTAAAAACAAAACAGGGAAATACTAAAACGCAGGGTACTAATACAAGCACCTCCACACCTAGGCGAAACCAGGAAGAAGGGGAAAACAGACCATATCAGCGTAACGAAAATTACTACAACAATAGATACCAGGGCAACAATAGATACCAACAGAGAGGATATCAACAATGGCGTGATAATCGAAGGAATGACAGGCCTTATGGAAGATACGGTGATTATAATGCCAATCAACGATGGAAAGGAAGGAGAGATCAAAATCAAGGAGATCAACGTAACTATCGAGATGACTGGGATGATAGGCACGCTCAATCACAAAATTACTTAGAGGAGTTACACGCTAATCAAGGTGGAGAACTAGGAAGATGGGAAAAGGCCATTGGGAACAGAAAGAACCCAGATACACATACTGAGGAAGCTGGAAATCTACTGAGACAAGAGGAATATCAAGGACATGAGCGACAGAAGGATGATGGGAGTCGAAATGGAGCTAAAAAAATGTTAATTTTGGATCAAGGAGACAGCCTCCAGACACAACAGTCGGAAGTTGAAGATGGATGGATAGTAGCGAACATACAAGAATGGATTGCTTTACCAGAAGACTGCCTGGAGGAGACGGTGAAACCACGGAACGATGAAATTAGGCAATTACCCATTATTTACGCAAGGATTGGTGGAATTAATATAAGATGTTTATTGGATACAGGGTCACAGATCAGTCTAGTATCGGAGGCCTTGATTCGAGAGTTGGGACGGACTCAGAATATTCCTGTAATTCCGGTACCACAGCTCAAAGTGAGGGGTGTTATTCCTGAACGCATCGTTACTTGTAAACGTCAGGCATACTTAGAGCTGAATATATTGGAACACACTTTTGGGCAAACATTCGTTATCATGGCAAAGATGAATTTCAATATAATTCTTGGTGCAAATTTCATTTGTGACTATCAAGCAGTGATAGATTTACACAAGAATACAGTCAGTTTTAGAGAATATGACCAGCTGAAAAACGTGGGATTGCATATGGATGAAATCACTACCGGAAGAGATGTAAATTCTTGGGCATTGGAAGCAATATCAGAAGAGACGGAAGAGGAGGTACGAAAGGCGGAAGATAACATCATAGAAGGGGCTGTTGTGGAACTATATGAGGAGATAGAATCCCAGGAGATATGGTCTTTATTAACAGAAGGAGATGACAGTGATGCACAATTTGAAGAGTTACTACAGGAGCGGCTCAATGACATTCAACTTGGGGGTGAACACAGAAAACAGTTGGAAGAGATTTTAAGGAAGCACAATTCAGTATTTGATACAGTACCTGGGAAAATTTTAAATTTCAAGTACTCTATGCAAGTCGAGGACTGGTCACCTTTCAAAAGCAGATTGTACCCAATTCCTGAAAAATATCGTGGTCAAGTTAAAATCATTATAGATGAGATGTTAGAAGCTGGAGTGATAAGGAAGACACCTACACCTTATCTAAATGCGATTTTGGCAGTCACAAAACCAAATGGATCTATTAGACTTTGTTTAGATGCCAGAAATCTCAACATGAGACTCATTTTTCCTGAGTATGACAGAGCGCCAATTATCAGAGACGTATTAAAAGGCTTTAAAAACAAGAGCATTTATTCATCAGTCGATCTGACGAGCTCGTTCCACCATCTTGAGTTGGATGAGAAGTCACAGCTTCTAACTGGCTTCTTATTCGATAACCAGACATATTGTTTCGTCAGAATGCCTTTTGGGGTCAAAACAGCGGGCTGTGCTTTAATCCGAGCACTGGACCGGAACCTAACCGAGGAAGTAAAGGAGATGACGGTGCGATACATTGACGACATTCTGTTGGCATCTGACAACATTGAAACTAACATGGAAAATTTAGATAAAGTATTGGACAACCTAAAAGCATCGAATTTCAAAGTAAACCTGAAGAAATCGCATTTCTTCAAGAGCGAGATCTTATATTTGGGTCACGTCATTGACAAGGAGGGAATGATGCCAAACCCACCTAAGATTGAAGCGATAAAGAATTTCCCTACACCAACGAGAGTCAAGCACATTCGGGCTTTCTTAGGCGTAACGGGATTCTTTAAAGAAAACTGTCCAGGTTATACAGAGACTGTAGCTCCAATGCAAGAAATGTTAAAGAAAAATAACAAATGGTCATGGAACGCGGAATGTGAGAAGGCATTCCAAGCAACAAAACAGCTATTAGAAAACTGCATTAAATTAGGCTATCCTGATTTCAAGCTCAAATTTATAATCCAAGCGGATGCTTCACTAATTGGGATAGGTGCTATGCTCTACCAAGAGGATCCAGCTAACCTGCAGCACAAAACATATTTGGCATTTGTCAGCCGAAAATTGCGTAAGCACGAGCGAAACTATACTGTAACCGAGCTAGAATTGTTGGCCATCCTTCATGCGCTCCAAAAATGGAAACGAATAATCTATGGTTACCCTATTGTTGTCAGAACTGACCACAAGGCACTAACATTCTTGTTTAAGACGTCAATGGCAAGCGAACGTGTGACACGTTGGTCTATATACATTCAGCAGTTCAGCATTGAAATTGAACATTGTCCAGGGAAGATGAACGTGATACCGGATGCACTCAGCAGGAACCCAGAGCCTGATAATGAAGAAACAGCGATGGTACAACACTTGGAGTTAACACCGAAGGACCGGGAATTCTTGGAGGAGTTACGTGAGATACAGCGAGAACAGGAAGCGGAACCATGGATGATGCTATTAATTAATTACTTCAAAAAGCAACTACCTACAGGAACACCTGCATTTCGAGAAGCGAAAGCCAAAGAAGGAAGATATGTTTATGTCAACAATTTGCTACACAAATGGGTAGATAATGAACATACCAAGTTACGCATATTAGTACCTGCATCGTTACAACGAGGATTGGCATGGCATACGCACGAAAGTTACGGTCACGTGGGCTTAGACAAGTGCGAAGCAACAATAGGAGAGACATTTACATGGCCACGTATGAGAACAACTATATGTGACGTCATTACAACTTTTGACCCGTGTCAGAGAACAAAGCCGAATAATTATTTACTGAGGCAATATCCTAGACCATTGCTACCTCAGAAACCATGTGAGCTACTGGCGGTGGACTGTCTTGGTCCAATTCCGAAGGGAAGGAGAGGTTGCCGTCATTTGCTGGTGTGCATTGATGTATTTTCTAAGTTTGTAGTACTATGCCCTATTCAGAAAACAACATCGAAGCAGGTACTCAGTCGCATTCGTAATAGAGTTATTCCAACCCTTGGAAAACCAGAGTTTATATTATCAGATCACGGCAGTTATTTCACAAGCGCCGAATTCAAGAAAGGAATGGAAGACATGGGTATAAAACATGTTTTAAGCAGTATCCGACATGCCCAAGCAAATCCAAGCGAGAGAGTAATTAAATCTGTAACTGCATATTTGAGAATCTTCATTCCGAACGAACACCACAAATGGGTCGATAAAATTAAGGATGTAGAGACATGCATGAATTCTACCAGGCACGAGTCAACAGGACAAATCCCTATGGTCCTACACAAGAACGAGTATCCAGTAAGAACGTGGAAAAGCATCATTAACTGTCCACAAGATCCCATGATATCACCAGACCTGCGAATTGAACGAACGAGAGAATGCATGAGGAAACAAGCAGACCGCAGATTACGGCGAGTAAGAAATAAGAGGTTCCACGGTGATCTTCAAGTCAACCAGCTTGTTTTGGTAAAACGACCTGCTATATCGGACCCAGAAAAGAAAATCTTTAGTAAATTCTGCGAAAAATTCATAGGACCCTATTCTATCGTAAGAAACCTTGGAAATAATGCTTACAGAGTGAAAGAATTGAGCACAGGAACAATGTCAGTTTACAACACTGCCAACCTAAAGAAATATCGTCGAAGTGAACCATGGTAGCGCCGAAATAATGACGCTGTTTGAATATACGGACGCCCAACTATCAACAAAGTCAACGGGGAGCAGTTGAGTACGGCACGTGATGAACGAGGAAGTAGACTTGTTGTTGACAAACATTAACGAGGCGAGCGAGGTGTTGCCGCAGGCAGCAGAGCGTCACGCAAGAGTGGAAGGGGGAGAGACAAGCAGGATATGAAAACGAGTAAATGCCATTGAAGACAGGAGCGCCTAGACCAAGTAAGAAAAAGGGGTGATTCTGGAAATAAAACAAATTGGCCTACGGAAGTATTGTAAAATTGTCGACTTTATTCCTAAGTTCGAAATTTTGTGAGTGGGAGAGTTGTGAACCCTTTACCCTATGTTGATTAAATGATTCTACTTTTTATTTCTTCAATTAATAAATATTTCAACCAGCATCATGAAAGTAGCCAGACAGTGATGAGGAAATTTCAAGCATTTGTTGGAGACAGTAGGGACATACCTGCATCAGTTTAACAAAAGGCTAAGTACTTGAGCTATGAAAAGAAATAGCTTAGCTATGTATCACAGGGACAGGTGTGGCTACCTCAATTTTAGAAGCGACGCGCGGTGAGACATGGTTCTGGTATGTTCATTGTGATATTCGCGCCTAGAAGAAATATGATGCAGTAACGTGAATGGCTGATGAAGAAAATAGACACTCCCAAGACGCCAAGATCTACTAGAAACCGCCAAATTATTAGAAATGGAGAACCAATGAGAAGAGAATGCCTACTTGCGCGCCAACTCCGGCTGGGGTACGCGGCGGCTAGCATTCACGCGGGAAATCGCCTAGACAAAATCTCTACGATCGATTCTAGGATTAATGGGCATATTCTTGACCTGTGCAATATTACGAGTTCAGTGATATGTATTTCATTCCTGTATCACAATTATTTCGAGAAATTTTTACATAAAATCCCCCTCCATCTAGACCCAAGGGCCGGTTCATTTATAAGTGTGTCGAAGAGCCAAGACACTGACTTTCATTCCGTGTGTCTAGGAGACATTATTATTATTCTGTGCGTCTACGGACGTAGACTTGTATTTGTGTCGAGGACACAAGATATTCATTGTAAAGTGGTAAATTCAGTGATAGATAGTCATAGTACTATAGTTATAGGGACAGTAGCGTCAATAATTCGCCAACGAACAGTGACAGGGAATTTAGTACCTGAACAAGCGAATTTAGTAGTCAGACATAAAGTGTATATTAACCTAATTTTTGTATCAGCGCAAGGATGACATCAATGAATGCAGAGGAAGTGTGGAATTCTCAACAGTCCGTCCAGATGGCTGCTATGAGATAAAGAAGCATCCAGTTGGGGAATGGCGTCTGATGTTCTTTGACGGGTGACTACAACAAGAGATGAGTACAAAATAATATTTTATTATTTATTAAATTAACTTATGGTTTATGGGACATATTTTTGTAAATACTTTGCTTGTATGATTTAATGTAGTATATTTAGTTTTGATCTGGCACACTTTTGTTTGGAAGCAGCTCGCACAATGGTAGTTAATGGAAGGTTCTTTTCTTCGTGTTGTGTTAACTAACGTAGCTACGTGAACGGCCGTGTTCGCCTATGTTACGAAGTGCGGTTAAAAACGTCTCTCGGAGATATGTCGTGTTTCAGAAGTAGGACTGAATTAATATAATTATATAGTAGATTGGAGGGTAATTAAAAATTTTGTTGAGATTTATTATTGATCAGATTCAGTGTGATTATTGCCTTTGGAGCAATGTAATTTGTGACGAAGAGTACTCAGCTCTATCGTAGGTTTTAAATATTGTGTTAAATGTTTGCGAGCTCTAATTCAGCAGACCCATGTGAAAGGCGTTATGTCAGTCCCAGATGTGTGTACTGTGAGTATATTTTTTTGTGGTATTACAAGCGGGAACTTCAGCAGAGACTGATTTCTGTCAGCTTGGTACCAGATTCATATTGTATCCTTGCGAGGACAATTATGGATATGTGATTATTGTCTGACCATATGTTGAGTGGGAGGAGATGTTAGCGGCTGTTGATTCCTTGAGATAACAGTTCAGCTGGTCGGCTATTTATATACACTGGATGGGGGACATGACTGGTATTGTGGAAAGGGGTGAGTTGTTGTCACAAGGGCTGGCTGAGTTTCGCAAGCAGAGCTCATTAGTGGAGTGCACGTCTGGCTCCCAATTTCTTGAAAAATAAATATAAAGGTGAGAAACTGATCAATGGTAAAATTGTTTAAATAAAATGGGAGTTGCCTACGAAACACGATAATCTTCGAAGCGTATCTTTAACATGCAGTTTTGTTAATATAAAGTAATTGTAACCACTCAGGTTGTTTGTTGTTGTTGTTGGTTTATTCTATGTTTATTTTCCATGTCAGTGACCGGTGAGTCACGTGCGGCGCTGTGTTTCCTTGTTGTTGAGCATCTGGCCATGGTGGCAGCTCATTTGATTAAGTGTGTCACCACACTAATAAGGGTCTCAGAGAGATGCCTGTAAATAGTAGAGTTGTAATATGTGTGTCAGAGTTAGATTTAAGGATTTTTATTAATGTTATGCCCATAGCCATACAAGTTGATTTACGAGATGATTATTCGTGAGCACCGTGGCTGTTAACCCGTTGTGAACGAATGATCATCCAAGTACTCATTTATCGTAGATAGTCACCACGCGAACATAAATTCACATGCAAGATAGTGGAACTGAGATCCACATTTTATTAGAAAAGGGGAGATCCATCTGACTCCTCAAAGTGATAAATATTCCTGTCAGGGGAAAATTCAGGGAGGATTTGTTTATTATTGTTTGTTTTATTCTTTTATGCACAAATTAGTTATTAAATCTAGTTATTATCTTACGTTTTGTCTCCTTTCTTTCTTAGTTATAGTTTTCATCCTATAACCCTTGCCTCAGAAAAGCACGTAGTTTGGCGGACGTAAACACCACACTATGAACTGAACGCGACCCCTTGATCTAAGATTCTTACATAAAACACTGCTATTCTGAAGGGTTCACTACGAATCACGATAATCTCCGAAGCGTTACCTTAACATGCAGTTTTGTTCATATAAAGTAATCTTAGCCGGTCAGGCTTTTGTTATAGTTGGTTTTATTCCATGTTTATTTTCCATATCAGTGACCCGTGAAGTCACGTGCAATGCTGTCTTTCCTTGTGTGTTTATTGAGCAATTGGCCAGGTTGGCAGCTCAGCTTGTTAAGTGCGTCATCGCACTAATGAGGGTCTCAGGGAGATTCCTGTAAATAGTAGATTTGTAGTATGGGTGTCAGCATTAGATTTTAAGGGTTTTTATTAATGTCATGCCCATATCCATAAACGTTGATTTACGCGATGATTGTTCGTGAGCACCGTGGCTGTTAACCCGTTGTAAACGAACAGTCATCCAAGTACTCATTTCTCGTAGTTGGTCATCACGCGTACATAAAATTCAAATGCAAGGTAGTGGAACATGGATCCACATTTTTATAAAGAGGGAGATCCGTCTGACTCCTCAACATTGATAGATGTTCCTGTCATGGGAAAATTCAGGGAGGATATTGTTTATTATTGTTGTTTATTTTCGTTTTATGCACAATTAGTCATTAAATCATGTTATTATTTTACGTCTTGTCTCCTTACTTTCTTAATTATAGTTTTTATCCTATGACCCTTGCTTCAGTAGAGCATGTTGTTTGGCGGACGTAAACATCACACTATGAACTGAGCGTGACCCCTTGATCAAGATTCTTGCACATAAACACTGCTATTCTGAAGGGTTCAATACCTGTTAGTTCTTTTATTTTATAGTTGTAAATTCTGACGTGTCCTATATCAAAAATGTATTGAATGCATGTATTTGATCAAATGGAATTAATATAAATCTATCTATCTATCTATCTATCTATGTACCAAAGACAATGGAGACGTAATAAAAGTAAAATCGATACAGTGTAGTTGGTATCGTAGAGCCAAAAGGACGTTAGCAAAGATCTGTGCCTGTTCATTTCTTTGTTTCTACCATATATAACCTATTAGGAAATATTACTCTTATAACATTACGGTCTACTTTATTTTCGAATTGAGATTTGTAATGAAGTAGCCTATTCTGCGCTTATGGATACGTCTTACATCAAATTTTGACATAGACCTAAATAGCACATGACAAATACGTAGGCCCTATTGTAGGTTATAAGTTATTAGTCACAGAATTATAACCTACGCCTAGCTTATATTACAGATTTCCATGGAAACACCAGATGTAGGCCTATTAAAGAAATGGGTTATAGCTGTGAATACTTTTATAAACATGCTACTTGTTTCATTCAAATAGAAACAAACCACTGCTTAAAGATGATGCGGCACCTGCAATTTGCAATTTCCCACAGCATCTGCTTCAGCCACCCAAGAAAAGACCGACGAGAGTTATTGAACGACAAGTAGCCTAATATTTATTGTTTTTCTTTGTTCATCAGCATAGGCTAGGCATAAAATTTTACATTTTCCAGTATACTTTTATGATGTCAGTCTTGTAGACGATAAAAAGAATTCGGCTTAAGGGATCTTCCCTGCAGGACCTGTTCGTTTGCTGTATGACTTATGTGAGGTCTAAGTTTCTACCTGCTTTGAAGAAAAAGAAGCTTGTAGTTTTACGTGACCGTTAATCTTGTGATCATGAGCCAAGGGACCTCCATTTTACGTGGAATTCGAACCACAGGATATGGCATTTCACTTCAAAAATCTCACTTGCAATGACCGTGAATCGAACCTGGTTCACCTTGGTGAGAGGCGAATAGCTTGACCACTGCGCCACCACGCCCCATTGCTTTGAAGAATACTGAACATGTGGTTGTTTTATATAAATAAAGTAGGCTATGTATTTTTGTTCAGTAAGCATCTATTTAATTGTTTAGTTGTAGACTTATGCATATTCACACGCATATGAATGCTGCCTTTGAGTTAATAAAAATGTTGAATACCAATTAACATATTTGTTGTTCTTTATTCTTAGTCATTCCCAGCCTAACCTTATTTTTATTTTATTTTAATGTACGTACGGCTTGTATTTTTTGCCAGTAGGCCTATAGTTATTGTGTATGCTGCCTTTGATCTAAGGATAAAATGATGAACAATCAGGCTGCAATATAATATTTTATGTTGGCGTATATTCCTAGCCATTTTAAGTATCAAATTACTATGATATTTTGAAATATGTATTTCGGCGTAAGTTCCGTTTAGTTTACCGTTCGCCTAAATGTTCAAAAGTACCTGTATCTTGTATCTCTTCGTACGTACATCATCCATTCGTTCATATACGTCAAATTCTCCTCCTTGACGTGCACTACCAGGCGTAACTAGTCGCACCAACAAACCGCACTTTCCTCCCATCCAGTCGGCATTCCAGTATTACTTAGAGTTCAATGGCTGAGACATATTCTCACGCACGTTGCCATACATGGTTTCCGTTATAAAATGTGTCGCACCAAAAAGTTCCATCATCGTGTGACGAATGTTTGTGTGAGCGCTGTGGAGAACAATGTGGAAGATACCACGCTATATTCTGCACATTAAGACATGAATCTTTGATATTCCTAGGGAATAACAATTAGTTTTCTGTATGATTTTACATTTTATTCATTATATGCATGGCCATTGGCTGCAATAATCCCTTATTATTATAGCCTATAGGCGAATTTCCAGCTGTGGATGCCATTATTCACATCAACCATCATCAGATCAGTACTGCCAACCTCAGCATTATGGTACTATGTCGCACCAACACCCGACCATTCTAACCTCCGTTTTGTCCAATCCAATGGTTAGAGCCTAACTCGTCCAGATCAATGGTTTTGTGTCAACCTTCCCCAATAGCTGCGCGAGGTCAAAGCGGCAACTACACCCGACCATTCTAACCTTCGATTTGTCCAATCCAATGGTTTTTGACAATGGTTACAGCCCAACGCATCCAGAACAATGGTTTTTGACAATGGTTACAGCCTAACGCGTTCCGATGACTGCCTTCTTTTTAACAACAGTGATCTGCTAATAGATCTTGTCTCCTCCGCTGTCTATAACCCACCCACCATCCCAATTTATAACACGACTTAGGCATATATAGTGAAATTTCAGTTGTGTCGGCCATTGTAGGCGTGGCTTATTTGACAAATAAGATATTGCCAACCCTACGTATACCGTAAACACGGCCGTGTGTTGTTTGTTTTGAGCGGAGAGAGCTATGAGAGCGCACTCGCATCTATCTGTTTGTATAGGATAGGGGCATCCTGAACTAGCTCCAACATATGGCGCACAGGTACTATCATTTTGTTCTTTATTTCAAATAGCATTTGCCAATAACACACAAATTTAATGAAAGTTACAAACTCTTTAAAATGAAAATTTACTGTATTATCAACTTGTCATTCTTCAAATTCGATGTGTACAGAATTCCAACGGAAGGCAAATCAATAGATAGTTTTATTAATTCCATTTGATCAAATACATGTATACAATACATTTTTGATATAGGACACGTCAGAATTTACATCTATAAAATAAAAGTACTAATAGGTATATACAGTAATAATAATACTATAACTATCTATAACTTATTATAATAACAGATCTTAAGAGATACAATCTTATTGGACAACTATTTACATCTTATTCTATTATCATAATATGAAAACTTAGTTCTATAAATACAACAACTTACAGCTAGGTATTACAATTAAAATAGAAAAGTAAAATATAATTATAGATTTCATCGTTTCTATACACTAAGATATTCAACTACAGAGTAAAAACAATGGCACTGCAGATAAGCTTTCAACATTCTATCAAAGGTTTTTATTTTTGGGGCAAGTTTTATATACTGGGGTAGTTTATTGTATAATTTAACTCCTGTGTGATAAGTTCCTTTTTGATATATGCTTGTGTGTGTGTGTGAAATATGAATGTTTTGATTTTGTCTTGTGTTATGCCTATGAACATCATTGTTTGTTTTAAGAAAAACATCTTTATTCATTAAATTCTTTTTAAAAAACATAATACTTTCAAAGATATATATGCAGGGCAGTGGGAGAATGTTTAAATATTTAAACAGAGGTCTACATGATTCTCTAGAGTTTACATTTACCATAATTCTAATCGCCCTCTTTTGTATCCTAAACGTGCTTAGTACATCTGGCGACATACCCCAAAATATGATCCCATATCTTAAGTATGAATGGAAATAAGCAAAATAAGTATTTCTTAATGTGTGCATGCTAGTGCAGGTTTTCAAAATACGTAACGCAAAGCACATCGAGTTCAGTTTTGTATTCAGATATTGTATATGTTTATTCCATTTCAAGTCATGTTGTATCCATAGTCCTAAAAACTTTGTTTCTGATTTATTTTCTATTTGATGACCAGGATTCCTATTCTGAATAGTGTGGAAATTTAGACATACTGTTTTTTATAGTTGATTGTGGGGCAATTATCTTGTGACCATTTGGTTAACTCTCCTGTAACGGAGTCAGCAGACTGCTGTATGACCTGTTTAGTTTCACCTTTTATTACGAGTGTTGTATCGTCCGCAAACAAAATTTCCTTATGTGAATGAACGTTCTGTGTTATATCATTGATATATAGAAGGAAGAGTAGTGGGCCCAAAACCGATCACTGGGGTACTCCAAATTTAATAATTCGCTCATTGGACAATGTTTCATTAAGTAATTTGGTTCCATCATCCTTGTGTCTCAAGCTTACTATTTGTTTACGCTTCGTTAAGAAAAACTCTAATCATTTATTAGCTAGACCTCTAATACCATATTGATTTAGTTTTTTAAGGAGGATTTTATGGTCAACAACATCAAATGCTTTCGATAAATCCAAGAATAGGCCAGTTACATGTTCCTTATTGTCAATTAATTTCAGTATACGATTAATACATTCATTAATTGCTGTCTGTGTAGATTTTTCCGTTCTGAATCCATGTTGTGAGTTTGATAATACTTAATTTTTTTTATAAAACTTACCAGTCTCTTATACATGATTTTTTCCACAATTTTTGCGATACCAGTTGGTAAGGTAATAGGACGATAGTTATCAAATTCATCTTTTGAACCGTTTTTGTGCAATGGAATTATTTTTCATAACTTCAAACTATTCGGGTAAGTTCCTGAGAGAATTGAACTGTTTATTAAGTGTGTAAGTGGATTTATTATGTTTTCTGCACATTTCTTTAAAATTGGATCTGGGATGCCATCAATGCCAGCACAAAATTTATTTTTTTAGCTCTTTTATAACTATTCTTACCTCTTCACTTGTGACATGATTTATAAATAAAGAATCACTACATATATTTATTTTAGTATTAGAATTTAGTGTATTTACCTGTTATTTTACTTGGTGTGTAGGATTTATGAGACAGGTGAGGTACCCTCTGATTTCAAGAAGAATGTTATCATCCCTATACCAAAGAAAGTAGGAGCTGACAGATGTGAAGATTATCGTACAATCAGCTTGATTACTCATGCTTTTAAAATCCTGTCTAGAATAATTTACAAGAGGATGGAAAGCCAGATAGAAACGGAGTTGGGTGAAGACCAGTTTGGTTTCAGGAGAAATGTAGGAACAAGGGAAGCTGTACTAAGTCTTAGGCTGATTTTGGGAGGTAGAATAAGGAAAAATAAGAGAACGTTCATGGCATTTGTAGACTTCGAAAAGGCTTTTGATAACGTTGATTGGACTAAATTGTTGGACATTTTGAAATCTATTGGAATAAAGTACAGCGATAGGAGGGTGATATACCATATATACAGAAACCAGACAGCAGTCATTCGAGTTGAAGGACATGAGAGAGAAGCTGGTATTCAGAAAGGTGTAAGGCAAGGCTGCAACTTATCACCCATACTTTTCAATCTCTACATTGAACAAGCAATGAAGGAAATTGGAGAAAAATTTAAAGGGGGAGTGAAGATTCAAGGAGAAATAATTTCAACTCTGAGATTTGCTGATGACACCGTCATCTTGGCCGAAACGCCTGAGGATTTGAATGAGTTTTTGAATGGTATGGACTCCGTCTTACGGAATGAATACATGATGAAAATTAATAAATGTAAAACAAAAGTACTGGAATGCAGCCAAAATATATCAGAAACCTCTATGGAGATCAAATTGGCAGGTGAAAAGCTGAAGGAAGTAGGAGACTTCTGTTACTTAGGAAGCAAAATAACCAGTGATGGAAGAAGCAAAGAGGATATAAAAAGTAAGTTGGCTCAGGCAAGGAAAGCCTTTCTACAAAAAAAAAGGAATCTGTTGACATCGAATTAGGTATTAGGAAGTCATTTTTAAAAGCCTTTGCCTGGAGCGTGGCGCTCTATGGAAGTGAAACTTGGACTATTGGTGCGGCAGAAAAGAGGAGAATTGAAGCATTTGAACTGTGGTGTTACAGGAGAATGATGAAGATCAGATGGGTAGATAGGGTGACAAACGAAGAGGTATTAAGACGAGTGGGAGAGGAGAGATGTTTCTGGCGACTGCTATTGAAGAGAAGAGATAGGTTAGTAAGACACATACTAAGACACCCAGGAATAGCAAGCTTAGTTATGGAATGAAGGGTTGAGGACAAGAACTGTAGGGGTAGACCAAGGTTATAATATGTTAAACAGATTGCTTCGGATGTTGGGTGTGGTAGCTATGTAGAGATGAAACGAATAGCTCAAGACAGGGAGGCATGGAGAGCTGCATCAAGCCAGTCAAAAGACTGAAGACTCAAACAACAACAACAACCTGTGATTTATTTAATATTTTTTGAGGAATTTCCAGAAAATAGTCATTGAAAGTGTTTGCTATTTCCTCTGGATTATTTATCACTTTATTATTTCTGGTCAGTGTAATGTTCCTTTGTATTTTAGCAGATTTTCCAGTTTCTTTCTTTATCACGGACCACATAGCCCTGTTTTTATTAGATGATTGGGAAATAAAATTATCATTATGCATTTTATTTTCTAGTCTTATTACCTTATTTGATATGCTAGTGTATTTTTTGTAGTATAAATTGAATTCAGGTGTTGTGTGGTATTGTTTATATAATTTGTGTAGAAATTTCTTTCTTTGACATGAATTTATAATCCCTGTTGTTATCCAATTGCTAGTTTTGTTATTTTGAACAGTTCTTCGTTTAAAGGGGAATGCTATTTCAAAATAGTGTTTTAGGGTACTGTTAAATGCATTATATTTATCATTTACATTTTCTAGTTCATAAATTTCTGACCATGTTTCCTTATTTAATAAGTCATTGAAATATGTAACATTTGTTTCAGTGAATGACCTGCACTTTGATTTTACTCCATTATCATTATTATTGATTGTTTCGGGTACTTCAAAACTCAGTATTTGTCCATGGTGGTCACTAAAACCCGGACAATAGACGTCTATTGAATGGTGATATTTATCTGTATTTAAAAAATTTGATCAAGAGTGGTTTTACTAAATTTTGTTATCCTTGTTGGGGATTTATCTATAAATAAAGGAAACTTTCCTGACGGAGATCGGTATACGCATACAATTATTAACTTAAACTGCTGTATTTTTACGGCAGAGAATTCAAAATCCTGTTCCATAATTAGATAATCATAAGCTGTTAACTGTTCATGATCTAAAATATTTCTTAGGTAGATACAAGTACCACCATGGCTAATATTAGTTCTAGAGTATTTACTAGCTTGTATAAACCCTGGGAATTGAATTAATTCGAGTTGTTCCTCTTTCAGCCAATGTTCTGAACTACATAGTGCTGAGATGTCTTTAAGTTCATTTTTAAGCATTAGATTTTTGTAATCAATTTTATTATAGAGACTGAACATTCTGGTGGTAAAGTTTAAATTTGTTACTTTTGCAAGCTTGTGTTGGTGATTTATTTACATTATTATTATTATTATCATAATTGTTATTATTAATGTTGCTAGACAAATTCGAAATACCATTGTTCCACTCACAAGGGAACGGATCACGGTGTAAAATTCTGATCTGGTTGAAATTTAGTACACAATAATCCTACAAAGTTGTACAATGACGTAGTGAAAACCGCATGGGCCGATTTCATTTTTGAACGCCGAAAATCTGCCGGACGACGGCATGAGATTGAGGTGAGAAGAGGTAAAGCTGACCTTCAACCCTAGCAGCACGCGATGGCTCCCGGCCACTAGGCAGCAACCTGCAGTGCTGCGATGCATTTCCCACCGTAAACATTCCCCTCACTCTTCCACCCTCTCGATTCGAGTATAAAATGCAACATAACGTGATGTTTTGCACTTGGCCTTACTGTAAATAAATAAAACAACATTTTTTCTGTTTTATTCTTTGTAATCCTTGCAATAGTAAATGCTTACAAAAAAAGTGGTCAATGCAAAGAGATTGCTTGCACCACGCGCACCTTGCAACACTTTCTTTTATGCACATATCGCAAGCATTTTGGATAGCATCATCCTTGAAACAAAATTGAACGGGGTTCGCAAAGCAAGCGGGCTGTGTTTCAAAATAACCGGATTTGTACCAACTATACTTCCATATTTTACGAAAAAGCGGAAAAGTTAATTGGTTGTGGGTTTTTAAAATATTATTGCGCAAATGAATGTTAATGTCGAAATTGTATAATACAATTAGGTCATAAAAATAACGAACAAATTGTTTCCATATCCGAAGACCAAGCACATCTAACGGCTGAATCATTCCAGTAGTTCTCTGTGGAATAGTTTAAACAATGATAGTTTTGTTGGCGGATTTTGACGCTAATGTATTTGCTCCACTTTGTGCTGTCCACGAATTTAAGAGTAGAACACTTTCGTCTGGTACAGTTTGAAAATAAACATCTTGTAACCACTTTTGAAGTAACTTTTTAGTTAACTTTCCGGACGGGGATGGCAATACAAATAAATTATCTGCTGTAAACAAAGTTCTTTTAACAATAGGGCCAAATTCACCGTCCTTTCCTTTTAACACAACTAACACTTAAGGTAACAGTTCTCCATCGGTAGATATTACAGGCTGATTTGTATAGCTGTGTGTTAATGAGTTCAACGATTGCGCTTCTGCGAAAATTCTTTTGTCTCCCTTTACATGTAGCGTATGTCCTGCATGGAACTCGTTGTTCAACCCGCTTTGAACTGTGTTAAAACACGCTTTGGAGAGTGAGGGTTTATTTATTGGGATACCTCTCCTACAAAAATTGTTGCGTTGGACGCAAGGTCAAGCTGATCGGCGGTGAAACTTCTGGTTACAAATTTCGTAACTTTTCGGGAACCAATATTGAATTTATTTTTAAACTTGCGAACCCATACATTTGAGGCGCGGAAGGTATCGTCATGAACACGCCGAGCATTCTTCAGGGCCATTTCCTAATGTATGAGTCATGGACGTTTTTGTTGTTATTCAGCCTCGCCTTTTAAAATTCTTCAAATGCTTCTTTGGTGATAAATTTCAGTTTTTCATACTTTGTACCGCCTGATTCTACTTGTAGCTTCCATCTAGAAAGGTCCGACTGGTGCCGTAGTTTTTTAAATTTGTGCTGAATGACTTTAAATGACCTTTTTCCCTCCTTTGTTCAGCCAATAATCAACCACTTTTTTTTTGTATGTGACACTTATCGCAGGTGTTGTGGTAGCATCTTTTTCACTATCAGTGTCGGATATTGCAAATCCATCGTCTTGAATAACATTGTTATTGTCAGGCAAAACTAACGTATCCTCATGTTCAATGGCGACCTGCACATCACCAACCCTTTCTGAAATAAGGCCTGTAAACAAGGATCATGATTCAGTCTTGGTGCATGTCTGCCTTTGCCATGAGAAAATGTAAACAAAGTTTTTACTTACGGTACAGTTCAAAACCCAATTCTCTTTCACCAGGTGTTATTTGGCTTTCACAGCGATCACTTTCAGCAAAGCAGCTTTGTAGACAAACTACCACATTCCAAGGATTAAAACTTGGAAGGTGTTCCAATTGAACATCGTCGTCGTCACTTTCTGACATTTGTAAATATTCTGACTGTAAAGTAAAGGATTTAACAATAATTGCTGCCTGTGCCAGTAAAATTAAACACAGACACAATAAAATTGTCATTCTTACATGGCTTGATGACGGAACGATTTGGGTCCTGTTCATCCGAAATATCACTCTTGTTTTGCATAGCCCCACTGAACTGATAAGGAAGTGAAGGAATGAGAGGAAGCTTGAAGGTGGGGAATGCAACGCAGCACGGCAGGTCACTGCCGGGTGGCCGGGAACCATCTTGTGCTGCTTGGATTGAAGGTCAGCTTTACCTCTCCCCACCTACTCGCTCATGCCATCGTCCGGCAGATTTTCGGCGTTCAATATTGGCGTTCAAAATTGAAATCGGCCCATGCGGTTTTCACTACGTCATTGTACAACTTTGTAGGAATATTGTGTACTAAATTTCAACCAGATCAGAATTTTACACCGCGATCCGTTCCCTTGTCAGTTAAATTTGACATCGAAAGATCTGAATGCCAAATCTCACGTTTGGCTTCTTTTACAAGTTTCCTTGCTTCCACTCTAAAGATATTATTGTTGAACTATTCTTACCATTTGAATTTACAATTTTGCAGATTTCATCACTAGGATACTATTTTCCTAACCTATTTAAATGTAGGCCATGTCGAGTGTGGAACTTCCTGTCTAATTTACTTACATCTATAATTTGGACATTTGGAAAACTCTTACAAATTTTACGAATTTTAGCATTTGTAACCTCTATTTCTACATTTACACATGATTTGGGAATTAAATCGTATCTCTGCGGAATGTTTACAATAATGACATTTGTGTTAAGCATGGATGGCAATATACCCTTTAAATCTTTGATTACCTTTTTACTCTCATTTCTATAGATGTCGTTTTCTCCAGCGATGATTACTGCATAGTCCTTTGAAGTGAGGGTTGCACACTCTCCTATCATCCCGTTCGTGACAGCTGCAATGGGTGCTCCTGGCTTTACTGTCGAAGTGACCTCCATTTCTCGGCTTCTCTCCAATACGCTTGCTGCTACATCTCGCCCGTTTCTATCCGCAAATATCCGCATCTTCCTGGATTTTCTCTTTGTCACTTTCTTCTTTTCTTCCTGAAGAAAGTCATCATTTTCTTCGACGAGCGCCCCAAATGGATTTGAGACGGGAATTTCAGTTACATGTACCGGTATTCCATTTATAGGCCTAGGCATATTCAATCTTACCTTACCAGCAACCACTTTGGAACAAGTTTCCTTGCTTTCCTCTCTGTTTCCTTTTAATTTATTCAACTCTTCCATTAACTTAGTAATATCTTCCTTTAGCAGCTTTATAATTTCAGTGGGGAGAGGTGGTGCAGCGGTCAAGCTGTATGCCTCTCACCAAGGTGGACCTGGTTCGATTCCCGGTCAATGCATGTGAGATTTTCGATGTGAAATGCCATGTCCTGTGGTTCGGATTCCACGTAAAACGGAGGTCCCGTGGCTTATGATGACGAGATTAAAGGTCACGTTAAACTACAAGCTTCCTTCCTTTTATAATTTCATCTTTTGAGGACAGTTCGTTTCTCAGGTTATGACATTCGCATGACGGTACCGGTAGGTCTACATTACGACAATCGGTTTCACTTTTCTCCTCGCTCAATTTTACCTGAGATCTTGTGATGATTTTATTTGCATTTTTTACTTTTATTTTGGTAAGCCTCCGTGGCTTAGGCGGCAGCACGCCGGCCTCTCACCGCTGGGTCCGTGGTTCAAATCCCGGTCACTCCATGTGAGATCTGTGCTGGATAAAACGGAGGCAGACAGGTTTTTCTCCGGGTACTCCGGTACGCCTCAATATAGCGCTGCCTTGGGTTTTTGTGGGTATCTACTCACATAACGTAACGGCGGTGCTTTTGAGGATCCAACCAGCCTTCGGGCTGACTACCTAACAGACAGACTCCGGTTTTCCCTGTCAAAATTTCATTCCAGCTACACTCTCCACTATCATTTCATCTTTCATTCATTTAATCATTGCCCCGGAGGAGTGCGTCAGGCCTCGGCAGCCGGCACAGTCCATATCCTCGCCGCTAGATGGGGGCGTCATTCATTCTATTCCTGACCCGGTCGGAGACTGGAAACAGGCTGTGGATTTTCATTTTTCACTTTTACTTTGCACGACGAGCATAAATCCGTAACGGTTACATTACCTGACGAGGCACTAACACTGTTTACTGCCGACATACTAGAGATCTAAGTTAGCCTTGATATTTACACCAAATTACACTAAATTTATGTTAATTATTACTACCTAAATGAATTAATTTAATTACCTACCAATAAAAAAGAATCCTAAATACGTTTATCTTCCAATCGGGTGAAAACTCGTAAAAGCACCACTGCTCTACTTGGTTCAAACAGTGATTGAAGAAGTCACCGAATCTTTGGATACACGTTCCCACAACTTAGTTTAAGTTTATTAAATTATCAATAAGAATTTCTAAATACTATCAATATTCCATATTTCACTTGACCTAAGGAAAAGTAACTTTATAGATTTTAAACCTCTGTTATAATATTTTACCACTTTTATCAAATATTTACACTAGCTGCTAATTTCACTACACTCTCACTGTGACGCCTTCTTGCCGTCTTGAAGGCTTTATATATAAAAACCTAACCTAGTAGCGGACACAAATTCTACCGTATTAATGTTTTACATACAAAAACAAACCTAACCAGCGGCTAACGCCCTAGACCCCCTTGCCTGTGGTACTAACAGTAATTTTCGGCCAGGCAGTAGGCCTACCTAACCTAGTAACGGGCATGAATTCTATCTTATTAATGTGTTATATACAAAAACGAACCTAATCTGGGGTTAACGTCCCAGGTCCCCTTGCTTGTGATACTAACAGTAATTCTATTTACATACCTGTCGCATTTTAAATCACTGCTTCCATCAGACTGCAGTATCCACTTAAATTTGCCCACAAGCACACAAAGATTCTTGATTCATGATTCCTATAGCAAACATTACACTTAAAGATCTTGACACTTTAGAACACACTGCCACTCATGGTATGTCATTAAAACTACCATCATCTACTTTAACAAACAGGAGTTGTGTGGTAGGACGGTTGATTTGTGAAAATTGTCGGAATGGCCAACACCACCTAGTGGAATGGCATCGGGGGTTAGGGAATTTTCCTAACCACGACATACAACTGTGAATATTTCTTATCCACTTCTCTTTCTTTAGGAAATTTAAAAATTGAAGTATCTGCAGCAGTATTAAATTTGCAGCCGGGTACACAGACAATAACAATGAACTATACTTTTCACATTAGGCATCACCGGAAGTAGTGGTTTTTTAACAGTTCCGCAGCCACCGCCACCGCTCCACCGCCAAGATGGCGGCGGCGCGATATCTGTCGAACCCATGGTCGGATTTTGACAAATGAGGTGTTGTTGAACTCGGGCTGACACCCCCTTTCCAATGGACAACATATTTCCACCCCAAAATAAAACCTACCCTACTAGGGGGTGAAATTGTAATTTTTAGAGAATCTCGCCTTTCAAGTACAACATGTGTCGTGTATTTTTGCAAATACACGGAAAGAAAGAATTAGCTTTTGCTGTTCATCACTTTATATCAGTCCATTTATTTAAATTTCTTTCCCACACACACCAACATCGAACTGTTACCTCCGGTTTGCCCCGTGCATTTGTTCATTTTTTCTGTCAGTTTTTTACAGAAACGCATATTCCGCTGAACCAGCCTGACAGCGTCCCATCGCTGCCTTCCGAACTTCCATTGCTTCAAACCGTGAAGACTTCTATTAATCCGCAGGGCGTCGTGTTCTTCACCAACCATCTACTCCATGAAGACACCGCTCCAAGAAGAATTTTGTTTCTGTCAAGTTTTTTCATGTTTATGTATACCCTCTTTCGTTTCCTCCCCTACTCGCCCGCTTCCCCCTCTTCTCCCCTCCTCCTACCGCTCTCTTCTCCGCGCGCGCAGCCAGCCCGCTCGGTCACTTCACTTCTACACTTCGTCTCGACTTGTCTCCGCACTCAACTTCTTGTTGGACATGCCGTCTAGACTGGTGTGCTTTCTCTGCGTTTAGCAGCCCTCACTTGTACGTCGGAAGTCGACCCAGTCAGTTAGAGCTCCACTAAAGCCGGCCTCCTCAACTCGAGAGGCAAACTTTTAAATTCTACGCCATGTTAGAATTTTAGTATCAACCGTCAAAGGGAACATCACCTTCGCCATGAAGCAAAGCTAAGTACTACTACGTTCATCAACTTATTTTAATCGATTTTAAATAGCTACATGCTTTTTAATGATCATATTATAGGCAGTGTGAGATTTCTATATTTGGGGCAATAATCATCCTTCGCGGAATTTTCTATGTTGGGCTTTTCTCTATCTAAGCCAATCTTAACAGGAAGCAGCATTTTTTATGCTTATTAAATGAGAGATTTTCTCACAACGTGGGATACCATTAAAATACTCACTGTCTATAAAATACTTAGCTCGTTCCACCGCTGGACTAACTTTTGCCCTATTCTTCAGTCATGATTGCTCTGGAACCTTCCAGAATCTGCACTCTATCTACCAGTTATACTGTCATGTATTTTCCACTCACATATGGGAATACTTTTTCAAACTAAGCAATCTTCCTTATGAACTACTAATCAATATTTAATTTTTCTTCCTCCGTTGGGATTTTCTCTGGCGCATTCAACTATAATCTACAACTTTCTCAAGCAATAGACTCTCGCCAATCTAGTGTAACTAGTTATTTTCCATCATTGCAATAACTTTCTTTGCCATAAACTTTTTGTGCTACTACAGTGAACTTTTCATCTATTTTAACAGTCTATAGTGAAAACACTGCTTGTTCAACCTTTCATCCGGGTCGCATTCGTCCGAATAAAATAAATACGGCCATGAACACTTTTCCACAATCCCATTTGATCTTTCCCAAACCTCTTACAAACAAACCAAAATAATAAAATTGTTACTTTAGGTCTTTTTTCAATGAGGTCTCACTCTCAATAAGTGCCCTCCCTCTCTTGCTTTATGTACAACGAATTAATGTCTGTAAAACTTCGTGTCCAGTACACGCCTTAAATTATATTGTTTCTCCCTTCTAATTAGGGAATGCAGTTCTTTCAACTCATAAGTGAGTTATCCCTAGGCTTCACGAAAGGGAAACTTGCCCCATTGTCTCGTGATCCCTATTTAAACATAGGAATTCTAGAAACTTCCTTTCGATTTTTCTCTTCAGGTTTCACAATAAGTGACCTGCCCTATTTGTATAATCTTTACAAGTATTTCAGCATCAATACAAGAAGTTATAGGAACTTCTATTTTATTCTTCCTGCTTTTTGTTGTTGTTGTTGTTACTTTCGAAGTTGTTATTAATTCTAAGATACTTATCTAGACATCCTTAAAGTACACACCTTGTACTTGATTTATTGTCTAACTTTAATTACGTCAGTTATCTTTAAAATTTTCAATTTATTTAATTTCGTCATTTCAAAATCTTACGAAGATTTTAGTACTCATAAAAGGTTTAAAACATACAAAAGAATTGTTAATTGCCTGGCGCAAGCTTTAGATGTTTTTGGAGGTCTGCGACCCCAATTGCTTATAGAAATCAAAATTATATTTGTTACAAAACTACTAACCAACATTGTTAAATAAATTCAAGATTTCTTTTTGGCTTTATCATTTCTCAAACATAACGGTTAGGCAAGATCCTGTTTTCCCTAACTCTTCCTAGGTTCATGCCCACGTTAATAAAAATAAATCCATTGATAGGGTGTTCACCACTTGTTGCATTTGAGCAAGAACTCTTAGTCATAACTTATGTCAAACTCTCTTCGTATTTCTCCATCCTTTTTCTCCAGTCCGAAACCCACTTCTTTTTTTACATCATCTTCCCTTGGGGGTTAGGTTATTCCCAAGCTAATAATCTACCCAATGTGGGAGTTTGAATGCCAATATGGAATTAAACGTTGTCCCACACAAGAGACATGTGTACGGTGGAAACCCATTATGATTTAACATGCTTGTTTTTACGCATGACCCCTCATGGCTTTTGTAAGAGGGTGGGCTTTTTAAAGATGGCGGCTGTAGTGTAACCTAACCTAACCCAACCCACGAGGGGTGATCAAAAAGTATTCCAAGCGGCGCTTGTCGATAGGCAAACCAATAATCAATGAGGACATGTAAGGCCTTGAGGCGATAACCCCTTTTGATTGATCCCTGTTGATGTGTCCCTTTGGACTGGTCCCTGTTGACGGGTTATTGCTGACGAGTCCCTTTGGACGGGTTATTGTTGACGGGTCCCTGTGGACGGGTCATTGTTGACGAGTCCCTGTGGACGGGTTATTGTTGACGCGTCCCTGTTGACAGGTCCCTGTTGACAGGTCCATGTGGACGTGTCCCTGTAGACAGATCCATGTGGACGAGTTCTTGTAGACAGGTCCTTGTTGACGAGTCCCTGTTGACGGGTCCCTGTTGACTGATCCCTGGGCTGATAACCTAGGTGTTAGGCCCCTTAAAACAACAATTATCATCATCATCTTTTGACTGATCCCTTTGGACCGGTCCCTTTGGTCTGGTCCCTATGGACTGGTCCATGAAATTTATTCAAATTATGCCAAAGGGCCTAACTACATTTGTATGTAAAGCAGTGTGTTGAACTGACGTTGTTCGCCAGCTCTTACCACAACAATCTCATAACGATATGAAAGGAGAGTAACGAAATACATTTGAACACGTGCGAGATGACATTATTACCGCCTCCCTTGTGAAAACCACATGTATGCTAACAAGTCACATCCTGTTTTGGTTCGTACCTGAGAAAATGCAAGTTCATGTGTAATATGACCTAACACACAGGTGTTCACTTTGAACGTTAGCTGTGCACGTGCACGATAAGAGCTAACAAGTCACATCCTGTTTTGAGTGTGGTGGGAGGTGAATGGGAGGAGAGGGGGAGAGTCGGTGTAAGAGAGAGCACATGTAAAGAGAGAAAGAAATATGTATTGCTCATAATACATGTGGAGCTGAGGACTGTACACACATAGGGCTATAGGTTAAGTACAACATGGGTGAATAAATAAATACAAGGTGCACAGTTTCATACAACATGTAATGTATTAATCCATGAATTAAAGGCTGAGCTAAATCCCAACCATTTTACATATAGTTTATTTCCTTTTTGTTTCAACAATTTTTCCACAAGGTAATGATTTGGAAACGCAGTCTTTTGGAGTTCTTGAAGATAAAACCTGCCTTTTATGGGTTGATGGTTGAGGTCCTCGAGTAAATAGGTGACTGGGCTGTTCAGGTTGACTTGTCGAATTCGAAATAGTTCAGTCCCCCAATTTGGTGAGTAACCTTTGTCGAAGACAGACTTAAATTTGCTCACACGAACATGGTCCCCGATGTTAAGGCAATGACGTTTAGGGTCTGCTGTTTTTATGGGGTTAAACAATTTATCCAGTCGCGGAATATTTTTGGTTACAAGTCGTGGCTTGGTCCCAATGGTTCTGTGTTTGGTGTCATTGTAACGTGATACTAGCTCAGGTAATAAGTCCAGCCAGCGATATGAGCTTTGAGCGGTAAAGGCTCTCCACATATGGGTTTTCAATGTTCGGTTAAACGGCTCGACCACACTGGCTTTGAGATTGCTGTATGTGGTGTAATGGTGAATATCCTTAGATTTGAGAAAACTGGAGAAATTCTTGTTGAAAATTCCTTTCCCTGATCGGTTTGTAACAACTGAGGTTGACGTTTGGATTGTTGAATAATATGTTTAAAGGCCTTGGTGACTTGCGGACCAGACTTGCGACTCACGGGTTGAACAAATGCCATTTTGGAATACACATCAATGACCGTCAACATATAGCGTACACCATCGTTAACACTAGCATAGGGAATCATTTCCACTAAATCGGCATGCCAAAGTTCATCCACACCTTGTGAAATCACCTTAAGTCGTGGATAGTGACGTCTAGCTGGACGATGCAACTAATGAGCAATACCCACTTTAATGGGTGAAGGCTTAAACAATAATTTTGGCATTTCGAAGTTCTTCTTCAATTTCTTGAATTTCCCAATTGTGACCGGTATGACCGGCTTGACGTGAAGCATGCAACAGCTGTAGTCGCTGGACGAGCTTATTGGGATTGTGCCAGTAGGTAACATCCACAAGGGGTTTTAATGGTTTAAATGTCACTTCCGAAGCGGACACTATACGACGACCACTTTGACTGGTGGGGAACATTTTTGCAATGATGGTTTTATATTTTTGAGATATATTGGCATTTACTTGTTGAGTGGGATCATACTGTCTTTTGTGGGCATGGGTGTCCAATAAAATGGATTTATATTTGGCACGGTCCTCTGTCGTATAATCATGGGAAGAGGGGGTCCGAGAGAATAGCAGCTTTAACAGTCCTGGTGTTAATTTATAATTGATCTTTTTAATGACAGCTTTACTACGAGCAAATTTAATCGATGAATCCCCAATTTTAAAACTATCATCCTCATTGCGAACACCATATGTGGTATCTGTGTTTCCAATAAATAAATCGGTGAAATAGGGTTCCAGTGTTGATCCATAATATTTTATTAAAATATTTTTCAGTTGAGCTTTATGTTGAGGGGTGGCCAAGAGTTGTGAAAACGGCGACGATCTGGAAGGGCAAGGTGTTTCGACCATGGCCAAGGATTTCTTTTTTCGTAAAAACTCTGCGAGGGGTGAGGTCTTTTTTTGAGCTGTAAACACTTGTTCCTCGTCATCCTCAACCTCGCTAACACTAGTTAAATCTTCCTGTTCATGTTCCTCTTCCTCTTCCTCAGGTTCCTCGTGCAGCGTCTGCGTGGCTTGTGAAACGGTAGGTAGCGTTTCAGATGGCTTGAAAGAGGGTTTCAACATGGCTTTTAGCGGAGGTGCTAAATGTTGTTGAATAAACAAAGCATGATCCGCACGTGATCGTTTCAATTGACGGAACTTTTGGCGAATAGTATTTTTTGCTCTAATAATATGCTTTTTCAATTGACTCTCTGCTAACACCATGGTGTCTTGACAAATGACTTGAGAGGGAATGACACAGTGCCTTAAATAGCAATAAAATGATCAAACCCTAAGCGATATCGCCCTTGGTTGAGTTCACTTTGTTTGTCAATCACTAAACAGGCATGACATTGAGTGTTCCAGCACTTAGCACACAATTCTGTAAACATTTGAAAGGTCATATCCGGATTCACATGTTCATTATAAATGTGACGACTGTTCCTCTCGTCCTGACGAAATAAAACAATGACATTGGCATTGTCACGAATCAACTGTTTGGACATTTTAGAATACGTTTGTCCAAGATAGAAGCAATCGATATGTTTTTGTCGACCCATGCTGAAATAGCTTTGAATGATGCCTTGTCGTTCAGTGGATACATCATTGAAAATCATGAGTGAATCAGGCTTTACCTCATCCGGTGAAATAACATTTTCTTGCATGGAAAATGTGAAATAACCCATATTCTCATTTTGTAATCCAGACATGACTTGATCCAGAAACCCGTAGAGGGGTTGGTAGAGAGATTTTGCAAAAATATAAATATTTTGAAAACGCAGACCATTGGGCGCTGTAATAAGCGTTAGCAAAAGATTAGTCTTTCCACATCCCGAAGGTCCCACAATGATGCAGCGAATGGAAGATGGAAACAGTGAACCATGTGGGACAGAGATGGGACACCATGTCCCCCACGGGGAATGACTCTTGCTGCTTAATAATCTTCATTTCAACTAAGGCTTAGAGAGCTAGCAAGCTATCTATATACATGGAACTGAACCTTGTCATAGAAACAGTAGACTCGTACTACAGGTTGACGATGGATGTCATTGGACGTGCATTGATGGCTAAAGCTAGGTCTGTTCCCATACATGATCCTAAACAAGACACAGATCCTGCTAATAAACACTATGTGGATAGGTCTGTAGTGCCACGCACAAAACAGGGAGATTATGACTTTAAGGGAAAGCGGTTAACCCATGTGAAACATCCTCAAGTGTCTACAGACGTTACTACAAAAGAGTATGTGGATAACAAGGTGCATGAGTTATATAACAAAGTGCCTCAGTTTCTGTGGATGGCTATACAGCTAATCATCACCGCATTATTCACGTGGAAGACCCACAAGAAGATGATGATGCCTGCCCTAAACGCTACCTCACCTACCAAATGAAAAGCCTTTATAAATTTTTTCCATCTATATTTTTAGTGTATCTGACAAATGAAAAACCTGTGAATGATAGGAACCATTTACCGCTATTCTATGACCCGCACCTGACCTATGTGCTTGCTTCGGGTTTAAACCACTATCGATTACACTATGAGGGAACCATTCACATGAAATACGCGATGCCTGATGAAAACCATTTACATGTAGAGATAAACGGTCATAGGATGATGGTCCATAACCATGAAATGGTCAATGCAGGTGACGAATTATCCTTTCACCTCATGATGACATGATATGAAAAGCAAGCTGGAAAAACCATAAACGATTTCCCGCTTTATGTGGAATTGGAATATACAGTCATGAAATAACAAGCTGACGTTAGTTATGACTTAAACTTTCTTGTGAAAGGTTGTTGGTCATCATCATGGTGAAACAACGATATGTGGTAAGAAAGAATAAAAAGAGTAAAAATAAGACCCTCTCATTGGCAAAGCAAGGGCTTAAGGCATTCATGGACAAGCCCTGGTGAAAGAAAAAAAGAAAAAAATAATGTGTTGACCATAAGGAAAGCTCTTCGAGCGGCACAGAGACATGTTATTCCAAAACGTCAGCGACAGGGTTCAAAACAAGGGCGAGTGATTCCCGTCCCCAAACGAGCTGGATTTTTACCTGCATTATTCGCTGGTCTGGCTGCTCTAGGTTCACTTTCGGGCGGTGCCAGTGCGGTGGCAAAAACAATTAAAGCCGCACAGCAGGGTAAGCAACAACTAAAAGAAAGTCACTGACACAATGAAACGATGGAAGCCATTGCTATGGGGGCTAGAAATGCTAATTTTAAGCCAGCCTTTTATCAACAAGGATTTGGAATTTCACCATTTCGAAATAAAAAAAATCTTTAACCTCAGCCATAGCAAGACATGTCCTGACACATCAATAAGTGGAAAGCTATGCTAAACAACTGAAGCTTTCTCATTTTCGAGGAGTGTTTATGTGAAACCAATTACCCCCACGACCGTGGAATCAGGAATGTGCTGTTGTCAATTTGGATGATTACCGAGGACCAGGAACGCATTATGTAGCTTATGTCAAAGAGGGATCCAACGTATGGTACTTTGACAGTTTTGGGAACTTGCCCCCGCCCATGAAACTTGTGACCTATTTTGGAAACAGGATCAAGATATAGTATAATGTGAAACGTGAGCAAACATTTAAACAGTCAACAGTGTGGACGTTTGTGTTTAATTTTTTTATATAAGACGTAGCATAAGCAAAAACGTCAACAGTATGTCAGCGGAAGGTAAAACGTTTACACTGCATGGACGCGGACCTGAAGTCAGCCTAGACTTTTACCCGCCTATTGAATTGAGTGAATGACCTTATGGTTTAGGACTTGTTTCACTTGAAACGTACAATAGAATATACAACATACGTGAAAATGTGAACAATAAGTTTTACTACGATGATTGTGCGCTCACCCTGAACTCTGGTGGATATACGATAGATGACATTTATGAACACATTTATGTGGTGTTGATCAATGAATATGGTTTAAAGTCATTTCTTGATGGAACGCACAAGTTTGAACTTGTAGGAAATACCAACACTCATCAGTAGGGGGGTAGTGCCGATTCTAACGAGTGTCATGGCCGCCGCGTGAGTCCAAGCCAATATCTCGCGAACCCATGGTCGGATGTTGACAAATGAGGTGTCGTTGAACTCGGGCTGACGTTTTATTTCCTATGGACTATGTATTATATTTTTTAAAAAAAATTGAATTTTTTTGTTTTCGAGAATAGGCGATAGTTTGAAAACCAAACATGATAGAACGTTATGCCATGCCTCAAACGAATAATCTTTATGACGTTTATTTTCTATAATGAAACTTTTTTATTTTTGTACATTTTTTGAAAAAGGTGTAATTTTGAAATTCCTATATTTTGGAAACTAGGAACTCTACAAAAAAGTTTGTTTGACATAAATTAATGATCCATACCCCCTCTACCCCCAAAATAAATTTCAA
Organism: Meconema thalassinum; assembly: GCA_946902985.2. Classification (NCBI taxonomy): domain Eukaryota; kingdom Metazoa; phylum Arthropoda; class Insecta; order Orthoptera; family Tettigoniidae; genus Meconema; species Meconema thalassinum. Next base: position 68,452,893 of record OX336391.1, on the reverse strand, counting down.
GTCTCTAGGATGAAAACCTGTAGTAGTGTGGTAGTGGGAATGCTGTGACACTTAGGAAGTTGTGAGCCCCTGCGACCTTGGAATGGAAGGAGCCATGCTAGGAGGGCGTGCTTGGATTCGTTTTTTTCGTCTCGTCGTGCTCTTTACGGGAATGTAGGTGTCGAAAAGGTGAAAATCTGGAAACACGGTCTTTTTGGGGGTAAAAACGTGATTTTAGACTTTTTGCTATATTTCGCGAACCAAGTATGCTAGAGGCGTGTACGACGGGTCCAAGGACTCGGGCTGACGTCCTCTTTGCTATGGACTACTCGTTATATTTTTAAAAAAATTGTAAACTCGATTTTGGGGTAAACACGTGTTTTTTGTGATTTTTGCTGATATCTCACGGACCAATAACACTAGAGACGTGTACGAGGTGTCCTAGGACTCGGGCTAACGCCCCCTTTCAAATGTGGTAGATATTTTTTCCAAAAAATAATTCACAAAGGGCCTAACGCCGTACATGTTGAAAAAAAAATCTTTACCGTTACCTGTTTATAATGTTTATGAAGCGTGGTGGTTGAGAGAGACGATACGGCTGGGTGTGTGTGTGTTTCAACGAAGCTGTCGCTGACCACGGGGGCTGTGTTCAATAGATCAATCGCTATTTCGGCGGGTCGGTGTATGACAGAGCGAGCGTGCGTTTTCTGATATTTTACCTTTAACGTGTAAACGGTGATGAGAACTTGGTTCTATGTTGGTGGAAGCGAGTAGAGAAAACAAACTTGCCGAGGAGCACGAGGTGAATGTCATTTGAGCTTATTGGAAGGCGTTGATCTGACTTGACAACAGGTGCAATGGAAAAAATGACCATGACGCTTCAAGATGAAATAATCTGACCATCGTGGTGGCAGGGAAGAGCGAAAGGCATGTGAACACATGTGTGAAACCACAGGCACGCTAAACAAGTTACATCCTGTTTTGCTTCGTACGTGACAAAATGCAAGTCCAGGTGAAATTTGATCTTCCACAGGTGTTCGCCTGGGACGTTAGCTGTCCACGTGCGCGATAACTGTTAACAAGTTACATCCTGTTTTGCTTCGTACGTGACAAAATGCAAGTTGACGTGAAATTTGATCTGCCACAGGTGTTCGCCTGGGACGTTAGCTGTCCACGTGCACGATAAGAGAATGTTCAAAGCGTGGGAATCGCTGAATCAGTAAAAAGTATGATGCAAATTGTGGGAATGATGTCACAACCAATAGATAGGCAAGAGCAGCAAACACCAGTGGTGGGAGGTGAAGGGAGGGAAAGGGGGAGGGGTAATGTATGAGAGAACACAGGTGGAAAGAGAAAGAAATATGTGGAGCTGAGGACTGTACACACAGAGCTAGCTATAGGTGGTGTACAACATGTGTGAATATATAAATTAAAAATTGCACAGGTTCACACAACATGTAATTTATTGATCCAAGAATTAAACGTAGAGTTAAACCCTAACCATTTGACATAGAGTTTATTTCCTTTTTGTTTCAACACTTTTTCCACAAGATAATGCTGAGGAAATGCTGTTTTCTGAAGTTCATGGAGATAAAATCTACCTTTTATGGGTTGACGGTTGAGGTCGTCGAGTAAATAGGTGACTGGACTGTCCAAGTTGACTCGACGAATTCGAAATAGCTCAGTCCCCCACTGAGGCGTGTAGCCCTTATTGAAGGCAGACTTAAATTTGCTCACACGAACAAAATCCCCAATGTTCAGTCGGTGATGTTTAGGATCGGCTGTTTTATGGGGTTAAACAGTTTATCCAATCGCTGAATATTTTTGATCACGAGGCGTGGCTTGGTCCCAATCGTTCTATGTTTGGTGTCATTGTAACGTGATACTAGCTCAGGTAACATGTCCAACCAGCGATACGTGCCCTGAGCGGTAAACGCTTTCCACATATGGGTTTTCAATGTTCGGTTGAACCGCTCGACCACACTGGCTTTGAGGTTGCTGTACGTGGTGTAATGGTGAATATTCTTAGATTTGAGAAAACTGGAGAAGTCCTTGTTGAAAAATTCTTTCCCCTGGTCAGTTTGTAGCAGCTGAGGTTGACGTTTGGAGTGTTGAATAATATGTTGAAAGGCCTTGGTAACTAGTGGGCCAGACTTGCGACGCACAGGTTCAACAAAGGCCATTTTGGAATAGACATCAATGACGGTTAACATATAGCGTACACCGTCGTTAACACCAACATAGGGTATCATTTCTACCAAGTCAGCCTGCCAAAGTTCATCCACACCTCGTGAAATCACCTTGAGTCGCGGATAGTGACGCCTAGCTGGGCGATGCAACTCATGAGCAATACCCATTTTAATGGGTGAGAGCTTAAACAATAATTTTGGCATTTCGAAGTTCTTGTTCAATTTCATGAATTTCCCAATCGTGACCGGTATGTCCAGCTTGACGTGAGGCATGCAACAACTGTAGTCGCTGGACGAGCTTATTGGGATTGTGCCAGTAGGTAACATCCACAAGGGGTTTTAATGGTTTAAATGTCACTCCCGAAGCGGACGCTTTACGACGAGTACTTTGACTGGTGGGAAACATTTTTGCAATGATGGTTTTATATTTTTGAGATATATTGGCATTCACTTGTTGAGCGGGATCATACTGTCTTTTGTGGGCATGGGTATCCAATAAAATGGATTTATATTTGTCAAGATCCTCTGATGTATAATCATGGGGAGAGGGGGTTCGAGAAAAGAGCAGCTTTAATAGTCCTGGCGTTAATTTATAGTTGATGTTTTTAATGACAGCTTTAGTACGAGCAAATTTAATGGATGAATCGCCAATTTTAAAACTATCATTCTCATAGCGAACACCATACGTGGTATCAGTGTTTCCAATAAATAGATCGGTGAAATAGGGTTCCAATGTTGATCCATAATATTTTATTAAAATGGTTTTCAGTTGAGCTTTATGTTGAGGGGTGGCCAAGAGTTGTGAAAACGGAGACGCTCTGGAAGGGCAAGGTGTTTCGACCATGGCCAAGGATTTCTTTTTTCTCAAAAACTCTGCAAGGGGTGCGGCCTTTTTTTGAGGCGTAAACACTTGTTCCTCTTCATCCTTAACTTCAGTAACACTAGTCAAATCTTCCTGTTCCTCTTCCTCAGGGTCCTCGTGCAGCGTCTGCGTGGCTTGTGAAACGGTGGGTAGCGTTTCAGATGGCTTGAAAGAGGGTTTCAACATGGCTTTTAGTGGAGGTGCTAAATGTTGCTGAATAAACAAAGCATGATTGGCACGTGATTGTTTCAATTGACGAAACTTTTGGCTAATAGTATTTTTTGCTCTAATAATATGCTTTTTCAATTGACTCTCTGCTAACGCCATGGTGTCTTGACAAATGACTTGCCGGGGAATGAGACAGGGCCTTAAATAGCAATAAAATGATCAAACCCTAAGCGATACCGTCCTTGGTTGAGTTCACTTTGTTTGTCAATCACTAAACAGGCATGACGTTGAGTGTTCCAGCACTTGGCACACAATTCTGTAAACATTTGAAAGGTCATATCCGGATTCACATGTTCATTATAAATGTGACGACTGTTCCTCTCGTCCTGACGAAATAAAACAATGACATTGGCATTGTCACGAATCAACTGTTTGGACATTTTAGAATACGTTTGCCCAAGATAGAAGCAATCGATATGTTTGTGTCGACCCATGCTGAAATAGCTTTGAATGATGCCTTGACGTTCAGTGGATACATCATCGAAAATCATGAGTGAATCAGGCTTTACCTCATCCGGTGAAATCACATTTTCTTGCATGGAAAATGTAAAATAACCCATATTCTCTTTTCGTAATCCAGACATGACTTGATCCAGAAACACGTAGAGGGGTTGGTAGAGAGATTTTGCAAAAATATAAATATTTTGAGAACGCAGACCATTGGGCGCTGTGATGAGCGTTAGCAAAAGATTAGTCTTTCCACAGCCGGAAGGCCCCACAATGATGCAGCGAATGGAAGATGGAAACAGTGAACCATGACGTTGTTCACGTGATGTGGGACAGAGATGGGAAACCATGTCCCCCACGGGGAATGACTCTTGCTGCTTAATAATCTTCATTTCAACTAAGGCTTAGACAGGCTAGCAGGCTGTCTATATACAGGACACCGAACCTTGTCATAGAAACAGTAGACTGGTACTACAGGTTGACGATGGATGTCTTTGGACGTGCGTTGATGGCCAAAGCTAGGCCTGTTCCCATACATGATCCTAAACAAGAAACAGATCTTGCTAATAAACACTATGTGGATAGGTCAGTAGTGCCACGCACAAAACAGGGAGATTATGACTTTAAGGGAAAGCGGTTAACCCATGTAAAACATCCTCAAGTGTCTACAGACGTTACTACGAAAAAGTATGTGCATAACAAAGTGTATGAGTGTTATGACAAAGTGCCCCAGCTTACGGTGAATGGCTATAGCGCTAATCACCATCGGATTATTCACGTGGAAGACCCGCAAGACGAAGACGATGTCTGTACCAAGCGTTACATGACCTATGAAATGAAAAGGCTTTATAAATTTATCCCATCTGTATTTTTAGTGTATCTGACAAATGAAAAACCTTTGAATGACAGAAACCATTTACCGCTAGTCCATGATCAGCACTTGACCTATGTGCTTGCTTCAGGTTTAAGCCACTATCGATTACACTATGATGGAACCATTCACATCAAATATGCCATACCTGATTAGAACCATTTACAAATAAAGATAAATGGTCATAGGATGTTGATCCATAACCATGAAATGGTCAATGCAGGTGACGAATTATCCCTTCATCTCATGTTGACATGGGATGAAAAGCAAGCGGGAAAAACCATAAACGATTTCCCACTTTATGTGGAATTGGAATATACAGCCATGAAATAACCATCTGACGTTAGTTGTGATTTAAACTTTCTTGTGAAAGGTTGTTGGTCATTATCATCATGGTGAAACAAAGGTATGCAGTGAGAAAGACTAAAAAAAGGACTTTGTCCTTGGCAAAGCCTGGGCTTACAACATTCGAGGACAAGCCCTTGCGAAAGAAAAAGAGAAAAAATAATGTATTGACCATAAGGAAAGCCCTTCGAGCAGCACAGAGACATGTTATTCCAAAACGTCGGCGACAGGTTTCAAACCAAGGGCGAGTGATTCCCGTCCCCAAACGAGCCGGATTTTTACCTGCATTATTTGCCGGTCTGGCTGCTCTAGGTTCACTTTTGGGCGGTGCCAGTGCAGTGGCGAAAACCATTAACGCCGCGCAGCAGGGCAAGCAACAACTCAAAGAAAGTCAGCGACACAATGAAACGATGGAAGCGATTGCCATGGGGGCTAGAAATGCCAATTTAAAGCCAGCCTTTTATCAACAAGGATTTGGGATTTCACCATTTCGAAATATTAAAAAAAAAAATAACCTCAGCCATAGCGAGACATGCCCTGACGCATCAACAAGTGGAAAGCTATGCTAAACAACTAAAGCTTTCTCATTTTCGAGGTGTGTTTATGCGAAACCAATTACCCCCCACGACCCTGGAAACAGGAATGTGCTGTTGTCAATTTGGATGATCACCGAGGACCAGGAACTCATTATGTAGCTTATGTCAAAGAGGGATCCATGGTATGGTACTTTGACAGTTTTGGGAATTTGCCTCCGCCCATGGAACTAGTGACCTATTTTGGAAACAAGATCAAGATATAGTATAATGTGAAACGTGAGCAAACGTTTAACAGCCAACAGTGTGGACGTTTGTGTTTAATTTTTTTATATAAGACGCAGCATAAGCTAAAACGCCACCAGTATGTCGGCAGAAAGTAAAACGTTTACACTGCATGGACGTGGACCTAAAGTCAGCCTAGACTTTTACCCGCCTATCGAATTGAGTGAAAAACCCTACGGTTTAGGACTTGTTTCTCTTGAAACGTACAATCGAATATACAACATACGTGAAAATGTGAACAACAAGTTTTACTATGATGATTCTGTGCTCACCTTGAACTCTGGCGGATACACGATCGATGACATTTATGAACACATTTATGTGGTGTTGATCAATCAATATGGTTTAAAGTCATTTCTCGACGGAACGCACAAGTTTGAACTTGTAGGCAATACCAACACTCATCGCTGCAGTATTTTCTCTACCTTCAACATTGACTTTAAAACACACCCCGATTCCATTGGCCCATTACTAGGATTTAAACCACGTGTGTTGGAGCCCAACAAAAAACATGAATCAGACCATGAAGTGAAATTCATTGAGGACCATCATGTGTCGGTGACGTGTAATATTATTAGCCAAGTGTACACCAATCAAGAACCATCGCATTCACTTTATGACTTTATTGTAACATCGCCCAATGGGTATATTATTCGTGAAAACCATCCAGTGGTGCTTTTTCATTCTGTGGCTGTCGATAGTATTAGTAATATAACATTAAGACTGATCAATACAGATCAACAACTCATTGATCTAGATTCTACCACACCGGTGACTTACAAGTTGGTGCTAAAGCCACTATGAAGTTTGTGTATAAAGCAACAACACCGTCTAGGAATGGTGTTAGTTGTTTGCCACGTGAATACACGTTAACATCTCAAGGCAAGCAGATTTTACAGCATTTGGGTTACCACGTCAACCCTCATAATGAATTCTATCCTAGAGATAGCGAACCGCATCGAGGAGCAACCTGGAGTGGTAAGAATTGATCTCCATTCCTATCAAGCTCAAACACCTGGACTCAATAACAATGATGAAATTCAATTTGTTATCAACAACCAAGATATTTACACCCTACCGCATGAAAGTATCATTCAGATTGAAGGTCGGCTCACCAAAGCCGATGGCTCTACACCCACCACATCTAAGTTGGCCCACCATGGTTTAGCCCTTCTGTTTTCTGAAGTGCGGTATGTCATTAACGATATCGTGGTGGATAGCACTCGAAATGTGGGCATTTCCAGTGTCATGAAACTATACCCCTCTTATAGTGAGGAAGAGGGTAAAACACTTTGCATGGCAGGTTGGTGTCCTGACTCGACCAATGACTGGATGGTACACACCGATGGGACCTTTACTGGATATTTACCTCTTAAACTGATTTTAGGCTTTGCCGAAGATCACCAACGCATTGTGGTTAACGCAAGGCAAGTGCTTTATCTAGTGAGAGACAGGAGTGATAATAATGCACTCAAGGGAGCCGACAATGCCCCCATCGATTCAAAAATTCAACTACAACGCTTGCTATGGAAAGTGCCACATGTGACCCTTGAAGATAGCAAAAAACTGGACATACTCAAAATGGTAAAGAGAGATATGCCTCTACCCATGGAATTTAGAAGCTGGGCACTCCATGAGTATCCGCTATTGCCCACCACCAACACACACAGTTGGTCTGTAAAAACAGCTCGCTATACAGAGAGACCTCTCTACCTGATCGTGGGTTTTCAAACGAATCGCAAGTATCAACAAACCAAAGATGCCTCGCAATTTGATCACCTGCAATTGAGAAATGCACGTCTTTTCCTCAACGGAGCTGTGTTTCCCTATGAAGGACTGGATTTGGATTTTTCAAAAAATAAATTTGGCCCCCTGTACGACTTGTTTTCTAAATTTAGATGGTCGTATTATCAAAAAGAGAACGGCCCCATGCTACTACCCCAAGCGTTTAAGGCAAGAGCACCACTGATTGTCTTTGACTGTTCTTACCTGGAAGAGTCTGTCAAGCCATCCAATATCGACATTCGACTAGATTTTGAAACGCATGACAATGTATCAGCCAATACGACGGCCTACTGTTTGATTATTCATCACAAACAAGTCAACTATTATCCACTGTCCAACCAAGTGACGAGTGTATAAATAACAGCTCAACCCACGTCAAGCCGCTCAGTCATGTCTTGCTTTAAAGCCTCAAGAGACGTTACATCCATGAATTTAAACTCTGAGGATCAACGTTTCAAGACTTTTGCCACGTGGCCCGTGCCTTTCATAAACCCTCAAGCTTTGGCGGCCGCTGGATTCTACTATTTAAAAACAAGAGATGAAGTGAAATGTGCCTTTTGTCCCATCATCATAGACCAATGGCAGGAGGGCGATGAACCCATGCAGGGACATCAGCGCTGGTCACCTACCTGCCCCTACCTGTGCTGAATGGAAGTGGGAAATATACCCTGTCATTCAAGCTATCCCTCACTTGTGTCTCTGGGTGATGAAAAAAAAACAAGTTACGATACATGTGGGCCGTATGGTATCCATGGTGCTTCGGTGAGCAGCTCACCATCAAAAACGCCTAGTTTAGAGACATTGGGACATCATCGGTGTTATGGACGTTACAAACACAAGAGACTATATTGTTGTATCAGTTGCTATCGTCCTTATCCTAAAATGAGAAAAGCCTGTAAGACGTGTTATGATAATAAAATGACGTAATTCTTAAATTCTTATTTTTGCATGTCCCCCTGTCCTACCCTAACCTTAATTTGAAACTAGCATGGCAGGTAAGTCCATGTCATGATCACACCTGATCGTCAGTCAGTCGTCAGTTGAACTTGGTCCAGGCAAGCGTCAACATGTTGCGCACACTCATTGTGGATTGCCAAGGGTTTAAAATTGGTGACAACAAATTTATATTTAAACAAGTGGCCATGATCGATTGTACCACGTTTTGGATATCGCAAGCTACGCATTTGCTATTTAAACCACCCCATGCTTTTGATTTGTTGTGTGAAAAAGACTGTAAGCAAACCCAGTGGATTGAAAATCATAGGCAACTAGACTGGAATCAGGGAACCATTTCCTATAAATATTTGGACATGGTCATGAAAGCACACTTGTCTTCGGCCAATGTGGTATTTGTGAAAGGTAATGAAAAACGTCAATGGTTGCAACCATTTTTGGCGTCTTACTGCCAATGTATCGACCTCATGGAGTTGGGCTGCCCCTCCCTGCAAACGCTCATGGATACTTGTTCCTGTGGCAACATTACCCATACAGCCCTATCGCATGCGTGGCATCTCTTTCATTGGTTAACCACCCATGCCTGCTGGGAGTTGTTGAACAAAATTATAACTCAAGATTTACCTGTGAATGACGCCAGTGAAATTTCTACAAGCGACGTGTAAACATCTACAGCACGTGATACCATGGAGAAAGGCAATGCTACGGACAAAGCCATCGGCAAGTTCTTTGTGTGCAAAAAGAAACTAGACAGTTTTACCAAAGAGGAACTCTTGGCGCTGCCCAAGTCGTTCATTTATTATGTGGCCGCCAACGCGGTCAAAGAAATCTGGCAACATGTACCAAAATCATGGACTCAATACCCTGTGTTGAGTGAATTGCAACCCTGTACGGATTACGATCACCATAAGCAAGTGGCCATGGCAAAAATACCGTCTATGCGTCAGTGTGCGACTTGCCAGCTAGTGAAACTGTATCACGGTCATAAAAGTCCGTGTAAAGACTTTGTTGAATCATTCCACGAGTGTCATGGCAAGAAAAAGCAACAACAACAACAACAACAACAAACACAAACATCGTCCACAGAGGAGGAGGAAGACCAAACCTTTTTACCATCGATGGAAAAGGATATGCCAGACCTGTACTGGCAATGGCGTCATTGACAAAGTGATTCAATACTTACCTTTCGAAATCCATCTTCCAGGTTATCGTTTTTGCGACCCTGGAACTCGTCTCGAAAAACGTTTACAACGTGGTGATGTACCCATTACTCTTTTGGATCAAGCATGCAAGGAATATGACCTTTCTTATCGCCATAGTCATCCTGGTTTAAGACACGTGGCAGATAAATTGTTATTGAAGAAAGCTAAACAACGTTTCACATCCAGTGATGCATCAGTGGGTGAAAGAATGGCAGCCCTAATTGTCATGAGTGCAATGAAAGGAAAGTTGATGATGCATGAACATAAACATTGAGGAGTGAGGAATTGGGATTTGTTTGTATTCTATTTTTCTTTTGTCAATTCACTATGACTATGAAATGAAAACAAAGGTTTGCCAGAGCACGATGTTTTGTGTTTTTATTATTTTTAAAAATTATGATGTTGATGGCTGATTTCTCATTTTCACATTTCACACATTGTCATTTTGCCGATTTGCAATTTACAGTTTTTGAAAACGTTCGTTTTAAGTTTTGCGTTTTGATGATATGGATTTTGCAGTTTGTTGATGACACTTTTTAAACAATGTCCGTTTGAAGTTTTTTGAATTTTCAAATTTCACACATGGCCATTTCCAGTTTTTAAAAATGTCCGTTTTAAGTTTGGCGTTTTTGGTGATATGGAAACATGGATTTTCCATTTTGCTGTTTTCACATTTTACATTTGGTGTATGTCGAAAGTTGAGATTTGGCAATGATGTTGATGCGAGTGCTTGACCTTGATAATACTGCAATGTGCTGATGCGTGTTTGGAGAAACGTCGAGGTCTACGACTACTGCAGGTAAGACTGTTTTTTTTACAAAAATAATGTCTATTGTCTGCCACATTTCAATGAAAAACAAAACTAATGACATAACAAAATGAGTATAAAAGTGACAATTTCCCACACACCCACCCTACCTCACCGTGTTTGCTCTGGTCAACCATACACACCAGCTTTCTCTCTCCACTCATACATTCACACCTGTCTTTGGGAACAAACACAACCACTTTATTTATTCCCAAAAGCACATTCTCGACATGCACACTCATCCCAAAAGAACTTTTTTTTAGTTTACCATTTTACCATTTCAAAAAAAAAGAAAAAAAAGCTACTAGAAATCTTACTTATTTCATATTTACCAAAAAAAACTCAATTTTGTACAGCGTTAAAATAATCAAACTATTTACCAATCAAAAAAATTTAAAAAATAAAATTGCACACAACTTTTTTAAAGAGCAAAAGGTCCAAGTGGGTTGCCACTATTTACAAAATCTACTATTTACAATGACAAAAAAACAATATTTACAAAATACTAAATCTACAAGTTACATAAAGCTATGCCCCATAAACGATTAAACAATGAAATCACACCTCCTCCTCCTTGCGATCATAACCCCAGGGCAGGCTAGTGAGCAGGTCATCAGCCCACACACGCTTGTTATCCATGGAGGCGAGGGTGCGTTTTCTCTGTTCCACAAGATACAAATGATGGTTGCTGGATTGTATTCTGCACTGTGTATGAGACATAGCTTTGCCAGTGCGTAAAACCGCTAGATAGTCATCAACACGTAGCGATTTTACCACTGCCCTACCTACACCTTTTGCTCTTTTGGGTTCCATACAGTCGAGTGTGCGATAAGCATACATTTTTGAAGCCAAACCTACGAATTCCGTCATAATGGAATCACCGCATTCATCTTTTAAAACGCCCATTTTCTTCTTGTTTCTTATGGGCAGCTGAAACACGTTGTCAGCACTATAGCAAGAGGTGTCGAACCAGTCACTATGTTGCCTCATGACGTCATAGGGGTTGCAGTGGCGAATGTGGTAAATGAATGAGTCCGTATCCATATACAAAAGAGAAACGTCCTCAAAATGGCGTTTGGCAAACTCATAGTGAAATCGATACATGACCGATTTAGAAAAGTCTAAAATGACTTGACCCAAGTAAATGGGTTTATCCATGGTCACGCTGGTCTTACTCAATTCAATAGTAGCCAAATCCTCATCGATAATTTTGATCGATTTGAAATTTGGCTTGGCAATGTACCGCCGGGCACCCCACCGCCCCTCCCAGACATTCACCAATTTAATGTCACGGTATTTGCGGACATTCTCCATAGACTTGCCATAGATGCAGTTGTTCATTAATTTTAAAAAAAAAAATTCAAACTGCTGTGTTGCCATTTGTCGGTGCTCTGTGTTGAGTCGCATGTATGGCTCAAGCCATGCTTTTTGAGCAAAAGAAATACCCCTGTGGATTTTCTTCAACACCAAGCCTTGGGCAAGGCATTGCACCAACATTTGGATATGTAGCACATACCGATTTTTGTTGTAAAGTGTGCCCATGAGTTTTTCAGTTTTCACTTTACTGTCAGGGGGAACCATTTGCTCAAGGCAGAATGGGAAATCAGCATGTTCATCATACAAGGATGAGGGATATTCAATATCCACTTCTATCACATATCCACGGCCTGTTTCTTGGCTAGCCATGTTCACATCAAATTCTGACACTTGTTTGTCTGTCAGCCAAGCAAACTTTCCATAGGGCAAAGGCTGACTCATGGCGTAACCGTACAAATTATTCACGTCATAGTACATTAAGTACGATTCTGGTTTGTCTGGTGAATAATCAGGCATGTAGACATTGTTCGCTTCGGCATGGCGCTGGTTAAGTGACACAAAGCCGCCACGAATGCCCTTTTCAAAAAATAGTACCATGTCTACATCAGTGAGTAAATCCAATTCCTCTTGAGTGTATTTTAAAGCGGCATCGAACGAGAGCCCAGGACTCGTATAATAGTGAGCCGGGTCAAGACCGTAAATGTGTTGACACAAGTTACGGAATTTTTCAAACACATCAGTGAGCAGCAATACATCCAGTTTTAGGTAATGCAAAGCATATTCACTTAGCGTGTTCATGCCAAACTTGACATGCATGGGCATAGTCTTCATCGGAAACAGTACTGCGTGTTAGTTTCGAGTAAAATTTCTCTTGTGGTGGGAGTTTTCTTTGCTTTAACACGTCCCAGCTGTTGCAGAAATCATACGGGAATATACCTTTCCGAATGCACAACTGAAATTGCTCAGGATCATTAAAATGCATTCTAGTATTTTTTAATTCCTCCTCATTCAAGCCATTCACAAGGCTGTCTAGCGAGGATGCCATAAACTTAAAGGAATCCAAAAATCGAATGCTAAAGTCGCTCAACCTCCATGTCAGGGCTGTAAAACGCTCATGATTTTGGGGAATAATGGTAAACGAGCCCTTGTTGACATGACCCAATTCACGAATCAAAAACTGAATGTCATAATTTGCTAAATTGTGGAAAAAAACACTGATGAAGCGAGGAGCTGGAAAGTTCAAATTGCATTTACTATGCGCAGCTCCACGAAACTCTCCCGTAAAGTGCAAGTGGTCTCTGACTTTTTCCTCTCCACTTAAAATAGGCTTTTCGCAAATATGGCATGTCGTGGCATGCTCATACTGCTGCTGCTGTTCTGGAGATAGGCTCATGGGTATTGGGTGGTCCAGTAATTCCTGTACATGGTCGGCCAACTTGACAAGTTCATCCAAGAACCATTTGGCACAATCTGGCCCCTCGCGGTATTTGTAAACGGATTGTGTGGGGTCATAGGCACACACCACATTAAATCCTATGGCAAAAGGTTCATGTTTTTGAATGGGTGTGGTTGAGCTGATGGTGGGATCTGGTTCACATCCCGCCATGGGTGTAGTGAGAGCTTCGAAATCTGCATACACCACATATTGAACAGTGTCACGCTTATGAATGTCCTTAAACTTTAACACAGCCTTGTCCCCTTGTGGCAATATCAATCTCACCGCTTCCTGAGAAACACAATCTACCCTATGACGTTCTAAGAGCATGGGGGTTGTAAAATATTGCAAGCAACGATCACAAATATGTGTTTTATGTCCATGCTTAGACGTTTGACTGCTTAGCAATCTACTCAGGCTTTTAATGAGGCAATAGTGATTCACTTCTCCATAAGACAGATATAAAAGATGAATGTGGTGTCGTTTCGGTTCTTTTGTGGCATAAAGAGGACCCACAATCTCATAACCATCAAGGCCATACACCATGAACGAAAAGTCTTGGTTATCTTGTTCAAACCTATGGATCTCGGTTAAGTTCATAGGGAACGACACTCGAGTTAAATTTAAAGTTTGTTTTAATTCATCAAACTTGGCCTTGTACTTTCCCGGCCAACAACCATCATGTTGTACCGGCTGCAAATACGCAGCCACAGCCCACAGAAAGCAATCATTGTCACGATTCTTAATATTCACCACAGGATTTTTCGAAGCTATTGCTGGTGGTGTTTTAATATAGCTAGACCCAGCATTCAACGGGTTGAATTGACAAATGTTGATTTGTAAATGATGAATTTTGTCTAAGGCAAGGCCACTCGGTCCTTGTTGCAGTTTATCAAATTTTGATAGCAAGGGATTCACCACGTGGGTTTCATACCACTGTTCCAAATTATGGGCTATGAATAGCTCTTGCATTTTACTGGAAATATAAAATGTCTCTTTATGCTCCACGTCCTTCTTTTTATATATGAAATCGCACACCAGTTCTGTATTCACTTTTAAAGCCGTATGCAACCTTTGTGCTGTACAAATTTCAATTTTAAAAATTTCAAAACAAGATTGTAAAAATTCTTTGGGAATCAAACTTTTTCTAACATTCACTACGCGGCCAGAGCACACACGCGATTTAAAACAACTGTTTATGGGTTCCCAAGTTAACGTATCCTCAGCAGTAAAAGACATTATTTTGAAAGAACACTCTCACCTGAGTTTTCAGCTGTAGACTACTGGGCAATGGCCCCAAACACACGCGTTCCAGGTTATCACAGTGGTCAAGCGTTTTACAACACTCTAAAAAGAAATAAAATAAGCCACCATAAGTATATCCATTCCATATAGTTTATGCATTTCATAAACAAAACAAAATCAAACTGGTTATATATAAAAAAAAAACAAATCTCACCTTGACGTGTAATGCTTTGCTTTATTCCCGTCTCGTGGGCTAGTGTGGAAATGGTTTCCTTTTCTAGCTGTCTGTCTTTCTCTTTCTTTAATATATTTCCCACAGACAGGTAGGCTATACACGTTATCTGCCTACAAATAAATAAATAAAATCATTAATTACCTAATCAATAAATAATTGCATGTATTTATATAAAAATCAATAAATATATAAATGAATAAATATATACCTACCCCACAACAAGGTTAAGTATTTTCCACCAACAACAAAACTGTTAAACAAGACCAGGGGTTTCATGCAACGCAATGTGTTCAAAGGTAGTCACCTAAGTGAGAGTGGAAGTGATAACGACATGTCTTTATATATGCTACGTTGCATGTATAATCTTTTTCTTCCCACGCTTTGAACAATCTCTTATCGTGCACGTGGACAGCTAACGTCCCAGGCGAACACCTGTGGCAGATCAAATTTCACGTCAACTTGCATTTTGTCACGTACGAAGCAAAACAGGATGTAACTTGTTAACAGTTATCGCGCACGTGGACAGCTAACGTCCAAGGTGAACACCTGTGGGAGATCAAATTTCACCTGGACTTGCATTTTGTCACGTACGAAGCAAGACAGGATGTAACTTGTTTAGCGTGCCTGTGGATTCACACATGTGTTCACATGCCTTTCGCTCTTCCCTGCCACCACAATGGTCAGATTATTTCATCTTGAAGCATCATGGTCATTTTTCCATTGCTCCTGTTGTCAAGTCAGATCAACGCCTTCCAATAAGCTCAAATGACATTCACCTCCTGCTCCTCGGCAAGTTTGTTTTCTCTACTCGCTTCGACCAACATAGAACCAAGTTCTCATCACCGTTTACACGTTAAAGGTAAAATATCAGAAAACGAACCCTCGCTCTGTCATACATCGACCCGCCGAAATAGCGATTGTTCTATTAAGCATAGCCACCGTGGTCAGCGACAGGTTCATTGAAACACACACACTCAGCCGTATCGTCTCTCTCAACCACCACGCTTCATAAACATTATAAACAGGTAACGGTAAAGAATTTTTTTTCAACATGTACGGCGTTAGGCCCTTTGTGAATTATTTTTTGGAAAAAAAATCTACCACATTTGAAAGGGGGCGTCAGCCCGAGTCCTAGGACACCTCGTACACGTCTCTAGCGTTATTGGTCCGTGAAATATCAGCAAAAATCACAAAAAACACGTGTTTACCCCAAAATCGAGTTTACAATTTTTTTAAATATAACGAGTAGTCCATAGCAAAGAGGACGTCAGCCCGAGTCCTTGGACCCGTCGTACACGCCTCTAGCATACTTGGTTCGCGAAATATAGCAAAAAGTCTAAAATCACGTTTTTACCCCCAAAAGACCGTGTTTCCAGATTTTGACCTTTTCGACACCTACATTCCCGTAAAGAGCACGACGAGACGAAAAGAACGAATCCAAGCACGCCCTCCTAGCATGGCTCCTTCCATTCCAAGGTCGCAGGGGCTCACAACTTCCTAAGTGTCACAGCTTTCCCACTACCACACTACTACAGGTTTTCATCCTAGAGACTTGAAATTTATTTTGGGGGTAGAGGGGGTATGGATCATTAATTTATGTCAAACAAACTTTTTTGTAGAAATCCTAGTTTCCAAAATATAGGAATTTCAAAATTACACCTTTTTCAAAAAATGTACAAAAATAAAAAAGTTTCATTATAGAAAATAAACGTCATAAAGATTATTCGTTTGAGCCATGGCATAACGTTCTATCATGTTTGGTTTTCAAACTATCGCCTATTTTCGAAAACAAAAAAATTCAAAAATTTTTTGAAAAATATAATATATAGTCCATAGGAAATAAGACGTCAGCCCGAGTCCAACGACACCTCATTTGTCAACATCCGACCATGGGTTCGCGAGATATTGGCTTGGACTCACGCGGCGGCCATGACACTCGTTAGAATCGGCACTACCCCCCTACTCTCATCGCTGCAGTATTTTTTCTACATTCAAAATTGACTTTAAAACACACCCCGATTCCATTGGTCCATTACTAGGATTTAAACCACGCATGTTGGAGCCCAATAAAAACATGAATCAGACCATGAAGTGAAATTCATTGAGGACCATCCCGTGTCGGTGACGTGTAATATTATTAGCCAAGTGTACACCAATCAAGAACCATCGCATTCGCTTTATGACTTTATTGTGACATCGCCCAATGGTTATATTATTCGTGAAAACCCTCCAGTGGTGGTTCATTCTGTGGCTGTCGATGGTATTAGTAATATAACATTAAGACTGATCAATAGAGATCAACAACTCATTGAACTAGATTCTACCACACCAGTGACTTACAAGTTGGTGCTAAAGCCACTATGAAGTTTATGTATAAAGCAACAACACCGTCTAGGAATGGTGTTAGTTGTTTGCCACGTGAATACACGTTAACATCTAAGGACAAGCAGATTTTACAGCATTTGGGTTACCACGTCAACCTCCATGATGAATTCTATCCTAGAGGTAGCGAACCACATCGAGGAGCAACCAGGAGAGGTAAGAATTGATCTCCATTCCTATCAAGCTCAAACACCTGGACTCAATAACAATGATGAAATTCAGTTTGTTTTCAACAACGAAGATATTTACACCCTACCGCATGAAAGTGTCATTCAGATTGAAGGTCGGCTCACCAAAGCCGATGGCTCTACCACCTACCACATCCAAGTTAGCCAACCATGCTTTTGCCTTTCTGTTTTCTGAGGCGCGGTATGTCATTAACGATATCGTAGTGGATAGCACTCGAAATGTGGGTATTTCCAGTGTCATGAAAATATATCCCTCTTATAGTGAGGAAGAAGGTAAAACACTTTTCATGGAGGGTTGGTGCCCTGACTCGACCAATGACTGGATGGTACACACAGATGGCACCTTTACTGGATTTTTAGCCTACTTTCGATTTTTGCAAAAAATGAAAGTAGACTTATGAGATCAACACAGGGCGAAAAAAGTGTGTCTGTCTGTGTGTGTGTATGTGTGTGTGTATGTGTGTGTGTGAGTCTGTGTGTGTGTGTGTGTGTGTGTGTGTGTGTGTGTGTGAGTGTGTGTACTCTGAATGTCTGTCCCCCCCCCTATCAATTCGAACACCATGAACGCGATTTGAACGAAATTTGGTACAAAGGTAGCACTAGCTAAGGACACCTCAGTGTCATGTTTTATATCGCCGCCATCTTGACGGAAACGTAATGGCGGCCACACAAATGTTCAAAGCTTAAATCAAATTACGACTAACCTAATCATCCGATCTCTACCAAATTTTCCAACAACATCCCCATATGGAGGGAGCATCCTCTGACCAAACTAATAGGTCATCAGCCTAATAGTTTGCGGATGGCGGCCATCTTTGTGTGAAAATCGATTCCCCCTATTAATTCGAACACGGTGAAACCGAATGGAACGAAATTTGGTACAGAGGTAGTACTAGCAAAGGGAACCTCAATGTCATGTTTTATATCGCCGCCATCTTGACGGAATCGTAATGGCGGCCACACAAATGTTCAAAGCTTAAATCAAATTACGACTAACCTAATCATCCGATCTCTTCCAAATTTTACAACAACATACCTTTATGGAGGAAGCATCCTTTGACCAAATTAATAGGTCATTAGCCTAATAGTTTGCGGATGGCGGCCATCTTTGTGTCAAAATCGATTCCCCTATTAATTCAAACACGGTGAAACCTAATGGAACGAAATTTCGTACAGAGGTAGCACTAGCAAAGGGCACCTCAGTGTCATGTTTTATATCGCCGCCATCTTGGCAGAAAATCGATTCGCCCTATTAATTCGAACACGGTGAAACCGAATGGAACGAAATTTCGTACAGAGGTAGCACTAGCAAAGGGCACCTCAGTGTCAGGTTTTATATCACCGCCATCTTGACGGAAACGTAATCGCGGCTACCGAAATGTTAAAAGCTAAAATGTAATTACGACCAACCTAATAAATCTAGTCTCTACCAAATTTTGCAACAACATATCTTTATGTGGGAAGCATATTCTGACCTAACTGCAAGATCATCAGCCCAATAGTTTGCAGATGGTGGCCAGTATGTGTGCAAATCGATACCCCTATCAATTCAAACACGGTGAAACCGAATTGAACGAAATTTTGTACAGAGGTAGCACTAGCAAAGGGCACCTCAGTGTCATGTTTTATATCGCCGCCATCTTGACGGAAACGGAATGATGGCCATCCAAATGTTAAAAGCTTAAATCAAATTACGACCATCCTAATAATTTGATCTCTACCAGATTTTGCAACAACATGCCATTTTGTGGAAAGCAGCTTATGACTGACTACAAGGTCATCAGCCCAATATTTTGCAAATAGCGGCCATGTATGTGTGCAAATCCATTCCCCATACCAATTCAAATACGGTGAAACCGAATTGACTGATTTTTTTTACAGAGGTAGCACTAGCAAAGGGCACCTCATGTTCATGTTTAATATCCGTATAGCACGTTGTATTTCAACAAGCTACTACAACCTACATTCAATTATACTCCTTGAAAAGGACAAAGAGTTATAACGATACCCATGCATTTAGGAGAAAGTAGGCTATATGTTCTTTACTGAACATCTTGTTACCTCTTAAACTGATTTTAGGTTTTGCAGAAGATCACCAGGGAATTGTGGTGAATGCAAGGCAAGTGCTTTACTTGGTGAGAGACAGGGGTGATAATAATGCACTCAAGGGAACCGACAATGCCCCCATAGATTAAAAAATTCAACTACAACGCTTTCTATGGAAAGTGCCTCATTTGACCCTTAATGATAGCAAAAAACTGGTCATACTCAAAATGGTAAAGAGAGATATGCCTCTACCCATGGAATTTAGAATCTGGGCGCTGCATGAGTACCCGCTATTGCCCTCCACCAACACACACAGTCGGTCTGTAAAAACAGCCCGCTATACAGAGAGACCTCTCTACATGATCGTGGGTTTTCAAACAAATCGCAAGTATCAACAAACCAAAGATGCCACGCAATTTGATCACCTGCAATTAAGAAATGCACGTCTTTTCCTCAACGGTGCTGTGTTTCCCTATGAAGGACTGGATTTAGATTTTTCAAAAAATAAATTTGGCCCCCTGTACGACTTGTTTTCTAAATTTCGATGGTCGTATTATCAAAAAGAGAATTGCCCCATGTTGTCACCCCAAGCTTTTAAGACAAGGGCGCCGCTGATTGTCTTTGACTGTTCCTACTTGGAAGAGTATGTCAAGCCATCCAATATTGACATTCGACTAGATTTTGAAACGCATGATAATGTTCCAGCCAATACGACTGCCTACTGTTTGATCATTCATCACAAACAAGTCAACTATTATCCACTGTCCAACCAAGTGACAAGTGTATAAATAACAGGTCAAACTACGTCAAGCCACTCAGTCATGTCTTGCTTTAAAGCATCAAGAGACGACACACCCATGAATTTAAAATCTGAGGAACAACGTCTCAAGACCTTTGTGACGTGACCGGTGCCTTTCATAAACCCTCAAGCCTTGGCGGCCGCTGGATTCTATTATTTAAAAACAAGAGATGAAGTGAAATGTGCCTTTTGTCCCATCATCATAGATTAATGGGAAGAAAGTGATGAGCCCATGAAAGAACATCAGCGCTGGTGACCCGCCTGCCCCTACCTGTGTAGAATGAATGTGGGTAATATACCCTGTCATTCAAGTTACCCCTCACTCGCACCTCTGAGTGATGAAAAAAGTTATGATACGTGTGAACTTTATGGTGTCAACGGTGCTTCGGTGAGCAGCTCACAGTCAAAAACACCCAGTTTAGAGACATTGGGATATCATCGGTGTTATGGACGCTATAAACATAAAATACTTTTTTGTTGTATGAGTTGGTACCGCCCCTATCCTAGAATGACAAAAGAATGTAAAACTTGTTATGCTAATAAAATAATGTAATAAAAAATCGGTTGTTGTTGTTGTTATATTATTCTCTTATGCCCCCTGTCATACCCTAACCTCAATAGTGACTAGTCAGTGTTGTTTTTTTTTTGTAGAATGGAATGTAAGTAATTGTCATGGGTACACCTTACTGAACAATCGTCAGTCTGTGGTCAGTTGGACTTGATCCAGACAAGAGTGAACATGTTGCGTACACTGATTGTAGACTGTCAAGGGTTTAAAATTGGAGATAACAAATTTATATTTAAAGAAGTGGCCATCATCGACTGTTCCACTTTTTGGATATCGCAAGCTACCCATTTGGTTTTTAAACCACCCTATGCGTTTGATTTGTTGTGTGATAAAGACCGTAAACAAACCCAGTGGATTGAAACTCATATGCAACTAGACTGGAAGCAAGGAACCTTTTCATATAAGCACCTGGGCATGGTCATGAAAGCCCACTTGTCTTCTGCCCATGTGGTATTTGTGAAAGGTAGTGAAAAACGTCAATGGCTACATCCATTCTTGGCGTCTTACTGTCAATGTATCGATTTAATGGACTTGGGCTGTCCCTCGCTGCAAACACTCATGGACCGCTGCCCCTGTGACAACATTACCCATAAAATCTTGGCACAGGTGTGGCAATTGTTTCATTGGCCAACCATCAATGCCTGCTGTGAGTTGTTAAATAAAATTAAAACTCTAGGTTTACCTGTGAATGACACCAGTGAGATTTCTACAAACGACGTGTAAACATCAACGTGATACCATGGAGAAAGGGGATGCTACCGATAAAGCGATTGGAAAGTTTTTTGTTGGTAAAAAGAAACTGAACACTTTTACCAAAGAAGAATTATTGGCTCTTCCAAAATCGTTCATTTATAATGTGACAGCAAATGCAGTGAAAGAAATCTGGCAACATATACCAACATCATGGTCTCAAGACCCTGTGTTAAGTGAATTGCAACCATGTACAGATTATGATCACCATAAGCAAGTGGCCATGGCAAAAATACCCCCTATGCGACAGTGTGCTACTTGCCAGCTGGTCAAATTCTATCACGGTCATAAAAGTCAGTGTAAAGACTTTGTTTCCTCATTCCACGGGTGTGATGGCGAGAAAAAAGCAACAACATCAGCATCGTCTACAGATGAAGAGGAAAATCAAACCTTTTCTCTACCTATGGAAAAGGATATGTCAAACTTGTACAGGTCATGGCGTCATTGACAAAGTCATTCAATACTTACCTTTTGAAATCCATCTTCCTGGTTATCGTTTTTGTGGTCATGGAACAAAGCTGAATCAACGTTTGCAACGTGGTGATGTACCTATTAATCCTTTGGATAAAGCATGCAAAGAACATGACCTTTCTTATCGCCATAGACATCCAGCATTAAGACGTGTGGCGGATAAACTATTGTTGAAAAAAGCTAAACAACGTTTGACATCCTGTGATGCCTCAGTGGGAGAAAGGTTGGCAGCCCTCATTGTGATTAGAGCTATAAAAGGAAAGTTAATGATGAGTGGACATGAACATTGAAAGGATAGAGGAATTGGTAGTTTCTTTGTATTCTATTTTTAAGCCCTATTTGTTGTGAAATAAAAAACAAGGTTTACCAGATCACAATGTCTTTTAATTTTTAAAATGGTGATAGCCATTTTTTTCACACATAGATATTTATATTTTCCACTTAACATTTTTTACATTGCCCTCGTTTATTTTTACATTTTGTACATTTTTTAAAAATAATTTTTAAACATTTTTCACACATAGATATTTTCAACTTTCACTTAAGATTTTTTATATTGCCTTATTCAGTTTTCACATTTTGTACATTTTTTAAAATCAATTTTTTTACCATAATATAAAAAGCTTTTTTTACACTAAAATGTGTTATTTTAAACTTAAACTACAGTAGTCTAACATTATACATTATACTTACAGTTTTACAAATATATCACAATATAAAACATACTACAAATAATACAATATGGTGAACATTAGACTTAAGTAAAGTAATAGTCATCTATGCGACTGTTTCCCCAAGGAAGAGTATCAAATGTGTTGGGTATAATGAATCGTTTGTTGTCTTCATTACTTAAAGCAACTTTGTTCAGCAAATTGGTATGTAGCTGATGATTTTTACTTCTAAATACACACATTTTCTTATATAATATAGGTGGGTTACTGACTATACAGTTCTTATAATCACTTATGTCTAACTCTTTACTAACAACATTCTTTTTCACTCCTTTTAATTTTTTTATTATTACATCATCAATTGTCATATAGCTGTATGATTTAAATTTTGTGCCTACAAAGGTGTCTATAACAACACCAGCACATTCATCCTTAAATTTTCCTAGAACCTTTTTGTTTACTAGAGGTAAATGGTAGATATTATCCTTGGGATAGTCACTTGTATCAAACCTATTTAGCTCAGTTTTGATATCCTCATAAAAATCATCAGTTTTAAATTCATAAATAAAAGAATCTGTGTCTGTGTAGAGTAATTTTGCATTATCATGATAATTTTTCTTAACATAATCATAGTAAAATTCATACATAAGCGTTTTTGATAATTCCAGAATGGCGTAACCCACATATATAGGTTTGTTGTAAGTTACTTTAAGGCGATTCATTTGTATTATAACTAAATCCTCATTAATAATTGAACAGCTATGCATGTTAGGCTTGCTTATTAAGTTGCTCGCACCATACCTTTGACCTTCATTCTCCCACTTTGTTATCAGCTTTACATCAACTCGCTTATCAACATTCTCCATAGTCTTTCCAAAAACACTATTATTCATAAGTTTGTAAAAATCTTTTTCAAAATCATTCGTTGATAGTGTTCTTAAATTATTGTTCAGATCAATATATGGTTTGAGCCATGCTGACTGATGAAATTGTAATACACGATGAATTTTAGTTAATTTCAATCCATGCTGTACACACTGTTTTAAGTTTTGATAAAGTATTACATACTTACATTTATCATTTACATTAGCAATTAACATTTTTGTTCGTGATGTTATGTATGGAGATTTCATATTCTCAGGACAAAATGGTAGATCATTATGTTCATCATGTAACTCTTCAGGGTACTCGAGATTTACCTCTAAAATATATCCTTTTTCATCGTTATCATTTAAAGTGTCAACATGTAAGACATCAATTTCAGGTTGTGTTAGCCAGCGAAAATCTTTCAGTGGTAGATATTGACTCATAGCCCAACCATATTGGTTATTGCATCGAGGTAGACGATATACTTTGACTCTTCGCAAGGGTTGTAGCTAGGCATGTATTTATTATTTGCTTTAGAATACCGTCTACTACATTGGCTTAATCCACCTCGAATTGATGATTTTATAAAATTAATCATGTCTATACCAGTCATCAATTCTAAATTTACTTTTGTTTTTTTCAACATTGAACTGAAACTTAACCCAGGAGCAGTGAAATACTGACAAGGATCAAGGTCATAAGTTTTCATACAAACATTCCGGAAATTTTCAAAAACATCTGCTAAAAACAACACATTTGTCTTCAAATATATGTCTGAAAATTCACCTAAAGTTTGAATGTCAAACTGGGCCCATACACGTTGTGCATGTAAATATTCCTGATCACTGATATGACTTGTGTTTAAGGAACTGTAAAATGCATCTTTCGGTGGTAACGAACACTCCTCAAGACGTTCCACACAGTTAATATATTCATAAGGGAAAATACCCTTTTGACGAATCAAATCAAAATCATCATTCTTTAGGAAAGACGCGTTGAATTTCATGAAACTGATCTGATTTTAAATTACTAGCCAGCTTATCAAGACTACTCGGCATAAAGCGGAATGAATCTAAAAATCGCAGTTTTATAGTTTTTTTATTGACAGTTTTGATGTATTTTGTGAACGATATGTATTGTTCCTTATTATTTGCAATCACATCAATTTTCACATCTGAAGCTCCAAATTCTTTAACGATAAAGTGGTTATCGTATTTGCTACCGTTCTGTAGAATGACCGGAATGAATTTACTTACTCTATAATTTAAATTACATTCTTGGTGACCAGCACCACGATATTTTCCTGTTAAATGGTCATGATCGCGAACCCTGTCTGTATATAAACATTCACCACATATAAAACAATTAGTTTCAGTTTCAAAATTCATTTGATCTGATGAAGTTAGTGGCTCCATTGGAATGATCGTATTTAAAATAGAGGATATATGGATTACATCTTTCTCAAGCCTTTCCATAAAAACTTTAGGTGCATCAGGTCCTCTATAGAGCTCAAACTTATTTAAAGAGTCATCATAACTACATTTAATATAATATGCAAAGCTAAAAGGTTCATGAATGTGAGTAGTGTTGGTGAAAGATTGGGTTGGATTCGATGAACATGTATTAAATGATTTTAGCAAAGCCTTGAAGTCAGCATATATAACAAATGGTACTCGAAGCTGTTTCTCATAATCCTTAAATTTTAGAATGTTATTTCTAGGAGTAGGTA
Organism: Meconema thalassinum; assembly: GCA_946902985.2. Taxonomy (NCBI): domain Eukaryota; kingdom Metazoa; phylum Arthropoda; class Insecta; order Orthoptera; family Tettigoniidae; genus Meconema; species Meconema thalassinum. The sequence continues at coordinate 68,427,702 of OX336391.1, read as the reverse complement.
ATACCGTACACACATGATTACATCCCCATTTTTGATGTTGAGTTAGTTGATCCTCTTTTCTGAAATATAGCAAACAGCCATCAGACAACCACTTTTTACCATCGCATTTTGATAGCTGACTACTAACAAGTCTACTGAATTGTTTTATCCAGCAATAGTGAGCATTTTCACCTTCGGTTATGTGTAGTAAATTTACATGAACATCCTTTTTTTCTTGAGTATAATATAGAGGACCAACTATTCTCTTGTTTTCAATTCCATAAACATTAATACTTACATTGTTCAGCTCTTCAAAACGTTTAATGTCTTTTATCTCCATAGGAAATTCTACTTCTTCTAAATCTAACACTGAGGAATAGTGAGGATAAGATGATGTTCTCTTTTCATTCATCACTGCTGGATGGAGAGCCGAGGTTATAGCCCACGCAAAACATGCATGGCCACTATTCATAACGTTTAAACAAGCATTCTTACGTTTGATCCATCCTGGCAAATCAATGTATGATGATGCTCGAAGAGGATTATATTTATTCATGTTGGTTTCTAAATAAAGTACTTCAACCAACGCCCAGCCTGACTCCCTTTCCTGGAACTCTTCACTCTTCACAGTGATAACACTTGAAATATTTTGGTATATATCACTGATATTAGTTGATTCACTAACAATTATGTTTTTTGTATTAAAAGATTTGATATCCGTAATTTCACCCTCACTCCCAGTTTTTACATATACAGTGCACTCTCGGTAATTCGCGGTAATTAATGCACGAAATTCCGCGAATTATTGAAAACCGCGAATTATCCGCAGTTATTTTTGTTAAGCCTAGTAAAAACAAAACTATTGATTAAAATATTGAAATATGCTTGAAACGCAAAATAATAATTAAAACACTTGTTTGTAGTGGCTTATAAGACATGCTAGGCTAGAGGCAGGCCTATGTGGATTATGCCTACAATATATATATATATATATATATATATATATATTTTTTTTTTTTTAAGTCATCCCGGTTTGTTTCTTAAATCGTTTATTCTAATTTTCGAGTGCACATTTCCGAAGAAAACGTTATAAGAGAACGAAAATTCATTTCGTTTTTCTATATAAGAGATAAGTGCGACTAGATTCTGTTGGAAACTTTCGGGATTTCCGTTGCATCACTCCCGCACTCGATATCAACTGGATCTCAGTTTTCCTCACCAACAGTCTAACTCCGTGCTATTTCATCTTTGCTTTCATGTCTTAAATCATAATCGTCTTTATCGGTGTCTAACTTGCCCGTTCGAAATATCGTCGTTACAGATGTCGGCAAGAGCTTGCTTTTGTAGCGGTATTTTTCTCTCATGACTGGTTGACTGCATGAAGAGCATCCAACAAACACGCTCTCGGTCTCGCGAAAGTTTACGTCATTACGCAATAATCTCTGTTTACAATACGCTGTCCGCGTATCCACCCTTCACAACTCACAGGTCAGCGACCTTGGAGTGTGGCTGTTGGGAAAGGGAGGGTAGGTTCCCAGTGAAAGCGCATTCCTCTTGTATTGTTTGGGCTTCGAAGATAAAGGAAATCTATGCTATGGTACCACTCGCGGCAACCTGCTCGTATGTTTCGAACATCGCGCAAGTAGGCCTACTGTTCCATCACAGAGAAACGCAGTTCAGTCTTCTCGAATGTCAATGATTTCGTCTTTACGCATTGCGTCGCACGAAAATTCTTTTAAATGACTGAGAGATTGCTTTACTTAGCATGATGATTAGTTGCCGTGAGAATTTATATTTAAAATATATTTGGAGACCCGCGAATTAACCGCAAAGCGAATTATCCGCACGTGAATTATCGGGAGTGCACTGTAGTCCAAAGAGTTCAAAATTCATTTTGAATGATTTATGCTCTACTAAAACATTTTTTGCCAAGCCAAACACATTAGGTTGAACATTTCTTAAAAATGATTCAATACTTTGAGTTTTTTCTTCACTATGAAGTCTGTAACTAGCAATTCGACTTTTAAAGGCACTATCAATTTGTTGAATATTCGCAGAATTTCTTTCATGGCTAGCGTTATTTTTATGATGAATACTGCGCAAATGTCCTTGAATCAATGAAGAAGGTATATCAATATTGCATACATTACAATGTGTTATTGGAGGTTCACCATTCTTCTTTCTTTTTGTTGCACAACTATTTTCACAATCTTGAGAACGTTTACGGTTTTGAGCATCACATTTGTTTAAAGGTTCCGTGCTAGTTGATGGGTTTGAAGTTTTTAATTCCTGTTGTTCTCCATGCACTTCAACCATATGGGATTGATATCGCTTTACAGCAGAAAAACCAAGATCACAAACTGAACACGAAGATGGTGCTGAACTAACATGCTTTAAATTTACATGTCGTGAAAGACTATCCTGTCTGTTAAATGTGGTAGTACAATAACTGCACACAAACATTTTAAGATTATGTTTTGTACTTGCATGACGTTGAAGGCTGTCAGATATTGAAAACTGCTTTTCACAATCACTACACTTGAACATAATGATTATCAATGATTATCAATGATTATCACTTTCCAAATTACCTATAAACGAAAGAAATCATAAATATTAATAAAAAATAAAACAAAGTAAAAGAAAAATATGTTAATTAAATTAGAGCCAATGGTCATAGTAGAGTATTTTAATTAAACGTCTGTGGACTCTCAGCAAGTCTAATTTCAAGTAGTTCCAACTTTGGTTAACAGATATCATTGTCACTTACACCTAGTGGTGAACGTTGGAACTTGATAGAGCGTTAATCAAATCTAACCTACAAACCTAGCTTGACACAATTGTCAAGTAGTTCCAAGTTTGATTAACAGATATGCCACTATCACTGTCACCTAGCGGTGAACATTCGGAGTTGAGCGTTAATAAAATCTAACCTACAAATTTAGCTTCACACCATTGTCGCGTGGTTCCAACTTTAGTTAGTAAATATGGTACTGTTGCTGGCACTTAACAGTGAACATTGAAACTTGATAGAGCGTTAATGAAATCAAACCTACAAATTTAGCTTCACACCATTGTTGAGTAGTTCCAACTTTAGTTATCAGGTACCATTGTCACTGACAGCAAGTAGTGAACGTTGGAACTTAATAAAGCATTAATCAAATCTAACCTACAAATTTAGCTTCACACCATTGTCGAGTAGTTCCAACTTAAGTTATCAGGTACCATGACACCTAGTAGTGAACTTGGAACTTGATAAAGTGTTAATCAAATCTAACCTACAAATTCAGCTTCACATAATTGTTGAGTAGTTCCAACATTGGTTAACAAATATTATTGTCACTGACACCTAGCAGCGAACGTTGGAACTTAACAGAGTGTTAATCAAATCTAACCTACAAATTTAGCTTCACACATCATAGTCAAGTAGTTCCAACTTTAACTATCAATAAACCATTGTCATTGACATCTAGCAGTGAACATTGGAAAATATCGCTCTAGCTGTTTAAAAGTTATTGCGGGGGTACTTACCTTTAATAATTTATCAACTGCTGCCACTGACTGAACTAGGTACTGGAATCTGCTAACCTACTGGTACGGTACGCCAATTATCTGTAAACAAAATAAATCAATCAATCAATGAATACATTCCAATCAGTAACTTGAACAACGATTAGTAATAAAAGACTACAATCCATTAATAATAAGTATTTACCTTGCAAAATAATTTAATGATTTTCCACCAAAAAGGCTTTTGCAAATGTTTAGCAGTAATAGAGCACTGCTCACTTGTAGCGAGTAATAAAGACAGAGAGTAGGGAAATATATGACACCTCCCTTATATAGGCTTACATCACTTGTGTCAGCAGTTTTTTGCTGATCATTGCAATTCCTCTCCTGTACACCTGCCAGTCCAAAGTGCACTAGGAACACCTGTGCGGTATCAGATTACTGCTGACTTTGCATGATCATCACCCATTGTCTTGATGAACACCTGCGGTTTTAAATTACTGCAGCGTTAGTCATAGCAACAGAACTGTGCGCTCTCTGCCACGTCAGCAATAAGACACAGGAAGGAATAAGACGTCTTACTGCACGTACAATCTCCTCAGTTTTAACATCTCAAAAACGTGCATTATTCTCTTTCAACTACAAATGACACATCCATTCACCAAGTTAGATCCCTTGACCTGTCCTCAAGTTGCATGTGCCCCCGTGTAGTAGAGTGTGTTCATTAGCCCTAGCACTAGAACATATTCATCCACTAAGTTTTGCACTTACCCCTTGACATGTCCTCTATCGACCAAGTTTTACACTTATACAAACCAAAACAGGATGTGACTTGTTAGCGTACATGTGGTTTTCACAAGGGAGGCGGTAATAATGTCATCTCGCACGTGTTCACATGTATTTCGTCACTCTCTTTTCATATCGTTATGAGATTGTAGTGGTATGGGCTGGCGAACAACGTCAGTTCAACACACTGCTTTACATACAAATGTAGTTAGGCCCTTTAGCATAATTTGAATAAATTTCATGGACCAGTCCATAGGGACCAGACCAAAGGGACCGGTCCAAAGGGATCAGTCAAAAGATGATGATGATAATTGTTGTTTTAAAGGGCCTAACACCTAGGTTATCAGCCCAGGGATCAGTCAACAGGGACCCGTCAACAAGGACTCGTCAACAAGGACCTGTCAACAAGGACTCGTCCACATGGACCTGTCTACAGGGACCTGTAAACAGGGACCCGTCAACAGGGACGCGTCAACAATAACCCGTCCACAGGGACTCGTCAACAATGACCCGTCCACAGGGACCCGTCAACAATAACCCGTCCAAAGGGACTCGTCAGCAATAACAACAGGGACCAGTCCAAAGGGACACATTAACAGGGATCAATCAAAAGGGGTTATCGCCTCAAGGCCTTACATGTCCTCATTGATTATTGGTTTGCCTATCGACAAGCGTCGCTTGGAATACTTCTTGATCGCCCCTCGTGGGTTGGGTTAGGTTAGGTTACACTACAGCCGCCATCTTTAAAAAGCCCACCCTCTTACAAAAGCCATGAGTGGGCGTGCGTAAAAACAAGCATGTTAAATCATAAAGGGTTTCCACCGTACACATGTCTCTTGTGTGGGACAACGTTTAATTCCATATTGGCATTCAAACTCCCACATGTTGTACTTGAAAAGCGAGATTCTCTAAAGAATTACAATTTCACCCCCTAGTAGGGTAGGTTTTATTTTGGGGTGGAAATATGTTGTCCATTGGAAAGGGGGTGTCAGCCCGAGTTCAACAACACCTCATTTGTCAAAATCCGACCATGGGTTCGCCAGATATCGCGCCGCCGCCATCTTGGCGGTGGAGCGGTGGCGGTGGCTGCGGAACTGTTAAAAAACCACTACTACCGGAATTTATAATTATTCACAGTGCACTACACTACTTAAGGTACATTATTACAATAAATAACAGCACGAAATCACTTGAGATATGCGACATTGGAACGAAATTCTGGCAGCAGACAAACTTAAATGTTGGATCACCAAATATAAACAATCCCCTACGTTTTCCACCATTTTCTACGGTATCGATAGTGGAATTGCGGTCTGATATTGTACTGTAGTCGGTCTTGATAAAGGGAAGCAATTTCGGGAAAACAAATTATCGATAATGGAAAGTCGTTGTTTGCGATGACTTTCCCGTTTCACAGGGACTGTCGAGATTTGGGCCGCGTTTTTTTTAAGCGAGAAATTGCAGCGCTGCATCAAAGCGAAGTAAATAGCTACATCACAACTACCTTGCAACTACATGTAAATAAAAACGGTAAAGATGGCGCGAATTGGCGGTCGTTTAAAACGTGTTTCAGACATTATTTCGAAATAAATTTAATGTAATATAACGATGCGTCCTAAGCCTCCGTGGCTTAGGCGGCAGCACGCCGGCCTCTCACCGCTGGGTCTGTGATTCAAATCCCGGTCACTCCATGTGAGATCTGTGCTGGACAAAACGGAGGCAGACAGGTTTTTCTCCAGGTACTCCGGTTTTTCCTGTCAAATTTCATTCCAGCAACACTCTCCACTATCATTTCATTTCATCTGTCATTCATTTAATCATTGCCCCAGAGGAGTGCGTCAGGCCTCGGCAGCCGGCACAGTTCATATCCTCGCCGCTAGATAGGGGTTTCATTCATTCCATTCCTGACCCGGTCGAAGACTGGAAGCAGGCTGTGGATTTTCTTTTATAACGATGCGTCCACTAGGAGACGAAAGTTATGATGAATGCATAGTTATATCGCTCAATAAACAATTTTGTCAATTACCGTACACTAGGATTTCACCTTGCTTGTAATTTTTAGGTTAGGCCGAGCCCATGTCATTCGAGTTGCCTTCCACGAAGTCATGCCCTTGGCTTAGCCATTAAAGTCGCATTAATAATGATCGTTTATTAAAAGTGCAGTTTAGTTAATCCTCCCTTTTCATCACTTTTAACTAAACTGCACCACCGTTAGCGTATGTAGATAAAATTTCAGAACTTAAGGTTACCATATCTATAATAATCAGCATAACTTTTATGTGGCAAGGTAACTTGGATTTAAACATTTTTAATGGGACGACCAAGCTCTTGACTCCTTTGCCTTCTTATAAAAATTTCCTATCTAACCAACTGATATGCTGCTAATGGAAATGTAGGCCTATCGTTGTGCAGTATCATATGGTACAACAATAGCCTGTGCATTTCGCTAATGATTTCCCCAGGATGGTCACTTGTGGGGCAGAGTATACCCTCTTCTGAATTATGCGGTATGCTACTGTACCCGAAAATCCGAAAGTAGCCTGTTGGAATATCCATTGCCCCAGCTGGATTGTCTATTTCTAACAGCACCGGCAAATTACTACATTAGAAATCGCTCCCAACATGGCCTTTAGGGACAGTTACAAGAATATTGTGGATCAACAACCAACTACACGGGGCACACCTACCTTTACTTACCTTCTCGGGGACTGGGAATTCAGCTTCGCCTACAATACATCCACAATACTCTTCTCCTTATATTTAAAATGAATCACACTCCAACAACAACAAATAGCGAACTGAATAAAATTTATTAACAATGGTGTAAACTAACCTAGTATAAACAAAATAACAATAAACTAATTTAACAATCAAATTAAAATAAAAACACGCAATCATTCACACTTCCTTTCTACTCCACATCTTACTACAATGCTGTGTAAAAAAAAATATGAGCATAAAATTCCTGGCTTATTTTAGGCCTACATTGCGTAAAAATAAAACCGTTTAATGAAGGCTCTTACATTCGTGGCATTCCTGACACTTGATTTCATTCAGTAGCCTGCGTTTGTAGAACGCACGTGCGCTAGCTTGTTTCATCAATGAAACACCAGAACCACGCTGCACTCGGAACTTGTTTTACAATTTATACAAGGCAGTGAGTGTCCATCTGTTCATTATGTCACACTGCTCTCCAACTCTAACGGTGAATCATTGTAGCCAGCGCACATTGGGACTGCTTTTGAGTGCGTTTATAAAACACGTAAAATTAACATTTAGACAATACAAAAATGCACACAACTTCTATGTTTCTTAAACAATCATCCTGAAAATTTGTATACACTCTTTCATTCGCACCCCGCAATTGTTCATGTCCAATTCGGTTCGACAATTACTCTTAACAGTGAACAATCATTCATACCAAAAACATCCGCTCATAAAACACACGCTATTCCAAAACAAATGGTTAATAAATCTTTCTAAATTATTTAACTAATTAAATCATTTTAGAAAAATTATTAACATATAAGATGTTCATAATAATATACATTATTTAGTGCTGCTAACACGTTACTTTCGAGATTCTGGCTTCTCGGTTACAATACAATTCTCAACTAATTATATACACTGGTTTTCCACATAACCATTCTCTAACGTTCCGTAGGTTCGATATACTGCTTACACGTCGTCTTATATTGGTTTTATTACATTGTAGGTCCAATACAGTCGACTAATTAAGGTTACCTGTACGTAATTACATAACTTCGGGTTTAATAAAATATAATAATTGTATTATTGACATGAGTAGACAATCTTTCTCTAGTTGTATTTCCGCTAAAACCCTCCTGTCAACACAGGTAAATCGTTACTTCACAAGAACTGGACTACTTGTATACAACAACTCTTATCAAGATCCATGCATTCTTACCAAAGAACAATAATACTTTGACTTCCTTTAAAAAGCGGAACTTCCCTCGCATGAGCACTTCATAGCTCTACAAATCCTCATATAACAGTATAAATGGCATAAACAATTATCATCCACTATGTTAAACAATAACCAAAAACAGATTAATTGTTATTAACATATCTTCTGTAGGAACTTCTCTCAAATAATGGCATGACCCTCAGTATCATTCCACATGACTACTGAACTACAATTATACATGCTTAAGTTCTTCAAACGAAACTTCCAATTGTAATGAACAATATTAGACAGTCGTGATTAACCTCCTAAAGTTTACTCCACAACAAGATAATTAATTGTTAACTCGTCTGTCGCAAATACATGTAATAAAAATAATACTCCTGTCTCACCTCACTTGTCAAGCTTTAAATTGTTTATCGTTGTAATATCAGGTCAACAAATGACGTGATGTTACACAAATAGTATAAAATAACACACATGTTATTTATAGTGTTAAATAGAATTCAATCTTGACCGGGATAAACTAGCGTTGAATTCCTAGCCATAGATTTGAATAATCTTCTATCAAAAGGTATTTCGTCTACCATATTAAATGAACAAAGCTCTCAGCTTTACAAATAATAAAAAGGTTTGTCAATGTCGTAATGTTTTTCCACTCTACACAAAGAATGTTTATAGGGATTAAGACGTCGGTCTTATCAAACGACTAGTATTTCTTAGATCGTCGACAGTTTATGTACTATAATGATATAACAATATCATTCAATATTTCTTCTGTTCTTGAAGTAAGAAGTTGTTACATTAAAGTGCTCAAATTAAATTCAATAAGAATTTAATTCGAAGCTATGACACAATATCAGAATACTTGGTTTAAACAAATTATTTAAATTCGAGAGTCGAAACGACTAGTCTTCTATGAGGCAATATGATTCCTCAAACAAAATTTTAATGTCAGTTCCGCAACTGATCCGTAGAATAAAATTGAAAAATAGATGAAAGCCAATCATCTCCTAAATAATAATAATATCGTATGGCCTCGGGTGCCTGGTGCAAGCTTTGTTAATTGACACCCAGAGGGTAGCTTGCATGTCGAATTTCGTCGTTCCTTTGAACGCTATGAAAGTCAAGGAGGTTAGATATCTAAACTCCTTGACACTACAGCGCTTTCAAGTAGAGAAATGAGGAACTTTGTGTTGGCGGAAAATCCCGAGATTAATTTTGCCATTGAACACGGCCTACTGAATGCAATGGGTTCTTTAACATGCCAACAACGTATGACATGAGTATCGTGATTTTTGTCGCCTTCAAAAATCACTTACCATGGCCAGGGGCGAACCTGCAATCTTGGGGTTGGTAGTCCGACACTATAACCACTCACCCACCGTGGCTACCCCTAGCATCTTGACAAATCTCTTCTGTAGAGTCTTCATTCTCCGTCGTAAATATGTATCAGCCTCCTAAATAATCTTGAAGCATAAAAACTTAGCACACATCTGAAGTGTAAAATACATGAGAACACTGAAATACATGAAATGTGAAAATATGGAAATATGGAAATATGAAAATATGGAGATATGAAGTAAGATCGTTGGCTCAGGATGTCACTAATCAAGCTCTATACTATAAATGAGATACACTGCTACCTTATTTGGACGAAAACTTGAAGATCTATGAAAGTATTCCCATAATACTTTAGATATTTTCTCAGTACAAGATACTGAGATGGATCTGCATTCTAACCTCGGATCTGCGACCTCAGAGATAGGAAGCGTCCCTCTATGGAATTCACCAACATTCGCCTGGGCTCGAACGACATCCCTCTGGCAAATTCTTCTGTGTTGCTGGGCTACCCCTAGCATCTTGACAAATCTCTTCTGTAGAGTCTTCATTCTCCGTCGTAAATATGTATCAGCCTCATCATTGGAATATAATTTATAGAAATATTCATATAAATGGTGAATGAAATATTTCCATTGCTAATTGATGTTACATTAGTGTTCGTAGACTCACGAAAATGTACAAGATGGACCGTACACTACGTCTGTATTCGAGAATACGTTGTCTAACGAAGTTCCAAGTTGTATCTTAACTCCTGTTATCGAATATGTCTCTGGCGCATGACTATTTAGTTCATCATATCAACAATGTTACTTATGTTGAATGAAAACATTTGAAGAATAATGATAGTCATTCTGATACTGTTTATATGTTGCGCCAATGTTACAAGTTCTTCGCTACTGTTCACTTGAACTGCGTTCGCCAACTGCACGTTGCAATCTAAAATGATAATCAGCTTTATTTCCAACACATTTGGAAATCTGTCTTAACAGACTTATATTGTCGAAACGGTAAATTTTAGAACGCTCGACTTTTCACAGAATGTAGTATTCAACCTGTCCTTTATATATAATCGCTTAGTTACATTCAGATCTCAATTATATAAGAGATATAATTAATTCAATGTTCCCCACAACTTCACGTAAAATGGAAGTGCGGTAATCTCCTACGTTCCACCTAGCTATCCTCGCGTCTCCACAAGTCGACAGTCGTCGCACTCGGAGAAAGCCTTGGGATCTCTGTTAACCCAGTAAAAACACTTCCTCACTCTTCAAAGACTGCTGGAATAAGAACCTCGATCCTTGGATCTCCCACTCCAAGTCGAAATTTTGGCGGCCTTATCAATCTCCCACCATAATTTTAGCGCGTAGATTACTAATGCTTATTACCGCGTAGATTAACCGATCTGCGGTTTTTAAAGTATCAGACATAATTTCTTTTAATATTCTCTTCATTACCAAATAAGAAAATCTTCTTCTAAGGGCCTAAATGCATAATTTCATCATAGATCTTAAAAGTGGTTTTTATCAGATACCGTTACGGAACCGGGACATTTTCACGTACGGAGTTTATTACAACAACAAAAAACATTACTGTTGGCAGCGATTACCCATGGGGCACGCTACTCACTACCCCATTTTTTAAAGAGTCAAAATTCTTCCTTCTATAGCATAACTGTATGCCAACAGGAAAGGGGGCCTCGATGTTACACTCCTTAAAACATTCATCCCCACCACCACCTGTCCAACTACATAATTTTTAACATGAGCCCAAATCATTTCGATAGGATTCAAGTCAGGGTGGTACGGTGCTAGACGCAAGATCGTGTGTCCATAAGTAGCAAGCAGTGTATCGATTTGATTCGTGTCATAGTGTGGGTTATGGGATTTAATCAAAGCGTACAGTTGAGGTTTTATCATATGTGTAGAAAATGGAATACCCTTTTCGGTCAACCAATCCTGCATAACCGTTTTACGGGAAGATGATGTGGGTATGCGCTCACATTGGACACTATGGTACGAGGCATTGTCAATCACGACTACAGAATTTGTTGGCAAATTGGGAATTAATTTCTCTGCCAGATATTTTTCGTTATTTCTATAGTTCATCTCATCGTGATAGTCCCCTGTTGTTTTGTTGGATTTGAAAACCAACAAAGCCTTTGGAACGAAACCAGCATCTGAACCGGCATGTACCACTATTAATCTTTGCCCGTTCGAGATAGGCGACTTCAGTCCATGAAGAGAACCGTCACTCCAAGCACTTGGCTTAGTGTGCGAACTATGCAAATATGTATCATCAGTGCAAACAATAGACCTACCCTGTTGTCGGTACTGCCTTATGCTCTGTAAGTTCCGCATACGTAGGAGCCTTATGTCAGGCTTCTCAATAAGCATTCTACGCATGTCTTCTGTCTTCCTCCATCTAAAGCCTAGGCCTCGAACTATCTTGCTTAATGTTCGTACGCCACCCTTAAAATTTATAACCTCAACCAGTTTCCTACGGATCTTTTCCAGCGTTGGCCTCTCGCCTTTGCTATAGTAAAAATTATGAATCGTACGCCTTACCACGCATTTATCAAAATCGTCTTACTTACACTTCTTGAGAGATTTTGGTCTTCTCTTTCCAGGCGTTGAACATGAATCCACCTCACCACGTTACATTCTTTTGGCGCCTTTTATTATATTCCGCACCGACCTTTCCGACACACCTGTTGCTTCAGCCACTTTATTTTGAATTGCGCATATGTTCCCAGCGATATGTGTTTCGTTTTTTCATGAATTTATACACATTATAAATAACTTCCCTAGTTTGACTCTGTAAAGTTTTGGCACTCCCTAATTTTGAGCGAAACGGTGGCATTGCTAAGTACACTGAATATTATACACAATTTTCAAGGCTTCAGGTATTCAACAAACACTCTTTCAGCTACGTAATATACATAAAATAGTAATAATACACACGTGTGATGCCTCTTGCACTCTACGCTTGGTTTACAGCTGAGCCCCTTAAAGCCCAAGTGGTGTAACTCACATTATTCTTGTTCTGAGATATTTAAAGGTTTACTAGAGTTGTTATAAAAATATCAGCTGTATATTTCATTATTATTAGTTAACACGTATTTGTTTAGAAAGGTTTGTTTTAACTCAAATTGACAATTCTGATACATTTTGTCCAGATATAGACCTGCTATACGGGCCTAAAGTACGTTACACCACTTGTGCTATAAACTGGTAAAGCATTTTGTTTACAATAAAAACATGCATGGCAGTCCACAACACTTTATTTACGTAATTTGTGTTACTCCTTATCAATAATGTCATCTCCATTCAGGTAAAGTATTCGATTCACGACCTAGTAAAACATGCTTGGTAGTTAACGACACTTCAAGTACATAATGTTTGTTACTCATCATCCATTCAATGGACCGATATATTCAGCATCGTCAGAAGTAAGAAGACCCTAAAAGTAGTGGTGATGAACAGGCGGGATGAAGGGAAGAAGGTCTTCCATATCCCTTTTCTTCTCTTTTGTAACAGCTCTTGGTCCTCTGTACAGATTTCCCTGATGTATGTTAGCCAGAGAAACCGGGCGTCCCTTTTTAGATCCTGGTTTGAAGTCCAACTTGTAAAATGCCATATCCTCTGAAAGAGTTTCCTTAGAAAGGATTGTGAAAGGTTCGCTCTTTTGGTACCGAATCCACTGCATCTTTAGCCATGACACTGGATGTCTTTTAGTGTCAGTTTTCCTTTTGGTGATAGATTGCAACAAATTGTCTACAGACAAGAAGTCCTTGTTTGACATGACAGTGACATGAAAGGGATTTTTCTTCCTTGACTTGGCAATAATATTGTACCAATCATTGGGGCATAAAATCTGTTGGATCTTGCTGTATTTTTCTACGGAGGCAAAATCACAGTCATTTGGGAGATAGGAATGTCCACTTTGCATGAACTTTTGGTCTATGATTTCAATATTATTGTCTTCGCTGGTAACTATTTTCATTAATGTCATGGCGATATTCCAATTCCTGTTCTGTCCTGTACAGGTATCAAAACATGTTTTGCTGCTGCCGCCCTCATTTTAATGTGTTTCACCAAACACGCACCAATTTCTTGGGAACCTCGAGATCCAGTCACTTCATCCCAGCAGTACATGAATCCTAATTTTGATGACAACTCGTGGCATCCTAAATTGTAAACGTATAAATTACGTTTATAGTAAGCTACTTGACATGTCAGTTTAGGAAAGGGTAGAGACTTTTTTAAATCAAAGGAAAATGCATAGTAAGAGCTATCAGAAGCTGATCTTTCGGTGTCCACATTCATTGACTCCCGAGCTTTCTCAGCCTTGCATGGATGCAGTTCGTGGTCCTGTTGAAGCTTTACTTTCGCTTGATCATCAGTAGTTGAATGCTTGAGTTTATTAGCGAAAGTGTCACATTTTACACAAGAGTGCTTGTGAGGAGCATGGAAATGCAAATTGAACTCGTTGTTAAAAGTTCTACGATAAATGTGCTCTTCAACAGGCTCTTTTCCTTGACTTTCAACATGGTCTTTGTACAAATTATAAAGCAGTCGAATATTTAAATCTTCTGCTAAATATTTTCTGTTTGGGTTGTGGGCACGAGTGTAGTGTGACTGATAAGAGGGGAACGATGCAATGTGATCCCGTACTAGTACCATTTTTTCTTCTGGGTCTTTGTTAGCAGGAACTTTCTTGCCTCGTTTATCTCCACCTGGAGACTCTCCAAGTCGTGCCTTCTTTATGGCTCGGGTCATCCTACCATCAGAGATTTTGAAAGTCTCCAGAAAATATTTTTTGCATACTGTTGTACTTTTTCCATCAATGGTCACATGGAAAATGTTAGTAGTAGTTTTATGATTTTAACACCGGTTGTTGGCCGATGACATTGTGGCAATGTTTGTTTTACTAGTCCACATAACAATGCGTTCTGAGCGGAGAAAGACCCCATTTTCCAAAAGGAGTCAAATGCATTTCTTCTTGACAGCTCTGAAATTTTATAGAAACATTTTTTCCTGCAGTTGCAATTGGGGTTACTGAATGATTTTCCGGCAACCACTTTTCCAGTTCTTGACGTGTATGATTGTCCACAATTTCTGTTTTTCTTTCTCTGTGCTTTCTTGCTGACATTTAGTTTCCTCTTTCGATATCGCGTAAGCGAATCTGCTACTGCTTCATTTTGATTGAGTTCTGCCTCATCTTCCGCCCTGCTGTTATGACTATCATCCCCTAAAAAAACACAACTATGAGTAAATCTAATAAATCAAAGAAATATGTACCTGTCATTTGAAACAGATCTAGGCTTTGGTTTTGTATTTTGTTTTGAGATTGTCATTTTAGGTAAAGGTTTTAGGTCAAAAACCTAATTTACAGCTAGTAGTTGGGCTGTCTCTGTAAATGCCAGTAATAAAAATGATTCCAGTTATTTACCACATTTTCCAGTATTAATAATGATACTGTTGACATTAGCACTGTAAAACTTTATTACCTGGATTGAAGAAAAAAAACAGTGAGTTGTCGTAGACTCCATTTTCAAGTTATGAATTTTGTAACATTCCGTTTTGCCTATATAATGTAGAGGTTTCTTGCTGTTGATATGCCTAACATGCAGTTCGTTAGCTTGGTATAAGCCTTCAAAGAAAAGAAACTCTGAAATTCAGCAGTGAAGTAATAAGAAAACTAGAAAATAAACACCACTTACCAGAACTGGACACATCTGAATGTGACGGAGAATACTCATCACTGGATCCATTATCAGCCAAAATACTTGGTTCACTGACGCTGTCTTCATCACTTGAACTCATGATGAATCACACTGACGATAATTGTTTCCATTAAACAAACGAAATCTTATTATTGGAACCGTTAGACGACTGAACAACCACACCACATTCATAAAACTCAACACAGTTGCAGGAACAGTGGTGTAACTCCCAACTACACCACTTTGGCTGTCAGCCGGTAGATGGAGTCACTGACAGCAGAAAATTGTGCTGCTCCCTATACGGTTGCCAGGCGAGTTAGGACTTGCACCATCTGTGCTGTTGACAGAATGCCACTTGCTGAACATGATCCTCACCATAACTATAAAAAAACCGGAAAAGTGGAGTTACACCACTTGGGCTTTAAGGGGCTCAGCTGTAGACCGCGTCTTGGAGCGAGCCGCATTGTTGAAGAATGGAGTGAGCAGTGAGCCCAGGAATCAGCATTCATTCGGGGGACAAACAGGAGCCCCGCATTGAGCATTGAAATACACCCATTGATATTGGTCTCCGCGCATCGTCGAGTTTCGGCAAGATCTTCTTGCGTCTGCTCTACTATTGTCATCGCGCCAGGAGATGGAAGTTCAACCCACTGTGACGAGGTGCGTGGGGTCTTGCAGTACGTATGCGCGGCCCACCTATTCCAAACCTAAATATATCGGCTTCCCGAATGCCAATGGTTATCGCAGCAGGCGACTCGCAGACAGTGAAAAAGGAATGTGCTGAGTGAGTGAAGCAAGTAGTGGCCAACTTAATGCTTTTGGAATGGGCGATACGCCGTGAGCGGGAAGACATCTGCAGTTCAAACCCAACTGCCATCTCCTGGCACGACATCAGTACCTTTCGCCTTGCGGATATAGTTTGCATGTCTGTGCGGATAGCGAATAAGCTGCGGATAATATTTAGAGTAAATTTGCGGATAGATTTTAGAATACAATGTTGAACTGGATTTTATTTAAATAATTTTAGTTTTTACTAAGATCTACGTCCTTCACGCGTCTTGTTATTTCCCTATTTGCTTTCGGTTGGGTTGTACGAGAATGAGAAGTGAGAGAAGCCAGTCATGGAAATACCCTCAATTATTGTTGACTTTTGTCACCAAAAAAACTTTATACCTGCACTTGCCTTCGTGGGTTTATCCGATGACTAAGTAAGTGCTATAATTAGCCACCCGCTGTTTCACTTACCATTGCTCAGAGGGACATAACTCGGTCAAAGGTGGACGAGAAAACGGGTTGTGCTTAGTTATTGATGGTGCAAATACCAAGAACTCTTTGCCTGAGGCCTATAGTGTGTTTACTGTGGAGCTCGTTGCCATATATGAAGCTCTGCAGTTTGCACTACAGGATGCACGAATCCACTTTCTCGTGTGTACCGACTCTTTGAGTTCGTTGCAGTCAATTGCTACATGTTTCCTGCAACACCCCCTAGTGCAGCGAATCCACGACCTATTAGCCGGGCTGTGCCACGCTGACACTCGAATCACCTTCCTGTGGCTTCCAAGTCACATGGGAATTGCGGGAAATGAGTTAGCGGATCAAGCTGCAAAAGAGGCGGTATCACTATTACCTCGACCAATGGAGGTACCCGCTAGAGATATTCGCTCTCAGTTACGCCTAAAAGTTCTGGCGTTTTGGTAGAGTCAGAGGCTAGCTGACCCACTGTCCAGTAAACTGAGAACGATCAAGGGAACTACTAGCGTGTGGCAGAGAGTAGTGGTTTTGTGAGAGTTCTAAATCCTCCACCTCCACACCCTCCACACAAGATGGCGGCAGCCCGATAACTCCCGAACCCGTCGTCGGATTTTGACGAATGAGGTGTCATTGAACTCGGGCTGATACCCCCTTTCCTATGGACAACTTATTTCAACCCCAAAAATAAAACCTACCCCTACTAGGGGGTGAAATTATATTTTTTTAGAGAATCTCTCTTTCCAATTGCAACATGTGAGAGTTTGAATGCTAATATGGAATGAAAAGTTGTTCTACACAAGAGACATGTGTGCGGTGGAAAGCCACTATGAATTAGCATGCCCACTCATGGCTTTTGAAGAGGGTGGGGGAGCGGTTCCCTGTGGACGGGTCCTTGTTGACAGGTCCCTGTGGACGGGTCATTGTTGCTGGGTCATTGTGGACGAGTCCTTGTGGACAAGTCCTTATTGACAGGTCCTTGTGGACAAGTCCTTGTGGACAGGTCCTTGTGGACGCGTCCTTGTGGATGAGTCCTTGTTAATGAGTCCCTTTGGACTGATCCCTTTGAACCGGTTCCTACGGACTGGCTCATGAATTTATTTAAATTATGTCAAAGGGCCTAACTACATTTTGCGTGTAAAGCAATGTGTTGAACTGACGTTGTTCACTAATCCCCGACTACTATAATGGGATAAAGATATGAAAGGAAAGTGATGAAATACATGTGAACATACAAGGGATCTAACTTGGTGGATGGATGTGTTCTAACGAGTCATTTGTAGTTGAAAGAGAATAATACATGTTCCTAAGATGTTAAAACAATGGAGATGGTATGTGCAGTAAGACGTCTTGTTATATTTCCTGTGTCATATTACAGACATGACAGAGAGCGCACAGATCTGTTGCTATTCCTAACGCTGCAGTAATTTGAAACCGCAAGTGTTCATTAAGACAATGGGTGATGATCATGTAAAGTTAACAGTTATTGGATATTACACAGGTGTTCCTTCCGGTGTCATGTTGCTGACATTGCAGAGAGCGCACACTGCTGTTGCTATGACTGACGCTGCAGTAATTTGAAACCTCAGGTGTTGATCAAGACAATGGGTGATGATCATGCAAAGTCAGCAGTCATTGGATACCACACAGGTGTTCCTAGTGTACTTTGGACTCTCAGCTGTATTGGGAAAGGAATTGCAATGATCTGCAAAAAACTGCTGACACGAGCGATGAGAGTTTATATAAGAGGGGTGTCATATATTTCCCTACTGTCAGCCTTTATTACTCGCTTTGAGTGAACAGTGCTCTATTACTGCTCAAGAGTTGTAAAAAAGCCTTTTTGGTAGAAAATCATTAAATTATTTTGCAAGGTAAGTACTTATTATTAATGGATTGTAGTCTTTTATTACTAATTGATGTTGAAGTTATTGATTGGAATGTATTTATTGATTCATTGATTGATTTGTTTACAGATAATTGGGTACCTGTAGGTTACCAGATTCCTACAATCTGTTCATTCAGTGGCAGCAGTTGATAAATTATAAAAAGGTAAGTGCCCCTCGAATAACTTTTAAACAGTTAGAGTGATATTTTCCAATGTTCACCACTACATGTCAGTGAAAATGGTATATTTGGCAGTCAAACGTTGGAACTACTTGACCATGGTGTGTAAAGCTAATTTTGTAGGTTAGATTTTGATTACCGCTCTATTAAGTCTGAATGTTCATTGCTAGGTGTCAGTGACAGAGGGAATATTTAAAGATTTAACCTCAGTTCACCTAACATAACCTAACTTTACCTAACTTAACCTTGTCACGTGACATGTTTTACAAGTTTAAACTTGTTTTAAGACTGGCTATGACGTCACACTTAGCTCACTTAACTGGCGATCGCTGGTTTCTATCACGTGACATGTTCTACAAGTTTAGACTTGTTTTAAGACTGGCTATGACGTCACACTTAGCTCACTTAACTGGTGATCACTGGTTTCTATCACGTGACATGTTCTACAAGTTTAGACTTGTTTTAAGACTGGCTATGACGTCACACTTAGCTCACTTAACTGGTGATCGCTGGTTTCTATCACGTGACATGTTCTACAAGTTTAGACTTGTTTTAAGACTGGCTATGACGTCATACTTAGCTCACTTAAATGGCGACTGCTGGTTTCTACCACTCTATCAAGTTCCAATGTTCATCGCTAGGTGTCAGTGACAGTGGTATATAGTAACCCCAGTTAGAACTACATGAAGTTAGACTTGCTAGGAGTTCACAGATCGATTTAAATACCCTGCTATAACCATTGACTGGAATATAATTAAACTATCTATATTGTACTTTGTTTTATCATTTATTAACATTTATGATTTCTTTCTTTTATTGGTAATTTCGAAAGTGATCATCATGTTCAAGTGTGGTGACTGTAAGAAACAGTTCTCAAGAACTGACAACCTTCAACGACACGCAAATGCTAAACATGACATTAAAATGTTTGTGTGCAGTCATTGTGCTACCACATTTAGCAGATAAGATAGTCTTGGACGGCATGTAAATTTAATGCATGTCAGTTCAGCACCTTTTTCATGTTCAGTTTGTGATCTTGGTTTTTCTGCTGTAAAGCGATATCAATCCCACATGGTTGAAGTGCATGGGGAACAACAGGAATTAAAAACTGTAAAACCATCAACTAGCACGGAACCTTTAAATGAATGTGATGCTCAAAAGCGTAAACGTTCTCAAGATTGTGAAAATAGTTGTGCAACAAAAAGAAAGAAGAATGGTGAACCTTCAATAACCCATTGTGATGTATGTAATATTGATATACATTCTTCAATCATTCATGGACATTTACGCAGTATTCAACATAAAAATAACGCTTGCCATGAAAGAAATTCCGGAAATATTCAACAAATTGGTAGTGCATTTAAAAGTCAAATTGCTAGTTATAGACTTTATAGTAAAGAAAAAACTCAAAGTATTGAATCATTTTTAAAATATGTTCAACCTACTGTGTTTGGCTTGGTAGGTAATGTTTTATTAGAGCATAAAACAATTAAAATGAATTTTGAACTTTTTGGACACTATGTAAAAACTGGGAGCGAAGGTGAAATTACAGATATCAAATATTTTAATGCAAAAAACATAATTGTTAGCGAATCAACTAATATTAGTGATATATACCAAGATATTTCAAGTGCTATCATTGTGAAGAGTGAAGAGTTTCAGGAAAGGGAGTCAGGCTGGGCGTTGGTTGAAGTACTTTATTTAGAAACCAACATGAATAAATATAATCCCCTTCGAGCATCATCATACATTGATTTGCCAGGATGGATCAAACGTAATAATGCTTGTGTAAACGTTATGAATAATGATGACGCATGCTTTGCATGGGCTGTAACCTCAGCTCTCCATCCAGCAGTGGAAAATATGGATAGAACATCATCTTATCCTCACTATTCTTCAGTGTTAGATTTAAAAGAAATAGAATTTCCTATGGCGATAAAAGACATTCAACGTTTTGAAGAGCTGAACAATGTAAGTATTAATGTTTATGAAATTGAAAATAAGAGTATAGTTGGTCCTCTATATTATACTCAGGAAAAAAAGGATGCTCATGTAAATTTGCTATACATAACCGAAGGTGAAAATGCTCACTATTGTTGGATAAAACATTTAAGTAGACTTGTCAGTAGTCAGGTTTCAAAACACAATGGTAAAAAGTGGTTGTGTGATGGCTGTTTGCTACATTTCCAGAAAGAGGATCAACTTTCACAACATCAAAAATGGGGATGTAATCATGTTTGTGTGGTATTACCTACTCCTAAAAATAACATTTTAAAATTTAAGGATTATGAGAAACAGCTTCGAGTACCATTTGTTATATATGCTGACTTTGAGGCTTTGCTAAAACCATTTAATACATGTTCATCGAATCCAGCCCAACCTTTTACCAACACTACTCACATTCATGAACCTTTTAGCTTTGCATATTATATTAAATGTAGTTATGATGACTCTTTAAATAAGTTTGAGCTCTATAGAGGACCTGATCCACCTAAAGTTTTTATGGAAAGGCTTGAGAAAGATGCCATCCGTATATCCTCTATTTTAAATACGATCATTCCAATGGAGCCACTAACTTCATCAGATCAAATGAATTTTGAAACTGAAACTAATTGTTTTATATGTGGTGAATGTTTATATACAGACAGGGTTCGCGATCATGACCATTTAACAGGAAAATATCGTGGTGCTGGTCACCAAGAATGTAATTTAAATTATAGAGTAAGTAAATTCATTCCGGTCATTCTACAGAACGGTAGCAAATACGATAACCACTTTATCGTTAAAGAATTTGGAGCTTCAGATGTGAAAATTGATGTGATTGCAAATAATAAGGAACAATACATATCGTTCACAAAATACATCAAAACTAGCAATAAAAAAACATTAAATTGCGATTTTTAGATTCATTCCGCTTTATGCCGAGTAGTCTTGATAAGCTTGCTAGTAATTTAAAATCAGATCAGTTTCATGAAATTCAACGTGTCTTTCCTAAAGAAGATGATTTTAATTTGATTTGTCAAAAGGGTATATTCTCTTATGAATATATTAACTGTGTGGAACGTCTTGAGGAGTGTTCTTTACCACCGAAAGATGAATTTTACAGTTCCTTAAACACAAGTCATATCAGTGATCAGGAATATTTACATGCACAACGTGTATGGGCACAGTTTGACATTCAAACTTTAGGAGAATTTTCAGACATATATTTGAAGACAGATGTTTTATTATTAGCAGATGTTTTTGAAAATTTTCGGAATGTTTGTATGAAAACTTATGACCTTGATCCTTGTCAGTATTTCACTGCTCCTGGGTTAAGTTTCAGTTCAATGTTGAAAAAAACGAAAGTAAATTTAGAATTAATGACTGATATAGACATGATCAATTTTATAAAATCATCAATTCGAGGTGGATTAAGCCAATGTAGTGGACGGTACACTAAAGCGAATAATAAATACATGCCTAGCTACAACCCTTGTGAAGAGTCAAAGTATATCGTCTACCTCGATGCAAATAACCAATATGGTTGGGCTATGAGTCAATATCTACCACTGAAAGATTTTCGCTGGCTGACACAACCTGAAATTGATGTCTTACATTTTGACACTCTTAATGATAACGATGATAAAGGATATATTTTAGAGGTAAATCTCGAGTACCCTAAAGAGTTACATGATGATCATAATGATTTACCATTTTGTCCTGAGAATATGAAATCTCCATACATCACATCACGAACAAAAATATTAATTGCTAATGTAAATGATAAATGTAAATATGTAATACATTATCAAAACTTAAAACAGTGTGTACAGCATGGATTGAAATTAACTAAAATTCATCGCGTATTGCAATTTCATCAGTCAGCATGGCTCAAACCGTATATTGATCTAAACAATAATTTAAGAACACAGTCAACAAACGCGTTTGAAAAAGATTTTTATAAACTCATGAATAATAGTGTTTTTGGAAAGACTATGGAGAATGTTGATAAACGAGTTGATGTAAAGCTGATAACAAAGTGGGAGAATGATGGTAAAAGGTATGGTGCGAGCAACTTAATAAGCAAGCCTAACTTTCATAGCTGTTCAATTATTCATGAGGATTTAGTTGTAATACAAATGAATCATCTTAAAGTAACTTTCAACAGACCCATATATGTGGGTTACACCATTCTGGAATTATCAAAAACACTTATGTATGAATTTCACTATGATTATGTAAAGAAAAACTATCTTGATAATGCTAAATTACTCTACACAGACCCAGATTCTTTTATTTATGAGTTTAAAACTGATGATTTTTACGAGGATATCAAAACTGAGCTAAATAGGTTTGATACAAGTGACTATCTCAAGGATAATATTTACCATTTACCTCTAGTAAACAAAAAGGTTCTTGGGAAATTTAAGGATGAATGTGCTGGTGTTATTATAGACACCTTTGTAGGCACAAAATCTAAATCATACAGCTATATGACAATTGATGATGTAATAGTAAAAAAATTAAAAGGAGTGAAAAAGAATGTTGTTAGTAAAGAGTTAGATATAAGTGATTATAAAAACTGTATAGTTAGTAACCCACCTGTATTATATAAGAAAATGTGTGTATTTAGAAGTAAAAATCATCAGCTACATACCAATTTGTTGAACAAAGTTGCTTTAAGTAATGAAGATAACAAACGATTCATTATACCCAACACATTTGATACTCTTGCTCGGGGAAACAGTCGCATTGACAACTATTACTTCACTTAAGTCTAATGGTCACTATTTTGTAATATTTGTAGTGTGTTTTATATTGTAATATTTTTTTTGTGAAAACTGTAAATGGAATGTATAATGTTAGGCTACAGTAGTTTAGTAAAAATAAGATAAGTAATACATTTTAGTGTAAAATGTTTGATTTTGTATATTACGAAAAAGATTTTAAAAAATTTACAGAATGTGTGAACTAAACAAGGGGAATGTAAAAAATGTAAAGTGGAAATTGTAAATATCCACGTGTGAAACAGTGGAATGGCTATCACCATTTTAAAATTAAAAAGACATTGTGAACTGGTAAACCTTGTTTTTTATTTCACAACAACAAAAATGTACAGAATGTGTAAACTAAACAAGGGAATGTAAAAAATGAAAAGTGGAAATTGTAAATATTCATGTGTGAAAAAAATGAAATGGCTATCACCATTTTAGAAATTAAAAGATATAGTGATTTGGTGAACCTTATTTATATTTCACAAAAAATGTACAGAATGTGTGAACTAAACAAGGGGAATGTAAAAAATGTAAAGTGGAAATTGTAAATATTCATGTGTGAAAAAATGAAAATGAAGAAATGGCTATCACCATTTTTAAACATTAAAAGACATTGTGATCTTGTAAACCTTGTTTTTATTTCACAACAAATAGACATTGTGGTGTTTGAAGCCATATTTTCAGTGTTGCCTTAGTAAACAAGAGTTTAGTGCTTTTCAGTCGGTCAACACGAATGTACCCAAAAGAGATGGGTTATGCCCTAATCCTGAAATAAATTACATGAGATTAATAAAACACTAGGATGACCAGTTTCGATCGTCAAGCGATCATTATCAGATCCAATACACTTAGGCTATAAAATCTATGTTTGAAATACAGGTGAAAATATTTACAATATGTACAATTATTTAGTTGCAGTATTGGTACTGCAACTGTCAGTGTATGCTAAATGCAGTATATATGTTAGGTGAAATGCTAAATGGTGATGGCTATCCGGAGATTGTACTTTAGAGAGATTATATGGTTGTAAACTATGGTTAAACTATAAAATTTTAGGCTAACTACTTATCTGATTGTCTTCCGTACTACAGCTATTCGCAGTTTTCGTGCTCACTTGAACTCGCTGTGCGGTCGACTGCGGTGGTTATCTTAACGACTGGTTTTTCCCTGCCTTCCCCCCCCCCTGTCCCTACGTGCTGTGGGGAGTGATCGCGATGTGTTTATGTGAGGTGTTGCCAACCTAGATAAGATGTATGTTATTGAATGAGGTGGATCTACAACTATTAAAGACCGTGGATTAGTCCTCGCCACGCGTGGAGCATAACCCATTCGAACTAAGCGTTGACGGTCTTATGAGGACGTCCCGGCACCTTTAATACTGCCTCTAATATGGGCCTTGGTTTATTGCAGAAGAAAAGTACATCGTACACCTGATCCAGATAACATTTACCTATTAAAAAACCCCTAATTTCCCCCCTTTTTTATCTAGCTTGGCTGTGTCGCTAAATTGTGTTTTGTTTCCGACAGGGTGTGTTTTTTAGTAGCGTGAAGAGGGGTGAGCTCTCCATGAACGTGTGTTCATTTAGATTGTTGGGATTGTTTCGTTTGGCTAGGTGTATCTCGATTGCTTCCTTTATGTCAAGAGCTCTGCCTTTCGATTCGTGATGGATTATTTTAAGGTCCGACTCTATGTTGGTAAAGCTATGCCCTGCGTCACACATATGTTCGCACACGGCTGAATGTGTTCCGTATCTTATCGCATTTCTATGTTCATTATATCGTGTGTCTACTCGCCTTCCACTCTGCCCGATGTAATTAGCTTGACAATCGGTGTCTTGGCACGTTATAGAATATACCCCTGACCTTGAATACGGGTCACGTTTATTTAGATTACTATTTAGGAGGTGCCTAGCGGTTGTGTTTTTCGTCGTGAAAGCTATCTTTATGCCTTGCTTTTTGAATAGGTTAGTGATTTTATATGTATTCGCATTCACATAGTTGAAACGCGCAAATTTTTTCTCATTACTGTCCGGTTTGGGATTCGTTTTATCTTTATTTTTATGTTTGGCTATAATTTGATTTATTTTGCTTGGCGAGAAGTTGTTTTCCTTTGCTATTTGCATAATAGTTCTTATTTCCTTATTATAGTTGTCTTTTGACATGGGTATGTTTAAAGCCATGTGCACCATTGAATTGAAACCCGCTAGTTTGTGCGTACTGGGGTGATTAGACTGATTGTCGATTGCATGCGAGGTTTGTGTTGCTTTCCGGAATATGGAATATGAAAGGTCGTTGTCTTTACGTTCAATAGTTATATCGAGATAATTTATTTTCCGGTCTATTTCGGATTCCTTAGTGAATTTGATAGAATGGTGAAGGCTATTAATGGATTGGAGAATTGTTTCTTCGCTTGTTAGTTCAGTATCGTAGATGCAAATTACATCATCTACGTATCTTTTCCATATTACTATTCCCTTTGTTGAAGTCTTTTCTAAGAACGCATTTTCTAGTGCATTGATGAAGATGTCAGCGATTAACCCACTTAGTGGCGATCCCATTGCTAGGCCTTCTCTCTGTGTGTATATTTTATTGTCGAATTGAAACACGTTTTGGGTGAGAACGACCCTCAGTAATCTCACAATCTCTTCAATTTCTTTTACCGAATTGTTGGATTTTAAGTTGTTTTCGATAGTGTTGATTGCTTCAATAATCGGAATATTGGTGTACATGTTAGTTACGTCGAAGGATACTAGCCTGAAGCTAGGTTTCATTTGTAGGGTGTTCAATGCTGTTACTAGTTCTGTTGTGTTCTTTACAGAGTTGTTTTTGTCGTTGGAAAGACGGCATTTTAAGATTTTTAGTAACTCTTTGCTGATTTTGTAATTAGGGGCATTCCTACAATTGACTATTGGTCTCATTGGGCATTCCTTTTTGTGTATTTTTGGTTGTCCCCTCAATGACGGTATTTTCGGGTTCATGTTTATTAGTTTGGATTTTTCGGCTTTGGTCAGTATGTATTCTGTTTCTTTTAGCGCACTTTTTATTTGTTTTTGGAATTTGTTGGTGGGGTCTTTTGTTAATTCCTTGATTTCGTTGTTGTTTAGGAATTCGACTGTTTTTTCAATGTATTCTGTTTTGTTCAAAATTACTGTAGTGTTTCCCTTATCTGCTTTTGTGATGATTAAGTCATGTTCTTTAATTTTTTGTTTCAACGACTTTATTTCTTTGATTTGTTTGTTGTTTTGAATGTTATTGCTATCGCCCTCTCGTTTGAGGATTTTTTTGGCTTCGTTGGTGGCGAGATTTTTGGTTAATTCCCTGTCTTCTGCTGGGAGCTTGTGACTGGCTATCTCAATATCTGTGATTAACTGTTTTATATTGAGGTTCGTGTGTGCGTCTGTGCAGTTGTATTTCAAACCTTTGTCTAACATATTCATTTCACCTTGAGAAAAGGTTACGTTCGTTCTGTTGTTTACTCTGCTGTGGAAATTGAATTCATTGTTATTCGTGGGTTGTTCGTTAGATTGAAGGTTCTGTGTTTCTCCTAGTTTTCTTAATTTATTTTCTAGCGTTTCATTCTTCCTCGTTGCTCTGATTTTGATGGTGTCATGTAGGTGTTCGGTGAAGCTGTCCCATTGGGCTGCGTGCCAGAAATTACTTAGTTGCAATTGAATGTCGTATAATTGTTGGTTAATTTTTTGCTTTCTTATGTATGCAAATCTTAATTCGTTTTTTATCCAAAGCGCTTTGGCTTGTTTAGTTGAAATGATCGAGGCTGGTGTGTTCGGTACGGTTTTAATTGGTACGTATTTAGGGGTGAGGTTTAGTTCTATACATTTTTTGTTGAACCAAATTGACTTGTCTAAATTCATGAGTTTAAGCCTGAGTGATTTGAATTTCTTGGCTTCACGATTTGCCTGACTAGCCGTGAACATTGTGGTGTTTGAAGCCATATTTTCAGTGTTGCCTTAGTAAACAAGAGTTTAGTGCTTTTCAGTCGGTCAACACGAATGTACCCAAAAGAGATGGGTTATGCCCTAATCCTGAAATAAATTACATGAGAATAATAAAACACTAGGATGACCAGTTTCGATCGTCAAGCGATCATCATCAGATCCAATACACTTAGGCTATAAAATCTATGTTTGAAATACAGGTGAAAATATTTACAATATGTACAATTATTTAGTTGCAGTATTGGTACTGCAACTGTCAGTGTATGCTAAATGCAGTATATATGTTAGGTGAAATGCTAAATGGTGATGGCTATCCGGAGATTGTACTTTAGAGAGATTATATGGTTGTAAACTACGGTTAAACTATAAAATTTTAGGCTAACTACTTATCTGATTGTCTTCCGTACTACAGCTATTCGCAGTTTTCGTGCTCACTTGAACTCGCTGTGCGGTCGACTGCGGTGGTTATCTTAACGACTGGTTTTTCCCTGCCTCCCCCCCCCCCCCTGTCCCTACGTGCTGTGGGGAGTGATCGCGATGTGTTTATGTGAGGTGTTGCCAACCTAGATAAGATGTATGTTATTGAATGAGGTGGATCTACAACTATTAAAGACCGTGGATTAGTCCTCGCCACGCGTGGAGCATAACCCATTCGAACTAAGCGTTGACGGTCTTATGAGGACGTCCCGGCACCTTTAATACTGCCTCTAATATGGGCCTTGGTTTATTGCAGAAGAAAAGTACATCGTACACCTGATCCAGATAACATTTACCTATTAAAAAATCCCTAATTTGCATCTACGATACTGAACTAACAAGCGAAGAAACAATTCTCCAATCCATTAATAGCCTTCACCATTCTATCAAATTCACTAAGGAATCCGAAATAGACCGGAAAATAAATTATCTCGATATAACTATTGAACGTAAAGACAACGACCTTTCATATTCCATATTCCGGAAAGCAACACAAACCTCGCATGCAATCGACAATCAGTCTAATCACCCCAGTACGCACAAACTAGCGGGTTTCAATTCAATGGTGCACAGGGCTTTAAACATACCCATGTCAAAAGACAACTATAATAAGGAAATAAGAACTATTATGCAAATAGCACAGGAAAACAACTTCTCGCCAAGCAAAATAAATCAAATTATAGCCAAACATAAAAATAAAGATAAAACGAATCCCAAACCGGACAGTAATGAGAAAAAATTTGCGCGTGTCAACTATGTTTATGCGAATACATATAAAATCACTAACCTATTCAAAAAGCAAGGCATAAAGATAGCTTTCACGACGAAAAACACAACCGCTAGGCACCTCCTAAATAGTAATCTAAATAAACGTGACCCGTATTCAAGGTCAGGGGTATATTCTATAACGTGCCAAGACACCGATTGTCAAGCTAATTACATCGGGCAGAGTGGAAGGCGAGTAGACACACGTTATAATGAACATAGAAATGCGATAAGATACGGAACACATTCAGCCGTGTGCGAACATATGTGTGACGCAGGGCATAGCTTTACCAACATAGAGTCGGACCTTAAAATAATCCATCACGAATCGAAAGGCAGAGCTCTTGACATAAAGGAAGCAATCGAGATACACCTAGCCAAACGAAACAATCCCAACAATCTAAATGAACACACGTTCATGGAGAGCTCACCCCTCTTCACGCTACTAAAAAACACACCCTGTCGGAAACAAAACACAATTTAGCGACACAGCCAAGCTAGATAAAAAAATGGGAGGAAATTAGGGGGTTTTTAATAGGTAAATGTTATCTGGATCAGGTGTACGATGTACTTTTCTTCCGCAATAAACCAAGGCCCATATTAGAGGCAGTATTAAAGGTGCCGGGACGTCCTCATAAGACCGTCAACGCTTAGTTCGAATGGGTTATGCTCCACGCGTGGCGAGGACTAATCCACGGTCTTTAATAGTTGTAGATCCACCTCATTCAATAACATACATCTTATCTAGGTTGGCAACACCTCACATAAACACATCGCGATCACTCCCCACAGCACGTAGGGACAGGGGGGGAAGGCAGGGAAAAACCAGTCGTTAAGATAACCACCGCAGTCGACCGCACAGCGAGTTCAAGTGAGCACGAAAACTGCGAATAGCTGTAGTACGGAAGACAATCAGAAAAGTAGTTAGCCTAAAATTTTATAGTTTAACCATAGTTTACAACCATATAATCTCTCTAAAGTACAATCTCCGGATAGCCATCACCATTTAGCATTTCACCTAACATATATACTGCATTTAGCATACACTGACAGTTGCAGTACCAATACTGCAACTAAATAATTGTACATATTGTAAATATTTTCACCTGTATTTCAAACATAGATTTTATAGCCTAAGTGTATTGGATCTGATGATGATCGCTTGACGATCGAAACTGGTCGTCCTAGTGTTTTATTAATCTCATGTAATTTATTTCAGGATTAGGGCATAACCCATCTCTTTTGGGTACATTCGTGTTGACCGACTGAAAAGCACTAAACTCTTGTTTACTAAGGCAACACTGAAAATATGGCTTCAAACACCACAATGTTCACGGCTAGTCAGGCAAATCGTGAAGCCAAGAAATTCAAATCACTCAGGCTTAAACTCATGAATTTAGACAAGTCAATTTGGTTCAACAAAAAATGTATAGAACTAAACCTCACCCCTAAATACGTACCAATTAAAACCGTACCGAACACACCAGCATCGATCATTTCAACTAAACAAGCCAAAGCGCTTTGGATAAAAAACGAATTAAGATTTGAATACATAAGAAAGCAAAAAATTAACCAACAATTATACGACATTCAATTGCAACTAAGTAATTTCTGGCACGCAGCCCAATGGGACAGCTTCACCGAACACCTACATGACACCATCAAAATCAGAGCAACGAGGAAGCATGAAACGCTAGAAAATAAATTAAGAAAACTAGGAGAAACACAGAACCATCAATCTAACGAACAACCCACGAATAACAATGAATTCAATTTCCACAGCAGAGTAAACAACAGAACGAACGTAACCTTTTCTCAAGGTGAAATGAATATGTTAGACAAAGGTTTGAAATACAACTGCACAGACGCACACACGAACCACAATATAAAACAGTTAATCACAGATATTGAGATAGCCAGTCACAAGCTCCCAGCAGAAGACAGGGAATTAACCAAAAATCTCGCCACCAACGAAGCCAAAAAAATCCTCAAACGAGAGGGCGATAGCAATAACATTCAAAACAACAAACAAATCAAAGAAATAAAGTCGTTGAAACAAAAAATAAAAGAACATGACTTAATCATCACAAAAGCAGATAAGGGAAACACTACAGTAATTTTGAACAAAACAGAATACATTGAAAAAACAGTCGAATTCCTAAACAACAACGAAATCAAGGAATTAACAAAAGACCCCACCAACAAATTCCAAAAACAAATAAAAAGTGCGCTAAAAGAAACAGAATACATACTGACCAAAGCCGAGAAATCAAAACTAATAAACATGAACCCGAAAATACCGTCATTGAGGGGACAACCAAAAATACACAAAAAGGAATGCCCAATGAGACTAATAGTCAATTGTAGGAATGCCCCTAATTACAAAATCAGCAAAGAGTTACTAAAAATCTTAAAATGCCGTCTTTCCAACGACAAAAACAACTCTGTAAAGAACACAACAGAACTAGTAACAGCATTGAACACCCTACAAATGAATCCTAGCTTCAGGCTAGTATCCTTCGACGTAACTAACATGTACACCAATATTCCGATTATTGAAGCAATCAACACTATCGAAATCAACTTAAAATCCAACAATTCGGTAAAAGAAATTGAAGAGATTGTGAGATTACTGAGGGTCGTTCTCACCCAAAACGTGTTTCAATTCGACAATAAAATATACACACAGAGAGAAAGCCTAGCAATGGGATCGCCACTAAGTGGGTTAATCGCTGACATCTTCATCAATGCACTAGAAAATGCGTTCTTAGAAAAGACTTCAACAAAGGGAATAGTAATATGGAAATGATACGTAGATGATGTAATTTGCATCTACGATACTGAACTAACAAGCGAAGATACAATTCTCCAATCCATTAATAGCCTTCACCATTCTATCAAATTCACTAAGGAATCCGAAATAGACCGGAAAATAAATTATCTCGATATAACTATTGAACGTAAAGACAACGACCTTTCATATTCCATATTCCGGAAAGCAACACAAACCTCGCATGCAATCGACAATCAGTCTAATCACCCCAGTACGCACAAACTAGCGGGTTTCAATTCAATGGTGCACAGGGCTTTAAACATACCCATGTCAAAAGACAACTATAATAAGGAAATAAGAACTATTATGCAAATAGCAAAGGAAAACAACTTCTCGCCAAGCAAAATAAATCAAATTATAGCCAAACATAAAAATAAAGATAAAACGAATCCCAAACCGGACAGTAATGAGAAAAAATTTGCGCGTTTCAACTATGTGAATGCGAATACATATAAAATCACTAACCTATTCAAAAAGCAAGGCATAAAGATAGCTTTCACGACGAAAAAAACAACCGCTAGGCACCTCCTAAATAGTAATCTAAATAAACGTGACCCGTATTCAAGGTCAGGGGTATATTCTATAACGTGCCAAGACACCGATTGTCAAGCTATTTACATCGGGCAGAGTGGAAGGCGAGTAGACACACGTTATAATGAACATAGAAATGCGATAAGATACGGAACACATTCAGCCGTGTGCGAACATATGTGTGACGCAGGGCATAGCTTTACCAACATAGAGTCGGACCTTAAAATAATCCATCACGAATCGAAAGGCAGAGCTCTTGACATAAAGGAAGCAATCGAGATACACCTAGCCAAACGAAACAATCCCAACAATCTAAATGAACACACGTTCATGGAGAGCTCACCCCTCTTCACGCTACTAAAAAACACACCCTGTCGGAAACAAAACACAATTTAGCGACACAGCCAAGCTAGATAAAAAATAGGGGGGAAATTAGGGGGTTTTTAATAGGTAAATGTTATCTGGATCAGGTGTACGATGTACTTTTCTTCTGCAATAAACCAAGGCCCATATTAGAGGCAGTATTAAAGGTGCCGGGACGTCCTCATAAGACCGTCAACGCTTAGTTCGAATGGGTTATGCTCCACGCGTGGCGAGGACTAATCCACGGTCTTTAATAGTTGTAGATCCACCTCATTCAATAACATACATCTTATCTAGGTTGGCAACACCTCACATAAACACATCGCGATCACTCCCCACAGCACGTAGGGACAGGGGGGAAGGCAGGGAAAAACCAGTCGTTAAGATAACCACCGCAGTCGACCGCACAGCGAGTTCAAGTGAGCACGAAAACTGCGAATAGCTGTAGTACGGAAGACAATCAGATAAGTAGTTAGCCTAAAATTTTATAGTTTAACCATAGTTTACAACCATATAATCTCTCTAAAGTACAATCTCCGGATAGCCATCACCATTTAGCATTTCACCTAACATATATACTGCATTTAGCATACACTGACAGTTGCAGTACCAATACTGCAACTAAATAATTGTACATATTGTAAATATTTTCACCTGTATTTCAAACATAGATTTTATAGCCTAAGTGTATTGGATCTGATGATGATCGCTTGACGATCGAAACTGGTCATCCTAGTGTTTTATTAATCTCATGTAATTTATTTCAGGATTAGGGCATAACCCATCTCTTTTGGGTACATTC
Organism: Meconema thalassinum; assembly: GCA_946902985.2. NCBI lineage: Eukaryota > Metazoa > Arthropoda > Insecta > Orthoptera > Tettigoniidae > Meconema > Meconema thalassinum. The sequence continues at coordinate 68,394,637 of OX336391.1, read as the reverse complement.
GTGTTGACCGACTGAAAAGCACTAAACTCTTGTTTACAACAAATAGAGCTTTACAAAAATAGAATACAAAGAAATACCAATTCCTCAATCCATTTCAATGTTCATGTCCACTCATCATTAACTTTCCTTATATAGCACTAATCACAATGAGGGCTGCCAACCTCTCTCCCACTGAGACATCACAGAATGTCAAAAGTTGTTTAGCTTTTCAACGATACTTTATCCGCTACACGTCTTAATGCAGGATGACTGTGATGATAAGAAAGGTGCATACTCGATCCAAAGGATTAATAGGTATATCACCACGCTGCAAAAGGTTCTTCAAGGTAAGTTCCAGGACCATACAAATAATAACCAGGTAGGTAGATTTCGAAAGTCAAGTATTGAATTACATTGTTAATGACGCCATTGCCAGTACAGGTCTGGTATATCCTTTTCCATTGGTGGAGAAAGGGTTTGATCTTCCTCTTCCTCTGTGGATGATGTTTGTTGTTGCTGCTTTTTTTCTCCATTACACCCGTGGAATGAGGAAACAAAGTCTTTACACAGACTTTTATGACCGTGATACAGTTTGACCAGCTGGCAAGTAGCACACTGTCGCATAGAGGGTATTTTTGCCATAGCCACTTGCTTATGGTGATCATAATCCGTACATGGTTGCAATTCACTTAACACAGTGTCAAGTCCATGATTTTGGTACATGTTGCCAGATTTCTTTCACTGCATTTGCTGCGACGTAATAAATGAATGATTTTGGAAGAGCCAATAATTCTTCTTTGGTAAAACTGTCTAGTTTCTTTTTACACACGAAGAACTTTCCAATCGCTTTATCGATAGCACCCCCTTTCTCCATGGTATCACGTTGATGTTTACACGTCGCTTGTAGAAATCTCACTGGTGTCATCCACAGGTAAACCTTTAGTTTTAATTTTATTTAACAACTCCCAGCAGGCATTGGTGGTTAGCCAATGAAACAATTGCCACACCTGTGCCAGAGCTTTATGGGTAATATCGTCACAGGGGCAGCGGTCCATGAGTGTTTGCAGCGAGGGACAGCCCATGTCCATTAAATCGATACATTGGCAGTAAGACGCCAAAAATGGTTGTAGCCATTGACGTTTTTCACTACCTTTCACAAATACTACATGGGCAGAAGACAAGTGGGCTTTCATGACCATGTCCAGGTGCTTATATGAAATGGTTCCTTGATTCCAGTCTAGTTGCATATAGTTTCAATCCACTGGGTTTGTTTACGGTCTTTATCACACAATAAATCAAACGTATAAGGTGGTTTAAACACCAAATGGGTAGCTTGTGATATCCAAAAAGTGGAACAATCTATGATGGCCACTTCTTTAAATATAAATTTGTTATCTCCAATTTTAAACCCTTGACAGTCGACAATCAGTGTGCGCAACATGTTCACTCTTGTCTGGATCAAGTCCAACTGTTCACAGACTGACAATTGTTCAGTAAAGTGTACCCATGTCATTTACTTACATTCCATTCTAGTAAAAGAAAATAAAAACATCGAGTAGTCACTATAGAGGTTAGGATATGACAGGGGGGCATAAGAAATAATAATATAACAACAGCAACCAATTTTTTTATTTCATTATTTTATTAGCATAACAAGTTTTGCATGCTTTTTTCATTCTAGGATAGAGGCGGTACCATCTCATACTACAAAAATGTCTTTTGTGTTTATAGTGTCCATAACACCGATGATATCCCAATGTCTCTAAACTGGATGTTTTTGACTGTGAGCTGCTCACTGAAGCACTGCCGGCACTATAAAGTCCACACGTATCATAACTTTTTTCATTACTTAGAGGCACGAGTGAGGGGTAAATTGAATGACAGGGTATATTACCCACCTCCATTCTGCACAGGTAGGGGCAGGCAGGTGACCAGCGCTGATGTTCCTGCATGGGTTCATCGCTCTCTTGCCATTGGTCAAAGATGATGGGACAAAACACACATTTCACTTCATCTCTTCTTTTTAAATAGTAGAATCCAGCGGCTGCTAAGGCTTGAGGGTTTATAAAAGGCACCGGCCACGTCGCAAAGGTCTTGAAACGTTGTTCTTCAGATTTTAAATTCATGGATGTAACTTCTCTTGAGGCTTGAAAGCAAGACATGACTGAGCTGTTTGATGTGTGTTGACCTGCTATTTATACACTTGTCACTTGGTTGGACAGTGGATAATAGTTGACTTGTTTGTGATGAATAATCAAACAGTAGGCCGTGGTATTGGCTGGAACATTGTCATGCGTTTCAAAATCTAGTCGAATGTCAATATTGGATGGTTTGACAGACTCTTCCAAGTAGGAACAGTCAAAGACAATCAGTGGCGCCCTTGTCTTAAAAGCTTGGGGTGACAACATTGGACAATTCTCTTTTTGATAATACGACCATCTAAATTTAGAAAACAAGTCGTACAGGGGGGCAAACTTATTTTTTGAAAAATCTAAATCCAGCCCTTCATAGGGAAACACAGCACCGTTGAGGAAAAGAAGTGCATTTCTCAATTGCAGGTGATCAAATTGCGTGACATCTTTGGTTTGTTGATACTTGCGATTCGTTTGAAAACCCACAATCATGTAGAGAGGTCTCTCTGTATAGCGGGCTGTTTTTATAGACCAACTGTGTGTGTTGGTGGTGGGCAATAACGGGTACTCATGGAGTGCCCAGCTTCTAAATTCCATGGGTAGAGGTATATCTCTCTTTACCATTTTGAGTATGTCCAGTTTTTTGCTATCGTTAAGGGTCACATGAGGCACTTTCCATAGCAAGCGTTGTAGTTGAATTTTTGAATCAATGGGGGCATTGTCGGCTCCCTTGAGTGCATTATTATCACTCCTGTGTATCACCAGATAAAGCACTTGCCTTGCGTTGACCACAATGCGCTGGTGATCTTCAGCAAAGCCTAAAATCAGTTTAAGAGGTAAATATCCAGTAAAGGTGCCATCGGTGTGTACCATCCAGTCATTGATCGAGTCAGGGCACCAACCCGCCATGCAAAGTGTTTTAGCTTCTTCCTCACTATAAGAGGGATATAGTTTCATGACAATGGAAATACCCACATTTCGAGTGCTATCCACCACGATATCGTTAATCACATAACGCACTTCAGAAAACAGGAAGGCGAAAGCATGGTTGGCTAACTTGGATGTAGTGGGTGTAGAGCCATCGGCTTTGGTGAGCCGACCTTCAATCTGAATAACACTTTCATGCGGTAGAGTGTAAATATCTTGTTTGTTGATAACAAATTGAATTTCATCATTGTTATTGAGTCCAGGTGTTTGAGCTTGATAAGAATGCAGATCAATTCTTACCACTCCTGGTTGCTCCTCGATGTGGTTCGCTACCTCTAGGATAGAATTCATCGCGGGGGTTGATGTGGTAACCCAAATGCTGTAAAATCTGCTTGTTCTGAGATGTTAACGTGTATTCACGTGGTAAACAACTGACACCATTCCTAGACGGTGCTGTTGCTTTATATACAAACTTCATAGTGGTTTTAGCACCAACTTGTAAGTCACTGGTGTGGTAGAATCTAGATCAATGAGTTGTTGCTCTCTATTGATCAGTCTTAATGTTATATTACTAATACCATCGACAGCTACAGAATGAAAAAGCACCACTGGAGGGTTTTCACGAATAATATAACCATTAGGTGATGTTACGATAAAGTCACAAAGCGAATGCGATGGTTCTTGATTGGTGTACACTTGACTAATAATATTACACGTCACCGACACATGATGGTCCTCAATGAATTTCACTTCATGGTCTGATTCATGTTTTTTGTTGGGCTCCAACACGCGTGGTTTAAATCCTAGTAATGGACCAATGGAATCGGTGTGTGTTTTAAAGTCAATTTTGAATGTAGAAAAAATACTGCAGCGATGAGTGTTGGTATTTCCTACAAGTTCAAACTTGCGCGTTCCATCGAGAAATGACTTTAAACCATATTCATTGATCAACACCACATAAATGTGTTCATAAATGTCATCTATCGTGTATCCACCAGAGTTCAGGGTGAGCACAGAATCATCATAGTAAAACTTGTTGTTCACATTTTCACGTATGTTGTATATTCTATTGTACGTTTCAAGAGAAACAAGTCCTAAACCGTAGGGTTTTTCTCTCAATTCGATAGGTGGGTAAAAGTCTAGGCTCACTTCAGGTCCACGTCCATGCAGTGTAAACGACTTACTTTCCACCGACATACTGTTGACGTTTTTGCTTATGTTGCGTCTTATATAAAAAAATTAAACACAAACATCCACTCTGTTGGCTGTTAAACGTTTGCTCACGTTTCACATTATAATATATCTTGATCCTGTTTCCAAAATAGGTCACTAGTTCCATGGGCGGGGGTAAATTCCCAAAACTGTCAAAGTACCATACAGTGGATCCCTCTTTGACATAAGCTACATAATGTGTTCCAGGTCCTCGGTGATCATCCAAATTGACAACAGCACATTCATGTTTCCAGGGTTGTGAGGGTAATTGGTTTCGCATAAACACACCTCAAAAATGAGAAAGCTTCAGTTGTTTAGCATAGCTTTCCACTTGCTGATGCGTCAGGGCATGTCTTGCTATGGCTGAGGTTAAAGATGTTTTTTTATTTCGAAAAGGTGAAATTCCAAATCCTTGTTGATAAAAGGCTGGCTTCAAATTGAAATTACTAGCCCCCATAGCAATGGCTTCCAATGTTTCATTGTGTCGCTGACTTTCTTTGAGTTGTTGCTTGTCCTGTTGCGCGGCTTTAATAGTTTTTGCCACTGCACTGGCGCCGCCTAAAAGTGAACCTAGAGCAGCCAGACCAGCGAATAATGCAGGTAAAAATCCCGCTCGTTTAGGGACGGGGATCACTCGCCCTTGTTTTGAACCCTGTCGCTGACGTTTTGGAATAACATGTCTCTGTGCTGCTCGAAGAGCTTTCCTTATGGTCAACACATTATTTTTTCTTTTTTCTTTCGCAAGGGCTTGTCCACGAATGTCATAAGCCCAGGCTTTGCCAAGGACAGGGTCATATTTTTAGTCTTTCTCACCACATATCTTTGTTTCACCATGATGATGATGATGACCAACAACCTTTCACAAGAAAGTTTAAGTCACAACTAACGTCAGATTGTTATTTCATGGCTGTATATTCCAATTCTACTTAAAGTGGGAAATCGTTTATGGTTTTTCCAGCTTGCTTTTCATTCCATGTCAACATGAGATGAAAGGATAATTCGTCTCCTGCATTGACCATTTCATGGTTATGGACCAACATTCTATGACCATTTATCTCTATTTGTAAATGGTTCTCATCAGGTATGGCATATTTGATGAGAATGGTTCCAACATAGTGTAGTCGATAGTGGCTTAAACCCGAAGCAAGCACATAGGTCAAGTGCAGGTCATGAACTAGCGGTATATGGTTTCTCTCATTCACAGGTTTTACATTTGTCAGGTGCGCTAAAAATACAGATGGGATAAATTTATAAAGCCTTTTCATTTCATAGGTCACGTATCGCTTGGTACACACATCATCATCTTCTTGTGGGTCTTCCACGTGAATAGTGCGGTGATGATTAGCGCTATAGCCATTCACCGTAAGCTAAGGCACTTTATCATAAAACTCATACACCTTGTTATCCACATACTTTTTTGTAGTAACGTCTGTTGACACTTGAGGATGTTTTACATGAGTTAACCGCTTTCCTTTAAAGTCATAATCTCCTTGTTTTGTGCGTGGCACTACTGACCTATCCACATAGTGTTTATTAGCAGGATCTGTTTCTTGTTTAGGATCATGTATGGGAACAGACCTAGCTTTGACCATCAACGCACGTCCAAAGGCATCCATCGTCAACCTGTAGTACGAGTCTACTGTTTCTATGACAAGGCTCGGTGCGATGTATATAGACAGCCTGCTAGACTCTCTAAGCCTTAGTTGAAATGAAGCTAATTAAGCAGCAAAAGTCATTCCCCGTGAGGGACATGGTTTCCCATCTCTGCCCCACATCACGTGAACAACGCCTTGGTTCACTGTTTCCATCTTCCATTCGCTGCATCATTGTGGAACCTTCCGGCTGTGGAAAGACCAATCTTTTGCTGACACTTATTACAGCGCCCAATGGTCTGTGTTTTCAAAATATTTATTTTTTCGCAAATTCTCTCCAACAACCCCTCTACGTGTTTCTGGATCAAGTCATGTCTGGATTACAAAATGAGAATATGGGGTATTTTACATTTTCCACGCAAGAAAATGTTATTTCACCGGATGAGGTAAAGCCTGATTCACTCATGATTTTCGATGACGTATCCACTGAACGACAAGGCTTCATTCAAAGCTATTTCAGCATGGGTCGACACAAACATATCGATTGCTTCTATCTTGGACAAACGTATTCTAAAATGTCCAAACAGTTGATTCGTGACAATGCCAATGTCATTGTTTTATTTCGCCAGGACGAGAGGAACAGTCATCACATTTATAATGAACATGTGAATCCGGATATGACCTTTCAAATGTTTACAGAATTGTGTGGCAATTGCTGGAACACACAACGTCATGCCTGTTTAGTGATTGATAAACAAAGTGAACTCAACCAAGGGCGGTATCGCTTAGGGTTTGATCATTTTATTGCTATTTAAGGCACTGTATCATTCCCTCTCAAGTCATTTGTCACGACACCATGGCGTTAGAAGAGAGTCAATTGAAAAAGCATATTATTAGAGCAAAAAATACTATTCGCCAAAAGTTTCGTCTATTGAAACGATCGCGTGCGGATCATGCTTTGTTTATTCAACAATATTTAGCACCTCCGCTAAAAGCCATGTTGAAACCCTCTTTCAAGCCATCTGAAACACTACCTACCGTTTCACAAGCCACTCAGACGCACCACGAGGACCCTGAGGAAGAGGAAGAGGAAGATTTAACTAGTGTTAGCGAAGTTGAGGATAATGAGGAACAAGTGTTTACGCCTCAAAAAAAGGCATCACCCCTTGCAGAGTTTTTAAGAAAAAGGAAATCCTTGGCCATGGTCGAAACCCCTTGCCCTTCCAGATCGTCTCCATTTTCACAACTCTTGGCCACCCCTCAACATAAAGCTCAACTGAAAAACATTTTAATAAAATATTATGGATCAACACTGAAGCCTCCGTGGCTTAGGCGGCAGCACGCCGGCCTCTCACCGCTGGGTCCGTGGTTCAAATCCCGGTCACTCCATGTGAGATCTGTGCTGGACAAAACGGAGGCAGACAGGTTTTTCTCCGGGTACTCCGGTTTTCCCTGTCAAAATTTAATTCCAGCAACACTCTCCACTATCATTTCATTTCATCTGTCATTCATTTAATCATTGCCCCAGAGGAGTGCGTCAGGCCTCGGCAGCCGGCACAGTTCATATCCTCGCCGCTAGATAGGGGCTTCATTCATTCCATTCCTGACCCGGTCGGAGACTGGAAGCAGGCTGTGGATTTTCATTTCATTATGGATCAACACTGGAACCCTATTTCACCAATCTATTTGTTGGAAACACAGATACCACATATGGCGTTCGCTATGAGGATGATAGTTTTAAAATTGGTGTTTCATCGATTAAATTTAGTCGTACTAAAGCTGTCATTAAAAAGATCAACTATAAATTAACTCCTGGACTGTTAAAGCTACTATTCTCTCGGACCCCCTCATCCCAAGATTATACGCCAGAGGACCTTGGTAAATATAAATCCATTTTATTGGACACCCATGCCCACAAAAGACAGTATGATCCCACTCAACAAGTGAATGCCAATATATCTCAAAAATATAAAACCATCATTGCAAAAATGTTCCCCACTAGTCAAAGTGGTCGTCGTAAAGTGTCCGCTTCAGGAGTGACATTTAAACCATTAAAACCCCTTGTGGATGTTACCTACTGGCACAATCCCAATAAACTCGTCCAGCGACTACAGGTGTTGCATGCTTCACGTCAAGCCGGTCATACTGGTCACGATTGGGAAATTCAAGAAATTGAGGAAGAACTTCGAAATGCCAAAATTATTGTTTAAGCCCTCACCCATTAAAATGGGTATTGCTCACGAGTTGCATCGTCCAGCTAGACGTCACTATCAGCGACACAAGGTGATTTCACAGGGTGTAGATGAACTTTGGCAAGCAGACTTGGTTGAAAAGATTCCCTATGCTAACGTTAACGATGGTGTACGCTATATGTTGACGGTCATTGATGTTTATTCCAAAATGGCGTTTGTTGAACCTGTGCTACGCAAGTCTGGTCCACTAGTCACTAAGGCCTTTCAACATATTATTCAACAATCCAAACGTCAACCTCAGCTGCTACAAACCGATCAGGGAAAAGAATTTTTCAACAAGGATTTCTCCAGTTTTCTCAAATCTAAGGATATTCACCATTACACCACGTACAGCAATCTCAAAGCCAGCGTGGTCGAGCGGTTCAACCGAACATTGAAAACCCATATGTGGAAAGCGTTTACCGCTCAGGGCACGTATCGCTGGTTGGACTTGTTACCTGAGCTAGTGTCACGTTACAATGACACCAAACACAGAACCATTGGGACCAAGCCACGACTTGTGACCAAAAATATTCCACAACTGGATAAATTGTTTAACCCCATAAAAACAGCAGACCCTAAACGTCATCGCCTTAACATTGGGGACCATGTTCGTGTGAGCAAATTCAAGTCCGTCTTCGACAAGGGCTACACACCAAATTGGGGGACTGAACTATTTCAAATTCGTCAAGTCAACCTGAACAGTCCAGTCACCTATTTACTCGAGGACCTCAACCATCAACCCATAAAAGGCAGGTTTTATCTCCAAGAACTCCAAAAGGCGGCGTTTCCTAAACATTACCTTGTGGAAAAAGTGTTGAAACAAAAAGGAAATAAACTATATGTAAAATGGTTGGGATTTAGCTCAGCCTTTAATTCTTGGATTAATAAATTACATGTTGTGTGAACCTGTGTGTCTTGTATTTATTTATTCACTCATGTTGTACTTAACCTACAGTCCTATGTACAGTCCTCAGCTCCACATGTATTATGAGCAATACATATTTCTTTCTCTCTTCACCTGTGTTCTCTTTTACACTGACTCTCCCCCTTCACCTCTCACCACTGTCAAAACAGGTTGTGACTTGTTAGATCTTATCGTGCACGTGCACAGGTGAACACCTGTGTTTTAGGTCATATTACACATGAACTTGCATTTTCTCACGTATGAACCAAAACAGGATGTGACTTGTTTCACAAGGAGAATGCTAATAATGACATCTCACACGTGTTCACATGTATTTCGCCACTTTCCTTTCATATCGTTATCCTATTATAGTAGTAGAGACTGGGGAACAACGTCAGTTCAACACACGCGAAATGTAGTTAGGCCCTTTGACATAATTTAAATAAATTCATGAGCCATTCCGTAGGAACCGGTCCAAGGGGATCAGTCCAAAGGGACTCATCAACAAGGACTCATCCACAAGGACTCGTCCACAAGGACCTGTCCACAAGGACTTGTCCACAAGGACCTGTCAACAAGGACTTGTCCACAAGGACTCGTCCACAATGACCCGGCAACAATGACCCATCCACAGGGGCATGTCAACAAGGACCCGTCCACAGGGAACCGCTCCCCCACCCTCTTCAAAAGCCATGAGTGGGCATGCTAATTCATAGTGGCTTTCCACCGCACACATGTCTCTTGTGTAGAACAACGTTTCATTCCATATTAGCATTCAAACTCTCACATGTTGCAATTGGAAAGAGAGATTCTCTAAAAAAAAAATACAATTTCACCCCCTAGTAGGGGTAGGTTTCATTTTTGGGGTTGAAATATGTTGTCCATAGGTAAGGGGGTATCAGCCCGAGTTCAATGACACCTCATTCGTCAAAATCCGACCACGGGTTCGGGAGTTATCGGGCTACCGCCATCTTGTGTGGAGGGTGTGGAGGTGGAGGATTTAGAACTCTCACAAAACCACTACTGCAGAGCTCTTTCCGGTCACGGAGAGAGTCCGTCATTTTGTGTAGGCTAAGGATAGGTCATACAATATCCACTCACTCGTACCTAATGAGAAGGGGAGACCCCCACTCTGTACATGTGGAGCCGTTTTCTCCGTGGGCCACATTTTAACCGAGTGTGTGGATCTTACTGACTTACGAAGAAACCTTGGTTTGCAGACGACACTCAAACTTATATTAGCCAATGACGCGTTGGCTGCTGATCACGTTATCCTCTTTATAAGTGAGAGTGGGTTAGGGCCAGCACTCTAAATTTTCCAGTGAACATTGACTCAACGACTTGTTCGTTTTTGAATGATAATTTTTTGATTTTCCGTAAATTTTGTTTATTTTTATAATTATTATTTTTATTTAATATTTTGTTTTATTAATTTTAGGTCTTTTCAAATTTAGGTGTCCACCTCTAAATTTTAAATTCAAATCCAAATGTGTATTCTTTAATCTGTGTTAAGAGGGGCAGATGACCTCGTAGTTCCGCCCCATAAAACACACGCCAACTCAGGTGCTTCGCGATCACTGGCCGGCACCTGGAAAAGCACCGTGCTCTGCTGTAAGAGAGGAACTGTCCGGGACACCTTAAATAAGTTACTAGAAAACCAACATGGCCGCCACATTTGGTGTTGCCAACCTACGCCATTTAACACCAAAAAGTCAGCACACACATCTTTGTAACACGTACGCAAATGATCCAAACTACATAAATGCCCTTTACATTTTACATAAAGTTGTGAAGCAGTCCTTGCTCAAGTTAGGGACATCTTGGTCATCAGTCCTCAACAGTCTAACTCTTAAGCAGTATTATGGTAGTGAAGTTAACTTAAATTAGCTCTTCTAGATTGATTTTTAAAGCATCATATAAAATGCATAAGAACAGAAACATTAATACTTACTCAAGGTTTTTTCCAGTTTTGCCGGGGAGCTAAAGATGAGCATGTTCATTTTTTCTTATAGGCTACATTTTTATAATTAGTCCAAAAATGCAGACCATTCTGTTTTAAGATGAGTGTTCAGAGAAGGATTTAGGAGTAGGAGAGAAATAGAATAGTAGGGTACATATTAGCTTATTATTTCTTTATTTTTGATAAGTACCATACTCATTTCTTGTATGTATAGGTCTACATATATGAAAGCAGAATTGAGACAAGCTATTGAAAGCCTATTGGCAAATCCCTATTGAGATGCAAGAAGATGGTTGATCCAATGCTTAGGCCTAAATCCATTCGAACTAGTCGTGGATTTTAGGGGCATAAGACTGTAATGGCAACTCTAAGATTTCTTCTTGGAATGGAGGAAAGCAGCAGTTGTTGGTTGATTTTGGGGCTTTGCGACATCATGGTCATGTAAATCTGTGTACATGGACATGTGGAATTTGTCTCATAACCTGTGTTATTGTGATGGCTGTATTAGTGTGTGCATTTATTATTCAGATGAGGATTGGGAACGAGGCGGCCATGGCCTTAAATTAGGAACCATCCCGGTATTTGCCTGGAGTAGAAGTGCGGAAACCACTTCCAAGATGGCTAAGATGAGAAGCGAACCCTCCTCTTCTCAGTTTTGCCTCACGAGGCTTAGTGTGCCTTGTTCCATCCCTCAGTCCAAATTTAAAATTTCTTGGCAGAGCCAAAAATCGAACCAGGACCAACTGCCAAAAAAAAAAAAAAATGCTAGCGGCACAGCGCGAAATGGTTGGTAGAATACTCTCCTGACCTTTCGTCACCTGGCACATTAAAAGCCACTTGCAGAAAATTCACTGAATTCAATGACAAATTGACTAGTTAAATACACGCGTTGAAAGGCAAGCTTTATCGACGGAGTAATACACAGACCGGCAAAAAAAAAAAAAGCGGAACAGTTAAAAATGTAATATAAATAGTATAAAATTAGCCATGAAAAAGATGTAATCACATTTTAAAAGCTTCTCACGCATTAGAACAAACATCTGAAACATCCGTGAATAGTGATTGATAAAATGACATTTCTTAGGGTGGTTTATTACCACCAATTACCCAATCTTCCATGGCGGGAAGCGCACTGTAAGCATTTAAGGGGTATGAGTGTTGCCGCTCGCTTATTGTTGTTCTAGGAATAACAACGGGCATTTGTTGAACACGAGCAGTGGGCCTCTGTTCTCTTCACTGACGAGAGTCGCTTTAATCTTAGATCTCCTGATGGAAGAGAAAGAGTGTGGAGAAGGCGCAGGGAGAGGTACAGCCCTGTTGCTTTCTCCTCCAGGACTCCATTTGGAGGTGGCTCAGTTATGGTGTGGGGTGGCATCAACGTTATGGCCCGCACTGAGTTGGTGTGCATCGATCACGGGACACTCAATTCCCAAAGGTACATCGAAGAGATCCTGATGAACCATGTGATGCCCTTTGCGCCTTTCATTGGTCAGAATTTCATGCTGATGCAGGATAATGCCCTCATACTGCTCGATGTGTTGTATAATATCTGCAGGAAGTGGGGATTCAAACCCTGGACTGGCCAGCTCGTAGTCCTGACTTAAACCCCATCGAACATGTACGAGATATGCTTGGAAAGAACGTCAGACAGTGTGACCCCACCACCTTGGCACAACTGAGAACATCGCTGCTGGAGGAATGGGATCGCATCCCGGCAAATGTCATTCGACGAGTTGTGAACAGTATGCCTGGGCGTTTACAAGCTGTCATAGACGCTAAGGGTGGAAACACTTGTTTTAGTGACCAGTGGTGTTGTGCAGTGCAAACATTAACACTGTCTTGTTTGAAGAAAAAAAAACAGCCCAAAAGAACATTACTAAAAAAATAGAAAATTGTAAGATTTGCAAAAATATGTAACGAAATTTGTGAGTTAAAGCGTTTTGTAAAACAGGTTTCAGTATTTTCTGTAGCCTACCATCTAAAATTTACATGAATAATGCAAATATTGGAAAACCGATACATATTAATGGAATAAATTAAGAAATACATAAATAATAGCCCGTCTTCAAGCAAAGATGTACAAGGCAAAACGACATACGTACCGTAATAGAGGTAACACTTCAGGAGTGGTGAACCAAGTAGAATACTTAAATTAGCCTAAATACCTTGTGTAATGATGAATAATAATTGTGGAAATGATGTCCTAATAGATGTTTTCTCCTTCGCTGTCTCTAACCCACCCGCTATCCCCTTTACAACACGACTTATATACTGTAGGGAAATTTCAGATTAATTCTCTACAACGTATCACTCTTTTCCTTTTCACATTCACTTTGATAATATATCATTTTCATACCATATTTCATCTTTTGGCGCGTGGGGGGGGGGGGGGGGGCATTATCAATTGTAACTACTAACCTTGATCACTTCTGCACCGGATATATGTGCTAAATCACTTAAATATGTGTTTTTATTTATTGTATATTTAACAACCGCAGCCATGTTCGACGGCATATTTAGTATGTGAAACTGCTGCAGCGATCACATTGACATCATTTGTTACCAACATATCTGATACAAAATAGGCCTACATTAGACGACACATGTAATGTTGCAATTATGTGGGAAAAAAATAAATAATCGGGCTCTTCTTAGTTAGACGACTGTCTGGACGAAACCATTGGTCGCTACTTGGTTAGACGACAGTCTGGACGAAAATTACTGATTGCACTACTGGGCGTAAGCCCCTGGTTGGGTTTGTTTTGTATGTAGAACCGTATTTACCACTGTAATGAACGCTGATCGCAAGGATTCCATGTTTCGAACTAATCGAAAAACCAGCGCCTCAATGCCTAAAAATTATTGGTCTAGGCACAAACCATTGGTTTGGATGAAAATTATTGATGCGTTTCTACCCCCATTGTGCGTGACAAAAACCAGGGGTGGTGTTTGTATGGCGTAACGACCTAACAATTATTGGTCAGTCATCACAGCACTTTTCGATAAACGAAAACAAGCCATGAAATTAAGATTCATGCAATTAACATACAAATCCATGACACAAATCATAGTGTTCACATCTGGAAGGAGAAACACAACAAGCAACTACGGAGTGTCACTACTCCAAAGGTTTAATGCTTATTCAGCACAAATAGCACCGAGTAAATATGACCAACTTGCCCACCACATTAATTTCCTTGGCAGCGCTGCCTAGCGATTGAAAAACACAATATGGCGTTTGATGCTGGGAGTGCGCTACTCTGAACTTTGCCTAGCGATTGGAAAACAGTCAACCTCCATCAAAATCTGGAAAATTTTCTACAGTAACTTATGTAATGTGACTAAGATACAAGAGTTGAACATTTTATCGCTAAAGGGTGTTATTACATTTTTCAGCAGTGCCAACATTATTGTTTGGCACTGGTCGTGCCTCTTAGTTCGAGCGTGGTGAACCCGGAATAAGGCTTTACATACAAACCTAACCTAGGGCTTATACCCCAGACCCCCTTGCTTGTATTAAAAGCAGTAATTTTCATCCACACAGTCACCTGGCCTAGTAGCGGCCAATGGTTTCGTCCAGACAGTCGTCTATTCTAGAGTTGTATTTTTAGAGATGTGCTCCGACAGTTCGGCGGATAAGCCATTGAGCTGAAGGAAGCGGGTAATCTGGAGAACCACTGGATGGATTTTGATGCGATTTGCACTGTTCTCGAGGGAGGTAATTTTAGAGAAAATAATCATTTGTGACCAAAGGAAGCCGATTTTGTATCCCACATGTTGGCAACAATGTGTGCGCATCGGTGTGTGTCTCTAGAGTGCGCCTTGTTGACAGTTGAACGAGATGAAAGCGCTGTTGGAACATGGCAGCCGTTTTTAAAGAACAATAAATAAAAACACATATTTATGTACTTATGCACACATATGAAGTGCAGTAGTGACCAGGGTTCCTAATTTCAATACGTAATATCGCCCCGAAGATGAAACAAGGACACAAGGTATGTAAAAGTCACATTCATGTCCGATGCAAATGTAAAAGTCGCGTTCTACTTTCATTCAGAATTAATAATACAAGTAGCCTAGGCTATAGTTGCGAGCAATATTTATAACGTATTGCAACCAGTGGCTTCGCCCGAACTGTGCCATCAAACCATGTAGCGAACAGTGACTTTGTCTCACCCAACTTAAGTACATCAGTAATTTTCACACAGACATTCAGTAGTGCAGTAACTTATGTCGAGAACTAAACGAGCCAAGAGATAATGTTGGTATTTTCTGAAAAAGTGCATCTGTGACTCAAGCGCAGTGCATATCCCATGCACATGTGAGTATATGGCTCTTCAGAATGATGACTGATTCATGTTGCACAACCCTTGAAGTTCGTTGAAGGCTTCCACACAAATCTGTCACAACCATAACTGAAACAAATAAAAATAGGCCTAATATAAATATTGTATCTGCCTACTACTAAGTAGGCTATAGGTCAGTAGCCAACTACATAATCACCAATACATTCACACTACAACTAGCCGAGTGTGAATCATAGACTACTTTCAAGCTTACGAGTAACATGTGCAATGTATTATATTATTAAGCTGACGGCACTTGGAAGTCGAGAATAAGATACTTTGCAATATTAGAAGGCGAATTGATCCTAAAATATGTTCCTGGGAGTGAACTTACTACGCTATATTTTAGGTTATGTTTGGTTTGTATTATACGAAAAATGCAGTCAGAATACTTTTTCAAACTTTCCAAAGACCATTAAGTTCTTTATTACGTTATGTGTGCTCGGACTGAATATAAAAATAAATAAAACAACGATTAAATAAGTTTGTACTTTTAATTACCGTATGTAGATAGGGTCTAGGCTACTTACTCAAAACCTAGTTGATTCGCCAGTGATCTTCAGAGTTTCTCCAATCCATCTCCAATTTTGTTCTCGTGTTTTTTAGACGTCATGATGAAATCTAAATAAGAATTTATCCAAAAATTAATTAAATAAAAGCTTGCAAACAACTCAGACGAGTGGGTATGAACATGCACATATTCCATAATCAAGGGTCTAAAATGACTGTAAAAACTGTTTTAATCGATGTATATTAGTAGTACTTATCTTGTACAACTTGTTATAACTTCATTAGACTTGAAATTCGAAAGAAAACTGTGAAATTATTCAGATAATAGGCATTAGTAAAATTCGTAATTATTATGTTGGGAGAATGTGTGGAAAATGCATTCTGGGAGAACAATGTCGGCAACCGTGTGTTAAGAAATTTTACTGGTATTATGGTCTTTGGAGATGGCGAGGTTTGGCGCATGAAAACAACTTAACTTCTAGAAATTCAACCATAAACCAACATTTACGTAGGTATAGGGGACGGCTGTTAATGTTGGCTACCTTGGTTTGATCTAGTAACTTACTAAGCTGGCCCGGACTATAGTAGCAGCGCTTAGCGAGGCGAGAGTCGTGTTGTTGTTTATTTGTGAATCGGGCTGGGCAAATCAGCGTGCGTCAGGCGGCGTACCGGTATGAAAACGAATAATCATAATAATGCTAATTTTGTGTAGACAGAAATAATAGTCTTATTGCGCTCCTGATTTTGCACTAATTTTCAACATTCTTTCTTTATCTTTGGCATCGCATTGAAGCCATTAATTTTCCGATATTTGAAACAATCGTTTTGGCATTTGCAATCCGAAGTATAGATTCCAAGGAAGCATCAGACAAACTTGAATTTGGTTTGTTAATATTCATAATTGAAAATATTTGTTCACAAACGAACGTTGTTCCGAACATAGCAACAAATGAAGGGCATGAATCCTCGGGAATTCTTTTTCCACAACGCCTTTGTAAAATGAAATCAAATCACCTTTATATTGGTAATAGCGGTCTTTCAAAATTGAATCGCACTGTACTTTTATCTGCTCAACTTGGAGCCTTGATGGGACATCTTCTGGGCGTACCGAAAGAGGTGTCATAAAAACTTTGAGTGCCGGTTTTACTTTTTTTTTTTCTCTTCAAACCATCTTCAAATTCATTATGCAATGACTGTAACGCTTTTGTGTACTCACTGATTGAAGCATTTTAGAGCGGGAGAATTGTCCCAATTTCCATCTTGAAGCATACTTTAGAAAGCACAAGTTGCAATTTGAAACTTTCAATACGGTCACACATAGTACTGATTAATGTATTTTTACTTTGCAACGAGTTATTTAAATGCCCCGTGATGTATTTCATGAAAGCGAGGTTAGCGATCCATTGCTCATCATCCAAGTCTGTCTGTGGAGAAAGAGGGGTGGGAGGGGAAATGCACCGGGGCACGCAAGCACCAAGTGCTTGGGTGGCGTGATCTGCCATAACCTGTGCGAATGCACAGTTGAGTATTTTACAGGCTTGTAATATATTCGTTGTGCTTTGGCTCTGAGAATCTTGAGCCCTACAAAGAAGACCTACTCTGATTGTGACCACACAACAAATACTGTATGCTTTGTTTTTAACATTCTCACAAACATTTACACTCCACGCATGAATGAAATGTACAAAGTAGTCAGTAAAATCAAAAACCCCTTACCTAGGCCTTACAACTGTGGGAACATAAAAGGGCTACCACGGTACTCAACAGTTTATCCAAGAATTATTTTCACCAACATAGATCGAGTCCCTTCTAATTGAATTTCTTGCCATTGTTGTGGTCTAGAAGTATGAATTGAGATTGTTGGAATCCCAGCTCTGGAATATCATACAATGAGCCTCATAAGGACATCTGAGAAGAGTTGTCACCACCCGGCCAAGTACAAATCTGCGATTCCTATTACAGTTAAGAACAGAATTATCTCGTAGTTCCTCCCCTTAAAACCACAATAACTAAGTACAGAATTTAGTGGCAGTGTATTCTGAGTGGGTCATGGCATCCCTGTTCATATCGCATAATACCATAATTACAAGAACTTCAGCACATAACAGTCAGGGCCAAAATAAATAGCCTATGTATAATTGGAGTGAATATGAATACACAGTGGGAGGAATGGGAGATAAATGAAACAATTTGTATACCTAGTTAAAATGCACGTTAGAGAAAGAAAATAGTCTAGTGTCCATATTATTTTTCATGAGAAACCAAATAGAATTTGTCACCACCCGGCCAAGTACAGATTTTTGTGACCATACAGAAGTTGGGCCTATGTACACCAACAAAAAAATGTTTGTCGACTGAAGACATAACATGCAGTATGTTTTCGTAACGACGTACTGTAAGTAAGACGCATTCACAAATCTGCGACTTATTATGGAGTATAGGCGTAAGGGTTTTCCTCCATAGTACATAACACAGAACATAACCAAATAAATTTAATCATCAATTGAATACTCGTGTGATTACAACTTTCAAAGCAATACTACGTCTTCCTAGGCTTGATCCTACTTTATCAAACTTGATATTCAGTCGTACACACATGTACAACAACACTTTAAAGAAAATCACACCTTCCAGAAAATCTTGTAGGATAAGAACGTATTCAATTGGAGCCATTTTGATTATCGAAGCAACGCAGCAAAGCAAAGTAGCAAAGTAAAACTACGCTGCACGAGGGCTCAGAGTGGGGGTAAATCGCTGCCAGCAGCAGAGAGTGCAGCATGAATAAAAGAACGCGCTGCGTGCGGCACTGCTGAATCGCTGCGCGTTCCGCGTTAAAAAAAACGCACCCTTGGAGTTGGTCTTAGTCGAGTATTTTTTTGTCGTGACCTCGTGTTGAGCAACTAATCGAAAGAACTATTGATACTTATTGAACAATATTATTGCGTGACACTTATAAGGTAGAACAGACAGTATACTACAGTATTATTATTGTTGTTGTTGTTTGAGTCTTCAGTCTCTTGATTGGTTTGATGCAGCACTCCATGCCTCCCTGTCCTGAGCTAATCGTTTCATCTCTGCATAAGTTACCTACCACATCCTACAGCCGATGCAATCTGTGTAACATATTCTAAGCTTGGTCTACCCCTACCATTCTTGACCTTGACCCTCCCTTCCATAACTAAGTTCGCTATTCCTGGGTGTCTTAGTATGTGTCCTACAAACCTATCGCTTCTCTTCATTAGCATAAATAGAGAAGATTGGTGAGTTGCTGCAAACCAGCCACAGGGCTGTTTACTTAAGAGAGAGAGAGAGCAGTCACCATTAACATCTCCCCTCTCCCACTCGTCGTATTACCTCTTCATATGTACTACCATCTGATCTTCTGATTCTCCTGTAACACCACATTTCAAACGCTTCAATTCTCCTCTTTTCTGATGCTCCAACAGTCCAAGTTTCAATTCCATAGAGTGCCACGCTCCAGACAAAGGCTTTCAAAAATGACTTCCTAATACCTAAATCTATATTCGATGTCAACAGATTCCCTTTCTGTAGAAATGCTTTCCTTGCCCGTGCCTAACTACTTAATAAACAGCTCAATTCTCTCAAGAACTTACCCGGATATTTTGAAGTTATCAAAAGTAATTCCAGTGCACAAAAACGGTTCAAAATATGAATTAGATAACCATCGTCCTATTACTTTACCAACTGGTATTGCAAAAATTGTGGAAAAAATCATGTATAAGAGACTGATAAGTTTTATAGAAAAATATAAGATACTATCAAACTCACAGCATGGATTCAGAACGGAAAAATCTACACAGGCAGCAATTTATGAATGTAGTAATAGTATACTGAAATTAATTGACAATAAGGAACATGTAACTGGCCTATTCTTGGATTTATCGAAAGCATTTGATGTTGTTGACCATAAAATCCTCCTCACAAAACTAAATCAATATGGTATTAGAGGTCTAGCTAATAAATGGATAGAGTCTTACGTAACAAGGCGTAAACAAATAGTAAGCTTGATACCGGTACATAAGGATGATGGAACCAAATTACTTAATGAAACATTGTCCAATGAGGGAATTATTAAATTTGGAATAACCCAGGGATCGGTTTTGGGTCCATTACTCTTTCTTCTATATATCAATGATATAACACAGAAGGCTCATTCACATAAGGAAATTTTGTTTGCGGACGATACAACACTTGTAATAAAAGGTGAGACTAAACAGGTCTTACAGCAGTCTGCTGACTCCGTTACAGAAGAGTTAATCAAATAGTCACAAGATAATCGCCTTATAATAAACTATAAGAAAAAAAGTATCTCTAAATTGCCACACTATACAGAATAGGAATCCTGCGAAGCCCAATATAACATTAAATGGTCATCAAATAGAAAATAAATCAGAAACAAAATTATTAGGACTATGGATACAACATGACTTGAAATGGAATAAACATATACAATATCTGAATACTAAACTGAACTCGATGTGCTTTGCGCTACGTATTTTGAAAACCTGCTCTAGCATGCACACATTAAGAAATACTTATTTTGCTTATTTCCATTCATACTTAAGATATGGGGTCATATTTTGGGGTATGTCACCAGATGTACTAAGCAAGTTTAGGATACAGAAGAGGGCGATTAGAATTATGGCAGAAGTAAACACTAGAGAATCATGTAGACCTTTGTTTAACGATTTAAACATTGTCCCACTGCTCTGCATATATATATCTTCGAAAGTATTATGTTTTTCAAAAGGAATTTAATGAATAAAGATGTTTTTCTTAAAACAAACAATGATGTTCATAGGCATAACACAAGACAAAATCAAAACATTCATATTTCACACACACACACAAGCATATATCAAAAAGGAACTTTTCACACGGGAGTTAAATTATACAATAAACTACCCCAGTATATAAAACTTGGCCCAAAAATAAAAACCTTTGATAGAATGTTGAAACCTTATCTGCAGTGCCATTGTTTTTACTCTGCAGTTGAATATCTTAGCGTATAGGAGCGATGAAATCTATTTTACTTTTCTATTTTAATTGTAATACCTAGCTGTATGTTGTTGTATTTATAGAATTAAGTTTTCATATTATGATAATAGAGTAAAGTGTAAATAGTTTTCCAATAAGATTGTATCTCTTACGATCTGTTATTATAATAAGTTATAAATAGTTATAGTATTAGTAATATATACCTGCTAGTTGTTTTATTTTATAGATGTAATTTCTGACGTGTCCTATATCAAAAATGCATTGTATACATTTAATTGATCAAATGGATTTAATAAAAATCTGATCTAATCTAATCTAATCATATCCTCTTTGATTCATCCTTCGCTGGTTATTTTGCTGCCTAAGTACCGGTAACAGAAGTCTCCTAATTCGTTTAGCTTATCCCCTGTCAATTTGACGTCCATAGGGATTTCTGATATCTTTCGGATGCATTCCATTATTTTTGTTTTACATTTATTAATTTTCACCATGAAATCTTTCCTCAAGACAGAATCCATACTATTTAAACACTCATTCAAATCCTCTAGTTGAAACGAGTTTTACTGGCCCTCACTGTTGGGGTGTACAAATGTAATGTTTCTACTAGCCGTGCCTTGCACTTTGAAACACAAATGTATTGTTTACTCTGACTAAGATATGTTGTATTAATGGGCGCCAAGACCTCAACGCTATGTTGAAATCTAAATTTATATTTAACAACACCTATCTCTGGTAGAACACCTTCAAGAATCTTTACACTCAGATCGTGGTATGATTTGATCATTAACCCAACTAACAATTGTATCAGGAGAAGGAATTTGGTCTATATCTAATGCTACCTACTGAAAGCAAAGATTGCATGGTTAAAAGAAATGAATTTATTATATAAAACAAGTATGGCGAAATTAATAATAATAATAATAATAATAATAATAATAATAATAATAATAATATATTTTAAATTTAAATTGGAGCGTTGCGATCTGAATATTACCGCTAGAGAATTACGGGAAAACGGAGTCGGATGAATTACTGATTTTACTATTATTCCCAAGCTATGAAGTTACTGAAATGCTGAATATGAAACAAAGAAACGAGAGATTATGTAGTTCTGAGTCATTCGCGCTTACCATTGGAAATTGCCGTAGCATTTCCCTCGTACTGGATGTTGAAGGGAGCTTCCCACAGCCTTCTGGACGTCGTCATCTTCTTCGTTAGTTGTAGAAATATTTGTAGAAATGTTAAATTATGGTCTGGTCACACCGGAACAAACACTCGAGCAACCACAACGGTCAAGTTTTACAAAGATAATCGCCTTGCCTCCACGGCGCGCAAACCATATATGCACCCGTCACCTCCCCTCTCTGGTGCCGTCTTCTTCTCGCCCGCTCTCCACTGATTGGCTGAGCCACCACGCGATACTCCCCACCTCAGGGTCATTACACTCGGCGCGGCGATGATGTCGATTACCGGTCCAGGCCATTTCGCCTTTTCTTGAAGCAGCAACCCCGCTTGCGTCATGCTTCTCGACAAGAATAAGCCTGTAGCCGAATTCCCAGTGACTCATCTCTCTCAACAAACTCTAACTGACAAAATCCGAAAAATTCCGTAATCATATAATTTTCCGCGTTAATGTTGTTCGTGATAATTCGCTTGATAGGGTTTTCTATAACATCGAAATCCTATCCGTATACTTATAATCTTATAAAAAACGCTCCAAATATACCTTAATAATAATAATAAGTTACATGAAAACTTCTCTTGGCTGAACAATTTGCCGCGTAAATAAATATAGCATGGCTTCCTACTGACTTATGTCAGTGGCGTAAAATACCCTCGAAAAACACGTTACATATTCGCCTCGGATCATCGGATGATTTACCGTGACGACGGTCCATCATGCGATTATCCCAGACACGTTAATAAATCCCCATCCAAAATACATATTACATAAAATAAATCACCCTAAATTACATATATATATACACTCATAATTTTCTTTACGCTCTTTGCGTCAAAGTCTGTAATCATTTTGGATTGCCCTGTGCAACCAGTCCAATGTTTTTCATTTAGATAAATATTCCACGGATATTTCCGCCTCTCAAAGATCTCTATGTTGGGAAAGATATACATAAATAATGTGTGAGCACTGTGTATATATGATGTCACATCACGCGCATCAAAGGTGTTCTGATATGTTTATATCACCACAGAACTTCCTAATTTCACTGGAGGTCCCTTCGTTCTGGTGAAACTTAATCTCACTGATCTCACTGAGCACACGATCACACTATTGTGGCAGCGCATCGTGACCATAATACTTAATCTCTCTGTATATAATACAAAATTAATATTGACTTCTGAAAAAAAAACAGTAATTGCGCATTACATATAACACCAAATATTTCTGTGCCGTAATCGCCCTGTCTTCTTAAGTTCCCGTAGACCATATTCTACTTAATACTAGTTCTCAACTCAGACCAGTTCTCCTCCCTCAAATAATACCTTTGTACTAATTACCATAAATTACACACTTAAAACTCTTACATGGCGAGGCCATAAACAGAAATCACGTGTGCTGTTATGTATGAGTTTCATGAAGGACTGTCTCGCCTTCTGGTGGCCCATCTTTTGTCTCGTGGACGCCTTAAGCAAAAATACCCTGTTCAAGCGCTCACCCATCTCTAGGAGACAAATGGGAATTCACCAGAGCTACCAAATTCTGGCCTTGGTGTATCGAGACATTTTAGTGCTCAAGAGCATCCGACAATCCCGTCATATTTCCCTGTACCTTAAAACTCTCAATTACTTGCATACTACCCCCTGTGTGACTTCTGATACGCCTGCCTGGAAGACTAGATCTTCCATGCACCAAATACCACACTTACTCATTTGATAGGCTGGCTCGTCAGCTAAACACACTTACTTTATGAACATCCTTAATGTCATCACGTTGCTCCACTAGCATATTTCTCAGTGTCTGTAACGATGCCCTGTTGCTACTGTCCACACATGCACATAATAAAATACCGTCCTCTGCTTTAACCACAGGATAATCCCTACATAAATTGGTGTCCCTTGATAGCATGTCTGCAAGAATGTTATCTTTACCTTTAATATATTTTACTGTGAATTCGTATTCCTGCAGAGCATGAATCCACCTACTAACTCTGTTAGAACTGAGTTTACAAGTCCTCATATACAGTAATGCATGGTGATCTGTATGGATCTCAAATTTCCCCCCTACTAAATACATTCTAAATTTCCCTAAACTGAAAACAATACCTAAAAGCTCTAACTCAGTAATCGTGTATCTTTTCTCTGCTGCTGTCAGTCCTCGCGAGGCTAAAGACACAATGCACAGATTACCCTCATCATCTTTCTGACATAATACTCCAGCAATGCCTATATGTGAATCATCTGTCATAACCACATATTCCTTATCTTTCAATGGATATTTCAGCACTACAGCTTTCTCAAAACCTTCCTTCAGCGCTCTAAAAGCCTGATCATGCTTGGACTCCCATCTCCACCGAGTCCCACTTTTAAGCAATTCCCTGAATGGTTCTACCAACCCTGAGTATTTAAGAACGAACCTCCTGAAAAAGTTGCAAATTCCCAGGCATGTTTTTAACTGTTTAACATTCTGTGGCAACTCTGCGTTAAGTATCTTATTAACCCTACTTTCCTCTGGTGTTACACCTCTACTCGACACTCTATGACCTAAAAATGTCACTTCTGACTGACAGAATGACGACTTAGACAGCTTCAAAGTGAACCCTGCCTGATCTAACTTCTGAAAAACTATATCTAAATGACGTAGATGCTCCTCAAAACTGCGTGAACTAATTACCATATTATCAATGTAAATGGTTCAAACTCTCCTGTGTCATCCCCTAATGCGATGTTTAAAGCCCTAATTAAAGCTGCTGAACTACTCTTTAACCCATAAGGTGTTCTACAAATTTGATAAAGGTTATATTTATGACTAAAAGCTGTAAATGGTCTATCTTCGTACATGAGTGGCACTTGCCAAAAACTGGAACTCAAATCTACACAAGTGAAATACTTCTTCCCCTCAAATGTTTGCATTAATTCCTCTATTGACATAGATTTCAGCTGATCTGAACTAATTCTACTGTTAACCAAACGAGCGTCTAAACAAATACGAACTGTGCCGTTGGCCTTGGGTACCGTGATCAAAGGATTAACATATGGACTGTTAGAGTGCTCAATAATCCCATCTTCAAGCATCTGGTTAATTTGTGCCTCAACTGCACTCTGATAAGCGAAAGGTACAGGATATCTATGTCCTGTGAATACTGACCTATCAATAACGTTCAATGAATGTGTATAGCAATTGGCCATACCAATGCGATCCTCAAAAACTCTCCTATTACACCATAACACATCATAGAGCCGAACACACTGGTCCACCTCTATATTTCCCTGAAATGCAGCATCACGTAACGAGTCCACTAGACTACCGTTCGTAATCACACTGCCCACAAAACATGGAGAACCCCGTTCTACGGCTGGCGATATCTCATTTAAAGTACAAATCACACCTACAACACTACTTCTCTGAATATGGTCATTGAACGCTACTTCTACTTCAGAATCACCTCATTTAAATTTCAAACTCCCTACATCATAACATAAGTTACCTGACACTCTACGTAGCCACTCTGAACCCAAGATAACACTGAATACTAAATTTGGAATTACAAGACAAATCTGCTTTTCTACATGATTATTAATTTTAATGTCTACTAAAACTTGCTTATAAATTACTTTAGACCTCTTCCCAACAGCTGTGATAACAAAAGTGCTTTTAATTGGCATCTCCACAAAATTTACTCCAGTTCCTTCCATTTTATCATAAAATGCACTACTTACGCAACTCTTCATACAACCACTATCATTTAAAACATCTGTGTACGCCTCGGACACGTTAAATTTAACTATGGGGCTCTTACTAACCACCTCCTGATTAATACCTTCATCATTTAGTTCACGTAATAATTCATTTCTTACATTTAGGTCATAGGGCTCCTGTGTAAGTGTATGAACAGGGCATGTTACAGACTGAGATTCTGACCTTACATCGCAGCCTGGTTCGTGTTTAAAGCATGGCTACCACTTGGTGTAGTACTACTCACTACTGCACTGGTCTGGTTGTTCTGGGTTGTATTAACGGTATCTCTCTGTCCGTTATTACCATTGGGCTGATTCCCTCCTTGACCCCTGTTCTGGTTATAATTATTATTGTTATTATACCTCCCTTGGTTACCCCTAAAATCATTATTTCGGCCTTGATTTCCCCTGAAATCATTATTCCTACCTTGGTAGTTCGTACCATATCCATTTCCTCTGTACTGGTTTTGCTGATTATTATTATTATTATTTTGGTTCCCCCTATTTTGGACGCTGGCCCCTTCGCCACTGTTCCCTTGAACTCCCTGATTCCTATTCTCATTAGGCCTGTTATTATGGTTACCCTGGTTCCTACCGAAATTCTCCTCGTAACCACCTCTTCCCAGAGCATCGAATGTACTTAATAAATTTTCCACTTGAGAAATAGATATAACATTTTGGATACAGGCAACCTCTTTGATTCTATATGGAAAATGTCTTAGTAATAGCCTGACTACATCACTTTCCTCCTTCAAACCATCCAGATATTTACACGTCAATACCTGTCCTAAAAAGTACTCCGTCATAGTGTAGTTTCCTCTCGGGTTATATTTCCCACACACAATTCCCTCACGATGCTGAGACTGAATTACCTCATTCCAAAATTTCTCACAAAATTTAACTTTAAAATCTGAAATATTCTCGAAATTGTCTCTGTAGACAGCAAACCAGTTTCTTGTCTCCCCTACAAACGCTTGCTCTAAAATCTCAACTACCTGGCACCACTCAATACTACCATCTTCCAACCTCTCCCCAAATTTATTTTCTATTGTATTCTTGAACTCCATTGGACAACCCTGCCGATTACTAAATTTGCCTAGTTCTATTTCCCTGTGTGTGCTATTCACATAAACTGGCCTACTCTGACTATTTTCCTGCCTAATTCTAGCTTTCAACTTCTGTTCTAATTCAGCAATTTTCTCCTCAGCTTTTCTTTCATTATTAGTTACAGTTAACCTAATGCTCCCTTCCGATGCTTCAACTTTACCACTTAATTTAGCTTGTTTCTCATTAATCTCATTAATGCTTTCCTTATTCCTCTCCCTTAAAGCATTAACTTCAGTGATTATTTCTGTATGTACTTTATCAATTCTTCCCCCCAGCTGTTCTTTAACCTCCTTAGTTGCTACCTGAATTTTGTCAATTTCTCCCCCCAATTGCTTTTTGACCTGCTGTGTTTCAAGTTGCACTAGTTCTTTTAAATTTTCAGCCTGTGTACTGATTCTAATTTCTAACTCCTCCTGTACTTTTCCTAATTTTCTGTCTACATCTGCCATAATCTCTTTAGCCATCTTTTCTATCACCCCTCTGATCTCACCTCTAATCAGTTCGAATTTATCACTAATTTCTCTACTGTTTTGTTCAAGTTTAGCATTATTTTGTTCGAGTTTAGCATTTAAAGTTTCAGTACTCTCTCTATTTTCCCTACTGTTTTGTTCCAGTTTAGCATTTTGAGTTTCAGTACTCTTTTTATTTTCCCTACTATTTTGTTCAAGTTTAGCATTATTTTGTTCGAGTTTAGCGTTTAAAGCATCTGTGCTAATTTTATTTTGTTGCATAAACTGAAGAAGCAAACTCTCTAACCCTGCTTGACTGTTTTGATTACCCCCCTCAGTATCGGGATTTACCTCCGACATCCCTGTACTGCTTTCATTTCCAAGACTAGCCATACTGCTCGTATCTTCACTATCCAACTGGTGACCACTACGCAACTTCATCTCTTCCTCAACACTACCCATGCTGATACACACCGATAAATGAAAAACCCCCAAAATACAGGCACAGAAATATATACCCTTCTCCTTCCTCAAATGTTATTAGGTTTTCGGCCCCATGTTGGTAGCGACAAGTGAAACGAGTTTTACTGGCCCTCACTGTTGGGGTGTACAAATGTAATGTTTCTACTAGCCGTGCCTTGCACTTTGAAACACAAATGTATTGTTTACTCTGACTAAGATATGTTGTATTAATGGGCGCCAAGACCTCAACGCTATGTTGAAATCTAAATTTATATTTATCAACACCTAGCTCTGGTAGAACACCTTCAAGAATCTTTACACTCAGATCGTGGTATGATTTGATCATTAACCCAACTAACAATTGTATCAAGAGAAGGAATTTGGTCTATATCTAATGCTACCTACTGAAAGCAAAGATTGCATGGTTAAAAGAAATGAATTTATTATATAAAACAAGTATGGCGAAATTAATAATAATAATAATAATAATAATAATAATAATAATAATAATAATAATAATAATATATTTTAAATTTAAATTGGAGCGTTGCGATCTGAATATTACCGCTAGAGAATTACGGGAAAACGGAGTCGGATGAATTACTGATTTTACTATTCCCAAGCTATGAAGTTACTGAAATGCTGAATATGAAACAAAGAAACGAGAGATTATGTAGTTCTGAGTCATTTGCGCTTACCATTGGAAATTGCCGTAGCATTTCCCTCGTACTGGATGTTGAAGAGAGCTTCCCACAGCCTTCTGGACGTCGTCATCTTCTTCGTTAGTTGTAGAAATATTTGTAGAAATGTTATATTATGGTCCGGTCACACCGGAACCAACACTCGAGCAACCACAACGGTCAAGTTTTACAAAGTTAATCGCCTTGCCTCCACGGCGCGCAAACCATATATGAACCCGTCGCCTCCCCTCTCTGGTGCCGTCTTCTTCTCGCCCGCTCTCCACTGATTGGCTGAGCCACCACGCGATACTCCCCACCTCAGGGTCATTACACTCGGCGCGGCGATGATGTCGATTACCGGTCCAGGCCATTTCGCCTTTTCTTGAAGCAGCAACCCCGCTTGCGTCATGCTTCTCGACAAGAATAAGCCTGTAGCCGAATTCCCAGTGACTCATCTCTCTCAACAAACTCTAACTGACAAAATCCGAAAAGTTCCGTAATCATATAATTTTCCGCGATAATGTTGTTCGTAATAATTCGCTTGATAGGGTTTTCTATAACATCGAAAACCTATCCGTATACTTATAATCTTATAAAAAAACGCTCCAAAAATACCTTAATAATAATAATAATAATAATAATAATAATAAGTTACATGAAAACTTCTCTTGGCTGAACAATTTGCCGCGTAAATAAATATAGCATGGCTTCCTACTGACTTATGTCAGTGGCGTAAAATACCCTCGAAAAACACGTTACATAGTGTGTCGGCTAAGATGACGATGTTATTCAGCAAATCTCAAAGTTGAAATTATTCCTCCGTGAATCTTGACTTCTACTTTGAATTTGTCTCCAATTTCCTTCATTGCTTGTTCAATGTGTACATGGGTGATAAGTTGTAGCCTTGCCTTACACCTTTCTGAATACCAGCTTCTCTCTCATGTCCTTCGGTTCGAATAACTGCTGTCTGGTTTCTGTATAGTTTGTATAGTGTTTACTTTATTCCATTCGTTTTCAAAATGCCAAACAACTTACTCCAAACAATGTTATCAAAAGCCTTTTCTAAGTCTACAAATGCCATGAACGTTCTCTTATCCTTCCTTATTCTAGCTTCCAAAATCAGTCTAAGTGTATGAATCGAGGAAAGCTTATCATAGACTACTGCATGACCTGAAATGGATCTTAACTTTCGCACATTATTTATTTATTTAATAGTAATGTGCAGTGCTTGATTTGTTAAAAAAAAGAGGTTACGGTACTGTGGGCTGTGTTTGAGTCTTCAGTCTTTTGACTGGTTTGATGCAGCCCTCCATCCCTCCCTGTCATGAGCTAATCGTTTCATCTCTACATAGCTCCGACACCCTACATCCGAGGCAATCTGTTTAACATATTCTAACCTTGGTCTACCCCTACAGTTCTTGTCCTCGGCCCTTCCTTCCATAACTAAGCTTGCTATTCCTGGGTGTCTTAGTATGTGTCCTACCAACCTATCTCTTCTCTTCATTAGCAGTCGCCAGAAACATCTCTCCTCTCCCACTCGTTTTAATACCTCTTTGTTTGTAACCCTATCTACCCATCTGATCTTCATCATTCTCCTGTAACACCACATTTCAAATGCTTCAATTCTCCTCTTTTCTGCTGCACCAATAGTCCAAGTTTCACTTCCATAGAGCGCCACGCTCCAGACAAAGGCTTTCAAAAATGACTTCCTAATACCTAAATCTATATTCGATGTCAGCAGATTCCTTTTTTGTAGAAATGCTTTCTTTGCCTGAGCCAACCTACTTTTTATATCCTCTTTGCTTCGTCCATCACTGGTTATTCTGCTTCCTAACAGAAGTCTCCTACTTCCTTCAGCTTTTCACCTGCCAATTTGATCTCCATAGAGGTTTCTGATTTATTTCGGCTGCATTCCAGTATTTTTGTTTTACATTTATTAATTTTCATCATGAATTCTTTCCGTAAGACGGAGTCCATACCATTCAAAAACTCATTCAAATCCTCAGGCTTGTCGGCCAAGATGACGATGTTATCAGCAAATCTCAGAGTTGAAATTATTTCTCCTTGAATCTTCACTCCCACTTTAAATTTTTCTCTAATTTCCTTCATTGCTTGGTCAATGTAAAGATTGACAAGTATGGGTGATAAGTTGCAGCCTTGCCTTACACCTATCTGAATACCAGCTTCTCTCTCATGTCCTTCAACTCGAATGACTGCTGTCTGGTTTCTGCACAGATTGTATATCACCCTCCTATCCCTGTACTTTATTCCAATCGATTTCAAAATGTCAAACAATTTAGTCCAATCAACGTTATCAAAAGCCTTTTCTAAGTCTACAAAAGCCATGAACGTTCTCTTTTCTTTCCTTATTCTACCTACCAAAATCAGCCGGAGACTTAGTACAGCTTCCCTTGTTCCTACATTTCTCCTGAAACCAAACTGGTCTTCACCCAACTCCGTTTCTATCTGGCTTTCAATCCTCTTGTAAATTATTCTAGACAGGATTTTTGAAGCATGAGTAATCAAGCTGATTGTACGGTTATCTTCACATCTGTCAGCTCCCACTTTCTTTGGTATAGGGATGATTACATTCTTCTTGAAATCAGGGGGTACCTCACCTGTCTCATAAATCCTACACACCAAGTGAAATAACCTGATCAGACCTTCATCTCCTACGCAGCGCAGCAACTCAATCGGTATATCATCTATGCCTGGTGCTTTGTTCCTGCTTAAGTCTTCCAAGGCTCTATCAAATTCTGATCTCAATATTAAATCTCCTTTCGCATCCTCATCAATTTCCTCCTCCCTTTCCATTACATGATTCTCAATCTCCTTTCCCTTATACAAACTCTCTAAGTAAGCTTTCCATCTCTCAACCATTTCTTCCCTATCTGTTAGAGGCTTTCCATTTGTGTCCTTAATATTACAGCACTTAGTCTTCTTTTCCCCAAAAGTATTCTTAATCCTTCGATAAGCTGTGTCTACTTTTCCTAATTACAGACAATTTTCTATACCTGCACATTTCTCTTTCAACCATTCTTCTTTCGCTTCCTTGCACTTCTTGTTAACCTCATTTCTCAGACGTCTGTATTCTGCTTTCCCCTTTTCATCTCTTACATTCTTGTGTTTCCGCCTTTCATCCATCAATTCTAGTATATCCTGAGTGATCCACGGTGGGCTACCGGGTGAAATTGAAATATAGAGTTCTAAAAACTATATTTTTACGCTTTTTTGAAGACATTTAAAATTTAATCAGCGGACAGAATAGCAATCTAATTTTGATTGCAATTTTAAATTCAATTGAGACTGCTGTAGAAACATTTTTCTTACCATAGCCGTTGGCCTATATTACATTTTAATGTAGGCCAACTAGGCTACCATTCGAACAATGTACATTATTTCATTTTTGATGTGTAACATCTTTCCACTCGGTTGCTGGATATTTGTGGGAGTGATTTTGAAAAATGGGACGGAAGTGGCTCGGACGATCCAGCTGGCAGTGGTGGATTGAACGGAAGTGTGTTAGACGCACTGCCAGCTGGATCGCATTGCTGAACACTTTCATTCTGACGGTAAACGCTCATGCGAACTCTGGTGTCAAGTGATTGAAACAAAGCACATGGAACATGTTCTAAGTCTTCATGATAAAATGCTTTAATATCAAACATTGTAAGTAGTCGGCATTGCCGGTATTATGTTTCTGCACAATGGCTATTCATATATTAACCCACATAACGGTAATGCAGTCATCAATATAATATAATCGTTGTGTTTATACGAGAATTGAGCAAGCCTTCATAAACTATTGCTGAATACATTCTCTTTACTCACAAGATTTCCTATTCATAATACCTTTTGAACTCAATTTCTCGCAGGAACATTATCGAAACAAGCATAATATAAGTGAAACTTAATTCCGTGATGCAGTATTATTGGTACGTGAAAATAAGTCACCATCTTGTACCTAATAATCGTGTGGTCGAAATAGCCGTGGGGTTAGCGTCATTGACTGCGAATCTAGAGATCTCGGGTTCACCAGATTATCGTTTTAAACGATATTTATCATATCAATATTACTCATTTTAACAGAATCCATATGAAATTACGTGTTGGTCTGTGAATCAAGAGGTCCGGGAACTGGGCAAGCCTTTCATGATCTACTGCTGTGCACATGGCATTTACTCGCAAGTTGGCCTATTTATAGGGAATTTAAGGATATGAGCGGTGTCGCGACTATTGATCTAGATCCATATCGTATTCTTTATTTAGGCTAGTACTGGTGGAAGCTACAAAACTTCTAATAAAATGAGTTCCGCATTATAAACTACAATATCTCTAAAACACTCCCTTTTACAATAGATTAATATTTGTGCCAACATTATTATAAAATACCGGTGTATCAACAATTTGCCGTCCTTGAAATGGTTTTCCGTGGTTTCCCCATTTTCAACTCCAGGCAAATGCTGGGACGGTACCTTCTGACAGGCCACGGCCGCTTCCTTCCACATCATTACCCAGTTTCATTCACCATCATTCATTTCATCTCTCATTAACTCCTCTCGTGAGGTTGGCATCAGAGGGCATCTGGCCGTAAAAACCAACCGTCATAAATGCTTCCATCGCATCTCATCCCCGACCCCGTAGGAAAACGGGAATGATATGGGGTAGACATACAATACCGGTTTATCAACAATTTCAAGTGAGGTTTCTTCTATGTCAGATGTTTTTAATGTCATTTTAAAAAAATATATACAATCGGTCTGAAAATACACACATTTTCACCAACAATCATTTATTTCTTGTTTTATAATTTGGTCTTTACAGTTTTCCGAAATAATTATCCAGTCAAAGACCAAGTTGACCTTGACTTACAACTAACATTGCACAGTTCTAAGAATGATATATTCGACTTTTCCTCCCGATCAGAGGTTTCGGTACGGCGTACCGGTGCGTACCGTACCAATCTAGCCCTGGTAATGTGTACTTTTAATTTTATTTTGCACAAATTGTGCACGTTAATAAATTAATTAAAATCAGCCTAAGACTTAGTGCAGCTTCCCTTATTCCTATGTTTCTCCTGAAGCCAAACTGGTTTTGACCCATCTCTGTTTCTATCTGTCTATCCTTCTTATTGAAAATTATTCTAGTCAGGATCTTTGAAGCGTGAGTGATCAAACTGATTCACATCTGTCAGCTCCGGTTTTCTTCGGTATATGGATGATAACATTCTTCTTGAAATCAGAGGGTACTTCACCTGTCTCATAAATCCTACACACCAAGTGAAATATCCTGATCAGGCCTTCATCACCTACGCAGCGTAGCAACTCAATCGGTATATCACCTGTGCCTGGTGCTTTAATCCTGATTAAGTCCTACAATGCTCTGTCAAATTCTGATCTCAATATTAAATCTCCTTTTTCATCGTCATCAATTTCTTCTTCCCTTTCCATTACATGATTCTCAATCTTCTTTCCCTTATACAAGGGATTGTAAGGGATTAATATTATTATCGTGTTGACGACTGGAAAGCATAAACAATAGTAGTTCCTCTTCATAAGAAGGGAAATATTAAAGATTTGGAAAATTATAGAGGAATAAGTATACTTAACTCTGGATACAAAATGTTTGCAAATATTGTTAAAGAAAAATTACTGAAACATTACTCTGAGGTGGTAGGGAATGAACAACATGGGTTTAGAAAAGGTCGCACATGTGCAGATGCCTACTTCACCTTAAAAATTTTGATCGAAAAACGCAGGGAGTTCAATTTGGAAACACACATATCATTTGTTGATTTTAAGAAAGCCTTTGATTTTGTTGACAGAAACAGACTTATTGACATATTGGCCAGGGATTGTGTCCCCCAACAGTTAATTGATAACATTTACAACATGTATAGTGGTACTCTTATTGCAGTAAGGTTAAGTAATCACAAATCCGAGTGGAAGCCAATCAGCAGAAGAGTGAGACAAGGCTGTGGACTCTCTCCATTGCTATTCATAATCTACATGGATGCTATAATAAAGGAATGGAGGTGTGAAAGGCATGGTTCAATACCGATCAGCACGCATCTAAGAAATTTAGACGCTATACTATTTGCTGATGATGTTGCATTGGTAATAGCATCTGAAGATGATCTGCAGTGGTCAGTATTCAACCTCCAGAAAGTGGCATCAAAATTCAGCATGTGCATTTCTACTGAATAGACTAAAGTAATGACCTTTAAAGGTAAGGACCCTATCCCCAGTAAAATTTGTCTGGATAGTAAAATTTTAGAACTGCAAAATTAACTAATTAT
This sequence comes from Meconema thalassinum, assembly GCA_946902985.2. Lineage (NCBI taxonomy): Eukaryota > Metazoa > Arthropoda > Insecta > Orthoptera > Tettigoniidae > Meconema > Meconema thalassinum. The sequence goes on along the minus strand of OX336391.1, from coordinate 68,359,909 downwards.
ACCAGAACAACAGGAATCATCAATCACGTCATGAAGCCATCTCTTGTCCAAAGGCATACACGCTTGCGTTAGTACAACACATTAGTCAGAACAACCCTATGCTATGGCAGCTAGGCATGGACATATCTCAGGACATCTCCAGACTCACAGCACGCGAAATGACCTTTATGCGCCGAACAGCAGGCTATACTAAATGGGATCATAAGAGAAACGAGGATGTGCTGAAGGAACTAAAAGTGAAACCAATAACTACATACATTTGTGACTACCAAGAGAACTGGAAGCGTCATGTCCAAAGGATGGAACCTGGAATATTACCAAAGGAGATCCTTCGCTACCAGTCACGGGAAAATAGATCAATAGGACGTCCGATGAAGAGATGGAGGGAAAGTGCAAGACCGTAACGGGACATTTGGCCCAATACTTGGAAGGAAGATGATGATGATGATGACATAAGTTTAAAAAAACTTAATAAGTAATGTAATCTCTCTCTCTCTTGAAACGGTCTTTCTTACCTTTCTTGTTGTTGTAGCAGCAGTGTAAACGTGCACCTTAGTTCTGCGCTGGGCCCATGTAACAGGACTAGGGGATGATGAAATATAACCAGAATAATGGTAGATAAAGAGGGAGAGAAATGTACCAGAGGCGTGGACTGAACGTACATTCACATGGCAGTGAATGCAAGTTCAATTCGATGCCGTACTTATAATGAACCATGGGACTTGCCTAGATATAAAGGAAATAGCATAGAATAACGATCCAAACATCCGACGAAAGGAAGTACTCAGACACCGCGCATATATAATAGAGAGGTAGTGTATTGATCAATAAGAAAATAACAGGTATTGACGAGGAAGCGATACATACTAGAAGTTAGGTTAAGGTAATGAAAACCACATGAAGTTGCGGTAAGATAAAGGATGAATGATCGTGACGTTTATGTGATGGACATAAGAGGAAGAGAGGGATCCGTTAAGGGAAAAGTATGCACGTACAGTGCAAGGTCAAATTGGGAAAATAAAGGGATTAAGGGGCTAGACAAGGGAGTCAGGAAAATGGGCGTACCGATAAAGAAGTGAACGGTATCCCGTATAGCCCAGAAGATACAGAGAAAGTGGGGTTTTAGGAGGGACAAAGGTAAAAGGAGTAAGTACACGTAGGACTGATGTAAGTGAACTAAACATGAGGCAACAAAGCAACCGACTATTAAAATAAATACCAGAAGGGTAACGTACAGCAATAAATAAGTAAAATCCATCAAGATAAGTTACAGTAAGGAAATAGGAAACATGCTGAGTGCAGTGAGGAAGATACGTACGATAAAGGGGAATTAGGTAGACACAAAGACCTTCGTGAGAAACGACGCAATCATATGTAATAAAGGAACAAAGGTACAGGAAATTATATGTGGTGTACGGCATAGGCCTTACTTGGGTCAAGGAAACCACGAAGATGGAAGTTGTGACCATCCGATCTAGATATCATAAGTGGACCAGGGTACAATAGGGAGGTAGCAACCGAACCCTATGTCCACAAGCCCACCGTCAGACAGATAGCGATCGGTGAAATCACGGGTCATAATTGCGTCCCTGAGCGAACAATCTTGGGAACAAGCCCGTCGCATGAACGCGGGACCAATTGACCCCGGGAAGATGAAAACCGCACAGTAAGCCAATAACCGTAACACACAAAAAATACAAGCGGAGCAAAAGGGGAAGGTAAAGGTAACGAAAAAGCACTCAAAGAAAACAAACACACACACAGTGGACATACTAGACAGGTGTAACACCATAGTATTCCACAAAAAGATTCACACACACATGAAAAAAGGAAGCAAGCCGACACCTTACCTTGATGGAATCGGAGTGAAGCAAACATCACAAAATTACGATAGAAAAAACGAAAATTTAGTTAAGTTACGTCAGTACGCGCACTCCCCAAGGGTAAATAATAAAAATATATAAAAAGAAAAAGGGAGCAAGGCATTCCGAAAACGGGAGCGGGAGCTCAAGAAAAACACGTAAAATCTACATTGACAAAAACGGAAGAATGCCCAGAGACAATCAAGGAGTTGTCCCTGGTAACAGAGAAGCATGGATACAGAAAAGAGAGGGGCCACTAATCACGATACGGTATAGTAACGAGTTACTATAACGAACCTGATCAGCAATTATAGAAATGTCCACTGATCTGCTCAGTTATTCTGGCCAGTAATAACCGTGAAGAAGAGAGAACAATCCCCATAATTGGCACAAGAGAAGGAAAAGTAAAGGGGCGTAAATTAAAATAGGTGAAAATGGTTCACTCTCCTAGTGTTGATCCCGCCGTGCAGGGTCCGCTGCTTTGCTACATATCCTCCATTTCAGTCTGTCGTTGGCATCTTCCTGTTTTAAGCCAACATCGTGAATGTCGACCTGGATATTGTCGGTCCACCGCTTTGCTGGTCTTCCACGTGGCCACATTCCACCTGTGTCAGTGTGAAGAGCGACTGAGTTCTCTTGACTACTCAGTACCTGAACTTTCCAGCGGAGCCGAGCTTCCCTCACTTTCTCCAAGATTGGAGTGATGCCTAATTTTCGTCGAACATCTGTAGTCCTTACGTGGTTATATCGAGCCAGTCCTAGGGTCCATTGAAGCATCTTCATATTCATTGTATGTAGTGTCTGCTCATGTTTTTGTTTTGTTTTTGTTTTTTGGTGGGGGCATCTGCCCCATAGTTTGCCACTGGGCGTACCACAGTCTTGTAAACTTTTGCCTTTTAATATGGAGGCATCTCCACTTGAGCCAAGCTGCATTCACCCTCGCTCGGGCATCAGAACTAGCATCACAACTAGAGGTAACAATGGATCCTAGGTACTTAAAGTGCATACACTTCTGCAGGTTTTGATCATTAATTCTGAGGGTACCGGTGGTTTTCGGGCCGGCCACATTCTAGATATTGTATCTTCGGGATGTTGAGGTGCAGTCCATTTTCAGCTAGTCTGTCATTCCAAATTTATGTCTGGTGTTGGAGTTCAAGGTGCGTTTCTTGGGCAAGTACCACATCATCCTCATCAAGAAGAGTCCAGGGATGTGATGTCTGTATGTCAGCCATTGCTGTACAGTTTCCATACTGTAGCCGCCAGCCATTATGGCTCTAATATATTTGAGACATTTGAATTCTATTATGTGGATTTATTCTGGAAGTTTCGAGGTAATACGAGAGGGGCGTGACGTAGGCCATGTTTGTGTTCCAAGTCGTGTAGACCCCGTGACGTAAAGGTCGCTGAACCGTATATAAGACCCTGTCCATGAAAGGACAAAACACAGACTAACTGACCACTCCCGATCAGTATCGCCGGCAGTGTCACTCTTGCCTGCATACTCGACAGGGAAGATATTACGTCACGTACAATTTCGCCCTCGCAGTGCGATTGTCATCAACAAACAATCATTCACAGCAACAACACCACAACAGCTGGTCTGCAAGGTCTGACGCATTCAGAACACCACTCTCGCTCTGCACAAGTTACACGAGGTGCAGGAACTCTACATTGCTTTTCTTCAGTGGAGCTTCATAAAGCTATTCTATCTTCAAACTGCAAACCTACAGGTTGTAAAGCAGTTCTTCTTCGAGCTTCAAATGCTTCAAAATGTATTATCAGAAAACAAGAAAGCGACCACAATAACCAACCAACTATAACTACAATTTTCTCTAGCATTGGTTCCTCTACATAAAATATTCACCAGATATTACGGTGATATTTTCATATTCAACGTCACGATGAGAATTCAATCTAAACATCAAATTCTCAATTTTACAACTGGCGCCATGTGCTTTATCATGAACTAATAAATGAACATGGGAAAGACAGACGAGAATGGATAATAGCATCAGTAACCAACCTCACCACTACCCCGACAACCGTCGGGGGGGATCAGTAGCCCACGAGTGGATAAGAAGACCTTGGAGGATTCCAAGACCGGAATCCCGAAGGATGGACGAAAACTCATCTTCAGGACCGAGCCAGCCAAGAGTAACCCGTGGTAACCAGGCGCTGAAAAACATTGGGACCATTCCTGGTTCATTATGGGATCTAAAGACACGAGGTGTTCCTCTGCTAATCATTTAAGGTCTGACACAATATTTGTTTACTTTTAGTGGTCTTGGTATTTGTGAACAGTTTATGTAATCAGCATGGTATTCGAATTGCTGCATTGCGATGTGTAATCTGGATATTTTTCGCCATGTGTTACTCTATGAACACATCATGTACGTGGAAGTTGTAAGATTGCTTGCTCATTTATGAGAAATTCTTGGAGGTTGTTGTGATGACGTCAGGAGTGTCATGGTTCAGATAGGATTGGAAGAGTCTCCAATTCCAATGGTAAACCATCTAAGCACGGGGGTGAAGCTATGATACGAGTAACTGACAACACAGGGTACTTCAGCGCCACCCCACTACGAGCGCTGTTAGGCAAAAGTTCGCCTCGTGATTGGTTGATTTTGACTTACGTGACTGATGTCCTTTTCCTCCAAGAAGCAAAGGGCTTCTACAAGAGCTTTCAGCCTTGTTATATTTGGTGTTCTGTGTTGTTGATAACATGGCGGCTCCACGTGCTTGAAACACGTTACGGCAACTGTTCATTATCCTGATTTTGAGAGATATTTAAGTCACTTATACGTTAAAACTACTCGCAATAGCAAATATTCTTCCTGGGTAACACGATACTGTCGTATTTCTGAAGCTTATAATCGTGATCCATACTTTTCATTCGTAAACCGTATTGGGCAAATGATGATGTTGCTCACGCCAAAGAATATGAGTCATACGACATCGGCGTGAATAGTTCTGAATAAAACCACCAAGTCCAAAGTCTCAAGTTGGTGTGATTTTTCAAAATAGAAATGTGTCCTTAAATAAAATACGGATTGGAGTGACCCAGTTAAATAAAACAGAAACATAAAATGAAAACATATTTGGGAGCTAATATTTCCACACTGGAGGTTGGCTGCCTCACCACTAGGTGCGCTGCAGTAGTTTCTTGTTTCCATGCTTTACCATGGGCCATTCACTTCTATACGCTGCCGAAGTGACGCGCCTAGCAACCGCATGGGCGCAGCCACATTGGACCCAAACAACTGGTTGCTAGGTTTTTTATACATAGGAAGCTGCATTAACGCTGCGCAGCGTCTTGAATTTTGTGGATAAAAATGTGTAATACGCGTGAAATAAGGCAAACGCCTCCCGTGAAGATCATCTACAGTGTTGGAGCTACAAAATAGAAGTGAAATTTTATGGATAAAGTACGAGAATTTTGCGAGATAGTATGAATAAAGTTGACCTCACTCCTGAGGCAAGAATTGCATGGCGGGTACTACAAATTATGAATATTTATCATTTAGTGGATAGAGTATATCTAACATAGAGAGATATTTAGGACATATTTGTCACATAAAGGGATTTTAGGTTTATGTGGGGAGTGTAGTTGTAATTAAATATGGCTTGTACTATAAGTATTATAAACGACAACCTACATAACCTTACAGCTGATTCACTAACACCAATAAATTTTATCCTACAACTTTTCTGAGTGATGATTTTTCATTTAATTTATTTAAGCAGTGAATTGTGTTTCCAAATAACAATTAAGCCTATCCCAGACTGAAAATTTCTGCCTAAATATTTTATTTTTTGCACTTTCAGAAAACAATTATCATGTAGGCCTACCAGTAGCCTAGGCCTACATCCTGCAACAAAGTTACAGTACCGTATAGTGACATTATTCAAGCCAATGAATACTGCTTATTTCTGAAGTGATGGAGTGGCAAGTCTTGTTGTGATTATATTTAGAGCTAGGATAGGAAAAGTGCCCCATTATTTAGAATGAGGTAGGACGATAGGCCTTAATTGTAGACTTCTCTAACCTGTTGTTGAGCACACAGGATAGGCTTTGTTAATTTCATTCGTTTTCAGACAAACGTGGCGTTGTGGTAAAGACACAAATTGTATTGAAATGCAGTCTTTGTTTCTTCTATAGCTGTTGATGAGATTTGGCCTAAACTCTCATCCAAATATTTTAAACTGTTCCCTTATGCATTGATAGACCTTAAGTTCATTTTATTCGTCACTTAATGGTAGGGCCTACGGTACTTTATTTTCCGTAGTATTGGTTATTCATACGGGACGTGATTCACAATATCCAGAAATGTTATATTTTCATGTTTTCACGTAATTTAAGTTAAATATCGTAGGCCACATCTCTACGACTTATGTTCTAAGACTTTTTAATGTGCATCTCGTACGCAATATTTTACAACTTTACAGGACAACTATGTTAAATTACTGTGGAAAATATACTTTTCTATGCTTTCTTGCCCCTGGACATCCATGCATGTACTGTTTTATACGATACAAATAGGAAATAATGACGGCTCAAAGACTGAAGCAAGCTACAAGGGAGCCATGTTGTATTGCTCCAGTTGCTTAGCAACGGAGCGGAAATGACGTTGACTTCGGCAGCGTATTATATAGGTGTTCTGTGCATCTAAGATGGCGTCTAATTGCAAGTCAATGTATGGGAGCTGCGAAGATAACATTACACAGAAAGAAGATTTTATCGTGTTTGTCGGAAAATGTGGTAAGTTTCTTCACAGAACGTGTGTACAACTTAATAAAAGTGAGTTTAAAAACTAATATCCTCTAAAGCCAGTAAATGGTACTGTGGACAATGTGACGACACTGTGAGTGAAGGCGCCAAAGAACAAGTAGATACCGGTAGTGATGCTCCTAACCTCAACGACCTCGCAAGTGTTATTAATCAAATCAACTTCAGGCTCACTAAGATCGAATCAATCAAGTCAGAACAAAAGGAGATGCAAAGGTCGGTATCGTTCTGTGCTGCGAGTTTTGATGAGATGAAGTTAGAGCTAAAAACAATGTCTGACAACTTCAACAAGGCTTAGGCGGAAATCACCGTTCTGTGAAACAAAGTTCGTACTTTACAACACGAGCGCGACTCAAATAACAGTGTGATACAACAACTGAGAGTTGAAAATCAAGAGTTCCAGCAATATGTTCGCAGGAATAACCTCGAAATTCATGGACTGCCTGAATTAACAACGAGAAGCCTGTGGGAATTGTGAAAGATATTGGAAAGTGTTTAGGCGTAGACATTAACACCAATGACATTGATGCGTGCCACAGACTTCCTCAAAGGAAAGCAGAACTACCGCCTCCTCTGCTGGTAAAATTCTGTAGTCGCTTAATAAAAGACGAACTATTAACGGCTAAAAAATCAAGCAGAGAAGGACTTCCATTGATGTTGGGATTCAGGCAAAGTCACGGAGTGTTTATATAAATGAACACCTGACGTCGCAGAATAAATATCTGCACAAACAAGCATGAGACCTCCGGCAACATGGCTGTAAATATGTTTGGACGAAGGACTGTAAAATCTTTGTGAAGAAGGACGGAAATGGAAGCACTTTTCGCATCACCAGCATGGAGGACATCCGTAAATTTCAGAGTGAACTAGCTAAGAAGATATCTCAGCCTGACAATGGAAGCCCCTCCTGTAATAACAACTCTTCTTAACTACCCAACAGTAGAAGACCATCCCGGAGACAACATGACTATAACGACGGACCAGATATACAACTCCAATCCTACCAAATGCAGAGAACTAAAATTTGTGAGTGTGCATGACTACACTATTACATGTAAAACTATCACTAATGACTGTAACAGCCTACAAATTGTGTATCTTAACAGTAGAAGTGTTAAAAATAAGCTGGACGAATTGGAAATACTCCTTGCATATTTTAGGTGAAGTAGATGTCTTGGTTATATCTGAAACCTGGATTGAGAGTAACGAGGCTAAATATTACAACTTAAACATCTACTCTGGGGTGTTAGCTCACAGAGATGATATGAGAGGAGGTGGGACGGGGTTATATGTACATAAAAATGGAACTTTAAACTAATTAATAAGTGTGAATTGAACCATAGCTTAATCTGGGTGGAGATATGACGACACACCTCAACTGGTAAAATCAAATCAGACAATCTATCCATCATTGGAGGATACAACCCAACGAGATCTAATGCAGCGTTATTTCTAACATCTTTGGAAAATTTCCTCTCTCAGACCAAAAATACTCCTTGTCTTTTCATAGGTGACACAAATATTAACAATTTTACTGACGACCTCCTAAAAATGCGATACCTTAATGTTTTAACGAGCTATGGATTCACATTGTGTAACAAAATATATACAACACGTACGACTGACACATCATCAACTCTTCTCGATCATGTAGTAGTAAACAATGACAAAATGCAGCTCACAATACCCAATGTGGATACAGACATAAATGACCACAATATAATCATCACAGACACTGTCTGGCCATATAAAAGAACCCATTCTCATAACAAAATTTTCACTTCGTCGATTAGTCCAAATTGTATGGCTTACGAAACAAACGATAATAATGATATCACACAAACTAGCCAGGATATTACGATCAACAACATGTAAAGCGCTTTTATTGACCAAATGCAAGGAACTATAAAAAGAGGCAAGCACAATTCCAACAATCAGAAAATATTGTCAAATACAGATGATGCAAGTCCATGGATTACATCTGAATTGATAATATTGATTAAGCGACGCAACAAACTACACCAAAAACTAAAGATCAGGCAACACAAAGATAACAACTCCTTAAAAGAAGAATATATTATGTGCAGAAATGCAGTAACATAGTTAAAAAGAAAACTAAAAGTAGATTATTACTCACAAAAGCTAAACTTGTATGATAAAAACTTAAAGAAAACATGGGAAATCTTGAATGAAATTATATATAACAAAAGGTATAGTTCTACAACTTGCACATCTCTTATGATAGATAACACGGTCGTTGCAGATAAACAGGAGATTGCCAACTCGTTCAATGACTATTTTACATGCATAGCCAGCAATCTTGCATCCCAGATAACTGATCAGGACTGTACAAGTCAGAATGCTAACTACCAGTCAGAATCACTCTTTCTATATCCAACAGATCACGTTGAAGTTAAATGTATAATTAATAATCTAAAAAAATAAAAAAAAGTTGAGGTGTAGACGGGATTTCAGCTAGTGTGGTTAAAACGTTTGATGATCAACTAATAACGATGCTCGTTACTTTAATTAATGAATCTATGACTAGTGGCATAAAAATTGCTAAAGTCATACCAATTTTCAAAGGAGGAAATACAAGTGATGCAGGGAACTATGGAGCTATATCTATACTACCAATTATTTCCAAGGTCCTGGAAAGCATTGTTAAGGTGAGGCAAGTGAAGTTTCTGCAGAATAACATTTTTTTTATAGAGCCCAATATGGTTTTGTTGAGAACTCCAGTATAGAACTGGCAATTACTGATCTTATTTCAATGCTTCAGGGAAGCATTGACCGCGACGAGATAGCAGCTGGGTTATTCATTGATCTCACTAAAGCTTTTGACACAGTAAATCACGAAATTCTATTATCAAAATTAGAGAATGCTGGAATTCGAGGCGTCGCATTGGAGTGGTTCCATAGCTACCTTAGTGGAAGAAAGCAATATGTTGCCATGAATGGCTATCAAAGTGTGGAAAAGGCTGTATCGTGTGGGGTTCCTCAAGGGTCTATTTTGGGCCCTACGCTGTTTCTAATATATATATATATATATAAATGATTTAAGTTAAGTTAATTTAAAAGGTCAAATTATGCTTTACGCTGATGATACGAATGTTTTCTCTACTGGTAGCAAAGTGGGCACAATAATCAATAATATGCAAGAAGACTTAAACGCAATAGTCAAGTGGCTCAATATTAATAAATTGACTATGAACGTCACGAAAACAAAATATATGATAATGACAAAACCCAGTATGAAAAATATTGAACATAATCATATATACAGCAAAAACACAATTATAAACGAGGTCGAACATTTTAAATATTTGGGGCTAATCATTGATAAACATCTAAGCTGGGTAGCACACGTTCATTATATTGCGAAGAAGATAGCTCCAGCATCTGGGCTGTTGAGAAAATTGAGATACTTAATCCCTAGAAAACTTCTAATCACAGTATATTACTCACTCGTACACAGTCACTTGCAGTATCTAAATGAAATTTGGACTCAGTGTAATAAGACAGTCCTGCATAAACTTATGGTAATACAAAATAGAGCGATAAAAATATATATAACCTACCCTTTAATACACACAGTCAAGATTTATATGCCAATAGTAAAATAATGCCAATGTCAATGTGTGCAGAATTAAGGTCAGCAATTCCGGCAATACTAATACACAGAATTAAACAAAACAATGTGCTGAATAACAGTGACTACACCCTAAATTCAGATATTCATACTTATAACACGCGACAAGCAGATGACTTCGCCCTCTTTCAAATCCGCTCGTATAAATTTGGTAACTGTAGCTTTAAGTTCTCAGCCATTCAATCCTACAACCATCTTCCAAGCGATTTAAAATCAATTTTCAATCTGTCGACTTTCAAATTTAAATTAAAGAGACTACTTTGGAATCGGTACCTAATAATGTAGGTAGCTAAATTTAGTGAATCAGCATGTCTCATTTCACTCTGCGTTGATAAAATTATTATTTTAATTATTATTTAATTATTATTTTACTTTTTATTTTTATGTTATTTACATTGTACATTTTCTTTTGGTAAGCTAATTACAGTGTTAGGTCTAGTATCATTGTCGAAAATTAACTTAATCACGCAGCAAATGTGTATGTAAGGTATATATGTATATAAAATTGTAGTAGACGCCAATAAATAAATTTGTATTGTACAATTCCTATGTAAGAGCCTCTGGCTCGTTGGAATTAATTGTTCAATAAATGAAATGAAATTAAATGAAATGAAAATGTGTAATGTGAGGTAGTATTTGGTGTCCAAGAACATGTTTTCTCAGTGTATGCGAGGTTATTCAGCAAGCATAATAATAATAATCACAGTGAATTTGTGATATAGCTCAATACCATCCACAGTTTATCTATCTTGACATATTATGTGAATTTAACCATACATGATCAATCTAAATGAATGTAACGACATTCTGAGTTGAATTATTAACAATTTCATAGATGATTTGTTTATGGATTAAAGTAGAGAAATGATAATAATAATGTCTGAAAGTTATGATGTGTTATCAGCAGAAAGGATCATGTATTTGAATTTATAATCATTTATGTTTAAATAAATCATAGCTATGCTAGCAATAGCATTCCATCGATACCATTCGACTGGGTGGCATGGTAAAATTACGTCTTCTTGGAAGTTGACATGCCCATTGGAAGCATAGATATTATAAATATAACGTAAGTTTGTAAGATCTGAGACGAGCATATGATATGCCGAGGTGATGATTACAATTACCTCATCGCAAGGTATTTGTTTTTAATGCAACAATTCATATTGATAATTATTGTAGATAGCCAGATGCCTTCTTTTTATAAACTTCAGTTAGTTTTTGGCGCAGTGGATAGCGCACTTCGTCATAATTTTGTTTTGAAACACAATTAGTTTTGAGTGACTACTCGTCTTACGTCAATATCATGACGTCACTTGAGTCGGATGGTCTCAGCTTACATGTTGGCTAATGCCATGTCTATTAGGATGAAATAATCAGTTACATTGAATAGTGATTTGTCCACGTTCAACGTGACTGGTGTATTTCAAAAGCACACACAATATAATATAATATAATACAATACAATAATACAATACAATATAATATAATACAATATAATTTATTGAATAGATCGCCGAAATTAGAAACATAGGTCGACTGTAGGGGTAGAGGCCTGGGGTGTTTCTTTCCACAGGAGTGTGTTTTTAGTTACTTTATTCTTACCCTACATGTCGTAGGAGGGTTCCTTTTTCTTCATGATATTTATCTTTGAAAATAAAATGTTAGCTACAATGTTTTAACAAATATTATTATTATTATTATTATTGCCTTTATTTGTGGCGCAGTTAGGGCTCTTGGCCCTCTCTTACACTTAACCACATTAATACAATACAATAAACATATTATGGCGACAAAATTAAACAATAATAATTGACATTGATCATGACTTTCACACTCTCATTCACTCATCCAGTCATACTTGTTGTCGGTCAGCAATGTTCAGCAGGCTGCCCCAGCAGGTGGTCTTGAATTTAGATAGTGAGGTGGTACCCCTGACACTGGCTGGAAGGGTATTCCACAGCCTAGACCCCACCACATGAAAAGAGTTGTTGTATATAGAGGAGCGATGAATAGGAATGGAGAGGGAAGAACCAGAGCGTGTATTATTACCATGGAAAGAAGACAAGTACTTGAATTTATTTGATAAGTATAGTGGTCTATCGGCAGACAATAATCGGAAAATCTCGACAAGAATGTGATATGATCGACGTAGTTCAGGTTTCAGCCAGGAAAGAGCGCAATTATAGGGAGTGATATGTTTATCATAGCTCAGATCGTAGATAAATCGTATGCAAGAGTTCAGAGCTCGTTGAAGTTTCAAAGTTAATGTTTTGGTTGCTTCTACAAGAATAACGTCACAGTAGTCAAGAATAGGAAGTATTAGTGTCTGTATGAGTAGGATTCTTACTTTAAATGGTAAAATATCTTTTTTTCTTTTGAGGGAGTGGAGCGTTGCGAAAATCTTCTTGCATACATTCTGTACATGTTCAGACCAGTTAAGAGTCTGATTTATTATCACACCTAGATTTTTCACTGTAGGACAGTATGGAATTTCATTGTTGTTCGGTACAATTGGGGGAATAATTTGATCTCGGAGTGACGTCAATAGTTTTTGAGAGCCAATTATGATAACTTGTGTTTTGAATGGATTCAGAAGAAGGGAATTTTCCTGAGAATATTTTCCAAGTCGTTGAAGGTCAGCGTTGATAGTTTCAATTGTCATTGGAATGTCATTTGTCCTGCAGTGGGAGTATATTTGCAAATCATCTGCATATAGGTGATATTTGCAATTTTTCAAATTAGATGAGATGTCATTGATATATACTACAAAAAGCAAGGGTCCTAGTACACTACCCTGTGGGGCGCCTGACTTTCTGCTTAGCCACTGAGAAGTTTTATCCTGGGTTACAACACGTTGCTGGCGATTATTCAGGTATGATGCGAAAAAGTTAATTGTCTGCTGGTCGAAGTAATAAAATTGCATCTTTTTCAATAGTGTCTGAGTATTTATGGTGTCAAAAGCACTGCTGAAGTCGAGAAGGGTGAGGATTGTCACCAGTTTTTGGTCCATTGCGTGTCTAATGTCGTCAGTCACTTTGAGTAATGCTGTTGCGGTGCTATGACCCTTCTTGAAACCTGATTGCAGAGGGTCTAAAAGAGAACGGCTATTCAAATATTCAAGTACTTGCTCATGAACCAGACGCTCGAGGGCTTTTGAAAGTGCAGGTAGAATGGATATTGGCCGATAGTCAGATGGAAATAAAGGTTCGGTTTTCTTAGGAATAGGGATGACATTGGCTTGTTTCCATAGGGAGGGAAAGGTGTTAGATGTAAGACTATGGTTGAATATGTGAGTAATAATTGGTAGAACGGCACCGATGATATTATGTATGAAGGATATGGGAATATCATCAACTCCTCTCGCTTTAGATTTTATGGAATATAGTACCTTTTTTACTTTGTCTGCCGTAACCGGATGGAAAGTAAAGAGCGGGTGGTCAGGTAGTGGGTGAAAAGAATCATGGGGTGTTGAATTAGTTGGTACTCTCTCTTCAGTGAAATATTCATTTAACTTATCAAGCGGTATGTCTGATACATGTGTCTGTTGCTGCTGTTTGCCTATACCTAGAGAACGCATATTATTCCAGGCATTCCTTGTATTCATCTTCTTTGTCACGTTTTGTATGTAGGAGAATTTGGCGTTTCTTACGAGCTGCTTAATACGATTTCTGAGCACACGATAATTTTCAAAATCAGTTCCGTCACGGGTACGTTTAAAACGCCGGAACAGTGCATCACGCTGTGCCATCATACTTTTAATGTTATCATTTAACCATGGGCATGCTGGGCGAGTAACTTTGATCGAATGTTTAGGGGCATGTTTGTCATACAGACTAATAATAAAAGAATTTAACTTGTTTACTTTTGCGTCAATGTTATCTAAGAGTAATATGTCATTCCAGGGAAGGTTGTATGCGTCATGTTTTAAGTCATCTATATTAATATTTTTCATGTTTCTAGTGATAATATATTTAGGTGTGTACTTAGGCACACGTAGGGAGTACGATAGGTAAATTAGGTCATGGGTGGAGATAGATGGTACGGGTATTTGCCCGAAAGTTTCAACTCTGTCGAGATTGCTTGTCACAAGATGGTCAATGAGTGTATGTGATTCGTATTTATCAGAGTAAATGTGGTTTGTAGGTACTAGGGGAAGAATAGTCATGTCGCAGGAAGAGAACAGGTTTTGTAATTGTTTGGTCTCATACGTCTGTGTCAGTAAATTGGTATTGTAGTCACCCACGGCTATTACGTGTTCGTAGCTTAGAAGTAAGTCGAGCAAGCGGTTTTCAAATTCACTCATGTTTGTTATTCTTGGCGGCTTATATACAACAGCTACCAGAGTCTTTTGTTGGCCAACAATTATTTCAACAAACATGAATTCCGGTCCTGGTTGTGTGCTAAGTGTTGATACACATATTATCCGTCTTTTTAAGTCGCTTCTACAGTACATGGCAACCCCGCCTACTCGCCTCCCATCATTTCTGTCATGACGTTCCAGCGAGTACCGATTTAGTTCTACCATGCTAGACGGGATGTCAGGTTTTAACCAACTTTCACTTATGCAGAGGATGTGGATATTGTTTTCGTTTATTATTGTCTGTATTTCGTCGTGATGCACAACCAGTGACAGAGCATTAATATAGCAACATTGTAATGAATGCTTGGATGACGAAAGCGCCTGTTTTAGAAGAAAGCCAGTGGTGTAAGGGGAGGGAGGGGGTTGGTGTGGGCTAGGCTGGCCAAGGTCAGTTAGCTCATTCATACAATAGCTCAGCTGGGTAACGGGAGATATATCTTAAAATAGAAGAAACCTACCTGGACCTCCCGCTGAACACTGCCGACCGCAACCAACGCACACACACATACACACACACACTTATTACTAAACTTGTCTAATATAAACATTACGCACATGTTCATTTCACTTCACTCTAATGTCCCGCATTTGCTGAACGTTTTCCAGCTCCCTAAATGTGGTGACGGTCTTCTTCGTTCCATCAGGGAGGTGTATTAAAACGCGGCCGTCCTGGGTCCAGACTCGGGTGGGTCCGAAGTGGTCTCTCGCTGCATTTAGGATAGTTTTCCGGGTTTTTGTGAGGGATTCAGTAATAAGAATTTTGGTTCCCTTTAGGAGGCGCTTGGACTTCCAGATGCGATCTCGCTCGTGGTAGCGGAGGAATTTTACAATAATAGGGCGTTTCCCAGTGGCTACCACTTCAGCTGCTATTCGCTGCAGCCGCCCAATCCTGTGACATCTATCCAGGCTCTCCATAGGGAGGTCCACGTTCTACTTCGTCTTGATTGTGTCCCTCACCTTCTCGTACACATCTTCCTCAGGGTCCTCGACGATCCCGTGGATGAGAAGGCAGTTTCTCCGGCTGTATTGCTCTCCTTCGTCCAGCAGCTCCTCGTGGTGGTCAAGTCTCCACTCCAGCTTGCTCAGTTCTTCTTTAAGCACAGCGAGTTCGGAGGTGACAGTGCTTCGGAACTCGCGAAAATCAGGAGTAAGCGACTCTAGGGAGTCTTGACCCGGGTCGGCAGCACTGTTCAACAACTGAAGGCGTGCTTCAAAGTCTGCCATCGTTGCCTCAACAACATTTACGCGTTTGTTCACCTTTCGGATTGACATAATGATGTAGAAAATGTTCAGGCACGTACTTCACACACTAAGTTACTTGGTCACTCACTTTCGGGCCGGAAATTGCGGTTAAAAACTGCGGTTTGCGCGGGATAAAGCGGAGCACTCCTACAGGCTTCCTATGCCAGCCGCCATCTTACCATGTATCAGTTTCTGTGTTATATTTAATTTCCCTCTTTCCTTGCCTCGCGTGGAAATTGAGAACAATATTGCATTATCTCGAATTTACGCCCAGGACGTCCCCGAGGTCCATCTCATGCTCACATTGTTCTCAAATTTCACATATGTGTATGGTGACCCATCGGTGCCAAAGTGGCTTGCCGTGGCGTTCCGGTGGTTAACAGACACAATGCAAAGGATGAATAATCATCATCTTCATTAACTTTCATGCATTAGTCCTAGTGGCCTGTTACGGTCTCTTGCCAGTGTTTCTTTGGTCTTCCCAGGTTTCTTCGACAACTTAGAGGATACGGAATAATCTGTTTAGGGATAAAGCAGAACCATGGTGTACACCCACATGGCGGAGAGATTCCGGCTGGACACCGGACTACACTAGTGGCATTGCGATAGGAGAAGATATACCCAACTTGCATACGCCTCAGGGAATCTATGACAAAAAAAACTCACCAAATGAGGTTGTGTGGAACTCGGTCGAACGCTTTTTCTAGGTCTAAAAATGCCATGTGTACACTCTTCTGTCTCTCTCTGTGCTTTTCCATCAATAGGTGTGTGGCGTTGATTGCATCAATGGTGCTGCAGCCCTTAACAAATCCACACTGGTTGGGTGTTACGGCATTAACATTTCTGAGCCTGTAGTCCAACACTCACTCAAATATCTTCAGCGAATGACAGGAGTTGAATAGGGCGATAGGTTGAATAAGTGCTCACGTCTTCTTTACCCTTCCAGATTGGAGCTGTCGTGCTAGTTGCTCATGCATTGGAGAGTTTATTCTCGGTTATGATGCAGTTGAAGAGTGTAGCAAGGAATTATGATGCAGATTTCCAAGCATTTTACAGATTTCTGCTAGTACTGTCCCCGTTATCCGGATAGTAGTCTGTCAGATATCCGCCCCCTCAATCGGATTGCCAATAATCAAACGCACCGGCACAGCTACATCAATGAAAATGGCACTGACAGATACTATCGAGATTAGAGCACAATAGTTAACAAGAAATTATTGTGGAACACACCAAAATATACGGGGGCTCATACTTACCTTTACTTACCTCTTAAATTTATCTCGGGGACTGGGTTGTCAACTGGATCACTTAAAGCGTGCCCACACAATAACCTCCACCATGATATTTAAAATGAACCAAAACGAAGACGAGAAACTTTAAACTGCACAATAATTTATTTCACATAAAGAGTGAATTTAACAAAAATAAACAACAAAATCCACGTGGCAATCAGAAGTCATTGTCCACATAACTATGTCCTCCTGTAGAACTTGTATACTCTACATACAATTTTTCAGCTTTCTCAAGCTCAACATAGCGTAATTATAATAATGCACTTGGAATGGAAACGGGATTTGGGACGAGACACATATATCAATTGTTTTGCGTGTTTATATACTTCACATTTTATTTATAGCCACAAGGCTATTATGGAGACGTCCTTGGCCTCTATCATACAGTTGTCCGGGCCAGCTGCAATGCACCTGCATCGTCAAAGTGGACTCACCTGTCCGTTCAACCCTAGCATAAGCGAGTTATATCAGAGCTTAGCTCTCCTTCAAAACACGTTAAATGTCCACATCTCAACTGAAATATTATCACGCAAATGTTTTAAATGCTCCATTCAAACACCAGTGGATTAATCCAACAATCCCAAATCATGTTTAATTATTCAATCCACTTGCTTAATTAGCGTTGTTTAGAGTATAAAAACAAAACTCCAAATGTTAATAACAAAAGTTCATTAATTATTTATAACAATAATAAATTGTTTATAACAATGTCAAACGACAATTGGAAATTTTATACACGCCTCTATTAATCCCTTTCATTACAAATTGTTATCAAAGATATTTACAAAATTATTTACAATATTAATATTGTTTATATTATTTATATAAGAAATACATTAAACCACACGTTTATCCGGTTGATAATTACTCAAATCGTGTTGATATAATTGACCAATGAAGGTTAGTTATATTTAAATGTCAAATTCAGGTTTAATAATTATTATTAATATTTGTGACGGTAACCTCCATTCAAAATCTTCATCTCAAATTATTTAACACTCTTGTTAACTATAACAGTATCTTCACATGAATAACTTTCAAAGAACCAGGACAATACATTCAGCGGAAAAATACTTCGCTCAAAAACGCACAAAATTGCTCAACAATAGGCCCAGAATTCATCATATATCTTCATATATATGGCATCAAAATCTTCCAAATTACATACAAAAACCTCCACTCATAAATTCAACAACTTCATTTATTACTGTGGGAACCTCCTTCATTATTCAAGGGCATTACTCATCAGCGACTTTTACACATCCACTGAACTAACGATTATACATCCATTGTTCCTCTTCAAAAATTCTTATATTCATCAATTGTATTAATGTCTGTTATTATTTAACCTTCGTGGGTTTCATTCATGAATCGATATGAAGTAAAAATTTGCCAATCACAAATAAATTTAATAGCAAATACGATTAGACACTCCTCCCTGGTCTATCAAAATTGAGATTAATATCTTCAAAGTAACGCAGTATAAAAATACTATCTTCAATCAAAGTTCATCCAAACTGCATAAATAGTCGAATAGAATACAATTAGACTGTGGAATGCAAACATTATTGTTCCAATCTATAATTGAGAAAAACTCCTATCAAATGTTCATTACAATAGTGTATTCAATAAATCGTATTCAAAGTTCATTTTTCATAAAATTGTCTATAATGCAATGATAAATGTCTATGTTGCAAACATGTTCATAAGACGACTAGTATTTCAAAGATCGTCGATAACGTATTAGATTTTAACGCTCTAAAATCATTTAATCATTCTTCTTTCTTGAGGATGACAGAAAATTGGTCAAAGTAATTTACTGAATAGAATTACTTTAATAAAATTGACACGCTGTCTGAATTCAAATCTGCCATAGCAAATCATTAACTTTACAGTCAAATCGTGACTACAAAAATATGCAAATTACTGAGAGAAACTAATTATCAGTCTCAACTGATCCAAAATTATTTAGGTATGCCAATGACATAACAATGTCTCAAAAACGTAGAAAAAGGCATAAATCATCGAAGTGTACTGAGTACAGAAATGTTAATCAAGAAAATGGGGCAAAAGATAGGACAAAAAATATGGGAAAATGGTTGCTCAGATATCGCTACATGACTCAAATAATACAAGAAACGTTCACGACTACCTTATCTGTTGATTGAAGTTCTAGAGGAAAGTTTTCAAAGAAAACTGCTGTTGGTTCCAATTCACCAGCGTAAAGATGTGCTCCGACCTCGAACCTGGAATCAGCGTCCTCGGAGAATCGAACTGCTTCCTCCTCCGGAAATTGCACTGCTCCATGTATACGAAAGACATCCTTCTGGCAAAACTCTTCTTTATGAGCCGGGTCCACCCTGGCCTCTCTTGAAAGTTCCCTGAAGTTCCAGTCGTAATTCGCCATGAAGTTTATTGCAGTTATTTCCGCAGAAATATTCATAATCGTGGAGTATGATGATATTTCCACTGTCATTTGATATAATTCAGCGATGGATTCACGATGCATGAGTGTAGTTGGATGTTCACTACATGCTCGCTTTTGTAGAATGACGATTAACGAAGTTCCATGCTGTTACTTCACTCCATCGATATATGTCCCAATCGCATTAAAGCCTTAGCCTTCCATCTCAACTTCTGTTATAATCATTGAAAGCACTGCAAGATTATAATGTTCCATAGTAGAATGTATCGTTGTATTACCAAACGTATTCTCCAATATCACGGTTGTAACACGTGTCAGCCGTTGTGTATAATGTGGAATTTTAAAAGTGCCTCTCAGGTGGCGAGAAAATCACTTTTGTCTGCAGCCTTAAAATGCCAATATCTTTCAAAGTATAACTGTGAAATTGTTCAAATCTTCTACACACCTCAATGTTGTACTGCCCAATTGAATTATAATAAAGGCAGAAGTTAACTCTTGATATCTTATCTGGTAGAAACGTTAATGTGAGCGTTACAACTTCACCTAGTTTCGAACAGCGTAAAATGGAACTGCTCCGTGTTCGTTCGATGCGCCGGGCTTTAACCACACGCTAAAGACGACTTGCTTCACTTATTCACTCGACAATGACTATCTGACATCAGAAATATATATGCGGTATCAGCGGTATGAGAGATATGAGAGATATGAGAGCTCCTCTCTTCTGTGCACGACCTTTTATCAACTTCTTAAGGGGCGTATCCATCCCTTCCATAGTTCGTTGCTCCGTCATTGCTAGAAGTTTTAACTTTGGCTATACTTGACGGATTCTCAAATTTCAAAAACTCAAAATTAATTTCTTCAAAATTCCAAATCAATGCCATAACTGAAAATAGATTTCCACAAATCTGCATGCCAAAAGCAATCAAATATCGTAGTTTCAGCAATCTCCGTCTTCCTTCCAAACTATCGTTCATTGGTTCGAGTCTCTCCTCCAATAGCGTAACTTCTTCCTTAGCACAATACCTTGTTTCCTGCGACTGCGTCGTAAATTTCAGATCTTTCTCGAACAAAATCATGACGTCACCAAGAATTTCAGCTCAACCAGCCTACTTGCATGAATTCTACGTCATCCGTGCCTACGTCATGAATATACACGTCACAACTATGACATTCATAACTTGATTCATTTATGCCAATACAGCCATCGTGGTCTCAATATAATTCAATTTACGGGGGCAGTACGTCATCTTGGCCAGTTGCTTTTCCAGTCTTCTTGATAAGGGCCATTACTTCCTCAGCTGTAATTACGGGCACAGGTCCAAAGGTAGGATCAGGGCTTGTAAGTGGCGGATGTGTACATTTGTTTGTTTTGATATTAGCAGTCTGACCATCACTGGAGAATAGCAGGTTGATCTCATAGTAGTGTGCTGTTGGCTACCTTGATAAGCATTACATGTTGACGTCTTGAGTTAAACAGTTATGGGACGCGATATAAGAATAGCTAGACCGTAGTCTTTGAGCTAGTCGCCACAGAACGGCGCCGATACATACGCTCTTCCCATTGGTCAGATTGTGTAGCCGTGCAGTTCTCTAAAGAATATTCTGCAGAGCATATCTTTGCCTGTATTCTTTGATCTTATCTGGTTCCACCACTTGCAAGCTAAGAATTTTTTGGACTATGGACTTGTAAAAGGATCATGGCATGGACTTGATGTACAACTGGTCAAGTGAAAAATATGCTATAGCCTAGAGCTAATGGTAATATGAAAATTACAGTGAAGGAAAACTGGACGAGAATCCAACTACGTTGCCGAGGAGTATATAAAATTTGTGAAAGCATTGTGTGTATCAGATAGCTGATTTATGAGAACAATACTGCGAGGTATATCATGGAAGTGAGCGAAAATAATTGAAGGTTATGTTATGTTTTGCAATTTTTGTACTTGGAGATAATAATTATGGAAATATAAATAATTTCTGGGATTCCGAATACAAAAAGAATATAATGTTCATAAAGCTTGAGTGAATGAGCAACTCTGCGAGGTCTAGTGATTGCTGTGTTGCCAAAGAATATAGTTTTCTAATCTATTGAGAAATTAAATATTTGTAAGCCTTGGTAAAAAAAAATGTCGCTAGGTTCTTGAATTTTGCAGAAAAGTGCTATTTTGGAAGGCCGTATGCCCTACACATGTGCGTTACTTGTATAAAGGAGTGTTGAAAGTGTTCGGCCGTGATATTTGGGTGTTTAAAACATTAACTCCCCAACAGGTGCCATGTGTATAGGCATGTTTACTTGCAGGCAAAAACAAGTCGCAAGAATAATGAGACCATTTTTGGAGGATTTGTTACTACAGGGAACAAATCATTAACCTCTTAGTCATGGACCTGTGCAATCGCTCAGTTAGTTATTAGTTAGTTATCGTTGTTTTAAGGGGCGGAACTACGAGGACATCTGCCCCTGTGCAATCGCTCAAATGAATAATGAGCACACTCCTGTGTTGGTCCAGTCGATGGGTCAGGAAGGAATGCAATGCGCCTGTTGCTTACTTCCAGGCAATGATTTTTGTAAATAATAATGTACGTCGAACATAACTGCTATAATGTCACACTTACCAGGGAGTCAAAATTTTACCTAAGAGGGATTCTTTGTTACAAAATTGCAGATATTTATTTTTTGCAATTTATATCTACAATTGCATCCAGATGTCCTTAGCATGCTACGCTTTGATCCTAAGGTTCGTGTGTTTGATTCTTGGCCTGGCTGTGGGGATTGTTATCTCCAGTGTTAACCCCTGACTTCGATAACACAACAAACAAAACTGAAACACCAGTTAAATAAAGCACTTAGAAGTAACCTAATGGATGGACTGAAATTGAACAGGGAAGTAACCAACACCCAGCACTATCTTATAAAAAGCTGAATATACTCCTCAGTATTATAGAGAACACCTCAGCTCAAATTGTCCACTATGCATTTACGATGTCTTCGAACATAATCGAAGTAGAAATCTTCGTGTCCTCTCAATTGTAATCAAAGAACAGACTTTTAAAATGTACAGTTCGCCCTGTTATTGCACTGCTAATCGTAAAGACTTAACTTTGTGACCTAAACACAGTCGCAGAGTCTTCACGTCCTTAGCACTGTGTGGCTTCTGCTTGTTAATTCACAATAGGTATTATGTGTGTATTTATGGTATGTGTAAATTGTAAATGTTGGTAATATGTTATATGTTATGTTGGCACGTCTTAGAAATAAATCAGTTGAGTTATAAATGGACAAGAATGAAGGAGTCATTGCACTGGCGACGAGTGGAAAACATAGTGATTATGTAGAAAGTACAGTTAAATGGAGTTAATTAAATACGATGGACCTTGATTTGGAAGGATTTGAATCGGACGAGTTCATTGTTGAAAGCCGTGGCCAGCTTACAGGAGCACCAACACTTCATAATATAATAAAGGAACTTGAGGAGGACATTCAAGATATGGCCCAACCACTGCGCCTTATTGGAAACTTGGACGTTTTCAATCCAAAGGATGAAAAATTGAAGACTTTTACAGCAGATTCGAGGACTACTGTTTAATGAATAACCATGCGTTGGGTCCGGAAGCACCTGCAACTGAACGAAACGATTCTCCCGTGGATGGACCAAATGCCGTGAGAAAAAAATTGCTTTTTCTTAATCATTTAAATCGCGAAGTACGGGCAACTCTAAATCGTTTGTGCAGACCTGTGGAACCCAGAAATCATACCCTTGTGGACCTTCAGAAAAGATTAAAAGAACATTTTAATCCTGCCGGATTGGCACTCGCCGAGACAGTGCGGTTTCAACGTATGACACAACTGCCATCTCAGACCGTTGCGGAATTTGTGCTTAAACTTAATGGCGCAGATCAGACGTGTGATTTTGGAAACAATTTGGACTCTCGTCTTCGAGATCGGTTCATGTTTGGTCTCACATCAGACAATATTAGAGATCAATTATACCATGAGCCAAATCATACTTATGATAGAGCGGTGGAGGTGGCTAAACAAATGGAGAAGTGGCAAACACAGTCACAACAGATGGCCACAGAACGGGAAGGATACCATGTCAATAAAATTCAGCATGGGCCTGTATACAGTCAAAATCGTGGAGGTAGCCGTGTCACCAATAGTAGCGGGGCTAGAGGACGGACCTGGGGACGAGGAACTATCCCAGGATGAGGAGCTTTTGGTCAACAGTTTCAATCTCCGGCACCAAACAGAGGAAAGGAAATGCACAGGACTTCCGGACGAGCACACGCAGTGCCTAGAGGTCAACACTGAGGGCGGAGACAACCTAACAATGTGTCACGAGGATGCTGGAGATGTGGATCGTCAATCACCCAGATAATTGCTGGTCCAAAAGTGTAAATTGTTTTGCGTGTGGAAAAATGTGTCATACGGCTCGTTATCATAGAGAGCAAATTAAAGCAGTTGTCAGTGACGAAGGGCAACAAGTTGAGTGTAGTGAACAATGGCGGTATGCTCCGTATTGTAGGGAATCAGCTGAAGCTATTGTTAGCGGCTATGGACAACGATCGGAACATACGTGTGTTAAACAGGAGCAATATGAGCAAAGTATTCTGGTTTATGACGTGAGTAGTGATTATGATCACTTAATCATAAACACAGTAAATAATGGGGATGTAATAGACGAGTCATGTGAGTGGGAACTACCATTTAATGAGAAAGAAGCAAGGGAAATGTGTAGGCTAGTAGATGAGGACATGTGTGTAGGAGAAGAAGAAGAAGGAGAAGAAGAAGAAGAAGAAGAAGAAGAAGAAGAAATGGGATTTAAACAAAACGACACTGAGGATAGTAATAAAAACAGAATTAATGAGGTAATTAGAGATACTGGGAACTATGTGAATGGAGTGGGTGTAAACCTTGTTACACATAATAATGAACCATTGTTAGTGAAAGCCAATATTGAAGGTGTAAAGGTATTAATGGAAATTGATACGGGCTCAGGATACAGTTTAATTCATGTAAAGCAGTTGCAAGAATTGTTCCCACATTTAAGTATTAGTGGATGTGATGCTAAACTTGAAACAGTAGATGGTTGCCCTATTAAAGTGGAAGGAACAGTTGCAGTTAAGTTTAGTGACAATGTAGGAGATGAACATGAGCTGAAGTTGGTAGTATGTGATACACCTCAGTTGTTTTTGCCTTTGATTGGTAGGGATTGGTTGGAAGAAATAGTAGTAAATTGGAGGGATGTAGGAGAAAGACTGGGAGAAGTCAAAAAGAAAATAAATGGGAGAGTTAAGGTGATCAAGGAATCAGACTATTGTCCTGAAATTAAAGCATTAATTGTCAAGTATCCAGAAGTATTTTCAAGTGATCATATTAAGGTAATAAAAGGGTTTAAAGCTAAATTAATGCTCAAATACGATGCTGTCCCCGTACGTTGTAAAGCCTATGAAATACCTTAATATGCAAGACTAAAAGTGACGAATCAGTTGAGACAGCTGATTAATGATGGTAGAATGGTACCTGTCAAATTTTCAGAATGGGCATCACCATTATTTCCTGTGCTGAAGCCGGATGGTAGTTACCGACTATGCGTAGACAATAAGAGATCTGTCAATGTAAATATCAAAATTGATCATTATCCATTGCCAATCGCAGATAATGTATTTGGTAGTTTAGCAGGAAATATTTAATGTGTGTTAGATCTTTGCAGCTAGTATTAGCCGTCGAGTCACAGGAATGTCTTACCGTAAGCACACATGGTGTGGCTCCCGCACCTGCCGCCTTTCAGGAATTCATGGATGTGTTATTGTGTGACATGGAGGGAGTGACATGCTATATTGATGATGTTCTCATTGTGGGGCAGTAATTTTAAGTCTTTACTCTGTAAACTGGAGGAAGTGTTAAGACACTTCCAAGAACACAATGTTAGGGTAAACTTAAAGAAATGTTTGTTCATTAAAGAAAGAGTAGAATATTTAGGACACGTTATTACGAGTCAAGGAATTAAAACTACTCCCAAGAGAGCAAAGCCAATCATAGAAGCTAGAATTCCCACAAATGTACAAGAGCTGAGGTCATGGTTGAGCATGATACATTTTTATAGAAAGTTTTTGCCAAATCTTAGCACCTTGCTGCAGCCCTTAAATGGATTACTAAACAAGACAGCCAAGTGGTCTAGGTCTGATGAGTGTAATACTAGTTTTGAAAATAGTAAACAGCTGCTGATAGGGAGTAATGCACTCATGCATTTTGATCCTTGTAAACAATTGGTATTCTGCACCGAGCATGAGTTGGTCATAGCTAACACCTTATTCAATAACCACAATAGAAGAATATACACATGGATGAGACCAGGAGAAACAGGGCGTTACCAAATCGACTTCATTATGGTCGAGCAGAGGTTTCGAAACCAGATTTTGGATTGTAAAACATACCCCGATGCTGACATAAACTCTGACCACAATCTGGTTGTTATGAAATGCAGATTAAAGTTGAAGAACCTGAAGAAAAGTCAAAATCCTAAAAGGTGGGCAATAGACAGACTGAAAGAGAAGGATGTAAACGAAAGATTCAAGGAGAGTATAAAGGAAGGACTAATGAAAAACCCTAAACAAACTTCAATTATTGACGAATAGGCACTTTTGAAGAATGAAATAACAAAATCCGTAGAAGAAAACATTGGTAGGAAAGAAAGAATAGGTAGAAAACCGTGGATCACTCAGGATATACTAGAATTGATGGACGAAAGGTGGAAACACAAGAATGTAAGAGATGAAAAGGGGAAAGCAGAATACAGACGTCTGAGAAATGAGGTTAACAATAAGTGCAAGGAAGCGAAAGAAGAATGGTAGAAAGAGAAATGTGCAGGTGTAAAAAATTGTCTGAAATTAGGAAAAGTAGACACACCTTATCGAAGGATTATGAATACTTTTGGGGAAAGGAAGACTAAGTGCTATTATTATTATTATTATTATTATTATTATTATTATTATTATTATTATTATTATTAAGAATAATCAATATTACATCCAGCAATACAAGAAAATATATACACACATAGCTTTTTAAGTATTAGGACATACGTCCGTACATTGTTCAAGAAATCGCGTGTGCTATATACACATTGTCCTTTGCACTACAACATTGTATAAGTCACTTGTTCTCTTGATCACTGGAGTCCCGTTATATTAAATATGTACAATCTTCATCATATCGTAACTTTAGTCTATTTCTGATTATTATCTAAGTAAACGTATTGGTCTAAAAATGTACATTCTGAGATCTATGTGATGAATATCAAATTCAGCCGAGTTAGGGAAGAATACATGTAAGCTATACCACGTAAGGCAAGGCCTTGTGGGTGGCATATTAGGTCTACTTACCTAATTATAACGTTAAGTGTTCATGTTAAAAAATATATTACATATACTGTATATATTAAAATAAGCGTTGTGAAACAGCTAGGTAGTAATGGTAATGCTAATTTATAGATTAAGCTACTTTAATATATCTTTAATGACATTTTTATTTTCTCGAACAAATATCTTTGCGTTACGTAAAAACTTTCTAGATTTATGTAACTGGTCTTTTATGGGATTAGGAAGGATATTGTAAAATTTAGGAATAAAGTATTGAAAATTACGCTTTGCAATAGATAGATTTGGTTTGAAGAGGACAGACATATTTCCTGTTCTACCTCTTGTTTGGTAGGTGTGGCTCATGTTTATGACTGAATTTTTATTTTTATAGATACATTTATAGACTTCCGTCACGTAAAGTTGTCCTATATTCATGACGTTTGCTTCCACATACAATTCATTCGTAGGATATAACCTTTCCTTTTTATACATGATACGCAAACACCAAGTTTTGCATTACTTGAGCTTTTTTTTTACAATACTTTGATAAGCTCCTCCCCATGCAATTATTCCATACGTGAGAGTAGACTGAATAAGTGCAAAGTAGATATCTCTCAGTAGTTTAATATTGAAAATGTGTTTCAGACAATGAAATACATGAACTGTCCTCCTTATTTTCTTTGTGATGAAATTAATGTGCGATCTCCACTTCATGTCTTCATCAAAATAAATTCCTAGGTATTTTATATTTTGTGTGCGGTTGATTTTTATGCAGTTGCAGCTTGTATTAGAGTTTTCCCGATGTACGGTAAGCTCGTTGAAGCAATTTTGATTGCTTTTTAATGTGAAAATAATAAATTTTGATTTATTTACATTCAGAAACAATTCATTATTATCCAGCCATAATTTAATCCCTTTTAAAGCTTCCGTTGCTTCTTGCCTGACTGTTTCCCATGTATTCCCTTCAACAAATATAGTTGTGTCATCTGCTTAAGTGATGATTGAACTATATTTTTGATTATTTATTGATTTTTCTATGTCATTAATGTATATAATAAAAAATAGTGTTCCTAAGACTGTTCCTTGTGGTATGCCCCTTTTTACTTGCATCGGTGCACTCAATGTGTCATTTATTTTTACATATTGGAATCTGTCAGTAAGGTAACTTCCGATGAGATTAAGAGCTGTGCCTCGAATACCATATTTTTCATTTTTTGGAGGAGAATATCATGTGATACAGTGTCGAAAGCTTTAGTAAGATCTAAAAACATCCCTAGTGATGGTTTGGAGCAATTTAATTTTTCTTGTATTTGTTTAGTTAGTGTTGCAATTGCATCCACAGTATTTCGACTTTTTATAAATCCATATTGCCTTGCTGATAGAATGTCATGTTTCAGTAAAAACTGGAAAATATTGTTCTTGATACATTTTTCAAATATTTTTGCTATTATTGTAATCAGAGATATCGGTCTATAATTTTCCATATCTATAGTATTGCCTGATTTTAAGATTGGTTTAACAATTGTTGACTTCAGTTGCTTTGGAAAATATCCTTCTGTAAAAGATTGATTTATGAGATTTAAAAGCGGTTTCTCTAATGATACTATATTTTGTTTTATAACCTTTGCTGAAATATTGTCTATTCCCATAGCTTTACTGTCACTTATGTCACCTAGGATTTTTTTCAAATCAGTGGAATTTACCGGGGCCATGAAGCATGAGCTCTTATTGCTAGTTATATTAAGTGTGGGGTTTCCACTTTTCTTTATACATTTGGACATCTCGGTTGTCTTATTTATGAAATATTCATTAAATTTATTCGCAATTTGCGTGTCACTTTTGTAAATTTCATTCTGATACCTTATTTCACTAATTTGCTCTTTTTGATTAATTCTCTGAGCTACCTCATTAACTATAGGCCTACCCCAAATCTTTTTGGGATT
The DNA here is from genome assembly GCA_946902985.2 of Meconema thalassinum. Lineage (NCBI taxonomy): Eukaryota > Metazoa > Arthropoda > Insecta > Orthoptera > Tettigoniidae > Meconema > Meconema thalassinum. The sequence continues at coordinate 68,330,985 of OX336391.1, read as the reverse complement.
TCCTGAACTAGCATTTACTAAATGTCTTTAGTAATCTATTTTTGCCCATTTTATAAGCTCATTTAATTTGTTTCTGTATTTTTTATATTTCTCTCTTAATTCTTCATTATTTGTATTTGCCATATAATCGCGGTATAATTTATCTCTAGTATTTATGGACTCTACCAATGCAAGGGTTATCCACTCTTTTCTTTTGACTCGCTTTGAGTTTAACTGTTTAGTAGATTCATGGATGCAGCTTTGAATTGTTTCAATAAATATATTTACTTTAGTATCCAAATGTCCTTCTCCAAGTTTATTATCCCAGTTGATGTTGATATTAAGGACACAAATGGAAAGCCTCTAACAGATAGGGAAGAAAAGGTTGAGAGATGGAAAGCTTACATAGAGTGTTTGTATAAGGGAAAGGAGATTGAGAATCATGTAATGGAAAGGGAGGAGGAAATTGATGAGGATGCAAAAGGAGATTTAATATTGAGATCAGAATTTGACAGAGGATTGGAGGGCTTAAGCAGGAAAAAAGCACCAGGCATAGGTGATATACCGATTGAGTTGCTATGCTGCATAGGAGATGAAGGTCTGCTCAGGTTATATCACTTGGTGTGTAGGATTTATGAGACAGGTGAGGTACCCTCTGATTTCAAGAAGGATGTTTTCATCCCTATACCGAAAAATGTGGGAGCTGACAGATGTGAAAATTACCGTACAATCAGCTTGATTACTCAAGCTTCAAAGATCCTGTCAAGAATAATTTACAAGAGGATGGAAAGCCAGATAGAAACGGAGTTGAGTGAAGACCAGTTAGGTTTTAGGAGAAATGTAGGAACAAGGGAAGCTGTACTAAGTCTCCGTCTAATTTTGGAAGGTAGAATAAGGAAAGATTCATGGCTTTTGTAGACTTAGAAAAGGCTTTTGATAACGTTGATTGGACTAAATTGTTTGGCATTTTGAAAACGATTGGAATAAAGTACAGGGATAGGAGGGTGCTCTACAATCTATACAGAAACCAGACAGCAGTCTTTCGAGCTGAAGGACATGAGATAGAAGCTGGTATTCAGAAAGGTGTAAGGCAAGGCTGCAACTTATCACCCATACTTTTCTATCTTTACATTGAGCAAGCAATGAAGGAAATTGTAGAAAAATTTAAAGTGGGAGTGAAGATTCAAGGAGAAATAATTTCAACTCTGATATTTGCCGATGACATCGTCATCTTGGCCGACACGCCTGAGGATTTGAAAGAGTATTTGAATGGTATGGATTCCGTCTTGAGGAAAGAATTCTTGAAGAAAATTAATAAATGTAAAACAAAAATATTGGAATGTAGCCGAAAGAAATCAGAAACCTCTATGGACATCAAATTGGCTGGTGAAAAGCTGAAGGAAGTAGGAGACTTCTCTTACTTAGGAAGCAAAATAACCAGTGATGCACGAAGCAAAGAGGATATAAAAAGTAGGTTGGTTCAGGCAAGGAAAGCATTTCTACAGGAAAGGAATCTGTTGACATCGAATATAGATTTAGGTATTAGGAAGTCATTTTTGAAAGCCTTTGTCTGGAGCGTGGCACTCTATGGAAGTGAAACTTGGACTATTGGTGCAGCAGAAAAGAAGAAAATTGAGGCGTTTGAAATGTGATGTTACAGGAGAATGATGAAGATCAGACGGGTAGATAAGGTTACAAACGAAGAGGTATTAAGACTAGTGGGAGAGGAGAGATGTTTCTGGCGACTGTTAATGAAGAGAAGAAATAGGTTGGTAGGACACATACTAAGAAACCCAGTAATAGCAAGTTTAGTTATGGAAGGAAGGGTCGAGGACAAGAACTGTAGGGGTAGACCAAGGTTAGAATATGTTAAACAGATTGCCTCAGATGTAGGGTGTGGTAGTTATGTAGAGATGAAACGATTAGCTCAGGACAGGGAGGTGTGGAGAGCTGCATCAAACCAGTCGAAAGACTGAAGACTTAAACATCAACAAACAATTGGTACTCTGTTGTGATGCGTCACAATATGGACTAGGCTGTGTCCTAGCTCATAGAGTAGATGGAGTTGAGCATCCTATTTTTTTTGCTTCGTCAACACTCTCCGAAACACAAAAACGATATTCACAAATTAAAAAAGAAGCATTGGCCAGAATGTATGGGTTAACTAAATTCTATAAGTATTTAGCAGGGAGAGAGTTTATATTTGTTAGAGATAACTTGCCTTTAAAATCCATATTGTCACCTGAAGGGCCCATGCCAGTAGTAGCAGCTGTCAAATTACAACGTTGTGCTACTACTTTAGCAGCATTCAAATACAAAGCAGAGTATAGGAAATGTAAAAATATGGGACCCGCAGACATGTTGTCTAGATTTCCCAGTCAAGATGAAATTGTAGAAAGTGTAAAAAGCGTTATAGCTGAACTGACAGGGTTACCCATAAATGCTGAAATTGTAACAGATGTTACTGTTATGGAACTGATTAAAAGAGTCTACTATGTCGTTTTTGGACCCTAAATGGCGGCCGCTGGCTGGAGGGCCATCTTGTGGTATTTGGACTCTGTGACAAAAGACTGTGGCAGTTGTTGTTCGTTGTTCTTTGTTTTAAATATGTCTGTTGTATAGTTGTGTAGTGAAATAAATAGTTAAATAAATAATGGTTAACACTAATTCGGTGAATTAGTTTAGTCCCTGAACAAAACATATGGTGACCCCGACGTGATTTAATACGTAAATTACGAGAAGTTACGGCAAGATACGTAAGATTTCTTTGTGAGTGAAAATCTTGGTATAGCCTAGCCTACACGACAATGGAAAAGCTTGTGAAACAACGTAAGCCAATTCGAGCATCCTACACAAAGACATATAATGAGGTAATGCGTAATTTAACCAGCGAAATAGTTGACCTGGAATCGGCACAGAAGATGCTGATGAAATTGGAGAGGTTAAGTGCTGAACTTGCTCCATTGGATGAAAAAATACTGGAACTATCATTAGAAGAAGAGGATGATGTCTACAGCCGTGAGTACGGGGCAGTTGAGAATTATAGAGATAATTTAGATGAAGTAAGGTTAAATATGACGCATATTTGCTCTAATGAGAATGTTGGTGTGGTTAGAGAACACATTTTTGAAGCTTCATCTGCAGCTAAAAGAAACTTGAAACTTCCTAGGTTGGAACTAGCTAAGTTTGGAGGGGACGTTAAAGATTGATTAGGATTCTGGAGCATGTTTAAGAGAATCCATGAAGATAGTGACATAGAATCAGAAGATAAATTTCAATATCTGATTCAGTGCACCAAACCGGACAGTCGTGCCAGAGAACGTCTGAACAGTTTCCCAGCCACCGCTGAAAACTATCCAAAGGTTATAGAGTGCATGAATAATCGGTTCGGTCGTGAAGACCTCCTGACGGAGTACTACGTTAGGGAGCTTATTGGCTTAGTCATTCAGAATGTGTCGCACAATAATGACAAATCATGAATAGCTGTAGGCCTACTGTATGACACATTAGAGAGCAAGTTAAGAGCTCTAGAATCTATAGGTGTGACAAGGGATAAGTATGGGTCCATGTTTTTCCCTCTCGTGGAATCGTGATTACCTGAAGATGTTTTAAAGACATGGCTCAGAAATCAATCAGCGAATGATGAGTTGATTGCTGAACAGAAAGATAGGCTAGAGGCTCTTCTAAATTTCCTCAAACGTGAAGTGGAGGGAGAAGAGAGGATAACCTTTGCTCGGGCAGGTTTAGGTCTGTCCGATACGAAAAGACAAGAGAGAGTCAGAGGAAAAAATTGTCGACACACATTTACCAACGGCAAATTCTTTGTTCTCGGCCAAGTTTGAAGGCAAGAAGAGAAAATGTGTGTTTTGTGGCAAGTTCCACGAGAGCAAAGAATGCCACCTTGCTCAACAAATGAGTTTGGAGGAAAGGCGCAACAAGCCGGCCAAGGAAAACTGTTGTTTTGCTTGTCTTAAGGTAGGACACAGAATGAAAAATTGCAAGGCACATCTTCGTTGCCCACTGTGCACTAGCCGTCATGTTGTGATCATGTGTCATAAACTGAATACAAAGAAGGTCGAGAAGAAACCTGAATCTAAAATACAGAAAGAAAGGGAAAGGCAGAGCAATATCTCCATGAACATTCAGAGTGCCACCAAGGAGGTGTTTCTACAGACGTTGTTCATGAAACCGACACATAAAGGAAAGGAGAAGATGGTCCGAGCACTAATAGATAGTGGATCACAAAGATCTTACATTTTACGGAAGACTGCTGAGGAAATGGGATATAAAGCTTTGAAGACCGAGATGATGATCCACAAGTTGTTTGGGGGCGCTTAGACCCGTGAAGAATATCATCACCTGTATGATGTGAACGTAAGCAGTTGTGATGGTTCCTTTAATACCACGTTGCAATTGATTGACCAGAAGGTAATCTGTGGGAAGATTCCAAGGTTGAAGTTCGGGCCGTGGATGAAGGAAATGAACGCAAAAAGGATATGGCTGTCTGATGTGGGAACAAAACCATCCGACGTGGAAGTCCTGCTAGGAGCTGATGTTGCGAGGAGTCTTTTGCTGAATGAAACCCATAAGCTTGAATCAGGATGGCTTGCTGTGACTGGTAAATTGAAAGACGAAGAAGGTAGTTCCCTGGCTTTGTATTAAACTACCCTGTTCATTCAATCTGCCTCTACAACCGACCTTTGGAACTTGGAGTCTATAGGCATATCTGACCCCATGGAAAACAAGTCGAGAGAAGAGATGGAAGAAGCTGCACGTTATTACTTCCAAGAGACTGTAAAGGTTAATGCGGATAGCCTGTATGAAGTTGCGTTACCTTGGTTGGAGAGCCGACACTACTTACGGAACAACAAGGAGATAGCGGAGAAGAGATTGATCTCAGTTTCGAATAGACTGACAAAAGAAGGAATGTTTGAGGAATATGGAAATGTGTTTCAGGAATGGATAAATGAGGGCATAATTGAAGAGGTTCCAGAAGGAGAAAAGGAAGACCTGTGCTATTATTTACCACACCGGGGAATCTTCAAAGAAAACTCTACCACCAATGTGAGACCCGTGTTCGATGGATCCAGCAAATCGAAGGATACTCCTTCTTTAAATGAATGTCTCGAAAAGGGTCCTAATTTGTTACAACAAATCCCCACGCTTCTATTGTTGTTTCGAAAAAATAGGACAGGAGTAATTTCCGAGATTAAGAAGGCTTTCCTGCAGATATCTGTTCAGGAAAGTGATCGTGATTACTTGCGCTTCTTGTGGTGGAAGGATTCAAAGCATAGTGAATTGAAGGTTTTTCGACATTGCCGAGTCGTATTTGGTCTGAATTGCAGCCCATTTCTGCTGGAAGCAGTTCTTGACCTTCAATTGAAAGAGAGCGTAGACTACCAAGAGACAGCAAATAAACTGAGAAATTCCTTCTATGTAGACAATTGTATCACCTCTTTGGATAATGAGGAAGAATTGAGTGCGTTTATAGAAGAATCTACCGCATTGCTGGCCAGAGCACGTTTTGATCTTCGTAACTGGGAGTACACAAGTCTAAATTCTCCCGAGAGCGACTCGTCAGTTCCTGAGGTAACCTTGGTATTAGGAATTCGATGGAACAAGACAGAAGATGTTCTTTCATGCGAGAAAATTGACATGTTGAAGATTGACGACAAGATCACTAGAATAAATGTATTGGCGGCTGCTCAGAGAATCTTTGATCCTATAGGATTCACATGTCCTGTCTCTCTAGTACCGAAGTTGCTGTTGCAGGAAAGTTGGCGGAAGAAAATGAGCTGGGATGAAGAAATGGAGGATGACATGAGGAAGAAGTTTGAAATTTGGCATCAAGAACTAGAGGTATTGCCTGATATTAAAATTCCCAGACAAATGGCACACAGCAAGACACAGGAATCTTGGAGCCTTCATACGTTCTGCAACGCAAGTGGAGTAGCATATGCTGCGGTTGTGTTTCTTCGATCAGAAGATGGAAATGACACAAATATAACGCTTCTACAAGCAAAGTCTCGTGTAGCCCCGCTGAAAAATGACTATTTCGCGGTTGGAAATCCCAGCTTGTTCAATTGGGGCTCGCCTTGCATTTTCCGTAAAGGCAAGTTTAGGAATAGCAGAGCTTTCAACATATTATTGGACAGACTCCGCAACAGCTCTCTGCTGGATCAAGTGGAAGTCTGGGAACTTTTGTAGCAAATCGGGTGAAGGAAATTAAACAGTTGTTAACCCTGATAGCTGGAATCATGTACGTGGAGTGAATAACCCGGCTGACCTACCTTCTAGGGGTTGATCTACTTCCAAACTCATAACGTCGAAATGGTGGGAGGGCCCTCATTGGCTGAGATCTCCTAGTTCGGAATGGCCTCTCGACAATGCCTTGCCTGATGAAGAAAGGATAAATGAAGAGAAAAGGAAAGGAATTTCAACCGTACTAGTTTCTGTGGAACCAGAAGAAAAGTGGTATCTGAAGTGGTACTCAAAAGTTGTCAGGATGACAGCCTGGATTCTACGATTCATCCACAACACAGCAAAAGGAGGCGAAGTACGTATTTCAAAGGAACTCCAAGTCGAAGAATTGCAAGTAGCTGAAAGGAGACTGTTGCAGATCGTTACGCAAGAGATGCTCGCCGGAAAGGAGCAGTCCTTCAAAAATCTGAACGTGTTTGAAGATGAAAGAGGATTACTTCGAGTAAAAACGAGGTTAATAAGGAGACCGGACGATGAATTATTCCTCACTCCAATTCTGCTACCAGCTAAACACCAGCTAGTTCACATGATTATCATGGAGAAACATCTAGAAATGTCTCATGCTGGAGTACAAGTTCTTCTCTCCACTTTGCGAGAACGGTTTTGGATTGTTAATGGTAGAAGGACAATAAGAAAGGTGATTTCTGGCTGTGTCAGGTGCAGAAGACACCAAGCAAAGGGAATTACCATCGAAGCCCAGAGGATCGGATTAGAGACGCTTCAGTCTTTGAAATTGTAGGAGTTGATCTGGCTGGCCCGTTATACCTCCGAGGAGGTGAAAAGGTCTGGGTGGTGCTATTCACGTGTGCGGTTTTCAGAGCTGTGCATTTTGAACTCGTTAGGACACTATCTACTCCAGGGTTTCTGCAAGCATTGAGGAGATTCGTTGCTCGAAGAGGGAGACCAAACATCATTTATAGTGATAATGGGACAAATTTTGTGGGCGCAGAAAATGCTTTCAGTGAAGTTGACTGGACCAAAATAAATTTTGAGGCTACGTGCATGAAAATTGTTAGGAAATTCAATCCTCCCACTGCTGCATGGTGGTGTGGGTTTTGGGAGCGTATTGTTCAAATGCTGAAGAAATTGTTGCGACGAGCACTAGGTCGTTCCTCCTTGAACTATTAACGGTTCTGTTGGACGCAGAGGCAGTCATCAATTCTCGGCCTTTGACTTATTTGACTGAAGATAGTGATGACTTGGTAGCGCTGACACCGGCAATGTTCTTCAGGATATTCCGAGGGTGGGAGTACCCGATATTGATCACATTGATCAGCTAAACCATGGAAAAAGGTTCAGGAACATGCAGCATTTGAGGACAGAATTGCGAAAAAGATTCAGACTAGAGTACCTAGGGCAACTTAACCCGAGAAAAGGCAAAGCAAACTCACATCGAGAATTGAAGGTGGGAGAAGTAGTGATCCTTGGAAGTGACAGTGCACGTAGAATGGACTGGCCTTTAGGAAGGGTGGTTTCAGTACATACCGGAAAGGATAATGTCGTCACAGTTGTCAATGTGAAGACTACAACTGGAGAGCTGAAGCGGCCTGTGCAGAACATATATCCTCTAGAAGCAACTCCGTTTACTGAGTGGCAGTGTGAAGAAGAGGTCTTGGATAAAGACCCTGGTGTTCCTGTCTCGATCCCCAGTGTTCCTGTTTCGAGCTCGGGTGTTCCTGTCTCGATCCCTGGTGCACCTGTATCGAGCCCTGATGTTCCTCTCTCGCCCCCTGGTGTTCCACATTTGTGTTCGACATGGTTGGGGAGGAAGATACGAATTCCATCCCGCCTCAATCTGTAAATTTTCCTTGATCTGTCATATTTGAAGTACAGTGGTTTTAATCATAGTATGATAAAAAAAGGTGGGATGATGTTATGGAACTTTCTTTTTAACAAAATACAAACGGTACGAATCAAAGATACTCTAAGTAGAAGTGCTGAAGTAAAAATTAGAATTCCCCAAGGAACAGTTTTAGGTCCTATTCTTTTCCTGTTATATATTAACGATTTGTGTGAGCTGAACTGTAATGCGATGATTACCTCATATGCTGATGACACTGTCATCACAGTCACAGGAACAACTTGGGAGGACACTTTTAATAGAAATCAAGAAACCCTTGCTACAGTCCAAAAATGGCTAAGAAACCCCCTCCTTACCTTAAATGAAACCAAAACACAATACCTATGCTTCTCACACAACAAAACATTACAACCCACAGACAATTTAACACTAAAGATCCACACACCAATTTGTAACAATGGAGAAAGATGCAACTGCTATACCCTACAGAAGTCAATGAATGCTACATATTTAGGGATTATTATAGATAGTCATTTAAAATGGAATATGCATGCATCAAAGTTGGCCAATAAACTCCAAAACTTAATTTATATATTTTACAGAATCAGAAATATCCTTTCAGCAAAAGTCATGAGAACTGTATATTTTGCCTTAGTCCAGTCACAACTACAATATGGAATAAATGGTTGGGGTGGAATACTTGATTCACATTTGGCTCAGGTAAATACCTGCCAGAATTTCATTCTAAAAGTTATGTACAAAAGGCCACCAACTTTTCCAACATGTGAACTGTATCAACAAAGCATGTTGCTTAACATACGACAGTTATTTGTTCAGTCATCAATCATATTTATACATAAAAATATGAAGCTCTTCTCTAATGGACAAAAACTTGAAATGTGCACTAGACTACCAGACAGAACTGGAATAAATATCCCTCGTCGAAACACATTACTTGGCCAAAGGAATTTAAGTTGTCTTAGCACCAGGATATACAATATATTGCCAGTAAATGTGACAAATAACACACTGAATATATTGAAGAAAAGACTTTTTATATGGCTCCTTAATAACTTTGATAGAGTAAATGAACTTATAAATGTTCACCAACATATTTAACCAACTCAGTCACAAATAAGTAATGTATCATCTTCTTTTGTTTTTAGTATTCTTATAATTAATGCTTTTACTATGAACTTTTCTTATTATTATCAGTCAAATACGATGTTGCAAATAAATTAAGAAATTGTGTTCATGAAGCCCACGCACAAGATTATCTTGTGTGGGATTCACCTTGTATTTTGATACAACATCTGTATATGTACATGTTTTCTGTCAGTGAATAAAAATGTGTGCTCGTAAAAAAAAAGATGAATAGAGTCTACTATGTCGTTTTTGGACCCTAAATGGCGGCCGCTGGCTGGAGGGCCATCTTGTGGTGTTTGGACTCTGTGACAAAAGACGGTGACAGTTGTTGTTCGTTGTTCTATGTTTTGAATATGTCTGTTGTATAGTTCTGTAGTGAAAGAAATAGTTAAATAAATAATGGTTAACACTAATTCGGTGAATTAGTCCCTTAACAAAACAGTTACTCTAAGGATCCTGTATTGACAAAGGCTATTGAGTTAACACAGTCGGCTTGGCCACAACAAGTGACATTGCCAGCACTCAAACCTTACTTTGAAATACGCTATAGCTTGTCAGTGATAGAAGGGTGTCTTCTTTTTGGAGATGGTGTGGTAATCCCCTTTTAATTAAGAAGTAAAGTACTGAATTCCCTTCATGGTGGACATCCAGGTAGTGTAAGGATGAAAATGAGAGCAAGGAATGTGGTTTACTGGCCAAATTTTGCCAAAGATATTGATGAGTATATTAAAGTGTGTGAACCATGTGCTAGAGTAAATTTTCAGGCGATTTCACCAATGATACAACATGTTTGGCCTTCAACGAACAGTAATTGGACTCGCCTGCACTTAGATTACACTGAAGTGTATCTGATATTGCTTGATGGTCATAGTAAATGGCTGGAAGTATGGGATGTTGGGGGTACTACCTCCACAGCTGTACAGATTGAAAGCATGCTTTGTTACGTTCGGATTTCCTGCTCAAATAGTGACCGACAATGGTCCCCCCATTGATTCCTTTAATTTCTTGTCATTTTGTACAGATAATGACATAATAGCTTCTAAAAGCCCACCTTATCATCCTCAGGCGAATGGCCTTGCAGAAAGGGGAGTGCGAACAGCAAAGACTGGTCATAAGAAAATGGTAATTTCTGAGTCAAAATTGTCAATTAAGCATAAGGTGGCTAATTTCCTTTTCCAGTACCGAAATACGCCAAACACGGTAACTAATATCACTCCAGCAGAAATGATCTTTACCTTTCCGGTACGAACACCTCTCAGCAAGCTGAAACCAGCTCTTAAGCAGTCTTGTATGCCAAATGTAATTACATTTCAGATAGGGGAGCAAGTTCGTGTACGTAGGAGAAAGGAAGATATTGTATGGGCCTTGAAGGGCTTCTTTTAGAGTGTTGTGTAAATCGGTGCTGTAAGTGTATGTGTTTTGGGGTGAGGTTATGTAAGAGACGTCTAATCAGTTCAGACGGACTCCAGGGAGAGCTACCAAGTGTTCGAGGGTGACTGGTGAGCTCGGGAGATGGCGTAGTGGTAAAGAGGTTGCTGTATAATTGATAATCTGTGATGGTGCGCCGATAGCTTAGCACCTGCGTGTAGCGTGTACAAATGAGTGTTATGAGTGAACTTGCTGACTGCAGCTCTAAGTTGAGTCGTCAGCTGTACTGCTTAGCTAATATCTTTTAACCAATTAAACAATAAACGATCCTAATGGATAATGTGAGAGGATAGGGGGCTTATCCTATAAGCAAATATGAAACCAAATAGATTTACTACCAGTATTTAATAATAACTCCTTTAGAGAGATGGAAAATGATCCTAAGACCAAACTTTACTAATACTGGACTGAGTGCATTAACAAGACTGATGCAAAAAGTGTACAATAAAAGATAAGGTGTAAAATGGTGTGTGGGGATGTAAAGGAGATAATCCTCGCTGGTACACTCACCCCTAGATGGCAACCGTCGTCGTGTTGACTTGCAGCACTTCCCCTTAACACAGACACCGAGTGGGTTCCGTGTTTCCCTTTTATAATTATTGTAGTGCAACCTAAGCGTTCTCAGCACAGTCCGTCCTGGCAGTCACTGGCCTGGGGGGTCGTACGAGTTCAAAAGGGTCATGAGAGTTCACCAGTGTTATAGGAGTTCATGTAGGTTCAAATGAGAGTGTTAGTTTATAGTGTAATTGATGTAGGGACTGAAAATGTAGAGATGTATGGGGGCGAAAGTGTAATGTGTAATTCCGAGGGTGTGCAACCCCTAACGGATGCAACAATATCCCTGAAGTGGGTACAGTGTTAAAAGCCCTTGGGCGAGGTACATACTTGGTAGATTTAAAAGGGAAACAATCCTCATGATATATAAATCAAATGAATATGTATTATTCTAAGCAAAATACCCAAGTTGGGGAACAAAGGTCTAATCAAGATGTTTCAAACACAAACAAATTAGTTATGCCCTATAATCAGAAAACCATGTTAGCGAAACAGGCAACTCCGTTGGCAATACACCTAGAAGCTGAAACTATACCTCAACCTAACCCTGAGGTAGCACCTGTATCAGAATCATTCTGTCAGGACATGGAATCACCTATTATTGTTCCCCTTGCTGGAACTCAAGTGCGCAGATCTGGGCGCATCAGTCGACCTCCAGATACACTGAATTTAAAGATTTATAACGAATAGATCTTGTCATTGAAGGGAGGAAAGAGTGTGATGTAATAGGTATTATGTGTGTATTTATGATATGTGTAAATTGTAAATGTTGGTAATATGTTATGTTATATTGTCATGTCCCGGTTTTGGTTTAGCCTTGAACCATACCGGACGTGCAACCCCGGTTCAATCCAGATCTTGAGAATCTGCAAGGAGGTGCTACGCAAGCACGCACGAGTTGCGATTTTTGTGCTTATAAGCTGCGACCTCAGATGTGGTGGGGGGTCAGTCAGTCAGGGAGAGCACCGGGAGCAGACGGCGAGAGTGGAGGACTGCCCGTAAAGGCAGTGGAAACGAGTGCGACGTAAGTTTGACGATCGGGGGATCGTAGTACTGCGACCAAGCACCTGTTGACCAAAGGGACTGGTGCTGAGCATCGTCAGAGAGAGAGACGGCTGAGTGATCAGGTGAGATCTTGTATTATTGTTTCTTCTGTTGGAGGGAGTCTTTTGAGCAAGCCCTGTACCTGCACGGTGGATTCCTTGAAGCTGTTGAAAGGAATAAACTGGCAGTACATGAGAGAGATCTCTTTTTATTGGGGAGCTACCTCGGCATCCTGAACTCCCTCATTCCCCCCCTCTTTTAGCATAAGTGGTGTGCTGTCAATCGTGGGTAAGGCAATCGGTAAGGACATGGTAAGGATCCCGTTACCTGAGCAGGAAGAACCCCAACTATAACGATCCAGGTAAGTAAAGTTAAAGAACCCCTGAGTGACCTATGGCGTAAGTCCATGCACTCAGGCAGGGCCATTATAGGCGAGACGCAACATTGGTATCAAACTCAAGGTAGAGGACGTACAAAAACAATATGTTATGTTGACACGTCTTAGAAATAAATCAGTTGAGTTACAAATGGACAAGAATACCTGATCCACGAATGAGCAAGAGAAGTCTGAAAGCTTCACCGTGGTGATTGTATCACTGTTAATTTGTAAGAATGGTGATGAAAAATGGTGAGTCATAGTGTCTTCAGATTTTATGACTCATAACTAACAATTACATGATTGCAAATAGCACAACGAACTATATTCATACATAAATGTTAACTTCTTGCAAAACGAAAGCTCTAGGCTGATTTCCAGTATCAAAGTACACCAATAGTATTCGACACCTTCGTCAATAAAACGCCACCGCCTAAAGAAAGAAACAAACAAAACAATGACGACACAACTGCTGTAATTAGCTTGACAATCGGTGTCTTGGCACGTTATAGAATATACCCCTGACCTTGAATACAGGTCACGTTTATTTAGATTACATCGGGCAGAGTGGAAGGCGAGTAGACACACGTTATAATGAACATAGGAATGCGATAAGATACGGAACACATTCAGCCGTGTGCGAACATATGTGTGACGCAGGGCACAGCTTTACCAACATAGAGTCGGACCTTAAAATAATCCATCACGAATCGAAAGGCAAAGCTCTTGACATAAAGGAAGCAATCGAGATACACCTAGCCAAACGAAACAATCCCAACAATCTAAATGAACACACGTTCATGGAGAGCTCACCCCTCTTCACGCTACTAAAAAACACACCCTGTCGGAAACAAAACACAATTTAGCGACACAGCCAAGGGGGGAAATTAGGGGGTTTTTAATTGGTAAATGTTATCTGGATCAGGTGTACGATGTACTTTTCTTCTACAATAAACCAAGGCCCATATTCGCGGCAGTATTAAAGGTGCCGGGACGTCCTCATAAGACCGTCAACGCTTAGTTCGAATGGGTTATGCTCCACGCGTGGCGAGGGCTAATCCACGGTCTTTAATAGTTGTAGACCCACCTCATTCAATAATATACATCTTATATAGGTTGGCAACACCTCACATAAACACATCGCTATCACTCCCCACAGCACGTAGGGGCAAGGGGGGGGGGAGAAGACAGGAAAAACCAGTCGTTAAGATAACCACCGCAGTCGACCACACAGTGAGTTCCAGTGAGCACGAAAACTGCGAGTAGCTGTAGTACGGAAGACAATCAGATAAGTAGTTAGCCTAAAATTTTATAGTTTAACCATAGTTTACAACCATATAATCTCTCTAAAGTACAATCTCCGGATAGCTATCACCATTTAGCTTTTCACCTAACATATATACTGCATTTAGCATACACTGACAGTTGCAGTACCAATACTGCAACTAAATAATTGTACATATTGTAAATATTTCCACCTGTATTTCAAACATGGATTTTGTAGCCTAAGTGTAATGGATCTGATGATGATCGCTTGACGATCGATACTGGTCATCCTAGTGTTTTATTAATCTCATGTAATTTATTTCAGGATTAGGGTATAACCCATCTCTTTTGGGTACATTCGTGTTGACCGACTGAAAAGCACTTAACTCTTGTTTACTAAGGCAACACTGAAAATATGGCTTCAAACACCACAATGTTCACGGCTAGTCAGGCAAATCGTGAAGCCAAGAAATTCAAATCACTCAGGCTTAAACTCATGAATTTAGACAAGTCAATTTGGTTCAACAAAAAATGTATAGAACTAAACCTCACCCCTAAATACGTACCAATTAAAACCGTACCGAACACACCAGCCTCGATCATTTCAACCAAACAAGCCAAAGCGCTTTGGATAAAAAACGAATTAAGATTTGCATACATAAGAAAGCAAAAAGGAAGCATGAAACGCTAGAAAATAAATTAAGAAAACTAGGAGAAACACAGAACCATCAATCTAACGATCAACACACGAATAACAATGAATTCAATTTCCACAGCAGAGTAAACAACAGAACGAACGTAACCTTTTCTCAAGGTGAAATGAATATGTTAGACAAAGGTTTGAAATACAACTGCACAGACGCACACACGAACCACAATATAAAACAGTTAATCACAGATATTGAGATAGCCAGTCACAAGCTCCCAGCAGAAGACAGGGAATTAACCAAAATTCTCGCCACCAACGAAGCCAAAAGAAATCCTCAAACGAGAGGGCGATAGCAATAACATTCAAAACAACAAACAACTCAAAGAAATAAAGTCGTTGAAACAAAAAATAAAGGAACATGACTTAATCATAACAAAAGCAGATAAGGGAAACACTACAGTAATTTTGAAAAAAACAGAATACATTGAAAAAACAGTCGAATTCCTAAACAACAACGAAATCAAGGAATTAACAAAAGACCCCACCAACAAATTCCAAAAACAAATAAAAAGTGCGCTAAAAGAAACAGAATACATACTGACCAAAGCCGAAAAATCCAAACTAATAAACATGAACCCGAAAATACCGTCATTGAGGGGACAACCAAAAATACACAAAAAGGAATGCCCAATGAGACCAATAGTCAATTGTAGGAATGCCCCTAATTACAAAATCAGCAAAGAGTTACTAAAAATCTTAAAATGCCGTCTTTCCAACGACAAAAACAACTCTGTAAAGAACACAACAGAACTAGTAACAGCATTGAACACCCTACAAATGAAACCTAGCTTCAGGCTAGTATCCTTCGACGTAACTAACATGTACACCAATATTCCGATTATTGAAGCAATCAACACTATCGAAAAAAACTTAAAATCCAACAATTCGGTAAAAGAAATTGAAGAGATTGTGAGATTACTGAGGGTCGTTCTCACCCAAAACGTGTTTCAGTTCGACAATAAAATATACACACAGAGAGAAGGCCTAGCAATGGGATCGCCACTAAGTGGGTTAATCGCTGACATCTTCATCAATGCACTAGAAAATGCGTTCTTAGAAAAGACTTCAACCAAGGGAATAGTAATATGGAAAAGATACGTAGATGATGTAATTTGCATCTACGATACTGAACTAACAAGCGAAGAAACAATTCTCCAATCCATTAATAGCCTTCACCACTCTATCAAATTCACTAAGGAATCCGAAATAGACCGGAAAATAAATTATCTCGATATAACTATTGAACGTAAAGACAACGACCTTTCATATTCCATATTCCGGAAAGCAACACAAACCTCGCATGCAATCGACAATCAGTCTAATCACCCCAGTACGCACAAACTAGCGGGTTTCAATTCAATGGTGCATAGGGCTTTAAACATACCCATGTCAAAAGACAACTATAATAAGGAAATAAGAACTATTATGCAAATAGCAAAGGAAAACAACTTCTCGCCAAGCAAAATAAATCAAATTATAGCCAAACATAAAAATAAAGATAAAACGATTCCCAAACCGGACAGTAATGAGAAAAAATTTGCACGTTTCAACTATGTGAATGCGAATACACATAAAATCACTAACCTATTCAAAAAGCAAGGCATAAAGATAGCTTTCACGACGAAAAACACAACCGCTAGGCACCTCCTAAATAGTAATCTAAATAAACGTGACCCGTATTCAAGGTCAGGGGTATATTCTATAACGTGCCAAGACACCGATTGTCAAGCTAATTACATCGGGCAGAGTGGAAGGCGAGTAGACACACGTTATAATGAACATAGGAATGCGATAAGATACGGAACACATTCAGCCGTGTGCGAACATATGTGTGACGCAGGGCACAGCTTTACCAACATAGAGTCGGACCTTAAAATAATCCATCACGAATCGAAAGGCAGAGCTCTTGACATAAAGGAAGCAATCGAGATACACCTAGCCAAACGAAACAATCCCAACAATCTAAATGAACACACGTTCATGGAGAGCTCACCCCTCTTCACGCTACTAAAAAACACACCCTGTCGGAAACAAAACACAATTTAGCGACACAGCCAAGGGGGGAAATTAGGGGTTTTTTAATTGGTAAATGTTATCTGGATCAGGTGTACGATGTACTTTTCTTCTACAATAAACCAAGGCCCATATTCGCGGCAGTATTAAAGGTGCCGGGACGTCCTCATAAGACCGTCAACGCTTAGTTCGAATGGGTTATGCTCCACGCGTGGCGAGGGCTAATCCACGGTCTTTAATAGTTGTAGACCCACCTCATTCAATAACATACATCTTATCTAGGTTGGCAACACCTCACATAAACACTTCGCTATCACTCCCCACAGCACGTAGGGGCAAGGGGGGGGGGAGAAGGCAGGAAAAACCAGTCGTTAAGATAACCACCGCAGTCGACCGCACAGTGAGTTCCAGTGAGCACGAAAACTGCGAGTAGCTGTAGTACGGAAGACAATCAGATAAGTAGTTAGCCTAAAATTGTATAGTTTAACCATAGTTTACAACCATATAATCTCTCTAAAGTACAATCTCCGGATAGCTATCACCATTTAGCTTTTCACCTAACATATATACTGCATTTAGCATACACTGACAGTTGCAGTACCAATACTGCAACTAAATAATTGTACATATTGTAAATATTTCCACCTGTATTTCAAACATGGATTTTGTAGCCTAAGTGTAATGGATCTGATGATGATCGCTTGACGATCGAAACTGGTCATCCTAGTGTTTTATTAATCTCATGTAATTTATTTCAGGATTAGGGTATAACCCATCTCTTTTGGGTACATTCGTGTTGACCGACTGAAAAGCACTAAACTCTTGTATACTTGTTTGTATTTAGATAGGGAAGAGGAAGGCATCAGCACTTCGGAATTCTATTTGGAATTATTCTGCTGTTTTATTTATGATGTTTAAATTGATATAAGAAACCTTCTAGTATATTCCACCGTGGGAACCAATAGTAGCGAATGCATCACATTATGTAATGCAACTACAGGTATCGAATCTTGACCTTGATGTTGGAAGGCCAAGTCAGCATTCAATCAGTATGGATGAGTGTTGGTCGGCTTTGAGCAGTGGTGTCACTTGTTATGGTTTGTGTGACGTTATGCCGTCGTAATACTGCGGAAATACTCCGTGAGGCTAGGCCTCTATTATAAAATACTTAAAGTAATATCTCCACGTTACTCTGCTCGTATGTCGGAAGACATAGTTTCTTTTTTATGCCAGTGCGTGGAAAGTAAAGTGCCGTTGTGCTTTACAACTTATTATTATTATTCATGTGCTTGTGATAATTCATCATTACAGGAATATTGGAAGATTTAAAGGTATGTGGATATGGGCTTGTTTACACGCAACTGATTGATAATTTGACTGTCTGTTAACTTCCACCCAATGCTTGATATTAATGAACTGGAATTATGTCAAATTTATGAACTAGAATTATGTCTAACTGTGAAGTGATTGTGAGCAACCATAAGAACTTATTGAATGTCATAGTGTGGAAAACTTCATGCTTGAAACAGAACAGGCATATCTGAGATATAATGTCACATGGATATTATTATTATTATTATCAAGCCACGTAATATTTCACTGGTTATAATTGAGACAGTCAGAATAATTGGATATTCAAAAACTGTGGACTGCAATATCGAAATGCCGAGTGTGCGTTTGTGGAGGAGTCTAGGACGACCCCATAGGATTATGACGTCACTACCTAACTGTTCCAAGATGATGGTCGCCTAGAATAGGCACGAGGTGAGGCGAGCGATACCAGGATTGCTGGATGGGGTACCAGAAGCGATGCCTGTTATGGACATATTCCTGTGGATGTGAAGGCAGCATGAGGCAAATGCTGAGATACGACTCTTCCCTAGTGTGGAGCCAACACGGGTCCGTGGTGCCAGGTTCTGACCCGCACCGAGGGATGATCCTCCGCCACAGAACATCTAAGGTAGAAGAAGCCTTCCGACTTATGTGAATCTTCTTTTTGTGCCATGGATTTCCATAATTTCCGTTAAAATCCGTTAACTTCCCTAGTCGTCATTAATCTTCGTTATATTATATTGGTTGCATATTATGTCAGGCGAATACTTTGATTTATTGCTTAGACTTTTAGGTGAATCCTCAAAATTTCATTCTTTAATAATAATAATAATAATAATAATAATAATAATAATAATAATAATAATAATAATAATAATACTATGGGATGTCCTACCCCATTTGCATTAAAGGCAGCAGGATTATGACACATTGAAAGCATTTACACCAATTTTGAACACGTCTTGATTATCATAAAATATTTTCTAATTCCATAATAATAATAGGCCTACCGTAATAAAATCTCTAAAAATTATGTTGGAAGAACACTGAATTTCAATAAATAATAATGAGTGTAATAATCCATAAGGAAAATGATAATTGATAAATGATCAAAAATGACAAATTATGATATGATTGATTATAAACCAATTGTTTAATGGTTTAAGAGTATGTGATCTCATGATATTTAGACAGTATTGGACATTCTTGAAACGAAGCCTAATGATTCTACTTCTAAGTGGAATAGTGTTGGTATAGGGATACTTGCCTTGTCCCCGATTCACTTATGTGTTTTCTGAGTTTAGCTCAGGTGGTTTGAAGTTTTGGTCCTCTGATGATGGGATTTATGCGGGAGTGATATCCTGTCCCATAATGGTACTAATTGCTTCGATAATAAAATAGGCTTTATTCGGGAGTGATATCCTGGCCCATGATTCTATTTATTGCTTCGATTGTCAGTCCAATAGCATAGAATTCCCATAAGATAAATTAATATTGGTCGTTGGTTTGTTTAAGAATATAATGACGTCATGTCAAATGTTATGCCGAATCTTGTGACGGCTTGTGTATAATTAGTGTTCAGTGTTATTTATGTTCTAATTAAAGCATGGAATTATGACAAGTACAACCAGATATTACAGGCCACATTAGTTGAAGCCTACGGATTATTATTATTATTGTCACATTGAAATAACTTGAGTATAAATCATTTGGTAATGTCAAGTGTTAAGTTTGGTTGGTTGGTTGGTTCTTAAGTTTAGGGGTTGCGACAACGCGGTCATGTAGCCCCGTGTACTTTGGGTGTGTGTAGAATCTGTCTGATATCCGGTGTTAATTGTGATGACTGTCTTAGTGTGTGTTATCTGTTTTTTAATTTAAGGACTGCAACTTAGAATTTTTCAAATAGTTCCTACTTTTGCCGCCAAGTGCCACCGTCAACGACTACTAGGCCAAGTTCAGAACTGAGCTACTAGACGCCACCACAGTCGGCTCTTGGCAACGAACGTAGAAACCTAAGAGCGTTGTTCTTAACCTATCCAATTTAGCTTCACACAGGTGCAATTAGTGGAAGGTTCTTTAACATGTCATAAATGTATGACATGTATGGCTTTACTTCCCCTCCGAAGGAAGGCATACTGAGGGATTTTTAACGCTCTTAAAAAATCCGACGGCTTCGGCCGGGTTTGAACCCGCTATCTTGGGCATAGAAGCTCAGCATGCTACCGACTACGCCACCGAAGCCGCCCAGTGTTAAATTTATGCAATCTGATGATATGCTGTGCCGTTAAGTGCTATTCTAAATGCTGTATTACAAACCCATAATAATTACGTCATAGAAGAACAGTGAAATATCGCCGAAATTCTGTAAATTATAAATGTAAATAATATATTTGAGTATGGGACAATTATGAACTGCTTCATATAAGTCAGGTTTCGATATTTTTGTGTGTGGTATGGGAGGTTATGCAATCTCGCTTGTATAGGGTAAAAATGATTGTTATAAATCAACCATAGTCAAATCCATGAACTATATCGAGAAGAGACAATGTTTTTTTCTAGTTTGAGATGCATAATCGAAGGCTAATTGCTGGCACCGCTGTGCAGTTATTTCGTCACCAAGGGAAGTGATGATTATTGTTGTTTTCTCTTGTTGCCATCAGGCAGTTTACTTTATGTTGTGTTGTATGTCGTTCCTCATCCTTTACGAGGAGCATGGGTGCAGTGTGTAGTGAATACCTAGCCCAGCCCAGGACGCCCTGAGATCACTGCTCACACTGTGCTCATGTTGCCTCGCACATGGTCGCCTGTCCATCCCAGGTGGACAGACGGGCACAATACAGTGTTTTAAATTCTGTTGTATTTTTTATGTTGAGTGTAGTGGATATTTTGTCCTGTTTCTAAGTTAGGAAAAATTGTAACTAATACTGTATGTCCACTTTTCTTGCTTTGGAAATCTAGCTGCTATAATTATGATGGGATTCCTACAATCCAGTGAAAATGAGGAGACATAAACTTCTATTGGGGATAAACTATTGTGGGCGGCTGCGGCGGTGTAGTTGGTAGCATGGTGAGCTTCTATGCCCAAGATCGCGGGATCAAACCCGGCCGAAGTCGTCGGATTTTTTAAGAGCGTTAAAAATCCCTCAGTATACCTTCCTTTAGAGGGGAAGTAAAGCTGGTGAGCCCATGTCATAGATTTATGGCATGTAGAAGAGCCTCCCACTAACTACAATTGCGTGAAGCTAAATTTGTAGGTTAGATTTGACTAATGCTCTATTAAGTTCCAAAGTTCGCCGCAAGGTGCGGGTTGCGGTGGCATCTAGTAGCCAAGTTCACAGCTATGTGTCGTGCATGGTAGCATTTGGTAGCAAAAGTAGGAACTACTTGAAAATTGATCGTCTGCAGTCCTTAACTGAATCACAGAAAACACACACTAATACAGTCATCACAATTAACACCGGTTATCAGACAGATTCTACACACACCCAAAGTAAACGGGGCTACATGCCCGCGTTATCGCAGCCCCTAAACTGAGGAACCAACCAACCAAACTATTGTGGCACACATGGTAAGTTCTCTTGCCTAAAATCCAGTGAATTTGAATGTGAGTCCTGAGTAGGGTTACCAACAATCCATCCTTTGCCTGATATGTCTGGCTTTACAATCATTTCATTTACTCTGGTGGGCATTTCTGACTTCTAAAAAAGTTTGTTATTTGAGGACATTCCCTCATGCTGGCAATATTTACAGTCTAAATGTGTAGAAATAATAATATTACGTACTAACTTCAATAACTAATTAAATTCATTTGTACACCTTTTCTTTATAGTAGAAACATGTTTTCGGCTCTTCAGAGGGGCCTTCTTTAGCTTGTTAATTAAACTAATACTACATTAGGTGTATGTGACCCAGAATTACAATATAATACAAATTTTTTGAAATGGACGTCCTTACAATTTTAATTAAGAAAGAAAGATACAGTCAGTCTGAGAGACTAGACTTTATATCATTTCAAATGACGCATGCTACAAATGCTACACATGTTAAAAAGGCTCAGGAGGGCTTTTCGCTTCGCTCGAAGCTCCAGGACTCTTTCAACAGACTCCATTACCCATTACTTAGGCTTCCCGCGCGGGGAAAGGAGAGCGGGAGGTGCACTCTGCTGCATGACGTCACGCACTCGCCGTCTCCGTATCGCATAACGCCAGACCCCAGGAGTAAACTCAGACTCAACAGACTCTATTACCCTTTAACTTAGGCTTCCCGCGCGGGGAACGAAGGGCGGGAGGTGCACTCTGCTGCATGACGTCACGCACTCGCCGTCTCCGTATCGCATAACGCCAGACCCCAGGAGCAAACTCAGACTCAACAGACTCTATTACCCTTTAACTTAGGCTTCCCGCGCGGGGAACGAAGGGCGGGAGGTGCACTCTGCTGCATGACGTCACGCACTCGCCGTCTCCGTATCGCATAACGCCAGACCCCAGCAGTAAACTCAGACTCGGTGCATATGCACTGAACAACATGATGACGTCATACACGCCGTAACCGTGACGCATAACGGTAGACCTAAGCATAACGATGAAGTCGACAAGATCATTTGAAATGATAAAATATTCAAGTACTCAAATCCAAAAAGAAAAAAGAACAAGAAGTTCCGTGAAGAACTATACAGCCTACTTTTCATGCCAATGATTATTCTACAGAATATGAACCTATCTAGAATAATGACGAAATTAAGTTGCTAATATCGAAATTTCCAATTAGTTCGAAATACTGTATACCTGGCATAATGTATCCTAATAGAGCACTACAGTTGGCAGCCCTGATGACTGAATATATTCTTAGTTCCGTCTCTTACGGTACTAAATACAAAATTTGGTTGAAGTCCACTGGATAGCATGGACGTTACATGCAGTTAAACATTGGATCTAACAGCGCGCGTAAAATAATGTTGGCAACAATGTCATGCATGTATTGGTCAGAAATAATCTGAAATAATATGATCTATTGTTGTGCCAATTTTGAATGAAATCCATTAGTTAGTATAGAAGTTACATGCATTTTAAAATTGGACCTATCAGCAGGCTTAGAATCATGTTGGCAGCACTGACGTATATTAGTTACCCCAAATTCGTCTAGAATGCCAGGTACTATACGTGTGCAAAGTTTAGAGCTATTGGCTTGCATACTTTCTGATATATTGATATTAGGGTAACAAAAATAGGGACAGCACATATTAACAGTTGGCAGCCCTGGTTGCTCCATAGAATACGCATAGTCATATCTGTTATGGTACACATAGCACATACGAAATTTGGTTGAAATCGAAATGATAGTATTGAAGTTACATGTATTTAAAGTTGGACCTTCAGCAGGCTTGGTAGCACTGACGTATATAAGTTACTCCAAATTAATATAGAATGTCAGGTACTATACGTGTGCATAGTTTAAAGCTGTCGGCTTGCATACTTTCTGATATATTGGTATTTGGATAAAATAAATTAGGAGCATTTATTAACAGTTGGCAGCCCTGGTAGGTCTTAAGAATACGCTCAGTCATATCTGGTTATGTACACATACAACATACGAAATTTGGTTGAATTCCGCTTGACAGTGTAGAAGTTATATGCATTTAAAAATTGGACCTATCAGGAGGCTTATAATCATTTTGGCAACACTGCCATGTTTGGCCTCCTGGAAATTAAACTGAAATATTATGATCTGTACGTGTGCCAATTTTGAAATAGCTCCCATTCATACTTTCCAAGATATCCAACATGGAGCTCAAATTTCAATTGCGAATTTTTAGCAGTTGGTAGCACTGACACCATTTTCAAATATGGCCGTGAGATATTCAGGTATAGATCTTTACTCCTACCAAATTTTGTTTCGATTGCTGCAGCCGTTTAGGAGTTGATAGGGGGGGACACACACACAGCCAGACAGACAGACAGAAGGACAGACAGACAGACAGACAGACAGACAGACAGACAGACGGACAGACAGACAGACAGACAGACAGACACACATTTGCCCGATCTCATAAGTCTACTTTTTCCTCATTTTTGCAAAATGTGAAAAGTAGGCTAAAAATAGAAAAGGGAGGTACCACGCAGTTCTCTACTCCTGTGGGGTTCCGGGCATGGACACCAAGAGCCCACTGATGAGCCAGCTTGGTGTTCTTAGGCGAAACCCCACACAAGACACAGCATAAACCTAGAAAAATTGCTGAGTTTTAATTCACCGGCCGTGAAAGCCAATATACCATCTTTTTGGAAGCCTTCATAGGGAGGTTATGGCTGCTTGAGCATTTAGCTCTCGTAGTAAAGAGGCGCAGTCGTGCTTCATGAAAAGGGAGATAGCGCGCAGTTCGCTACTCCTGTGGGGGTACAGGCATGGACACCAAGAGCCCACTGATGAGCCAGCTTGGTGTCCTAGGCGAAACCCCACACTAGACACGGCACAAACCTAGAAGAATTGCTGAGTTTTAATAGAAGTCTTGTTCAATATAAACATTCTTTTGGTATCTCAATTTCCTAGTAATCTTAAATGAACTGTGTCATGTAGTGGTCTTGTTCAAGTCTGTTGGAGTGGTTTACTTGGAAATAAGAAACAAGAATTATGATATACTGTAAGCTTATAGATATAATGCCAATAAGCTTCTAGTGGCATACCTTCAATTGGGATGGAAATCAAACTAAAAATAAACACAATATTTAATTTAAGTAAAAATTGAATTTTTCTTTAATGTTTTCTATTTACAGTTTTGTTTCTGTATAAGTTCATAGAGTGCATTATAGGCTAATGTACTGAATACTAGGATGATAAAATGTCCCAAAGATATACATATACAGTAGTCCAATTTATTATTTACCACAGCCTAAAGTTAAGTTATAAGCTGGTGAGGGTCAGCAAACAGTATCATAATTAGCTTCACTCTCCGCCAGAGACAAGACAGTTCTTGAATAGTTGATATCACTTTCTAATTGTACATAGTAACAGTCTTCCTTAGATCTCTTAAAGAAATAGTCCACTTTCTTAGATCTCATCTGTAAATTCCTAGGTTCATATTCACAGATTTCTGCATACACATTTTCTTCTTCTTCCCTCTTAGAATGTCCTTCTACAATGGCGTCAGCTACCCGAGAGTATGGTAAATCGTCAGAAACTGGCATGATAATCGAAGGTAACTCACGATTTTGAATATTCCCTGATGAATTTTGCTTTCTTGCACAATTACGATTTCTACTAGCTTCAGGAGCACCTTGAAATTGGGCCATAGAGTGATTTCTAGAATACCGAGCAACAGCTGGATTTGGAGCTTCACTTTGCAATCTATCGGCACTCTCAGTTTTTGTTAAGAACCTATGGGGTTTTGTCCTTGCTTGTATTACCACACTGTTTACAGCATCAAACACTTCTTGTTGGGGCACTTGAATCATCAGTTGTTGTTCTGGCATCTCGTTGGCTGAGGTGTACGTGAAGGATGAGGATTTCTTTGTTGGTAAACGCAGTTTGGCTAGAGATCTGCTTAGTTTTTCTTTGTTCATTTGTGGTAGTGGAGGCTGGATTACGGGAGCTTCAACAGTAGGGCAGATGTGGTGAGTGACCTTGAACTGGCGTCGCCACACTTCGCCCTTGTCTCGGCAGTAGCTAAGGTGGCTCTGAAGAAGAGGGCTCTTGAAGAGCCTGGCTTCGTACTCTGGATGAAGTATAGGCCTGGAGAGCAGGAACTGGGAATCGGCATCAATTTCTAAGAACTTAGGCTGCGCTTGAGAAGAGAAAGCATTTACTGTAAGTCCATCCTGAATGTCAAAATCTTGGGGCAGTGTGCAAGCTAATATGACATCTTCTTGCTCAAAGCCCTCCAGCAACAGGTTCCCTGCAAACAAAAGGAGATAATAATTCATTACAGTTCAGAGACTAAAAGTCAACACCAATTGTCTGTCAAAATGTGATTGCAAATACAAATTTTAAATTAACATTAATAAGTTTAAAGTTAAATATTTTAAGTTATAGACTCATAGAGAAAATTCCATTTAATAGCACAGTGGTAATTCAGGAGATGATTCTAAATGGCAAAACAGGACATAGACCTTTGATCAGTACATACATACAAACATACAGTATATAAATACAGTACATACATACATACATTCATACATGTATGCATACATATACACATATATTTATTTGCAACTGTGGACGCTGTCCATGGTGGCAAATTACAATAATATAATAACCCCTGGCACTACAGTCCATGAAGGGCCTAGGCCTACCAAGCGACCGCTGCCCAGCCATTTGGCCTGCAGATATTGGGGTGACGCGTGATCAGCCCATCGGGTCCCCTCGGCCGTTAATCTTGGTTTTTGTGATCGGGGCGCTGTCTCACTGTCAGACAGCTACTCAATTGTCCTCACGAGGCTGAGTGCACCCCGTTCCAGCCCTCACGTCAGTTTCTAAAATCCCTGATGGAGCCGGGAATGGAACCCAGGGCCTCCGGGTGAGAGGCAGGCGCGCTACCCCAACACCACGGGGCGGCTAAATTACAATAATTAAGCAAAATAAATAATTCATACAACTGCAAAAATGCATTTTAGAATACAAGGATTATTTGGTATAAGAAAATAATAATAATAATAGACTAGCTTTAAGAAACTGCCGAGAAAACAGAAGACATGGATATAACCTAATCCCCTCCTCGGAGAATTCCAGTTGGACCATGTTGCAATAAAGCGGAAGTTTCAGAAGGAAATTAAAAATGTTAGGGTTCTCCGAGGAGCTAACCTTGACTCAGACCACTACTTGTCAAAAGTTAAACTGAAGATTATTCCTAGGAGTAACTTTCAAAGGAACAACCGTATACGAAGAAGATATGATCCAAACAAAATTAAGGAGAACATGGAAGAATGGGATTCATTAACCAGAGACCTAGAAGGCCAGGACTGGAGGCAGATGGAGAAGAGACTTCTAACCAAGGCAGAACAACTTGCTCCTGTTACAAAGACGAAGAAGCATAGATGGTGGAACAACGACTGTGATAGACTACTTGATCTGAGGAAGAAGGCGTGGCACGTTTGGCAAACCAAAAAGGACGAGAGTACCTGGCAACACTTTGTGGAAACCAGGAAGATGGTGTCCAAGGGGATCAAGAACGTAAAGAAGGAGCACGGCGACCAACTACTCAGGAAGATAAATGATGACTTTGCGAAGAACAATATGAGAAACTAGTATCGGGTGCTCAAGGAAAACCTAAGCAGATATGACCCCCCAACTCTCCAATTTCAGGACGAAAACGGGAACGTGGCATATAGTAACAGGGGTAACTGTAAAATTCTAGCCGGCTACTTTAAAGAACTCCTAAATTGCGATGAACCACTCCAAAAGATGTCTTTCGATTGTGGACTAAAATCGTCTCCCAACCATGATTCTAAACCCCCGTCTGTAAGAGAGATTCAGAAGATACTGACTCGTATGGAAAATTTCAAGGCATCTGGAGAAAATCAGATAACAGCTGAATTATGGAAGTATGCCAGTGAAGATGCGATTGGCTCACCTCAAAAGCTTTTTGAGGAGATATGGAAGACAGAGATCATTCCAGTGGAATGGAAAATGGCCCTGATACACCCTCTTCACAAAAAAGGTTCGAAATCGGATCCTAGCAATTACCGAGGGATCGCACTGCTGGACGTGACATACAAGATATTTTCAAGAGTGTTATTAGAAAGAGCAGAACCACAGTTGGACTGCCAACTTGGGGAGTATCAAGCAGGGTTTAGAAAGGGGGAGATCTTGCGCTGAACAAATTTTAAATCTCAGAAACATTATAGCGTACCAGAAGCAGAGGGCGAAACCGTATATAGTGACCTTTGTAGACTTCCAAAAAGCTTACGATTCCATCGACAGAGAGTCGTTGCTCAATATTTTGGAAGAGTTTGGCCTGGACAGGAAAACCCTAGCCCTCATAAAGGAGACGCTCACGAATACGTCCTCTAAAGTTAGATTCATGGGCGAACTGACTGAACCATTTGAGATCAGAACAGGGGTCCGTCAGGGGGATGGTCTCTCCCCCCTGTTGTTCAACTGTGCACTTGAAAAAGTTATGAGAGAATGGAATGCGAAAACACGAGGGGGAATACGTCTAGGAACAAAAAACAAAGGAATCATGAATAAGTGTTTGGCCTTTGCTGACGACTTGCCGCTGCTCGCAGAAACATGGGAGGAAACCAAAGAACAAATCACAGAATTCCATAGATGGCGGGGAAAATAGGACTTAAAATTTCCTTTGAAAAAAAAAAAAAAAATGTCAAATAGTTTGGATGTGCCCCAGAGAGTTACAGTAGGAGCTAATAAAATCGAGGTGGTTAATAGTTTCTAATACTTAGGAGAATGGATAGACTGGAATAACCTTGAAGGAAAAACAATGGAGGCGAGAAGAATCAAAATGGAACTAGCCTTCCAGAAAACCAAAAATACATACAATAAGAAAACCCTCTCCTGGAACACTAAAATCAGGCATTATAACACTGTAATTAAGCCAGAGGCACTCTTTGCAGCAGAAACACTAGTCTTGAGGAGACAAGGGCAAATGGAAAAATTGGAAATCAAAGAGAGAAAAATGTTGAGGAAGATCATAGGTCCTAAATTCCAAAATAACAAACAAGTTTTTTTATAGGAACGACACCCTGTATGTGAAGTCGGAGAGAATTTCAGATACCATACGGAAAAGGAGGATTGATTTCTATGGACACATCTACCGGATGAATCCTGCCCGATTAACCAAGAAAATCTTTGACTTCTTTTCCAAAAAGAAGATCAAACCTAATTGGTTTACGGAAGTGGAAAAGGACCTGCGAGAGCTTCAGATTACTGAAATCATGTTGATGAATGGTACAGCCAAAACCGTGACCAAAGACAACACCAAGAAGTTCCAAGCCAGAGCCGTCTCCAGAAAACCGATGCAGATATCACAAGAGGAAAGAAAGAGTAGATCAGAGAGAATGAAGAAGTATTGGGAGAAAAGGAGAGCACAAGCATCTAAGAAGTGATTGATCTGACGTACCCCAAAGTGGTGATTCGAGGAGGAGAAGAAGAAGAAGAAGAAGAATAGAGATTATTATAAAATAAGAATAAAGATAATTTACACTTTTCTTCCTCCATCAAGTCATGTCACTGCTTTCTCACCAACTCCTTGAATTTTCCAACATCAGAAGGCAAAGGGCTAAAAATGCCCCCTGGCAAACTGTTCCATTCTACCTCCCCCCTCCCAATGAAAGAATATTTTCCCCAGTTACTATTCCACTGACTTAATTTTAATTTACAAGAATGACTAGCCTATATCTGCCCGTATATGTACCTTCCTTTCCCAATCTCTCATGAATGTCTTCCCATGCAATTTCCCCCTTGTAAGCTAAGAAAATACCTCCTAGTCTTGCTCTTGACTGTCTACCAGTCAGACTTTCCCAATCCAAATCCTGAATCATTCTACTCACACTACTTGTCGATCTGTGGTCCTCCCTTACATACCTGGCAGCCTTCCTTTGTACTCCTTTCAATTCCTTTATATTAGGTACATTTGGTATGGATCCCACACTCCCCCTGCATAAACACTCGCATAACCATATGTAGTGACCTGTATTCTTTTTTCACTATTTCTCCTATGTGCCTACCCCAGTGAAAATCCCCCCCCACGCTGTTGGGTAGTCAGCCCAGAGGCTGGTTGGATCCTCAAAACGATGTACCACCACAGGTTAGGTCCATAGATACCCACAAGACCTCAAAGCAGCACTATAAAGAGGCATACTAGGCAAAATGAGGAGTGAAGTTGTTTGGCATTACTTTCCTCACTGAGTCAGAACTGACCCTACAAGTAGAACCTTTCACAGTACACACAGACACTAGCTGTGACCTGAGGCCATTAGTCAGCACCACTCATACCTCAATAGCTTCCATATAATCACAGCCATGAGTGAGACTTAGACATCGGAGAAAAGTCACAGTTTACTCTAGCCTGTGCCAATAGACAAATGCAAATGTACTTCATTCATCAAGAGATGGTAAACAGACCCTTAGGGTCAGATAAGTACTGCTGAAAAATCTGACAAGACTTGGGCCACTCTCACCTGTGTAGCAATTCCCAACCTCCCTTCATCCCCTTCTTCTAGTATTTGTCATAACCTCAACAGAGAAAATCTTTATCACCTCCTGAAGACATTCCATGTGACACTGCCTCTGGTCCTAACAACCACCCTGCTCTGGTATCAACAATTTTCTACAGGTATGACATATCTAATTGAAGCTATTCACTGAAGATTAGATCCCATAGAGCTACCAAATTGTAAGATGCTGATTTAAGCATTTCACATGCTGGTCCAAATAATCCCACACATTTTCTATGGGATTACGATCACATGATTTAGTGGGTGTTTGCAGACGATCTAATGATATGGCGCAACGGAGAGGCAGAGGTACAAGAACGGTTCAATGTATGGATTGAAACAGTAAAACAGTACTTCTTTAATGCAAAGAAGTGTGAAGGCGTTGATGACAATGAGAAATAGGGGAAGAGTAACAGCAGATATTATGATAGGAGGAGAAGTACTAAAGAAGGCGGATAGTTTCAAGTATCTAGGGAGTGTAATTGAAGCAAGTGGTAGAAATGACAAGGAGATCAGTGAGAGAGGAAGGCCAGTCCATGGATTTCTGCAAAACGTGAGAGGTCTGGTATGGAGCAGGGACATATCCCAGAAGAGCAAACGGGTATTGTATGGAACGTATTATGTCCCAATACTCACCTATGCATCAGAAAAGTGGGTTATGAAGAAGAGACAGGTGAGCAGGATCTAGGCTTGCAAAATGAAATTTCAAAGAAGCAGATTAGGAATAACAAGAGAGGATAGAGCGAGAGAGATTGTGGAAGAGAAACCCTTACAAGAGATCATAGAGAAGTCAAGAATGAGTTGGTACGGACAAGTTAGGAGAATGCAGGAGGGCAGGATACCAAGGAGGATGCAGGAGATGGAAATGGAGGACGAGATCAAGAGGAAGGCCAAGAGTTAGATGGATTGTGAGTGTGAAGGAAGGAGTGCAGAAAAGAGGAGAGGAGTGGTACAGAGTGAAGAGTGAAGGGTGGTGGGAGGATAGAAAATGATAGAGGCTTATGTTCCAAGCAGACCCAGCCTGGGGCTGGAAACTGTAGAAGGTGATGATGCTTTAATAGGCCAGTCAAGGTGCAACAGGGTGTCTGTGTGTTCTTCAAACCAGTGGAATATGTGTGCAGCCCTGTGAACATGGCTGTTGCCATCTTGGAGAATAGGAATGTCCACAGCATATTCATCACGAGGTTGTTGAATATTAAAAGGCAACAACTGGTCATCAAGAGCATTGAAACTAACATCCTGGCTCACATTGAAGGTGACCTGAATGAGTGGGTCCAAGTCATGGTAATGAGAAACACCCCCTCTACATCACAGAAGCACCTCTAGTCTGAACTACCACCCTCCTCACACTGTGGGTTCTTGAAAAGCTTCTACTAATAGATTACTTAGGCAACACTGAAAAAATGGTATCTGATATTTAGATTTCAAGTACAACACCATCTATAGCGCTTCAAAGCGACTAGTGTGCACTCTCAAGGGGATGACTGGGCCATCGCTGTCTGCTATGCCCTAACGCCTTCCCATTGAGCATAAGTTGCATGCTAAGCAACGAACATCCCCTACTTGACGATCTTTCCGACAGTAGCGCTGCTAGGTTGAACTGATTGTGAACCTGTCCAAGCGCGCAATTCCGCTTATGCAGTTTTGTGGCAAAATGAACGCAACTTTGCAACATTTCCGTTTTTTGCTTTAATTTTGGACACCAGTGTAAGGGTTGGTGCTGTATTTTGTATTACTTACAGTAGTTACAGCATTTTCACTACGACTCCATAATTTTGTCATGCCTATGGAATATACAGACAGGTATGTTTATTTAATTTAAATACCAATCTTATGTTGTGCCGACGTAATCTCTGGAGTATCAACCTATTAGCGCTACGAAGTGAGTGGTGGAGGATTTTTGTACTCCTGCATGTTCGCTGTTTGGAGGGAAGTGGGGAGGCTTTAGAACATAGCAGACGGTGGTGACTGAGCTTACTGTACATTGGCCAGGCTTCATTAGAGAAAGAAGAAATTTTCATTAGTACAACTAGTAGCCAACAAATATGCCATGGGAATGATTACTTTCCTGTATAAAGGAATTGTAAGATTTCTCCTGGTGCATATGAAGGGAAGCAGTATTATTCCAGTATTATTTCCATCCAGAAATTAAGATTCCCTATCTTTTAAATAAAAGGAAAACATAATTAAATGAAAAGCTTTATTGGCACCAGATACAGTAGTGTTTGAGCTATTTGCCGACATAATCACCCCCAGAATTGAGACACCTATCATATCGTGGGATCAACTCTTGTATTCCTGTGTTGTAGAAGTCTGCCACCAGGGAATGGAACCAGCATGTGACATTCGTCTTCAGCACTTCATCAGTGTGAAAATGCTGACAGGAGGACAGGACTGGACGGTGGATGATCAAACACCTCCTAGCCAAACTTCTACAGAACAGTAGCGGTCTTCGTCTTGCTCCCAGTGATTTACATCTTTTCTTGCACCTAAAGAAATTCCCGCGTTCTTGGGCATAGCAGTGTTATTCTTGTGTCTGTAGAACACGATATAACTGTTAGGGCTGACGAGGATCGCTCATATGGAGTTGATACTATTTAAGGTGACAGTGGAAGGTTTTACCCTGTCGACCACGAGGATTTTGTGAGCTAGGGTGACGTGTTATTGATATGACTGCCGTGTACAATGTGAAGTGAGTTTTCTCACATATTTTGTGGAGACCTGCTTGAAGTATTGCTTTTTGCTACTCATTGACATGTGTTATGATGGTCATTAGTTGATTAAATACACTATGAGGGATAAAAATGAAACTAAATCTGAATATAAAAATCATGAGACAGAATTTCTTCATTTAAATTGATTATAATTATCATATGACTAATTGAGATATGGAATGTTAAACCTGTAGGAATATAAAATTGACCAACACACTTCAAACTGATGATCGATGCACATTAAGCGTAACATTTAGGACAGATCACACAATTCTGAGACGACGAGTTGCATTGCTGTGATAACTTGTAGACACAGGCAAGGGCAATGATGCGACGTGAGACATGGTTTTTACTACGCAGTTGCCAACCTAATTTACCCACACTTAGACGTCGATTGGACACAAACAGTGTCTAATTTGTGTAGGCAGGCACACAAATAGTGTGAAAAGCAGGAGTGTCATTATTTGTTGATTTATTTATTTATTGTAACATATCCGTATTAGAACAATGATTTTTGTTAGGACATAGTTGTGCATAGCATTGATTTTTATTTGCGCAGAAGCTTCTTGTCTACAACTTTAACGTCAGATAGGAAATAGTTAATGAAATAAAATGTTAGAAGTGACACCTTCATAACTTCGATATTTTTATTGGTGCTATTGAAAATCCACAGCCTGCTTCCAGTCTCAGACTGGGTCAGGAATGGAATGAATGAAGCCCCCATCTAGCGGCGAGGATATGAACTGTGCCGGCTGCCGAGGCCTGACACACTCCTCTGGGGCAATGATTAAATGAATGACAGATGAAATGAAATGATAGTGGAGAGTGTTGCTGGAATGAATTTTTGACAGGGAAAACCGGAGGACCCGGAGAAAAACCTGTCTGCCTCCGTTTTGTCCAGCACAGATCTCACATGGAGTGACCGGGATTTGAACCACGGACCCAGCGGTGAGAGGCCGGCGTGCTGCCGCCTAAGCCACGGAGGCTTATTGGTGCTATTAAATATAAATAACATATTTTTCAATTGTTGACGTTAAGATTTGATTGCTTTGCAGTAAATCCAGGGTGTGATTATTATTATTCACTAATTAATGTACTGCATAGGGATTTAATTACGTGTCACATTCTTAGCTTGCTTGCTATTGATTATTTTGGGAACAGGACTTCGAGAGGGATTAGCTTGAGTTCAGTTTATGGATTTGATTGTTTATTTTATTAGATCAGCGGATTAGCCGAATTTTTACCTTCCTAAGCGGGCTAGGGATTTGTGATTGTTTAAATAAATTTTAGTGACATTTTACATAAGCCTGGACTACTCATTGTTAGATTTGCTGTTTTGGGGGTGTGTTCCTTGGGCTGGTTTCATAACCAATTGCCTCCCCTACACCCGATACTACCCGAGATTAATTTTCCCATGCGGGGCTGGTCTAAGAACACATCCTATCTTCTCAGTGTGTGGTACGCTGGATGGGGGTGTTGAGAGGCTGTAAGCGGTCGATGGTCCCCGGATATTCCCGTCTGATGGGTACCATACTGACAAGTGAAAATAGGAATGCAATATTGAAAGAAATCATTCAGCATCAGAAAATGCCACACAGATGGGGGCCAGGATGACCACTTGTCATCACCTGACCTCTCCACCTGCTGGCTCATCTTAGAAGGGAGATTAGGCTACATCTCCAACCCACCTGTGAATCCTGCTGGGAGAGGGGTTGGCAATGGCCCCATCACCAGATGAACAGGCAGCGGCATCTTCATATTCTTGAGGAGGGCAGTCATCTGAGTGACACACTGGTGATCTGACAATCCTTTGGTTGCTGCAGCAGCGTAGAACTGTCCTGTTGTGGTCAGTGGGATGAAAACCATCTGAAACATTACCATAGATTTAAAGTAATTTCCCAGATGCAGGATTAATGTAAAGCCACATTCTGTCAATTTAATGTTTCAGAGACACTGAATGATACTATTGTGTTTATCAATAATAAAATGTGAAATTAAGTGTGATATGAATGAGTTTCTGTTAAATAAGCAAGCAAAATTACATTTTTTAATGTTGGGCTCTTTGTGATCAAACAAACTACAACCTTATCACATCCCTTCGTGTACCTAGGTACCCTTTCCCTGGGTTGCATGCAGATACATACGTAATGGCAGGATGTCATTGAAGCCCCACCAAAAGTCTGATGTTGCTACTTCTGAGGAACAGTAACTTTCACTGTCACACATCCCCCCAAAACAGTATACCAGTTTTTCTCCCTGAGACACCACAATCCAACTTTCAGTCTCAAATTTAGTAATCAAGACCTTCCAAAAAGTGAAAGTACAAAGTACCTAGGTATCATCATGGACAAGAAGCTGAACTGGACCAAACACATACAACATGTGGAGGATAAGGTAAGCAAACGGATGAAATTACTGAAGAGACTAGCAGGAGCTACTTGGGGGAGCACTCAAGACACACTCAACAAAACCTACAATACTTACATCAAACCTATCATAAAATATGGCAGTGAAGTACTCTCTACAGCACCCCAATCAAACATTGATCGCCTCGAGAGGTGTCAGAATAATGCCCTACGAATCATAACAGGCACAATAAAAACCACACCTATAACCACCTTGCAATTATATACCCACAACTTACCAATAGAAGAAGAGATGAAACATCAAACAGCCAATGCATATCTCAGTATACAAAGACTACCTCAAATGACATGGATCAAAAAACCAGTTTATAGCCCCAATCTTAAAACACAAAAAGATCCCTTAAGTCTCGCCAAAGAATATATCAATAAGAGCAATCTGCAAATAAAACTTGAACCACTCTGTATGCCAGTCAACCCCATTGAATATATACAAGTGACTACAGATCTTACTTTGCTAGAAGAGGTCTGCAAGAAAGACTCTTCACCACAAGATCTAAAACAACTGGCCCTCTGTACAATAGAAGAAAGATATCCATCTAGTCAATGGCTAAAAATATTTACAGATGGCTCACAAGACAAAGAAAATAGAATTGGAGCAGGAATACATTCATCTCTCTTCTCACTCTACCTCCCAGTAGGCCAAAACAAAACAAACTTTGATGCTGAGATAAGAGCAATTTCACATGCACTCCATCAGTTATTAGGCAGAAACATTGATTATCAAAAATGTGTTATCATTACAGATTCAAAAGCAGCCATCCAAGTCATCTCGTCAAATTATATGCCCCAAAATAAAGAACTGAAAGAAATTTTTGTATGATAAAAACCCTTCAAAGACTCCACAAACAGATCTCATTTCAGTGGATCCCTTCTCATGTTGGAATAGTAGGTAATGAAGAGGCAGACAGATTAGCAAAAAAAAGGTACCACACTACAACAACCTGTCAGTCAGACTGATTTTATGTCAGCAAAAAGGATCTTGAAAAATACTATCAAAAACAGGTATGAAGAAATGGCAAAGAAAACAGCAGAAACCAAATTATGGAAGGACATTGATGCTAAATGGAATCAATATAAATTAACACCAAGAAGAGAAGCTGTAGCCTTCTTCAGACTTAACACTGGCCATGACTGCCTTGCAGCTCATCCGAAACGAATCAACATCCTGAGATCTGAAGAATGCACACTTTGTCACGAACCTGGAAGTAAAATGGATAAGGGGCACCTGCTACATTTCAACAAACTTGATGTGACTGCTAGAACTTCTGGAAACCTCACACAACTCTATTGGAACGCAAGAAAGCTGATGGATTGGAATCCGGGCTAGCCATAGGAAACAACAACAACAACATCCCCCAGCATTTGTAGTATTAGATTATTCGCAATATCATACATAATTTCTACAGACGATTTATGATTAACTTTAAATTTTAATGCTTGCTTTATCTTAAGGCTGCCAATTTGATAAAGCTTAACATTATATTGTAAGTGTAATAATAAAGTATTAAGAAAACATGAATGGAGCTAAATACTGTTAGTTGTAATGATATGATGGGTGTCTCAATTCTGGTGGTGAACATGTTGAAAAATATTTCAAACATTGCTGTGCCTGGTGCCAATCATGTAACTATGTTATCTTTTTATTTGAAAACACTGAATCTTAATTTCTGGATGGGCCTGGTATGTTCGATATGTACTATATGTAGCCTATGTAAGTATGAATGCATTTATTACTATCTAGTTTTGCTAACTTCCTGTAATTTTTTTTTTTTTTTTTTGATCTGTTTGGTTTTTGTATGTTCTCCAAGGTCTGTGTATTTATTTTGCTATTTTGTTCATTTATTGAAATTGAATAGGCTTTTGTTGGTGTTATGAATTGTTCCACAGAATTGCTCTTCTATCCTTAATTTGAACATTTACATAGCCTCAAAGATGTGTTTCAACCCATTTTGACTCTAGGTTATGGAAGGTCAATCAGGATGTTCCTTCACTATCGCTCAGATATTCACTGAGATTCAAAATGTACACCCATTTACTATAAGCTAATGTGCGGGCTGAGCAGTATGTTTTCCAAGACAAAGGCTGTGTACTTAATATTTAATCACACTTATTAACACAATGCATATTCATTGAGCCACTAACAAGAGAGGTCATGTTCATGCAAGGACAAGACGCACAACCTACCTGACTCTTCCCGTTCAAGCACTGAGCGTACTTGTTCGCTTTATTGGATAGTCGACCAATGAAAGGGAATGATATCCTTCTATTGTTCTGGTCATCAATATGATTGACATCCTCAAAAACAGCCAGAAGTTTGATTGCATGTCCTGCTTTCAGTGTTGTTTTCGTATACTGAAGATTCTTCTGGAGGGAGTCGTGATTGTTGCTCAACCCTGGAACATGGTAAAAAGGATATAAGTAATAATCCATGTTTAACTTGAACTGCAGAGACACTATTGGTGATTGTTGTTTTATAAGTGGTGGAACATTGAGGTCAACAGCCTGTTAATTGTTTAAACACACTTTTTGAACATTGTTGATATTTATGAAATCAGAGTGCAATTCGTTACTGCTCATTTTTGAAATCTCATTTGTTAGGAACGGTTACTTGTGGGAGCTCCATGAGTCTATACCACCCACTTTGCTTTAGTGTGGTGCCTTACAATGATAACGTGTGCATCTTTTTAAAATATCACAGCTGAATTGTGTGGAAAATCTCTTAAGTGTGCAACTAAAATACCATTGATAATATAGGGGCAGCAAAGAGAGTCAATTTTGATTTTGATTAGCCTAAGCTTTTATTTGCATCCAACACTTCATCCCCCTATCACCCAAAAATGTTTACATATTTTCAGTGATTACCGCTACTGTTTACAAAGTGACCAAGCTGAACTAGGTGGAGTGGAAGGTAATCCTTGAAATGTACGAATTTCTAACTTCCAATTAAGAACATAATATTTTTAAATAAATGAATGATTAAATAAACAAACCAATTAATCAATCCTGGTTTAGTTCTTTCTTTCTTCCTTCCTTCCTTTCTCTCCTTCTAGCTTTCTTTCTTTCTCTCTTTCTTTCTCTCTTTCTAGCTTTCTTTCTTGCTTTCTTTGTCTTTCTTTGTCTCGTTCTAGCTTTCTTTCTCTCTTTCTTTCTAGCTTTATTACTCGCTATCTTTCTCTCTTTCTTTGTCTCTTTCTAGCTTTCTTGCTTTCTAGCTTTCTCGCTCCCTTTCTCTCTTTCTAGCTTTCATTCTCTCTTTCTAGCTTTCTTTCTCTCTTTCTAGCTTTCTTTCTTTCTCTCTTTCTTTGTCTCTTTCTAGCTTTCTTTCTCTCTTTCTAACGTTCTTTCTCTCTTTCTCGCTTTCTTTCTTTCTTTCTTTCTTTCTTTCTTTCTTTCTTTTTTCTTTCTTTCTTTCTTTCTTTCATTCTCGCTTTCTTTCTCTCTTTCTTTCTTTCTTTCTTTGTCTCTTTCTAGCTTTCTTTCTCTCTTTCTAGTTTTCTTTTCCTAGCTTCCTTTCTTTCTTTCTAATGCATTTAATTTTTCTGACTTTATAGTAGCACATTAGTAGCCCAAGATCGTGGGTTCAAAGACCACCGAAATCGTCGGATATTTAAGAGCGTTAAATTCCTTCAGTATGCCTTGCTTCGGAGGAGAAGTAAATCTGGCAGGCCCATGTCATAGATTTATCGCATGTAAAAGAACCTACCACTACAATTGGTAGTGTGTAGCCAAATTTGTGGATTATTTGGATAGAAACGCTCTATCAAGTTCCAACTCTCGTCGCTAGGTGTCAGTGACAGTGACATCTCTGGTAGCCAATGTTCGGACTACTCTTAATTGAACTTGATGGGGAGCCTTCGGGTGTTCAATTACAATACCCCACTATGGCCAGTGGCTGCCTACCTGAGGAATCGTTGAGGCGATATGCTTGCAGCTCGTACCGGGGCAAGAAGGCTGTCACTCGAGCTGACACGAGCTGCTGGATCGACGTGTAGCAGTGCGCAGCCGGCTGCCCTTTAGCTGTTAGTCTACAGAACCAGCCTGAAAAAAATGCATGTAATCATTTAGACAGAAAGAACATACTAATTTCTTTTTTAGAATCTTTATAGTGACTTAATAATTTATGGTAACTTACTTAGGTTACAGAATAAAATTCTATATACATGTACAGTATAGCTTGTATTATTTACAAGTAAATGGATAATACTGATAATAATAATAACTGTAAGTTTTTTTTGTTCAGGTTTAGGGAATAACACTCATTACAATTTGGATACAAGCGTGTTGACCGACTGAAAAGCATTAAAATTTATTTTACTAAGGCAAAACTAAAAAATGGTTTCCAACCTGATAACGTAATAATAATAACCAGCATTACCCGCGAATATTCTAGTTGTAAAGAGTACACTTAGCAAAATCTCAATCATGAATGCTATGACTGATTTATCCTTGGTATGAATAATCAGACTGTATCAATTCAGCTACTGGTACAGTGGTTACGGGTTTGTCATTCCTTCATAGGTATATCAGAGCAAAGTTAGTTTTCTGGGAATATCACAGACACTATTAATTCAAGGGCCTTTAAATGTGGTTTTCGGAGACCCTTTATAGTCGGGTGAAAAAGACATTTCGTACCACACTCACACGTGAAAATTGCGTGAAAAAAATCTCGAGTGCCCCTTGACCCCCTTAAGCGCATTATACTGTATGTATTGATGAATTTTACAGCTTAATTTGGTTCAGTGATAACGTTATAACCGTCTGGAAACTTTCACAGTAATGTAATAATTGGAATTGCATTGCTTTTTACAGAAATAGATGGACCTGTGAGATTCTGTTACCATGGTTACCGTGTTGCATTCTTTCATTATTTCATTGTAAATATACATGTTTTAAGGTATTTATTTAATTGTGAGGCATTTAAAGAGTAAGTGAGTGCGTTTCGCTTACGCATTGGGTTATGCAGAACCTGTAGGTACCCCATATGTGTAGGTTGGTGTTAATGGGACCTTATTTTCGGTACAAAACTGGAATGAGACCTTAGCAGAATAATATAGGGAGGGATTATAATAATAATAATAATATCTCAACAATTTCATCTACGCACTACTTGAAGAAGTATGACCAAGTAGCCAAGATAATCCACCTGAACTGGCAAAGAAGCACTCCTTAAGTAATAATGTTCTGCCTTATTACCAATACATTTCTGATGCTGTTCTGGAGAACGATAAGCTACTCTGGGACAGGTCAGTGATCACAGATAGACCTATATCAGCAAACGGGCCAAACATTATTCCGATTGATAAAGTGCAGAAGAAAACTCTTCTAATAGACATCGCAGTCCCTAACTCGCATAATATCCAACACATTTATGCTGAGAAAGTTACGAAAATACATGCCTCTGACTGAAGAGAACTGACAGATGTGGCGATAGGAATTTGTCACTGTATTTCCTATGATAATCTCTTCCACAGGAATCATACCGAAGTCGCTGAAGGCCAACCTCGATGAACTGGGGCTCCACCATAATCTGCATACCAGTACGCAGAAAGTAGTTATTTTAGAGACCTGCTCCATAGTTCGTTCCTTCCTCAACCTACCAATATAGAGAACTCCACTCCATCTTGCAACAAATATCGATGAAATAGTGAATTGTACTCAATGGCATGGTGAACATATGAATAGTAGTAATAATAATAATAATATAATAATAATCAGAATCACCTATCCTTCACGTTTCTAACTGGCTTCATGGCGCAGCGGTAACGTTCTCGCCTGCTATTCCCAAGATTACAGGATCGAATCCTGGCGCAGTCAGTTGGCATTTTGAGGGTGCGCAAATACAAGGGAGCTGGCACGTTAAAGATTAAGATCACTTTCGGGGTAAAATTCTGGCACCCCTACGAGCCGCAGTCGTTATAAAAGCGACGTAACGCCAATACCATTGGGGCAGATGACCTCGTAGTTCCGCCCCTTAAAACAACAATAACTAACTAATAACACCAATAACATTATTAACGTGTCTAGGGTATCTTGGATGAAATGATATGATTTTCTCATGTGACAATAGTTTTTACGGCTGGATGCTCTCCTTTGGCACAACTGATTTAGCGTTGCCCTTTTAAACCCAAGATCGCGGGTCCCGTCGCGGCTGAGTAGGATGGAATTTAAGGGTATTGAAATGCGACTGAGATGCTTCTATATTTTCACTTTTTCATGTTGTTTTGTAGTTTGAATCGTGATATCTCCCGGTCCAAAGCAAGCGCTAGAAAGGTTGTGAAACGTGTGTACCTAAGAACAGCAAATGTCTTACAGAAGGCGGTGGTGGAGGTGGTTGTTGTTGTTGTTTGACATTTACTGGAGGGAGGAAGAGCCCGGGGAAATGCCACATTCAGGTAGGTTAATGTCAGCGCCGGGATTCGAACCTTTGATCTCTAGACTCCCAGCTCCCCCTTGCAGTCGAAATGCGTAGCTAAGCGCACACGGCTACTCTGCGGGATCAGAAAGCAAGAAAGAAAGGGAGAGAAATAAATTATTTTCATTACGGTAACAGTATTCTTGTGCATCTCGGAGAATTTCATAAACTATCTTATGTCCCTTCCCCCACCCCCACGGGTCACCGGTATGTCTTAGCTCGGAGTCTCTTTGATTACCACGATATGGACCACGATAAACAGCTACTTTCTGAAGGGGATAGTTGTTCGTCCGTCCTGCATGAAACAGTCCAGTGGTGGAGAGAAAAATATCTCACCAAATGAAAAGAAGATGAGGAAAAAGTAGGAGGACATCAACGCCGAAGGTCGCAGAACAGAACGCCCACAGACTGTGTGTAATGCAATAAAAACAAAGGGTCATCTACATTATCTGCACGTAAGAATGGCCGGACCGACATTCCTCAACATATAAACCAATGTGTGGTCTAAAGCCTCAGGCCTTATATAATAATCAGCCAAACATCACTTTTAAGATATGAACCAGAGTCAAGTCAATATGATAACTTTTCAACCATTTGTTCTTCAAATGGGCAAGTCTTCTCTCAACACGCTTGCCATTGAAGGTCCAAAGCCCTTATGTGAAAAAGGTGATGGAAAATGGTTTGCTTCCTAATTTGGAAATGTCATACTACACAATTTTTACATGGGCTATTTACATTATTTACATATCTTTACAATATTTAATTCAGTCAGTATTCTTCGTCTGAAGAATCGCTCTGTTCCGATGGATCAGCACTGCTGTCATTCATGTTAATTATGACTGGCTCGAAATGTGGGACATTTTCAGACAGGCCATCTATCTCCCAGTAGTGGTCTTCAATTCTTTTAGCGTGTTTAATACATTGGTTCCAGAGTTCAGGAGCAACGGTACGCAAGGCTTCTCGACATAAAACATTCATTGCTTCCATACTTCTACCATTTTGTAATATGTTAGCGCAAGTTCGCCCGCAGACAATGGTGGTCTCTGAGGCATCTGGATGTGATGTGATGTGATGTGATGTGGCCTGGGTAAACAGGAAGACTGAAAATAGTAGGTGGACATAGCCAGGTAACTCGCATTCCATTACACAACTGCCCGGCAACGCTGCA
This sequence comes from Meconema thalassinum, assembly GCA_946902985.2. Classification (NCBI taxonomy): domain Eukaryota; kingdom Metazoa; phylum Arthropoda; class Insecta; order Orthoptera; family Tettigoniidae; genus Meconema; species Meconema thalassinum. The sequence continues at coordinate 68,288,194 of OX336391.1, read as the reverse complement.
CTCGAAATCACCGGCTCGCCCGCTTTTAATCGCACGGGCCAGGACGCACAAAATCTACCATTAATATTACTCTTCATAAATTCATCACACTGTACATTTAGAGTGGTCGTAGTTTCCGATAATCACGAATGAGAGCTTCAAAATGAGACCAAGTTTCCTGCCGTACGTTTATCCTGGGCTAAGAAAACGTTACGTCAGAAAAAGTATAAGAACTTTTTATTGGGTAGTTGAAAAAAATTGAAACTTGAGATTTTCAGTACCAATACTTGTGCCTATCACATATAAAAATTACATTACCCTCAGCCAAGTATTTTTCCATGTATATAGTTTTAAGTGAGCGGTTTCTTGAAAAGACGTCAAAAACACGGACAATTTTTCATACAAACACAAATAAATAAATAATTAATAAACTTGAAACTAATTGGCTTATATAGTCTAACGCAGAATCAAACAAGGAAAATATTGGTATAACTCGTTTTTCAGTAAGTCTGTTGGTTTGGTTGTAATTAAGGCCTAAACTGGAGTATCCATAATATAAAAAAACTATAGTAGTTATGGAAGGAAGGGTCGAGGATGAGAATTGTAGGAGTAGACCAAGGTTAGAATATGTTAAACACATTGCCTCGGGTGTAGGGTGTGGTAGCTATGTAGAGATGAAACGATTAGCTCAGGACAGGGAGGACTTGACAACTGCATCAAACCGGTCCAACAACAACAGCAACAACCACCTTTATCAGCTAATAGGTCGTATGGTGTACATGAAGAACAAGCCATCTAGATGATAAACAGAGAGTTAAGGAGTCGAACCTGTGATCCTAGGATTTCTGGCCCAATGGTCTGACCAACTGAGCTATCGCGAACACACTCAGAGTCTATTTAAACACAACCTAACAGCTGAAAAACCGCATTGGTACTCCAACGGTAGTTATAATAATCCATGAATGATGATTTATGTGGGAACGCCGAAGAATAACGTACAGCCAAATCAGCGGCATATATCAGTTATGACTTACGAAGCACGGTAGTCTGTCTCCAACTTCACACTTCTGATGCTATCGCACCAACAAATAGCCGTGCGGCGCTCAAGTGATGAAAACTATGTAGAAAGCTGCCGTTGAAACTAAAATTATTTATATTTACTGCAAAAAGAAATAGCCTTTAGGTAGCTTTCGTTTACTTTCTCTCCCCGCACATTTAAATTGTTTCCACACAGGAAGATGTCACGGTTAGTCACGGAAACTTGGCCCTACTTCATGTGGTGCATTATTTTTGTATTCAAGATCGAGGAGGCTTTCATTTAGGCTAAGTTATTTATTCTTTGACAAGACAGTGCTGCCTGCATATTTATTTATTTTTGTAACAGTCGTAAAATCACTATTATCGTGTTGGAGGCCATTTTTTAGCCTATTTTCATTTATGAATAAACTAGCAACCCGCCCCGGCTTCGCCCGGGAACAGTTATGGATGCATTACGTGAAAAACGCTTTTTTATGCCAATGAACTACGACTTATATCCGTTTTACGTCTCGGCATGATGGGTTAAAGTCACTGACTGGACTATTAATTATATTATAAGGGAGATGCATGTGCGAAGAATTCTTGTCAGAAGTAGTTTAAGAATGGCGAGGTGCATGAAACACAAATCCCCCTTCCGTCCAATCTTAACTTGACTGTGTATTTAGCGGAACGAAAAGTTCACAGGCGAAATGAAGAAAAGCCGAGTTGCACTTCCAGGGAAACTCCAAACACAACCACTCTTCTCTCAACACGACTAGGTAGTTTGCTGCTGGCTGTATCTGGGGTAATAGGTCCGCCCGCTAGCTAGGCTGTAAAACTGGGGTGATAGGCTCACCGCTCCTAAACTGTCGCCTCAGTTATTGAATGGAGATCGTTGGAAGAAATGAAATCGTAAAAACACTTATAGTGGGCGATGTATTGAAGATAGGGATATGCTCTCGCGGACTTTTTTGTAGAGCTTTTCATGCTGAATAATTCTTACACTCATAGCATATTGAAACTTTTAACGGTTTGCCCAGCGTAAGCTTAAAAAGCGCACGTACGCCAGATTTTTTTCGACTTTTTCACTGAAATCGTTACTGCGTGGCTTCCTTTGATCATAAATAAATTGTTTTCTACAGAAACCTTCCTCGAGATATCCTTTACAGAATGGTGAAAACCGCATCAAAATCCATCTAGTCGTTCTCGAGATTACCCGTGACATCCAAGAATCGGGGACTTTGTTTTATACTAAGTAGATATAGGCTTATGAGATTACCTTTTGTCCGTGTGTATGTGTGGATGTGTGTCTCCTTAATAAAATCTAAACGGCTGGAGCGATTTCAATGAAACTCGGTAAGGACATAGTCCTATTTTGTCCGACCCCTACTGTGCTCTTCATATTTTAATACGCCTTACCAATCCAACATGGCGGCTTTGCGAAATATTTCACCGGCATTCGATATCCCCGAAACTATTACTGATAACACCCTGAAATGTTGTACGGTGCTTTGAAACATGGTAAGTACAAAACCAACATGGTGGCCAAGCGAAGTTAAAATATTTAAATAGTATTTTCTCGAGATTTAATTTACTGGTATCTGATTCAATTCAATTTTTCACATAACAACAAGATGGCGGCTGTGCGATTTTTTATTTTATTTTTTGTTTCCTAAACATTTGATTGAAGTGAACATTTGAATAATAAACCTGTGTAATATTCTTCATCTATTAGTACATAACTCTATGGCTTACATATTGAACAACCGAACATGGCGATCATCGGAAATATTTCGACGGTTCTCAATAGTCTAACTCCGAATCTATTACAGCAATCAAACTGAAATTTTGTAAGTTGATAGAGGCAATTAACATAAGTTCACCTATGGGCTTTTCAATAACCTGATGAACACAAATCCAACATGGCGGTGATGCGAAATTTAAATATTTATATAGATGTTTCTCGGATAATCCTTGTAACAGGCAGGAGAATTTTAATGGAAAAGACCAATGGGATGTATGGAAATAGGCTATTTAGTGCTTCACGAAACAACTTGTTCAGTGTTGCCTTAGTAATCGACATTTAATGGTTTCTCAGACGGTCAACACGATTGTACCCAATTGTAATGGGTGTTTCCTAAACCTGAAAACAAATTTACAAGAGATTGGTTGGTTGGTTCCTCAGTTTAGGGGCTGCGACAACGCAGTCATGTAGCCTCGTGTACTTTGGGTGTGTGTAGAATCTGTCTTATAACCGGTGTTAATTGTGATGGCTGTATTAGTGTGTGTTATCTGTTTTAATTCAAGTATGGACTGCAGACGATCAATTTTTCAAGTAGATCCCACTTTTGCTACCAAATGCCACTGTTCACGACACCTAGCCGCGGACTTGGCTGCTAGATGCCATCGCAGCTAGCACCTGGTGGCAAACGTTGAAACTTATATAGGGTTATCAAATAATCTAACCTACAAATTTTGGCTTCATACAAGTGTAGTTAGTGGAAGGTTCTTTTTCATGCCAAAAATCTATGACATAGGACCGCCGGCTTTACTTCTCCTCCGAAGGAAGGCATACTGAGGGATATTTAACGCTATTAAAAATCCGACGTTTCGGCCGGATTTGAACCCGCGACCTTGGGCATAGAAGCTGAGCATGCTACCAACTACGCCACCGAAGCCACCTTTACAAGATATTACTTAGATGACTAGAGCGATCATCATCAGATCCTTTACACTTACTGTCGATCAAAATATTATGTGTACTCGAGTTTGAAGGTTGTTTGTGAAGTAACCAATTGACCTACATAAAATCCAATAACATCATCATTTTCGTCGTTCTATTTTACCTTAGTTCACGTAGGTTTAGAATTTTTAATTTATATTTTAATATTTTTTATCACGCGTCATGGCGCGCCTCGCTCGGAAGTGATGGGCTCCATCTCAGCAACGCTGTACAGCTTTTCCCGGAGCGGCTAGCTGGTGAACAATGTCTTATTTCCCTGTACAAATACAAACCGATATAAAATAAGTGAATTAGTTTACGTATTTGACAGTCATACAGCATGCCTTTTTGATGTATAAGGATTACAACGCGACCAAGAACTACATTTTCCAACCACCCCGAGCCGAGAAAAAGTTACCTTACCTTACAAAAATGATAACAACTTTGTTTCTTGGACATACAAAATTTTGAAATTAATAAACCAGTTATACAATATTCCAATGTATATTGTGTTAAAATTTGGATTCGATATGATGACGGGTTTGTGAGATAATAATTCTTAAATGTGACGCATGGTTGAAACACGCTTAAAAACGAGCACTTTTTGTGTTCCAACTGCGATAAAAAATATTAAAATTAAATTAAAAATTCCAAACCTACATGAACTAACGCAAAATAGAACGACAAAAATGATGATGTTATTGGATTTTATGTTGGTCTATTGGTAACTTCACAAACAACCTTCAAACTCGAGTGCACATAATATTTTGGTCGACAGTAGGTTATTAAATCTATGTCTTCAAGTATGGTCGATGGTATTTACAATACAGGCTGTTTCAGGAGGAATAGTAGACTAAATATTTTAGGAGGTGGTAGTATACAGGTGAATTGCAATAAGAAAAAATCCATATAACATGTGTCCCATTTATATTGCGTACCGAGACATAGATGTTGGTATGTAACCAGGGTAGTTGTCGTTTCGTGTGTTGGTACACTGGTTGCTATGGGCGTATTCAACGATTGTCAACAGTCGTGTGTTGATGCTCACGTTTTGAAGTTGTGCTTTAGTTTCCATTGAATGTGTTCACCTGTCAGTGTGCTTTGATGGCCAAGTTGACTGTACTGTATCGTTTAAACATGCCGCACGTTCTTACACATGCTGAGTATGCCGATATGGTATTCGTGTGTGGGTTTTGTAATGGAAACGCTGCTGCTTGCAGAGAATACGGCATAAGATTTCCTAACCGCAGACGACCAGATTCAAGAGGGTTTACTCGTGTTTACAATACACTGCGTGACTCTTATGCAGTACCCAGCCGTCGTATTTTATCTGAACGTGCAAATGAACAGACTGTGGAGGAAGTAGAAGACATTATGCAGTCGGTAGAACGTAGTCCTTCAACAAGAACATGTAGACGTTTTGCACGTATCGGTGTTTCAAGTACAAGAGTATAGCGGACATTACGTATGCACGGGTTGCATCCGTATCATTATCAGCCCGTTCAGCACCTTCGAACAGTAGATGCTGATAGACGATTGGCATTTTGTCGTTGGATACGTGCTAATCGCCAAGTAATCCCATTTGTAATCTTCACTGATGAAGCCACGTTCACTCGTGACGACATCAATAACACTCGTAATGAACATCAGTGGTCCGAAGAACGCACAAATGGACACACATTTTCAGGAACGCTTCTCTGTAAATGTGTGGTGTGGGTTGATTGACAATCAGTTGATTGAGCCTGTTATGTTACCGCATCGCTAACAGGACCCCATTATCTAGACTTTATTAGAAATGAACTTCCAGCATTATTGGAAGAGATTCCTTTGGCTACAAGAATGCGTTTTCTTTAGCATGACGGGCCTCTGCACATTCTAGTCGTCTGGTGATACAACATGTAAACCTAACATTCCCCGGAAGACGGATCGGCAGATATGGGCACGTTTATTGACCACCAAGGTCCCCGGACCTTACCCCTTTGGATTTTTGCCAGTGGGGATGGTTGAAAGGTGAAGTCTACAAGGAAAACGTTAACACAAGAGCCGAGTTGGTCGTTCGGATTATGCTTAGCGCAGCCCTGATCAAAGAACGCCAAGACGCCTTCTGAAGACCTACACGGGTGGTTATCAAGAGAGATGCAAAAGCCATTGAAGTTGGTGGTGGACTTTTGAAGATCAACTTTGAACATCTTCATTTGCCTTGGCTTTTTATTTGTTTGGGTTAAATACTACCAACTCTGTACGCAATACAATTGGACACATGTTAGGCTATATGTTTTTTTTATTGCAATTCATTTATACTACCACCTCCTAAAATATTGACTATTTCTCCTAATAATAATAATGATCGTGTGGCCTACGGAAAGGCCGAGTGCAGGTCTTGCTAGTTGACGCCCGTGGGCGACCTGCGCGTCATAATGAGGATGAAGTGATGATGAAGACGGCACACACACCCAGTCCCCGAGCCACGGGAATTAACCTCAGGAGATTAAAATCCCCGATGGCTCGGCCGGGAATCTAACCCGGGACACTTCGGGTTAAAGCCTAGCGCGCTAACCATTTGACCACGGAGCCGGACACTATTCCTCCTGAAACATCTACAGTCGGACTTAAGCCACTCATGTTCTGACCGGCGAGTGTACGACTTGGATCCGATCTTTCAGTGTCACGCCAGCAGACAATCGCAGCATCCCATTGCTGTCACGTGCATTTGCTGATCATGATTATTAGCCTACTTTTCACATTTTGCAAAAATGAGGAAAAAGTAGATTTATGAGATCGATCTGGGAAAATGTCTGTCTATCTGTCTGTGTGTGTGTGTGTGTGTCCCCCTATCAACTCTTAAACGACTGCAGCAATAGAAACCAAATTTGGTATTAGTAAAGACCTATACCGAAACATCTCAATGTCATACTTGAAAATGATGTCAGTGCTACCAACTGTTGAAAAATTGCAATTGAAATTTGAGCTCCATGTTGGATATCTTGGAATGTATACATTGAAACTATTCCAAAATTGGCACACGTGTAGATAGGAGGCCATACATGACAGTGTTGCCAAAATGATTCTAAGCCTACTGATAGGTCCAATTTTTAAATGCATATAACTCCTACGCTATCAATTGGATTTCAACCAAATTTCGTATGTACTTTGTGTACATAAACATATATGACTGAGCGTATTCTTAAGAGCCACCAGGGCTGCCAACTGTCAATAAATGCTCTCTCTATTTTTCATCCAAATACCAATATATCAGAAAGTATGCAAGCCAACAGCTTTAAACTTTGCACACATATAGTGCCTGACATTCTAGAATAATTTGTAGCAACTAATGTATATCAGTGCTACCAACATGATTCTAAGCCTGCGGATAAGACCAATTTGTAAATGCATGTAACTTCTACACTATCAATTGGAATTCAACCAAATTTCGTATGTGCTATGTGTACCATAACAGATATGACTATGCGTATTCTTAAGAGCAATCAGGGCTGCCAACTGTTAATAAATGCTGTTTATATTTTTTACCCTAATATCAATATATCCGGAGGTATGCAAGCCAACAGCTCTAAACCTTGCGCACGTATAGTATCTGACATTCTAGATTAATTTGGAGTAACTAATATATGTCAGTGCTGCCAACATGATTCTAAGCCTGCTGATAGCTCCGATTTTAGAATACCAGTAACTTATATACTATTAAAAAAATAGCAAATGGATTTCATCCGAAATTGGCACGACAAGAGATCATAATATTTCAGATTATTTCTGACCAACATATGCATGACATTGATGCCAACATGATTTTAAGCGCACTGATAGATCCACTGCAGTCTAACTGCATGTAACGTCCATGCTATCCATTGGACTTCAACCAAATTTTGTATTCTGTAGCTTAAGAGATGGAACTAAGAATATATGCAGTCACCAGGGCTGCCAACTGTAGTGCTCTATTAGGCTACATTATGCCAGGTATATTTCGAACTAATTAGACATTTCGATATTACCAACTTAATTTCGTCATTACCTAGATAGGTCCATATAGATTAGTCATTGGCATGAATCTTAAATTTTAAGAAAAGTAGGCTCTTTAGTTCGTCACGGAACTTCTTGTTTTTCCTTGTCATTTATACAGGAAAAATTAACACATGAAACGAGGCGTGAATGGATGAGTATTTAACTCGATATTTGGTTCATAGAGACGGAAAATTCAGTGTATTGGGAAAGGCTATAATGACGTTGATATCAATATTGCATATAGATTGAATCACCCTAAAACATTCCACATAGATTATAAAGGAAAACGAATGTTGCCTGAGGTTTATATGCTCACAGCAGGAAATGTGAAAGGAATGTCATATGTTCACATCAGTCCAGTGTCTCACAACTGCTAACTTTCCACCAACCGAAGTGGTAGAAGAAAAACCAACCACCGTCATCTTCAACTTACGTGGCGAATAGTTCAAACGTTTCAATGTCTCACAAGCTGGCAATATTTAAGGGGAATTGACATCATATCACTTTCCCCTTCTTGTAGGCCTACTGTAAGGATGAAAATGCAAATCAGCGCACACCGTGGCGATCTGTGCCTGGTGCAAGCAAGATAAGGCATATTGGTGCACGGTCTAAACTTAGGCAACAGCTGAAACGTGTTGCTGTAGTTGATTCATTGAGGAACTTGGCGATATCGTGGTCACGTAGTTACGTGTACTTGGGTGTGTGTGTGGAATGTATCCGATAACCTGTGTCATTGTAATGGCTGTAGTAATATGTGTATTTGTAATAATAATGTCCTTGGTTTTACGTCCATTTAACAACTGCGGTCTTTAGAGACGTCGGGGTGCCAGAATTTTGCCCCGAAGGGGATCTTTAACGTGCTAGTAAATCTACTGACATGCCAACCTCGCATTTGCGCACCCTCAAATGCTAACTGGCTGCACCAGGATTCGATCCTGCAACCTTGGGCACAGACGGCGAGAACTTTACCACTGAGCCACGCAGCCAGCCAATGCGGGGGTAAGGGATCGGGTAGAAGACGGCCGTGGCCTTAATTTAGGTGCAATCACAACATTTGTTTGGAATAAGGGGGAAACTACGGATAACCACTACTAGGATAACTGAGGTGGGAATTATTGATCCCATATCTTCTCAGTTCTTCCCCACGAGGCTGAGTGAACCCTGTTCTAGCCCTAAGACCAGAATTACATTTCTTGGCAGACGCGGACCTCCGCAGCGACAGCGAAGAATACTAGCTACTACGCCACGAGGTAGACACAACGGAAACTAACATAGGTAAAAGAGGCAAAATAAATATTAGCCCCACTCCAATGAAGCACATTCATGTAACAAACCAGTAGAAAAACAAGAAGTTCCGTGACGAACTAAAGAGCCTACTTTTCTTAAAATTTAAGATTCATGCCAATGATTAATCTATATGGATCTATCTAGAATAAGGACGAAATTAAGTTGGTAATATAGAAATTTCAAATTAGTTCGAAATACTGTATACCTGGCATAATGTAGCCTTATGTAGCCTAATACAGCACTACAGTTGGCAGCCCTGGTGACTGAATATATTCTTAGTTCCATCTCTTAAGGTACAGAATACAAAATTTGGTTGAAGTCCAATGGATAGCATGGACGTTAGGCTACATGCAGTTAAACATTGGATCTAACAGCGCACGTAAAATCCTGTTGGCAACAATATCATACAATGTATTGGTCAGATATAATCAGAAAAAAATCGATCTATTGTTGTGCCAATTTTGAATGAAATCCATTAGTTAGTATAGAAGTTACATGCATTTTAAAACTGGACTTATCAGCAGGTTTATAATCATTTTGGCAACACTGCCATGTATGGCCTTCTGGAAATTAAACTGAAATACACACATCAAAAAAAGTTTTGCATCACCTCGGTTCCAAGAGTTCCGGAACCGTTAAATACAAAGGGAATAGAGATCAACACAAACAACATTTCAGCTCGTTTTATTGCTCATGAGACCCACACATTGCATGTTGTACCATCATACAGCTAGACTTTCAGCATTTGTGGTCCAGATTGCAGTACACACCACTACCTCTAATACCCAGTAGCACGTCCTCTTGCATTGATGCATGCCTGTATTCGCCGTGGCATACTATCCACAAGTCCATCAAGACACTGTTGGTCCAAATTGTCCCACTCCTCAACTACAATTCGGCGAAAATCTCTCAGAGTGGTTGGTGGGTCAAGACGTCCATAAACAGCCCTTTTCAACATATCCCAGGCATGTTCGATAGGGTTCATGTCTGGCGAACATGCTGGCCACTGTAGTCGAGCGATGTCGTTATCTTGAAGGAACGCATTCACAAGATGTGCACGATGAGGTCGAGAATTGTCGTCCATGAAGACAAATGCCTCTCCAATATTCTGCCGATATGGTTGCACTATGGGTCGGAGGATGTCATTCAGGTATCGTAAAGCCGTTTCGGAGCCTTCCATGACCACCAGTGGCGTACGTCGGCCCCACATAATGCCACCCCAAAACATCAGGGAACCACCACCTTGCTGCACTCGCTGGACAGTGTGTCTAAGACGTTCAGCCTGACCATGGTGCCTCCAAACACGTCTCCGACGATTGTCTGGTTGAAGGCATATGCGACACTCATCGGTGAAGAGAACGTGATGCCACTTCCGTGGGGTCCATTCAGCATGTTGTTGGGCCCATCTGTACCGCGCTGCATGGTGTCGGGGTTGCAAAGCTGGACCTCGCCATGGACGTCGGGAGTGAAGTTGCGCATCATGCAGCCTATTGCGCACAGTTTGAGTTGAAACACGACGTCCTGTGGCTGAACGAAACGCATTATTCAACATGGTGGCATTGCTGTCAGGGTTCCTCCGAGCGGCAATCCGTAAGTAGCGGTCATCCACTACAGTAGTAGCCCTTGGGCGGCCTGAGCGAGGCCTGTCATCGACAGTTCCTGTATCTCTGTACCTCCTCCATGTCCGAACAACATCGCTTTGGTTCACTCTGAGACGCCTGGAAACTTCCCTTGTTGAGAGCCCTTCTTGACACAAAGTAACAATGCGGACGCGATCGAACTGCGGTATTGACCTTCTAGGCATGGTAGAACTACAGACAACATGAGCAGCGTACCTTCGTCCTGGTGGAATGACTGGAACTGATCGGTTGTCGTACCCCCTCCGTCTAATAGGCCCTGCTCATGCATGGTTGTTTACATCTTTGAGCAGTTTTAGTGACATCTATGAACAGTCAAAGGGACTGTATCTTGGATACAATATACACAGTCAACGTCTATATGCCGGAGATCTGGGAACCGAGGTGATGCAAAACTTTTTTTGATGTGTGTAGTATTATCTATACGTGTGCTAATTTTGAAATAGCTCCCATGTATATCTTCCAAGATATCCAACATGGAGCTCAAATTTCAATTGCGATTTTTCATCAGTTGGTAGCACTGACATCAGTTTCAAATACGGCATTGGGATATTCAGGTATAGATCTTTACTCCTACCAAATTTTGTTTCGATTGCTGCAGCCGTTTAGGATTTGATAGGACACACACACACACACAGCCAGCCAGGCAGCCAGCAAGCCAGCCAGCCAGACAGACAGACAGACAGACAGGCAGGCAGACAGACGTACAGACAGACAGATACACATTTGCCCGGACCGTTCTCCTAAGTCTACTTTTTCCTCATTTTTGCAAAATGTGAAAAGTAGGCTAATAACGACATTTCGCTTGCCATCTGAACTGAGATAAAACAAATCTCCAAGGTAAGGAAATGTGTTGCCCTGCGATTAGCCCGAGAAGAACTGCCATTTCATGCAATACACATTGTGGACCGACAAAGAACAGTGTTCATTAACTTTGTCTTTACGTCATTTCCTCGCCTCCATTTATATTTCGGCACGGATGTGGTTTACCTCCTGACTGCTCAATACCGCCACTCTAAAAAGAGCAGCTGAATCACCGCAGGATGTGATGTGATCCATCAACCCGATAGGAGGTTTGTTTCGGCATGGGAAGTCACATTAAATACCGTATGCTACTTGTATTCCTGTAATATACAGTATAAATGAGGAGCTTGTTTCCAAAACTGAGTATCTCCACAATCATAAATTTTACAGGAGAGAGGAAAAACGTATATCTTCAGACAGGATTATCAAAATGGAGTAATATACAGTTTGAATGATAGCCAGAAAGTGCAACATACTATCACACCAAAAGTGCACCAAATGATATATCTACAGGGTCTTTCATATAAAGTAAGAACGGCAAACGGCAGTTTTGTTATTCGCTGCTGTGGTGGCCTTGGCCGAGCTTGTGGCGCGCCACGGCCCCCTGCTCTAAGCGTGTGTACAATCCTGTATGAAATATTACCTTATAAAATATGCTGGAAGTGTCCTTCCTGGGTTATGCAAGCATTGTACCTGGTTACCACATTCTGGCCGACGAGAGTGAGTTCTGCCACTGTAATGATTCTGGTTTTTAATTTTCTGCTTTTTATTGAGCACTGAGTCAGTAGTGTCAAACTTATTTACAAATACGTGAATCTGTGCTAGTGAATTGCTGAACAAATGCATCACGTACCCGCCGAGCCGACTCGTAGTTAAAATAAGTTTTACATACAAAAATACGATGTTGTAATGATAACTGTCTCATGTTAACATCTGAGGTTCAGACTGGCGACTGAACACCTGCACGTTTATTGCAAGGTCGAGTACAGTGTATAGGCTACTATGCGCGCGCTTTCAATACTACAGCAGGGGGCCGTGGCACGCCACAAGCTCGGCCAAGACCACTGCAGCATCGGATAACAAAGCCGTCGCTCACCGTTCTTATTTTATATGAAAGACCCTGTATTACTGTATCTATCTCTACTTAGTATAAAACAAAGTCCCCGATTCTTGGATTTCATGGGTAATCTCGAGAACCACTGGATGGATTTTGATGCGGTTTTCTCCATTCTATAAAGGATATCTCGAGGAAGGTTTCTGTATAAAATAATTTATTTATGATCAAAGGAAATCAAGCAGTGACGATTTCAGTGAAAAAGTCGAGGGAAAAAACTGGCATCCGTGCGCTTTCTACGCTTACGCTGGGCAAACAGTTAAAAATATCAATATACTATGAGTGTAAGAATTGTTCAGCATGAAAAGTTCTACAAAAAAAAGTCTGCGAGAACATACCTCTATCTTCAAAACACCCCCACTATACATGGTTATACGATTTCATTTTTTCCAACAATCTCCATCCGATTACTGAGGCAACAGTTTACGAGCTAGCTAGGGGTGAGCCTATTCCCCCAGATACAGACAGCAGCAAACTGTCGAGTCATAACTTTTCCCGGGCGAAGCCGCCGCGGGTTGCTAGTTATATATATAAAAACATGAATATTTTTGTTTGTTTGTTCGTCTTTTATGCTTTCATACACCATTCATCCGATTGCGATCAAATGTTGGTGAGTTGTGCACACTCCCGGGATGGTTATATGCATAGTAAATTCAATTTACAATAGAGAGCACGCGAGTAGTCCTAATGCAATGCTTTCCTATAATCTTTCTTCCAGAGAGGGCGTCAGCTTCCAAATGGTCTTGGAAACTAATATCTAATGAGCTCAGAGAATCTCTCATTCAGGGCTGTAGGGTGATGGAACACCAACTGTATAGCCTACTATCTCTGTCCAGGCAGGAATTTCTATATTATAATTAACAAACAAGTTAAATCAAAATTGAATTTATTAAAATTACGCGTGAATGAATCGATCACAAATGGAAGCTACTTCGGAAGTTAAGTTAACATTTTAATTTACATTAAACCAAAATACCGGGTGAGTTAGCCGTGGTGGTTACGGCATGACTGATGGCAGTCGCTCACATCCGGGAGGTGAGGAGGTTCGAATCCCCCCGCCGGCAACCTTGAAGATGGTCTTCTGTGGTTTCCCATCTTCCTTCCAGGCAAATGCCGGGGTTGGTCCCTAACTATAGGCCACAGCCGCTACCTTCCAACTTCCCTCCTTCCCTCCCCAACTGTACTTGTAGCTCACCCATTCAGTGTCCGTCTCGAAGCAGCTACAAACCTGGCGAGCCGAACATGTCCTCGGACACTCCCGGCACTAAAAGCCATACGCTAAAAAAAAAAAAAAAAAAAAACCAAAATGACCCAGCAAATTACATTGGAGCTCACCAAACTGTCCGAGGCATATTTGACGTAATGATCATCACAGGTGGAAACGTATCTCAGTCAAACATCTTCCTTCACCGGCCGTGAAAGCCAATGTACCATCTTTTGGAAGCCTTCATAGGGAGGTTAAGGCTGCTTGAGCTTTTGGTTCTCCCAGTAAAGTAGTGCAGTTGCACTCTATATATAGGGAGGTAGCGCGCAGTTCGTTACTCCTGAGGGGTTCCGGGAAAGACACCAAGAGCCCGCCGATGAGCCAGCTTGGTGTCCTAGGCGACATCCCACACAAGGCACGGCACAAACCTAGAAGAATTGCTGAGTTTTCATTCACCGGCCGTGAAAGCCAATATACCATTTTTTTGGAAGCCTTCATAGGGAGGTCAAGGCTGGTTGAGCTTTTGGTTCTCGCAGTAAAGTAGTGCAGTTGCACTCTATATAAAGGGAGGTAGCACGCAGTTTGTTACTCCTGTGGGGATCCGGGCGGGGACACCAAGAGCCCGCCGATGAGCCAGCTTGGTGTCCTAGGCGAAACCCCACATAAGACACGGCACAAACCTAGAAGAATTGCTGAGTTTTTATCTTCGTTCATCTTTGTAACCTCACAATTTATCCTCCATCCTCATACAGATCATGACGATCTCTACTTGACCATCCTTCAGTCACTCACCCAAATATAACATGATAATCGCGAACAATTCGTAGTCATATAGGCTACTTAATCATGTGCGTTCATATAGCCTACCATTCATCCGATTGCGATGACATTTTGGTGAGCTGTATGTGTCCTATTGCTGGTGTGAGTGAGATCGCTCGTGAGGTTGTGGATACAATTGGTTGGCTTCCACCTGTGAAGTCCTGAGTTCGATTCTCGGCTCTGCTGTATGGTCTGGTACGGGGCCTCTCAGCCTCGTGAAACCGTACTGTTGTTCTCCTCAATGTGTACTCAACAGGGGAATGTAGAGGAACTTCCTTGCTTTAACATTGTCCCGACGTCTCGCCATACATCAGAGAATCACACTGTCACATATACAAATGAGCTGTGGATCATGAGGCTGTGGACAATTGAAGGAGCCTGAACGGTTTCCGGAAAGAGAGCTCTCAAACTCTAGCTGTACCTCGGTGAACCTTGCCTGAACGAATTTCGAGCATTCGTTCCACGTCATGGTGGTGACCGCAGAATGGATCAGACTCCGTGAGTTAACCGCACATTCATTTGAACCCAACACGGCGCGGTGCAGCTTCCAACACGTACCAACACCTTCCTATTCAGTACAGCTTACTATTGAAGCCAGGAATTCCAAGGTGGTACACGTCCATTGTTTTAACGGTCTATGACTTGCTTCATTTAGGAGCTTGCGACATCATGACCTGTATACTCTATCTGATAACCTGTGTCTTAGTTATGACTGTACTAGTGTGTATTTGTTGATGTGTTACAAGCAATTTTCAGTGCTTTTAAAATTTTAGCAATATCTATATATATAAAGCTCAATGTTTGTCTGTCTGGTCTGTCTGTCTGTCTGTTATGTATACAAATCCACACCGTTTCACCGATCCGAACCAAAATTTATATACTTACCCTTCGGAACCCTGCGGGTAACCCTGTCCACTTGAAATTTCCGACAGACCACCCCATTCCCTGCATTTAGGCCCTTTGGCCCAAATCTACACCGTTTCACCGATCTCAACCAAAATTTGTATACTTACCCTGTGTAACCCTGTGAATAACACTGTCCACTTAAAATTTCGGACAGACCACCCCATTTCCTGCATTTAGGCCCTTTGGCAAAAATCTACATCGTTTCACCGATCCTAACCAAAATTTGTATACTTACCCTTTGCAACCCTGCGGGTAACCCTGTCCACTTGAAATTTCGGACAGACCACCCCATTCTCTGCATTTAGGCCCTTTGGCCCAAATCTACACCGTTTCACCGATCAGAACCAAAATGTGTATACCTACCCTTTGGTACCCTGCGAGTAACACTGTCTGCTTGAAATCGCGGACAGACCACTCCATTCCCTGCTTTTAGGCCCTTTGGCCCAAATCTGCACCGTTTCACAGATCTCAACCAAAATTTGTTATTTACCGTCTGGAAACCTGCGAGTAACACTGTCTGCTTGAAATTTCGGACAGACCACTCCATTCCCTGCATTTAGGCCATTTGGCACAAATCTACACCGTTTCACCGATCAGAACCAAAATTTGTGTACTTACCCTTTGGTACCCTGCAAGTAACACTGTTTGCTTGAAATTGCGGACAGACCACTCCATTCCCTGCATTTAGGCCCCTTGGCTCAAATCTACACCGTTCCACCGATCTGAACCAAAATGTGTTACCCTTTGTAACCCTGTGAATATCACTGTCCACCTAAAATTTCGGACAGACCACCCCATAACCTGCATTTAGGCCCTTTGGCAAAAATCTAGATCGTTTCACCGATCCGGAACAAAATTTTTATACTTACCCTTTCGAACCCTGCGAGTAACCCTGTCTACTTGAAATTGCGGACAGATCACCCCATTCCCTGCATTTATGCCCTTTGGCACAAATCTATACCGTTTCACCGATCAGAACCAAAATTTGTATACTTACCCTTTGGTACCCTGCGAGTAACACTGTCTGCTTGAAATTGCGGACAGACCACTCCATTCCCGGAAAGAGGACAGGGTCCGTCAGAAAGGCAATGGAAAAAAGGGGTAAAACCGGACCCGCTCAGTAAACCCTCAGGGTTGCCAGCTCCCGAACTCACCAGCCATGCGTCCTTGAGGGTGCACCAGAAGTGGTGGGGCTACACACACCCTGCCTCCTTGAGGGTCTTGAGCAGAAGACATGAGATATTAAGAAAGGAAAAAGAAGGCTGACACCTCGAAGAATGAGGCTATCAGGAATTATTAGTTAGGGCCAATTAAGGCGGGAAAGTGAAAGAGTCGCTAGGCCTCGGATACCCTGATACCATCGGGGTCGGAAGAGAACAAGAGTTTGACCAAGGGGGCTGACAGGAAAGAGAACTGAATGGAGCCCGGCACCAGTAAGTAGAAGCAATGCCGGACTCAGCTGGGGTCCCGTGGTCGCAAACCCATGTCACACAAGTTTTGAGACCCTGGTGGGTGGAGGGGGGAGGAGGGGCAGGTGTGAGAATAGCTTGCTGATTCATCGCGAGGTGACATGAGAGAAATGTCCAGACCCCGCCGTGTTACCTGGTATTGCTGACTATGCTGATGTTCATACAGGGTCTTTGCTCAAACCACTGCAGTGTTATGAAACAATGAGTGATTCACCGGTCAATGTGAATAGGACCGGGAACCCCCCCGAACGTCTGTCATCATATATCGTCATCATCTGCGATATTCTCAGGTTCGTGCAGCTTGGACCCTAGCAGTACTCGATAAGCTCTTTCACTACATGCATCGAGTATAGGCCTAAGCCAGATAATAACGTTCAGACTTTGGAAGACATCGAAGGTAGAAATCTGAATTACCTATATCAGATTTAAAATTACACCATGTTCGTTTAGTAGTAATTTTTCATTACCTTATTATTATCATAAGGGCAAATGACCTACATGTTACGACCATTATACCACTAATCACCAACACATAAAGTCTTCTACGACTGAGATGTCACGAATTCTGGGACCGCTAATGACTCGACTCGGACTGAAGACAAATATCATGAGAATGATCATTATTTTACAGAGCCTTCCCATAGTGACTTAAGTATAAACATTGTCACTGGGTTTGATAATGTAAGAAATGAATACATAAATAAATATAATTTATGACGTTGAGTGTTAAGGAGACTGAAATATTATCATCATTCCACCGGGCGAAGCCGGGTACTACTGCTAGTTTATTAATAAAGTAAGATTCAATCATTTGTCAACAATCCGAAGATTAGTTAAAAGCTTCAACAAATTTCATATTTTTTAGCATATTCTCATTTATGAAAAAGAAACCGCGCCCTTCAAATTTTATTACGTCTCACCAATCCAACATGGCGGCTGTGCGAAATATTTCACCAGCATTCTATATCTCCGAAACTATTACCGATATCACCTTGAAATTTTGTACAGTGATAAAAGGCACTACTAAAAGTTCACAGTGAACTTCAAAACCCTTGTAAGGACAAAACGAACATGACGGCCAAGCGAAGTTGAAAATTTTAAATATACCTTTCTCGCGATTTAATGTTCCAAACGCAAAGAAGTCTGGTACAGGAAATGTTTATACACATTGTAATGTACTGGTATCTAATTTAGTTCAATTGTTTACATAACCTCAAGATGGCGGCTGTGCGAATTTTAAAATTAAGTTTTTTATTTTTTGTGTCGTAATCATGCGATCGAAGTGAAAGTTTGAATAATGAACCTACGCAATAGTTTTCCTTTAATGATACATGACTCTATGGCCTATACATTTAACAATCCAACATGGCGACCATCCGAAATATTGAGACGGCTCATAATATCTACGAATCTATTATAGCAATCAAACTGGAATTTTTATGTTCATACGGGCTATGAACTTAAGTTCACATATAGGACTTTCAATAACCTGGTGATCACAAATTCAACATGGCGGCGACTCGAAGTATAAATATTCACATGGATGTTTCTCGCAATTTAACCATCCGAGTGCAGTGACACTTGGTACAGTTAATCCTTATACGAATGTTAATCCACTGGCATCTAATTTATTTCAATTATTTCCATAACCACAAGATGGCAGCGGTGCGAAATTTTAAAATCTTCTTGGTACTTCTTGTGTCTTAATCATGCGATTGAAAATTGAACGCTACACGTAAACAATAATCTTCATGTAGCAGTACATAACTCTAGGACCTACATATATAAAATCCAACATGGCAACCATCCGAAATATTTAGACGGTTCTCAATATCTACGAATCTATTACAGCAATCAAAATGAGGTTCTTTATGTTGATAGAGGCAATTAACATAAGTAGGACGTATGAAAATAAGCTATATAGTTCTTCACGGAACTACTTATTATTTGACTCGGGAGGGGGACTGATCGAATCCCCTGATCACCATCCGGATTTACGCCACTGATATTGGATCCTAGTAACAAAATCCCTCATCTACCAGGCTGGCTCCATATCTATACTAATATAATAAAGCTGAAGAGTTTGTGTGTGTGTTTATGTGTTCAAACGCGCTAATCTCTGGAACTACCAGTCGGATTCGTTTTTTTTTTTGTATATGATAGCCAGATTCAAGAGGAATAGTTTAGGCTATGTAGCATTATGCTACACCTCTCAGGTAACCTTAAAGATTGATTTTTGTTCAGTAAGTCGGAAGAACAAGCGCTCCAGAACGGCTTCATTATTACCGAAGTCTATTGTTGCCATGTAATGCGGGCTGCATCACGTCGCCCCTACCAATGTTCTGGTGCAGAATTGCGAGCTGCTTATAAATTGCAGTCACGGGGAGTAATTAGTGCAAAAAGATTTCTTAGGCCCCTTAAAACAGTTATCAGGACTCTAGTATGCCTCTGTATAAGGGCGATGGTGTTGGTGCAGTATACTGAGGTTATCAGCTGCAATAAGCGTTGGTGCTTTCCGATCCGTATCCTTGAGGGCTCCAGTTCTGTAAAACAAATAAATCCACCGGGCGAAACCGGGCACTACTGCTAGTTTGTTATAAAGATAATAATAATGTTATTGGTTTTACGTCCCTTTTTTATTACTGCGGCTTTTAGAGACGCCGGGGTGCAAGAATTTTGTCCCGAAAGGGATCTTTAACGTGCCTGTAAATCTTCTGACACGGCTCCCTCACCTTTGCGCACCCTCAAATGCGCTAGGATTCGATCCTGCAACCTTGGGCACTGCAATCGAGAACGTTACCGCTGAGCCACGTAGCCATTTGTTATAAAGAGTGAAGCCTTTTAGTTTCGCATACAGTGCACGCACGCACGCACGCACGAGAGCCGTCCAGAATTACTGTGGTTTAAAAGGCGTAAATCATTATGGGCCCGGTCTTTCTTGTTTTTCTTTTCCCGTGGAGTCGACTCTTAAGGTGGCCGAGCACAATACTTCTTGGCGAGTCAAGGTGAATGCGCGAGTCGTATTTCTCATGTGGCATGTTCTGGTTCCACCTCTAGAATACCTGCCCCACGTCCTTTAGATATATGAAATTGATCGACCAGATCTCACTTATTTTACACACTAGACAGGTGGAGTCCTGAAATGTAGTTAAAATACTAGTATGCTCCGTCTGCAGATAAACAGATGTATTTTCAAAGGAGAAGCAAAACCTTCAAGATGTTTCCATGCGGAATACAAGTCTTCTGATAATATTCATACACTGGCCGAGTAACCCAATACGATCAAGAATTTGTGTAATAATCTTGTAATTATGGTGACTGTACGTACCACCATGATTAATTGTAACTATTTGGGCCTTGAATTGGAGTAGTTACCTCGGGACTTGAAGTAAGGTAGGCTACCATTCCATTATTCAGGACTTACTATGAGAGCGATAGAACACTCCCCTCATGCAATGATCACGGTCAATGTGAACATTTAATTGTTTTAATGAACGTGAAACCAATTATGATTTTTCTGTACTAAAACTATTTCCTGGGGCTTCCGTGGCGTAGTTGATAGCATGCTGAGCTTCTATGCCCAAGATCGCGGGTTTAAACCCGGCCGAAGTCATCGGATTTTTTAAGAGCGGCGGGCCCATGTCATAGATTTAAGGCATGTAAAAAAAATTCCACTAACTGCAATATTGTGTGAAGCCAAAGTTTGTAGATTATATTTGATTAACGCTATATAAGTTCCAAAGTTCGCCGCCAGGTGACGGTTGCGATGTCATCTAGTAGCCAAGTTCACAGCTAGGTGCCGTTGACGGTAGCATTTGGTAGCAAAAGTAGGAACTACTTGAAATTGATCGTCTGCAGTCCTTACCTGAATTACAGATAACACACACTAATACAGTCATCACAATTAACATCGGTTATCAGACTGATTCTACACACACCCACAGTACATGGGGCTACATTACCACGTTGTCGCAGCCCCTAAACTGAGGAACCAACCAACCAAACTATTTCCGAGTCATGTAACTTCACACTAAAAAAAATTATTAACATAGAACAAAATTCTAACATAAGCTAAAATATATTAGTAGGGATTCATGTTACAGAAAGCTTGCCACGGTGGGTGAGTGGATAGCGTGTCGGTCTACTAACCCCAAGATTGCAGGTTCACTCCTGGCCATGGTAAGTGATTTTTGAAAGGCGGCAAAAATACGATACGCATGTCATACGATGTTGGCATGTCAAAGAACCCATTTTAATCCAGAAGGCCAAGTTCATAATGGCAAAATTAATCTCGGGAGTTTCCGCCAACACAAAGTTCCTCATTTCTCTACTAGAAAGCGCTATAGTGTTCAAGGAGCTTAGATATCTAACATCTAACCTCCTTGACTTTCATAGTCAAGGAACAACGAAATTCGACATGCAAGCTACCCTCTGGGTGTCAAATAACAAAGCTTGCACCCGGCACCGAGGCCATACGATATTATTATTATGTTACAGCAGCAAAAATTCAAACAGTATACGGAAGAAATAAACTACCTGTATCAAGAACACAATATCATTGTCAACTGAATGTCAAGGTTAAGTCTTTTCTTCTTTTATTATATTTAACCCGTTGAGTGCATCGCCCTTCTATAAACGTTGCAAAAGAAGTTTTCTTTTTTGATATTTCCCATTCGCTTTCTAGGGCCGAGTCGATCTCTGGCATGTTCTTCAATCTGTTGGAAATTATTTAGTACTACTTGAGTTTGGATTTTTGCTTCAGGAAGGAACTAACAGAGCATTTTGTAGACGTCTTTCCTCTACAGCTGGAGTTCATCTGAGACGTAAGCAGGCTGGCGTTTCGATTTCAGATCAAAGAATACCAATGCTAGTATTGTACTAGTAAAGAGTAACATGTATTACTTGCCTACTGATTTTAGGAAATAATATTATTTGGGACCCTTTATCTGGTATGGAAATGATGCAAGCGTGGGAACAAAAATTTTAATTTGTGTCAAAAGAAATTGATATAAACGTAGGATATTGAATTTAATTGGTTGGTTCCTCAGTTTAGGGGCTGCGACAACGAGGTCATGTAGCCCCGTGTACTTTGGGTGTGTGTAGAAACTGTTAATTGTGATGGCTGTATTAGTGTGTGTATCTGTTTTTTAATTCAAGTAAGGACTGCAACTTTGAATTTTTCAAATAGTTCCTACTTTTGCCGCCAAACGCCACCGTCAACGACTACTAGGCCTAGTTCAGAACTTAGCTATTAGACGCCACCACAGTCGGCAACTCTTGGCAACGAACGTAGAAACCTAAGAGCGTTGTTTACATTCATAACCTATACAATTTAGCTTCATGCAAATTGCACTCTAATTTCATAAATATCTATGATTTCTTTATTAAAAAATGCTTTAAAAATGAACGAATTGTGCTATTTGCATATACTGTTGCTGTAAGAAAATACGCTCCATAATTGCTGTCCACTTCACATTTTGGACGCTGTGTCGCCTGTTTCATGTCATTTTAACATTCGGAGGTCTTTCCTTTATAATTTTTCATGGATTTCAGAAACAGTAAATCAAAGGAATGAATACTCAAATCGTATAATTTTATAAATATCGAATAACCGGTGAGTGTTAAGATGATCCAATTTTCAGTGATCGCCTTCTTAAGTTAGGGAACGTAGAACTTGGAATTCTAACTGAGATGTAAATAGTGTTCTATATTCATTTGGTTGAAATAGAAACATAACAACCGTTCTCCTAAAGTCTCTCATTATAAACCTATTGGGGAAAGTGTGGTTTATTTTAGGGCCCGGATGTTGATGACATGTCATCTTTTTACTGAGCTGTCTAAAACAATGCTGAAGTACACAGAAACTCCGGACAGGCCATCCCATCTTCAAATATGTCAGTTTTATTATGCAGCTTTTTGCATTTTTTTGGTCTATTTTTCCATTTTAAGAGCATTTATTTAAGTTTGGTAGATTTTTTGGTATTATTTTAGAGAAATCGGCCTTTGAGGTCCTTTTTTTTTTTCAAATTTAGTCATGTCACAGCTTTGTATGAGGGAGTTGCGTGTCTCAAAGTTAAGAAGAAGCTAGTAGCTGATACAAGATAATTTAAAATATTGAAATATTGATTCCATTTCCTTAATCAACCGAGTGGAAACTGGTCTTAGCAACAATCGTGGTGAAATTGTTGCGGGTATTGCATCAGAACTGAGAAAAGTGCTGGACTAAAACACCGGGTATAAAACATTCTGCAAAATCTCAGACATTCTTTCTGGTGAAAACTACCGCATGTATGGGACTGAGGAGGATTTAGCAGCAAACGACCTTCCTCACTTCAAGTACGCTTCGATCACACCAGTTGATGTTGAACGCAGCTTTTCGAGATATAAAAACTTGTTGGCTGATAACCGCAGATCATTTACATTTGACATTCGTAGTGCAGTGCAACTCAGACTAAAGTGAACATAAACCTTTAGTTGAGTGCTAGAAATCTATTTTGATTGACTTTTCAGTTTGAGCTTAAGATTTCATTTTTGAAATATTGGTGAGTTTATTATCTTAGGATCATTTTCTCCATTTTATTTTTCGAATTTTTATGTCATTTATTACTGTCATTTTTGAAAGTTTAAAGTGCATTTTTTAACTTTTTTACGGCATCCACATCCGGGCCCTATATGAACATCCGGGCCCTATATCAACATCCGGGCCCTATATCAACATACGGGCCCTATATGAGCATACGGGCCCTATATGAACATCCGGGCCCTATATCAACATCCGGGCCCTATATGAACATCCGGGCCCTATATGAACATACGAGATTTCTCGCACGGGCCGCTAGTCCCCATTAAAATGCGAATGGAAATTCTCAGCACTGAGGTAGCAAATAGCTGACTGGGCAATTTAGCACTTGAAGGGTTAAACGCTCTCTGAATGTACGAAGGCTGTCTTTTTAGTAAGGGCCGTTTTTTTAAGCCCTTAGTTAGTGCGCACACCGCAAGAAGCGTGCGCGCTACCTCCCGGCATCCTTTGCGAACAAGCAGGCGTCAGTTGCAGCTGTGTAACGAACCTGTACGCTGAACTGTGCATCTTTACAATGTTCAAGATTACTGATTCGCCCGCCGCGTGTGAGGTACGATCTGTGATACGTTTTTTGAGTGCAAGAAACATGTCGGCTGCAGACATTCATCGTCAGCTTTGTGAGGTGTATGGTGATAATGCAATGACGGAAGGTAACGTGCAAAAATGGGTACGCGAGTTCAAAAGTGGCCGTGAAAATGTTCATGACAATGAACGCTCAGGTAGACCATCTGTGATCACAGATTTCCACCTCTTTTCGCAGCTGAAACGTCATCTTGGTGGGAAGCGCTTCGCCGACGATGAAGAATTGAAAACAGCCGTGAATTCTTGGTTGTCAGAGCAGGCAGCAAACTTTTATGCAGAGGGATTTCCGAACTTAGTTTTAAGGTATGACAAGTGCCTAAATAAACAAGGCAACTATGTAGAAAAATAGAGGAAGGTATGTAAAGCCTAAAAATAAATAATGTGGTTTCAAACAGCCCTCGTAGCTTCAGTGGTCTGTACAAGACCAACCATAATTTCAAATTCAAATTTAAATTCTGGCATTTGCTTCGAGGTAATTAAAACACTGTGGATAACTACTCTCAAGATTGCCGCTGTTAGCAGCACTTCCTCGTCACAGTCGTAGTGCGCAAATTAACACGCATGGCTACGTCATAGGGTAGAGATGACTAATTTCGGATTAATTCTTATTTATGTATACAAGAGGACATAACTATATGATAAGGACGAGGTCGCGAGTGAAAGTCCTTGACAGTCTTGGATTTAAAGCCGTGACCTTTCGCACAACGAGCAGACCGCCTCTAATGGCCTTAGGCTGCTCACCAGGTGCTTCATTGATTCCCCTGCTTCTATGAGATCACATTCCATGATTCACTGCAATGAGTATCATTCAGTATTACACAGTGTTGGGACAAATTTTGTTCTACGATTAATTAGGTTCAGATGATGTCTGTGAGTGCGAGAGTCCGAGCTATGGCATACCAGAGGCTCCTAAGGTAAGGTTACCAACTACTACAGTCTCCACAGAAACACAGGCTATCATACAAATCTCACACATCCAAGTGCACGGGCCTGATGACCAAACATATCCTAAAAACAACAACAAAAGACACGGATAGTCAGTCTGAAAGACTAGACTTTATATCATTTTAAATGCTAGCAGCCGAGTATCAAGAAGGCAGTGCGAGAACAGAGTTTCAAGAAGGCAGTGCACGAACAGAGTACCAAGAAGGCAGTGCACGAACAAAGTTTCAAGATTCTATTTTGTTTCTTCACTGCCTACTTGATTGTTCTCGCACTGCCTTCTTGAAACTCTGTTCTCGCACTGCCTTCTTGGTACTCGGCGGCCACATCGTACTATGACGTCACACACCTCAGTGCATTCTCGGTACATTTCGTCCCGTCACCGTAACGTAACTCCAGACCCCAGATAAAGTCGACATAATCATTTAAAATGATAAAAACAACTACAGCGGTTAAGGTTATCGGACAGGGTACACACCTCGAAATGAACTCGGTAAATAACAAGGCTTTCTAATTCATTTGAGTGGCTCGGGACATCTTGGTTAACAGCCCCTTGTAGTTGGGTGAGCGTTGAACTTGTCTGATAACCTGTATTTATATGATGCCTGTTGTAGTGTGTGTAACTGTATTAGGGACAGGGATTAGGTAGGTGCTCGGAGACTTGAAGTAAGGTACTATCCCGGCATTTGCTTGCAGGGAGTGTGGAAAAACTGGATAAAACACACCCAGGATAGACACTGTCACCACCGAGATTCAATACTGTGAATTCCGGAATCTCTGCAGCTGCCCTCGTGGCTGTGGTGCATGATTTAACATGCAAGGCTAGGTCGCGGGTAAGCTAGAGAATCAGAAAGTGGATGGTATTGTCCGTGTTGATAAGCATTAGGCCTAATGCCTGTGACTTGAAAAAAAACAACAGAAAGGGAGATAATAACGGGCAAGCAGGAGAGAATCCACCCCCAAAGCAAATGGAAAAAGATAAAGTTATGGTGTAGCAAAACCAAAACATGGGTGTGTTTACATTCGTTTATTCGTATTAAATAATTATATCGTGCACGCTTTATACGTCGCTGGAACACGCTTCAAGGAGTGGCTTGTGCTTGTTGCCATGGTAACTGGGTGTCGGAAATACTTCACTGGAACACGCTTCAAGGAGTGGAAACTAAGCCTTCTTGCGCTTGTTGCCATGGTAACTGGGTGTCGGAAATACGTCACTGGAACACGCTTCAAGGAGTGGAAACTAAGCCTTCTTGCACTTGTTGCCATGGTAACTGGGTGTCGGAAATACGTCACTGGAACACGCTTCAAGGAGTGGAAACTAAGCCGACTTGCGTTTGTTGCCATGGTAACTGGGTGTCGGAAATACTTCACTGGAACACGCTTTAAGGAGTGGCTTGCGCTTGTTGCCATGGTAACTAGGTGTCGGAAATACGCCGCTGGAACACGCTTTAAGGAGTGGCTTGCGCTTGTTGCCATGGTAACTAGGTGTCGGAAATACGCCGCTGGAACACGCTTCAAGGAGTGGCTTGCGCTTGTTGCCATGGTAACTGGGTGTCGGAAATACGCCGCTGGAACACGCTTCAAGGAGTGGCTTGTGCTTGTTGCCATGGTAACTAGGTGTCGGAAATACGTCACTGGAACACGCTTCAAGGAGTGGCTTGCGCTTGTTGCCATGGTAACTGGGTGTCGGAAATACGCCGCTGGAACACACTTTAAGGAGTGGCTTGCGCTTGTTGCCATGGTAACTGGGTGTCGGAAATACTTCACTGGAACACGCTTCAAGGAGTGGCTTGCGCTTGTTGCCATGGTAACTAGGTGTCGGAAATACGCCGCTGGAACACGCTTTAAGGAGTGGCTTGCGCTTGTTGCCATGGTAACTGGGTGTCGGAAATACTTCACTGGAACACACTTCAAGGAATGGCTTGCGCTTGTTGCCATGGTAACTGGGTGTCGGAAATACGTCGCTGGAACACGCTTCAAGGAGTGGCTTGCGCATGTTGCCATGGTAACTGGGTGTCGGAAATACGCCGCTGGAACACACTTTAAGGAGTGGCTTGCGCTTGTTGCCATGGTAACTGGGTGTCGGAAATACGCCGCTGGAACACGCTTTAAGGAGTGGCTTGCGCTTGTTGCCATGGTAACTGGGTGTCGGAAATACTTCACTGGAACACGCTTTAAGGAGTGGCTTGCGCTTGTTGCCATGGTAACTAGGTGTCGGAAATACGCCGCTGGAACACGCTTCAAGGAGTGGCTTGCGCTTGTTGCCATGGTAACTGGGTGTCGGAAATACGCCGCTGGAACACGCTTTAAGGAGTGGCTTGCGCTTGTTGCCATGGTAACTAGGTGTCGGAAATACGCCGCTGGAACACGCTTCAAGGAGTGGCTTGCGCTTGTTGCCATGGTAACTGGGTGTAGGAAATACGTCGCTGGAACACAGTTTAAGGAGTGGCTTGCGCTTGTTGCCATGGTAACTGGGTGTCGGAAATACTTCACTGGAACACGCTTTAAGGAGTGGCTTGCGCTTGTTGCCATGGTAACTGGGTGTCGGAAATACTTCACTGGAACACGCTTTAAGGAGTGGCTTGCGCTTGTTGCCATGGTAACTGGGTGTCGGAAATACGCCGCTGGAACACGCTTTAAGGAGTGGCTTGCGCTTGTTGCCATGGTAACTAGGTGTCGGAAATACGCCGCTGGAACACGCTTCAAGGAGTGGCTTGCGCTTGTTACCATGGTAACTGGGTGTCGGAAATACGTCGCTGGAACACACTTTAAGGAGTGGCTTGCGCTTGTTGCCATGGTAACTGGGTGTCGGAAATACTTCACTGGAACACGCTTTAAGGAGTGGCTTGCGCTTGTTGCCATGGTAACTGGGTGTCGGAAATACGCCGCTGGAACACGCTTCAAGGAGTGGCTTGCGCTTGTTGCCATGGTAACTAGGTGTCGGAAATACGCCGCTGGAACACGCTTTAAGGAGTGGCTTGCGCTTGTTGCCATGGTAACTAGGTGTCGGAAATACGCCGCTGGAACACGCTTCAAGGAGTGGCTTGCGCTTGTTGCCATGGTAACTGGGTGTCGGAAATACGCCGCTGGAACACGCTTTAAGGAGTGGCTTGCGCTTGTTGCCATGGTAACTGGGTGTCGGAAATACGCCGCTGGAACACGCTTTAAGGAGTGGCTAGCGCTTGTTGCCATGGTAACTGGGTGTCGGAAATACGCCGCTGGAACACGCTTCAAGGAGTGGCTTGCGCTTGTTGCCATGGTAACTGGGTGTCGGAAATACGCCGCTGGAACACGCTTCAAGGAGTGGCTTGCGCTTGTTGCCATGGTAACTGGGTGTCGGAAATACGTCACTGGAACACACTTCATGGAGTGGCTTGCGCTTGTTGCCATGGTAACTGGGTGTCGGAAATACGCCGCTGGAACACACTTCATGGAGTGGCTTGCGCTTGTTGCCATGGTAACTGGGTGTCGGAAATACGTCGCTGGAACACGCTTCAAGGAGTGGCTTGCGCTTGTTGCCATGGTAACTGGGTGTCGGAAATACGCCGCTGGAACACGCTTTAAGGAGTGGCTTGCGCTTGTTGCCATGGTAACTGGGTGTCGGAAATACTTCACTGGAACACACTTCAAGGAGTGGCTTGCGCTTGTTGCCATGGTAACTGGGTGTCGGAAATACTTCACTGGAACACGCTTCAAGGAGTGGCTTGCGCTTGTTGCCATGGTAACTGGGTGTCGGAAATACTTCACTGGAACACGCTTTAAGGAGTGGCTTGCGCTTGTTGACATGGTAACTGGGTGTCGGAAATACGTCGCTGGAACACGCTTTAAGGAGTGGCTTGCGCTTGTTGCCATGGTAACTGGGTGTCGGAAATACGTCACTGGAACACGCTTTAAGGAGTGGCTTGCGCTTGTTGCCATGGTAACTAGGTGTCGGAAATACGCCGCTGGAACACGCTTTAAGGAGTGGCTTGCGCTTGTTGCCATGGTAACTAGGTGTCGGAAATACGCCGCTGGAACACGCTTCAAGGAGTGGCTTGCGCTTGTTGCCATGGTAACTAGGTGTCGGAAATACGCCGCTGGAACACACTTTAAGGAGTGGCTTGCGTTTGTTGCCATGGTAACTGGGTGTCGGAAATACGCCGCTGGAACACACTTTAAGGAGTGGCTTGCGCTTGTTGCCATGGTAACTAGGTGTCGGAAATACGCCGCTGGAACACGCTTTAAGGAGTGGCTTGCGCTTGTTGCCATGGTAACTGGGTGTCGGAAATACGTCGCTGGAACACGCTTCAAGGAGTGGCTTGCGCTTTTTGCCATGGTAACTAGGTGTCGGAAATACGTCGCTGGAACACGCTTCAAGGAGTGGCTTGCGCTTGTTGCCATGGTAACTGGGTGTCGGAAATACGCCGCTGGAACACGCTTTAAGGAGTGGCTTGCGCTTGTTGCCATGGTAACTGGGTGTCGGAAATACTTCACTGGAACACGCTTCAAGGAGTGGCTTGCGCTTGTTGCCGTGGTAACTGGGTGTCGGAAATACGCCGCTGGAACACACTTTAAGGAGTGGCTTGCGCTTGTTGCCATGGTAACTGGGTGTCGGAAATACTTCACTGGAACACGCTTCAAGGAGTGGCTTGCGCTTGTTGCCATGGTAACTGGGTGTCGGAAATACGCCGCTGGAACACGCTTTAAGGAGTGGCTTGCGCTTGTTGCCATGGTAACTGGGTGTCGGAAATACTTCACTGGAACACGCTTCAAGGAGTGGCTTGCGCTTGTTGCCATGGTAACTGGGTGTCGGAAATACGCCGCTGGAACACGCTTTAAGGAGTGGCTTGCGCTTGTTGCCATGGTAACTGGGTGTCGGAAATACTTCACTGGAACACGCTTCAAGGAGTGGCTTGCGCTTGTTGCCATGGTAACTGGGTGTCGGAAATACGTCGCTGGAACACGCTTCAAGGAGTGGCTTGCGCTTGTTGCCATGGTAACTGGGTGTCGGAAACACGTCGCTGGAACACGCTTCAAGGAGTGGCTTGCGCTTGTTGCCATGGTAACTGGGTGTCGGAAATACGCCGCTGGAACACGCTTCAAGGAGTGGCTTGCGCTTGTTGCCATGGTAACTAGGTGTCGGAAATACGTCGCTGGAACACACTTTAAGGAGTGGCTTCCGCTTGTTGCCATGGTAACTGGGTGTCGGAAATACGTCGCTGGACACGCTTCAAGGAGTGGCTTGCGCTTGTTGCCATGGTAACTAGGTGTCGGAAATACGCCACTGGAACACACTTCAAGGAGTGGCTTGCGCTTGTTGCCATGGTAACTAGGTGTCGGAAATACGTCGCTGGAACACACTTCAAGGAGTGGCTTGCGCTTGTTGCCATGGTAACTGGGTGTCGGAAATACGCCACTGGAACACACTTCAAGGAGTGGCTTGCGCTTGTTGCCATGGTAACTAGGTGTCGGAAATACGCCGCTGGAACACGCTTCAAGGAGTGGCTTGCGCTTGTTGCCATGGTAACTGGGTGTCGGAAATACGCCGCTGGAACACGCTTCAAGGAGTGGCTTGCGCTTGTTGCCATGGTAACTAGGTGTCGGAAATACGCCGCTGGAACACGCTTTAAGGAGTGGCTTGCGCTTGTTGCCATGGTAACTGGGTGTCGGAAATACGTCACTGGAACACGCTTCAAGGAGTGGCTTGCGCTTGTTGCCATGGTAACTGGGTGTCGGAAATACGCCGCTGGAACACGCTTCAAGGAGTGGCTTGCGCTTGTTGCCATGGTAACTGGGTGTCGGAAATACGCCGCTGGAACACGCTTTAAGGAGTGGCTTGCGCTTGTTGCCATGGTAACTGGGTATCGGAAATACGTCACTGGAACACGCTTCAAGGAGTGGCTTGCGCTTTTTGCCATGGTAACTGGGTGTCGGAAATACGCCGCTGGAACACGCTTCAAGGAGTGGCTTGCGCTTGTTGCCATGGTAACTGGGTGTCGGAAATACGCCGCTGTAACACACTTCAAGGAGAGGCTTGCGCTTGTTGCCATGGTAACTGGGTGTCGGAAATACTTCACTGGAACACACTTCAAGGAGTGGCTTGCGCTTGTTGCCATGGTAACTAGGTGTCGGAAATACGCCGCTGGAACACGCTTCAAGGAGTGGCTTGTGCTTGTTGCCATGGTAACTGGGTGTCGGAAATACGCCGCTGGAACACACTTCAAGGAGAGGCTTGCGCTTGTTGCCATGGTAACTGGGTGTCGGAAATACTTCACTGGAACACACTTCAAGGAGTGGCTTGCGCTTGTTGCCATGGTAACTGGGTGTCGGAAATACGCCCGCTGGAACACGCTTTAAGGAGTGGTTTGCGCTTGTTGCCATGGTAACTGGGTGTCGGAAATACGTCACTGGAACACGCTTCAAGGAGTGGCTTGCGCTTGTTGCCATGGTAACTAGGTGTCGGAAATACGTCGCTGGAACACACTTCAAGGAGTGGCTTGCGCTTGTTGCCATGGTAACTGGGTGTCGGAAATACGCCGCTGGAACACACTTCAAGGAGTGGCTTGCGCTTGTTGCCATGGTAACTGGGTGTCGGAAATACGCCGCTGGAACACGCTTCAAGGAGTGGCTTGCGCTTGTTGCCATGGTAACTAGGTGTCGGAAATACGTCACTGGAACACGCTTTAAGGAGTGGCTTGCGCTTGTTGCCATGGTAACTGGGTGTCGGAAATACGTCACTGGAACACACTTCAAGGAGTGGCTTGCGCTTGTTGCCATGGTAACTGGGTGTCGGAAATACGTCACTGGAACACGCTTCAAGGAGTGGCTTGCGCTTGTTGCCATGGTAACTAGGTGTCGGAAATACGCCGCTGGAACACGCTTCAAGGAGTGGCTTGCGCTTGTTGCCATGGTAACTGGGTGTCGGAAATACTTCACTGGAACACACTTCAAGGAGTGGCTTGCGCTTGTTGCCATGGTAACTGGGTGTCGGAAATACGTCGCTGGAACACGCTTCAAGGAGTGGCTTGCGCTTGTTGCCATGGTAACTGGGTGTCGGAAATACTTCACTGGAACACGCTTTAAGGAGTGGCTTGCGCTTGTTGCCATGGTAACTGGGTGTCGGAAATACGCCGCTGGAACACGCTTTAAGGAGTGGCTTGCGCTTGTTGCCATGGTAACTAGGTGTCGGAAATACGTCGCTGGAACACACTTCATGGAGTGGCTTGCGCTTGTTGCCATGGTAACTGGGTGTCGGAAATACGTCACTGGAACAAACTTTAAGGAGTGGCTTGCGCTTGTTGCCATGGTAACTAGGTGTCGGAAATACGCCGCTGGAACAGACTTTAAGGAGTGGCTTGCGCTTGTTGCCATGGTAACTGGGTGTCGGAAATACTTCACTGGAACACGCTTCAAGGAGAGGCTTGCGCTTGTTGCCATGGTAACTAGGTGTCGGAAATACGTCGCTGGAACACACTTCAAGGAGTGGCTTGCGCTTGTTGCCATGGTAACTGGGTGTCGGAAATACGTCGCTGGAACACGCTTCAAGGAGTGGCTTGCGCTTGTTGCCATGGTAACTAGGTGTCGGAAATACGTCACTGGAACACGCTTCAAGGAGAGGCTTGCGCTTGTTGCCATGGTAACTAGGTGTCGGAAATACTTCCCTGGAACACGCTTCAAGGAGAGACTTGCGCTTGTTGCCACGGTAACTAGGTGTCGGAAATACGTCGCTGGAACACACTTCAAGGTGTGGCTTGCGCTTGTTGCCATGGTAACTGGGTGTCGGAAATACGCCGCTGGAACACGCTTCAAGGAGTGGCTTGCGCTTGTTGCCATGGTAACTGGGTGTCGGAAATACGCCGCTGGAACACGCTTCAAGGAGTGGCTTGCGCTTGTTGCCATGGTAACTGGGTGTCGGAAATACGCCGCTGGAACACACTTCAAGGAGTGGCTTGCGCTTGTTGCCATGGTAACTGGGTGTCGGAAATACGCCCCTGGAACACACTTCAAGGAGTGGCTTGCGCTTGTTGCCATGGTAACTGGGTGTCGGAAATACGCCGCTGGAACACGCTTTAAGGAGTGGCTTGCGTTTGTTGCCATGGTAACTGGGTGTCGGAAATACGCCGCTGGAACAAGCTTTAAGGAGTGGCTTGTGCTTGTTGCCATGGTAACTAGGTGTCGGAAATACGTCACTGGAACACGCTTTAAGGAGTGGCTTGCGCTTGTTGCCATGGTAACTAGGTGTCGGAAATACGCCGCTGGAACACGCTTCAAGGAGTGGCTTGCGCTTGTTGCCATGGTAACTAGGTGTCGGAAATACGCCGCTGGAACACGCTTTAAGGAGAGGCTTGCGCTTGTTGCCATGGTAACTGGGTGTCGGAAATACTTCACTGGAACACGCTTCAAGGAGTGGCTTGCTCTTGTTGCCATGGTAACTGGGGGTCGGAAATACGTCGCTGGAACACACTTCAAGGAATGGCTTGCGCTTGTTGCCATGGTAACTGGGTGTCGGAAATACGCTTCAAGGAGTGGCTTGCGCTTGTTGCCATGGTAACTGGGTGTCGGAAATACGCCGCTGGAACACGCTTTAAGGAGTGGCTTGTGCTTGTTGCCATGGTAACTGGGTGTCGGAAATACGTCGCTGGAACACACTTTAAGGAGTGGCTTGCGCTTGTTGCCATGGTAACTGGGTGTCGGAAATACGTCACTGGAACACACTTCAAGGAGTGGCTTGCGCTTGTTGCCATGGTAACTGGGTGTCGGAAATACGTCGCTGGAACACACTTTAAGGAGTGGCTTGCGCTTGTTGCCATGGTAACTGGGTGTCGGAAATACGTCGCTGGAACACGCTTCAAGGAGTGGCTTGCGCTTGTTGCCATGGTAACTAGGTGTCGGAAATACGCCGCTGGAACACACTTCAAGGAGTGGCTTGCGCTTGTTGCCATGGTAACTAGGTGTCGGAAATACGCCGCTGGAACACACTTTAAGGAGTGGCTTGCGCTTGTTGCCATGGTAACTGGGTGTCGGAAATACGCCGCTGGAACACGCTTCAAGGAGTGGCTTGTGCTTGTTGCCATGGTAACTGGGTGTCGGAAATACGCCGCTGGAACACACTTCAAGGAGTGGCTTGCGCTTGTTGCCATGGTAACTGGGTGTCGGAAATACGTCGCTGGAACACGCTTCAAGGAGTGGCTTGCGCTTGTTGCCATGGTAACTGGGTGTCGGAAATACGTCGCTGGAACACACTTTAAGGAGTGGCTTGCGCTGGTTGCCATGGTAACTGGGTGTCGGAAATACGCCGCTGGAACACGCTTCAAGGAGTGGCTTGCGCTTGTTGCCATGGTAACTGGGTGTCGGAAATACGCCGCTGGAACACGCTTTAAGGAGTGGCTTGCGCTTGTTGCCATGGTAACTGGGTGTCGGAAATACGCCGCTGGAACACGCTTCAAGGAGTGGCTTGCGCTTGTTGCCATGGTAACTAGGTGTCGGAAATACGTCGCTGGAACACGCTTTAAGGAGTGGCTGGCGCTTGTTGCCATTGTAACTAGGTGTCGGAAATACGCCGCTGGAACACACTTCAAGGAGTGGCTTGCGCTTGTTGCCATGGTAACTGGGTGTCGGAAATACGCCGCTGGAACACGCTTCAAGGAGTGGCTTGCGCTTGTTGCCATGGTAACTGGGTGTCGGAAATACGCCGCTGGAACACGCTTCAAGGAGTGGCTTGCGCTTGTTGCCATGGTAACTAGGTGTCGGAAATACGCCGCTGGAACACGCTTTAAGGAGTGGCTTGCGCTTGTTGCCATGGTAACTGGGTGTCGGAAATACGTCACTGGAACACGCTTTAAGGAGTGGCTTGCGCTTGTTGCCATGGTAACTGGGTGTCGGAAATACGTCGCTGGAACACACTTCAAGGAGTGGCTTGCGCTTGTTGCCATGGTAACTGGGTGTCGGAAATACGCCGCTGGAACACGCTTCAAGGAGTGGCTTGCGCTTGTTGCCATGGTAACTGGGTGTCGGAAATACTTCACTGGAACACGCTTCAAGGAGTGGCTTGCGCTTGTTGCCATGGTAACTGGGTGTCGGAAATACGCCGCTGGAACACACTTCAAGGAGTGGCTTGCGCTTGTTGCCATGGTAACTAGGTGTCGGAAATACGCCGCTGGAACACGCTTTAAGGAGTGGCTTGCGCTTGTTGCCATGGTAACTAGGTGTCGGAAATACGTCGCTGGAACACACTTCAAGGAGTGGCTTGCGCTTGTTGCCATGGTAACTGGGTGTCGGAAATACGCCGCTGGAACACGCTTTAAGGAGTGGCTTGCGCTTGTTGCCATGGTAACTAGGTGTCGGAAATACGTCGCTGGAACACGCTTCAAGGAGTGGCTTGCGCTTGTTGCCATGGTAACTAGGTGTCGGAAATACGCCGCTGGAACACGCTTTAAGTAGTGGCTTGCGCTTGTTGCCATGGTAACTAGGTGTCGGAAATACGCCCGCTGGAACACGCTTTAAGGAGTGGCTTGCGCTTGTTGCCATGGTAACTAGGTGTCGGAAATACGTCGCTGGAACACGCTTCAAGGAGTGGCTTGCGCTTGTTGCCATGGTAACTAGGTGTCGGAAATACGCCGCTGGAACACGCTTTAAGGAGTGGCTTGCGCTTGTTGCCATGGTAACTAGGTGTCGGAAATACGTCACTGGAACACGCTTCAAGGAGTGGCTTGCGCTTGTTGCCATGGTAACTAGGTGTCGGAAATACGCCGCTGGAACACACTTCATGGAGTGGCTTGCGCTTGTTGCCATGGTAACTAGGTGTCGGAAATACGTCGCTGGAACACGCTTCAAGGAGTGGCTTGCGCTTGTTGCCATGGTAACTAGGTGTCGGAAATACGCCGCTGGAACACACTTCATGGAGTGGCTTGCGCTTGTTGCCATGGTAACTAGGTGTCGAAAATACGCCGCTGGAACACGCTTCAAGGAGTGGCTTGCGCTTGTTGCCATGGTAACTAGGTGTCGGAAATACGTCGCTGGAACACGCTTCAAGGAGTGGCTTGCGCTTGTTGCCATGGTAACTAGGTGTCGGAAATACGCCGCTGGAACACGCTTTAAGGAGTGGCTTGCGCTTGTTGCCATGGTAACTAGGTGTCGGAAATACGTCACTGGAACACGCTTCAAGGAGTGGCTTGCGCTTGTTGCCATGGTAACTAGGTGTCGGAAATACGCCGCTGGAACACGCTTCAAGGAGTGGCTTGCGCTTGTTGCCATGGTAACTGGGTATCGGAAATACGTCACTGGAACACGCTTCAAGGAGTGGCTTGCGCTTGTTGCCATGGTAACTGGGTGTCGGAAATACGCCGCTGGAACACGCTTCAAGGAGTGGCTTGCGCTTGTTGCCATGGTAACTGGGTGTCGGAAATACGCCGCTGGAACACACTTCAAGGAGAGGCTTGCGCTTGTTGCCATGGTAACTGGGTGTCGGAAATACTTCACTGGAACACACTTCAAGGAGTGGCTTGCGCTTGTTGCCATGGTAACTAGGTGTCGGAAATACGCCGCTGGAACACGCTTCAAGGAGTGGCTTGTGCTTGTTGCCATGGTAACTGGGTGTCGGAAATACGCCGCTGGAACACACTTCAAGGAGAGGCTTGCGCTTGTTGCCATGGTAACTGGGTGTCGGAAATACTTCACTGGAACACACTTCAAGGAGTGGCTTGCGCTTGTTGCCATGGTAACTGGGTGTCGGAAATACGCCCGCTGGAACACGCTTTAAGGAGTGGCTTGCGCTTGTTGCCATGGTAACTGGGTGTCGGAAATACGTCACTGGAACACGCTTCAAGGAGTGGCTTGCGCTTGTTGCCATGGTAACTAGGTGTCGGAAATACGTCGCTGGAACACACTTCAAGGAGTGGCTTGCGCTTGTTGCCATGGTAACTGGGTGTCGGAAATACGCCGCTGGAACACACTTCAAGGAGTGGCTTGCGCTTGTTGCCATGGTAACTGGGTGTCGGAAATACGCCGCTGGAACACGCTTCAAGGAGTGGCTTGCGCTTGTTGCCATGGTAACTAGGTGTCGGAAATAAGTCACTGGAACACGCTTTAAGGAGTGGCTTGCGCTTGTTGCCATGGTAACTGGGTGTCGGAAATACGTCACTGGAACACACTTCAAGGAGTGGCTTGCGCTTGTTGCCATGGTAACTGGGTGTCGGAAATACATCACTGGAACACGCTTCAAGGAGTGGCTTGCGCTTGTTGCCATGGTAACTAGGTGTCGGAAATACGCCGCTGGAACACGCTTCAAGGAGTGGCTTGCGCTTGTTGCCATGGTAACTGGGTGTCGGAATTACTTCACTGGAACACACTTCAAGGAGTGGCTTGCGCTTGTTGCCATGGTAACTGGGTGTCGGAAATACGTCGCTGGAACACGCTTCAAGGAGTGGCTTGCGCTTGTTGCCATG
Organism: Meconema thalassinum; assembly: GCA_946902985.2. Taxonomy (NCBI): domain Eukaryota; kingdom Metazoa; phylum Arthropoda; class Insecta; order Orthoptera; family Tettigoniidae; genus Meconema; species Meconema thalassinum. The sequence goes on along the minus strand of OX336391.1, from coordinate 68,250,693 downwards.
GTAACTGGGTGTCGGAAATACTTCACTGGAACACGCTTTAAGGAGTGGCTTGCGCTTGTTGCCATGGTAACTGGGTGTCGGAAATACGCCGCTGGAACACGCTTTAAGGAGTGGCTTGCGCTTGTTGCCATGGTAACTAGGTGTCGGAAATACGTCGCTGGAACACACTTCATGGAGTGGCTTGAGCTTGTTGCCATGGTAACTGGGTGTCGGAAAATCTTCACTGGAACACACTTTAAGGAGTGGCTTGCGCTTGTTGCCATGGTAACTAGGTGTCGGAAATACGCCGCTGGAACACACTTTAAGGAGTGGCTTGCGCTTGTTGCCATGGTAACTGGGTGTCGGAAATAATTCACTGGAACACGCTTCAAGGAGAGGCTTGCGCTTGTTGCCATGGTAACTAGGTGTCGGAAATACGTCGCTGGAACACACTTCAAGGAGTGGCTTGCGCTTGTTGCCATGGTAACTGGGTGTCGGAAATACGTCGCTGGAACACGCTTCAAGGAGTGGCTTGCGCTTGTTGCCATGGTAACTAGGTGTCGGAAATACGTCACTGGAACACGCTTCAAGGAGAGGCTTGCGCTTGTTGCCATGGTAACTAGGTGTCGGAAATACTTCACTGGAACACGCTTCAAGGAGAGGCTTGCGCTTGTTGCCATGGTAACTAGGTGTCGGAAATACGTCGCTGGAACACACTTCAAGGTGTGGCTTGCGCTTGTTGCCATGGTAACTGGGTGTCGGAAATACGCCGCTGGAACACGCTTCAAGGAGTGGCTTGCGCTTGTTGCCATGGTAACTGGGTGTCGGAAATACGCCACTGGAACACGCTTCAAGGAGTGGCTTGCGCTTGTTGCCATGGTAACTGGGTGTCGGAAATACGCCGCTGGAACACACTTCAAGGAGTGGCTTGCGCTTGTTGCCATGGTAACTGGGTGTCGGAAATACGCCCCTGGAACACACTTCAAGGAGTGGCTTGCGCTTGTTGCCATGGTAACTGGGTGTCGGAAATACGCCGCTGGAACACGCTTTAAGGAGTGGCTTGCGTTTGTTGCCATGGTAACTGGGTGTCGGAAATACGCCGCTGGAACACGCTTTAAGGAGTGGCTTGTGCTTGTTGCCATGGTAACTAGGTGTCGGAAATACGTCACAGGAACACGCTTTAAGGAGTGGCTTGCGCTTGTTGCCATGGTAACTAGGTGTCGGAAATACGCCGCTGGAACACGCTTCAAGGAGTGGCTTGCGCTTGTTGCCATGGTAACTAGGTGTCGGAAATACGCCGCTGGAACACGCTTTAAGGAGTGGCTTGCGCTTGTTGCCATGGTAACTGGGTGTCGGAAATACTTCACTGGAACACGCTTCAAGGAGTGGCTTGCGCTTGTTGCCATGGTAACTGGGTGTCGGAAATACGTCGCTGGAACACACTTCAAGGAGTGGCTTGCGCTTGTTGCCATGGTAACTGGGTGTCGGAAATACGCTTCAAGGAGTGGCTTGCGCTTGTTGCCATGGTAACTGGGTGTCGGAAATACGCCGCTGGAACACGCTTTAAGGAGTGGCTTGTGCTTGTTGCCATGGTAACTGGGTGTCGGAAATAAGTCGCTGGAACACACTTTAAGGAGTGGCTTGCGCTTGTTGCCATGGTAACTGGGTGTCGGAAATACGTCGCTGGAACACACTTTAAGGAGTGGCTTGCGCTTGTTGCCATGGTAACTGGGTGTCGGAAATACGTCGCTGGAACACGCTTCAAGGAGTGGCTTGCGCTTGTTGCCATGGTAACTAGGTGTCGGAAATACGCCGCTGGAACACACTTCAAGGAGTGGCTTGCGCTTGTTGCCATGGTAACTAGGTGTCGGAAATACGCCGCTGGAACACACTTTAAGGAGTGGCTTGCGCTTGTTGCCATGGTAACTGGGTGTCGGAAATACGCCGCTGGAACACGCTTCAAGGAGTGGCTTGTGCTTGTTGCCATGGTAACTGGGTGTCGGAAATACGCCGCTGGAACACACTTCAAGGAGTGGCTTGCGCTTGTTGCCATGGTAACTGGGTGTCGGAAATACGTCGCTGGAACACGCTTCAAGGAGTGGCTTGCGCTTGTTGCCATGGTAACTGGGTGTCGGAAATACGTCGCTGGAACACACTTTAAGGAGTGGCTTGCGCTTGTTGCCATGGTAACTGGGTGTCGGAAATACGCCGCTGGAACACGCTTCAAGGAGTGGCTTGCGCTTGTTGCCATGGTAACTGGGTGTCGGAAATACGCTGCTGGAACACGCTTTAAGGAGTGGTTTGCGCTTGTTGCCATGGTAACTGGGTGTCGGAAATACGCCGCTGGAACACGCTTCAAGGAGTGGCTTGCGCTTGTTGCCATGGTAACTAGGTGTCGGAAATACGTCGCTGGAACACGCTTTAAGGAGTGGCTGGCGCTTGTTGCCATTGTAACTAGGTGTCGGAAATACGCCGCTGGAACACACTTCAAGGAGTGGCTTGCGCTTGTTGCCATGGTAACTGGGTGTCGGAAATACGCCGCTGGAACACGCTTCAAGGAGTGGCTTGCGCTTGTTGCCATGGTAACTGGGTGTCGGAAATACGCCGCTGGAACACGCTTCAAGGAGTGGCTTGCGCTTGTTGCCATGGTAACTAGGTGTCGGAAATACGCCGCTGGAACACGCTTTAAGGAGTGGCTTGCGCTTGTTGCCATGGTAACTGGGTGTCGGAAATACGTCACTGGAACACGCTTTAAGGAGTGGCTTGCGCTTGTTGCCATGGTAACTGGGTGTCGGAAATACGTCGCTGGAACACACTTCAAGGAGTGGCTTGCGCTTGTTGCCATGGTAACTGGGTGTCGGAAATACGCCGCTGGAACACGCTTCAAGGAGTGGCTTGCGCTTGTTGCCATGGTAACTGGGTGTCGGAAATACGCCGCTGGAACACACTTCAAGGAGTGGCTTGCGCTTGTTGCCATGGTAACTAGGTGTCGGAAATACGCCGCTGGAACACGCTTTAAGGAGTGGCTTGCGCTTGTTGCCATGGTAACTAGGTGTCGGAAATACGTCGCTGGAACACACTTCAAGGAGTGGCTTGCGCTTGTTGCCATGGTAACTGGGTGTCGGAAATACGCCGCTGGAACACGCTTTAAGGAGTGGCTTGCGCTTGTTGCCATGGTAACTAGGTGTCGGAAATACGTCGCTGGAACACACTTCAAGGAGTGGCTTGCGCTTGTTGCCATGGTAACTAGGTGTCGGAAATACGCCGCTGGAACACGCTTTAAGGAGTGGCTTGCGCTTGTTGCCATGGTAACTAGGTGTCGGAAATACGCCCGCTGGAACACGCTTTAAGGAGTGGCTTGCGCTTGTTGCCATGGTAACTAGGTGTCGGAAATACGTCGCTGGAAGACGCTTCAAGGAGTGGCTTGCGCTTGTTGCCATGGTAACTAGGTGTCGGAAATACGCCGCTGGAACACGCTTTAAGGAGTGGCTTGCGCTTGTTGGCATGGTAACTAGGTGTCGGAAATACGTCACTGGAACACGCTTCAAGGAGTGGCTTGCGCTTGTTGCCATGGTAACTAGGTGTCGGAAATACGCCGCTGGAACACACTTCATGGAGTGGCTTGCGCTTGTTGCCATGGTAACTAGGTGTCGGAAATACGTCGCTGGAACACGCTTCAAGGAGTGGCTTGCGCTTGTTGCCATGGTAACTAGGTGTCGGAAATACGCCGCTGGAACACACTTCATGGAGTGGCTTGCGCTTGTTGCCATGGTAACTAGGTGTCGAAAATACGCCGCTGGAACACGCTTCAAGGAGTGGCTTGCGCTTGTTGCCATGGTAACTAGGTGTCGGAAATACGTCGCTGGAACACGCTTCAAGGAGTGGCTTGCGCTTGTTGCCATGGTAACTAGGTGTCGGAAATACGCCGCTGGAACACGCTTTAAGGAGTGGCTTGCGCTTGTTGCCATGGTAACTAGGTGTCGGAAATACGTCACTGGAACACGCTTCAAGGAGTGGCTTGCGCTTGTTGCCATGGTAACTAGGTGTCGGAAATACGCCGCTGGAACACGCTTCAAGGAGTGGCTTGCGCTTGTTGCCATGGTAACTGGGTGTCGGAAATACGCCGCTGGAACACGCTTCAAGGAGTGGCTTGCGCTTGTTGCCATGGTAACTGGGTGTCGGAAATACGCCGCTGGAACACACTTCAAGGAGAGGCTTGCGCTTGTTTACATGGTAACTGGGTGTCGGAAATACTTCACTGGAACACGCTTCAAGGAGTGGCTTGCGCTTGTTGCCATGGTAACTGGGTGTCGGAAATACGTCACTGGAACACACTTCAAGGAGTGGCTTGCGCTTGTTGCCATGGTAACTGGGTGTCGGAAATACGTCACTGGAACACGCTTCAAGGAGTGGCTTGCGCTTGTTGCCATGGTAACTGGGTGTCGGAAATACGCCGCTGGAACACGCTTTAAGGAGTGGCTTGCGCTTGTTGCCATGGTAACTGGGTGTCGGAAATACGCCGCTGGAACACGCTTCAAGGAGTGGCTTGCGCTTGTTGCCATGGTAACTAGGTGTCGGAAATACGCCGCTGGAACACACTTTAAGGAGTGGCTTGCGCTTGTTGCCATGGTAACTAGGTGTCGGAAATACGCCGCTGGAACACGCTTCAAGGAGTGGCTTGCGCTTGTTGCCATGGTAACTAGGTGTCGGAAATACGTCGCTGGAACACACTTCAAGGAGTGGCTTGAGCTTGTTGCCATGGTAACTGGGTGTCGGAAATACGCCGCTGGAACACACTTCAAGGAGTGGCTTGCGCTTGTTGCCATGGTAACTAGGTGTCGGAAATACTTCACTGGAACACGCTTCAAGGAGTGGCTTGCGCTTGTTGCCATGGTAACTAGGTGTCGGAAATACGCCGCTGGAACACGCTTTAAGGAGTGGCTTGCGCTTGTTGCCATGGTAACTGGGTGTCGGAAATACGCCGCTGGAACACACTTTAAGGAGTGGCTTGCACTTGTTGCCATGGTAACTGGGTGTCGGAAATACGCCACTGGAACACGCTTCAAGGAGTGGCTTGCGCTTGTTGCCATGGTAACTGGGTGTCGGAAATACGTCGCTGGAACACACTCTAAGTAGTGGCTTGCGCTTGTTGCCATGGTAACTGGGTGTCGGAAATACGTCACTGGAACACGCTTTAAGGAGTGGCTTGCGCTTGTTGCCATGGTAACTGGGTGTCGGAAATACGTCACTGGAACACACTTCAAGGAGTGGCTTGCGCTTGTTGCCATGGTAACTGGGTGTCAGAAATACTTCACTGGAACACGCTTTAAGGAGTGGCTTGCGCTTGTTGCCATGGTAACTAGGTGTCGGAAATACGCTGCTGGAACACGCTTTAAGGAGTGGCTTGCGCTTGTTGCCATGGTAACTGGGTGTCGGATATACTTCACTGGAACACGCTTTAAGGAGTGGCTTGCGCTCGTTGCCATGGTAACTGGGTGTCGGAAATACTTCACTGGAACACGCTTTAAGGAGTGGCTTGCGCTTGTTGCCATGGTAACTAGGTGTCGGAAATACGCCGCTGGAACACACTTCAAGGAGTGGCTTGCGCTTGTTGCCATGGTAACTAGGTGTCGGAAATACGTCGCTGGAACACGCTTCAAGGAGTGGCTTGCGCTTGTTGCCATGGTAACTGGGTGTCGGAAATACGTCACTGGAACACGCTTCAAGGAGTGGCTTGCGCTTGTTGCCATGGTAACTGGGTGTCGGAAATACGCCGCTGGAACACGCTTCAAGGAGTGGCTTGCGCTTGTTGCCATGGTAACTAGGTGTCGGAAATACGCCGCTGGAACACGCTTCAAGGAGTGGCTTGCGCTTGTTGCCATGGTAACTAGGTGTCGGAAATACGCCGCTGGAACACGCTTCAAGGAGTGGCTTGCGCTTGTTGCCATGGTAACTAGGTGTCGGAAATACGTCACTGGAACACGCTTCAAGGAGTGGCTTGCGCTTGTTGCCATGGTAACTGGGTGTCGGAAATACGCCGCTGGAACACGCTTCAAGGAGTGGCTTGCTCTTGTTGCCATGGTAACTAGGTGTCGGAAATACGTCACTGGAACACGCTTCAAGGAGTGGCTTGCGCTTGTTGCCATGGTAACTAGGTGTCGGAAATACGCCGCTGGAACACGCTTTAAGGAGTGGCTTGCGCTTGTTGCCATGGTAACTAGGTGTCGGAAATACGCCGCTGGAACACACTTCAAGGAGTGGCTTGCGCTTGTTGCCATGGTAACTGGGTGTCGGAAATACGCCGCTGGAACACGCTTCAAGGAGTGGCTTGCGCTTGTTGCCATGGTAACTGGGTGTCGGAAATACTTCACTGGAACACGCTTCAAGGAGTGGCTTGCGCTTGTTGCCATGGTAACTAGGTGTCGGAAATACGCCGCTGGAACACGCTTCAAGGAGTGGCTTGCACTTGTTGCCATGGTAACTGGGTGTCGGAAATACTTCACTGGAACACGCTTCAAGGAGTGGCTTGCGCTTGTTGCCATGGTAACTAGGTGTCGGAAATACGCCGCTGGAACACACTTCAAGGAGTGGCTTGCGCTTGTTGCCATGGTAACTAGGTGTCGGAAATTCGTCCATACAAATCCCAGATAGACTTCCACCCCTAAAGGATATCCATGTTAAAAGGGAATCCCTCGGGGTCACCAACTTCCGAATTCGTAAAACACGCGCAGCGGAGCTATCCACACCCTGCTTCCACTAGGGCACGTTGGAGACGCCATGAAAAACAAAACTCTGACCCATAAAAAAATGATAATAAGAGGAAAGAAAAATTAAGGGTCAAACATAACGGGAAAATTAAAGACTATTTAGGCTTCGGATGCCCTAAAACCGCCAGTTTCGGAAGAGAACGAGAGGTGACCAAGGGAAGTCGAAAGGGAAGTAATTGGAAGCAATAGCGGACTCAGCTGGGGTCCCGTGGTGTGGTCCACTAGTTGTGAGACCCTTGGGAGGACTCTAATCATGAAGTGAGTCACGATATTGTGGCACATTAATTGTTTGAGTGCGACTTAGAATTTTAATGCAGGAAGAAATGAAGAAAGCACTGTAAAGTACGACACTTGCTTTCCAAGCTAGGTGTTACGACACAAGCAGACACGAGCGCGATCCCTGGGGGTCTCTAGTACTGACACACATTAACCGCTCGAGCTCCGTGCAACAGGAAGCCAACTCAACCCGTCTTACTACATTGCAGATGGATAGGAAGTGAAAGTTACTACCAAAAATATAGAGCCGTCAAATACCACGCTATGTTACGGAAGTCCAATTTTTACAACTGATTTTAATCGTTTCACTGTCTGCATTAGTGAAATTTACCAACAGATCTGAAGTGTCCTTAGACCAGGACGGCGTTATTCCTGAGGGAAGTCCAGGGTATATACAGATCAGTAAGTTGGGCTGTCCACAGCAATAGAAGTTTCGTAATATCAGATAGATAGTCTAAAACCCTGATGTGTCGGCAACTACTCTGCAGTGGGACGATCGTGTCTAAAGGCGAAAGCTTCGAATGATAGAATCTGGAACTTTCGCCTATAAAGTATATAACCTTCTGTACACACAAAGAAGATAAATTGCCAGCACATCACAGGTTTAGTTAGACTGCACATCTGATTTCCTGAAGCCCCTATTACACTAGGCAACCCAAGTTACTGAATGCTATGTATCTACAGTATTTAACCCCGTGAAGAAAGTTCATTTGCCGTCGGGCTGACCTGTTCAGACTAGGCTACGAGTTCGTATGTTAGTAATGCCATGGATAGGTGTTGGCGTTCTCAGCAACTTTCTTATATAATGTTCAACATATCTTCACAAAGGCAGGGCGCCCTCCTGTAGAGCTCCACCTAATTTGCATGTGAACTTTCTTTAAATCTCACACGTGTGTTGCCTAAGCGTCCTCGCTCCCTGCAATCGCTTACATCTGCCGTCTCATTAGTAGGGCCGATTTATTTATTTTCGTGGTATAATGGTTAGCGTTTTGAGGCTCGAGTTCGATTCCCTGTTCTACCAAGAAATGCTGAATGTTGGAACTTCGGTACGGGGTTAAATAGCTTCGTAAGCATAAATCGGTTGGGTGTGGGTTTGATTTTCACATCAGCTATCCCAGACGTGGTTTTCCGTGGTTTCCCATTCCTACTCCAGGCAAATGCCCGGATGGTTGCTAACGACCACCTCATTCCCAATATTAACCTTAATAAAAATACACACACTCCCACAGAGGCCACAGCAATGCAGGTTATCAGACAATATTCACAGGTATAGGGGGCTGATGATCGTGATGATCAATCCCTACATCAACAAATTTCTCTCTCTATGAATTACGTTTCCCGTCGAATATGGTCGGGTATAGCACGATTCTGAGTGCTTAGACTCTGAATTCGGAAATACATTATTTTATCGTTATTGCTTGAAATAAGCAATTGATCTTTGGTCAAATTGCCGTAGACCCGTGTGTGTGTGTGTCTGAAAACTGTGTTATTGTGATGGCTGTTGCAGGATTTGGGTAGGTGTCCAAGGACTTGAAATATGGTTTCATCCCGACATTTGCATAAAGTTAGTTAATTATTGTAGTTTTAAGGAGCGAAGCAGCGAGGTAGAGTGACAATGAAAAATCTCAGAAAGAAACCAGACTGAAGAAGATGAGCAGTGTTTGAATCTAAAATATCCAGACACTACTTTCATATTGACATCGTGGAGTGGAACTACGCTGATCGGCTACACTGCCGGGTTCACTAGTACGGCAGGATGATTTTGCTGATATCATGTACTGCAAGAGGTGGGCAAATGCAAGACAACAATGTGCAAAGTTCCTAAGAAACCAGTTCTTGGAGGTAATGGAATAGATGTTCGACGCCATAGTCGGTTATGCACAATGGCGCACTGGCCTATTGTGGTCACGAAACTAAAAATGTATTTAATTAATGTTTCCTAACAAACAAACAAAAACAATGTTACTAATGACACTTTCCAGGGTCTACGCATTCTCCAGACTTGAATCCAAGGATTTTTGTGGGGCTAATTGAAGTAACTTTATTCAGATTTCATTCCTACCATTATTAATAGATACAAAATAGCCGCCAATGAATCCGGCAGACACCCGATACATTTGAAAGAGTCAAGGATTGTATGAGACGAAAGCCACGACTGTGGCCTCGTTATAAAATCTCACACAACTGTTATGCCCGATCCATAAGGAGCTATTCATTACCGTGATTTATATAATGCAAAGCTGTCTAATGGATGTTTTAGCATTATAGGCATAGTCAGAACATCCTACAGCATTTTTACAAGTATGTCTGTTTCTCTTACCCTCTACAGTGGAATTCATTAACCTCTTGGGTAATCTCTCGTCCCCCCACACATGCCCCCATTATATGAGTCGTCTTATACGAACAACTTCATCTAGCGCGTTCATTTCTAATCTAGTCTTGAACTCTTCAGTTTGAGTATCTTCCTGCATTGCTCCCATCTATTTGTCCCAGCAACAATTCGTGCTACCCTCATATCAGTTACCTGAATCTCCCAAGCTCTCACTCCCATACAGCAATGTACAAGCCTACACTAATTTCTTGCAGAATACTGTAGATCTCAACTGAGAACTCGATGCATTGGCTTTTCTACACCTCTACCCAATTTCTTTAACCGATACTACCAACCTGAGGAAATATACAGTCTAAATATTTAAAACTTTACATGAGTCACGGAAATGTAACGATGCCCTACTTTGACAACCACTTTTCAGTCCCCTATGCGTTCATATACCATTCATCCGATTGCGATGAAATTTGGGTGAGTGGTTGTGTGCACTTCCAGTTCCAGGGAATGTTTCTGGCTACAAATTAATTATGACACACAAAAGGGTGAGAGACTTAACAGGAAGCCTTAAATCCCACAGTAACCCAATTGCACACTCTGTATACTTATGACACCGCAATGCAAGGTGTGAGAAAGGCTTGCTGATTCATCGAGAGGTGACATGTCCTGACTTGGATGTCTCAGCACAGCCTAAGGACCGGGGCACCAGACAGAGAATGTTGTTTATCCAAAGGCACTTCAGTGTCTATCTTTCTTGGGCTGGCTGCGTGGCTCAGCAGTAACGTTCTCACCTGCTGTGACCAAGATTGCAGGATCAAATCCTGGCACGTCCAGTTGGCATTTGAGGGTGCGCAAATGCGAGGGGGCCGTGCCAGTACATTTACTGGCACGTTAAAGATCCCCTTCAGGCCAAAATTCCGTCACCCCGGCGTCTCCAAACGCCGCAGTTATTAAAAGGGACGTAAAACCAATAACACTATTATTATGTTCCTTTCTTTCTATCTGTCTTTGATTGGCATTGCAACGCAGTGGCGACTGCTGGTTTTTGTAATGTGTAGGACTTAATATGATAGGCTTAACTTAAGATAATTATTATTGGCACGTTACAATTCTAAGTCCGCAACATCGACGCTAATTCCACCTAGCGGTTATGTCTTGAAGCGATCTTAGTAAACAGAAATCTCGTAAATGAAAAGCGCCCGCTAAGAGAATGTTATCTCGGCGAAAGGAACACGAACCAAACAATACTAGGATCGGAGATTGTTACTACGATGAAGAAGATGCCGTTGGATTGAGCTGCAATCTTTTGATATTATTCTAAATTGTATTTGTAATATTAAGCCAAAAGCGGACACGTAATTCTCACTCGTATTTGTACCTTGGCGAGGAACCTTTTGGATCAATTCACGTACGTATTGAAAACTGATATCAACTGTCGTCGAGATCTTCACTGGAAGCAAGCTGTCATTTTATTATTTTGAAGTTGTTGTTTGGCTTATTTTGAGTGTGAGAAAGATGACCTTTCAATATAACATGCCCTCCAACATTTAGTGATAACGTGTCCCTTTATTCTGCCATGATATAATACTAGGTTGGAGATCTTTCTTTTTGAGGTTAAACTTGTAACCTACCTTGGTCATTGTTCTTTTAAAGAATAGACATATGTAGTGAGGAATCGTGTTTTTTTAAGGGGTTAAATTTCTTAAGGGTTTCTAGTTGTTTCAGTTCTTTTGTTTTTACTTTCCTGTACGTGTTTTATTTGCGTGTGTTTTGTCATGAAACGTAATTATAGTTATGAGAGGTGTTTTTTACTAACTCCTAATTCCTTGCGAGGATATGGGTCCTTTCAGGGGTCTTTAGGGGTTGGTTATCTTGGTATTACAGTTCCGTGGGATTTACCAGACGTGGTAGGCGTGTCGTTCATTGCCTTCGGACAACTTATGTCTTAAATTTCCTTATGGGTCGGATCGCACGCCAATTTGCTTGTGTTTAAGGGTTGATTTGTATTGCTATGTATGTCATTTGTGCACCCAAGGAATGCCTTCTCGGTTTTTCCTTTTCCTTGAGACTGGGCAGACATCACTTACTATGTTTGTGTTGGAAATACGTTTCATCTTATAATTGTGGTTCTAGACTGATGTATAATGGTAGGTTAAAGTGGGTCTTGACTGAAAGCCGAGGGTCATTTTAGTTATGTTCTTGTTTGTTTTGCTTTTCGGTCAAGAAACAACACGTGAACTCACTAAGTTATTTAATGAGCTATATCGGTCAATATTTCAAGTATCCGGAGATTGGGTTCGATACCCATCCTGCCTCCTGTTAGTTAATCGAATCTCATACCTTCGTTCGAAAAGAAGATTTATTCAGGAAATATATGAAGTCATTTTGGTTGTTCATCTTTAGGGTAATTCTTGTGTTCCTTCCCTGTCGTGGTTAAGTTGAACTGTACCAATTTTTATTATGGGTTGTGTATGTCCGACACGTCATGTTATTCTGTAGTTCGTTTGTTTTGCTCACGCGGTTAATTTGAAGTTGGTTGTGTTTACGTGTCGTTTTGTTTTCCTGGGTCGTTGTGTTTGTGAAGTGACATACGTTGATTTAAGGGGGGTTTATACAGTTCATGGGTTATATGACTTCGTAAGCTTCTTAGAATATTTCTTCTAACTACGTTCTTGTAGTTAGCCTGTGGTGGGACGAAGATATTATCACAATTATTGTTTATTTTTTATTATTCTTAAGTGCACCCTTTTCGAAATTCAATTCATTCTAGAACGATCTCCAAACCTCTGCGGCTTAGTACTTCTCTACCAAGATCTCTTCTCCTTTTTATTTCTTTGATTGTATTTTACTGTTTTGATAATCTGTATATTTTTATTCCAGTCCCATAATCATCTTCATATTCCATATCATGCGACACTCACTTTTCTCTTTTGATATGCTTTGTTCTTTTGTATTAAATTTATTTTTATGTTTTCAACCTTTACATGAAACGTGTTTTCATTCCATAGTTGGTCTCCATCTAATTGTTAATGCGACGTACCTTTGAGTTAGGCCAGTCCCCACGTTCCCCTGTGTGTGCGTGGTTAGTGGTGGTCACACACCCGGCGCCTAACGTTATAGTTGGGCTCAATTGAGATATTAGACTCAGCCTAATATTAGTTATTCAGGCGCAAGCACTATTACGAGCACATTACACAATACAATACAATCGAATACCACTGCAAAAATGTGCACACGCTGAAAAATGACTATCCATTTGCCCTCGCGAAATCGTAACCAATAAGCCCGTAGTGTTGGTTTAAATCAACCAATAGCGAGACTTGAAGATCTCAGTCGACGTCCTCAGAGGTCCATTAAACAGACCAAACCTGCCCCTTCCCCTTCAAGGGCTCCCATACATTTCTAAAGCTATAAACACGTGTTTTGAGGATGCAAGGCTTCCTTCCTCAGCTTTCTACTCCGGGCGGTGAAGGGGTGAAATGTAGAACTAGTTACAAGTATTGACATTGACAGTGGGACAGAGCTTATCGAGAGGGCGCGCAAGGTAGCCCCAAAGACTATTTTACAAAACAATCAATTTAATTTTATTTAACAGTTACAGCTGAGGGATGATCCTCACGTCCAGTATAGAGGAATCGCCACTGTTGCAACGAATGCCGGGTATAGCTAGTGTTATATAACTAATTTGCAGCCAAAAACCTTCCTTGGAGTGCACACAACAACTCACCCAAATTTCATCGCAATCGGATGAATGGTATATGAACGCATAGGGGAGGGTCATACAGACAGAGAAACTATCACGTAACATTGATTCTTATCTAGATGAATGGCGTTTTTAGTTACTGTTTGATGTAGGCAGTCAGATATAGGAATTAAATAACAAGACTCAACACAAAATGTTCCGTTTGTTGACTTGTCTTATCTAACCTATGTGCTGTCTTACCAACTCGGCTATGCTGGTGGCTGCGTACAAGCAACTCCATAAATGTTAGCAAGCTTTCTCCAAATTCCTTGTCCTTTTCTAGCGACTAATGGAGTGAGTGCCTTCCCTTGTCGTCCTTCACCTGGCGCCGAGTCGATACGATACGAGAGTTTGCTAGCTATTTCTAGAATAATACACAAGTTATTGCAGAGCTCTGTTATCCGTGCCTGATTTACTGATTATTCTCTCCATAAAACAGAGTTATCCATTTTTGGTATCTTGTTTTAGAGAAGTAGTGTGCGCTAAAGAAGGTACTTAAATCATTCTTTTGTGAACACAGCCCCCATGTCTGTGTTGTGAATAGCCACTATCACTCAGGCAGAGAAGAAAAAACCAATCCCTTAAAGGTGGATAGAGTTATCTAGCAGTGGTATCTCTAATGTATGACAGTTGGTTTGTACAGTCCTCACTTGGTCGCTGTGGAGCACTTGACTTGTAATCTAAGCCCACGGCTTTCACTGGAAGATCTGCACGACTGACGGCCACCACACACCGGATGATACTGCAAATGCCAACTGTGTGGATTAAAATGTACGCAGTACCACCTGAAGAACTGCTCTAAAAGGACAAATACAGTCGCCAATTACGCTAAAGACCTATAAATTTGTGTAAACGCATCTTAAGTGCACATTGAAAAATGAAAATCCACAGCCTGCTTCCAGTCTCCGACCGGGTCAGGAATGGAATGAATGAAGCCCCCATCTAGCGGCGAGGATATGAACTGTGCCGGCTGCCGAGGCCTGACGCTCTCTTAAGTGCACATTGTGCTTTGTAAATAATAAATAAGCTTGTCAGTCAGTTAAGTAGATTGAACGGGGAGGTTTATTCAATTTCCTAGTGCTTGAAACGTCTGTTAGGAAGTCAGCCCAATGGCTGGTTTGATCCTCAAAGTGTATATACCGCCATAGGCCGCACTATAATGAGGCGTACTAGGCAAGATGAGGAGTGAGGTAGTTTGCCATAGCTTTCCTCACTGAGTCAGAACAATATCACCCACCCTATGAATATAACCTTTCACAGTACACACAGGCACGAGTTGTGTCCTGAGGCCATTACTCAGTGCCACTCATACATCGGTAGTTTTCATATTATCGCAGTCATGAATGAGGCTGAGACATCGGTGGAAAGTCACATTTTACTCTAGCCTGTGCCAACAGGAAAATGCAAATGTACTGCGTTCATCAAGAGATGGCAAACAGGCTTGAAATAAATAACATGAATTATTATACATACACTTCCTAAAGCACTTCTCACACAAATGGGAGTTATTTGTTATGGACCACAGCAGAAAGAGAAAACTAAGTGATGCCATGTTTCGATCGTTAAGCGAGCATTATCAGATCCAAATATACAAATGAAATAACTCTATCAAACCTACAATGACACCCGCTAACTGTCCTCCAAAACAAAACGTCAAAAACTTAGAAACGTGTGGCAACTACTACTGGTAAAATACTAAAGCGTTAAGCATCCATATCAGATCTTCAACACATTTTTAGTAGACAAACGCTTTTTTGAATGTTGCAGTTCTCGTAAGGCATTTCTGCTAATTTACAATTCTACAGTAGTTAAGGCGTTATTGAATAAATAGGTTGGCAAGGAAATCATTTCTGTTAACATCGAATATAGATTTAGGTATTAGGAAGTGGTTTTTGAAAGCCTTTGTCTGGAGCGTGGCGCTCTATGGAAGTGAAACTTGGACTGTTGGAGCAGCAAAAATGAGGAAAATTGAAGCGTTTGAAATGTGGTGTTACAGGAGAATGACGAAGATCAGATGGGTAGATAGGGATACAAACGAAGAGGTATTAAGACGAGTGGGAGAGGAGAGATGTTTCTGGGGACTACTAATGAAGAGAAGAGATAGGTTGGTAGGACACATACTAAGATACCCAGGAATAGCAAACTTAGTTATGGAAGGAAGGGTCGAGGATGAGAACTGTAGGGGTAGACCAAGGTTAGAATATGTTAAAGAGATTGCCTCGGATGTAGGGTGTGGTTCCTATGTAGATATGAAACGATTAGCTCAGGACAGGAGGAATGCATCAGACCAGTCGAAACTGAATACTGTGTATCACAGCAATAGTAGCTACACCTTTATTGGTGTAGTGGGACTGATTTTTGATTTCTCAGTGTGGCAACATTGTAGGCCGCGTATATAAATAGTTGTTGTTTCGGATGATCAATGCTTTAGTAGGCCTATTTACTTTAAAGTAAAAATTGCAACATTTTCTAAGGTGGTTTTGAGTGTTATTGTTTTGTTTTTGTAGGGCAGTGACCGTTAGTGGCTGTCATTGTAGGATTCGCAGTGTTTTGTAGAACTATTTTGTCTTGTAGGTATGGATCTGATGATGCTAGCTTGACGAGCGAAACATGCCATGCCTTGGTTTTCTTCCTTTTCTCTAGTCCATAACAAATACATTTAAAAAGTCTGGTTATTGTTTCGCATGCCCCAGCAATTGGTATTATATTGTATTGGAATTCTAAAGTCTAAATTATACGCCAATCAGTACTTGAAACTTGAATTAAAATATATCTATTATATAATATTATAACGGTGACCATTGGTCCCGAAAAAATCGGGACAGTCTCGATTTGAAGGAGCATCTGCCAGCATCCCGAATAGTAATAAAAGCCAGCTTGGTGTCCTAGGCGAAACCCCACACAAGACACGGCACAAACCAAGAAGAATTGCTGAGTTTTAATTCACCGGCCGTGAAAGCCAATATGCCACCTTTTTAGTAATAAAAGTGTTTGAAAAAAAAATCTCTGAAGAATATGCGTACTTAAACGAAAAATACGTTTTGATTTGAAATATCCATGACCCTGTCCAAGACTTCAGGTGCTTGTAAAGACACAGTAAGAGTTTTTGTTTGATATTGTAATCATAAGATGTAAATTAAGAAACTTAGAAATAAACTTATTAATTATTTTTTTCACAAAACTTGTAAGGTACCGGTACTTGAATAAATAAAGAAACACTAAATTAAACTTTGTATTCATTTATCCCTCTATCTTGGATTTTTGGTGGATCTATTTTTGTCGAACTTCTTAAAATTAAATTTTGTAAAAGGCCATAACTAAAAAGAACTCTATATGTTATATATTAGAGTCAAACTATAATCTCTCTATCCTCCAAAAATCCCCCCCAACAAGGCTGTCCGGATTTTGACTGTCAAAAATATGGTCACTGTAACTATAGTTACTATAGTACATGTTCTGACCTGACCTCAGCCCAATTAAGAATTAAAATACGATACTAATGATTTACTTAAGTCTAATTATGAATGTTTGATATGAATAATCTCTACTTAGTATAAAACAAAGTCCCCGATTCTTGGATGTTACGGGTAAACTCGAGAACCACTGGATGGAATTTTATGCGGTTTTCACAATTCTGTAAAGGATATCTCGAGGAAGGTTTATGTAGAAAATAATTTATTTATGATCAAAGGAAGCCGAGCAGCAACGATTTCAGTGGAAAAATAAAAAAAAATGGCGGCCGAGCTCTTTGTAAGCTTATGCTGGGCAAACCGTTAAAAATATCTAATTACTATGAGTGTAAGAATTGTTCAACATGTAAAGTTCTACAAAAAAGTCCGCGAGAGCATATGTCTATCTTCAATACATCGCCCACTATAAGTGTTTTTACGTTTAAATTTCTTCCAACCATGTCCATTCAACTACTGAGGCGAAAGTTTACGAGATAGCTAAGGGCGAGTCTATCATCCCTGTTACAGCCTAGCTAGCGGGCGAACCTATTGCCCCAGATACAGCAGCAAACCATTGAGCCGTGTTGAGTTAAGACTTCTGAGAAGGGTAGTTGTGTTTGGAGTTTCCCCGGAAGTGCAACTCAGGTTTTCTTCATTTCGCCTGTGAAACACAGTCAGTTAAGATTGGACGGAAGGGGGATTTGAGTTTCATTCACCTCGCCATTCCCTGGAAGTGTAACTCTCAATTCGCCTGTGAACTTTTCGTTCCGCAAAATTCACAGTCAATTTAAGATTGGACGGAAGGGGGATTATATTATATTAAATTATACTGATTGGCGTAAAATCTCTTCTTAGTATAAAACAAAGTCCCCGGTTCTTGGATGTCACGAGTAATCTCGAGAACCACTGCATGGATTTTGATGCGGTTTTCACCATTCTGTAAGGGATACCTCGAGGAAGGTTTCTGTAGAAAATAATTTATTTATGATAAGAGGAAGCCAAGCAGTAACGATTTCAGAGAAAAAGTCGAAAAAATATCCTGGCATCTGTGCGCTTTTTAAGCTTACGCTGGGCAAACCGTTAAAAATATCAATATACAATTTGTGTACGAATTGTTCGCATGAAAAGTTCTACAAAAACGTACGCGAGAGCACATCTCTATATTCAATATATCGTCCACTATAAGTGTTTTTAGATTGCACGGAAGGGGGATTTGTGTTTCATGCACCTCGCCATTCTTAAATTACGTCAGACAAGAATTTGTTGCACATTCATCTCCATGATAATATAGTTAATAGTCCAGTCAGTGATTTTAACCCATCATGCCGAGACGTTAAACGGATATTGGTCGTTGTTCATTGACATTGGAAAAAAAAGCTCTTATCACGTAATGCATTCATAACTGCTCCCGGGCGAAGCCGGGTCGGGTTTCTAGTTATATGATAAATTATAATTAAAGGAATTCAATAAAATAATAAAATGGATATCCTTACAATATAATATTGGGTTTCACATTAAAAATTCCAAAAACCCATATGGAAAATATTGTATTGACCGACTGAAAAGTTCCAATATCAGTTGTCAATATGGCAACACTGCAAAATGGGTTCAAAGCTATCTTCACTTATTTCCTTAATACAAATAATAATAAAAAATACGAGCCTTACAGTAGTCGCATATGATGTGTAACATCAGACATGTTATTCGAATAATTCCATGTTACTTACTCGCATTTTTTAAAGAATGAACTCATAGTGCTACCTTGTGCCAGCAAACATGAAAGGATTCTCCAATGCATCTGCAGTAGTGACATATACCTGAAACTGTATGAGGGAGCAATCCACTGCCTACTTGATGCGAGCTGCGCTTTATACCGGCCAGTTAGTGAACCCATGCCAGCGGTGTTATTGAAAATGGCTTCTGATTGCCGATATAGCGCACTGCCAGGTATAGGCGCGATTAAAAATTAGGTGTGCAGTACGTATATTAAATGCGTTTCTCCCAGTGATACGTTTAGACCAACGAAGTTTCAATTATTGTTAGTAGTCGGTGTTAATGCACTGAATTCCTACGTTGTTTGGAGTGTTTGTTGATGCGATATAGAACTCGAGGTATCAAGTGCTTACATTAAATAAGAATACAGCAAAAGTATGAAGATTTAATAAATCGTAATTGTTTTCAGCAAATATGATATAATTAATATTTTCACACCAAAGAACGACAATTTAAATATGATTTATTGAAGCAATTTCTTTAATGGGGCCTCCAAACCTTGAGGTAAACCGTATGCGATTTACATTCCACATAGTCACATGGCTTACAGTACGTCGTTGTACCGATCTCCGCCACCGCGCGCGCTCATTGTTTCCGTCCCATGCACTTCCGTCCCATCCACTTCCGTCCCATCCACTTCCGTCTCTTTTCCAAAATCACTCCCACAAAAATGTCCAGCTACCGAGTGCCACAAAATATCCAGATACCGAGTGGAAAGATGTTACACATCAAAAGGGGTGTGCTTACACTGTACCTAAGTATTGGCAGCGTACGGTAACTGAACAGGAATTCGCTCAAGGTGATTTATTCATGTGGCTTTGTTGTAACTGACATAGCCAGGTTAAAGAGAGAGCTTCACCTTCTATGGTAATATATGCTAATTTAGTGATAACTGTGCAACTTCAAAACATTAATGTTGTAAAGTGAAAGCTTTTATTACACATATTCCTCTAATGCAGGTCTGTCCAGACACTCAGTGAGGTAATGGGTGCAAATAGAAGTAGCTCTAAAGCAGTGTAGTTGGTTAGGGGCTGCGACAACGCGGCCATGTAGCCCCGTGTACTTTGGGTGTGTGTGGAATCTGTCTGATAGCCGGTGTTAATTGTGATGGCTGTATTAGTGTGTGTTATTAGCCTACTATCGATGTTTGCAACAAAAAACAAGAAGTTCCGTGAAGAACTATACAGCCTACTTTTCATGGCAATGATTATTCTACAGTATATGAACCTCTCTAGAATAATGACGAAATTAAGTTGGTAATATCGAAATATCTAATTAGTTCAAAATATACCTGGTATAATGTAGCCTAATAGAGCACTACAGTTGGCAGCCCTGGTGACTGAATATATTCTTAGTTCCATCTCTTAAGGTACAGAATACAAAATTTGGTTGAAGTCCAATGGACGTTACTTGCAGTTAGACACTGGATCTATCAGCACGCGTAAAAGCATGTTGCCAACAATACCATGCGTGTGCTGGTCAGAAATAATCTGAAATATTATGATATCTTGTTGTGTCAATTTTGGATGAAATCCATTTGTTATTATAGAAGTTACATGTATTTTAAAATTGGACATATCAGCAGGCATAGAATCATGTTGTCAGCACTGCCTTGTATTAATTACTCCAAATTAATCTAGACTGTCAGGTGCTATACGTGTGCAAAGTATAGAGCTGTTGGCTTGCATACTTTCTGATATATTGATATTAGGGTAAAAAATATAGACAGCATTTATTAACAGTTGGCAGCCCTGATTGCACTGAAGAATACTTATAGTCATATCTGATATGTTACACATAGCACATGCGAAATTGGATGAAATCCTACTGATAGTATAGAAGTTACATGTATTTAAAAATTGGCCCTATCAGCATGCTTAGAATCATGTTGGTAGAACTGACGTATATAAGTTACTCAAAAAATAATCAAACATGTCAGGTACTATACGTGTGCATAGTTTAAAGCTATCGGCTTGCACACATTCTGATATATTGGTATTTGGATAAAAAAATAGAGAAAGCAGTTATTAACAGTTGGCAGCCGTGGTGGCTCTTAAGAATACGCTCAGTCATATCTGTTTATATACAGATATTACATACAAAATTTGGTTGAAATCCAGTTGATAGTGTAGAAGTTATATGCATTTAAACATTGGACCTATCAGAAGGCTTAAAATTATTTTGGCAACACTGTCATGGTTGGCCTCCTGGAAATTAAACTGAAATAGTATTATCTACATGTGTGCCAATTTTGGAATAGCTCCTATGCATACCTTGCAGGATATCCAACATGGAGCTCAAATTTCTAGTGCGTTTTTTCAGCAGTTGGTAGCACTGACATCATTTTCAAATATGGACGTGAGCTATTCCGGTGCACATCTTTACTCATACTAAATTTGGTTTTGATTGCTGCAGCCGTTTAGGAGTTGATAGGGGGGGACACACACACAGCCAGACAGACAGAAGGACAGACAGACAGACAGACAGACAGACAGACACACATTTTCCCGATCTCATAAGACTACTTTTTCCTCATTTTTGCAAAATGTGAAAAGTAGGCTAAAAAAAGACTTATGAGATCTACACAGGGCCAAAGAATGTGTGTCTGTCTGTGTGTGAGTGTGAGTACTCGAAATGCACCGAATTGAACAAAATTTGGTACAGATGTATCACTAGCAAAGGGCACCTCAGTGTCATGTTTTATATCGCCGCCATCTTGACGAAAACGGAATGGCGGCCACCCAAATGTTAAAAGCTTCAATCAAATTACGACCAACCTAATTATCTGATGTCTACCAAATTTTGCAACAACATACCTTTATGTGGGAATCATATTTTGACCAAACTACATGATCATCAACCCAAAAGTTTGCAGATGGCTGCCATGTATGTGTGCAAATCGATTCCCCATATTAATTCAAACACGGTGAAACCGAATTGAATGTGTTTTTTTTACAAAGCTAGCACTAGCAAAGGGCACCTCATATTCATGTTTAATATCCGTATAGCACGTTGTATTTCAACAAGCTACTACAACCAACATTCAATTATACTCCTTGAAAAGGACAAAGCGTTATAACAATACCCATGCAATTAGCAAAAAGTAGGCTATATGTTCTTTACTGAACATCTTGTCTGTTTTTAATTCAAGTAAGGACTGCAGACGATAATTTCATGTAGTTCCTTCTTTCGCTACCAAATGCTACCGTCCACGACACCTAGCTGTGAACTTCACTACTACTAGATGCCATCGCAACCAGGGCCCGGTGACGAATGTTGGAACTTAAGAGCATTAATCAAACCTAACCTACAAACTTTGGTTTCACACAAGTGTAGTTAGGGGAAGGTTCGTTTACATGCCATAAGTCTATGACATGGGACCGCCGGCTTTATTTCCCCTCCGAAGGAAGGCATACTGAGGGTTTTTTAACGCTCTTAAAATCCGGTGATTTCAGCTGGGTTTGAACCCACGACCTTGGGCATAAAAGCCCGTAGTGTAGGACTCTTCCTTAGGAGGCTCCGGGTTGGATTCTCAGGTCCATCTGACATTTAACATGACAAGTGTTGGAACAGGGTGCACGATGCCTCGTGAGGACAAATGATAAGCTGCTTGATTAAACAAGTAGAATGAATGGCCTAAAACCAAGGCCATGTGGCTGAGGGTTCTGTCACGCTGGCTACGTGTCCCTCATGATCTGCAGGCTATGAAGCGGCTTCGGTGGCGTAGTCGGTAGCATGCTAAACTGCTTTGTCCAAGGTCGCGAGTTCAACCCCGTCCGAAGTCGTCGGAATTTTAAGAGCGTTAAAATCTTTCAGTATGCCTTCCTTCGGAGGGGAAGTAACGCCGGTGGGAAAATGTCATCGATTTATGTCATGTAAAGGAACCTACTACTGCAATTGCTAGTGTGTAGCAAAATTTGTGCGATATACGAGGCACGTCCAGAAAGTAAGTTCCGTTTGGTAATAAAATTAAATTGTGTACAGATACAGAAACATTATTTATTGCACAACATTCTACACCTCTTAAACTACTTTTCCACATAACTGCCGAACTTTTTCAGACATTTGTCATAGCGTGGCACACAAGTTTTTGGATACCTTCTTCATAGAAGTTTGCCGCCGACCGTAAACGAGAGTGAAGACTCCCCTGTAAGATATCCTACCGTTTGGCCACCACTGATAGGCAAATTGCGTGCTTAATAGGAGAACTGCGTATGTTCTCCTCCACAAATTTCAGTCTTCATCATCTTCCTGGGTTAAGCCTCTGGTAGCCCTGCTTCTCTTTACACCATCCATCCATTGTTCTCTTGGTTTACCCCGTTTCCGTTTGCCTTCAGCCTGCCAATGTAACATTAAATTTGGAATTCTACTATTCTGCATCCTTTCTTCAAACACATCTAGTACATTGTTTTTGATCTGCATAATTTCTCTGATGCTCGTATTTCTAATTTTATCCAATCTTGATTTTCCTGCCACCCTCCTCCAATAATCCATCTCTGTTAATAATAATTTGTTTGCTTGCTGCCTGTTTAACGTCCAAGTTTCTGCTCCATAGGTTAATATCAATTATTTTTAGCCTACTTTTCACATTCTGCAAAAATAAGGAAAAAGTAAACTTATGAGATCGATCCGGGAAAATGTGTGTCTGTCTGTCTGTCTGTCTGTGTGTGTCCCCTCCTATCAACTCCTAAATGGCAGCAGCAATCGAAACCAAATTTGGTATGAGTAAAGATCTATATCGGAACATCTCAATGTCATATTTGAAAATTATGTCAGTGCTACCAACTGCTGAAAATCTCAATTGAAATTTGAGCTCAATGTTGGATATCTTGGAAGGTATACATGGGAACTATTCCAAAATTGGCACACATATAGAAAATAATACTTCAGTTTAATTTTCAGGAGGCCATGCATAGCAGTGTTGCCAAAATGATTCTAAGCCTACTGATAGGTCCAATTTTTAAATGCATATAACTCCTACACTATCAATTGGATTTCAATCAAATTTCGTATGTACTACAGTATGTGTACATAAACAGATATGACTGAGCGTATTCTTAAGAGCCACCAGGGCTGCCAACTGTTAATAAATGCTCTCTCTATTTTTTAAAATCCAAATACCAATATATCAGAAAGTATGGGAGTCAACAGCTTTAAAATTGCACACGTCTAGTGCCTGAAATTCTAGATAAATTTCGAGCAACTAGTGTATGTCAGTGCTACCAACATGATTCTAAGCTTGCTGATAGGTCCAATTTTAAAATACCATTAACTTCTATACTAACAAATGGATTTCATCGAAAATTGCCACAACAATAGATCATAAAATTTCAGATTATCTCTGTCCAACACATGCATGACATTGTTACCAACATGATTTTACGCGCGCTGTTAGATCCAATGTCTAACTGCATGTAACGTCCATGCTATCCGTTGGACGTCAACCAAATGTTGTTTTCTGTACCTTAAGAGATGGAACTAAGAATATATTCAGTCACCAGGGCTGCCAACTGTAGTGCTCTATTAGGTTACATTATGCCAGGTATATTTCGAACTAATTAGAAACTTCGATATTACCAAATTTATTTCGTCATTATTCTAGATAGGTCCATATAGATTAATCATTGGCATGAATGTTAAATTCTAAGAAAAGTAGGCTCTTTAGTTCTTCACGGAACTTATTTTTATTCACCATTTACTATGAAAATATTGTAAAATTATTTTCATTTTATAAAATTCAGTGGCTATTAAAATTGTATATCAGTTATACTTAAAAATTATCATAATAAAATAATTATTGATGGTCAACACCGCTTGAAGTTCCATAAAATAACATTTCCTACTATTTAGAACTGTTTCTTAGCTTAGATATTTTAAAAGAGGTGTAGATAAATGTCCGTCTGCTCATATTTTATTGATATTCAAAATAGAAACGCTAAAGAATACGGAGTGATCGTAATTTCCGTAGTTATCTGATAGTGCATATTTTTAGCCTACCTCATTTTGCAAAAATTAGGAAATAGTAGACTTACGAGATCGATCCGGGCAAATGTCTGTTTGTCTGTATGTCTGTCAGGCTGTGTGTGTGTGTCCCCCTATCAACTCTTAACGGCTGCAGAAATCCAAACCAAATTTGGTATGAGTAAAGATCCATACCGGAACATCTCAATGTCATACTTGAAAATGATGTCAGTTCTACCAACTGCTGAAAAATCGCAATTGAAATTTCAGCTCAATGTTGGATATCTCGGAAGGTATACATGGGAACTATTCCAAAATTGGCACACATATAGATAATAATACTTCAGTTTAATTTTCAGGAGGCCATACATGACAGTGTTGCCAAAATTATTCTAAGCCTAATGACAGGTCAAATTTTTAAATGCATATAACTCCTACACTATCAATTGGATTTCAACCAAATTTCATATGTACTATGTGTAAGCAAGCAAGCTTGTAGTTTAACGTGACCGTTAATCTCGAGATCATGAGCCACGGGACCTCCTTTTTACGTGGAATCCGAAACACAGGACATGGCATTTCACTTCTAAAATCTCACATGCATTGACCGGGAATCGAACCCGGACCGCCTTGGTGAGAGGCATACAGCTAGACCGCAGAGCCACCACGCCCCCCCCCCCTCCCCCCTGTACTATGTGTACATAAACAGATATGACTGAGCGTATTCTTAAGACCCACCAGGGCTGCCAACTGTTAATAAATGCTCTCTCTATTTTTTTTCTTCCAAATACCAATATATCAGAAAGTATGCGAGCCAACAGCTTTAAACTCTGCACACGTATAGTGCCTTACATTCTAGATAAATTTGGAGCAACTAATGTATGTCAGTGCTACCGACATGATTCTAAGCCTGCTGATAGGACCAATTTTTAAATACATGTAACTTCTATACTATCAATTGGATTCCAACCAAATTTCGTATGTGCTATGTGTACTACAACAGATATGACTATGCTTATTCTTAAGAGCTACCACGGCTGCCGTCTGTTAATAAATGATGTCTCAATTTTTTACCCTAATATTAATATGTCAGAAAGTATGTGTGTTGTGTTTGAGTCTTCAGTCTTTTGACTGGTTTGATGCAGCTCTCCATGCCTCCCTGTCCTGAGCTAATCGTTTCATCTCTACATAACTACCACACCCTATATCTGAGGCAATCTGTTTAACATATTCTAACCTTGGTCTACCCCTACAGTTCTTGTCCTCGACCCTTCCTTCCATAACTAAGCTTGCTATTCCTGGGTGTCTTAGTATGTGTCCTACCAACCTATCTCTTCTCTTCATTAGCAGTCGCCAGAAACATCTCTCCTCTCCCACTCGTCTTAATACCTCTATGTTTGTAACCCTATCTACCCATCTGATCTTCATCATTCTCCTGTAACACCACATTTCAAATGCTTCTATTCTCCTCTTTTCTGCTGCACCAATAGTCCAAGTTTCACTTCCATAGAGCGCCACGCTCCAGACAAAGGCTTTCAAAAATGACTTCCTAATACCTAAATCTATATTCGATGTCAGCAGATTCCTTTTTTGTAGAAAAGCTTTCTTTGCCTGAGCCAACCTACTTTTTATATCCTCTTTGCTTCGTCCATCACTGGTTATTCTACTTCCTAAGTAACAGAAGTCTTCTACTTCCTTCAGCTTTTCACCTGTCAATTTGATCTCCATAGAGGTTTCTGATTTATTTCGGCTGCATTCCAGTATTTTTGTTTTACATTTATTAATTTTCATCATGAATTCTTTCTGTAAGACGGAGTCCATACCATTCAAAAACTCATTCAAATCCTCAGGCTTGTCGGCCAAGATGACTATGTCATCAGCAAATCTCAGAGTTGAAATTATTTCTCCTTGAATCTTCACTCCCACTTTAAATTTTTCTCTAATTTCCTTCATTGCTTGTTCAATGTAAAGATTGAAAAGTATGGGTGATAAGTTGCAGCCTTGCCTTACACCTTTCTGAATACCAGCTTCTCTCTCATGTCCTTCAACTCGAATGACTGCTGTCTGGTTTCTGTATAGATTGTATATCACCCTCCTATCCCTGTACTTTATTCCAATCGATTTCAAAATGTCAAACAATTTAGTCCAATCAACGCTATCAAAAGCCTTTTCTAAGTCTACAAAAGCCATGAACGTTCTCTTATCTTTCCTTATTCTACCTTCCAAAATCAGCCTAAGACTTAGTACAGCTTCCCTTGTTCCTACATTTCTCCTGAAACCAAACTGGTCTTCACCCAACTCCGTTTCTATCTGGCTTTCAATCCTCTTGAAAATTATTCTAGACAGGATCTTTGAAGCATGAGTAATCAAGCTGATTGTACGGTAATCTTCACATCTGTCAGCTCCCACTTTCTTTGGTATAGGGATGATTACATTCTTCTTGAAATCAGGGGGTACCTCACCTGTCTCATAAATCCTACACACCAAGTGAAATAACCTGATCAGACCTTCATCTCCTATGCAGCGTAGCAATTCAATCGGTATATCATCTATGCCTGATGCTTTGTTCCTGCTTAAGTCTTCCAAAGCTCTATCAAATTCTGATCTCAATATTAAATCTCCTTTCGCATCCTCATCAATTTCCTCCTCCCTTTCCATTATATGATTCTCAATCTCCTTTCCCTTATACAAACTCTCTATGTAAGCTTTCCATCTCTCAACCTTTTCTTCCCTATCTGTTAGAGGCTTTCCATTTGTGTCCTTAATATTACAGCACTTAGTCTTCTTTTCCCCAAAAGTATTCTTAATCCTTCGATAAGCTGTGTCTACTTTACCTAATTTCAGACAATTTTCTATACCTGCACATTTCTCTTTCAACCATTCTTCTTTCGCTTCCTTGCACTTCTTGTTAACCTCATTTCTCAGACGTCTGTATTCTGCTTTCCCCTTCTCATCTCTTACATTCTTGTGTTTCCGCCTTTCATCCATCAATTCTAGTATATCCTGAGTGATCCACGGTTTTCTACCTATTCTTTCTTTCCTACCAATGTTTTCTTCTGCGGATTTTGGTATTTCATTCTTCAAAGTATGTAAGCCAACAGATTTAAAATTTGTACACGTATAGTACCTGACATTTTAGATTAATTTGGAGAAACTAATATACGTCAGTGCTGCCAACAAGACTCTAAGCCTGCTGATAGGTCCAATTTTAAAATACATGTAACTTCTATACTAACAAATGGATTTCATCCAAAATTGGCACAACAAGAGATCATAATATTTCTGATTATTTCTGACCAACACATGCATTACATTGTTGCCAACATGATTTTACGTGCGCTGATAGATCCAATGTCTAACTGCATGTAACGTTCATGCTATCCATTGGACTTAAACGAAATTTTGTATTCTGTACCTTAAGAGATGGAACTAACAATATATTCCGTCACCAAGGCTGCCAACTATAGCGCTCTATTAGGCTACATTATACCAGGTATATTTCGAACTAATTAGAAATTTCGATATTACCAACTTAATTTCGTCATTATTCTATAATAGTTCTATATAGATTGGCATAGATTAATCATTGGCATGAATCTTAAATTTTAAGAAAAGTAGGCTCTTTAGTTCGTCACGGAACTTCTTGTTTGAAACTTGATGCATATTTGGTCAATGATTAGTGCATTTTTGCATGCATATTTATTAACACCGATTTTTCGGTTACGATATGGTACAAAGAAAATTACCGACCTCGGTTCGAGACGATAAAAAAACTTGGTAAAAAGTTCGGATCGGTACAAGAGACATAAATACCGTAATTTTAGGAAACCTTTTTTTTAGACATCCAAAAGTATCGTACTTTATCATCAATGTTTTACTTCAATACTAGAGCACAATAACTCTGCTGATAAACAAAATTTTAAATTATGGACTTATGTGTTCCTGTGTGAGCCTAATGTCTATTTAATGTATGCATCAAGTGGCTTACTCCACACTAAAAGGGCAACTTTGAAAGTTAATGGAACATTGTATGAGATTATTAGCTGTACATTTTTTCTCTATTTTAAATAAAAATTGTGCTATTTGGCAAATATTAGGTTTACTTTATAATCATTAGAAGTCATGTGTTACTTTTGTGTTAATGGTTTACAAATTACTCTAGTTTAGCGTGTGAAAATCAGCCGAGCTGTACCGAACCGATTTTGTACCGAGAACTGAAGTACAAATATTCAGTACCGAAGACCCCTAATATTTATTCATTGAATAGTGCATGAACTTCCTGGCATTGCTGATAAGAGTCTCCCCGAGCTACTTGTATTGCTTCGTAGGTCAACACTTACTGGTGAAACATTGGATTGTCTCACAGAGAGAAAGTGAATTCCCTTGAGTCATTTAATTCACCAGAATATGCAATATGGCCTGCAGGCTTCAGGCCCCACTTCCGCGCGCTATCAACTGACAAGGTGACACCACGCACTGCATATCACGCATTTCCTTCCTTCCTTTAATATGAAAGTACACTTATAATGGTTTATCAAGCCATTTGGTTCAGGCTGACCACTTCGTAGCACGCTTGGCTGCCACCCTGGAGGTCCGGTTTCGATTTCCAGCTCTGCCAAGAAATTTAATTGTGGTCTGAGGACTGGAACAGGGTACACCATGCTGGCCTCTCAAATCGGCCAACGATTTTCCAGGAGTTTCAATCGCATGATTAGGACACAAGAAGTAACAAGGAGATTTTAAAATTTCGCATAGCTGCCATCTTGTGGTTATGGAAACAATTGAAATAAATTAGATGCCAGTGGATTAACATTCGTATAAGGATTTACTGTACCAAGTTTCACTGCACTAGGATGGTTAAATTGCGAGAAACGTCCATGTGAATATTTATACTTCGCATCGCCGCCATGTTGGATTTGTGATCACCAGGTTATTTAAAGTCCTATAGGTGAACTTATGTTCATGGCCCCTATGAACACAAAGAAATTCAGTTTGATTGCTATAATAGATTCGCAGAGCCGTCTAAATATTTCGGATGGTCACCATGTAGGATTGTTAAATGTATAGGCCATAGAGTCATGTACCATTAAAGGAAAATTATTGCGTAGGTTCATTATTCAAACTTTCACTTCGATCGCATGATTACGACACAAGGAATAAAGAAATAAAAACTTAATTTTAAAATTCGCACAGCCACCATTTTGAGGTTATGTAAACAATTGAACTAAATTGGATACCAGTGCATTACAATGTGTATAAATATTTCCTGTACCAGATTTCATTGCGTTTGGAACACTAAATCGCGAGAAAGGTCTATTAAAATTTATAATTAGCTTGGCCGCCATGTTTGTTTTATAGTTAATCGGTTTTTGAAAGTCATATAGATGAAATTCCAGCAGTGCCCTTTATCTCCGTACAAAATTTCTGGGTGATACCGCTGATAGTTTCAGAGATATAGAATGCCGGTGAAATATTTCGCACATCCGCCATCTTGTGGTTATGTAAACAATTGAACGATGTTTGATGTCGGTGCGTTACAATGTGTATAAACATACACACATCAAAAAAAGTTTTGCATCACCTCGGTTCCCAGATCTCCGGCATATAGACGTTGACTGTGTATATTGTATCCAAGATACAGTCCCTTTGACTGTTCATAGATGTCACTAAAACTGCTCAAAGATGTAAACAACCATGCATGAGCAGGGCCTATTAGACGGAGGGGGTACGACAGCCGATCAGTTCCAGTCATTCCACCAGGACGAAGGTACGCTGCTCATGTTGTCTGTAGTTCTACCATGCCTAGAAGGTCAATACCGCAGTTCGATCGCGTCCGCATTGTTACTTTGTGTCAAGAAGGGCTCTCAACAAGGGAAGTTTCCAGGCGTCTCAGAGTGAACCAAAGCGATGTTGTTCGGACATGGAGGAGGTACAGAGATACAGGAACTGTCGATGACAGGCCTCGCTCAGGCCGCCCAAGGGCTACTACTGTAGTGGATGACCGCTACTTACGGATTGCCGCTCGGAGGAACCCTGACAGCAATGCCACCATGTTGAATAATGCGTTTCGTTCAGCCACAGGACGTCGTGTTTCAACTCAAACTGTGCGCAATAGGCTGCACGATGCGCAACTTCACTCCCGACGTCCATGGCGAGGTCCAGCTTTGCAACCCCGACACCATGCAGCGCGGTACAGATGGGCCCAACAACATGCTGAATGGACCCCACGGAATTGGCATCACGTTCTCTTCACCGATGAGTGTCGCATATGCCTTCAACCAGACAATCGTCGGAGACGTGTTTGGAGGCACCCTGGTCAGGCTGAACGTCTTAGACACACTGTCCAGCGAGTGCAGCAAGGTGGTGGTTCCCTGATGTTTTGGGGTGGCATTATGTGGGGCCGACGTACGCCACTGGTGGTCATGGAAGGCTCCGAAACGGCTTTACGATACCTGAATGACATCCTCCGACCCATAGTGCAACCATATCGGCAGAATATTGGAGAGGCATTTGTCTTCATGGACGACAATTCTCGACCTCATCGTGCACATCTTGTGAATGCGTTCCTTCAAGATAACGACATCGCTCGACTACAGTGGCCAGCATGTTCGCCAGACATGAACCCTATCGAACATGCCTGGGATATGTTGAAAAGGGCTGTTTATGGACGTCTTGACCCACCAACCACTCTGAGAGATTTACGACGAATTGTCGTTGAGGAGTGGGACAATTTGGACCAACAGTGTCTTGATGAACTTGTGGATAGTATGCCACGACGAATACAGGCATGCATCAATGCAAGAGGACGTGCTACTGGGTATTAGAGGTAGTGGTGTGTACTGCAATCTGGACCACAAATGCTGAAAGTCTAGCTGTATGATGGTACAACATGCAATGTGTGGGTCTCATGAGCAATAAAACGAGCTGAAATGTTGTTTGTGTTGATCTCTATTCCCTTTGTATTTAAAGGTTCCGGAACTCTTGGAACCGAGGTGATGCAAAACTTTTTTTGATGTGTGTATACTGTACCAAGTTTCATTGCGTTTGGTTGGTCACATAGTATTTAGTCATTTAGTAGTTCCCTTTATCACCGTAAAAAAATCCAGGGTGATATCGGGAATAGACACACACACACACACAGACACAAGGACAAAAGGTGATCTCATAAGCCTATTTTTTCAAAATTGAAAATAGGCTAAAAATAAGCGCGAGTCCCGAGGGGGGCTTTATCGGTTGCCTACTTCAAGACCAAAATAAAGCAGTTGTGTTTGGTTCACTTATACAGATGTTGACAAAAATTAGTGGTGATTGCGTTATTGATACGCAAGCTTACATACAAATGATTTAATTGTTGTTTTAAAAAAGCCTTTGTGACTGAAATATCCGCTGTAAAGAAGAGAGAGAAAAGAATGCCGCCTGCAATTTTATTGCGGTGAAGTTGTCTATACTCAATATGTTTTACAAAAATACTACCGCGTGTTTTCACACACAGAAACAGGTAGCCTGAGGAAATTTCTTTCGTTAACGATAGAGTGCTCACCCAAAACCGCAGCGGGAGTATAATTTAGGATGGAAAGAATTTTATAATTAATTAACAGTGGCTATTGTCCAGGAGTTTTCAAATTTTTCGTCATTTTCCAGGAGTTTTCCAGACCTAATAAAAATTCAGGAGTTTTCCAGGATTTCCAGGAGTAGTGGCCACCATGTACACTCAGCCTCGTGAGGTAGAACTGGGAAGAGGTGGGTTCGATTCCTACCTCAATCATCCTAGAGATTGGCTAATTGGTTAGCATTCTAGGCTTTGGTCTGAAGGCTTTGATTCCCGGCCGGACTGAGGGAATTTTAATCTCGTACAGTTAAATCATCTGGTTCGAGGATTGGGTGCTTGTGACCTCTTCATAATCAATAAACCTAAAAAGTAAAGTAAAAAAAGAAGAAAAATATATTATAAAAAGTAAATAAAATAAAAATAAATGGTTTTCCGTGGTTTCCCCACTTTTAAATTAAGGCTACGACTGTATAAACCACCCACCCGGCTTTGTTGTTATGCCGGTTCAACGCGACACAGTTCTACCAGGGACTATCGTCTAGTTTATTAGTTTAAACACATGTTTTAAACAAATAAATATATTTCCGTTGCCTTTTCAAGAAATGCAAGATATTTTATGTACTATTGAGACAATTTAGAAGAGTTTGGCTCTGGTATAAGAGCTTGAGTTTTGTTAAACATACACCTTAGCGCTTTATTATGATAACTAGCGGACCCGTGCGAGAACTCTCGCATAATGAGTTGTGTGCGCCCCATGTGTACAGACCACCCGCCCGACTCTAGTGCTATGCGGGCCGCACGCGATACGCGGGCTGTTCTCATAGGGGCTATCGTCTTGTTTATTAGTATAAACGCATTTTATAAACAAGTAAATATATTTCCGTTAATTTTTCAAGAAAAGTAAGATTTTTCCTGTACTATTGAGACAATTTGGAAGATTTTGGTACAAACCTCACTTGGTTTAGGAGCCTGACATTTGTGAAACCTACACCTTAGTGTATTATATACTAGCAGAAGTACCCGTTCTTCGAACGGTGTTTGGTGTTAACACCAGACATTATCAATTGAGCCACTGTTGCAATGGTTAGCTGTTTGTCATTCCTTAATAAGTTTATCAGAACGAAGTTAGTTTTCTGGGAATAACACAGACACTGTTAATTTAAGGGCCTTAAAATGTGGTTTTCGGAGACTCTTTATAGACTCCCGAATTGTGTGTCTCACATTGAGAAGCACAACATATGCTTTGGTCGTCCTTCTAGGATAAGTTTTATATATCGCCTATTTTAGCATGTATTTTGAGAAGTTTTTCCCTATATCCACCCTTCTACTGCATGAAAAGTACGGTGAAGAGTTTTATAAATGATTGGTGTATTGACTCATGTTTACCATACCTAATTAAACGATGCACCAAGCATCCGAACACGAGTTATAGGCATACAGAAAGACAGACAGACAGACAATTCTATTGTCTACAACATATCACCCAGATATCCAAATATGGGTATATCTACCACACAGTATCAAACAAAATTATCCTTACAATGAATCCGCACGTCGACAAAAAAAAAAGTTAGTTAAAATGTGCTCTCAAACTAAATTCTCCTAACGTGTACTTCCTGACGTGAAATAGAATTGAAAGCCTTGTATACATAGATAATAATAATAATAATAATAATAATAATAATAATAATAATGATAATAACTACTTGTATATATCGAAGTAATTTTAATTTCCCAGTGAAGTTCTACACAATTTATATCTTATGTTTTTTTTCTATAATTCGAAGTGCTATTATTTCATAACTCGAATGATATTTTGTTCCCCAGATATAAAACATGAGTTTTTATTCCGAAGTTGTGGTGAAAATGGAATAGAGTTACGTTCTTCAGGTGTGACATGGGAATTACAATATGGATTCAGTTGTGTATTTCTGTCAGTAGCTTATTACTAGGGCTCGGATTTTTAGGTAAATAAATATGTTTTAAATGTAAATACATATTTTAAGCATTTTTATATAAATATATAAATTCCCGCTTTTCACTTATTAGCACATAAAAAAGCATAATATTTACATTTTTAAAAATCAGTATGCTACCTGTAGATCTTTCAGTTTATTGAATTTTTGTTCTGTGTTACATCAACGGGGAAGAACCGTAAGCTATCTAATCTTCATGCAGAGCGTATGTCAGCTTGCAACTGTGTTATTCTTAACTTGACGCCCCGTGCCACTCACTGTGGAAGCCGGGGATTTCCTCGTCCATAGCCATATTGCACCACGTGCTAGACCTCCCCCTTCCCCCAGCTACCTGGAAACAGTGCCACTCACATGCAGTTCATTTCTGGCACTGTCAAGTGTAAGGCAGTTCTAGGATACCTCAAGTAAAAACAGCTAAAAGTTATCGTCTGTTGCAGAATTTAAAGATAATTTTACTTCAAATGGGTGCGTTCTGTTCTACCAAGAATCACATTGCCGCTGTTTCGCACCTTCAGAAGAAGTGTTTCGCGATAATCGTCGGCCGTTTGTGATGGACAACCTGAAGATGTATCTCGTTGTGTATTGTAATGCTTCAGCAGTCAGTGAGACATAGTACTGCATATTGTTTATATTCACAATAATAAACTGAATTATAATTACATATTTTAATACATAAAAATAAATATTTTCCCGATTTTTAGCACCTAAAAATCCGAGCCCTACTTATTACGCTATTTTTGGCTGGAAGACGAGTTGTGTTCAATGTGTACCTCAGACAGTGACAGTAGCAACAGTTGAATATGTATGATAATAGAACCCCTTTCTTCATGTACTCTTATTTCCACATCTTAAACTTTCGATAGCTCGAAGTAATTTCTATCTCCAAAAGCACTTCGAAATATCGAAGTTCGACTGTTGGTTGGTTGGTTGGTTCCTCAGTTTAGGGGCTGCGACAACGCGGTCATGTAGCCCCTTGTACTTTGGGTGTGTGTAGAATCTGTCTGATAACCGGTGTTAATTGTGATGGCTGTATCAGTGTGTGCTATCTGTTTTAATTCAGGTAAGGACTGCAGACAATCAATTTCAAGTAGTTCCTACTTTTACTACCGTCAACGACACCTAGCTGCAAACATGGCTACTAGATGCCATCGCAACCAGCACCTGGTGACGAACGTTGGAACTTAAGAGCATTAATCAAATCTAACCTACAAATTTTGCTTCACACAATTGAAGTTATTAGAAGGTTTTTTTACATGCCATAAAGTTATGGCATGGGCCCGTCGGATTTACCTCCCCTCCAAAGAATGGCGTACTGAGTGATTTTTAACGCTCTTAAAAATCCAACGTCTTCGGCCGGGTTGGACCCCGCGATCTTGGGCATTGGAGCTCACCATGCTAGCAACTACGCCACCAAAGTTCGACTGTATAGCCTATACAGGAAACAAAATTTCAGAAATTCAATATCGAACAAGTTCTTTGAGTAAATACACCCTATGGTAAAGATATGAGTATTGGCATACTTACCCTGGTAGCAGTCGGGTATGACGAGAGCTGGCCCCACCTTCCTCAGCTGCCGAGAGTTGCTGACGCTTCGAGCCAGGACTTTTGTGCTCCTGTACTGTTTGTAGAGCAGAAGAGGCTGCCCGAGAGGGCCCAACAGCTCTGCCCTGCTGTCCCCTGTCACCACACGCACCACTCGAGGAAGAGAATACTTCTCCACGAACTGGCGAGGGGTCAGACGCTCCAAGCAGGCCGCTGGCCCCGCCGAGCGTCGATCCCGGTATTCCAAGCTGGACGAATGCTTGGGCACGGCGACCTTGATTGGATGGTGAATGTGCGGGTACGTGGGCATAGTCGAGTGCCTCCCATTGGAGGTGCCACTCTGACTGCTGAGGGAACGTCGCCCACTGCGGGCCGCCGAGATGTCGGACATTGTCCACCGAACGCGAGAC
Organism: Meconema thalassinum; assembly: GCA_946902985.2. NCBI lineage: Eukaryota > Metazoa > Arthropoda > Insecta > Orthoptera > Tettigoniidae > Meconema > Meconema thalassinum. The sequence goes on along the minus strand of OX336391.1, from coordinate 68,214,943 downwards.
CACAGTAAGATACTAGTTAGGCTATACTCACTAACTCTATCTAAGTTGAAAGGGAAATTTTAAACATCTTGAAGGACACTGTTCACCAGAATTCACAAGTTTTGGACTGTCAATTCGACACACGATTTTAAAATCCTTAAGCGATGAACTGAGAAACAATACAATTTTGGCACCTAGTACATTCACTGAAAAACTGAAAGTGACTATATATTGTATGGAACATTTGGTTTTATTTTTGTAAACACTAAACAAAACTAGAAGATAATCTTCACTTTGTATGTGATTGGAGAGTTTCACTGTTACGTCACTTCTTGATATTCAATAATTGAAGAGAATTTTGTGTCTAAATGCTTACTAATGCAATTATTGTAGAGGTAAAATCTCCTTGTTGGCTGATGGTGCTTCACTGATGTGTCGGCTCTCGGTGGCCCATTGGCTATTCCGCAGCTGTCCGCAGGAGCGTGTCCGTCCAGCACAGTCGCGGACCTTCTACTGACGGCAGGACAGCGCGGCGACGACCTCGCTGGCAGCGTGTATTCAAGAGTTGAGCTTATGACTCGCGCGCGCGCGGACCGCCCGACCTTCTCTCCACTGATTCACGTCTGTAAACATAACAAAGACATCTCTTTATGGGCGCGCATAACATTTAGATAATAATCAGTTAGTTGTCTACATATTTGAGTGTGCCTCTTAACTTCTTGTATGCATGCAAATGAACAGTAGAGGTCACAGTGTGTCTTGGTTATGAAAAGAGTACACATCTAAAAAGCAAACTCCATTATTTTCCTAATGACATTGTGCTATTCGCAGAATCAGCTAAGGATTAAAGAGAAACACATGGGTGCAGTCAACAGCCAATTAAAATGCGAAGACAAAACTGAATTGTGTTGTGATTAGTCTTCGTGCCAAAACAGGCGACAATTTTTCATGTGTATTAAAATAACCACTATAATAATAATAATAGACTAATAATAATAATAATAATAATAATAATAATAATAATAATAATAATAATAATAATAATAATAATACAATATTGAATTGTGTTGTGATGCGCAATTGGTCGCCATGCCAAAACAGGCGAGAATTTTCCATGTGTATAATAATAATTATGATCATCATCATTCGACACTACAACACTGTCATCAAACCGGCAAGTCTCTACGCAAGCGAAACACTTACACTCAATAAGAAATATGAACTAGAAGACATCAAGAAAGAAGAAAGACAAATCATTCGGAAAATACTTGGAGCAAGACTCACTCCTGACGGGTACCGACTACAGTCAATCAAGACAACTGAAAAATACTCATACATCGAAGTCGACATCAGAAAATGACGATTGAAATTCTTCGGGCACATAATTAGACTGCCGAATACCCGACTAACCAAACGAATACTAAATTACATATCATCACTCAAAAGTACAACACCATGGATGAAAGAAGTACAAAAGACATGCGAACTGCTAACATAACCGACACATCAGACAGAGACTCCTTCCGTAACAAAGTGAACAACTGGGAAGTCCAACCAGAGCAACCAAAACCTACACCTTACAGACCACAATGGTCTGACGAAAGAAAATTGGCATTCTCCAACAGAATGAAACAATACTGGCAAAATAAGAAGAACGTCAAGAATTGAGTCAAGGTGCTTAACGCTTTCCAATATTAGGAAAATACGCTGTAAATAATAATACCTAGGTGAAGTGCTTGAACCGACGGGAAAAGAGAAAATCGCGCAGAACACTAGGTTGATGAAAATGAAGAGAGCCTTATACGAGACACAGGGTGTCTACAACAACAAAAAAAAAATGTCTGTCCACATTCACTAAACTTCGTCATTACAACACGGTTATTAAACCCGAGGTGCTTTATGCTAGTGAGACGTTGACGTTACACACTAAGGGCGGCGTGGAAAAAATTCTCACAGAGGAAAGAAAAATAATAAGGAAAATAATTGGACCAAAGCACACAGATGAAGGATACAGGCTTCACTCCAGAGACACCACAGAGAAATTGTCCAACCTCGCAGCAGACATCAGAAAGAGGCGACTAAAATTTTACGGCCACATCAGCAGACTCCCACAAACCAGGCTCACCAACAAAATTCTTAGATACACACAGCTGCTCAAGATTACTACACCCTGGATGATGCAAGTCAAAATTGATCTAGTAAAAGCACAGGTCGACCCAGAAGACGTCATAGACAAAAGCGTATTTCGACACAAAGTATACAAGAGGGAACTGTTGTCAGAGAGAGCTGCACCTACAGCCCAAAGACCAAAGTGGACCGAAGAAAGGAAGAGGGCCTTTAGTGCACGAATGAAAGAGTACTGGAAAGGCAGGAAGAACAAAAAGTTATGATTGCTTCGCGTGGTCTAATAGGCCTGTAACGTGTAAAATACTAATACTAATACTAATAATAATAATAATGATTTCAATTTATTTATTAAATAGTCTACTAATTATTAACATTGCATGTTTTATGTCTCGCGAATCTGAGTGGCAAATCCAGTTCAGATTATCTGTGAGACATATTTATTATTTATATTATTTATACTGTTTATATGGATTGTCGGGGCAGATGACCTTGCTGTTCCTCCACTTAACACTCTAATAACTAACTATATGGATTGTATTTCAACACAAGAGTGCATACAAAAGAGTTGTTAGGAATATTTTTGTTATTTTTATTAAAATACACAGTATATATAATTTATTTAATATATTAGAGGTGATAAGGAGATCAGTAAGTGATCCATGTCAACAAAGAACAATATAACATCGTGGAAGTATTACCTTAGTGATATAACGTTTCATGCCATTATAGTAATATCTATAGGCTACTAATATAATAAAGCTGAAGAGTTTGTGTGTTTGTGTGTTTAAACGCGCTAATCTCTGGAACTACCAGCCCGATTCGAAAAATTCTTTTTTTATACGATAGCCAGATTCAAGAGGAATAGTTTAGGCTATGTAGCATTAGGCTACACCTCTCAGGTAACCTTAAAGATTGATTTTTGCTCAGTAAGTCGGTAGAACAAGCGCTCCCGAACAGCTCTATCCGCATGCGCTGGCGTTATGGTTAGTGATACGTACACCCTTTCACCTATCTGAACCAAAATTTGTATACTTACCCTTTGGAACCCTGCGAGTAACGCAGTCTGCATGAAATTTCGGACAGAACACTCCATTCCCTGCATTTAGGCCCTTTGGCACAAATCTACACCGTTTCACCGATATGAACCAAAATTTGTATACTTACCCTTTGGAAGCCTGCGAGTATTACTGCACACAGGAAATTTATAACAGACCAGTCCATTCCCTGCATTTAGGTCCTTTGGCACAAATCTGCACCGTTTCACCGATCTGAACCAAATTTTACATACTTACCATTTGGAACCCGACGAATAACACTGTCTGATTGAAATTTGGGACAGACCACTCCATTCCCTGCATTTAGGTCCTTTGACACAAATCTCTACCGTTTCACCGATCTGAACCACATTTTGTATACTTACCCTTCCGAACCCTGCGGGTGACACTGTCCACTTTAAAATTTTGGACAGACCACTCCATTCCCTGCATTTAGGCCCTTCATCACAAATCTACGCCGTTTCTCCTAATTGCACCAAATTTTACATACACTTTGAAACCCTGCTGGTAACACTGTCCACTTGATATTTTTGACAACGCTCTCCATTCCTTACATTTAGAATAACAGACAAAATGAACTTGAAAATCACGTATTAAGGCCCTAGAACCATTCATGTCCGTAGTAGTGTAACTGTAAGAGTATTTTAATAAGTCTATTGTTGACGGGCAGTTCGGGCTGCATCACGTCACCCCTACCAGTGTTCTGGTGCAGAATTGCGAAAATAGTTACATCTTGCGCTGTTTATAAATTGCAGTCACGGGGGTAATTAGTGCAAAAAGATTTCTTAGGCCCCTCAAAACAGTTCATCATGAAAATATTATGCCTCTGTATAAGTGCAATTGTGTTGGTGCAGTACATTGAGGTTATCAGCTGCAATAAGCGTTGGTGCTTTCAAATTTACCGTCATTTATTCCGAAACTTATCGTTGAGCTTTGTGGCGATAAATGATACTATTGCTACCTCAGTAGCTCGGGACAGCCGAAGTTTTCCAAAGAGTTCTGATTATTTTCCTACGGCGCTATGCGACAAAAGACGACACTATTGGTCTCTACAGCCAATGAGATATAGGCCCTAGGCAGTGTCTTTTATTTCACTTACTCCTATTTCTTTGTTGTTGTTGTTGTAAATTTGTTGTAAATTACATGTGTAAGTGCTGTAGTTAGTAAATAGCTGTTTCCCTATTCATAATTATCATTACGGGAAAATGACCTGAATGTTACGTCCATTATACTGTACTACTTATCACCCCCACTACAACCACCACCACCACCACCACCACCACCACCATCACAAAAAGATATATTTTTAAAATATTGTTTTCTGTTAGTTTAAATACCATGTGCCAGTTCTGTAGTAGTATTCATTATCATCCATAAAACAAATAAATCCACCGGGCGAAGCCGGCCACTACTGCTAGTAATTATTATTAATAATAATAAACACATCGAAGAACTGGACTTGTGACAAAAAGACGCGCAAGGTCGAGACCTTTCCAAAACTTTCGAGACTGTCCGAGATGAGAAATGGACGACTGGTGTGAGGTGGTTGGAATAACGGCACCCTCAACACAGCAAAACTAACGAAAACCATCTGGACCAAACGAAGAATGAATAAATGCCAGAATGAAGGTATTATAAAACATCGTAGTACCGTACCTAGTTGGCCGAATTCAATACATAAATAAATAAATAAATAAATAATAGTACATTATGCAACGAGCCTATAATAGCAATAATTTCCATACGAGTGTCTTAATTACCATTATAGGCGAGTTGCATACCACTGTTTATGTTCTACGATAATTATTATTACTATTTTATGTTCGAACATAAATATTCATAAATATCTGTCGAGATTTCGCCAGTTTTATGTACTGAACAGAGCGCATGAGACGCAGAGAATGGCTTGTATTTGACCATGGCCTCCTCGATTACCCTACTATGACACTAGACCAGGCAGTGAAATTTAAATTAGAAGGCCGTGGAACTTAGCGCATATAATTATCTAATTGGTCAAACAGCTGTTTCTTGAGCTCTGATTGGTGGGAGAAACTGTTTCATAATGAAAAATAGTGTTATAATGACCATCATTATGATACAGTTTTCTAACATTTAATAGGCAGGGTCGAACATAAAAAATTAAATGAGATTAATAAATACACTTGAATGACCAGTTTAGATCGTCAAGCGATCATCATCAGATCCATTAGGCTACACTTAGGCTATATAATGTATGTTTGAAAGCTATAACTAAACAAGTGTAAATTGTAAATATTTTCACCCGTACTTTCAGACATACAGTAGATTTTATAGCCTAAGTGTAATGGATCTGATGATGATCGCTTGACGATCGAAACTGGTCATCCAAGTGTATTTAATAATCTCATGTAATTTGTTTCAGGATTAGGGAATTTCACATCTCATTTGGGTACAATCGTGTTGACCGACTGAAGAGTATCAAACTTTTGAAATATTTAAAGTAGGAGTAAAGATTCAAGGAGGCGGCTTCGGTGGCGTAGTCGGCAGCATGCTGAGCTCCTATGCCCAAGATCGCGGGTTCAAATCCGGCCGAAGTCGTCGGATTTTTTAAGAGCGTTAAAAATCCCTCAGTACGCCTTCCTTCGGAGGGGAAGTAAAGCTGGCGGTCCCATGTCATAGATTTATGGCATGTTAAAGAACCTTCCACTAATTACACCTGTGCGAAGCTAAATTGTATAGGTTAAGAATGTAAACAACGCTCTTAGGTTTCTACGTTCGTTGCCAAGAGCCGACTGCGGTGGCGTCTGGTAGCTAAGTTCTCAAATAGTAGTCGTGGACGATGGCGTTTGGCGGCAAAAGTAGGAACTATCTGGAAAATTCTGCAGTCCTTACTTGAATTAAAAAACAGATAACACACATTAATACAGCCATCACAATTAACACCGGTTATCAGACAGATTCTACACACACCCAAAGTACACGGCGCTACATGACCGCGTTGTCGCTGCCCCTAAACTTAAGAACCAACCAACCAACCAAAGATTCAAGGAGAAATATAACTCTGAGATTTCGTCATCTTAGCCAACACACCAGAAGATGTGAATGAGATTTAAATGGTATAGACTCCGTCTTGAGGAAAGAATTTATGATGAAAATGAATAAATTTAAAACAAAATAAAAGAATGCAGCCGAAAGAAATCATAAACTCCAAATTGGCAGGTGAAGGAAGTAGGAGACTTTTGCTACTTAGGAATCAAAATAACCAGTGATGGACGAAGCAAAGAGGATATATAAAGTAGGTTGACTTAGGCAAGGAAGGAATTCCTACAGGAAATAAATTTATTGACATCAAATATAGATTTAGGTATTACAAGGCCATTTTTGAAAGCCTTTGTCTGAAGCGTGGCGCTTTATGGAAGTGATACTTAGACTATTGGCGCAGCAGGAAAGAGAATAGAAGCGTTTGAAATGTGGTGTTACAGGAGAATGATGAAGATTAGATGGGTAGTTACAGTAACAAATGGAGATGTATTAGGACGATTGGCAGAGGAGAGATGTTTCTGGCGACTGCTAATGGAGAGAAGAGATAGGTTGGTAGGACACATACTAAGGCACCCAGGAATAGCAAAGATAGTTATGAAAGGATGGGTCGAGGACAAGAACTGTAGAGGTAGACCAAGGTTAGACAGATTGCCTCGGATGTAAGGTGTGGTAGGTATGTAGAGATGAAACGATTAGCTCAGAAGAACAGGGAGGCTTGGAGGACTGCATCAAACCTGTCAAAAGACCGAAGACTTAAACAACCAGGTAAGGTGAAGAGTGAGGCTGTTTGCGATTACTTTCCTCAGTGAGGCAGCGCAGCAACACCGAGCCAACCTTTCACAGCATCCACAAGTACTAAATGTGTCATGAATGCCACATCACTCATACCAATCACAGCTATGGCAGTAGTTTTTTTTTTTTTTTTTCGTGTAGCCTCCTGAGAGGCCGAGTGCAGGTCTTTCTAGTCGACGCCCGTGGGCGACCTGCGCGTCGGGATGAGAGATGGAAAGGATGAAGATGAATGAAACTGGGCAAGGATGTGGAAGGAAGCGGCCGTGGCCTGTCAGAAGGTACTGTCCCAGCATTTGCCTGGTGTTGAAAATGGGAAACCACGGAAAACCATTTCAAGGACAGCCGACGGTGGGGCTCGAACCCACGCGTCTACCGAGTCAGCAGAGAGCTTGGCCCCTTGACCTAACGCGGAGCTTTAGCCCGCGTAGCCACTACAGTCGGTATGGCAGTAGTGAAAAGCCACATTCTTTTCTAGCCTGTGCGCTGGCCCCATGGTGTTGGGGTAGCGCACCTGCTTCTCACCCGGAGGCCCTGTGTTTGATTCCCGGCTCCGTCGGGGATTTTAGAAACTGACGTGAGGGCTGGAACTGGGCGCACTCTACCTCGTGAGGACATCTGAGTTGTTACGTGTTAGCCCTGGTAGTACGTTCGTTAATTGGACTACAGTGGTTAAAAACACAACACAGTTTGGCCCATTGAAGAAAAAATAAGTTTTATTGCAGGTCTAGCAAGTCACAGTCCACCACACAATAAACAGATACAAGCAATTAATATCTCACTCTAGGTCCCCTCTTGTTGGGAACACTTCCTTTTCACTCAGTCATGCAGTTAATCCTACCGTAATGAGGTCCGTGTCCTCGGCTAGAAATACCACAACTCTTCCTCTTCTCAATAAGCCACAGTCTGACACTCACTTGTTCTACCTGCCACTAAGGCAGCACCCTGGTCTCAAAACGAACGAAAACAAGATTAACGGCTGAGGTGACCCGATGCGCTGACCACGCGTCACCTCAATATCTGCAGGCCAAATGGCTGGGCAGCGGTCGCTAGATAGGCCTAGGCCCTTCATGGGCTGTAGTGCCAGTGTTTATTTCTAGCCCGTGCGGTGACATCACAAGGTGCGATGTCTGACGTACTGCACTGACGATTATCCTATTGCGCCCTTGTTAAGGAAATAACCCTACCTCCTCAATAATAATAATAATAATAATAATAACAATTGTTGCTTTTGCTGCCGCTGACGGTCATCTTTTAATATTATAATTTTATTAATGCAGCCAATGGCCAGGTAATTTTATTTTCAGGACGGGTCAGGGAAGGGATTATGGAAGGAAATCGTCCGTGGACCTATTGAAAGGAACCGTCCTGGCATTTGCCTGGTGGTGAAAATGGGAAAACACGAAAGCCATTTTCAGGACGGCCGAGGTGGGATTCAAACCCACGCTCTCCCGATACCAGGGAGACACGAGGTAGACCGTTAGCGCTCTCGGACACCGCGGCCGTATGTAACGAAATTATACAAAGCCTGGAAATGGAGTATAAAACTGCTATTCAAAATGGCGTTTCAAAAAAGTCCGCTAGATGTCTCGACTTGTCGCTAATTTGTCCGTACTAAATATTCGAAAATAATTGTATTTGTTGACTTTGATAAGGGTGAAAAAGCAAGTTATTCTAATAATACGGCATCTAGAAAACATTTGAATGACATTTAACTTCATTTTAGAGCAATTTTACGTAACGATAATACGTCCGAGTAATGAAGAACCGCTAACACAAAGTGTTTCCACAGAAATAAATCCACGCAGATATTCTAACTCAATATCTTATAATGCTAATAATTCAATATCCTCTGTGATACTTCGAGAATTGACTGTATTTAATTCTAAGTTCTTGAAATAACTAATTATGCAAGAAAGACAAAAATGTTACATTTTCTTCTCTTCCTTATTTAAGAAAATATTATGTCGTAAAGGATTCAAAATGGAATGTAGCTACAGAGATAAATACAGACCACCTTCTAATGTAGCGGCTAGTGCTTTTGGCTCTCACCCCTGAGGCCCGTGTTCGATTCCCAGTGTTGCCAAGAAATTTTAATTCTGGTGTGAGGGCTGAGACGGGGTACACTCAGCCTCGTGAGGCAAAACTGACAAGAGGAGAGATCGATTCCTACCTTAGCCATCCTGAAAGTGGTTTCCCCACTTAGCCTACACTCCAGGTTCCTAAATTAAGATCACAGCCGTCTCATTCCACCGCGGAAATGCATCAGCGCCCAGCAGAAACTGTTTCTAACGTTGTAATAAGTGATAATGGTTATGTCATTTTGTTGGTATTCCATTATATTGTTGATTTTTGTTGTTGTTTATAGTACTAACTATGCGTCGAGTATATTTTAATATTAGTTTTTTTTAAATCGAGTTTACCCTCCAGGGTGGTGGCTCCCACGGGCTCAGCGAGGGAACTCACCCTTACCGCCATGCTTCAGGCAGTGTCCCAGAGCTGGGAACATCTAATCGGAGTGGGATTGGCACCTCGCCCAGGCGGCCTCACCTGCAAAGCGAACAGGGGCCTTATGAGGGAAGGTAATGGATGGTTAGGATGGATAGGCAAGGAAGAGGGAAGGAGGCGGCCGTGGTCTTGAAGGAGGTATCTTCCCGGAATTTGCCCGAAGATGAAGTGGGAAACCATGGAAAACCACTTCGAGGATGGCTGAGGTGGGAATCGAACCCCCTCTACTCATTTGGACCACCCGAGGCTGAGTAGACCCCGTTCCAGTCCTCGTACTGTACCCTTTTACCTACCAATACCTGTTGAATCCCTGGATAGCAGCTGGATCGTAGAACCTGAAAATTCCCCGGCTCTAAAGACCCCCAAGTTCTACCAACAGACACAGGGATAATAGGGCCACTCGAATACCTAACAGGATGTATTAAGACTGACCAAAGCTCAGAAAAAGAAAAGACTAGCTCAAAACACAAGAATTCTTCAAGAGGAAGAAAGAATCTCAAAGGTGTGGAAAACCCTAAAATACCTAGCGATGGCCCCCTTAATACACCCTTCCATCACCTCTATAAAGCATCACGCAATAATTAAAACCAAGTAATAAAGTAGTTTATTGTAAGAATAAACAAGACAGAAAAACAATCAATTTTGTCGATACCACGACCAATCAAAAAAACTCTCATTGATTATACTGGATTGTCTTTCAAAAAAATTACCCATTATCTCAACTAACTTTTAATTGATTAAAATATAAGGCATATTAATAATAATAATGATCAATCCCATAGGATAAGCATTTACAAAAGAAAAATATTATAAGACTTGAATACATTAAATTCATTTCGGTTCCTTAACTGAAATAACATCTTATACAAAAATATCCTGATTATAATTGATAATCCTACACGACATCTTCAGTAACATTATATGTTCTTGTTATTAAATGAAGAAATTCATATGGCCTATTTACAGAATATAACTTACACAAAATTCCAGAATAATTTCAATTATTCTCTTCCCACTGACTTAATGTCACGACATTCATTTCTGCTTAAAATTGTTTCATTTCTAGTTTTAGGGTAATTCTGCCGAACAGTTAAGCTAAGCAAAAATTAATCATAAATTCAGCATTAACTAGTTATCGGTTTCCTTGTTAAACATACATCTTATGGCAAAATCGTTATATTAATTTTACTGGAAATATTGAACCGGATATCCACTCAAGATTCTCAATAATACTGCTCAGAAAAATATTAATCTTCACACAGGCATTTTCACGATAACAGCGATAAAGTCAACTATGACCAAATATTAACCATACTAGGTTAAAAACAACACCTCTCTAGGTTAAAACCCCAATCAATCTAATCCTGATTGGCACACCTGGCTCAATCCTCAACAGGAAAAAATATGCTTTACAAAGCACTGCATCAATATACTTAAACACAAAGACATTACTCAAAATACATGCCTCTCTAAAGTCGAACATGCACCTATAATAGGAGCCTTACTGTTATAAATCCACAATTATGAAAATCAGCTGTTTATAGAAAAATCCTGAACTCATGTGCGAAAAAAAAAATATGATTCTGTAACAGATTACCAACAAAGCCCAGTGGATTTCAGAAATATTCCACCTATCTTTAAAAACTTGCCTTACATTGATGTATTACATGATCCATAATTCTTAAACGTATGACTTATAGTAAGTCGTCCCTGGGATTATCCTCGCAAATTTGGATCTCGTTCAAATACCCTCTTAATAGAGAAAAACTATTGCACCAAAGGCAATGATATCAATTTAATCCAGTGTTAACTTCATAAGAAAAGAAAAGTATAACACTCCCCAACCACACAAACTGAGGTTGTAAAAGCGATCTATAAAGATAAATTCAATCACAAAATAAGATCTTCCCTGAATTTCCCGAACGCGAAAATGTCGATGGATTAGTCCTACAGCATGAATCTAGGTTAGCAACAAAGGCTAAGCGACAAATGACCCATTAGGCAATCCATTTCGAAAATCACGCTCAGAAAATACAAGTTAAATCTATTAATGAACTGCAGAAAAAAATAGTCAAAGGACTCGAAGTAACATTCAGAATAACAGGATCCGAAAACTTCCTAATATCGTAATAAGAATACGAAAAGGAAAATTCTCCTCAAAGAATACGATGATCCAAGCGAAAGTGCTTAAAGAACAACACTAGAATATGAAAAACTCAGTCAAAGTTCTCAAAAGAAAATGTGTTACTAAAATGTTCTTACACAAGAAAAACTGTAGATCTTCTTCCTACATTTGTTTCTCGACAAATAAGAATGAGCATATTAGTTTAAATACTGTAAAATACTACTGAAATTTTTAATTTATTCATTAAATTACACAAAGGATGCACTCATTTTTATGAGTCAAAATCCTGGCATCATAGAAGGTCAGTTTCGAAATAAACATCGAACCTGCACTTTCTACTCAACCATTTAATCTACAAAATCAAATATGGCAATATGTGGTAGTTCAAAATGTCCACGCTACGCTACTGTAACAAGTTGAAGTGATCTGTACCTTTGGCTAATCTAGATGAGGAAAAAAGGATATCGTTGGCCATACTAAGCTCCAGACCAACAGAACACATGCTGGACTCCAACTGGGTTTCCATAGAACGAACCAAAGTCCTCCTAGGCTCGAACAACACCCGGTCGGTCGAAATAGTTCCAACATATCCTGGCGATATCTTCCCATACATATTCGAATACCGACGGACGGACCGCACACAGTTTATCAACTCGTCACGAAGCGAAGGTGAACTCGAACAGACGCTAAATAGTTCCAATATATGAACGCGAATGTGAACAAGTTCACAAGGGTCGACGCGGCCCCTTGCATCACGAGAGTCGCTTGCACACTTCATGCTAAATGAAAGTTGCTGCCAACATGTCCCCGCTACACCCTGCTAATGCAGTATTCTTATATCAATCTAGCCTACCATCGTAATGGATATAAGCTTCATAGTGTTCCTTCCCTCTGACACCTTGCTTGAGAATGTGCTCTTTTCAAAAAGTATAAGCACTGTGAAGAGTGAATCAAGTCTAGGCTGCATTTCCACGACGGTTTATATGCAGAGTTTTGTGACACATTACAGCCGAGCTCGCGGTCGGGATTATGAAAGTATTCATCCGCATGGCCCGTTATTAGCTGTAGATACACGGTCGCAAAGATAAACTATTACATGTTTAAGACCATGTCTGAGCCCTATTAAACACGTGTCTACTTCACGTAGAATGCTGAACGAACTAGCGTATACACTCCAGCGCAGTCACACGTTTTTAAAACTACCGTTAGCTGGCGACTTCACTTTCACTGTTTTCAGGCTCAAACCTCTACGCTGTCGGTTTCTCTACTCATTGCTCTCCGCAGGAGGTCGCCTTGGTCTCACATCCGCTCCCCCACTCCTTCACACGTCACGACTCGATACGAAATATATCGCAGTCGAAACGTAATCAGCAGTGAGTTAACAGATCATCTTCTGTTCTTCATACTTTCTTAATAATAGCTTTCTGCCATGGAAATATACATACAGACGTATGTAGCTGCTTACATATAGCGCTAAATATACTTTAATTTGTATTAATCACTCTCAGGTGAATCGATCGATATAGTGTTAGACACAGTCAACATGGTTATTATCGATGACCTTCGGGTTTCTCGTCGGAAACACGAGCTCTGCCGATCTCTTTCTTGATAGCATGACTTTTGCTCGCTGTAGACCAGCTGTAATTGTAGACTTCAGAGGCTAGTTATGAAGTTACAGGGTGTTCCCAAAATACTGTAACCATGTCTGTACTTAAGACCTTTATGAATAATGGTGCAGTACCACTTTTCAAATTTCGTGGCAGAGCCGGGAATCGAACCCAGGACCTCCGGGGCGGCAGCTAACCACGCTGACCGTTACGCTACGGAGGCGACTAAGAATAGTAGGTAGGCTATATCCGTAAATTTGGATTACACTTTGTGTTTCCACACCGGGTTGTACGCAAGGGCAAGGAGGAAAATCCGCCAATGATGAGCTACTGTAATTAGGTTTTAGAGAAAGAATGAGAGTGAGGGGCCACACAGTGTTTCCTTAACAAGGACGCAATAGGATGATCGTCAGTGCATTACGTCAGACATTGCAAACCTTGTGCCCTGTGATGTCACGTACCTCTACAGGGGAAAGTAATTGGTTGGTTCCTCAGTTTAGGGGCGGCGACAACGCGGTCATGTAGCCCCGTGTACTTTAGATGTGTTAGATAACCTGTGTTAATTGTATTAGTGTGTGTTATCTGTAATTTAGGTAAGGACTGCACACGATCAATTTCAAAGGGTTCCTACTTTTGCTACCAGATGCTACCGTCAACGACACCTTTGGTTACGAGATGCCACCGCAACCGACACCTGGCGACGAACGTTGGAACTTAATAGAGCGTTAATCAATTCTTACCTACAAATTTAGCTTCTCAAATTGTATTTAGTGGAAGGTTATTTTACAAGCCATAAATCTATGACATAGGCCGGCTGGTTTTACTTCCCCTCTGAAGGAATGCATACTGAAGGATTTTTAACACTCCTAAAAAACCGACAACTTTGCCGGGTTTGAACCAGCGATCTTGGGCATAGAAGCTCAAGCCACCTGGGAAACTAATTAACGTTATATAAGTGTTATACATCACCAATCTTGATGTTCTTGAGAAAGCGCTTGCTAATAGTATAGAATCATCCATCATTGGTCATCAACTTAGATGGATTGGACATGTCCATCGGATGGATGATACGAGAGTACCACGTCAGGTTCTGTATGGTAAACTCACCTCCGGCACCAGACCTCTTGGAGGCCCTAAGAGACGATACAAGGACCAATTTAAGCAGAATATGAAGTTGACAGGACTCAATCCACAAACCTGGGACCAGCTTGTTAAAGACCGTTCAACTTGGCGCCAGACCATCCCGGCTGCTGTCAAAATGTTTGAAGAAGAACGTCGTAGAATTGTTAAGGCCAAGCGACAAGCACGAAAGCTCCGTGCAGCACAGCCACGCCCTCCACCAACAGTTCTGTGTGATCTGTGTGCACGTTTGTCTCATGCACGCATTGGGCTGTTCAGTCACCGCAAACATGCCCACAGACCTCAACCTTAGATTATTTTAGACTGTTTTGGAAGAAGATGTATACTCGGAAACGAGTTAAAGCCGACGACGATAGATAGTGTATGACTTTCGATCCCCAAGAAGTTGGGACCATCAGCGTTGACGGAGAAGATCACCCTCGTGTAACAAAATTGAAATATCTTGGATCTACTGTCTCTGACAATGGAAGAATCATTGACGAGGTCAGCGCAAGGACGCAGGCGTCTTGGTTGAAATGGCGTACGACGACAGGTGTGACCTGTGACCGCCGGATGAAAGACCACCTTAAATCCAAGATCTACCGCACTGTTATCCGTCCCGTCGCACTCTATGGTACCGAGTGTTGGCCCACTACAAAAGAGGTGGAACGTCGGCTAAGCGTCGTGGAGACAAGGATGCTTAGGTGGACAGGCGGCGTCACTAGAATGGATCATGTTACCAATGTTGATATACGGAAACGTTTCGGAGTGGTGCCGATCCATCAGAAAATGCGGGAAGGCCGTTTACGCTGGTTAGGCCATGTGCTGCGTGCTGAAGAAGACACAATAGCTAAGTCAGCATATAACCTGGAAGTCACGGGAAAGAGGCCCAAGGGACGACCAAGGCAGAGGTGGGTTGATACGATCCATAATGACCTGAAGACTGCGCATCTACACCCAGATATGACTCAAGACCGAAAGAAATGGAGACAACGAATCCTCACAGCAGACCTGCCACCAGGCTGGACAAATGCTAGGAGGAGGAGGAAGAAGAAGAAGAAGATTTTTTCATTATTTATTATTTGATTTATTATTTATTTTCACGGCTACACTTAGAGCTTAAGAGCTCCTTTACAGTAGCGCCCTACATAAAATAAGATTAGGGCTTATTGAAATAAAACATTTCACTTACTTTCACAATATAAATAATAATAGTCTAACATCTATAGTAACAAAAAGATAGTAACAATACAATAATAATAATAATAATAATGATAATGGAAAAAAATATATACAAAAGAGTGAGCGTGCATACAGACTATCAGCCCGAAAAACAAACACCATATACTGTACAAGAAAAGCTATTCAAGTAGACACGTTGTCAGCCTTTGCCCTGATGTTATAATTGAACTTTAAAAAAAGTATTTTAACATAATACAGTAATCAAATGTGAGAGGTATACTGCTCCAAGAAGCAGGATGATAGATGTCTTTTGAAAGCTGCTGTGCTTGCAATGTTGACAAAGTTGTATAAATCGAAGGTGTTGAAGAGGCGTGAGGCGGTGCAAACAAAAGATTTATTGAACTTCATGGTTCGGTGTATAGGAATCTGGTGTGTTAATTTTGTGTATCTATTTTCTCGCTTATGAACAGAATGCATTGGTGTAAAGGCATTGTAGAGATATAGAGAAGAAGTGTTATAGATAGCATGATATTTACTCCATATATTTTTTCTAATAATTTGCAGAACTCTATTCTCGATCTAGAATGATCCAATCATGACAGTGATATTCTGATATCCTGGTCATATTGGCACCTACATCAGAGGTCATCAAAGTGGGCGGCGCGCCCCCTAGGGGGGCTCAGAGAATTATAAAGGGGGGGGGGGAGGGGCGCAACCCTGATTGAAAGATTTATTTCATATTCCGAAAGAAATATTGCTATCCTCATATCCATGAACCTATCATAGGCAGGAAGCTCCCATGACCATTCAACACTAATAAACTCCTACTTTTGCTGTCTTATTTTACAAGAACTGACTCGTAGATCCTGCCAGCAGGAATTATGAGAAAAGGTATAGAGTTACATTTCCCACACAGCACCCTTTCACCCACCCCCAAAGAACCACTAATGACAATAAGTCGCTTGACAATGTGATGATGATGATAATTGTTGTTTTAAGGGGCCTAACATCTAGGTTATCGGCCCCTGATGGTTTGGGTGATCGTGAAGATGAAAATGAAATGCAAACTTAAACTAAAACTAACTTGTAACCTACATACTAGAAGAAGAAATGGAAAACTAAAGGAGAATAAGGCAAATAAAGGACAGGAGGAAAAGGAATTAGCTCAACCCTCGAAGAATGCGGATTGAGGGACTTGTAAGGAAGGAGAGCCATGAAAGGCAGATAGGAAAGTGAAATAGGAGAGGGTCCTTCCCACAGGGAAGTGACAAAAGGGGGAAACCGTACCCATCTCAGGAATCCCTCGGGATCGCCAACTCCCGAACTCACCAGCCGTGAGCCCCTGAGGGTGTAGCAATATCTAGGGTGCGCCAGAAGTGCTGGGGCTACATACACCCTACCTCCTTGAGGGCCTTGATCAGAAGGCAGAAGATAACAGGAAAAGAAAAAGAAGGCTAACCCCTCGGAGAAGGAGGGCATCAGAAAAGATGAGACAAGGGTCAATTAAGGCGGGAAATGAAGAGACTCCCTAGGCCTCGGATTCCCTAATACTGTCGGGGTTGGAAGAGAACAAGAGTTGACCAAGTGAGGTCGACAGGAAAGAAGACGGAGAGGAGCCCGGCACAAGTAAGTGGAAGCAATGCCGGACTCAGCTGGGGCTCCGTGGTCGTCAACCCACGTCCCACTAGATGTGAGCCCCTGGGGGAGCTTGACAATGTGATTGCCACTTCCTTACTAGAATGGATTCTTCTATTTTTGCCATTGTCCACTCGAATGCAGCCAGGCCTTTGCAATCCGTTCAAAGACAGTGAGTGAACAGGTGAATTCTAGTGTGTGTTCAGTGGAAGTGGTTAGCCTGATCTGCAATAGACTGATACAAGTAACGCCGTTACCCATGGCTTATTAGCAGTGGTTAAAAGAGACCCCATGAAAGGGTTGTGTCCTGATTGCGGACATTCCAGATTGCGTTCACGTCCCTAGCAGTCCAGATGTCGTTCATCTCATTAGCAGTCCTGATTGCGGTCACTTTCATTTTAGGGAAGAACTATAAACGTTCCAGCGTCCAAATTGCGATCACTTTTCTTGGGAGACCGGTCCTTGGTTCTTCGTTCTTCCCGACTGACTCATACCTTCCCTAAGTTTTATGGATAACAAGGGGAAACTGATATTTCACTACCTAACCAAAGAATACAGTTCAGTGTTCAGCTTAGCACACCCCATAAAACTTCTCTTAAAAATTCAAGTCCCCTCCAATCTGACAGCACTTCGTAAAGCAATGATTATAACATTTTCAGTCTTAAGAATAGAAACGTTTCAGGATCGGAATCAACGACCTTCACTTTCAACAACATTGTTGTAACGGGAAATTTTATACTTACATGATATAATTTTCAATTTTTGCCCTTCCTCTTCCATTTGAGGCGCGAGATATCTATCTTTATAATAGGTACTGTATATTGTGAAAAACAATATTTTCATTACCTCGAAAAATTCGTCATTCTTGACTGTCACCGTGGAGGCCTAGGTTCGATTCCCGGCTCTGCCAAGAAATTTAATTCTGCTCTGAGGAACGGGATACACTCAGCCTCGTGAGGCAAAACTGAGAAGAAGTAACAGAGGGGATTTACAACCGGACCGGTCTCCCAAGAAAAGTGATCGCAATCTGGACGCTGGAATGTTTATAGCTCTTCCCTAAAATGAAAGTGACCGCAATCTGGACTGCTAATGAGGTGAACGCAATCTGGAATGACCGCAATCTGGAAGACACCCATGAAAGCAATAGTTCTTGCCCTCCTTCGGATATATTCAGTCCTAATAAAAACAAGAAGAATAAGTGGGTAACCCCTGACTTACATAATAATACGCAGAGATCAAAAGAAGAAAACACCCCAGTCATATGAGGTAACAAAGTGCTCTTGATGTTAAATAATAAATCCATGATTAATTATTAAAACTGTGTTCTCCTGTCTAGAGGAACATGTTCCTCAGTCTCAGAACATGTGTTCCGAAAATAATTATAATCCCTACTTTTGTGCGGCCTTGTGACGAAGTGGTTAGCTTGCTAGGCTTTGGCCCGAAGTGTTCCGGGTTCAATTCCCAGTTGGGTTATCGGGGATTTTAATTCTCTGGGGTTAATGACCCTGGTGACTGGGTGCATCACTTCATCCTCATTCAGACGCGCAGGTTACCCACAGGCGTCAACTAGAAGGACCTGCACCCAGCCTCCCAGGAGGCCACACGACATTATTATGTATTATCCCATACAAGTTTGAGAACATTTGGAATCAGAATACAGTTCAAATATCTGATCAATATGTGGACTTGGGTGTGTGGAATCTGTCCGATAACCTGTGTCATTGTGATGACTGAACTAGTGTGTATTTGTAATTTGGGCTAGGAATTTGGTTAAGAAGCGGTTGTGGCCTTGATTCAGGTCGAATCCCAGCATTCGCCGTAAGTAAAAATGGGAAACCACAGCAAAACAATTCTAGGATGATTGAGGTGGGAATTGAATCCACCCCTTCTAAGTTCTGTACGCATCTCTTTCTTGAGAAAGAACTCTTGCACTTTCCTGCGAATCGCATCCTTTGTGAAGGAATCGTAGTTGTCTAGCAACTGCACTGTATCAAGTGTTTTCTTGGGCGAAATAACTTTCCCAGCACTTTTAAGTTAGTTAGTTCTTTATGTGCACGATAAATATTCTACCTAGAAATACCAGTAGCCTCAGATACTAACTTCGGTTGGTTGGTTGGTTCTTAAGTTTAGGGGCTGTGACAACGCGGCCATGTAGCCCCGTGTACTTTGGGTGTGTGTAGAATCTGTCTGATAACCGGTGTTAATTGTGATGACTGTATTAGTGTGTGTTATCTGTTTTTTTTATTCAAGTAAAGACTGCAGACTTTTGAATTTTCCAGATAGTTCCTACTTTTGCCGCCAAACGCCACCGTCAACCACTACTATTTGAGAACTTAGCTACCAGACGCCACCGCAGTCGGCTCTAGGCAACAAACGTAGAAACCTAAGAGCGTTGTTTACATTCTTAACCTATACAATTTAGCTTCACACAGGTGTAATTAGTGAAAGGTTCTTTAACATGCCATAAATCTATGACATGGGACCGCCGGCTTTACTTCCCCTCCGAAGGAAGGCATACTGAGGGATTTTAACGCTCTTAAAAATCCGCCGACTTCGGCCGGATTTGAACCCGCGATCTTGGGCATAGAAGCTCAGCATGCTACCGACTACGCCACCGAAGCCGCCAGATACTAACTTCGTAACTTCTAAGAGTGTACAGCCCGGAGTTGCACTGCAAAAGTCGTTAAATATAGTCAATATACATGGTTGTTTTTCGCAAGTCCTCATAGATTTGCCTTTTGTGTGTGTGTGTGTTTCACATGACAAGGGCCTGGTTGATCCCTCATGTTCATTTCCGTGCCAGAATTACATATCTTGTCAGAGCCGGCAATCGAATACTAACCACTCATGGAAGTGATTTGAGTCTGTTGTTTGCGTTGCACGGCACGGAAGTGGGTGTTTGCTGACGAGCACTCACGATAGCAGGTGTAACCCACTTGGGCAGGCGATACGGGTACGAGGGTACTGTCCCGTTTGATAGCGACCGGCATGTCCTCTTTTTCCATCGAGAGTGATTGAACACTCAATGGCTTCATAATGGTTCAATGAACCCAGAGTAACGTGTTAATTGTAACGCTGTAATTAGTAACCGTTACTTGGAACAAAGCTACCTTTTGCACAATATAACAAAAATATTGGAATGCTGCTGAAATAAATCCGAAACTTCTATGGACATCAAATTGGCAGGTGAAAAGCTAAAGGAAGTAGGAGACTTCTGTTACTTAGGAAGCAAAATGGACGAAGCAAAGAGGATATAAAAGGAAGGTTAGCTCAGGAAAGGAAAGAATTTCTGCAGAAAAGGAATCTGTTGACATCGAATATAGATTTATTTATTACAAAGTCAATTTTGAAAACCTTTGTCAGGAGCAAGGTCCTCTATGGAAGTGAAACTTGGACTGATGGTACAGCAGAAAAAGGGAGATTTGAAGCGTTTGAAATGTGGTGTTACAGGAGAATGATGAAGATCAGATGGGTAGATGGGGTTACAAACGAAGAAGTATTAAACGAGTGGGAGAGGAGAGGTGTTTCTGGCGACTGCTAATGAAGAGAAGAGATAGGTTGGGCAGGCGATACGGGTACGAGGGTACTGTCCCGTTTGATAGCGACCGGCATGTCCTCTTTTTCCATCGAGAGTGATTGAACACTCAATGGCTTCATAATGGTTCAATGAACCCAGAGTACTAAGACACCCAGGAATAGCAAGCTTAGTTATGGAAGGACGGGTAGAGGACAAGAACTGTAGGGGTAGACCAAGGTTAGAATACAGGGTGTATTTGATATGATGGAAGTCCTTTACACTGGTGATAGAAGATGGTATTCTAAGCAAATATCTTCATGAAATTCAGTCGGATTTTAATTAGTGTAGGTGGAATTAAATCACAAAAATCGTCGGTCAATGTCTTGGAAACGGGCTTACACTTCGTTCCCCTCAGCAGTACAGCTGACTTCTCCCCATCGCCCTCCCCTCCATCGCTAAGGAATGTTGACAAGAGTCTGGAGTTGAGTGACCTCCTCGTCTTGTCTGCCAATGGCATTGAAATACACAAACCGAGCCTATGAACAGCTGTTTCACACCTTCATGGGGAGTGGCTACATGACTAGCGATGGTGGATCTGTCTAGGATTTTGCCAGCCTCATGGACTATGCATAGAAAATAGAAATCTTAAAGATTTGGTCTATCTTTGTGTGAAGATAGTGCAACAACTGTAATAAAAATATTAATAATACTATTATTATTATACCAGGCTACTACTGCTGTACTAATAATAGTAATAATAGAATTTTAGACACACTAACTTCTACGGGGCTACCTGACCACGTTGTCGCAGTCCTTAAACTATGGAACCAACCTAAGTTCCTTTATGTTTTTTATTTGGTATGTCGATTTGCCAGACTTTTATTTTTAGCAATCTAACACCAGAGCTACACATGCTGACTTTTCTTCTTATTATTATTATTAGACTATTATTATTATCATCATCATCATGTTCATGGGGTGCTAGTATTGAGGCAGCTTACCATCAACGGCCGATATGCAAGTCGGGGCGTGATGGCGCAGCGGTCCAGCTGTTGGCGTCTCACCAGTCCAGTAGCTCACGATCACGAAATTTACGGTCATGTAAAAACACAAGCTTCCTTACTTCCCACCATCTGCAGCCACATGATGATTTCCCGTGACATCCCACGAGCCCAAAGTTGGAATGCCTACCGCCGCGGTGTAGGCATGCGCATTTAATCGTACACCACGATCGCAGCAAGTCCGGTAATTGAAGGTCCATACTCAGCACCGACAGTGGCTATCCTGAGTTTGGATTTCCCTGGATTCTTCCACGCGCTTTCCAAGCACATGCCGGGATAGTATGGTACTTGGAGTCCCGGAGCACCAACCTCATTCACGACCCTAATAACTACAGCTACACATACTACTACAGTCACCACAGAAACTCAGTTTATCAGACAAATCCAACACTCACCCAACTGCACGGGGCTGATAAAAAATGTCCCAAGCCCCTAAAATGAATTAACAACAACCATCACAACAAGCTTTCAAGTCTCTTCCATCATCATTGTTACCAAACATATTTATTTACTGAACGTCCTAAACAATTGGAACCCTACTTAAAAATAAATAACATTCAGTAAAGATATAGTCTCTTATAATGTGTGTAATAATAATAATAAGAATATGTTGTTGGACACACTACTTTTATTTTTGGCGGGTATGTCGAGATTCCGGAATGTTGTGCTCACAGAATTTCATGTAGCCTACGTGCCATTACATCCATCGGCATAATTCTGTCGTATTTCCTCACCTTCATGTATTACATGACTCAGACTAGATCGAACCCTCGAGAAGGATAGCACTCTAATACCTGAGCTCAAAGCCTCACTATCATTTAATTATTATTATTGTTTTATACAGTACATATAACACATTGCTGGTACATCACAACATAGTCTAACTATACGGGCTTCAGGGAACCAAACTATTGCTACTGAAACAGCCACTTCTAAGCTGGAAAGTCGAAATCGCTACCCATTAATTTCCAGACGATTCGGGTTGTTGAGAGAACTACTGCCTTCTGCATTAGTTTGTCAATTTGAGTATCCAGAACCAGTTCTTTAAGGTCTTGGAGCAAGGAATTTAGGATCACGCCCGTATTTGAGACAATGATAGGTATGGTCTTTACCCGTTCTAAATGCTATTGCCTTTTGATAGGGCCAACCAACTCGCTATATTTGCTTTAATGTTATTATTATTATTATTAAAATAATAAATAACCCCTGGCACTACAGCCCGTGAAGGGCCAAGGCCTACCAAGCGACCGCTACCCAGCCATTTGGCCTGCAGATATTGGGGTAACGCGTGATCAGCGCATCGGGTCCCTTCGGCCGTTAATCTTGGTTTTCGTGATCGGGGCACTGCCTCACTGTCAGACAGCTACTCAATTGTCCTCACTAGGCTGAGTGCACCCCGTTCCAGCCCTCACGTCAGTTTCTAAAATCCCTGACGGAGCCGGGAATCAAACCCGGGGCCTCCGGGTGAGAGGCAGGCGCGCTACCCCAACACCACAAGGCTGGCTATTATTATTATTACTATGTACATGTGGTACCATACTAGTATTAAATCTTGAAAGTAGTTTTCCATGGTTTCCCACTTCTACCCCAGACAAAGTCCACGGCCGCCTCCTTCCCAATCCTCACCTGAATTACAAACACCCACATAACTAAAGAAACCACAAAAACACAGGTTATCAGACAAATTCTTCCCACACCCAACCACATGGGGCTAAATGACCAAAATCGCCAAGCCTCTCAAACAAAACATCAAGTGTATTCCTTTCGTCTTAAATGCTAGTTCTGAACAGAATACGGGATGTCGGAATTTTGTCACCCTGTATTTCATTAAAGTGCCGGACGGCAATGACACTTACAAAGTAGGCTACACAATACTACCGGTCATAACGTCCCGAGACATTGCGTGCAATTTCAACAACAACAACAACAACAACAGCAACAACAACAATACAAATGTTCTTACAAGATGGGTATCGCTCGCTTTCCTCGTAACAGCTGATACCTCCCCTCAACTAGTAAGGTCAACGCTCCGATTACGTAACAACTTCTCCTCCGTGCATCGCTCCACCTCGCCCCGCCCCGTTTACCCCAGCCTGCTGCCTCACCTTCTGTTTGAAGAATTTCGGAAAAGCCTAAAAACATTGACTTTTTAATGATAAATTTTCAATTTAAAGATAGGTGACAAATTTTTTACCCAGGAAGCTTAAAATTGTCTCTTCTATCACCAGTGTAAAGGACTTCCATTATATCAATTACACCCTGTATATTAAACAGATTGCCTCGGATGTAGGGTGTGGTAGCTATGTACAGATGAAACGATTAGTTCACGACAGGGAGGCATGGAAGGCTGCATCAAACCAGTCAAAAGACTGAAGACTCAAAGAACAACTGTGACTTCGTTACTATTTTGGTAACTAACAGCTTATATCTTATGTATGTACTTATAAATATAACGTCAATAACTTGGCATAACCTCAAAACTGGCAAAACATATGATGCTGGAGAATTTTAATGGGTATGTGTCTTCAAATAGCCATCATTTCACTTAAATCCATTTTCCCGTAAGTCTGTTTTTCTAACTTCAATGCCAACCTTTTCATCCTAAATATTAACCAATGCCTCTGAAATGTTTGCAGAAAGTAGGCATGAGATATCTGCATACTTCTGTGCATTCATTTGTAGGAAATTAATTTATTATTACATTTATGTACAAATAATTTGAAGAAAAAAGTTTAAAATTTGAAAAAAAAAACTGAGGGTAGATTAAATAAATTTCTCATAAAATGAAGGTATATGTCACTCACTACCTGTCTTGTTAGTTGGGTCTGAGAAATTTTTAAGGTAAAAATTGAGATCTAATTACCAAAAGTTGGTTTTAAAAATACCATTAAAACCATATTAAAAATTTAAAATTATAAAACCGTTCAAGTTATGGACTTCACAACACGGGCATTGTTAGATCATTACAAGATAAATATGATTACAAAATTTGGTTGAAATTCACCCAGTAGAAGAAAAGTAAAATTTTTTAGGGGAGTCTCCTCTTAATGCTTTCTATATAATATTGAGAGCCGGCCCCGTGGTGTTGGGGTAGCGCGCCTGCGACTCACCCGGAGGCCCCCGAGTTCGATTCCCGGATCCGTCAGTGAGTTTAGAAACTGACGTGAGGGCTGGAACGGGGTGCATTCAGCCTCGTGACGACAATTGAGTAGCTGCCTGACAGTAAGGCCACGCCCCGGTCACGTAAACCAAGATTAACGACCGAGAGGACCCGATGCGCTGACCACGCGTCACCCCAATATCTGCAGGCCAAGTGGCTGGGCAGCGGTCGCTTGGTAGTCATGGGCTTTAGTGCCAGGGGTTATTATTATTAAACAGTCCAGCTCCGTGGCTAAATGGTTAGCGCACTAGGCTTGGCCCGACGTGTCCCGGGTTCGATTCCTGGCTGGGCCATTAGCGATTTTAATCTCCTGGGGTTAATTCCCGTAGCTCGGGGACTGGGTGTATGTGACGTCTTCATCATCACATCATCCTCATTACGGCGCGCAGGTCGCCCACGGGCGTCAATTAGAAAGACCTGCACTCGGCCTCTCAGGAGGCCACACGATCATTCGGTGGCGTAGTCGGTAGCATGCTGAACTGCTGTGCCCAAGATAGCGGGTTCAATCCCGGCCGAAGTCGTCGGATTTTTTAAGAGCGTTAAAAATCCTTCAATATGCCTTCCTTCGGAGGGGAAGTAAACCCAGCGGTCCCATGTTATAGATTTATGGCATGTAGAAAATCCTTCCACAGACTAAACTTTTGTGCAGCTAAATTGTTAGGTTAGATTTCGTCGGAACGCTCTATCAAAAAGTTCCCACGTTCACTACTAGGTATAATTGATATCTGGTAGCGAAAGTTGGAACCACTTGAAATTGAACGGAACTTGTAGCTCAATCTAAGGGTGTCCGTTGGAAGCAGCTACAGACTCAGGCGAGCCGAACATGTCCTCGGATACACCCGGCACTAAAAGCCATACGATAAATACATAAATACATTATTAAATAATATTGAGAGATTTTCCACTAATATTCTCCCTAAGAACTCCCCAATTTCCCGAAGAAGTGCGCCCTTTAAAGCTTGCTGTAGAATATCTACATGCCTAATGACGTGATACGAACGTTAATCGTATCTGGCCAACAGCTTTTTACTTTGAACGGTTCTTGTCCCACTGCTGGTAGCGTTACAACGGGACAGTTTATCAACACACGAACAGAATTAGGTTACACTTGATTTATGGAAGTATTCATAAACCTTCAACACAGATAGGAAACAAGTAATAATTCTATTTTGGCTTTCACGGCCAGTGAATTAAATCTCAGCATTTTTTCTAGTTTTGTGCCGTGTCTTGTGTGGGGTTTCGTCTGGGACATCAAGCTGACTCATCAGCGGGCTCTTGGTATCCCCGTCCGGACCACCACAGGAGTAGCGAACTGCGCGCTACCTCACTTTTAATGAAGCGCACCTGCGGCTCTTTACTGCGAGAACTAAAATCTCAAACAGCCATAACCTCCCTATGAAGGCTTTTTGGAAGCCCGCTGATGAGCCGGCTTGGTGTCCTAAGCGAAACCCCACACAAGAAAACGGCACAAAACTAGAAGAATTGCTGAGTTTTAAGTGATAATTATGTTGGCAAATGAATGAAACAACGACTGGTGAGGGTGAATTTTGTTTTAAG
The DNA here is from genome assembly GCA_946902985.2 of Meconema thalassinum. NCBI lineage: Eukaryota > Metazoa > Arthropoda > Insecta > Orthoptera > Tettigoniidae > Meconema > Meconema thalassinum. The sequence continues at coordinate 68,188,501 of OX336391.1, read as the reverse complement.
TGGTCAAACATCTAGGTATTCAGCCCCCTAATGAATTGGGTGATAGTGAAAATGAATTGAAAACTTCAACTAATACTGTTGTTGTTTTCATTTAAGAGGCTTGGCCATCTCAGTCATTTTGCCCCGTGTACTTGGGTGTGTGTATAATTTGTGTAGTTCGCCTAGTCGCGTAGTGGTTAGCATTCGTAGCTGTCACCACGGAAGCTAGAGTTTGATTCCCGGATCTGCCAAGAAATTTAATTCTGGTCTGAAGTCTGGAACGGGGTCCACTCAGCCTCGCGAGGCAAAACTGAGAAGAGGTGGGTTCGATTCCCACCTCAACCAAACTGGAAGTGGTTTTCCGTGGATTCCCACTTCAATGCCGGGATGGTTCCTAAATTAAGGCTACGGCTGCCTCCTTCTCAATCCTCATCTGAATTACAAATACACACACTAATACAGCCATTGCAGTAACACAGGTTAACAGACAAATTCCACACACACCCAAGTACACAGGGCTATACGAACACGATGTCGTAAAGTCCCTAAATTAATCATCAACAACAACAACCTAACTACAGGTCACAGCCGCCTCCTACCCAACTCCTACCTCAATTAGAAATACACACACAAGAACTGACATCAGAGTGACACAGGTTATCATACAAATTCCACACACATCCAAACACACGGGCCTACATTACCAGGATGTCACAAGGTCCCTAAAATATCTTTTTAAAAGTATGTGTGATAACCTGTGTTATTGTGGTGTCTGTATTAGTGTGTGTATTTGTAACTGAAGTTGGGATTGGGATGGAGTCGGCCGTGGCCCTAAGTCATAACCCATTGCGTAATTTTCTTGGAGTAGAAGTGGGAAACCATTCTAAACCACTTCTAGGATGACTGAGGTGGGAATCGAAACCCGCCTCTTCTCAGTTTTGTCTCACAAGTCACAGTGTACCCCGTTCCAGCCTTCAGACCAGAATTAAATTTCTTTGCTGAGCCGGAAGTCAAACCCGGACCTCCAGGTTGACAGCCAAGAATGCTAGCCACCACAACAACCAAAACTATCTACTGACAGACATTCTATAAGAGGAAAACGTATTAAAGAAATGAATAAATGGCATAAGTGAGAGGGGAGAGAAATATAATAAATAATGTTATTGGTTTTACGTCCCATTTAACTACTCTAGCTTTTAGGGACGCCGGTGTGCCGGAATTTTGACCCGAGGGGGATCTTTAACGTGCCAGTAAATTTGTGCACCCTCAAATGCCAGCTGACTGCGTCAGCAAGCGAGAACGTTACCGGTGAGCCACGCAGCCAGCCGGAAAAGAAATACCCCAAACCTTCCAAGAGGTAGGATTGAGGGACTCTTAAAGCAGTAGAGCTATGAAAGGCAAATAGGAGCAGGTCCTCCCAAAAGTCAATGGAGAGAAAGAAACCCGGACCCACGTCAGGAATTTCTAGGCCGTGAGTCCTAGAGGGTGCAGCGCTAACAAGATGAACCATGAGTGGTAGCGCTACATTACACCCTACCTCCTTTAGGGCCTCACGCAGAACGCAGTGGATTCCACGAAAAGAAAGAAGACGTCTGACCCCTCAAAAAATTAGAGTATCAGGGGGGGAAAAAGGCAAGAACCAATTAAGACGAGGAAATCCACTCGAGCTCCCCTTGATCAAACTTGGGAGTATAACTAACTCTTATTTAAAATAGCAAATTTAAGAATTTATAATTCGATGTAACAATAGAAGCTTATTACATCACCTGTCACTCTACAGGAACAAGTTGTTGAATTTTAAGTGCAATTTAATCATTTGATCAGACATTACAAGTTACCAAAACGGACTATATCATATTATTATTATTATTTTGAATAACCCTTTTGGTGGAGTATGGTAAATGAACGGTGGCTACTTTCCTTTGTAATTGATTTCTATGTTTCCAAATTTCCTTCAATCTTCGAGAGTGGCGTTGCTTTTCTTCTTGAGTCTACTTTCTTTTAGTTGTTAATCACTTTCCCTCGCTTCCTTTGGAGTTTCTTCTCTGAAAAGTTTTCTGTTTTATTTTTAAACTTTCAATTTTAACTATTTTTGTATCTTTTTGAATTATATTTATTTTATTTAATTAAACGTTTATTCTATTATATTTTATTTGATTTCATTTTAATTTGATTAATTTAATTACATCATATCATATCCTATCGCAAGCCTCCGTGGCTTAGGCGGCAGCACGCCGGCCTCTCACCGCTGAGTCCGTGGTTCAAATCCCGGTCTCTCCATGTGAGATCTGTGCTGGACAAAACGGAGGCAGACAGGATTTTCTCCGGGTACTCCGGTTTTCCCTGTCAACATTTCATTCCAGCAACGCTCTCCACTATATTTTCATTTCATCTGTCATTCATTTAGTCATTGCCCCAGAGGAGTGCGTCAGGCCTCGGTAGCCGGCACAGTCCATATCCTCGCCGCTAGATGGGGGCTTGATTCATTCCATTCCTGACCCGGTCGGAGGCTGGAAGCAGGCTGTGGATTTTCATCATATCCTATCCTATCGTATCGTATCGTGTCATGTCGTATCGTATCGTGTCGTGTCGCATCGTATCATGTCGTATCGTGTCGTATCATGTCGTATCGCATCGTATCGTGTCGTATCGTGTCGTATCGCATCGTATCGTATCGTATCGTATCGTGTCGTGTCGTATCGCATATATAATTTCATATCATATTGCTTATGTATACAAATATACAGTATTTACAATTTCAGGAGGGATTTAAGGAGTGTTTTCCTAGCTCAGCAATGCGCTGCGTCTATTTCAAGTCTTCATTTGTTTGACAAGTGAGTGAATATGAGCTCTCGTCCTCTGAGCAAGAAAAAAATAGCGTTATTGATGTTATTAGAAGAGGAAGAAGAGATCGAAGATGAAATTTACTTCCTTGTTGGTCGTCTTTATAAAGTGCGGAAATCTGTCATTTCCATGTACACATCTAGAGGGTAAAAAGGAGTGATAAAACTTTTAATCCACAGACATTTGCTCGACGACGAAGTGAAGTTCAAATCATACTTCAGAGTTACTAGGTGTCAGTTTGAATACTTGCTTAGTTTGGTAGAAAATGATCTTGCAAGCGAGTCCTGCAACAGGATTAGAAGACCGATATCAGCGGCGGAGAAGCTGGCGTTTACATTGAGGTAAGTTTGTAGAATTTATTTATTGGAAAATTTAAACAAGCTAATTTATTAGACCTACGTCTAATCAATTAACTAAATTTGTCTAATTAAATTAAATTAATTTATATTTCTATGAAAAATAGTTAATATAGACTTTTTTTCTTTATTTAATAAAAATCGATAGTAAAATTTTAAAAAAATATACATAAAATGGGTAAAAAATGTAGTTTCCTTGGACAAAGTTAAGCTGAACTTAACTTAGAACTACTGTACACACTCAATTAGTTCTTTTTGAATTTTGTGGCATAGTAAGAAATCAACAGTACACAAGAGAAAATTGTCCAAATACTCGTATGTTGCGTAGCGCGGTCCGCACTTGACTGCTCTCAAAGGAGTCGTCCAGTTGCGCAGAGCGCACTGCGCACCGCGGAGGGGTGTAGGAAAACGATGCCGTCTGATTCCGTGTTGTTGAATAGGCTCCGCACTGCGGACTGCGCATTGCGCTCCGCATTTAAAACCCAGCTTTTATTTTAAGGAGGATTTTTCTTCCAAGCCACTCTCTGAATTTATCACTGGTGTTAACATTGACTTGATAATTCGTCGGCGTTCGCAGTCTTGTTCAGATGTAAGTCAAGACGGCTTTTTGGGTAGAAGTTTATCTGAAAAAGGCTGTCCTCCTTGGTGACGTAAACCATGGGATGAGCTTCCACAATGTGAATATCTTCCTGAAGCTGGGGACGAATCTATAAAGCCTTATACAGGATACAAATTATTTCTCTACAGGTTCATGTTATCAAATCCTTATTTCACTTTAATTACAACAATACATTCCTCAGTTTCAAGAATGTGGAAATTGTGAGAATTCTACACGCTTAAATAAATAAATAAATAAATTTTAAAAAAGGCAGAGAAGGCAAAACATCATGTAAAGACTGTCAAGCGTGGTTCATAAAAGGCAAAGACGAAAATAAATAAATAAATAAATAAATAAATAAATAAATAAATAAATAAATAAATAAATTTAAAAAAGTGAATTTGTTTTATTACTTTTCAGCCAACAACAATTAGAAGCACTGAATATTTTGCACATTGCGACTGATTTAAAACACTTTTATAACAAAAATTAAAGAATTATGTCGCTTAGATGAGGCGGAGAATAAGAAAACTCTCTCTCTTATTAGCCATATTTCATCGCACGATGTTTTCAGGTGGGCTCCTCAACATGTACAGTACACTTTTTAGAGCGCTCATCTGGTAACGCTAATTCTCGGGCGTGATTCATTCACGTCTGAAGTAGTGGAAAGTGAGAAGTTACGACATGTCAGTAGATTGAAAACTTGTGTATGTAAGTGACGGTCAGTCACTTGTGTCTCGAGGCCCTGCGCCAAGTGAGGGGTGTGTGCACTATGACACATACGCAGGAAGAGAGTTTGATTAAATACCGACATGCCCCTAGATGTCTCCACGCGTCCACATTATGTCCTCATGCTCCGCCATGTGAGGCACCGTCAAGGATGACACACTTACATTACCTCACATCAATTATTCATTCGTCTTCCTCAATCGAGCCTGGTGCTATCCTCAACGTGTTTGTTGTTCGTGAGCACCGCGGTGCTCTTTAAATGTAATTTGGTGCTCTCGTTACACGAGCCAAAAGGTGCTCGTGAGCACCACGATGCTCTTCAAATGAAATTTGGTGCTCTCGTTACACGAGCCAAAAGGTGCTCGTGAGCACCACGATGCTCTCTAAATGAAATTTGGGGCTCTCGTTACACGAGACAAAAGGTGCTCGTGAGCACCGCGGTGCTCTCTAAATGAAATTTGGTGCTCTCGTTACACGAGCCAAAAGGTGCTCGTGAGCACCCCGGTGCTCTCTAAATGAAATTTGGTGCTCTTGTTACACGAGACAAAAGGTGCTCGTGAGCACCGCGGTGCTCTTTAAATGAAATTTGGTGCTCTCGTTACACGAGCCAAAAGGTGCTCGTGAGCACCGCGGTGCTCTCTAAATGAAATTTGGTGCTCTCGTTACACGAGCCAAAAGGTGCTCGTGAGCACCGCGGTGCTCTTTAAATGAAATTGGAGGCTCTCGATACACGAGCCAAAAAGTGCTCGTGAGCACCGCGGTGCTCTCTAAATGAAATTTGGTGCTCTCGTTACACGAGCCAAAAGGTGCTCGTGAGCACCGCGGTGCTCTTTAAATGAAATTGGAGGCTCTCGATACACGAGCCAAAAAGTGCTCGTGAGCACCACGATGCTCTTTAACCCTTTATACGGCAAAACTATTATTAATATATTTTATTTGTATTTATTTCATTATTTTATCCTAATTTTAATTTATAAATTTTATTTTGTATTATCTTTTTATTTTTACGTTTACTTATTTTTATGAATTAGGTTTTATAATTTTATGACCTTAATTTGTGTATATTTCTAATTTAATAGGCTTATTTATTTTTAATTGTAAAAGCTTATTTAATTTTAATCGTAATTTTATAAGATTAAATATTTTAAATTTTTACAAGCATAATTATTTTCAAATTTAATTTCTTCATCATATTTTATATTTTACGAATTAATTTTAATTGTTTTTTTTTTTTAAGAATTATATTTCATCCAGTGTCTTGCGTCAAGAAGATAGAAGCATATTATTTAGTTTTCTGAAATTTTACCACCTCCAAAAGAAAAGTCGTTCTGAAACATTCAACCATCAGCATCTTTGACAATATAGCGGGCGGTTAATATACAGACCACTAACCTATAGAGGGTTAAGTTGAATTTGGTGCTCTCGTTATACGAGCAAAAAAGTGCTCGAGGACAGCGATTCACGTGCAACGATGACACCAAGACTGCAGGCGAACTTTGGTTCCACAGTCAGCCGGCTGAGTTCTACCACATGGGCAACTCAAATTCAGAGCTGCGATGGGACAAATGTCTGGACAAATGTGGAGACTATGTGGGAAAATACTGTAAGGTGCGCAGAACAGTACGTGTATTTGTAATTACCTGTGTGTATTTTTTTTGCCTTCGTACTTAGGAGGAGGGTTGAGAAGGCACACTATAACCATTTTTTCGCCATGTTTTATATCACTTCGTTTAATACTAAATCGTCGATTGACTCTTATGCTTGAAAAACTAATAATTATCCGAAATGAAATGCAGAGAGAGGTTGCACCGTCAGTACACCTATTCCTTCCTCCAGTTTATTCGTGTTATAAATCTCTCACGAGCGCCAACGGCCCCGTACCTGGGTGGAGCGCAATCTTGAGACACCGAAGTTCTGTCCGTGTACTGTGAAATAGTAACAACAAATCATGTACATAGAGACATTAACGACTTCATTAGCTGCAAAGCTTGTCTGCCCTACACGTCATGCCGCCATTTCTACTCCCACATAGCAACATTGTGATGTACAAAGAACGTCTCTATTCTTAATAGGCCAGCCATTTTAGAGCTTTACCTCTGGACAAATATAGAAAGAAAGAAAGAATATAAACTGATCATATTACAAAATTAAGACGACTTCGGTGACGTCGTTAGTAGCATGCTGAGCTTCTATGCCTAAGGTCGCGGGTTCTAATCCGGCCGAAGTCGTCGGATTTTTTAAGAGTGTTAAAAATCTCTCAGTATGCCTTCCTTCGAAGGGAAAGTAAAGTCAGTTGCATGTAAAAGAACCTTCCACCAATTACACCTGTGTGAAGCTAAATAATAGGTTAGATTTGGCTAACGCTGTTTGGCTCCAACGTTCGTCACCAGGATCCGACTGCGGTGACATCTGGTAACCAAGTTCAGAACTAGTTGTCGTTTACGGTGGCGTTTGGTTCAAAAAGTAGGAACTACTTGAAAATTGAATGTCTGCAGTCCTTACTTGAATTAAAACAAATACACACACTAATACAGCCATCGCAATTAACACCGGTTATCAGACAGATTCTACACACACCCAAAATAAACGGGGCTACATGACCGCGTGGTCGCAGCCCTAAACTGAGGAACTAACAAACCAAAATTAAGAAAATTAAGTAGTGAAGGAATGAAAAAGTTCTGGGAAGAGAAAAGAAGAATGGCCAGAAAGCATTAATTTGCACGCGGTCCACGGTTGGCCAAATTTGGAATCAAGAAGAAGATACCAAAATTAACCTCAAAGCCAAGACAGTACGTCCTTTATGTAATGAAGTTTCATCTTTACCTTTTTGATTCATTGGGAAAAGAGTTATGGAGTTGCAGAACCAAAACATAGAATCAAGGATATGATCTTATTCGTCTATTCTTATCTTAAAATTTCAAGATGGTGGTTGCACGTAATATTCAATTTCGTATAGTCATCACATTGGCAACAACGGGGATTTATATAAAACTACCTGAATGTCAAGTACTGTGGATATTGATTCATTGGATTATGAGTTATGGATTATATTACTTGCATGATTCTCAAGGCCACCATCTTGAACTTATTCGGTTGATGATCTTATAGTCTGATACCTGTACGGTTCCTCTATGGCACTTGTTGCCATGTTAACTAGGTATCGGAAATTTGTCGACGCTAATACCAGATAGACTCCAACCCAAAACGTATCCATGAGGGGGCACATACAGCTCAAGGAGCCACAGCAATAACGATGTTAATATTATAACTGTGCCTGCCACAAATCTTGTACAACAATGATATACATATCCAAGGAAACACACACACCTTGCTATTAGAAGCAAAGTTTAAAATTTTCAAAATTCAAATTATAATTATTTTTATCAATTTTTTCAAAATTGGTTCTTGTTTTGTGCTGACCTTCACCGTTTCCCTGATATCTCCCGTGTTTATGGGGATTTTTGGAGTTTTCTTTTTTTAATGTGGGTGTTAAACCTTCTGCTACAAAATGAATCTCGCATATTTTCACATTATTAATTAATTAATTAATTAAGCGTCACTATTTCCATTTTTATTCTGAGCAAACTAAAAAAAAACAATGTTAAAGTCTCATAGAAAGACTAATTAAAGTCACAACGGTTTTGAGTGAGATTCATTTTGTATCAGAAGGTTTAACACCCACATTAAAAAAAGAAAACTCCAAAAATCCCTATAAACACAGGAAATGTCAGGGAAACGGTGATGGTCAGCACAAAACAAGAACCGATTTTGAAAAAATCGATAAAAATAATATTATCATTAAAATTTTGAAAATTTTGAACTTTGCTTCTAATAGCAAGGTGTGTGAGTTTCCTTGGATATGTATATCATTGTTGTATAAGATTTGTGACAGGCACAGTTATAATATTAACATCGTCATTGTTGTGGCTCCTTGAGCTGTATGTGCCCCCTCATGAGAAAGAAAGAAAGAAAGAAAGAAAGAAAGAAAGAAAGAAAGAATACATGACTAAATAAATAAATAAATTAATGAATGAATAGATAAGTAAGTAAGTAAGTAAATGAATATATAAAATATATTTTCTTTCTCTTATTATTATAATTACTAGCGGACCCGTGCGAGAACTCTCGCATGTGTATAAACCACCCGCCTGGCTTTACTGTTATGCGGGCTTCTATAAATATGTTTATTTGTTTAAACACAATTTTTAAACAAATAGTCGATATTTATGAAATCAGAGGGCAATTCATCACTGCTGCTGGTTGTGTGCGCCCCATGTGTACAGACTACCCGCCCGTCCCTAGTGCTATGCGGGCTGTACAGGCGAAACAGGTCTGCCTGGGGCTATAGTCTTGTTTATTTGTTTAAAAGGACTTTATAAACAAATAAATATATTATTTCCGTTGACTCTTCAAGAAATGCAAGATTTTTCCTGTACTGTTGAGGCAATTTTGAAGATTCTGGTACAGACCACACCTTCTAACTCCCTCGGGTTTAGGAGCTTGAGTTTTGTGAAACCTACACCTTAGCGTATTATATATAGAGATTATTATTATAATTATTATTATTATCGTTCCCACGAAGTCAGGAATGAGGTGGGCCAGATATCCTTCGTGATACTAAGACCCAAATATGAAGAACGAAAATAACTGTGGAAGAGAAGTTTAGGACAAGAAGGGCGTAAGTGAAAAAGTGCAGTTTATTTTCAACTACACTGGTGGAAGAAAATATCCCAACATCATGAAATAAGGAATGTAGAGTACGGAAATTTCGACAATATATTTGGCAAGGTAACATATTTAATTGATTAAAGGTACAGGACAACAGTTTAATGTCCGCGCGAGAAAAGCCATCGCAAATGTGCCATGCTGGTCCATTAATAACCGGTATAATCACCAGACTGTGGAATGCAGACATGCAAACGTGCATGCATTGTGTCATACGGGTGCCGGATGTCAGCATGTGAAATGGAGTTCCATGCCTGTTGCACTTGGTCGGCCAATACAGGGACGGTTAATGCCGGTTGTGGATGATGTTGGAGTTGTCGTCCAATGATGCCTGGGAATGCTGTTCATGAATGGCAGCACAACAGGTCGAATCACCCGACGGACGTACACATCTGCAGTTAGGGTGCATGGGATAACCACGAGAGTTATCCTGCTGTCATAGGAAATTGCTCCCCAGATCAGAACGCCAGGTGTAGGTCCCGTGTGTCGACGCCGCAGACAGGTGGAATGCAAGCGCTCACTTGGCCTTCTTCTAACCAACACACGGCCATCACAGGCACCAAGGCAGAATCGGCTTTCATCGGAAAACACAACGGACCTCCACTCCATCCTCCAATGTGCTCTCGCTTGGCGGTGGTTTGGGGTAAGTGGAATGCACGCCGCAGGGCGTCTGGCTCGGAACTGTCCTTCAAGTAACCGATTTCGAACAGTACGTTGCGTCACTGTGGTGCCAACTGCCGCTCGAATTGCTGATGCATACGCCGCACAGTGGTCCGGATTTGAAAAAAAGCGGACAAAAATATTTTCCGTTAAATGAAATGAAATACTTTTGTATAAAACTTTAAATTAGATGTTACTATTAGGTAAATTTGTCCTAGTACACAAAATTAATTACTTATTCATCCTCTGATCCGGATGAGTCGACTTCTTCTTCTTCCCCTTCCTGCTCCGTCTCGTCCTCGGGTATTGACAATAAATTACACACCTCCTGAGGCAACTGTCTTCATTTCTTCTTCGGTAGACTTCCCGTGCTTGAGATTACTGGATCAGAGCTTAGCAATAGTCTATGGAACAAGTCAAAATTATTGGAAATTCTTGAGGATTTTCTGGTATGGTCTTCTCTATATTTTCTTACGTCTTGGTTTCTAGACTCTAAGACCTCTTCTGAAAGTTCTCCAATCGGCAAAATAGCTGCTTCTATAATGAAAGATCCATGGATAAGTATTTTATGGAGTGTTAGAGGCATGTAACACCACGGATATAGCGGTACATATAAGCTTGCTGTTTCGCAGCAGTAGGAATTGAACTCTGAACTATTAATTTCATGACCAGAGGAAATTTCTTTTAAAATTATTCCAAAACGAGTTATTAACTCACAGTCTACCCTTGTTATTTCGGATGCTAGAGGTTGATCAAAAAACCTTCGGGCAGTGTTGCCATCACTGGTTGTTCCATATCCAGGCTTCGGAATATCAACTAGAAGACCTAATCTCGTTCTGAATGAGTCTTGCACAATTTTTTCTTTCTTTCGAATAAGTCTCGATTACCATCTTTCACGCTCACTTTCCACTTTTTAAAACCCAGGCGGTACGAAATATGCAGGAGACATTCAAAAAATCGAAAGTGGGCGTGTGGAAATGAAATTCCAAACTAAAGTTGTAAATTGTCGACGAGCTTTTGTGCCACTTACGTAGATTTTTCATTTCTGAAAATTTCCCCTCATCCGTTTGCCCCTTGTTGTTTAGTCGTGGTAGCTTCTTTTTAGCTTGGCTGATGAATCGTCTCCCTCTGCCCTTAAATTCATAACGGTCGCATAGGCAAGCTCTGATGAAGTGGCACTCTCCCTTAGGTCTTTAATTTTCCTTATTTTGCTTATCTCCGTTAGCTCTTGAAATTCTTTTGGAGGACGACCTCGATCTACTGATTTTGCGGAGCCAGGAATGCTCGGAATTGATAACACAATTTCTATTTTCAACCAGCCTGAATATTTCTTTAAAAAAAAGCATGTTCTAAGAAGTTACACTTTCTCCACCGGTCAACATACGGCAAAAAGAAAAGGTTCTTATATTATTATACACTGTTTTCTCTACACTGTCGTCAACATTTAATTGGAATTTGTTAAGGAGATATGTTACCACAAACTTTCCTTGACGCACGCGAGACTGATTTTTGTTCTCTCGAATCTTGTTAATAAGATCACTGCGACTAACAACGAAAATTCATTTTTCACTCTTCATAACACACACAACTACTACTAATCAATTACTTCCCGTGAGTGAAGATTATTTTGGTTTCATGGCCTCGAGATATCCCTTGCGTAGCATAAACAAATGTCTCAACAGGCCCTTATCTCGCGCGAGTGTTTATCCTCAGAGCGCGCAGTAATGTCCTCTCCCTTCTCAATCACGCATCTGGCGGGTTCTGGCGATGAAACCTTTAAGGATATATTCTCCAGTCTTCATTTTAAAACTTGCATAAGTTTCATGGTATACATATGTATACATTTTTGTGTAGGTCAAGCAAAATTTATTTTTCTTGAAGAAAATAAAGCACTATAAAAATAAGTATAACTGTCCTTATAAGTGATCTGAAATCGAAAATCATGCTATAATCAAATATATCAGATCACAAGCTACATACAGATACAGTATTATAGAACCCGAGTTTCGTTTTGAAGTTAGAATGATATTTCAAAGTTTACTTAATGGTGCGCGGAATTCAGAAACGAAGAGTTGTATCAATTTTGTAGTATTATATCTGAGAAACACAGAAGCAATTTCCAAAGAAAAAATGAAATTAATGTACACTGTTTAACATACTTCACTTGGAAGGTGGTTTGGCCTTTCTAATGTAAAGTTGAAAAATCTATTTTTGTCCGCTTTTTTACGGATCCGGACCACTGTGCGCCGTCCGATGCGCCAAAGCCATACGCCTAATACGGCGGTTCTCCCTTTCGGTGGTGCTACGGGGACGTCCGGAGCCCGGTCTTCTTGCGACCGTACCTTCTCGTGACCACTGCTGCCAACATGTATGCACAGTGGAGACATTCCTGGCAAATCGTTCTGCAAATGCGCGGAAGGAAAATCCACCTTCACGTAGCCCTATTACATGGCCTCGTTGAAACGCAGTGATCTGTTGATCCTGGCCTCTTCGTCGTCGTAAAGGCATTCTTGACGCACTCACAGGTAACTAGCGCTCTCACACAGTACAGCCCGTATTTAGCTTGCCACGGTGGGTGAGAGATTATCGTGTCGGTCTACCAACCCCAAGCTTGCAGGTTCGCACCTGGCCATGATTTTTGAAAGGCGGCAAAAGTTAAGGATGTCATCCGATGTTGGTATGTCAAAGAACCCATATGAATTCAGTAGGTCGTGTTCATAATGGCAAAATTAATCTCGGGATTTTCCGCCAACACAAAGTTCCTCATTTCTCTACTAGAAGGCGCTATAGTGTCAAGGTGTTTAGATATCTAACCTCCTTGACTTTCATAGTGCTTAAACGAACAACAAAATTCGACATGCAAGCTACCCTTTGGGTGTCAAATAACAAAGCGTGCACCCGGCACCGAGGCCATACGATATTATTATGTGTATCCCGTATTTAAAGCAAACCTGATGTGCAACGTCATGGGGCCACTACTAGCGCCACACTAATTCGATTTGTGAGAAATTTGAATCAACGACATCTTTCAGATGTATAATCACGCCTACCAATGTTCGTTGATCTAACACAACCCTTTCTTGGTGTTGGATATCTTTTTCCACCAGTGTAGATCCTTAACGTCTTTGTATCTGCAAAGAATTCCGAAACTTTGAATTAGATTTTTTGCTATCAATGTGAGGAAATACGGTATATTGGTATATTTTCTGCTTGCGACGGTGGGTGAGTGGTCAACGTGTCAGCCTACTAACCCCAAGATTACAGGTTCGCTCCTGGCCGTGGTAAGTGATTTTTTGAAAGGCGGCAAAAATCACGACTCCATGTCATACGATGTTGGCATGTTAAAGAACCCATTTGAATTCAGTAGGTCGAGTTCATAATGGCAAAATTAATCTCGGGAGTTTCCGCCAACACAAAGTTCCTCATTTCTCTACTAGAAAGCGCTATAGTGTTCAAGGAGCTTAGATATTTAACCTCCTTGACTTTCATAGTGCCTCAAGGAAAAACGAAATTTGACATGCAAGCTACCCTTTGGGTGACAAATAACAAATCTTGCACCCGGCACTCCAGGCCATACGATATTATTATAGTATATTTTTCTGAGCTGGTAAACAAGCTAGTCTATCTTGGACCTCGGAAGACTTGTGGGTTCAAACTTCACCATTGGCCAGCCACGATATAACTTTCCGCTTTTCCCCATTTTCAGCTCGAGGCAATTACAGCGACGCACCTTCTCGTCGCGAAGGCCATTAGGCCGTATTAACCATTCCCCACATAAACTTATCTTACCTCATGTTGAAATCCGTTGAAACGGGAATTCCGCCATTACAACCACCATGTGACAAGCTCATGTGTGACTAATTCTTTACGACCTCCACCTGTCGTATCGAACACTTTACAGTTCGAACAAACAGGCAATAAACACCATATGTAACGCTTGAACAAACATGAGTCACTCCCACACTCATCTAGGCTCAGAGATGCTGGGCGACAGTGCACTGGCCAATGCTACCAACTTACCGGTACGTTTAAATCGCCAAGTAGCACTTAATAGACGCTAGATTCCTATCTGAACATTACTAAATCTATACTAATATAATAAAGCTGAAGAGTTTGTGTGTTTAAACGCGCTAATCTCTGGAACTACCAGTCGAATTCGAAAAATTATTTTTGTATATGATAGCCTGATTCAAGAGGAATAGTTTAGGCTATGTAGCATTAGGGTACACCTCTCAGGTAACCTTAAAGATTGATTTTTGTTCAGTAAGTCGGAAGAACAAGCGCTCCAGAACGGCTTCAATAATACCGAAGTCTATTGTTGCCAAGTAATGCGGGCTGCGTCACGTTGCCCCTACCAATGTTCTGGTGCAGAATTGCGAGCTGCTTATAAATTGCAGTCAAGGGGAGTAATTAGTGCAAAAAGATTTCTTTGGCCCCTTAAAACAATTATCATCACGGCAATAATAGGCCTCTGTATAAGGGTGATGGTGTTGGTGCAGTATACTGAGGTTATCAGCTGCAATAAGCGTTGGTGCTTTCAAATTTACTTTCATTTATTCCGATCCTTATCCTTGAGCGCTCCAGTTCTGTAAAACAAATAAATCCACCGGGCGAAGCCGGGCACTACTGCTAGTATAACATATTCTGTCACCAACCTTTGGGAAAGGTCGCTAAAATTGGCGACAAATTCGCTAATATGGTAACAGTGGTAGTGGCGCACCCAGCTCATGCAGACAGAGATAATGTTATAAATAAATAAATAAATAAATAAATAAATAAATAAATAAATAAATACATTCTTATGTCTGTTGTAAAAAGCTTCCTAGAAATATATTTAAGTAATTATTGGTGTGTGGGAACGTACGTTATCGATTATAGTTTATGGAAATTACACATGGCCACCATATTGAAATTATTTACCATCGAGATTTGTAACTTGGGCGTCCGACTTCCTTTGAAGGAAGGCACGTGATGCTTGTATTTAGTATGAATGTGATGTTAGATTTAAGCAATAGCCGGGTAAAGCAAAGACATTTTATGTGGCCGCCATTTAGGTTTGGCTAAGATGGAGGACATTTGAAGAGTATGGTTAAAGTACCCGGAATAAGGGCTACCTCTATAGCAAGTTTCATTGAATTCGGTTCAGACATTTGGGAATTGACAAGTGGTGGGTGACATACACCGGACGGACACACATACCCACACACACAAACCTCCAAGGAGTGATCTCATAAGCCTATTTTTATGAAAATGGGCTAATAACAATAGTGTCAGGAACATTTTGTCGTGAATCCACGCTTAATACCATAAATAAGTAAAGCAATGATACGAAAAATGGACACAGAAAGTTTCTTAAAACTGTGAAAAGGCATGTGCCGGGGAAAAACGCCGGTGGAGGGGAAATTGTGGGGAGTGAGGAGGAAGTAGTGTCCTATTCTGACAGCCCTGGAGATATGCTATTGTTTACATTGGAAGTGCGTGATTGGCCTTGAAGTACGGACACAGCACGGTCCAGCTCCCTTGAGCGCCGCACACAAACGAGCTGATTGCAGCAACGGCGGTGACGTTTACCTAAGAAACATAGTGATTTTGTCGGAAACGGTTAAAGAGAAGAGTACCAAAGCATTTGCCAATTCCCTCGTCAATTTATTAAAGTTTTTTGCTTAATGGAGATGATGATGATGATGATGATAATTGTTGTTTTAAAGGGCCTAACATCTAGGTTATCGGCCCCTGCTCAATGGAGAAGGTGCTCTCCGCCCAGTATAACGTCATGTACGACGTATGCAATATTCAACACTTAGATGGAAGAGAATAGTCGTTTGTCAGTTGCTGTTGCGCACCATTGCGTGCAAACCAGGCAGTAGGTATCATCTCAATTACTAAACCCGTGAATCTACAGTCAATTGTTGTGTGTGGAGAAGTCATTTTCTGGTGATGTCTTCCCACGCACCGTGTCAGCACAGTTGCTGCACTCTAGCGTGTCCTACTCAAAGCTCCGACACTCAACAAGCAGTGACTATCGTCTGGAACCATCACCTAGCTGAAAAACTGGAATACTTAGTTATTTATCTCTGTTCCTAATGGTTGGAACACACGGCATGCAGAGATAACCGTTTTAATTAGCGGATAGTACTGTAGTGGCCTCTTCGTAGTTCCCACACACGGCTTGCTGGAGGCGTTCTCACCTGTGGGATGCTGGAACACGGGTGTTACCGGGAAGCGGCTCCCTAATATTAACACAAATATTTATAAAATTCCAGAAAGTATTTTGTCGTTTATTCTCTCATTAATTAATTAATTCGTTCATGTATTCATTCATTCGGTTTTTCTTTTTTTCTTTCATTATTTAATTCGTTCTTTCTTACCTTCATTAGTCCATTCTTTCTTTCTTTCTTTCTTTCTTTCTTTCTTTCTTTCTTTCTTTCTTTCATTAGCTCTTACTTTCTTTCTTTAGTTCTTTCTTTCTTTCTTTCTTTCTTAAATTAGTACTTACTGTCGTTCTTTATTTCTATTTTCTTTCATTATTTATTTATTTATTTATTTATTATTTCTTTCTTCCTTTTATTCATTTATTCATGCATTCATTGATTCTTTCGTTCATTCTTGCATTCATTCTTTTATTCATTCCTTCTTTTATTAATTCATTCATTTATTCATATTTTATTCATTCATTCCATCATTTATTTATTCATTCTTTCTTTTATTCATTCATTCATTTGTTATTTCATTCATGTTCTTTCTTTTCTTTTCATTCATTCATTCATTCATTGAATAATTCTTTCTTTGTTTCTTTTATTCATTCATTGATTTATTCATTCTTTATTTATTTATTTGTTCATTGTTTCTTTAATTTATTCATTCATTCAGGTATTTAATTATTTATTTATTCTTCCTTTTATTAATTTATTTATTCCTTGTTTAATGCATTGTTTCAGTCTGCTGGGCGGCACATCCACATCTGGCTGGGAGGCGTCACCAATCATAAGGAAAATAATGGAAAAGGTACGCGGTATTGTAATTTTAGTGACGATATGCCGAACCCATTTATGTCTTAACATTCAAGAAAGAGTGTATCATTGTTGCGTGTTGTGTTTAATATTGTGAATCACATGAATCAAGTGATTGTAGCTGTCAGGAAACTGGACGTGTACACACAGAACATTACGTTAACGATAGTAACAAATCATATTAATTTGATATCGTGTTGGTAGCAGTTCATGTAGGATAGCTTGTCACTCCCACATGGGAGAGCTGTCAGCTTGTCTTTCGCCAAGGGAACACTTTTAGCTTAATGAATATCATTGTTAATACAGAATGGAGAGTGATTGTATACTCTTGAAAACAATCGCGCAATACCGCGAACTCAAGAAGGAAGGTAGCTTTGACCCAAGGCTTAACGTTACACTTTAGAGATGATGACTGGCGCGTGGGTATTTTTGACCCGAGGCTTAAATATTGCTCTATATTTTCGTTTTTTGGTCAGCCCTTATTTCCTGTCATTTACAATACCTTCCTTGCTAGCCTTGAACTTCACCCTGCTAATGCAAGATGTCCATTACTTTGTGAACACCCAAGTTATTTCGATATTATTTACGGTCGGGTCAGATTTACCCATGGCGCCATTCCTCGTGTGACAATATTCGGCTTACGTTAATCGGGTTGGTTGGTTCCTCAGTTTAGGGGTTGCGACAACGCGGTCATATAGCCCCGTGTACTTTGGGTGTGTGTAGAATATGTCTGATAACCGGTGTTAATTGTGATGACTGTATTAGTGTGTGTTTAAATTCAAGTAAGGACTGCAGACTTTTTTGAATTTTTCAAATAGTTCCTACTTTTGCTGCCAAACGCCACCGTCAACGAATGCTAGTTCAGAACTTAGCTACCAGACGCCACCGCAGTCGGCTCTTGGCAACAAACGTAGGAACCTAAGAGCGTTGTTTACATTCTTAACCTATACAATTTAGCTTCACACAGGTGTAATTAGTGGAAGGTTCTTTAACACGCCACGACATGGGACCGCCGGCTTTACTTCCCCTCCGAAGGAAGGCATTCTGAGGGATTTGTAACGCTCTTAAAAAATCCGACGACTTCGGCCGTATTTGAACCCGCGATCTTGGGCATAGAAGCTCAGCATGCTACCGACTACGCCACCTACCATAGTTGGGACAATCTGTAAAAAAATAATGGGGAAAAATCCACCTATTTTGGTGCAGCAAAATCACACAGCCCACGTTCTTGTTGATTCATGTTCATGGTCTAGGGACACCTTGGTCATCAGCTCCTTTGTTCAAAAATATTGAGATGACTGCTTTGCCGCCACAATCAAGGCCAATTATACTGTTTGGAAAATTGTGCGTGTTAAAGCTGAACATTATAAATAAAACCTCACTTTATATTGGGAATAGTTCATAGGAGACACCACGTGTAAGATTACTTCATTAAAATCCGTACGACTACCACTAAAATGGTGAGACACACTATGGGTCAATATGACCCGGTGCCAGAGCTCGTGTTTTAATTTTTCACGCCAGTTCTCAAGGGTTAAGGGGCCTAACATCTAGGTTATCGGCACCAAATGGTTTAGGTAATCATGAAAATGAACATGTAATCTAAACTAAAACTAACTACAGACTTACAAACTAGAAGATTTATGGTATGTTAAAGAACTTTCCACTAATTACACCTGTGTGAAACTAAATTGTATAGGTTTAGAATGTAAACAACGCTCTTAGGTTGCTATGTTCGTTGCCAAGAGCCGACTGCGGTGGCGTCTAGTAGCTAAGTACTGAACTTGGCCTAGTAGTCGCTGACGGTGGCGTTTGGCGGCAAGAGTAGGAACTATTTGAAAAATTCAAAGTTACAGTCCTTACTTGAATTTAAAAAAAACAGATACACACACTAATACAGTCATCAATAAACCGTTTATCAGACAGATTCTACACACACCCAAAGTACACGGGGCTACATGACCGCGTTGTCGCAGCCCCTAAACTAAGGAACCAACCAACCAACAAGCTAGAAGAGGAATTGGAAGACAGAAGGAAGAATACGGTAAACAAAAGAAATGGCCTCAACCGTCAAAAAATGATAATTCAGGGGAAAAAAGGAGAGACATGAAAGGCTGAAAAGAAGGGAAAAGAGGAGAGGGTCCATCCCAAAGGCAATCGAAAGAGGGGCAAAACGGACCCTTCTCAGGAATCCCTCGGGGTCACCAACTCCAGCCGTGAGCTCTTGAGGGTGTAGCACTATCACGGGAGCACCATAAGTGGTGGAGCTGTCTTGAGCAGAAGGCAGGAGATGCCATGAAGAGAGAAAGGTCAGTAAAGATGAGATAATAGCCAATTAAGGCAGGAAAGTGAAAGAGATCCTAGGTTTCGGATACCATAGTGCCATAACCCACTGGCACGACCATCACTCGCGGTTAGTCGCTCTTAGACGCTCATGTTCATTTATTAGCATTATTTTATATAGAAGCAAAACCCATTAACGCGGCGCGACTGCCACTTCACGCGGCTAATTCATGAAAAGCGTTTCACAGGCGAGTGACCTGCCACGCGCGGGGAGAAAAGTAACCTAATGCATGCAAACAAAACTCACTGACGCGGTCAGTCACGCGCGCGGGAAACAGAAGTTACATTATTAGCAATTATTAGCAGATTTCGATATGTCCGAGCAGTTTGATACAGTGTTGTTCATTTTGGAAATGGAAGAAAGACCTGTACTTGGGAACAGCACGTTAAAGGAGTACAGTGATAGAAAGTTTCCATACTCTTTCTTATGTAGTTGAAAAACCTACTATCATGTTTACGTAAATCATAATAAAGCAAATTAAACGCACCTTTTGTTGAACGTTCCATTAACATAGGGTGTATCCAGAATCGTCGAGCTCGTTTTTTGCATCGAAGAATGTGATTGAATAACACAGCTGCTATCAATTCATCCTCCAGTTTGATATATTAATAATTAAGACCCTTCTCTCGCCTTGTCGTTTGTGGTAATCGCGAGGTTATAAATCGCTCGTGACCAGCCGCTAGCGAGTAGTCGCGCCAGTGGGTTAGGGCCTTTTAATAATACTGTACCGTCGGGGACAGAAGAGAACAGGAGTTGCCAAGTGAGGTCGACAGGAAAGACGACAGAGAGGAGCCCGATATAAGTAAATGGAAGCAATGCTGGACTAAGCTGGGGTCGCCAACCCCCGTCGCACTAGTTGTGAGCTCCTTTAGAGAACGTAGAAAAGAAAATAGAACGTAATTGGTTAAATGTTTATTTCCAACAGGTTTTGTAATTCAAGGTTCTTCTTCAAGTCAATTGCCACGAAGATAATAATACTCCCTTCGGCTTAGAAAATTAAGTTTCAATCTAGATTTGCCTTTGGCGAAAATGCTCAATATCGTGAGTTTATAAGTAGCCATACGCACTCTTTTCAATCGGTCAACACAATATAATCCAAATTACTGGAACTTGCAAAGAAAAACCCATGAAAAAATGCTTGTGATTAAAACATGTAGGGTAAAGTTAAGTAATTCAGTGTTTGCTCTGAGCTGATAATTCTTGTTAGAGTTTTACTAAATTACAACTAGGTCTACTTTTGCTATTTTCTTTAAATTATAGCGGTATTATTAAAATCTGGGAAACAGGAGCCTACCATATAAATATTCCTAATTAATATAGGCTACATATCGTCGGTAATTATTTATTTATTTATGTACCGTATGGATTTTAGTGTCTGAGGACATGTTCGGCTCGCCGGAGTTCGTAGCTGCTTCTATGCGCACACCCACGGGGTGAGCTACCGTCGCATGTGAATGAGATAAAATGAATGAAACTGGGCAAGTTCAATTTCAAGTCATTCCAACTTTTGCTACCAGACGTCACTGACACCCAGTAGCGAACGTTGGAACTTGAATTGT
Source organism: Meconema thalassinum (assembly GCA_946902985.2). Classification (NCBI taxonomy): domain Eukaryota; kingdom Metazoa; phylum Arthropoda; class Insecta; order Orthoptera; family Tettigoniidae; genus Meconema; species Meconema thalassinum. The sequence continues at coordinate 68,167,697 of OX336391.1, read as the reverse complement.
GTGATGCTAAATTTGTAGGTTAAATTTGATTAACGCTCTATTAAGTTCCAACGTTCCTCGCCAGGTGCCAGTTGCGGTGGCATCTAGTATTCAAGTTCGGGACTAGGTGTCATTGACGGTAGCATTTCGTAGCAAAAGTAGGAACTACTTGAAATTGATCGTCTGCAGTCCATACCTGAATTACAGATAACACACACTAATACAGCCATCACAATTAACACCGGTTATCAGCATTTGAAATGTGGTGTTACAGGAGAATGATGAAGATCAGATGGGTAGATAGGGTTACAAACGAAGAGGTATTAAGGCGAGTGGGAGAGGAGAGATGTTTCTGGCGACTGCTAATGAAGAGAAGAGATAGGTTGGTAGGACACATACTAAGACACCCAGGAATAGCAAGCTTAGTTATGGAAGGAAGGGTCGAGGATAAGAACTGTAGGGGTAGACCAAGGTTAGAATATGTTAAACAGATTGCCTCGGATGTAGGGTGTGGTAGCTATGTAGAAATGAAACGATTAGCTCAGGACAGGGAGGCATGGAGAGCTGCATCAAACCAGTCAAAAGACTGAAGACTCAAACAACAACAACATCAGACAGATTCTACACACACCCAAAGTACACGGGGCTACATGACAGCGTTGTCGCAGCCCCTAAACTGAGGAACCAACCAACCAAATATTTAAATACTGGTCTGAGGATTGGAACGGGGTACACTCAGCCTCGTGAGGCAAAACTGAGAAGACGTGGGTCCAAATTTCACCTAAGCCAAACTGGAAGTTGTTTTTCGTGGGTTTTCAGTGATGGACGAAGCAAAGACGATATAAAATGTAGATTGGCACACGCAAGAAAAGCATTTCTACAAAAAAGGAATCTGTTGACATTGAATATAAATTTAGGTATTAGAAAGTCATTTTTGAAAGCCTTTGTCTGGAGCGTGGAAGAGACACTTGGACAGTTGGTGGAGCCGAAAAGAGGAGTATAGAAGGGTTTGACATGTGGTGTTACAGGAGAATGATGAAGATCATATGGGTCGATAGGGTGACAAATGGAGAGGTATTGAGACGAGTGGGAAAGGAGAGATGTTTCTGGCGACTGCTAATGAAGAGAAGAGATAGGCTGGTTAGGACACATACTACACCTACGAATAGCAAACTAGGCTATGGAAGGAAGGGGGTGTGGTAGCTATGTAGAAATGAAACGATTAGTTCAGGACAGGGAGCTTGGAGGGCTCCATCAAACCAGTCAAAAGACTGAAGACACAAAACACACACACTCCAGGGAAATGCCGGGATTGTCTCTAACGGAACACCACAGCCGCCTTCTTCCCAGTTCTACCTTCAATTAGAAGTGTGAAGAATTCGTCTGTTAATGTGATGACTAGGGCCGGATGTTGATGACATGTCATCTTTTTACTGAGCTGTCTAAAACAATGCTGAAGAACGTAGAAACTCCGAACGGGCCACTCCGTCTTCAAATGTGTCATTTTTATTAGCCTACTTTTCTCATTTTGCAAAAATGAGGAAAAAGTAGACTTATGAGATCGGGCAAATGTGTGTCTGTCTGTCCTTCTGTCTGTCTGTCTGTCCTGTCTGTCTGGCTGTGTGCCTCCCCCCCCCCCCCCCAATCAACTCCTAAACGGCTGCAGCAATCGAAACAAAATTTTGTAGGAGTAAATATATATACCTGAATATCTCACGGCCATATTTGAAAATGATGTCAGTGCTACCAACTGCTGAAAAATCGCAATTGAAATTTGAGCTCCATGTTGGATATCTTGGAAGGTATGAATGGGAGCTATTTCAAAATTGGCACACGTATGAAGAATAATATTGCAGTTTAATTTCCAGGAGGCCATACATGGCAGTGTTGCCAAAATGATTATAAGCCTGCTGATAAGTCCAAATTTTAAATGCATATAACTTCGACACTATCAATTGGATTTCAACCAAATTTCGTATGTGCTATGTGTACATAAACAGATATTACTGAGCGTATTCTTAAGAGCCACCAGGACTGCCAACTGTTAATAAATGCTCTCAATTTATTTTATCCAAATACCCGTATATCAGAAAGTATGCAAGCCGACGGCTTTCAACTATGCACACGTATAGTACCCGACATTCTAGATTAATTTGGAGTAAGTAATGGACCTCAGTACTACCAACATGATTCTAAGCCTGCTGATAGGACCAAATGTAAATACATGTAACTTCTATACTATCAATTGCATTTCAACCAAATTTCGTATGTGCTATGTGTACTATAACAGATATGACTATGCGTATTCTTAAGAACAACCAGGGCTGCCAACTGTTAATAAATGCTGTCTCTATTTTTTTTACCCTAATATCAGTATATCAGAAAGTATTCAAGCCAACAGCACTAAACTTTGCACACGTATAGTACCTTACATTCTAGATTAATTTGGAGTAATTAATATACGTCAGTCTAGCCTCCGTGGCTTAGGCGGCAGCACGCCGGCCTCTCACTGCTGGGTCCGTGGTTCAAATCCCGGTCACTCCATGTGAGATCTGTGCTGGACAAAACGGAGGCAGACAGGTTTTTCTCCGGGTACTCCGGTTTTCCCTGTCAACATTTCATTCCAGCAACACTCTCCACTATCATTTCATTTCATCTGTCATTCATTTAATCATTGCCCTAGAGGAGTGCGTCAGGCCTCGGCAGCCGGCACAGTCCATATCCTCGCCGCTAGATGGGGTCTTCATTCATTCCATTCCTGACCCGGTCGGAGACTGGAAGCAGGCTGTGGATTTTCATTTCAATATACCTCAGTACTTCCAACATGATTCTAAGCCTGCTGATTGGTCCAATTTTAAAATGCATGTAACTTCTACACAAATAAATGGATTTCATCCAAAATTGGCACAACAATAGATCATAACAATTCAGATTATTTCTGACCAACATATGCATGACATTGTTGCCAACATGATTTTACGCGCGCTGTTAGATCCAATGTTTAACTGCATGTAACGTCCATGCTATCCATTGGACTTCAGCCAAATTTTGTATTCTATACCTTAAGAGATGGAACTAAGAATATATTCAGTCACCAGGGTTCCCAACTGTAGTGCTCTATTAGGCTACATTATGCCAGTTATATTTCGAACTAATAAGAAATTTCATTATACCAACTCAATTTCGTCATTATTCTAATTAGGTCCATATAGATTAATCATTGGAATGAATCTTAAATTTCGAGAAAAGTAGGCTCTTTAGTTCGTCACGGAACTTCTTGTTTTGCATGTTTTTGCAATTTTTGCTATTTTTCCATTTTAAGAGCATTTTTTTTAAGTTTGGTAGATTATTTTGGTCATATTGTACAATACCCAAGGGGTATGCACCCCTTAGAGATCATCCCCCCCATCATCTGTCTAAATCTCATAAAAGGCAACCCTTTAAAAGCCTACCCAATATCCATCAATACTATAAGGGCAGCTGGCTACTCCATAAAGCAGCTCAACCCTTGCGTAATTATGACACACAGCGACATACTACAAACTGGTTCAACTATGCCACAACGCGCTGACAGAACAGAGGCTAAAGGTATAAAAGGTGCCTTAAGTGGGTCACGAGAATCTCTCCATCACCAGTGCTTCGACGAGACAGCCGGAGGCTAACGACAGTGTCAACCGAGGTGAGTCAGTCAGTCAGTGTTCAGAATCCTACTTTTGTAACCTAACACCCACAGTTTGTACTCACATTATAACATCACAAGATCCCTTAAAAGGGACTAACAGTTACTCATTGCTGACCAATAAACACTTGGTCAGTCTCTTACACTTGCATTACTGATCTACACTCTTCTTCACGTCCCCACGTCCTTCCTTACTCCCGTCACAGTCGGACGTGACACACCGTAGTAATAACGCCAACTCAGACGTCCTTGTATTCCTCACAGCGGCTCGCGTGCTCAAGTGAAGTGCGTGCCGAACCGCTGACACTAGCAAGGTGATTATATAATAAGTAGCCGGCTGGGCGACTAGTACATCGACCCGCGTGCTAAGGCTACATCCCTTAAACCACATTTACAGTCTTTATAGGAGCGCCCCCTAGTTCCTAGCACACCACAACACACTACACTGGTCAGCTTGCCCTGTCAAGGGGAGCTACCCTTCTTTAGGCACAAACTCATAAATTAGTACAGCAACTCTCCCTTTTAGATCCACCCCCAAATAAGGGATCTAAAACACTGGTGGAGGCGGGGTCCTACGCATAGAGAAAAGGGACTCAACCAACGAGCCCTCGTAGGTAAAACGACCCCTTCCGTACCGCAAAAAGCCAAGCAAATTAGTGAGAAAATTTTTTCCCCCAAATAAAAAGCACCATTTTTTTTTTGAGTGCTCCAAACTAGCTACACAGGGGAAATTCTTAACAAACCAACCCCCCAGCCCCATACAGAATCAGAGAAATATAAGAATACACTGTCAAAACACGCACAGATTTTTTTTTTTATTATTTTTTCACATACACTCCATTCAACATGGCCCCCCTATACCGCCTAGCTGTGCTAAGGAGCATTGGGGAGTACCAGGAATTAATTGCCTGGCATAGAGTTTTTGAAACTAGGCAGGACTACCTCAGAAGGTTTCAGCAGCTCCTGCACGCCCAGTACATGCGGATCATAAGAGCCCTTGTCCGGCCACTCCGCAGTGCTAAGAATCGCAAGATTCGAGCGAAAATCCCCACCCTCCGCACACAAATCATAAAAGCACACTGGCAACTACACTGTCGACACGAGTTTATGTTCCAACAATGGGAAACACTCATCACGGAACACAGACGGATAGGGACTCAGGACACCAAAGTCGCTGAACTGGCCATATGCCTCAATAGGCAGTACACCCAAATTTGGGACGAATACCGTGAACTCCAAACCAACAAGGCCATTTTTGAGTTCATGGTAGGGCCACCAGCCCAGCCGAGAGAGGACATAAGCGTAGATACGCTAACTCGACAATTTGCGAGGATGTCCCTCTCGCCACGTACTGCCACAGAATGGAAGGAGTTCGCCGTGGCCACAGTCCGGGAGACGGCCAGGTTAGGCTCCAACATACTAAAGAATACATCCTACACAGACACACGTCCTTCAGCTCCGGATCGGAAGGCAATTTTGCCAAGCCGAGGGGAAGAGCCTAGAACAATCCCCTCGGACCGGATGAACGAGAGGGAGTTGAAGCCAGGACCTTCAATCACACATAATACGACAGAGGGACAACAGGAGGTAACCTCGTCATGGGCTGACGACGTAGAGCCTGACCTACCACATATAAAGCCTACATACACTCACACAGATAGGCTAACACAGTGGCAGGAGTCTGCCGTGGCCACGGGCCAGAAAGCGGACAGGCTACACGACACCACATTGGCAGGACAAAAACAGGCACTTAAGCGACCTTTACCGCCAGTTCAAAGGGCAAATTTGCCAGAACAAAGGCGAACACCGGTATTAGGCCCTCAGGGTGCACGATATACGCACGAACATTTTGACCGGGCATTACCACACAGTACACGGGGATAGGAAAGGTGTTCTCACCTACCCCACAAAACCACGCAGGCAAATATATACACACTCCCGTAAAATCTACTAGGGCAGCGTCAAGCACAATTAGGCCCTCGAATACAGGTACATTTAAACCTATAGACACGCGCTACGGTGGAAGTAGGGCAAGGCTTACTTTGCTAGAAATTCCGCCGGAAGGTAGCAAAGGAACACCCCAGTGGATTCCAAAGGCCTATAATATCGTAACAGGGCAAAACCCTTCACCTTTCTGAGCACTGAAGCTCGAAAGACGATAACGACTTCCACCAAGGCCACAGAAATAAACTAACATCGCTAACACCAAAATTATAGGCCACATAAGTTCTTTCACACGGGGGCGATAGGAAAATGGTCCAACAAGTACATAATCAACATGAAATCGCATATTTTTCTTTCTTATTTTATGTATATACAGTGCAATATAGCCAAAGTAGAAGGAACAATTCTAAATCCTTCTTGTTTTTTTTTTCGGAACCATGGCATTTTTCTCTCAGGCCATCAATGGTTATTGGGCGAAGTGATTAACGCCATAACGTAAAGTCTCTAATATGCTAAGCCAAGTGGAAGCCAAACAGGCTTCAGGCCGAAAAAGAGATATTTTGAACACAACTTAAGCATAAAATCACAGCATAAAGCTTAAGTGAGTCTTTCTAAGTAGAAATGACTAAACGTTCTATGTTAGGGTTCCACAGTTTGATAGATTCTCCTGTTGCGGGCGAAAGCCGTAAGTGTGGCAAGAATTAAGAATCTCAAACTAGTTTCAAAAAAAAAAATTTTGGGAGGTGTGCTTTAACCAACTAAAAAGCCCAATTGCACACCGGGATGAGACACTGTCATTTTGGTGAGTTACAATTACTTTGATAGGCAGGTTTGACTCCCACAGTGCACTGGCTTTGCTCGTGACGTGGATACAAGGGTATCAGTTACGTCTGGCAATGGCCTTCCTAAGGTGTACTAGACAGTGTCGGTAGATTCCCCTGAGACGTAACCAGATTACGGTAGTACTCACGTTACCAAATTGGTAAATACTACACTCAGGTCCCAATCACCATTTTTTTTCAAAAACATAGTGCTCACGACATAATTTTTAGAGACTAACGCCACCTACTATTATTTTCTTTCAATGTGCTCTCTTAATGCAGAGCGGGGCATAAATAATTTTTTTTTTGTTTCACACATTTAGCCCAAGAAAGAAAAATGGCCAAATAAACTATATATATATTTTACACATAGGTATACATAACACAACACTCGGGGACACAAGTGTAGTCAATGGGAGGTTCTTTTGCAGACGGCCAATGCATATGAGATTTCCGAAGTGAAATGCCATGGCCTGTGGTTTGGATTCCAAGTAAAACGGAAATCCCGTGGCACACGATCTCCAGAAATGGTCACGTTAAACCACAAAATTCCCCTCTTGCCTTTTTATAATGCGAAGAGCACTAACAGAAAAGCAGGCTGATTAAGAACACATGTTCGGATACACAGCGTTATCGGAACAAATAAACAAGCGAGCGCGCAAGACATTGCAACCCGACACCCTCATACTCAGCAGTATAAACTGCGAGCCTTACAGACGACAGTTCCCAAAGCACACTGCACGGAATCATTCATAGCCAACCTAAGAACCCTATATCTTCAAAATTTACACTACGAGGAGAGGGCAAAAATAAGCAAACTCCTCGCAGGAAGGTATACTAGGGGTTGCGCATAGAAAAACACACAGCCCATTTGCCATAGTGTAGGCGGCACAGAAATGGCCACCAAATCTTTACAGACAACCGGCTTCGAACCCATGTCCACACACAAAAACCTCGTACCGAAAACTAACTAAACAACGGTATTTTCGGTACGAGAAACACAAACAAAATACAGGCAGAATGCCCGCAGAACATGAACAACGCAGACATATAACACAGAGAATTACATAGAACACGGGTTCGAACCCCAGAGAAAATTGCACGCCAGGGAAAAACAAGCAGACGGCCCTCCAATCACACCAAAATTGGCCCATATAACGGCTTAGACAGATAATACTACATTCCTGCGGCCAAATGACAGGCATAAAATTCCAGAAATACACTTGACAGGGAAAATGGACTTTCCAGACAGAGACATATAAATTTCGTAAGACAACGGTCTTACGGAATAATGGCCACACAACGGCAATAGTAGCAGGGCGGATTACCACATCGGGCCGCCAGGAATTTAACACAATGACCACACTGGCATACGTGCAGAAAAACACGCAACAGTGGTTAACCTACATAAAATCCCGGCCTGAAGTTACACACACAAACTGATGACTTGCAGACTTAGCCACTTTGCAACACTGTCGATGACAAAACGCGATTGTGTAGTGGCAGTGACCATGAATAAACAAATGCAGAACAATCATAACACTATACATTTTTCAACACTGCGAAAGCATTTATCAACAAGCAGACGTCACAGACCAAAACTTGTCGCAGGCCCAGAGTAGCACGTTCGTAAAGACGTTGGCAGGCCACGGGCGCTTCCTACCCATACACAATATACACAGTAGGACTTAGCTCTACAGCAGACCAGGCGTCCGCGTGGTGTAGCGGAGCGTAGTCACACACACACACACAAACGCGCTCACCAATCAGGGGCGAACATAGGGACTTTGAGGAAACGGGACCTCCCCTTAACAACTTCTTTTTGCGACCCTAGTCCCGAAACAAATCATTCCAGGCGACTAGGACTTAGCCCTATAACGGACCAGAGTAGGTCGTGAAGCTTCGCTATCCCAAAGCGCGGATAGAAAACCAACATGGACCAAGGGAGGATGACAAGAGAACATGCTAACAGCGTCCCACTCTACTCCCTTCCCATAACCTTTTCACGTCCAGACATAAACAACGCAAACACATCTACACGACCATAAACAGCTACACTACACTACAAAGTATACATAAGGGTTGGTAAACTTCATGTGTTTACAGAAAGGGCATGCTACGCCCTGAGCCCCACCGCTATCACCTGAATGAGAGGGGTGCATCGGCCAACAACAACTAAGCGTAATGCACATCTCCATCTGAGAGATGAGGCCATAAGTAATAAATACTAACCATTTTTTTTTTAAATTTAAATCATCCCGCATGAGAGGGAAATATATTAGTATTATGCCTCAACCTACACCTATCCATACATGAGTGCAAACGCCTCATATCCAGACGCATGCATGTACATCCCATCCATTCACCAGGGGATATTGATATCAGACCGGCATGGATTTTTATTTTATTTTTTGCAACCCCGGGAATTACCTGCCCCGTTCCACTCACTGTAGGAGCATCCCAGCACAAAAACCGGTTCCAGGCCGCCACTAACGCGGAATTCGGAAGTGCGCAACCTCCTCCTACCCTGCTTTAACCCACTCTACAGATAACTACCCCCAGATCACAATAACAGGGTACCTGACGCCACAGACCCTACTAACACCTCCATCAAGGTTAAAAAAGAGCATTATCGCTGGAGAAGCTGATATAGCACAGGTAGCCTAAAGTAGTCTACGTATGTAGAGGTTTTACCAGCCCACCACACTGGAAGTATTTTACATTTGACACTTTTTACACAGGTTACACCTATATTTAAAAAAAAAAAAAAAAAAAAAAAAAAAAAGGGAATCTGAAACACCCTGGCTGATGATACCGGCGTTAGCCAAAGGTCAAAAGCACAACACTAGGAGCAGAGCTGGGGAAGGCGATGTGGACCCTTACCCCAGTCGGCTCATCAAATTACTGACGACTAGACCAAATAGACGAACCACGTAAGGTCAAAGCATTCGCGGCCTGGTCGGGCAAGCTCTGGAATCCTAGGTGCGCATAAACCGCCCCTGGGAGGAAGGGATGCTAAACCCACTTTGAGCCACGGTCGTCGAAGCCAAGACCTGCAGGGAGACTTTCTGAGAATGGCGGGAGAAATAGCTCACTCCGCGTCGGCCTCGGGAGCTATCCCTAGAGACGACCATATTATGACTAGACTGTTAGTTAAATTTACGTAAGTAAGACTTCCATGGCGGGAAGCAAAACTCCTGTGCGTTGGAGCATACTACGGCGGCCCATAGAGGCAAATTTATATATCAATGCGAAAATGCATACTACGGCGGCCCATAGAGGCAACTTTATATATCAATGCGAAAATGCATACTACGGCGGCCCATAGAGGCAACTTTATATATCAATGCGAAAATGCATACTACGGCGGCCCATAGAGGCAAATATCACTGCGAAAGCAGATTGCGACGGCCGATTAAGGCGGAGACAATATTATGCCATTGGACCACACTGTCCAATGCCCACATAAATGACGACGCATCGGGCAGTCAGAGTGCATTAAGAGATGGGGCATTGCGCGCCCCTCACAGGAGCCAAGTGGGCGGCTCACCTACGACTAATCGGAACGGCAAAACGAGCACGACAAGGAAGTTACAGCGGGCGGAACGGTTAGCTTAGTGGCACCGTAAGCCGCCCGCGGATAGATTAATCCTAGTAATAGACGTCGACACTAGACTTAAGGGGACGGAATCTAGCGACCCTAGAGACAACCGGTGTTTCTGGGGCTCGTGCGGGTGGTGATCTGGGGATTTAATTGCCCCAGGCGATCGTCCTAGGCCAAATTTAGTTATAGACGGTTGCATTTGACACGCAACCTAGGATTAAGCAAATTTAATGAACACTGTTGCAATTCAGCACAGCATCTTTCGGCCATAGATTAAGGCAACCCTCTCGGCTTAGATGTAGTTTTTTTTTATATATATACCATAAGTAGAATAAGTGGTATAAGAGAACGCCGTTCGGCGCCTGATGACCCACAAATCCGTCATCAGGGTAAGTCCGATAATTCATGATAAGTTATTATAATGTAGCATAGTCTTACATTTAAGACAATTTTTTTTAATACATATATTGAGGTAAAATTTCGGCGCCTGGCGGCCCAAATTCGTTGCCAGGGTAAGCCCAATACTACAACACATTAGGAAATGACGTCACGGCACCATATAGGGTAAGCCCGGCCATATATCGAGTAATAATAACCATGCCATTCTTTTCACAGGTAAAAAGGGGCTTCAGACTGTGGCAACGCTGCCACAGGAAGCGGCATATGGAATAGGGAATTTCAATGTTTTGTTAACCTCTCCATTTTTTTTTGCAGGCATTGTCACCTAGAATATGACACGTGTAATTATGATTTTGCTGCCAGATAGCAGCAACATGCTATTTAATGCCCCCTTATTGTAGTATTATACCTGTGCATACTAACCTCCATTTAACATTCATTCTCACTTACACACTCACTACATTTTTTTTTACAGCTACACGTCAATAATCTGCACAGCGGGAATGATGCCTGTGGGGCATCAAGCTTGCTGGCAGATCTACATAAAACAAAAACACTTGAAGCGTCAAAATGCGACGCAGCTTACGGCGATGAGGGCGCAACCGGCATGTGGCGGCGACCCTCATGGCCAAGTGTGCAAGCATTCACCCACAGAGGATGCTTCACAGACTAGGTATTAAGAATACACTGCAAGCGGTACGACCACTCAACCGTGCCAAGAGGTGGCCGTATAGGATCAGCCGTGATACGGCAAGCGTACGTACAAACAGGTAGCGTGCACGCGAGGATCCAAATAAAAACTAGAATTATAAGGGTTTAGCGCGCTTAAGTAGACATAAGGTCATTGTAGTTCATAATTTTAAAGAGTAAACTACATACATATTCATGCGCCCACGGGCAATTATTCCAATGGAAATTCCTAAATGTCAGCATCGCAACATAATATTTTTGTCTGTTTATCAAGTTCACGTGTACACGATGTCTATATTTTTGTTTTGTTTTGTTTCGTTTGCTAAGGTAACACGTAACCAATGTCTGTGAATTGTTTTCTTTCATTTTTCTCTCTTCTAACTTCCCCATTTGTCAGGGTGTTCCGTTTTATCCCACACCAATAAATACATTTTAAATATTTCCTTTAAATTATACCCTGGAACACCCATTTTTTTCTATTCTCTCCTATCTTCTTTATTGCGGGGAGCACTTTTTCCCCAAGATAGGGCGGACGACGCAATCATCCGTTCGGCCCTGGGTTTTTCCTCCCTGCACAACTATGTAACCATGTATAACCATGTTTTTTTTTCTTTTTTATGCCGACAACGGCAATGGCGATTGTGCCTCAATAGCAATTATTTTCTTTATTCAACAATGTTAATGCACATTTCACCATGCAATGTAAAATTTATATACATATATATCTATGTACACCCCATAACCCTCCCCTCTGAACACGGGCTGACCGCACACCTACACTTCTGCACGACGACACCCGTTCCATACGACGACGCTTACGACGCCACCACCAGAAGAGACGAGGGGGATTCAAAAACTACTACGACAACATCCCAACCCCAAGTGCCCTTCCCGGTCGCGAGGACGCGACCAAATGGAGGAAGAGGCTTGTACAATACCCAAGGGGTATGCACCCCTTAGAGATCATCCCCCCCATCATCTGTCTAAATCTCATAAAAGGCAACCCTTTAAAAGCCTACCCAATATCCATCAATACTATAAGGGCAGCTGGCTACTCCATAAAGCAGCTCAACCCTTGCGTAATTATGACACACAGCGACATACTACAAACTGGTTCAACTATGCCACAACGCGCTGACAGAACAGAGGCTAAAGGTATAAAAGGTGCCTTAAGTGGGTCACGAGAATCTCTCCATCACCAGTGCTTCGACGAGACAGCCGGAGGCTAACGACAGTGTCAACCGAGGTGAGTCAGTCAGTCAGTGTTCAGAATCCTACTTTTGTAACCTAACACCCACAGTTTGTACTCACATTATAACATCACAAGATCCCTTAAAAGGGACTAACAGTTACTCATTGCTGACCAATAAACACTTGGTCAGTCTCTTACACTTGCATTACTGATCTACACTCTTCTTCACGTCCCCACGTCCTTCCTTACTCCCGTCACAGTCGGACGTGACACACCGTAGTAATAACGCCAACTCAGACGTCCTTGTATTCCTCACAGCGGCTCGCGTGCTCAAGTGAAGTGCGTGCCGAACCGCTGACACTAGCAAGGTGATTATATAATAAGTAGCCGGCTGGGCGACTAGTACATCGACCCGCGTGCTAAGGCTACATCCCTTAAACCACATTTACAGTCTTTATAGGAGCGCCCCCTAGTTCCTAGCACACCACAACACACTACACTGGTCAGCTTGCCCTGTCAAGGGGAGCTACCCTTCTTTAGGCACAAACTCATAAATTAGTACAGCAACTCTCCCTTTTAGATCCACCCCCAAATAAGGGATCTAAAACAATATTTTAGAGAAATCGGCCTTTTAACTTTTTTTTCCAATGTAGTCATGTCACAGCTTTATATGAGGGGGTAACTTCTCTCAGAGTTAAGAAGAAGCTAGTAGCTATGAACACAAACCTTTTGTTAAGTGCAAGATATCTATTTTGATTGACTTTTCAGTTTGAGCCTCAGATGTCATTTTTGACAATTTTAAGTGCATTTTTGAACTTTTCTACGGCATCCACATCCGAGCCCTAGTGATGACTGTAGTTGGATTTAAGTCTGTGCCGCGAGATTTGAACTAAGGCACCAAATTGCCTGAGTGTGCAAAACATTGGGGAGAAACCTCACTCGGGTCGAATGATGTCACGTCGGACGCCAATTCCCCTGTATGCTAGGTAGTTGTGGAGCGTGCCTGGTGGCTTTTTGCGTATTCATGAGACAAGCTGTTCGAGATTGCCATTTACGTCATGCAAGTCCGTCAATCTCTACCTTACACCATTGGCACTGACTGGAAATTATTCTGCAATGCGTTGGAATATGGTAAGTCCATATGTTTTATCGTCATCAGTCGCTCCCTAATTGGCGAACACTAGCCTCTTTCCAGCCGGGTGAGGTGTGAATCCCTATGTAACGCAGGGGACTGTCAAGGTCTATCACTTCGCGATGAATAATAATGGAGTATTGCGAGAATCAAAGTGACAGGGCGAACCGGAAAACTTGTCGTACCTCTCCAACTTTACGAAACGATTCAACAAATTTCTCCTTTCGTGAGAATTCACGATTTTAACGATATTGTGGTTACTATTGTTGTTGTTGTTGTTTTAATTCGTTTTAGGGGATTGGGATATCTTTGGTCATGTACTTGGGTGAGTGTTTAATTTTTTCTGCAGGGGCAGATGACCTCGTAGTTCCGCCCCTTAAAACAACAATAACTAACTAATTAATTAATTAATTAATTTGTCTGCTAACCTGTGTTACTGTGTTGACAGTAGTAGTGTGAATTAACGTTGTAGCTTTTATTCGGTCAACACGAAATAATTCCAGTTACTGGAATATGTGAAAAATAACCTCAAATAAATTACAAGCGATTTAGATATCAGCTGCCCCTAGTAATATTGTTTTATGCAGCCCAACTAACGCTTGTTGTCTTGACCAGGACGCTAAATTTTAGGGGACGCCAAAATTTAGGTGACGCTGAACGCAGAAAAAGGTTCACCCAACAATCCCAACATTAAACGTATGACATGGAAATCTTTAAAAAGTAGGATAAAATAACTCTAATTTACGTGAATATAAAATAAAAGTAATATTAAATATCACATACATTCGTAGTATTTATGTTTAATCATGATTATATTATAATACAGTATTATAACTCTTTCAGATAGCAAACTAAATTCTCTATTGTTATTGTGTTTTGAAAAAGACGCAACCCTTAGCACATACTTTTCTGACATCATATATAAATTTGCAAAGTTAAAAGCCAGAAAAAAAAACTTTAATTTGAAATGTTTCTGGATATTGTAGCCTAATTTTAAAATATAACTTTTGAATTTGTAATCTTGGGTTTTAGTGTGATTAATGTATCAATAAATACAGTAATAGAAAAATTATGGACGAGTAAGAGTAAGAACAATATTAGATGGATCACAGAACTTAAAGAAGACATGAGAGAGTTACATATTACAATAGAAGATTTAAAATAAAAGACAGACACACTAGACTACAGACAAAAATCAACAAGCAGAGAATAGGAAGAGTCATTCCTGAAGCAGAAAGAAAATTACGTTCAGAAAGGATGAAGAAATATTGGGCTGACAAAAAGAAGAAAAACCTCCATAAACCTGACTAATGTCAGGCCAAAAAATTAAAATAAATAAATGGCTACAAAATTGTATGAACGACTTACTTTTCTTATTATTTCCTGTGATACAATATTAGTGACGTAGTTGTTTGAAAAAAAAACTATTATGCAGTTTTTATAACAAATAATTGAGAAAAAGGGCCCAAGTAGACCATTTGCCCAGGGCGTCTATCACCTTAGTCCGGGGCCTGGCCCTGCAAGCATATCCCCCAAACGATACTGAACACTAGTATCTTTCCCTCGTATTAGTCTCTAGTAACATCCCGGGAAAATAATAGAGTTCAGTATTGTTTGCGGCATATGCTTGTAGTGCATTATCACTATACGGGATGCTAGCAGAGAAATATCAACCTTCCTGACAACAACGTTAGCTGGCTGCATAAAACCACTTGCTTGCGCGTGAACCTGAGAGGGATGTGGGTCGCGGACTACGAAAAGTGGTGTTGACCAGTGATAAGGTTTCCCGGTACGTGCTTAGTAACAGAACCAAATATATTAGTCGGTGGCTCACTACTCATTCGCAACACCAGAGTGGTTTGAGCAACGGCCTTATGTTAGTAGTATTGGAATAGAAAGGAATACCACATATCACGGCGGGCTGTTGACAGATCCTTCTCTTCTCGCCTGACCCTACCCTGCCCCTTCCCCTCACCCCGCAAGTTCATAGAGCTTGGACCCGAGCAGATAGTATTAGAGGCAGCTGATTCATCTGGTATATATCTACATGACGTGGTCTCTCTTTTCATGAAAGTACCTATAAAGGCAGCCCTGGAGTACATCGCACGGATTTTTCCTGATGATATCACCGCCTTATTCTGCCACTGCCTCACCACTAGCTATTTCCTGTGGAAAGGTGATTTCTATGAACAAATTGATGGGTCGCCATGGGCAGTCCCCTGAGTCCGGTGATCGCGAATTTCTTCATGGAACAATTTGAACAAATAACACTAGAGACCGCACCTTTGAAACCTAAAGTGTGGCTACGATACGTGGACGATACTTTTGTAATATGGGGCCATGGTAAAGATCAATTAAATCTGTTTTTACAACACCTTAACAGCCAGAACTATAACATTCAGTTTACCATGGAGTTAGAAAATGAACAGAAAATCGCTTTTCTTGACGTTATGGTAACGAAGACCGCTGATCTAACCTTGGGACATACAGTTTACCGTAAGCCGACCCATACTGACCGATATCTACATAAGACGTCCAACCACCACCCACGACCGAAATACGGAGTGATAAAAACACTGGCTGACCGCGCGAAAAGAATTTGTGAAAAGCACTGCCTAACACAAGAAATTGTACACCTCAACGAGGCCTTACGCGCCAATGGGTACAGCCAGAAAGATATCCAGCGAGCACTCCATCCGAGACGTCCAACTACAAGGGTAATTGGAGACAAGCAGCCCCTGGCTAGAGCTTTTCTTTCATATGTAAAAAAAGGTCGCGGACAGAATAGGGAGGCTACTCGAGCCCCATGATATAAAGACCATATACAGGCCTAGACGAAAAATTAAGGACATGTTTAGGTCCGCTAAAGATAAGCGACATCCTCATACCGCGGCATGGGTTTATAAAATCCCGTGTGATTGTGGCCAAGTATAGCCTATATTGGAACAACGAAAAGAAGTATTGCCACGGAGCACGAACGACACAGCCGGCTGGGACAAACAGATAAATCCACTGTTGCAGCACACTTGCTACTCGCAGGTCACGACATAAGATATGGAGACACCGAAGTTATGTCCACCACGGTGTCTTATCATGCCAGACTACAAAGGGGGGCCATTGAAATCCTGAAGCATACTAACAGCTTCAATCTTAAGGGACACTGGGACTGAAATTTTCTAATTCTATATAAACTGAGGTACAGCTTTGAAATTTTATATGGTTATGAATAGTCATATTATAAACCACTGTGGGAAACGTGAGCATTGTAAGTTGATTAGTTCTACAGATATTAATTATTTTGTACATTTATTGTGCTAATTATTCAAGTTTTATAAAGGTCAGCCGCGTTAAAAAAAAAACAAGATAGTGTAACTTTTAGGTAATATTCTATTGCACTATAACAATTGGAAGAAACCTACGGATCCGATTTTGAATTGCATTAATGAGTGTCAAGAAATTAATTTTTTTTCATATCCAAGTTCTTTTTCTACAAAAAATCGTATTTTTTCCAGTTTGATTTTTTTTTGCAGCCATACCAAAAGTGCAATCTAACAAACGATCCGCAGGTTTATAGTCATTGCAATGAAGATAATAAATTCCCATTTTGAAAGCAATATCATAAGATTTATGACGCGAGTAACATTTTGAATGCCTGAAAAAGTGAATCCGAGAAAACAGCAATTTTCTAAAATGATGCACAATTTACAAGGTTTCAGCTTACCAATGACATTAGGATTGTCCTACAGCATAGGTGACACCCTCCTTCTTCTGTTTTGCAGCCTCCTCCTTCATTTCTGTTAGTTTCACCTTCCGTCGACATGCCTTTCGCTTCTCCAATTATGACCGCGGACTTACATTCTTCCTGCGACTGTCACATCTTTCAAGTGTTTATGCTGTGACATGAGATACTGAAGTTAGTCTTATTCCTGATTTCAACTCTGTTGTTGCACTACACCCCATGTTGAATTCTGCTACAGAATTACTAACAGCAATTTCAAGTATCTTCCGTGAAATAAAAATCTCCTTTGGGCACTTCCTCCAGATAACAGAATGCAGACTCTCATTCTGATTTTCAGTAGCACCACGGATGTATCTGGATAGTAGCTCATCTGATGCCAGCCTTTGATAAACAGGCATAATCTTGACAACTAAGGGTTCTTAAAGCTTTACAACCATTTTGTCATGACTCTGTGGTGTTTTACCAGTTGCGATACTTCGATTGTAGAAACACCAAGACTCAGAACCTTCAGGACACTTACTGTGCTGGGGCGTTTAAAGGACACACCGTGCATTTTAAAGCTTCTCCAGAGCTTTAAAAATGGCGGAATTCGGATAAAAACACTGCTATATGATCCGCAGGGGATAGGGGTGTATTAATATGGAAAATACCGAAAATCGACATTTTCCACAAATTTCACTAAAATTTCAGTCCCTGTGTCCCTTAAGGAAGAAGCAGAACGTGTGAACAGAGCTTGCCTTCCAGTGCTTAATCCCCTCAAGCCTGCCCTCATTGACCGTCGTAGACGAGAAGATGCAACAGACGAGCCGCCCTGTCCTTGATGCATTACTTTTATGTGGTACACCGTTGCTATGGTAGCCTCAATGTGTGGGTTGTTGACTATTTATATATCTTCTGTTTACTTGATTTACCTCGCTTAATGAAACCTGTGAACATGCTGAACGCAGTATTCAGCGAAACGCCAGGACGACAAATTGTCCTTGGAACACGGCCTATAAGCCCGCGAAACAGAGATTCCTATTTCAACGCCGGTCGTGAAAGTCAGAATTTCTACTTAACGCCATGAACTTTTGTAAAGCAAGAAAGGAGACCTTCTAATTGCATATAATGTCAAAAAATTGTATCTTTTTGGTAGTATGATGGAAATAGTTTCAAAAATTATTTTATCCAGTTTCTTATCGTAATATGCCACAAAAACATTATAACTTTCACATTTAGTGTTCAAATTTCATGAAACGTTGCATATACTGGTCCTAGAGGATGAACTAAAATAATGACAAACAATTAGAAACTCAGTGAAATATAATAATAATAATAAAAATAATAATAATAATAATAATAATAATAATATCGTATGGCCTCGGGTGCCGGGTGCAAGTTTTGTAATTTGACACCCAGATGGTAGCTTGCATGTCGAATTTCGTTGCTCCTTGAATCACTATGAAAGTCAAGGAGGTTAGATACCTAAGCTCCTTGAACACTATAGCGCTTTCTAGTAGAGAAATGAGGAATTTTGTGTTGGCGGAAACTCCCGAGATTAATTTTGCCATTATGAACACGGCCTACTGAATTCAAATGGGTTCTTTGACATGCCAACATCGTATGACATGCGTGTCGTATTTTTGCCACCTTTCAAAAATCACTTACCACGGCCAGGAGCGAACCTGCAATATTGGGGATAGTAGACCACACGCTATCCACTCACCCACCGTGGCAATATGGATACATATATGAGGAAATTTTGAAATTTTACCCAACTGAAACTGTGAAATATGTAAATATTTTATTAAAAGTCCCACAGCATTTGTACTAGTTCTTTCTTCGGCTACATGTTGTTTTCTACTCGAAAAATAAAATATAAACGAATACCATCTGTAGTTTTGCCGATATCATGTTCTTTGTGGCATAGTACAATGAAAATGGATAAAAATTTTCTGTGCCTCAGGGTACAGCTAGTGGCTGTGGATGTTGTGAAAGGTTCTGCCCATAAGGTTAGTACAGCTGTACTGACTCAGTGAGGAAAGTAATGGCACACTACCGCACTCCTCGCCTTGCCTCGTACGCCTCATTATAGGGCTCCGTCGGTTTTGTGGGTTTCTACATCATAACCCATGATGGCGTTTTTGAGGATACAACCAGCCTGCGGACTAACTACCTAACAAGGGGCAGATGACCTCGTAGTTCCGCCCCCTTAAAACAACAATAACTAACTACCTAACAGACAGACTACCAAAAAGATAAAATATTTGGACATTAGTTATATGCAATTAGAAGGTCTTCTTCCTTGCTTTACAAAATTTCATTCCGTTACATTTAAAAAGATACAGTCAGTCTGAGAGACTAGACTTTATATCATTTCAAATGACGCATGCTACAAATGTTATGTTAGAAAGGACTCTTTGTACTCTTCTGCATGACGTCACGCACTCGCCGTCTCCATATCGCATAACGCCAGATCCCAGGAGTAAAGTCAGACTCAACAGACTCCATTACCCTTTAACTTAGGCTTCCCGCGAGGGGGCTACATGACGTCACGCACTCGCCGTCTCCGTTCGCATAACGCCAGACCCCAGGAGTAAACTCAGACTCAACAGACTCCATTACCCTTTAACTTAGGCTTCCCGCGCGGGGGCTGCATGACGTTACGCACTCGCCGTCTCCGTTCACATAACGCCAGACCACAGGAGTAAACTCAGACTCAACAAACTCCATTACCCTTTAACTTAGGCTTCCCGCGCGGGGGCTGTATGACGTCACGCACTCGCCGTCTCCTTTCGCATAACGCCAGACCCCAGGAGTAAACTCAGACTCAACAGACTCCAGTACCCTTTAACTTAGGCTTCCCGCGCGGGGGCTACATGACATCACGCACTCGCCGTCACCGTATCGCATAACGCCAGACCCCAGGAGTAAACTCAGACTCAACAGACTCCATTACCCTTTAACTTAGGCTTCCCGCGCGGGGGCTGCATGACGTTACGCACTCGCCGTCTCCGTTCGCATAACGCCAGACCCCAGCTGTAAACTCAGAATCGGTGCATATGCACTGAACAACATGTTGACGTCATACACGCCGTAACCGTAACGCATAACGATGAAGTCGACAAGATCATTTGAAATGATAAAACAACCGAGATAGAGAGTTTAAAGTCACAGTCATGCAGAGCGGCGTATGAGCCCCCTTAAGACGCATGGCTACGCCGCGCGGTTGATGTTAACGAATGAAATTCCTAATACACAGTTTGTCATTCATTCTCCAGGCATGATACTTCCTTCAGACTTAATGGGGTCCACTGATGTAATACCACGCGTGGAATCCACAGGCATTTCATTGATAGGTAATTCCCCTTACTTCTGATCGGGCACCTATAACCTGGCTATGACTTCCGTATTATAAGCACTGTGTCAAGGGGACTCGCCATCACCTATTTCATCCAAATTTAAGGTATATGCGGAGTTTGGCCATAAATGAATGTCACAGAAGCGGGAGCTGCAGATGTTGAAGCGATTTCAAAAATAGGATTTTTGGCGCGGGTCGGGCGAGGCACGAGCCAGTGTATTAGCGTAGTTTCAAGGCAGCAGATGGTACAGTGAAATGAGTACAGAACGGTAATCCGAGGGTCGTGGGATCGAGTCTCTATGAGAAACTTATTGTCTTGTTTCTATTTTTAATTTGTACGTTACTTACACTACACGTTGGTTGGTTGGTTCCTTAGTTTAGGGGCTGCAACAACGCGGTCATGTAGCGCCGTGTACTTTGGGTGTGTGTAGTTTCTGTCTGATAACCGGTGTTAATTGTGATGGCTGTATTAGTGTGTGAATCTGTTTTAATTCAAGTAAGGACTGCAGACAATAATTTCAAGTAGTTCCTACTTTTGCTACCAAATGCTACCGTCCACGACACCTAGATGTAGACTTGGCTACTAGATGGCATCGCAGTCAGCACCTGGCGTTGTAACTAATAGAGCGTTATCAATTCTAAACTACAATTATAGTTAGTGGAAAATTCTTTTACATGCCATAAATCTATGACATGGGACCGGCGGCTTTACTTCCCCTCCGAAGGAAGGCATACTGAGGGATTTTAACGCTCTTAAATATCCGACAACTTTGGCCGGGTTTGAACCCGCGACCTTGGGCATAGCAGCTCATCATGCTACCGACTACGCCATCGAAGCCGTCACTACTTACACTGCAAATAAACCAAAATAATGCTTAATATTATATTGTAGCCTACCTGTTAATGTGTGCGTACGTAAAAGCCATGAAACGAAAAGGCAAAGGAAAATTTGCTTGCTTAGTGTGATTATGTGATTGTTATTAAATGGTCAGGTTAGAGTGGATTGTGCACTTAGCTGTTTGAGTGATGTCTAGTCCGTTTCCACCACCTCCACTGCCTGCACAGCGCACAATAACCTGACTATTTAATAACAATTGCATAATCACACTAAGCAAGCAAACTTGAAGCGAATCACCACTACAACAAAAAATCACACATCCTGACTAGTTGAGCTAGTTCTATTACTACTGCATCTAAATAAGTGTAATATATTGTAAATACCATAACTCATACCTATAGACATAGATTTAATATTCAAGTACAAGGGATCAGATGATGAACGCATGACGATCAAAACTGGTCATCCAAGTGTATTTATTAATCTCATGTAACTTTTTTCAGGATTGGGGACCAGTACAATTGGCTACAATCCTGTTCACCGACTAAAAAGCATTAAAATTCAATGTTTTGTAATACTTGAAAAGAAATTGTCTCCAGGGTGGAATAAGTGGTTTAGCTCCCTTTTCCGGAATTCAGAAGATTCTGGTTCGGTCCCCGAAGCGATCTTAGCAGATATGAGCTACCCCTTCGTTAATTAGTTTGATAAAATTTGTGCATAACTTGAAATCATCTGCAATTGATTGAACAAGCCTGGAGTTGAATTTAGACAGCTTCCTGACATGTGATATATACATTAATTGGAATGGCATTGCCTAAGATGCCTTCCAGAACAGCGAGCCACCCACTGAAACAAATGAGATGCGCTGGGCGCAGCGTCCTTGGTGGTCGCTGTGCCATAAAGCTCTATAGTACGGAACGTATTCCTCCAACTGACTGCTGTACCGCAACACGGGCCACACAGACACGATATGGTCACGTGGGGAGCTGATGTGCATATTAATGGTGAGAAGTTAGTTCCTTGTATGTCTCTGCAATACTTAATAAGAATAAACAGGGAACAACTATCTAAACAAATCTATAAATTATTTATACTTATACATTTAGCGTCTGGCTCAGTTGTGTGACGTAGTTAGTTAGGTACTCGCTTCCAGGATAGAATCTCAGCACAGTTGGGTGGCACATAAGCATCAAAATATGGAGCCATATTTTATGAAATTCGAGATTATAGAGGGGAAATCAAGAGCCACTCGAGTATGGTTTCCCAACGATGAACACCCTAGATATAGGCAACTTATAGGACACACATGTAACGCGGAGGTACTGCTCGAGTTCAAGCTCTGTGAACTTGCGGGATGAGGGGAAAGACTAGGGAAGGGTCAGGTGAGAAGAGAAGGATCTGTCAACAGCCCGCCGTGATATCTGGTATTCCTTTCTATTCCAATGCTGCTAACATAGGGCCGTTGCTCAAACCACTTTGGTGTTACGAATGTGTGAGTGAGTCACCGACCAATGTATTTGGTTCTGTACTATGCACGGACCGAGAAACCTCACCACTCGTCAACACCACTTCTCATAGTCCGCGATGCACATTCCTCTCAGGTTCACGCAGCTTAGACCCCTGCAGTAGCAATGGCGCTTAGCCGATAATGTTGAAACGATAAACACCGTAGACATAGGCAACTTTTACGACGCACGTGTAACGTGGAAATAGCAATCTCGCATTAGCTGATAATGCTTAAACGATAAACGCCTTAGACATATGCAACTTGTACTACGCACGTGTAACGTGGAAATAGCAATCTCGCTTACTGTGTGTGAGCTGCATACACAGCCTGTGCCGGACGCTTATTGGAGCGCACTAGATACCTCATTGTGAGGGGAGTTGAAATATTTCCTGTTGTTTGGCTGACGTATTTTTGAACGCGCTGTATTTGATTGTAGGTAGTAAGTTAGTTAGTTAATTAATTATTGGGGTTTTAAGGGGTGGAACAGCGAGGCCATCTGCCCCGGATTGTAGGTAGGGGCATGATCTTTCCACACTAATTTTTGCGTTATTTCGTGAAATGAATATTGCTGTATCGCTTTAATGAAATTCTAAAATTAATCATTAAAGGTTTCATTGCTGTGATTCTGAATTATTTATACGAATGGTAGATCTATAAATTACTACTAAGCATCCAATATTATTTTATTATATTCCTGATTTTGCATTAATTTTAATGCTAGCAGCGACTGAATTATTTCAACTTGTTCGCTCTTCTCTTTCTTTTCATACATAGGCCTACCCTTGAAACAAAAATTCAAGCTCTTTATTCACTACAGATTTCGCTGTAATATCGCGCTTATCGCGAAATAATTGAATTTCACTTTAAAATGACTTAATCACTTTAATTCGCTTTAATTTGCGAGCATAATAACCTTATTATCTTAGATACATATGATTCGTAAATATATCGCAAAAATCACTTCCTATTACTATTGCACTACAAGCATATCCCGCAAATTATACTGAACACTATTATTTTCTCTCGATGTGACTACATACCATTCGAATAATATGAATAATATAATATTCACCTGGTATAGTAAAATTCCAGTTATGTCCACCATGATACGCCCGAATTATGGGAAATATACAA
Organism: Meconema thalassinum; assembly: GCA_946902985.2. Classification (NCBI taxonomy): domain Eukaryota; kingdom Metazoa; phylum Arthropoda; class Insecta; order Orthoptera; family Tettigoniidae; genus Meconema; species Meconema thalassinum. The sequence goes on along the minus strand of OX336391.1, from coordinate 68,143,699 downwards.
TATTGCCAACCCCGCATATACGATACTACTCATCAATAATGATATTTATCCAGACCAATCATTTTGCCAATTAATGGTTTTTCACACAATTACAAGGTGTAATTTGTATCCCACATGTTGGTAACATTAATGTGACGCCACTCTGCGCATCGGTAACAGTCAGACTGCTGCGCCAATCAGACATGGCAATTGTCATTAAACGAGCAAGAAATAAAAACATGTAATTTATCACATATTTTCAGTGCAGTAGTGATAACGGACAGTAATTTCAATTGGTATTGACTCTCCCAGAATATAGAATAAGGTATGAAAATCATGAAAATTACCCATATTATCCAAGTACAAGTATAGAATCCTGGTTCACCACTCCTGAAAAATTATCTAAATACCTCGCTCTCTTCTCTCGGGTCTAAGTGAGTATGTATTGTAACGAGACATCACAGTCGCGATAAAAGCGATACATTGATTATTGAAAAGAAAATGCATTTTCTTTGCGAATAGGTTATAACAGTATCTGAAATTGCAGTATTTTTATCGTGATTTTTTTTGTTAAATATCTGTTAATGGCGAATAAAACTTCTGTATTTCGGCAACAAAATAAGCAGAGTATATTGGCATTTTGTACTCATAATTATTTTTTAATATTCCATGCACCTCTTAAACATTTGAACTTGTGAACATGACAGCCACACTTTTTACAAGCCAAAGCTGGAATTCGAAAAGCACACATTCCCAAGGGACTGAGATAAATACCCGGCGGTCACTGACACATGGTGGAGGGTAAAACCCTATTGTGGCTATTGTCCATCTCCTGGAAGGAGCTAGTGTTAATTCCAAGGCCACCAAGAATGTTTGCAAGTCAGTATTTTAGATATTTTTCCAATATCCAGTCGTAGTTGAAAATTAGAATGAGTTGAACGTCAACAGTGACAGATCATTCCAGAGCCAAAGAATTTTCTACTGAAGGTCTTGATGTATCCGATTGTAAAATGCTAATGTGTAAATATTGTAATGTGCGGGTAGATTGGGAGAAACGAGACACATTGACTAAATATGGTTTAAAAAAACAAGGAGAATTTGCGGCTTAAAGAAAGAAACGACAGGCGTCTATCGATGGTTCGTTCGATCGTCAGAAGAAAGCAAAATATTAATAAACGAAGTTTGAAATGGATACTACAGAAATGTTTTTGAGTGCAAATATTCCAATTGAAAAGGTGGATCGTCCAACAGTTAGCACTTGGCTTCAGAAGTGTGTTCCTGGCGAGTAATAAAGAATGTATTATACAATTCTGTATATAAATTCGTTTTTAATACTTTTTCCACGTGTGTTATTAGACCAAATTACATTCTTTATATTCAATATGTTTTTAATAAAGCAAAATAGGCCCGTTAAAATGAATATTTTCAAACACCGTCCTTTCAATATATAGCGTTATTCTACCCACAAATACACAAATTATTAGACTCGACAACAGTTTCCCAAAATTACATTCATACTTTTCACGGCCTAATGCACTAAATATGTTTGTAAGGCGGTGAAATTGCTTAAAATGTTTAACCAAGAGTCATAATTTTATTTTATTTTAGTAAACTCAAAATGAGATGATTTTCTATAATTTTCACTAACAGAGGAGCTTTGTTAATGCAAAATACCACACGTTTTGTTTTGAATACTTCACTCTACTTTTCGTGTGAATTAAGAGCAGAGAGTTTTGGAGTCTTTTTTACTGATGATCCGCTCTTGAGCTATTCAAAAATTCATGAACTATGGATTGAAATCACCTGACTTAGAGGGTATATTCAAAAACAATGAGCAAATAGAAAACCGGCCAAGCTAAGGTATCCCTCTGAATCCCCAATTCTGAAAGTGTCCAGACACAATTCCTTATGGGAAAAGGGAGAAAACATTACTAAGTAGAATTACAAAAGATGCCAGAAGTTGGTCAATAAAATGATTTTGAATGAAAAATTGTGACTGATTTAAATTCTTTTATTTGATTCCAATAATTTGCACACACCTGTATTTACCCAAAATCCATTTCAAATGTACACGAAATTATAGCGATAACCTTAAAACTATTTCGCGATAAAACGCGAAATTAAATATTCATATCGCGATTTTTTCTCTCGAAATTAATGCGAATTTCTGTGGTCGCTAAGTACAACGTACTAAACCACCAATAGAAACTAATGTCTTCACAATTATCAGTTGCAAATACGGAACTATGACAGCACCAAGGCAACAGGAAACAGACCACATTGCTGCATCAATATTTTTTCTGGTTTTAGTCGAGGCTAATGACAGCGCTCGGTGTTCCTTGTGCCACAAACATCTCATCATACCGTCAACTCATCCTGGCTAAGTTTGTTCTCGTGACATCATAAAATACATCATTGTTTGACTTCATCTTTACGTCAGCGAAATTGCTGGTTGCTTAGTATTGAATTCCTCTCTGTATAAACATGCTTCTCTTTCTTTGGCCAAGAGACTTCACTTGAACATGTCCAGGAAATCCCGGTTACTGACAGACAATTCGTGCTGTCGAATACTCAAATCCTTTTTGTATACATATTTTCTCTCATCACGAGATTTCTCTTGAGACACTTCTCCTCATTTTTGCCTCACGATGCTGAGTGTTCCCCGTTCCCGCTCTCAGACCAGAATTTAATGTCTTTGCAAAGCGGAAACCAGCACTTGGTACCATTCTTGGCTGTCACTCCAGAGGTCCGGGTACGATTTCCACTGGGTTCCACACATTCTAACCGAAATTAAAAAGTGGCAGCGAATGGAGACAGCAAGAATGCATTTGGAGCGATATGAACATGAAGGTGAGGCCTTTCTTCATCGCGTTATCACAATGGATAAGACATGCGCACGTTGAAACGACAACATGGAATCACCACGCCCAATTTTGTCATGAATTGCAGGATCCTTTGAAACTGATGTCTAAGGTTCGGATGTTAAGGAAAAGTTTTTTTTTCCTGAGCTCATTTTACCCGAAATCTGAAAAATAAGTTTGAATGACGGGTCCCTGACCACGTTTAAAGCAATTTGATGTTGCCTATAAATGCATATTTCAGCCATTTTTGGCCTATTTTCAATTTTGAAAAAATAGGCTTATGAGATCACCTTTTGTCCGTGTGTGTGTGCGTGTGTGTGTGTGTGTGTGTGTGTGAGGTGGCGCGAATTCAATGAAACTCGGTAAGTTCATAGCGCTTTTTCCGGCTACCTCGACCGTGCGCTTCAAATTTTGTTACGTCTCACCAATCCAACATGGCGGCTATGCGAAATATTTCACTAGCATTCAATATCTCCGAAACTATTACCGATATCGCCCTGAAATTGTGTACTGTGATAAAGGGCACTACTAGAAGTTTACCTATGAGACTTTCAAAAACCTAGTGACTACAAAACCAACATGGCGGCTAAGCGAAGTTGAGACTTTTAAATAGACTTTTCTCGCGATTTAACTATCCAAACGTAATGAAACTTGGTACAGCAATTCTTAATACACATTGCAATGCACTGGAGTCTAATTTAGTTCAATTGTTTACATAACCTCAAAATGGCGGCTGTGCGAAATATTTCACTGACATTCTATATTTCCGAAACTATTACAGATATCACCCTGCAATTTTGTACGGTGATAAAGGGTACTGATACAAGTTTACCTATGTATATTTCATAAACCTGTAAAGTACAAACCGAACATGGCGACCAAGCGAATTTGAAATATTTTAATAGACTTTTCTCGTGATTTTACTCTCTGAGCGCCGTGAAATGTGGTACAGTAAATGATTTTGTAGTTTGTAATACACTGCCATCTAATTTAATTCAATTGTTTACATAACCTCAAGATGGCTGCTGTGCGAAATTTTAAAATTAAGTTTTTATTTCTTGTGTCGTAATCATGCGATCGAAGTGAAAGTTTGAATAATGAACCTAGGCAATAATTGTCCTTGAATGGTACATAACTCTATGGCCTATACATATAACAATCCTAAATGGCGAGTTTCCGAAATATTTAGACGGTTCTCAATATCTAAGAATCTTTTACAGCAACCAAACTGAATTTTTTAATGTTCATAGAGACTATGAACATATGTTCACCTATAGGACTTTCAGTAACCTGGTGAGCACAAATCCAACATGGCGGCGACGCGAAGTATAAATATTTAAATGGACGTTTCTCGCGAATTAACTATCCGAGACTCGTGAAACGTTGCACGTTAAATGCTTATACAAATGGTGATCCAATGGCATCTAATTTATTTCAATTGTTTGCATAATCACAAGATGGCTGCTGTGCGTAATTTTAAAATCTCGTTTTTACTTCTTGTGTTCTAATCATGCGATTGCAGTTTGAATACCACACGTACACAATAATCTTAATGTAATAGTACAAAAATAAAAAATCCAACCTGGCGACCATCTGAAATATTTAGACGGTTCTCAATATCTACGAATCTGTTACAGCAATTAAACTGAAATTTTGTATGTTGATAGAGGCAATTAACATTAACATGAGTAGGATAAATGAAAATAGGCTGTATAGTTCTTCACGGAACTACTTGTTACTGTTTTGGTCATATTTTAGTGATATAAGGTCATATTTGGTTATAATGTCAGCATTTTTGTTTAAATTGAGGCATCGTTAACAAGGTACGTGTTATGTGCGTCGAGTTTCAAACACAGGATTTCCGAATGTGTAGTAGATGTATTTTTATTTATTTTCCCGGAACAGGCAGATATCAGGTTTAAAAGACCTGATTCCAAGAAGGCGCTCCTCTATGGACGTCTTTTAACACATCTTTCTGGACAAGTTAGATTGTGACACTGTACGCATGAGGTCACGGAACATGACGATAGTGTGCTTCCGCCTTTCAATAGGATGTCATAGTTCTTTAGGTCATGTTTTATAGTATTTAGGTCATATTTAGTTAGTTTTTAGGGCATATTTGCTTGCATATTTTGTACTTTTTTAGGTCTTAAACTTCCGAACCCTACTGATGATTATTCTGTGTTATGATTATGAAGGCATAATCTAGTACCTCATGGTTTAAAATACAATGCACACTAATACTTGCGTTACTTTGAAAATCATTTGCGCCCAGCATGGCGTCGTAAATGATCTCAGGCCATTGAGAGTCCGATTGTGTAGCATGACAATTCTCGTTGCCATGTAGCCGCAACAATGAGACATTTGGTATATTGGCATTCACGGCCAAGGTATTAAAACTCAGCAATTTTTCTAGGGTTATGCCGTGTCTTGTGTGGAGTTCCACCCAGGAACACCAAGATAGGCTCATCAGTGGGCTCATGGTGTCCATGCCTGGACCTCCACAGTAGAGCCCGCTGATGATCCAGCTTTGTGTTCCTAGGAGAAACCCCACACAAGACACGGCATAACCCTAGAAAAATTGCTGAGTATAATGAGGAATTTGTTTACAAGGTGGAAATGGGAAGTACTCGAACAACCGCCAAATTCACCTGACATGAATCCTTGTGATTACGACTTATTCTCAAATACCAACGAACCTATTCGAGGTGTTCAATTTCAATCAAGAGTTGACATCCAGAGAGCTCTAGATCGATCAGTGAGATAGATATCCAGATATGGTGCTGCAGATGGAGTGCGTCTTCCGAGGATTTGGCAACGTATTGTTGACATGGCAGGAGACTTGGTTGTTTGGTTGGTTCCTTAGTTTAGGGGCTGCGTTAACACGGTCATGTAGCCCCGTGTACTTTGGGTGTGTGTAGAATCTGTCTGATAACCGGTGTTAATTGTGATGACTATATTAGTGTGTGTTATCTGTTTTTAATTCAAGTAAGGACTGCATACATTGAATGTCAAGTAGTTCCAACTTTTGACGCCAAACGCCACCGTCAACGACTACTAGTTCAGAACTTGGCTACCAGACGCCACCGCAGTCGGCTCCTGGCGACGAACGTAGGAACCTTAAGAGCGTTGTTTAACCTATAAGTTAATTTAATTTCACACAGGTGTAATTAGTGGAAGGTTCTTTAACATGCCATAAATCTATGACATGGGACCGCCGGATTTACTTCCCCTCCGAAGGGAGGCATACTGAGGGATTTTAACGCTCTTAAAAAATCCGACGACTTCGGCCGGGTTTGAATCCGCGATCTTGGGCATAGAAGCTCATGCTACCAACTAAGGCACGGAAGCCGCTTGGCAGGAGACTATAGATGAAGTTCGTAATGCCAAAATTAACCAAATTAAATTCTTTGTGATGTTATAGCAGTGTTGCCACCTTAGCCACGAGCCCCCCTGCCATTGGGAGCCGTGGCTGCGTCAGTGCAATACCCTGAAGTGCAGTCCTGACCACGAGCCTGCATCTAAATAACAATGTACTGTAGTTGAGGCGATCGTGAGAACACGCGTGCCTTTGCTTTTGAAACGTGTGGCCACCTTGTGTATCATTTACCAGCGTTAAGTAACTTCCTTGAGAGCAGTAACAATGGGCTCTCAATGAAACAACGGCTTGTTTTGTAATGGAAATCTTTGATTCTGTGCAACGTAACTGTTACATCAGCTCGTTAGTCGAGCAGGCGAGAGCCTTGACCCTTCCTTGCTCGCTCGTGGGACTTCAGACAATTTTGTGAGTCACAGCCACCTGTTCGAAAATATTGGGAATACTTTGAAGCACATGAAGATTAAGATGGTATATTGGCTTCCCGGCCCCGTGGTGTTGGGGTAGCGCGCCTGCCTCTCACCCGGAGGCCCCGGGTTCGATTCCCGGCTCCGTCAGGGATTTTAGAAACTGACGTGAGGGCTCGAACGGGGTGCACTCAGCCTCGTGAGGACAATTGAGTAGCTGTCTGACAGTGAGGCAGCGCCCCGATCACGAAAACCAAGATTAACGGCCGAGGGGACCGGATGGGCTGATCACTCGTCACCCCAATATCTGCAGGTCAAATGGCTGGGCAGCGGTCGCTTCGTAGGCCTAGGCCCTTCATGGGCTGTAGTGCCAGGGGTTATTATTATTATATTGCCTTTCACGGCCAAGGAATTAAAACTCGGACATTATTCTAGGTTTATGCCGAGTCTTGTGTGAGGTTTCGCCTAGGAACACCAAGCTGGCTCATCAGCGGGCTCATGGGGCCCACGCCCGGACCCCCACAGGAGTAGCGAACTGCGCGCTTCCTCCCTTCTTATGAAACGAACCTGCGCTTATTTACTGCGAGAGCTAAACGCTCAATCAGCGTTTCACCTCCCGGTAATCAACCACAAGTAAGGTAGGCTACAATAATGTTATTGGTATAATGTCCCTTTTAACTACTGCGACTATTAGAGACGCCGGAGTGGACGGAATTTTGCCCCGAAGGGGATCTTTAACGTACCAGTAAATCTACTGACATGGCTTCCTCGCATTTGCGCACCCTCAAAGCCAACTAACTGCGACAGGATTCGATCCTGCAACCTTTGCCATACCAGGCAGGATGGTTACCGCTGCAACACTCGGTCAGTTCCACAAGTAACCTATCGTAACAAATGAGCATTCAAAACAAATGAGAAGAACTTGCAGCAGTGACAAATTGCATAAGTATCGACTAGTTGTTTATTAAGTGCGATTAATAGTACATCATGCAACGAGCCTATAATGGCGATAATTAAGACACGAGTATGTTTATAAAACGAGCGTATGCGTAGGCGAGTTGCATACGACTGTTTAAGTTCGACGATAATTATAACTATTTTATGTTCGAACATAAATATTCATAAATAACTGTCGAGATTTCGCCAGTTTTATGTACTGAACAGAGAGTATGGGACGCAGAGAATACCTTGTATTTGACCATGGCCTCCTCAAATACCCCACTATGACACTAGCCACACAGTGAAAATTAAAATAGGAGGCCGTGGAAGTCAGCGCAGGTTCGATACTATCCTTACCTAATTGGTCACACAACTGTTTCCTGAGCTGTGATTGGTGGGAGTAACTGTTTCATAATGAACGATAGTGTTATAATGACCCTCATTATGATACAGTTTTCTGACATATAATATTTACTGTAGGTCTACATTTCGACATCGTCGAACAGAAACAAATAAAGAAGACGATAGTCTAGCCAGGACTATGTCGTGTCGAGCCCGCATTCTAATAAGGCCTGACAGTTGGTCTATACACAGGCGAGGGTTTTCGCATGGGTCCGCTAGTTATTATTATTATTAGATTAAAATAATTCTCATCTTTCAGCCTCTAAAGAAACAAGTAGTTCCGTGACAAACTAAAGAGCCTAATGTTCTCAATATTTAATATCATGCCAATCTATGTAGACCTATCTAGAATAATGACGAAATCAGTTGGTAATACTAACATTTCTAAGTACTGCAGTTTGAAATACACCTGAAATAGTGTAGCCTAATAGGGTAATTTACTACAGTTCGCAGCCCTGGTGACCCTGAATATATTCTTAGTTCCATCTCTTAAGGTACCGTATAGAATGCACATACAAAATTTGGTTGAAGTCTATTGGATAGTATGGACGTTACATGCTGTTTGATATTGGATTTATCAGTGCGCGTAAAATCATGTTGGGAACAATGTCATGTATGTGATGCTCAGCATTAATATGAAATATTACGATCTATTATTGTGCCAATTTTGGATAAATCCATTTGTTAGTATAGAAGTTACATGTACCGGTAATTAAAAATTGAAACTATCAGAAAGCCTAGAATCATGTTGGCAGCACTGAGGTATGTTAGTTACTCCAAATTAATCTAGAATGTCAGGTACTATACGTGTGCAAAGTTTAGAGCTGTTGGCTTGCATACTTTCTGATATATTGATATTAGGGTTAAAACATAGAGAGAGCATATATTTACTGTTGACAGCCCTGGTGGCTCTTTAGAATACGCACAGTCATATCTGTTGTAGTACACACAACACATACGAAATTTGGTTGAAATCCAATCGATAGTACAGAAGTTACATGCATTTAGAAATTGGACCAATTGGCAGGCTTAGAATGATGTTGGCAACACTGGCATGTATGGACTTCTGAAAATTAATTGGGAATGTTATTATATTGTTATCTATATGTGTGCCAATTTTTGAATAGTTCGCATTCATAACTTCTGTGATATCCAACATAGAGCTCAAATTTCAATTTCGGTTTTTCAGCAGTTGGTAGTATTGACGTCAATTTCAAATATGGCCATGAGATATTCAGGTATAGATCTTTACTCTTACCAAATTTGGTTTCGATAGCTGCAGCCATTTAGGAGTTGATAGGGGGCACACACAGACAGACAGACAGAAAGACAGACAGACAGACACACATTTTCCCGGATCGATCTGATATGTCTACTCTTTCCTCATTTTTGCAAAATGAGAAAAGTAGGCTAAAAATGCAATGCCACTCCCACGACTCATCCTAATAACCAGTCGGAAACAGCGACGAACACAGAATTTTACTAGACTGTTTTTCTAGAACTGTGAAGTCAACAGGAAGAATTCAGAAATAAGTTTGGCCCATTTATGTGAGAGCCTTGCTATGTAAACAGACATGTAGATCTTCAGATGATATGCCCAAGTTTCAAAACAAGCCTGATCCATTAGGCACGGAGAAAAACACACCCGAGTTTGCTGGGAAGAACTGAAATGTCATAAGGCAGCGGGTGTTGACGAGATCAAGCCACAGTTAGCCAAATATAGCGGCAAGTGAAGGCGTGTGCCTGATGGGTCTACGAGATAACACAATTAGCGTGCTCGTGGGCGGACAGGAAGGAAGCACGTGTACAGTCTGTTGTTGGACCTTGCGACATCTTGGCCATTGCGTGAGAATTTACTGATAGCCCCTGTCTTTCAGATAGCTTTACTCGTGTGTGTATTTGCAACTAGGACTAGGATTGGTGATGATGACGCTGATAATGATGGTGATGATGATAATGATGACGATGACGCTGGATTGGACGTGGTGTTTGATAAGGATGTGTACTCTCCCCTCTAAGTTTCAACATTTACTCAGAGGCTTTATTGGATGAAGCACTAGACACACTGAAAGCAGTAGGCGTGTCACTAATTCCTTTATAGGATAATGGTCTATATATTGTATTAACCACCTACTATAAAAAGGGTTTGTGGGCTATTATTAAAGGTGCTAAAACTTTCAGCCTAATTACAACACTATTTCTCGTAAAACTCAGCAATTCTTCTAGGTTTGTGCCATGTCTTGTGTGGGGTTTCGTCTAGGACACCAACCTGGCTCATCGGCGGGCTCTTGGTGTCCCCGCCCGGTACCCCACAGGAGTAACGAACTGCGCGCTACCTCCCTTTATATAGAGTGCAACTGCACTACTTGACTGCGAGAACTATAAGCTCAAGCAGCCTTAACCTCCCTATGAAGGCTTCCAAAAAGATGGCCGTGAAAGCCAATATAGCAATATTTCTTGTGGATGTAATATTTCTGATAAGCAAATATTATATCTGTCTGGTTTTATGGTGCTGGATAAAATTTCAACCCTGGGGCCGATAACCTAGATGTTAGGCCCCTTAAAACAACAATTATCATCATCATCATCAAAATTTCAACCAGTAAATACGATCAAAAATATTAAAATTAAACAATAAAATAAAACATAAAGACACTAAACGTTAAAATAAAACTCACTAAAAATAAAATAAAAATGAGATTATAAAATTAAACAGTTAAACTTACAAAATTGAAATTAATAAATAAATACATCGTTATTAAAATTTATTTAAAAAAATGAATATTTAAAATAAAAATAAAAATTAGAGCTGTATGAAAATTTAAACAAAAATAAATTAAAGTAAAAATTAGAAAGAAATAGTCTGTCCTATATAGAGTTAACAGATGATACAGTGCTGTGGTCTCTGAATGAACATAAAGAAGATCAAGTTTATGATCATCAGCAAGCCAAGGAATATGCAGACTAAGCTCTAACTGGAGATTGTAGAAATTGAACTTGTTCAGGGTGATAAATAGGGCTCGGAATTTTAGATAAATAAATATATTTTTAAATGTAAATACGTATTTTAAACATTTTTTCTATAAATACAAAAAAATCCTGCTTTTCACTTATTAGCACATAAGCGAACATAATATTTATATTATTTTAAATCAGTATTCTAGATCTTTCAGTTTATTGCATTTTTGTTCTGTGTTACTTCAACGGGGAAGAACCTGTAAGCTATCTAATCTTCATGCAGAGCGTATGTCAGCTTGCAACTGTGTTATTCTGAACCTGTCGCCCCGTGCCACTCACTGTGGAAGCCGGGGATTTCCTTGTCCATAGCCATAATGCACCACGTGCTAGACCTCCCCCTCCCCCAGCTACCTGGAACCAGTGTCACTCACATGCAGTTCATTTCTGGCACTGTGAAGTGTAAGCCAGCTCTACGTTGCCTAAAGTAAAAACAACTACAAGTTATCGTCTGCAGCATTATGTTGCAGCATTTGAGGACACTTTTGCTTCTGATGGGGGCGTTCTGTTCTGCCAACCATGTACGAAAGCAATCAAGGCTGTACAGCGATCTCAAGTTACACCACACCTCAAGAGCAAGAAACATATTTCCTCAGTCTCGCGCCTTCAGAATAACTGTTTCGGGATAATCGTCGGTCATTTGTGTTGGACAACCTGAAGATTTATCTCGTTATGTATCGTATTGATACAGCAGTCAGTGAGACACAGAATAAATTGCATTCGTGAGTACTACATATTGTTTATATTCACATTAATAAACTAAATTATAATTACATATTTTTACTTTTCGTCACATATTTCAGGTATTTTTAATACATAAGAAATAAATATTTTCCCGATTTTTAGCCCTAGTTATAAATACCTTTGAGTGTTTCTGAACCAAAGATGCATGGGCATCCAAGAGATGAAGATGAGGATTGAGCATGCGAGAAGCACTTTAGTTAAAATAAAGAATTTGGTCTCTAACCGCAACTTAAACTTGGATCTTAGGCTGAGGATGGTTCGAGGATATGTGTTTCCCACATTGCTGTATGCTATGGAAGGGTGATCTGTATAATAACCACCAATTGCAAGGACAGATGGTTGAATCTCTCACCCATATTTCAAAGAATTCTGATAGAAGTGTTACTATTTCTGTAAACCACATATTATTAGTTTATCTCCTTGACCTAAGGAGCTAGATAAATGATTTAATAAAACAATTAAAATTAAAAAGGAAAAAATAAAAATGGTAATAAAAAACTACATTTTTATTCTATTTTTTTATCGTGTTTTTAGCCTACTTTCGATTTTTGCAAAAAATGAAAGTAGACTTATGAGATCAACACAGGGCGAAAAAAGTGTGTCTGTCTGTGTGTGTGTATGTGTGTGTGTGAGTCTGTGTGTGTGTGTGTGTGTATGTGTGTGTGTGAGTCTGTGCGTGTGTGTGTGGGTGTGTCTGTGTGTGTGTGAGTGTGTGTACTCTGAATGTCTGTCCCCCCCCCCTATCAATTCGAACACGGTGAATGCGAATTGAACGAAATTTGGTACAAAGGTAGCACTAGCAAAGGACACCTCAGTGTCATGTTTTATATCGCCGCCATCTTGACGGAAACGTAATGGCGGCCACACAAATGTTCAAAGCTTAAATCAAATTACGACTAACCTAATCATCCGATGTCTACCAAATTTTGCAACAACATACCTTTATGGGGGGAGCATCCTTTGACCAAACCAATAGGTCATCAGCGTAATAGTTTGCGGATGGCGGCCATCTTTGTGTGAAAATCGATTCCCCCTATTAATTCGAACACGGTGCAACCGAATGGAACGAAGTTTGGTACAGAGGTAGTACTAACAAAAGGCACCTCAGTGTCATGTTTTATATCGCCGCCATCTTGACGGAAACGTAATGGCGGCCACACAAATGTTCAAAGCTTAAATCAAATTACGATTAACCTAATCATCCGATCTCTACCAAATTTTGCAACAACATACCCTTATGGAGGAAGCATCCTTTGACCAAATGAATAGGTCATTAGCCTAATAGTTTGCGGATGGCGGCCATCTTTGTGTGAAAATCAATTCCCCCTATTAATTCAAACACGGTGAAACCGAATGGAACGAAATTTGGTACAGAGGTAGCACTAGCAAAGGGCACCTCATATTCATGTTTAATATCCCTATAGCACGTTGTATTTCAACAAGCTACTACAACCGACATTCAATCATACTCCTTGAAAAGGACAAAGAGTTATAACAATACCCATGCATTTAGGAGAAAGTAGGCTATATGTTCTTTACTGAACATCTTGTTTATTTTAATTGTTTACTATTTTTAATTGCTTAGTGAGGTTTATTATGCTTCTAAAAATTAAAAATTAATGAATTTATAAAAATTAAATAATAATTTAACCATCTCAATTATACGATTATAAAAATAATTATGAACATTAAAATGTTAAAGAAAACAAAAATTAAAATAATTAGGCTAAAATAATTAAAATCGAATTTTAATAAATACTAATAAAATATAGGGTGTTTAATATTATTGTGCCCTTTAAAGGGTTGAAATGTGGGCCTAGCAGCGAAAGCTTCGCATCTCGTGGACAGAAAAAGTGCGAAATATCGAGGTGTTGTGCAGAAGTACCGCTATCCATTGAAAGACGGAAACTTGATGGACCCATGATGCGGAACGACAAGTACAGGATTCTACAACTTACTGGTTATACAGGGAAAATGTAGGATATCGGGGGATCTTGCCGACTGGTTTAAAAACCTCAAAGAATGGCTGCGGGTGAACTTTTGCGTGTGGCGGTATCCAAATATCAAATATCCTTGATGATCGCCAACTTTCGTTAGAAATTGGCACACCAAGAATAAGAATATAAGTATTAAGATATAGCTTGGAGACGAATGACCTGAACAAGCGGGTTGGAAAGAATGACAAATGAGCTTGTTCTGAACCGAATTCAGGAGAATCGATGCCTGTTGGACACCATCAAGAAAAAAGTTACTGTCAGTCTGAAAGATAGACTTTATATCATTTCAAATGACGCATGCTACAAATGCTACACGCTTCGCTCGAAGTCCCAAGACTCTTTCAACAGACTCCATTACCCATTAACTTAGGCTTCCCGCGCGGGGAACGGAGAGTGGGAGGTGCACTCTACTGCATGACATCACGCGCTCTCCGTCTCCGTATCGCATAACGCCAGACCCCAGGAGTAAACTCAGACTCGGTACATATGCACTGAACAACATGATGAAGTCATACACGCCGTAACCGTAACGCATAACGGTAGACCAAAGCATAACGATGAAGTCGACTAGATCATTAGAAATGATAAAAAGGAAAGCAAAATTCATGACAATCTCCTCCAGGTAATTTTTGAAGGAAACATTTTTGGGAAAAAAAACATGGGGACGACCAAAACAATCGTATCTCAAGAGCATTGTCAAGGAGATGCAATGTGACTCGTATGCGAATATGAAGAGAACTGCTGAAGACCGTAAGAAATGGCTGCGACGACAAGGCCTTTAGAACCTGATGATTAAGAAGATATAACTGTTCTAATAAAAGCTAAAATATAAAGCTAGATTTAATTCAGTACCGTGTATTAAAGACAGAATCATGTCAACTGAAGCAGTAGCATGATCAAATGATTATGTTGATGATTATGATGATGATACGGTACATGTATGCCAAGTGTCATCAAACAAAGGGAGTTTATGTCCATGCTGTGCCGTTGTCAGCGAGTTCTAAATGGCGACTGGCCAGCCGTGCCTGTAAGAACACAAGAGAACTAACCACAGAGACTCCAACAGGTGCGTGGCGGTGCCCTGTCCTGTAATTTCACAAGTACTTTGCTTTGTGTGTTTTATTCCAACTGAAACCGCGAGCACATTGGCAGCCCCGTTTATATAACTTGAAAATCCAACACAAAGCTGAAAAGACCTAGAGCGATCTTTGTAGCGAATCGTATAATTCTTCAAAGGTGGAGTCATGAAAATGAACTGACCGTAGAGAGGATAAGGCTGTGTAATTTGGCCTGTTGACTGCACTAGGCATAAAAATCTACGCACAGAAGCCTGAGATTTGCCTCAACTGGCTGCTTTTCCTTGTTGTGTCAGATTACAGATGACTCGTTATAAATGTCGAAATGTAAATATTATACAGTATGTCAGAAAACTGTACGGAACTGTAATGAGGGTCATTAAAATACTAGTTTTCATTCTGATACAGTTTCTCCCACCAATCAGAGCTCAAGATTTTCATTATGAAACAGTTGTGTGGCCAATTAGGTACCGGTACTTGATAGCTTCGCACATGGAAACAAAATCCAACATGTCGGACATGAATTACATGATTTGAAACTTGACAATGTGAAGGATATCCGATCAATGCCCAAACAAACAAAGAAATAGCACTGTACCTTAATATCCTCAACTCCAATTTCTACACAGGGCATTGCGTACGATTTCGCCGACAATTTTAGTGAATGCTGTTGTTGATATACAGTACAGTAACCACACTATAACGTCATGGAAGAAGCAGTAGTATGACATTTGAACCACGGAAATAAGTAACCCAGCTCTGTGTTCAGTAAAGGGATTTCTTATGCGAAACTTTTCACCAGATGTCATGACTGTTCTATGTGGAACTCCATTGATTTGCCTTCCGTTGACATTCAATACGCATCGAATTTGAAGAATAACTAGTTTCAAATGTGGTTTTACAGGAGAATGATGAAGATCAGATGGGTGGATAGGGTTACAAACGAAGGGGTATTAAGACTTGTGGGAGAGGAGAGATGTTTCTGGCGACTGATAATGAAGACGAAGAGATGGGTTGGTAGAACACATACTAAGACACTCAGGAATAGCAAGCTTAGTTATGGAAGGAACCGACTCGGTATTTGCCTGGGGGTGAAAATGGAGAGCCACGGAAAACCAGTTTGAGGACGGCCGAGGTGGATTTGAACCCACGTTCTCTCGATATCAGTGAGGCACGAGGTAGTTCGTTAGCGCGGCCGGTAAATGTTATTTTAGTAGGAGAAAGGTCATGGGACTCGCAATTTCCTCACGGTCTTTTGTTTTTGTTAAAATCAACACTGCAATTTTTGAATGTTTAACCACTCACGTTTATTCTCCAAAACTAAATGTAAGTGATTGTGAAAAAAACACCTTAATAGTTATTAGGGGGCGAGAAACTTTTAGAATTTACAAAAGTTTGGGAACTGCTGCTCTACACCAGGCCTGGAGAAACACGGAAATCCATTTCAAGGATGGTCAACGGTGGGGCTCGAACTTATGCCTACCAAGTCCGCAGATAGCTTGGTCCCATGGCCTAGCGCTGGGCGTTAGCAAGCGTAACTACCACTGTCGGTAAATAAATAAATAAATAAATAAATACATAAATAAATAAATAAAAAAGAAACTCAGAGAATTAAAACAAGCGCATCTAAAGGTAAGGCAATTTCATGTTCAATTTATTTATTTGTTGATTTGAAAATATTATGTCTCTGTCTCCAAATATCGGCAAACTAAGAATGAAATCATGTCAACTCTTGCAACAGAGTTACATACTACTACTACTACTACTACTACTACTATTATTATGGATAATTTTTTAAATCGTACTTTCAAAGATCGTTTAAAACATCAAAAGGATACATGATTTAAGAATTCACATTTTGTAATTCCAAAAACAAATAATGAATTTGGCAAAAGAACATTAGCTTACATGGCACCTTTTCTATTTAACAAGCTACCGCATTCACTGCTGGTCTTTGAGAGTATGTCAAAAACAAAAATAGATATAGAAAATTGTATGCTAAATAACTCCTTAGACTAAGTGGACAACTCTGCTTTTATATGTATTAGACTATGAACATGATAGTAACATTTGTATTTTAAGTTTTAAGTTAAGTTTTTACAATAGTAACGACATAACTGTTGTTTTAAGGTGGGCAAAAAATATTATAATTTTTACAAATTCTTTATTATATTAATATTAACATATTATAATAATTTTAACGAATATTAATTGTTATGAGCTGATTGAATATCTTTGTGAATTATTATTAGGGGCACTATATAAAATAATTGGAAGGTGAGAGATTGGACTGTATATTGTGTTTGTTAACATATATATTGTAACTATAATTGGCACCTACCGACAAGCGTTAGCTTGGTAGGACCAAAAAGGTAAAATTGGGCATAAATAAACAAACTGTAAACTGTAAACTGCTAATAATAATAATAAAACACATATTTGAGGGTGAACCAAAGTATAAAAGCAGCACCATGCATTCCCAGACAGGATCTCAAGGTCACGCCAATATCGCCCCTACCTGTGCTACCGCTCCTGCATGGCCCTCGGTCGGTTGGCACCAGAATTCACACAGATCAGGGGCAGCGCAGTGGGCCACCCTCTTTACTAGACCTGTCCTAGAGCTAGACACTGAGTGTGATTCCCTTGCAACATATCATCTACATTACACATCTCGAGACGTGTGTAACATGTTGCAGTAAGTTATGTTGTTAGTAAGTTACTGTTCATTAGGGCTGATCCCTTGTCCCTGGAGTGTGGAACCTGATGTGATGTCATGGCATGCTATAATTACTGGCCTCTATTCTTTCGACTCAAATGAAGAATGAACCGGCTCTTTCTTGCACGTGAAGTTGGTAAAAACGAAAGTGGAATGACAAGTGTGTTGTAAGAGTCGTGTGTGTGAACTTGACCCGCTCTCTCGGTTGCGCCGTTATACTTTGTAACTTGTGTCTGGACAATGTCAGTACCAGGCTCTAGTTGAGAATTGTTATTTTAAGGGGCCTAACATCTAGGTTATCGGCCCCTAATCGCCCGGATGATAGCGAAAATGACAATGAAATGTTAACCATAACGATAAATTATTTACAAAATGGAACTCAGATTGAAATCGACTCTTAAAATATAAAGTGGAAATACTTACAAAAGGTAATTTAGAAGGAAAATACTCACAAAAGGAATAGATTGAAAAATACGCACAAACTGTACTTTATGTTCAAAATGCAATGCAGATTCAAAATACAAAATGCAATTGAAATTGAACATACGTACGAAATGCAATTGAGATTCAAAATACTTACAAAATGCAATTTAGAATGAAATTACTTACAAAATGTAATTTAGAATCAAAATACTCACAATTTTATAATGTCTGCTTGAGGTTTTGTAGGTATCTACCGACCTACCTAGAGATCTCGGGTTCGAATCTCGGACGGGGTAGATATTTTTTGCTACCAGATTATCATTTTAAATTTTGTAAATATTGTCAATTCAAATTACAGTACAGTAAGTATGTAGTTAGTTTTAGTTGTAAGTATGAAGTTAATTTGTTTATTAGATATGTCATTGTTCTATTAGACTGTGGTGTGTGAGTGTGTCTGGTAGCAGTTGCATTGTTTATTAGTTATAGTTCATTGTTTCAGTAGACTGTGATGTGTGAGGGTGCATGTGAGTGGGCCTGATGACAGACTGTTTTAGTGGTAGTATTTGTTTGTTGGTGAAACTTTAGTATTTTTTTTCGTTAGTAGAATTATGGTATTTAATTATTAGTAGAAGGTTAGTATTTTGTAGTAGAATTGCTCTTTACTTATTCTGAAAGGGAGTAGCATCCTTTCAGAATAAATCAATTCTTTACTAGTCTAATAGACGGTTAAGATATTGATAATATAAGCCAACTAATGGCTACACTGCGTTCTGCTGCACGGCTGAAAGCAACGGGAAACTACAGCCGTAATGCTATTCCCGAGGATATGCACCTCTCTATGCATAATTACATGTGATGATGGCCTCCTCCCTTGTAAAATTTCAATCCGGAGGTAAACTAGTCCCCCGTTCGGATCTCCGGGTGGGGACTACTCGAGAGGGGGTTAACATCACAGCAGTGACAAAGAGGAAATCTGACATTCTACGGATCGGAGCGTGCAATGTTAGAAGTCTGCTAGGAAGTGGAAAGTTAGAAAACTTAGAAAGGGAAATGGATAGGTTGAGGTTGGATTTGGTTGGGATTAGTGAAATGCGCTGGCAGGAAGAGCAGGACTTTTGGTCAGGAGACTATAGGGTCATTAGCACTAAATCAAACAATGGCCAAGCAGGGGTTGGTCTCATATTGAGTAGGAAACTTGGCCAGCGGGTGGAATATTATGAGCAATACAGTGAACGGATTATTGTAGCAAAAATAAATACTAAACCTACGTGCACCACAGTGGTACAAGTCTATATGCCAACCAGTCAAGCTGATGATGAGGATGTTGAAAAGGTCTACGAAGAAATAGATGACATTCTGAGGTATATCAAAGGTGATGAAAATGTTATAGTAATGGGAGATTGGAATGCTGTGGTAGGAAAAGGGAGAGAAGGGAAGATAGTAGGAGATTTCGGATTAGGTGAAAGGAATGATAGAGGAAGCAGGCTGATGGAATTCTGCACCGAACATGAGTTGGTCATAGCTAACACCTTATTCAATAACCACAATAGAAGAATATACACATGGATGAGACCAGGAGATACAGGGCGTTACCAAATCGACTTCATTATGGTCAAGCAGAGGTTTTGAAACCAGATTTTGGATTGTAAAACATATCCTGGTGCTGACATAAACTCTGACCACAATCTGGTTGTAATGAAATGCAGATTAAAGTTGAAGAAACTGAAGAAAAGTCAAAAGCCAAAAAGGTGGGCAATAGACAGACTGAAAGTAAAGGATGTAAACGAAAGATTCAAGAAGAGTATAAAGGAAGGACTAATCAAAACCCCTAAACAAACTTCAATGGCAGACGAATGGGCACTTTTGAAGAATGAAATAACAAAATCCGCAGAAGAAAACATTGGTAGGAAAGAAAGAATAGGTAGAAAACCGTGGATCACTCAGGATATACTAGAATTGATGGATGAAAGGCGGAAACACAAGAATCTAAGAGATGAAAAGGGGAAAGCAGAATACAGACGTCTGAGAAATGAGGTTAACAAGAAGTGCAAGGAAGCGAAAGAAGAATGGTTGAAAGAGAAATGTGCAGGTATAGAAAATTGTCTGAAATTAGGAAAAGTAGACACAGCTTATCGAAGGATTAAGAATACTTTTGGGGCAAAGAAGACTAAGTGCTGTAATATTAAGGACACAAATGGAAAGCCTCTGACAGATAGGGAAGAAAAGGTTGAGAGATGGAAAGCTTACATAGAGTGCTTGTATAAGGGAAAGGAGATAGAGAATCATGTAATGGAAAGGGAGGAGGAAATTGATGAGGATGCAAAAGGAGATTTAATATTGAGATCAGAATTTCACAGAGCATTAGAGGACTTAGGCAGGAACAAAGCACCAGGCATAAATGATATACCGATTGAGTTGCTACGCTGCATAGGAGATGAAGGTCTGATCAGGTTATTTCACTTGGTGTGTAGGATTTATGAGACAGGTGAGGTACCCCCTGATTTCAAGAAGAATGTTATCATCCCTATACCAAAGAAAGTGGGAGCTGACAGATGTGAAGATTACCGTACAATCAGCTTGATTACTCATGCTTCAAAGATCCTGTCTAGAATAATTTACAAGAGGATTGAAAGCCAGATAGAAATGGAGTTGGGTGAAGACCAGTTTGGTTTCAGGAGAAATGTAGGAACAAGGGAAGCTGTACTAAGTCTTAGGCTGATTTTGGAAGGTAGAATAAGGAAAGATAAGAGAACGTTCATGGCATTTGTAGACTTAGAATAGGCTTTTGATAACGTTGATTGGACTAAATTGTTTGACATTTTGAAATCTATTGGAATAAAGTACAGGGATAGGAGGGTGATATACAATCTATACAGAAACCAGACAGCAGTCATTCGAGCTGAAGGACATGAGAGAGAAGCTGGTATTCAGAAAGGTGTAAGGCAAGGCTGCAACTTATCACCCATACTTTTCAATCTTTACATTGAACAAGCAATGAAGGAAATTGGAGAAAAAAATTAAAGTGGGAGTGAAGATTCAAGGAGAAATAATTTCAACTCTGAGATTTGCTGATGACATCGTCATCTTGGCCGACAAGCCTGAGGATTTGAATGAGTATTTGACTGGTATGGACACAGTCTTACGGAAGGAATTCATGATGAAAATTAATAAATGTAAAACAAAAATACTGGAATGCAGCCGAAATAAATCAGAAACCTCTATGGAGATCAAATTGGCAGGTGAAAAGCTGAAGGAAGTAGGAGACTTCTGTTACTTAGGAAGCAGAATAACCAGTGATGGACGAAGCAAAGAGGATATAAAAAGTAGGTTGGCTCAGGCAAGGAAAGCCTTTCTACAAAAAAGGAATCTGTTGACATCGAATATAGATTTAGGTATTAGGAAGTCATTTTTGAAAGCCTTTGTCTGGAGCGTGGCGCTCTATGGAAGTGAAACTTGGACTATTGGTGCAGCAGAAAAGAGGAGAATTGAAGCATTTGAAATGTGGTGTTACAGGAGATTGATGAAGATCAGATGGGTAGATAGGGTTACAAACGAAGAGGTATTAAGGCGAGTGGGAGAGGAGAGATGTTTCTGGCGACTGCTAATGAAGAGAAGAGATAGGTTGGTAGGACACATACTAAGACACCCAGGAATAGCAAGCTTAGTTATGGAAGAAAGGGTCGAGGACAAGAACTGTAGGGGTAGACCAAGGTTAGAATATGTTAAACAGATTGCCTCGGATGTAGGGTGTGGTAGCTATGTAGAGATGAAACGATTAGCTCAGGACAGGGAGGCATGGAGAGCTGCATCAAACCAGTCAACAGACTGAAGACTCAAACACAACAAACACACTCACAAAATGCAATTTATTTGAGAACTAACATTGCCATTAGGCCTAATAAGAACTGTCTTCAATATTAGTCATCTATGGACCGCGTGAATTCACTTCCTCATTATCTCGTCTCCTTAGTAGTGGCTACGCTGGCTAAAGCGCAGTGTTAGGCCATGGGGCCTGGCTCTCTGCTGACTCGGTAGACGCGTGGGTTCGAGCTCCACCGTCGGCAGTCCTTGAAATGGTTTTCCGTGGTTTCCCATTTTCAACACCAGGCAAATGCTGGGACGGTACCTTCTGACAGGCCACGGCCGCTTCCTTCCACATCCTTGCCCAGTTTCATTCACCATCATTCATTTCATCCGTAAAAACCATCGCCACATAGACTTCCATCGCATCTCATCCCCGACCCCGTTGGAAAACGGGAATAATAAGGGGTAGACATACATTATCTTGTCTCCTTGATTTTATATTTCCGCAGTATTTCTACATTCTTTCATCTGCTAGCTTCTGGATGGGGGAAGTATTGTTCCCCCTGATCACTCCCACGTAGTTACGCCACTGTATAGGTCTGTATGGACGTGAAATAAATAATACATTTACAAATAAATACATTATACTCCTCCTCCCCCCCCCCCTATAACGTTTATTAAAACAAAATTAGGCGGCTTCGGTGGCGTAGTCGGTAGCATGCTGAGCTTGTATGCCCAAGATCGCGGGTTCAAACCCGGCCGAAATCGTCGGATTTTTTATGAGAGTTAAAAATCCCTCCTTCGGAGGTGAAGTGAAGCCGGCGAGTCCATGTTATAGATTTATGGCATGTAAAAGAACCTTCCACGAACTAAACTTGTGTGAAGCAAAATTTGTAGGTTAGGTTAATGCTCTTAAATTCCAACGTTCGTCACCAGGCGCTGGTTGCTATGGCATCTAGTAGTAGCCAAGTTCACAGCTAGGTGTCGTGGACGGTAACATTTGGTTGCGAAATTAGGAACTACTTGAAATTATCGTCTGCAGTTCTTACTTGAATTAAAACAGATAACACACACTAATACAGCCATCACAATTAACACCGGTTATCAGACAGATTCTACTCACACCCAAAGTACACGGGGCTACATGACCGCGTTGTCGCAGCCCCTAAACTGAGGAACCAACCAAAATAAAATAAAACGTTTGAGTTAGTACACGTAGGCCTACTGTACATGTTTCGATATGAAGCCATGCCTCCTTCAGCTAATGATATTAGAATTTCATTCATTCATTCGTGTCAGAAACACTTACAGTGTGAAATTGAATATACAATAAATAGACTACATAATATTATATACAACATTTTACATTTCAATTTGTTCAAACTATAGCCGCCCAGAAGTTGGCGACCTCTATGGCTTTAGGTGTAGCATGTAACAGGTCCTCTAGCGTACATGTTGTTGGGCACTGACTGCACTGAAGCAGATGGTCTGACGTCTGCGTTGTTCCACACTCACAAGACGATGACTCCACATGGAAACCCCATCTCAGTAAGTTGTTTTTGCATCTTGTGACACCCGACCGAAGTCCATTGAGTGATCTCCATGTACTCCATTTCTCTGTGAAACTGGCTGGTAGCTTTTCAGAGGGTGGACACCATTTTCCAGGACTGTAGAACCTTGCACGCCACAAATTGGTTCGGGATTGTTGTGAAGTCCCGACAAGAGCTTCTGTTGTTCTGAGGAAGCTTTTCCTAGATTTTAGTCGGGGTTTTGCAGGTCGATGTCCAAACAGAGGATGGGCTTCAGAAGTTTCTCCCCCTTTTTTTCTCATCTCTCGCCGCTACCTCTCGGCGGATGTCAGGGGGAGCGATACCAGCAAGGGTGTGCAGCTTGTCTAGTGAAGTGGGCTTAAGGCACCCAGTAATAATACGACAAGTATCGTTAAGTGCAACGTCTACAACTTTGGCATGACTGGATTTGTACCATACTGGGCTTGCGTATTCTCTGGCGGAGTAACATAAGGCAAGAGAAGAGGTTCTCACAGTACATGTGCTCCCCATTTTGTGTCTGTTAACTTAATTATGATGTTATTTCTGGCTGCCACTTTTTGCTTAGTGTTCAAACATATTAGAACTGTTAGAATAATAGAGTTAAAATTTGTCGGCTTGCACTATATTGAAACCATCTGGTGGTGTAGTGGCTAGCATTATTGGCTGTCGCCCCAGACCTCCGGGTTCGATTCCCGGTTCTGCAAAGAAATTGTATTTCTGGTGTGAGGGCTGGAGCGGAGTACACTCAGCCTCCTGAGAGGAGGAGGATTCGATTCCTACCTCAGCCATCCTGGAAGTGGCTTTCCGTTGTTTCTCCTACTTTTTCTCCAAGCAAATGTTGCGATGGTTCATAACTTAAGGCCACGGTCGTCTCCTTACCAAATTTACAAATACACACCCTAGCACTGCCATCACAATAACACAGTTACTTGGTACATACACACACCAAAAATATACGGGGCTGTATGACCACGATGTCGCTCCCCGCCTAAAACAAGCAACAACAACTATGTATTTGATCGATGGATACAATTCCATGCAGCCTATTTGATAAATGAATTTAGTCCTATTCTTTAAATAATAATTTTGAAACTTAATAAATGGCCTCTAGTGACATGTCTGGTAACTGTTGACTAAAATCTACGATTTTTTAAAATCAAGTGTAAGTTGGCAACGCAGATCCCACGGTCATACTACTCCACTATCCCCACATTTATCCACCAATACTTCTTACAGTAGCTAGAGTATTCATATAGTGGGTTGGCGACCACGGGACCGCTGCTGAGTCCAGTATTGCTTCCACTTACTTAAGCCGGGCTCCTCTCCGTCTTCTTCCTGTCGACCTCTCTTGGTCAACTCTTGTTCTCTTCCGACCCAGACGGTATTAGGGTATCGGAGGTCCAGGGATCCTTTGACTTTCCTGCCTTAATTGGCCCATGTCTCATATTTTCTGATACCTTCATTCTTCGAGGGGTCAGCCTTCTTTTTTCTTGGCCGATAACCTAGATGTTAGATCCCTTAAAACAACAACAACAACAACAACAACAACAACAACAACAACAACTTGTTTTTCTTTTCATGTTATATCCTGCTTTCTGCACAAGGCGCTCAAGGAGGCAGGGTGTATGTAGTCCCACCACTTCTGTTTTTTTTTTTTTTAGCGTATGGCTTTTAGTGCCGGGAGTGTCCGAGGACATGTTCGGCTCGCCAGTTTTTGTAGCTGCTTCGAGACGGACACCCAATGGGTGAGCTACAAGTACCGTTG
Source organism: Meconema thalassinum (assembly GCA_946902985.2). NCBI lineage: Eukaryota > Metazoa > Arthropoda > Insecta > Orthoptera > Tettigoniidae > Meconema > Meconema thalassinum. The sequence goes on along the minus strand of OX336391.1, from coordinate 68,118,645 downwards.
GGGAGGAATGTTGGATGGGAGGGTCGAGGAGTTGGAAGGTAGCGGCTGTGGCCTATAGTTAGGGACCAACCCCGGCATTTGCCTGGAAGGAAGATGGGAAACTACAGAAGACCATCTTCAAGGTTGCCGGCGGGGGGATTCGAACCTCCTCGCCTCCCGGATGTGAGTGACTGCCAACAGTCATACCGCAACGACCTCGGCTAACTCACCCGGTACCACTTCTGGTGCACCCTGTATATTGCTACACCCTCTGGGACTCATGGCTGGTGAGTTTGGGAGTTGGCGAACCAGAGGGAACCCTGAGCTGAGTCCGTTTTGTCCCCTTTTCCCTCTGACTTTGGGACGGGTCCTCTCCTCTTTCCCCTTTCCTATCTGCCTTTCATGGCTCTCCTTCCTTCCAAGTCCCTCAGTCATCATTCTTGGAGGGTTGAGGGCATTTCTTTTCTTCCTGTCCTTTATTTGCCTTATCCTTTATTTGTTTACCATTTCTTCTTCTAGTTTGTAAGACTGTAGTTAGTATTAGTTATAGTTTTCATTCTTATCTCATCTTTCACTATCACCCAAACCATTAGGGGTCGATAACCTAGATGGTTCCTCAGTTTAGGGGAAGCGACAACGCTGTCTTGTAGCCCCGTGTACTTTGGGTGTGTGTAGAATCTGTCTGATAACCGGTGTTAATTGTGATGTCTGTATTAGAGTGTGTTATCTGTTAGGTAGATTTCATTAGAAAGCTAACTATTGCAATGGGTCCCATGTTTCGACTTCCGGAAAATTTCGACATATCTTCGCGTTTCACATCCCCCAGACCCCAAAACCACCGTCAGTTCAAAAGTTTATATATAATTTATATATATATCAGTTTCTTGTGGACACGATAACTGCCGTAATTTCGCACCAATTACTTCGAATTTTTTACCGAAGATGTATACCTATAAAATCTCGGTCGAGTTCGTTACTGGGCTAAATCGGTCGAAGGGGGTGAAAATGGGGGGCATTTTTCGAAAAAGTGAAATTTCGCTATAACTCTCTTAATACGTGCAATATCGAATCCATTCAAAGTTCATAATATGTGTCGGATAAGTGCCAAAAATATTTGTCAAATAAGTTTTTTGATAGCACCAACCATTGACCAAAGGGGTGGAAAAAAGTGGGTTTTTCGGGAAACATTAATCATATCTCTCTTAATAGGCACAATATCAAAACCGTACAAAATGGACAATATTCCCCTAATAATTACCTAAAACTTTTGTCTGAAAGAATTTTTGATATGACCCACCATTACGCCAATGGACGAGAAAAATGATTTCGGAATTATAAGAAAATGCCAAGAGCTATCAGTGGTTGCCATGGCAACACTACTAAATTGATGAGGCATGGGCCATCAGACGTTGCAATGACAACGCACTTGCACGAGATCAGATTCATTATTTCCATCTGATTAAGTGGTTGGTTGGTTGGTTCTTAAGTTTAGGGGCTGCGACAACGCGGTCATGTAGCCCCGTGTACTTTGGGTGTGTGTAGAATCTGTCTGATAACCGGTGTTAATTGTGATGACTGTATTAGTGTGTGTTATCTGTTTGTTAATTTAAGTACTGCAACTAACAATTTTTCAGATAGTTCCTACTTTTGCCGCCAAGCGCCACTGTCAACGACTACGAGGCCAAGTTCAGAACTGAGCTACTAGACGCCGCCGCAGTCGGCTCTTGGCAACGAACATAGAAACCTAAGAGCGTTGTATACATTCTTAACCTATCCAATTTAGCTTCACACAGGTGCAATTAGTGGAACGATCTTTAACATGCCATAAATCTATGACATGGGACCGCCGGCTTTACTTCCCCTCCGATGGAAGGGATATTTAACACTCTTAAAAAATCCGACGGCTTCGGCCGGGTTTGAACCCGGTATCTTGGGCATAGAAGCTCAGCACGCTACCGACTACGCCACCGAAGCCGCCTGGCAAAGTGGGAAGTGGCTTCGGTGACGTAACTGGTAGCATGCTGAATGTCTATGCCCAATGTCGCGGTTTCAAAGCCGGCCGAAGTCGTCGGATTTTCTAAGAGCACTAGAATCCCTCAGTATGCTTTCCTTTGGAGGGGAAGTTCCAACGTTCGTTGCGAGTTGATGGTTGGGGTGGCATCTAGTAGCCAAGTTCACAGCTAGGTGTCGTTGACGGTAGTACCTGGTAGCAACATTAGGAACTACTGCTTGAAATTGACCGTCTGCAGTACTTACATGAATTAAGACTAATACAGCCATTACAATTCACACCGTGTATCAGACAGATTCTACACTCACCCAAAGTACACGGGGTTAGATGACCGCGTTGTCGCAGCCCCTAAACTGAGGAACCAACCAGAGGTAGATTTCATTAGAAAGCTAACTATTGCAATGGGTACCATGTTTCGACTTCCGGAAAATTTCGACATATCTTCGCGTTTCACATCCCCCAGACCCCAGAACCACCGTCAGTTCAAAAGTTATATATAATTTATGTATGTATATGTATATCAGTTTATTGTGGACACGATAACTGCCGTAATTTTGTACCAATCACTTTGAATTTTTTACCGAATACGTATACCTATAAAATCTCGGTCGAGTTCGTTACTGGGCTAAATCGGTCGAAAGGGGTGAAAATAGGGGGCTTTTTTTCGAAAACGTGAAATATTGCTATAACTCTCTTAATATGTGAAATATCGAATCCGTTCAACATTCATACTATGTGTCGGATAAAGCCCAAAAATGTATGTTTGAAGAGTTTTTTTTATAGCACCAACCATTGACCAAAGGGGTGGGAAAAAGTGGGTTTTTAGGGAAACATTAATCATATCTCTCTTAATAGGCACAATATCAAAACCGTACAAAATGGACAATATTCCCATAATAATTACCTAAAACTTTTGTCTGAAAGAATTTTTGATATAACCCACCATTATGCCAAGGGATGAGAAAAATAATTTCGGAATTATAAGAAAATGCCAAGACCTATCAGTGGTTGCCATGGCAACACTACTAAATTGATGAGGGATGAGCCATCAGACGTTGCCAAGATAACGCACTTGCACGAGATCAGATTCAGATTTCCATCTAAGTGTGAAGCGGCTTCGGTGACGTAACTGGTAGCATGCTGAATGTCTATGCCCAAGGTCGCGAGTTCAAAACCGGCCAAAGTCGTCGGATTTTCTAAGAGCGCTAAAAATCCGTCAGTATGCTTTCCTTTGGAGGGGAAGTTCCAACGTTAGTTGCGAGTTGCTGGTTGCGGTGGCATCTAGTAGCCAAGTTCACAGCTAGGTGTCGTTGACGGTAGTACCTGGTAGCAACATTAGTAACTACTGCTTGAAATTGACCGTCTGCAGTCCTTACCTGAATTACAGACTAATACAGCCATCCCAAAGTACACGGGGTTACATGACCGCGTTGTCGCAGCCCCTAAACTGAGGAACCAACCAAAATTTCTGCGGTAGATATAATTTTGCGTGAAGAAGTAACAGACCGTTACATAGTTGCACATCAGTGTCGAAACCTTGCATAAGGATAGTGTGACCACAAGTATAAAAATGGACCCCAAATGACAAGAAGGTTACCGTTCCCATAAGACAATAAAATGTTTAAAATAAGCATAAAATGACGAAAAACAAAGTTAATTAAGCTCCAATTATAAAATACCTTCTCGCATTAAATGAGGTCTGATCCTTCTACGAAAATCTGCATATTCTGCCTATTTTCGCCTATCCCCAAGTTTGTCCGGTGAAATCTACCTCCGCCTTCCGGCGTGCCGAGAGGACTTTTTTAAATTCAAGTATGGACTGCATTCATTGGATTTTCAAGTAGTTCAAACTTTTGCTACCAAACGCCACCGTCAACGACCAACTAGTTCTGCACTTTGTTAATAGACGCCACCGCAGTCGGCTCCTGGCGACGAACGTTGGAACCTAAGAGCGTTACTCAAAGATAACCTATAATTTAGCTTCACACAGGTGTAATTACCAACTACGCCACCGAAGTCACGATAACCTAGATGTTAGGCCCCTTAAAACAACAATATCAGCATTATTATTATTATTATTATTATCATCAGTATTTACATAACTGAAACCACAGTCTGTAAGCTTGCTCTTCGTGCCTTAATTGGTTGGTCCTTGTACCTCCACTGAACCACGCCGAGTTTCACTGAAATAAAAAGCGTGCGAAATGGGAGAACAAATGAACTGAAAGCTGATCTCCTGTCACTTAATGGACGTATCATTACAGCAGGCGGCCTCCTTGCGCAGCCGAGCGGGCGTTGGGATTCTTTAACTCTTACGGCAGAAGTGTTCTGCCTTGGTGAAGTATGGCGAGAGGCATGATTTTTTCGCATTAACGATAAACGCGACAGAAAATATTTTAAAGCAATTTCAGGATATCTTTTCGAAACATATGTTTCTGGTTAAGAAAATAAGGTTATTATGTACGCGAATTAAACCGATAAGGCCAATTTAAAGTGAAATTCAATTATTTCGCGATAAGCGCGGTATTACAGCGAAATCTGTAGTGAATATCGAGCTTGAAATTTTGTTTCAAGATTATGTATGAAAATAAAGAGAATAGCGAACAAAGATTCAACAAGTTGAAATGATAATTAAAGCAAAATCAGGAATATAATAAAATAATAATGGATGCTTACTAGTAATTCAGAATCACAATAATGAAATCTTTAAAGATTAATTTTAGAATGTCATTAAAGCGAAATTAAGAGATAGAGCAATATCTATCCTTCTCGCGAAATCGTTCAAAAATTAGTGAGAAACAATCATGCCTCTAAGTATGGCCATGTTGGTCCCCTGTCCCGCAGCGTAGGTTTGCTCGTTAAATCGTGCTCTACCGTCGCGAGGGCATCTGCAGCATGGTTTGAATACCGGCGCTGACTGTGGTTTATCCCCGGGAATTGTCCACACTCCCTCCAAGCTAATGCCGGGATAGTACCTTACTTCAAGTCCCGCGGCACCTACCCCATCTCTGTTCCTTATACAGTTACACAGTCTACTACCAGGGCCCGGATAAATATGTATTTTACTTTTCAGAAATATTTATTTATATGCTTTAAAGTGGAAAATAATTAAGTTTCCAAAGTATGTTAATAAATTTGCATTATATTTATGTCCCCCAGTTACTCGAATCTTAAATTTTAAGAAAAGTATGATATTTAATTCGTCACGGAACTACTTTTATTAATAAATACATATTTCCTATATTTGGTGGTATGTTGTACTCCTTGGATGACTGCTGCCCACATTTTCGACCCTTGGCAATTCCAGTAATTTGTCTTCGATTTTGTGAATGCACCCTTGTCTTTGTATTGCTTTGAACACAATCCCAAAGGACGCCTTCTTGCAAAGTTTCCAGGACATGTATCGCCGATCTCAGCATTGCATAGTTACGGGAAGGAACTATTTCGAAGGACAGTAGGGTCACTGTCGTGCATTGTTCATCTTTGCTGATGGTACAGAACTGTTCACCGAACTTTATAGTCACAGGTTATGTTGTAAATATCATAACCCATACTTGTAGACAGAGTTTTAATAGCCTAAGTGAAATGGATCTGATGATCGCTTGAAGATCATGCCAATGAATAATCTATATATCAGAAATGAAATGCTACATTGGATCTATCAGTGCTCGTAAAATAATGTTGGTAACAGTGTCATGTATGTGTTGCTTAGAATTAATCTGAAATATTATGATCTATTGTTGTCCCAATTTTGGATAAAATCCATTTGTCAATATAGAAGTTACAATATTTAAAAATTGGACCTATCAAAAGGCTTGGAATCATGTTGGCAGCACTGACATTCATCAGTAATTCCCAATTAATTAAGACTGTAAGATACTATACGTGTGCAAAATTTAGAGCTGTTGGCTTGCATACTGTCTGATGTATTGTAATTAGGATTTAAAAAACTAGAGAGGCATTTATTAACAGTTGGCAGCCCTGATGGCTCTTAAGATTTTCTGTTATGGTATACAATGCACATGCGAAATTTGGTTGAAATCGATTTGTTAGTATAAAAGTTACATGCATTTTAAATTGAATCTATCAGCAGGCTTAGAATCATGTTGGCAGCATCGACGTGAATCATTCAATCCAAATTAATCTAGAATGTCAGGTACTATACGCGTGCAGAGTTTAGAGCTATTGGCTTGCATACTTTCTGATATATTGGTATTCGAATAAAAGAAATAGGGAGAGCATTTGTTAACAGTTGGCAGCCCTGCTGGCTCTCACAAATACGCATAGTTATATCTAGGGCTCGGATTCGAGCATATCTGCATATTTTTTCCTGAATAGTACACATTGAAAGAAGCCTTTCGGTGGTATTTTCACCTCTCTGGGACCAACAGAATTGAAATTTATCGAGCATACAAATGCATAAAACAGCGGTTTTCAGAATAGAAGCATATAAATGCATATTCTTGTGGCTTTCGTCTAAATAGTTTGTTTTTCTTCGAATTCCCCTCGAATTCGGGCCCTGCCAATCCTTAAGGTTCGAAAATGGAAATAATTATTGAAAAGCCTATCTGGTGCGAATAATAGAACCGCAGGTTTTTAACCTTTAGTGAGGTCGTTCTCGTCATTGAAACTTTTATTGACTGATTTAAGAAAATCATTCAAAACTGAAATCATAGAAAATTTCTTGTTGTACAGACCAATACAGATCTACTTCATTGACTCGCCTAATTCTGAACATTTTGTAAATGAACTTTTAAACTGCATCTTTTATAAGAGCACTTCTCTTACATATACTTGTAAAACTTGAATGCGAGTATATGGCAGTGTATCATACATACAATTAGAAAATAAAGCTCATATTTAAAGGTATGTTATTGGTTTTTTCGTTTCACTTTCCTTTCCATAGTTTTTAACGGCGTTTTTCGAGCATATTATACATATTGAACAGCATATAATGGGGGTTTCGAGCATATATATCGAGCATATAATGGGTTTATAATGGTTTTTTCGAGCTTATAATGGTTTTTTCGAGCATATCTATCGAGCATAAAACACATGGTTTTCGAGCATATCTCTAGATTTTATCGAGCATATCGATCCGAGCCCTAGCTATATCTGTTATGATACACAAAGCACATACGAAATTTGGTTGAAATCCAATTGATCGTATAGAAGTTAGATCCATTTTAATGTTGGACCTATCAGAAGGCTTAGATTCATGTTGGCAACGCTGTCATATATGGCCTCCTGAAAATTAATTTGGTATGCCATTATCTCTGTGGGTGCCAATTTTGGAACAGCTCGCATGCAAACTTCTGAGATATCCAACATAGAGCTTACATTTCATTTGGGATTTTTCAGCAGTTGGTAGCACTGATGCCATTTTCAAATATGGCTGTGAGATATTCAGGTATCTTTAATATACCAAATTTGGTTTTGATAGCTGCGGTCTTTTAGGAGTTTATAGGGGGGAGACACACAGACAGACAGAAGGACAGACAGACACACATTTGCCCCCGATCGATCTCATAAGTCTACTTTTTCCTAATTTTTGTAAAATGAGAAAAGTAGGCTAATATGTTGTCTGGTGGTGAAAATGGGAAACCACAAACACCATTTTCAGGCCGACCGAGGTGGGATTCGAACCCACGCTCTGCCGTTGCCAGCGAGCCATGAGGTAGCGCGTTAGCGCTCTCGCCAAACGTGGCCCGTTCTAATTTTTATTTAGAACTAATTTGAGAGGTTGCATTCCGTGACCTTTTAATGACATTTACCTCCGCAGTAAATGGCATTGAGGGAACAACTCTTGGCAACGTTGTCGGTATGTCAGTCATACCTCCGGATACCGCCCATTTCGATCACCAGACCAGATATTGCTCCAGAAGAATTTGCTATCTGGCAGCCCTTGAGGGCTCGGAGATTGCCATGTGCTGAGTAAGTGCTTCAATAATAGCTTACTTTCTACTCTACACCCGTCTTAAACAGCATTGAGAGAAATTAAGGTGTCTAATTAAATGACTTGTTTCCAAATGTAGGACGTAACTAATTCAAGTGCTATGAAATTACAAATTAACGTAGGCCAAAATTTCGAAATGATGATGGCCTTGATTTACTTGGGCTAGGATTACCTACTGGAGTCAGATATCCATCACAGATAAACTGAAGACGTTATCACCATTAATTTGTTGAACAAACACATTTTTGTCCCCGTGCCAGTGCATCGTATCCAATTGTCGCCTGATTATACTATAGCTAATGGTTTAACGTCGGCCTTCAAAGCCAAACATTGCGGTTTCAACTCTCACTCAGTTTGATAGCATTTAAGAGTGTATAAATATGGCATTCACGTGCCATTAAATAAACTGGCACGTTAAGGCTCCCCTGATTGGTTGGTTCCTTAGTTTAGGAGCTGCAAGAACGCGGTCATGTAGCCCCGTGTACTTTGGGTGTGTGTAGGATCTGTCTGATTACCGGTGTTAATTGTGATGGCTGTAGCCACCAATGCACAGAGACGCAATCTGGGACGCGTGTGATAAAGTTATCGACTCCACAGTTCAATTTGTGGAATGAAACTGCAACTAAATGAGTAAATATATATACAACCTGTGACAATAAAGTTCGGTGAATAGTCCTGTACTATCAACATAGATGAACAATGCTTGACATTGACCCTACTGTCCCTCGAAATGGTCCCCTCCCGTAACTATGCAATGCTGAGATCGGCGATGCATGTTCTGGAAACTTTGCAAGAAGGCTTCCTTTGGGATGGTGTCCAAAAGCCTCGTCACGTTGCGTTCGGTGAATAAAGTCAGAGCGGTCGACCTGGCAACATTGGCTACACACAACGCAACGTGTAAGACCCATTTGACACAGTGCGAATTTAGAAATGAATTTATGCAACCTACCATGCACACCTGTTCGGGGGGTGGAAGTGAGAAGGATGCAATTATGTAACCTAACATAAACACCTGTTCGGCAGGTTGCAGTGAGAAGGGTGAATGTTCTGTGGAATGGAATGGCTCTCAAAACCATCGTCACGGGCGACGAGACCTGGTGTCTGAGGTACGACCCCGAAGTCAAAGTATGGAGTGGTGGGGTCCAGGTCCAGGGTCACCGAAAAGCCCTGAGGGGCCAGAGGGTTTCGGTAGTTTCGGACATACAACGTATTGAGACGACCCGACTAAAGGCTATCCCTAAAGAGTTTCCAGGTCTTGTACAGACATTCTCAGAAGTGCATAGCCATCCACGGGGATTACTTCGAAAGACAGTAACTACTGTTTCAGGTGAGCCAACAATCCGAACTTTTCGGTAAGACCGAACGCAACGTGACGAGGCTTTTGAACACAATCCCAAAGGACGCCTTCTTGCAAAGTTTCCAGGACATGTATCGCCGATCTCAGCATTGCATAGTTACGGGAAGGAACTATTTCGAAGGACAGTAGGGTCACTGTCGTGCATTGTTCATCTTTGCTGATGGTACAGAACTGTTCACCGAACTTTATAGTCACAGGTTATGTTGTAAATATCATAACCCATACTTGTAGACAGAGTTTTAATAGCCTAAGTGAAATGGATCTGATGATCGCTTGAAGATCGAAACCGGTCATCCAAGTGTATTTCATCATAATCGAGTTTGGCCAACTGAGGACCACGTAAATAACTCTTCATGATTTCAATTTTCTTTGGCGCCAGTGTTCCTTCATTCTCTTGCTCACAGCATCTTTCTTTTCAGCTGTCCAATGTTGTTTCTTCTTGGTCGCTGTTTCTGGCTCTAGGAACCCCTCAAATGTGTGTATCTTATTTCTGAAAGTGGTTCTGTTGCGGATGTCTTGATCAGTGATGTTCATTTCTTGTAGATACATCTCGGTGTTAGCAAACCATTTTCCATAAGAGTTGCTTTTTCTATTGGGCTTGTTGAAGCAGTTAAAATTGTTCTTAGTGAGTCTGTCGTCAGACATTCTTGAAACGTGTCCAAAGAATTTAGCCCTTCGTTTTCGTATGGTCCAAGTGTATTTATTCATGTCATGTATTTTTTTTAGATTAGGAAATCACCCATTACAATTGGATACAATCATGTTGATCGACTGAAAATCATAAAATTGTTTAGTTAGTTTTAGTTGCAGTTTCATTTTCGCGATCACCCAAACTATTAGGGGGGCGATAACCTAGATGTTAGGCCCCTTGAAACAACAATTATCATCATCGTCATCTCACCAGGATGAATCGTGTTCGATTCCCAGTCAATGTATGTGAGGTTTTCGAAGTGAAATATCACGTCCTGTAGCTCGTATTCCACATTAAATCTAGGTCCCATGGGTCAAGTTCGCGAGATTAATGGTCACGTAAAACTACAAACTTCCTTCCTATTTGACTTATGAAATGACCCTCGTGTCTAAGTTTTTTTTTATTTCATCGTATTCTACGGAATGGTTACCATCAGGAGGAATGGAAATATATTTTGTCCCCCTCCTCAAACCCGCGCCTACCCGCAAAGAAGGCGCCCCTAGGTACTCTCTCTCCTTTAAAAGATTGATGAACTAGAAACGATATTCATCAATTCTCTGTTTCCGTGTACAAACAATAGACGATCACACCGTGGGCTTTCACCAGGTCTCCAAAGAGAGAACTTGTTTCATATTTCACGTTGGTATTCGAGAAAGTTTGCATTAGAGTACAGATATACGGTGTCACAAAACTCGCGCCATAAAAACACTCTCGGTCAATTAACGTCCGTTAACTTCTGTATAGAGTTGTTTTCCTTCGTCTTTGGGAATTTGGTTATCTTGATCATTAGCGGCGAATACTTATAACTTGCATTTGTAACTGAAACCCTTTTTGACATCAAATTGGCAGGAGAGAAGCTAAAGGATGTAGGAAACTTCTGCAAAATAACCAGTGATAGACGAAGCAAAGAGGGTATAAAAAGTTGAATTAGGCAAGGAAAGCATTTCTGAAAAGGAAAATCCACAGCCTGCTTCGAGTCAACCGACCGGGTCAGGGAATGTAATGAATGAAGCCCCCATCTAGCGGCGAGGATAGGAACTGTGCTGGCTGCCGAAGCCTGTCGCACTCCCCTGGAGCATTGATTAAATGAATGACAGATGAAATGAAATGATAGTGGAGAGTGTTTCTGGAATGAAATTGTGACAGGGAAAACCAGAGTACCCGGAGAAAAAACCTGTCTGCCTCTGCTTTGTCCAGCACAAATCACACATGGAGTGACCGGGATTTAAACCACGGACCCAGCAGTGAGAGGCTAGTGTGCTGCCGTCTAAGCCACGGAGGCTTTCAAGGAGAGCATTTCTAGAAAAAAGAAATCTAAATATAGATTTAGGTATTAGGAAGTCATTTTTGAAGGCCTTTGTCTGGAGTGTGGCGCTCTATGGAAGTGAAACTGGGACTGTTGGCACAGCAGAAGAGAGGAGAATAGAAGCATTTGAAATGTGGTGTTACAAGAGACTGATGAAGATCAAATGGGTAGATACAGTAACAAATGAAGAGGTATTAAGACGAGTGGGAGAGGAGAGATGTTTCTGGCGACTGCTATTGAAGAGATGAGATAGGTTGGTAGGACACTACTAAGACACCCAGGATAGCAAACTTAGTTATGGAAGGAAGGGTCGAGGACAAGAACTGTAGGGGTAGTCCAAGGTTAGAATAGGTAAAACAGATTGCCTCGGATGTAAGATGTGGTAGATAAGTAGAGATCAAACGATTAGCTCAGGACAGGGAGGAATGGACAGCTGCTTCAAACCAGTCAAAACACTGAATACACAAACAACAGAGACTAAAATTGGGATGGAGTTGGTCGTGGCCTTACTTTAGGAACCATCCCGACCTTTGCCTGGAGTAGAAGTGGGAAACCACGGAAAACCACGTCCAGGATGGCTGAGATGGGAATCGAATCCACCTCTTCTTAGTTATTTCCTTACGAGGCTGAGTGAACCCCGTTCTAACCCTCAGACCAGAATTGTGTTTCTTGGAAGAGCAGGGATGACAGCAAAGAATGTTAGTCGTAGGTGGTCTATTGAACTTCTATTCAGAGCTGTTGTTTAATCGTCTTTGGGGATATGTTCATCTTCGTCATCAGCCCCGTGTACTTGCATTTTTAAACGAAACTAGGATTAGAAAGGAGGTGGTTGTGTCCTTATGTTAGGAATCATCCCAGCATTTACCTCGATTTGAAGTGGGAGAGGGGACCACAGAAAGCCACTTCTAAGATCACTGAAGTGAGAATCCCGAAACCGCAGAAAGCGACACTTTGGGTGATATTTACCTTTGGATTGCATGAGATTTCTTCACACCGAAGGTTTTATGACTTCTAGCAATGCGTAGAGGTATTTTGAGACTGTAAGAAAACAGACACTGGGCGCGAGAGTGCTAACATCGGGAGATCTTGTGTTCGAATCCCACCTTGGACATCCTGAATTTGTTTGTCCATATTTTCCATTTTCACCACCAGGCAAATGCCGGTGCGGTTCCTTTCAACAGGTCTACAAATGACTACCTTCCAAATTCCCTTCCCAGACCCTTCCTTAATTAGATCCAAGTTAGCGGTCACCTGTCGCCATCCCCAGTTGTATCTGCTGTCAAAGTGTGTTCAGCTTCCGGACACCGTCCTTGTGACGGTAGAGGAATGATCTCTCGGAGAGTCCGTGGGTGAAACCGAGCTGGGAGGATGAGCGATTAAAAAAACAGACAATAATGAC